>OU744726.1:3392927-4687093 GCA_916613615.1 Steromphala cineraria
TAAAGTAAAGGACAGAGGCCTGGCGATGACTCTCCCTAATAAGCAATGGTCTCAGACTGGTGTGGAACATGTATCTGAAAGTCTCTCAAGATGCAGGTGCATTAAACTCACGATTTGTAACCAGCAATCCTCGGTAGTATAGTGGTCAGTATCCCCGCCTGTCACGCGGGAGACCCGGGTTCAATTCCCGGCCGGGGAGGTAATATTTTTGCAGTGTAAATTTCACATTTAACTTCTCTTTCAAAGTCAACATGTTCACTACACCAGGGTTTGGGTAATTTTGCCCTTGATAAACGCCGACTTTTAGTTTATGGAGAGAGATAAAGTAAAGGACAGAGGCCTGGCGATGACTCTACCTAATAAGCAATGGTCTCAGACTGGTGTGAACATGTATCTGAAAGTCTCTCAAGATGCAGGTGCATTAAACTCACGATTTGTAACCAGCAATCCTCGGTAGTATAGTGGTCAGTATCCCCGCCTGTCACGCGGGAGACCCGGGTTCAATTCCCGGCCGGGGAGGTAATATTTTTGCAGTGTAAATTTCACATTTAACTTCTCTTTCAAAGTCAACATGTTCACTACACCAGGGTTTGGGTAATTTTGCCCTTGATAAACGCCGACTTTTAGTTTATGGAGAGAGATAAAGTAAAGGACAGAGGCCTGGCGATGACTCTACCTAATAAGCAATGGTCTCAGACTGGTGTGGAACATGTATCTGAAAGTCTCTCAAGATGCAGGTGCATTAAACTCACGATTTGTAACCAGCAATCCTCGGTAGTATAGTGGTCAGTATCCCCGCCTGTCACGCGGGAGACCCGGGTTCAATTCCCGGCCGGGGAGGTAATATTTTTGCAGTGTAAATTTCACATTTAACTTCTCTTTCAAAGTCAACATGTTCACTACACCAGGGTTTGGGTAATTTTGCCCTTGATAAACGCCGACTTTTAGTTTATGGAGAGAGATAAAGTAAAGGACAGAGGCCTGGCGATGACTCTACCTAATAAGCAATGGTCTCAGACTGGTGTGGAACATGTATCTGAAAGTCTCTCAAGATGCAGGTGCATTAAACTCACGATTTGTAACCAGCAATCCTCGGTAGTATAGTGGTCAGTATCCCCGCCTGTCACGCGGGAGACCCGGGTTCAATTCCGGCCGGGGAGGTAATATTTTTGCAGTGTAAATTTCACATTTAACTTCTCTTTCAAAGTCAACATGTTCACTACACCAGGGTTTGGGTAATTTTGCCCTTGATAAACGCCGACTTTTAGTTTATGGAGAGAGATAAAGTAAAGGACAGAGGCCTGGCGATGACTCTACCTAATAAGCAATGGTCCTCAGACTGGTGTGGAACATGTATCTGAAAGTCTCTCAAGATGCAGGTGCATTAAACTCACGATTTGTAACCAGCAATCCTCGGTAGTATAGTGGTCAGTATCCCCGCCTGTCACGCGGGAGACCCGGGTTCAATTCCCGGCCGGGGAGGTAATATTTTTGCAGTGTAAATTTCACATTTAACTTCTCTTTCAAAGTCAACATGTTCACCTACACCAGGGTTTGGGTAATTTTGCCCTTGATAAACGCCGACTTTTAGTTTATGGAGAGAGATAAAGTAAAGGACAGAGGCCTGGCGATGACTCTACCTAATAAGCAATGGTCTCAGACTGGTGTGGAACATGTATCTGAAAGTCTCTCAAGATGCAGGTGCATTAAACTCACGATTTGTAACCAGCAATCCTCGGTAGTATAGTGGTCAGTATCCCCGCCTGTCACGCGGGAGACCCGGGTTCAATTCCCGGCCGGGGAGGTAATATTTTTGCAGTGTAAATTTCACATTTAACTTCTCTTTCAAAGTCAACATGTTCACTACACCAGGGTTTGGGTAATTTTGCCCTTGATAAACGCCGACTTTTAGTTTATGGAGAGAGATAAAGTAAAGGACAGAGGCCTGGCGATGACTCTACCTAATAAGCAATGGTCTCAGACTGGTGTGGAACATGTATCTGAAAGTCTCTCAAGATGCAGGTGCATTAAACTCACGATTTGTAACCAGCAATCCTCGGTAGTATAGTGGTCAGTATCCCCGCCTGTCACGCGGGAGACCCGGGTTCAATTCCCGGCCGGGGAGGTAATATTTTTGCAGTGTAAATTTCACATTTAACTTCTCTTTCAAAGTCAACATGTTCACTACACCAGGGTTTGGGTAATTTTGCCCTTGATAAACGCCGACTTTTAGTTTATGGAGAGAGATAAAGTAAAGGACAGAGGCCTGGCGATGACTCTACCTAATAAGCAATGGTCTCAGACTGGTGTGGAACATGTATCTGAAAGTCTCTCAAGATGCAGGTGCATTAAACTCACGATTTGTAACCAGCAATCCTCGGTAGTATAGTGGTCAGTATCCCCGCCTGTCACGCGGGAGACCCGGGTTCAATTCCGGCCGGGGAGGTAATATTTTTGCAGTGTAAATTTCACATTTAACTTCTCTTTCAAAGTCAACATGTTCACTACACCAGGGTTTGGGTAATTTTGCCCTTGATAAACGCCGACTTTTAGTTTATGGAGAGAGATAAAGTAAAGGACAGAGGCCTGGCGATGACTCTACCTAATAAGCAATGGTCTCAGACTGGTGTGGAACATGTATCTGAAAGTCTCTCAAGATGCAGGTGCATTAAACTCACGATTTGTAACCAGCAATCCTCGGTAGTATAGTGGTCAGTATCCCCGCCTGTCACGCGGGAGACCCGGGGTCAATTCCCGGCCGGGGAGGTAATATTTTTGCAGTGTAAATTTCACATTTAACTTCTCTTTCAAAGTCAACATGTTCACTACACCAGGGTTTGGGTAATTTTGCCCTGATAAACGCCGACTTTTAGTTTATGGAGAGAGATAAAGTAAAGGACAGAGGCCTGGCGATGACTCTACCTAATAAGCAATGGTCTCAGACTGGTGTGGAACATGTATCTGAAAGTCTCTCAAGATGCAGGTGCATTAAACTCACGATTTGTAACCAGCAATCCTCGGTAGTATAGTGGTCAGTATCCCCGCCTGTCACGCGGGAGACCCGGGTTCAATTCCCGGCCGGGGAGGTAATATTTTTGCAGTGTAAATTTCACATTTAACTTCTCTTTCAAAGTCAACATGTTCACTACACCAGGGTTTGGGTAATTTTGCCCTTGATAAACGCCGACTTTTAGTTTATGGAGAGAGATAAAGTAAAGGACAGAGGCCTGGCGATGACTCTACCTAATAAGCAATGGTCTCAGACTGGTGTGGAACATGTATCTGAAAGTCTCTCAAGATGCAGGTGCATTAAACTCACGATTTGTAACCAGCAATCCTCGGTAGTATAGTGGTCAGTATCCCCGCCTGTCACGCGGGAGACCCGGGTTCAATTCCCGGCCGGGGAGGTAATATTTTTGCAGTGTAAATTTCACATTTAACTTCTCTTTCAAAGTCAACATGTTCACTACACCAGGGTTTGGGTAATTTTGCCCTTGATAAACGCCGACTTTTAGTTTATGGAGAGAGATAAAGTAAAGGACAGAGGCCTGGCGATGACTCTACCTAATAAGCAATGGTCTCAGACTGGTGTGGAACTTGTATCTGAAAGTCTCTCAAGATGCAGGTGCATTAAACTCACGATTTGTAACCAGCAATCCTCGGTAGTATAGTGGTCAGTATCCCCGCCTGTCACGCGGGAGACCCGGGTTCAATTCCCGGCCGGGGAGGTAATATTTTTGCAGTGTAAATTTCACATTTAACTTCTCTTTCAAAGTCAACATGTTCACTACACCAGGGTTTGGGTAATTTTGCCCTTGATAAACGCCGACTTTTAGTTTATGGAGAGAGATAAAGTAAAGGACAGAGGCCTGGCGATGACTCTACCTAATAAGCAATGGTCTCAGACTGGTGTGGAACATGTATCTGAAAGTCTCTCAAGATGCAGGTGCATTAAACTCACGATTTGTAACCAGCAATCCTCGGTAGTATAGTGGTCAGTATCCCCGCCTGTCACGCGGGAGACCCGGGTTCAATTCCCGGCCGGGGAGGTAATATTTTTGCAGTGTAAATTTCACATTTAACTTCTCTTTCAAAGTCAACATGTTCACTACACCAGGGTTTGGGTAATTTTGCCCTTGATAAACGCCGACTTTTAGTTTATGGAGAGAGATAAAGTAAAGGACAGAGGCCTGGCGATGACTCTACCTAATAAGCAATGGTCTCAGACTGGTGTGGAACATGTATCTGAAAGTCTCTCAAGATGCAGGTGCATTAAACTCACGATTTGTAACCAGCAATCCTCGGTAGTATAGTGGTCAGTATCCCCGCCTGTCACGCGGGAGACCCGGGTTCAATTCCCGGCCGGGGAGGTAATATTTTTGCAGTGTAAATTTCACATTTAACTTCTCTTTCAAAGTCAACATGTTCACTACACCAGGGTTTGGGTAATTTTGCCCTTGATAAACGCCGACTTTTAGTTTATGGAGAGAGATAAAGTAAAGGACAGAGGCCTGGCGATGACTCTACCTAATAAGCAATGGTCTCAGACTGGTGTGGAACATGTATCTGAAAGTCTCTCAAGATGCAGGTGCATTAAACTCACGATTTGTAACCAGCAATCCTCGGTAGTATAGTGGTCAGTATCCCCGCCTGTCACGCGGGAGACCCGGGTTCAATTCCCGGCCGGGGAGGTAATATTTTTGCAGTGTAAATTTCACATTTAACTTCTCTTTCAAAGTCAACATGTTCACTACACCAGGGTTTGGGTAATTTTGCCCTTGATAAACGCCGACTTTTAGTTTATGGAGAGAGATAAAGTAAAGGACAGAGGCCTGGCGATGACTCTACCTAATAAGCAATGGTCTCAGACTGGTGTGGAACATGTATCTGAAAGTCTCTCAAGATGCAGGTGCATTAAACTCACGATTTGTAACCAGCAATCCTCGGTAGTATAGTGGTCAGTATCCCCGCCTGTCACGCGGGAGACCCGGGTTCAATTCCCGGCCGGGGAGGTAATATTTTTGCAGTGTAAATTTCACATTTAACTTCTCTTTCAAAGTCAACATGTTCACTACACCAGGGTTTGGGTAATTTTGCCCTTGATAAACGCCGACTTTTAGTTTATGGAGAGAGATAAAGTAAAGGACAGAGGCCTGGCGATGACTCTACCTAATAAGCAATGGTCTCAGACTGGTGTGGAACATGTATCTGAAAGTCTCTCAAGATGCAGGTGCATTAAACTCACGATTTGTAACCAGCAATCCTCGGTAGTATAGTGGTCAGTATCCCCGCCTGTCACGCGGGAGACCCGGGTTCAATTCCCGGCCGGGGAGGTAATATTTTTGCAGTGTAAATTTCACATTTAACTTCTCTTTCAAAGTCAACATGTTCACTACACCAGGGTTTGGGTAATTTTGCCCTTGATAAACGCCGACTTTTAGTTTATGGAGAGAGATAAAGTAAAGGACAGAGGCCTGGCGATGACTCTACCTAATAAGCAATGGTCTCAGACTGGTGTGGAACATGTATCTGAAAGTCTCTCAAGATGCAGGTGCATTAAACTCACGATTTGTAACCAGCAATCCTCGGTAGTATAGTGGTCAGTATCCCCGCCTGTCACGCGGGAGACCCGGGTTCAATTCCCGGCCGGGGAGGTAATATTTTTGCAGTGTAAATTTCACATTTAACTTCTCTTTCAAAGTCAACATGTTCACTACACCAGGGTTTGGGTAATTTTGCCCTTGATAAACGCCGACTTTTAGTTTATGGAGAGAGATAAAGTAAAGGACAGAGGCCTGGCGATGACTCTACCTAATAAGCAATGGTCTCAGACTGGTGTGGAACATGTATCTGAAAGTCTCTCAAGATGCAGGTGCATTAAACTCACGATTTGTAACCAGCAATCCTCGGTAGTATAGTGGTCAGTATCCCCGCCTGTCACGCGGGAGACCCGGGTTCAATTCCCGGCCGGGGAGGTAATATTTTTGCAGTGTAAATTTCACATTTAACTTCTCTTTCAAAGTCAACATGTTCACTACACCAGGGTTTGGGTAATTTTGCCCTTGATAAACGCCGACTTTTAGTTTATGGAGAGAGATAAAGTAAAGGACAGAGGCCTGGCGATGACTCTACCTAATAAGCAATGGTCTCAGACTGGTGTGGAACATGTATCTGAAAGTCTCTCAAGATGCAGGTGCATTAAACTCACGATTTGTAACCAGCAATCCTCGGTAGTATAGTGGTCAGTATCCCCGCCTGTCACGCGGGAGACCCGGGTTCAATTCCCGGCCGGGGAGGTAATATTTTTGCAGTGTAAATTTCACATTTAACTTCTCTTTCAAAGTCAACATGTTCACTACACCAGGGTTTGGGTAATTTTGCCCTTGATAAACGCCGACTTTTAGTTTATGGAGAGAGATAAAGTAAAGGACAGAGGCCTGGCGATGACTCTACCTAATAAGCAATGGTCTCAGACTGGTGTGGAACATGTATCTGAAAGTCTCTCAAGATGCAGGTGCATTAAACTCACGATTTGTAACCAGCAATCCTCGGTAGTATAGTGGTCAGTATCCCCGCCTGTCACGCGGGAGACCCGGGTTCAATTCCCGGCCGGGGAGGTAATATTTTTGCAGTGTAAATTTCACATTTAACTTCTCTTTCAAAGTCAACATGTTCACTACACCAGGGTTTGGGTAATTTTGCCCTTGATAAACGCCGACTTTTAGTTTATGGAGAGAGATAAAGTAAAGGACAGAGGCCTGGCGATGACTCTACCTAATAAGCAATGGTCTCAGACTGGTGTGGAACATGTATCTGAAAGTCTCTCAAGATGCAGGTGCATTAAACTCACGATTTGTAACCAGCAATCCTCGGTAGTATAGTGGTCAGTATCCCCGCCTGTCACGCGGGAGACCCGGGTTCAATTCCCGGCCGGGGAGGTAATATTTTTGCAGTGTAAATTTCACATTTAACTTCTCTTTCAAAGTCAACATGTTCACTACACCAGGGTTTGGGTAATTTTGCCCTTGATAAACGCCGACTTTTAGTTTATGGAGAGAGATAAAGTAAAGGACAGAGGCCTGGCGATGACTCTACCTAATAAGCAATGGTCTCAGACTGGTGTGGAACATGTATCTGAAAGTCTCTCAAGATGCAGGTGCATTAAACTCACGATTTGTAACCAGCAATCCTCGGTAGTATAGTGGTCAGTATCCCCGCCTGTCACGCGGGAGACCCGGGTTCAATTCCCGGCCGGGGAGGTAATATTTTTGCAGTGTAAATTTCACATTTAACTTCTCTTTCAAAGTCAACATGTTCACTACACCAGGGTTTGGGTAATTTTGCCCTTGATAAACGCCGACTTTTAGTTTATGGAGAGAGATAAAGTAAAGGACAGAGGCCTGGCGATGACTCTACCTAATAAGCAATGGTCTCAGACTGGTGTGGAACATGTATCTGAAAGTCTCTCAAGATGCAGGTGCATTAAACTCACGATTTGTAACCAGCAATCCTCGGTAGTATAGTGGTCAGTATCCCCGCCTGTCACGCGGGAGACCCGGGTTCAATTCCCGGCCGGGGAGGTAATATTTTTGCAGTGTAAATTTCACATTTAACTTCTCTTTCAAAGTCAACATGTTCACTACACCAGGGTTTGGGTAATTTTGCCCTTGATAAACGCCGACTTTTAGTTTATGGAGAGAGATAAAGTAAAGGACAGAGGCCTGGCGATGACTCTACCTAATAAGCAATGGTCTCAGACTGGTGTGGAACATGTATCTGAAAGTCTCTCAAGATGCAGGTGCATTAAACTCACGATTTGTAACCAGCAATCCTCGGTAGTATAGTGGTCAGTATCCCCGCCTGTCACGCGGGAGACCCGGGTTCAATTCCCGGCCGGGGAGGTAATATTTTTGCAGTGTAAATTTCACATTTAACTTCTCTTTCAAAGTCAACATGTTCACTACACCAGGGTTTGGGTAATTTTGCCCTTGATAAACGCCGACTTTTAGTTTATGGAGAGAGATAAAGTAAAGGACAGAGGCCTGGCGATGACTCTACCTAATAAGCAATGGTCTCAGACTGGTGTGGAACATGTATCTGAAAGTCTCTCAAGATGCAGGTGCATTAAACTCACGATTTGTAACCAGCAATCCTCGGTAGTATAGTGGTCAGTATCCCCGCCTGTCACGCGGGAGACCCGGGTTCAATTCCCGGCCGGGGAGGTAATATTTTTGCAGTGTAAATTTCACATTTAACTTCTCTTTCAAAGTCAACATGTTCACTACACCAGGGTTTGGGTAATTTTGCCCTTGATAAACGCCGACTTTTAGTTTATGGAGAGAGATAAAGTAAAGGACAGAGGCCTGGCGATGACTCTACCTAATAAGCAATGGTCTCAGACTGGTGTGGAACATGTATCTGAAAGTCTCTCAAGATGCAGGTGCATTAAACTCACGATTTGTAACCAGCAATCCTCGGTAGTATAGTGGTCAGTATCCCCGCCTGTCACGCGGGAGACCCGGGTTCAATTCCCGGCCGGGGAGGTAATATTTTTGCAGTGTAAATTTCACATTTAACTTCTCTTTCAAAGTCAACATGTTCACTACACCAGGGTTTGGGTAATTTTGCCCTTGATAAACGCCGACTTTTAGTTTATGGAGAGAGATAAAGTAAAGGACAGAGGCCTGGCGATGACTCTACCTAATAAGCAATGGTCTCAGACTGGTGTGGAACATGTATCTGAAAGTCTCTCAAGATGCAGGTGCATTAAACTCACGATTTGTAACCAGCAATCCTCGGTAGTATAGTGGTCAGTATCCCCGCCTGTCACGCGGGAGACCCGGGTTCAATTCCCGGCCGGGGAGGTAATATTTTTGCAGTGTAAATTTCACATTTAACTTCTCTTTCAAAGTCAACATGTTCACTACACCAGGGTTTGGGTAATTTTGCCCTTGATAAACGCCGACTTTTAGTTTATGGAGAGAGATAAAGTAAAGGACAGAGGCCTGGCGATGACTCTACCTAATAAGCAATGGTCTCAGACTGGTGTGGAACATGTATCTGAAAGTCTCTCAAGATGCAGGTGCATTAAACTCACGATTTGTAACCAGCAATCCTCGGTAGTATAGTGGTCAGTATCCCCGCCTGTCACGCGGGAGACCCGGGTTCAATTCCCGGCCGGGGAGGTAATATTTTTGCAGTGTAAATTTCACATTTAACTTCTCTTTCAAAGTCAACATGTTCACTACACCAGGGTTTGGGTAATTTTGCCCTTGATAAACGCCGACTTTTAGTTTATGGAGAGAGATAAAGTAAAGGACAGAGGCCTGGCGATGACTCTACCTAATAAGCAATGGTCTCAGACTGGTGTGGAACATGTATCTGAAAGTCTCTCAAGATGCAGGTGCATTAAACTCACGATTTGTAACCAGCAATCCTCGGTAGTATAGTGGTCAGTATCCCCGCCTGTCACGCGGGAGACCCGGGTTCAATTCCCGGCCGGGGAGGTAATATTTTTGCAGTGTAAATTTCACATTTAACTTCTCTTTCAAAGTCAACATGTTCACTACACCAGGGTTTGGGTAATTTTGCCCTTGATAAACGCCGACTTTTAGTTTATGGAGAGAGATAAAGTAAAGGACAGAGGCCTGGCGATGACTCTACCTAATAAGCAATGGTCTCAGACTGGTGTGGAACATGTATCTGAAAGTCTCTCAAGATGCAGGTGCATTAAACTCACGATTTGTAACCAGCAATCCTCGGTAGTATAGTGGTCAGTATCCCCGCCTGTCACGCGGGAGACCCGGGTTCAATTCCCGGCCGGGGAGGTAATATTTTTGCAGTGTAAATTTCACATTTAACTTCTCTTTCAAAGTCAACATGTTCACTACACCAGGGTTTGGGTAATTTTGCCCTTGATAAACGCCGACTTTTAGTTTATGGAGAGAGATAAAGTAAAGGACAGAGGCCTGGCGATGACTCTACCTAATAAGCAATGGTCTCAGACTGGTGTGGAACATGTATCTGAAAGTCTCTCAAGATGCAGGTGCATTAAACTCACGATTTGTAACCAGCAATCCTCGGTAGTATAGTGGTCAGTATCCCCGCCTGTCACGCGGGAGACCCGGGTTCAATTCCCGGCCGGGGAGGTAATATTTTTGCAGTGTAAATTTCACATTTAACTTCTCTTTCAAAGTCAACATGTTCACTACACCAGGGTTTGGGTAATTTTGCCCTTGATAAACGCCGACTTTTAGTTTATGGAGAGAGATAAAGTAAAGGACAGAGGCCTGGCGATGACTCTACCTAATAAGCAATGGTCTCAGACTGGTGTGGAACATGTATCTGAAAGTCTCTCAAGATGCAGGTGCATTAAACTCACGATTTGTAACCAGCAATCCTCGGTAGTATAGTGGTCAGTATCCCCGCCTGTCACGCGGGAGACCCGGGTTCAATTCCCGGCCGGGGAGGTAATATTTTTGCAGTGTAAATTTCACATTTAACTTCTCTTTCAAAGTCAACATGTTCACTACACCAGGGTTTGGGTAATTTTGCCCTTGATAAACGCCGACTTTTAGTTTATGGAGAGAGATAAAGTAAAGGACAGAGGCCTGGCGATGACTCTACCTAATAAGCAATGGTCTCAGACTGGTGTGGAACATGTATCTGAAAGTCTCTCAAGATGCAGGTGCATTAAACTCACGATTTGTAACCAGCAATCCTCGGTAGTATAGTGGTCAGTATCCCCGCCTGTCACGCGGGAGACCCGGGTTCAATTCCCGGCCGGGGAGGTAATATTTTTGCAGTGTAAATTTCACATTTAACTTCTCTTTCAAAGTCAACATGTTCACTACACCAGGGTTTGGGTAATTTTGCCCTTGATAAACGCCGACTTTTAGTTTATGGAGAGAGATAAAGTAAAGGACAGAGGCCTGGCGATGACTCTACCTAATAAGCAATGGTCTCAGACTGGTGTGGAACATGTATCTGAAAGTCTCTCAAGATGCAGGTGCATTAAACTCACGATTTGTAACCAGCAATCCTCGGTAGTATAGTGGTCAGTATCCCCGCCTGTCACGCGGGAGACCCGGGTTCAATTCCCGGCCGGGGAGGTAATATTTTTGCAGTGTAAATTTCACATTTAACTTCTCTTTCAAAGTCAACATGTTCACTACACCAGGGTTTGGGTAATTTTGCCCTTGATAAACGCCGACTTTTAGTTTATGGAGAGAGATAAAGTAAAGGACAGAGGCCTGGCGATGACTCTACCTAATAAGCAATGGTCTCAGACTGGTGTGGAACATGTATCTGAAAGTCTCTCAAGATGCAGGTGCATTAAACTCACGATTTGTAACCAGCAATCCTCGGTAGTATAGTGGTCAGTATCCCCGCCTGTCACGCGGGAGACCCGGGTTCAATTCCCGGCCGGGGAGGTAATATTTTTGCAGTGTAAATTTCACATTTAACTTCTCTTTCAAAGTCAACATGTTCACTACACCAGGGTTTGGGTAATTTTGCCCTTGATAAACGCCGACTTTTAGTTTATGGAGAGAGATAAAGTAAAGGACAGAGGCCTGGCGATGACTCTACCTAATAAGCAATGGTCTCAGACTGGTGTGGAACATGTATCTGAAAGTCTCTCAAGATGCAGGTGCATTAAACTCACGATTTGTAACCAGCAATCCTCGGTAGTATAGTGGTCAGTATCCCCGCCTGTCACGCGGGAGACCCGGGTTCAATTCCCGGCCGGGGAGGTAATATTTTTGCAGTGTAAATTTCACATTTAACTTCTCTTTCAAAGTCAACATGTTCACTACACCAGGGTTTGGGTAATTTTGCCCTTGATAAACGCCGACTTTTAGTTTATGGAGAGAGATAAAGTAAAGGACAGAGGCCTGGCGATGACTCTACCTAATAAGCAATGGTCTCAGACTGGTGTGGAACATGTATCTGAAAGTCTCTCAAGATGCAGGTGCATTAAACTCACGATTTGTAACCAGCAATCCTCGGTAGTATAGTGGTCAGTATCCCCGCCTGTCACGCGGGAGACCCGGGTTCAATTCCCGGCCGGGGAGGTAATATTTTTGCAGTGTAAATTTCACATTTAACTTCTCTTTCAAAGTCAACATGTTCACTACACCAGGGTTTGGGTAATTTTGCCCTTGATAAACGCCGACTTTTAGTTTATGGAGAGAGATAAAGTAAAGGACAGAGGCCTGGCGATGACTCTACCTAATAAGCAATGGTCTCAGACTGGTGTGGAACATGTATCTGAAAGTCTCTCAAGATGCAGGTGCATTAAACTCACGATTTGTAACCAGCAATCCTCGGTAGTATAGTGGTCAGTATCCCCGCCTGTCACGCGGGAGACCCGGGTTCAATTCCCGGCCGGGGAGGTAATATTTTTGCAGTGTAAATTTCACATTTAACTTCTCTTTCAAAGTCAACATGTTCACTACACCAGGGTTTGGGTAATTTTGCCCTTGATAAACGCCGACTTTTAGTTTATGGAGAGAGATAAAGTAAAGGACAGAGGCCTGGCGATGACTCTACCTAATAAGCAATGGTCTCAGACTGGTGTGGAACATGTATCTGAAAGTCTCTCAAGATGCAGGTGCATTAAACTCACGATTTGTAACCAGCAATCCTCGGTAGTATAGTGGTCAGTATCCCCGCCTGTCACGCGGGAGACCCGGGTTCAATTCCCGGCCGGGGAGGTAATATTTTTGCAGTGTAAATTTCACATTTAACTTCTCTTTCAAAGTCAACATGTTCACTACACCAGGGTTTGGGTAATTTTGCCCTTGATAAACGCCGACTTTTAGTTTATGGAGAGAGATAAAGTAAAGGACAGAGGCCTGGCGATGACTCTACCTAATAAGCAATGGTCTCAGACTGGTGTGGAACATGTATCTGAAAGTCTCTCAAGATGCAGGTGCATTAAACTCACGATTTGTAACCAGCAATCCTCGGTAGTATAGTGGTCAGTATCCCCGCCTGTCACGCGGGAGACCCGGGTTCAATTCCCGGCCGGGGAGGTAATATTTTTGCAGTGTAAATTTCACATTTAACTTCTCTTTCAAAGTCAACATGTTCACTACACCAGGGTTTGGGTAATTTTGCCCTTGATAAACGCCGACTTTTAGTTTATGGAGAGAGATAAAGTAAAGGACAGAGGCCTGGCGATGACTCTACCTAATAAGCAATGGTCTCAGACTGGTGTGGAACATGTATCTGAAAGTCTCTCAAGATGCAGGTGCATTAAACTCACGATTTGTAACCAGCAATCCTCGGTAGTATAGTGGTCAGTATCCCCGCCTGTCACGCGGGAGACCCGGGTTCAATTCCCGGCCGGGGAGGTAATATTTTTGCAGTGTAAATTTCACATTTAACTTCTCTTTCAAAGTCAACATGTTCACTACACCAGGGTTTGGGTAATTTTGCCCTTGATAAACGCCGACTTTTAGTTTATGGAGAGAGATAAAGTAAAGGACAGAGGCCTGGCGATGACTCTACCTAATAAGCAATGGTCTCAGACTGGTGTGGAACATGTATCTGAAAGTCTCTCAAGATGCAGGTGCATTAAACTCACGATTTGTAACCAGCAATCCTCGGTAGTATAGTGGTCAGTATCCCCGCCTGTCACGCGGGAGACCCGGGTTCAATTCCCGGCCGGGGAGGTAATATTTTTGCAGTGTAAATTTCACATTTAACTTCTCTTTCAAAGTCAACATGTTCACTACACCAGGGTTTGGGTAATTTTGCCCTTGATAAACGCCGACTTTTAGTTTATGGAGAGAGATAAAGTAAAGGACAGAGGCCTGGCGATGACTCTACCTAATAAGCAATGGTCTCAGACTGGTGTGGAACATGTATCTGAAAGTCTCTCAAGATGCAGGTGCATTAAACTCACGATTTGTAACCAGCAATCCTCGGTAGTATAGTGGTCAGTATCCCCGCCTGTCACGCGGGAGACCCGGGTTCAATTCCCGGCCGGGGAGGTAATATTTTTGCAGTGTAAATTTCACATTTAACTTCTCTTTCAAAGTCAACATGTTCACTACACCAGGGTTTGGGTAATTTTGCCCTTGATAAACGCCGACTTTTAGTTTATGGAGAGAGATAAAGTAAAGGACAGAGGCCTGGCGATGACTCTACCTAATAAGCAATGGTCTCAGACTGGTGTGGAACATGTATCTGAAAGTCTCTCAAGATGCAGGTGCATTAAACTCACGATTTGTAACCAGCAATCCTCGGTAGTATAGTGGTCAGTATCCCCGCCTGTCACGCGGGAGACCCGGGTTCAATTCCCGGCCGGGGAGGTAATATTTTTGCAGTGTAAATTTCACATTTAACTTCTCTTTCAAAGTCAACATGTTCACTACACCAGGGTTTGGGTAATTTTGCCCTTGATAAACGCCGACTTTTAGTTTATGGAGAGAGATAAAGTAAAGGACAGAGGCCTGGCGATGACTCTACCTAATAAGCAATGGTCTCAGACTGGTGTGGAACATGTATCTGAAAGTCTCTCAAGATGCAGGTGCATTAAACTCACGATTTGTAACCAGCAATCCTCGGTAGTATAGTGGTCAGTATCCCCGCCTGTCACGCGGGAGACCCGGGTTCAATTCCCGGCCGGGGAGGTAATATTTTTGCAGTGTAAATTTCACATTTAACTTCTCTTTCAAAGTCAACATGTTCACTACACCAGGGTTTGGGTAATTTTGCCCTTGATAAACGCCGACTTTTAGTTTATGGAGAGAGATAAAGTAAAGGACAGAGGCCTGGCGATGACTCTACCTAATAAGCAATGGTCTCAGACTGGTGTGGAACATGTATCTGAAAGTCTCTCAAGATGCAGGTGCATTAAACTCACGATTTGTAACCAGCAATCCTCGGTAGTATAGTGGTCAGTATCCCCGCCTGTCACGCGGGAGACCCGGGTTCAATTCCCGGCCGGGGAGGTAATATTTTTGCAGTGTAAATTTCACATTTAACTTCTCTTTCAAAGTCAACATGTTCACTACACCAGGGTTTGGGTAATTTTGCCCTTGATAAACGCCGACTTTTAGTTTATGGAGAGAGATAAAGTAAAGGACAGAGGCCTGGCGATGACTCTACCTAATAAGCAATGGTCTCAGACTGGTGTGGAACATGTATCTGAAAGTCTCTCAAGATGCAGGTGCATTAAACTCACGATTTGTAACCAGCAATCCTCGGTAGTATAGTGGTCAGTATCCCCGCCTGTCACGCGGGAGACCCGGGTTCAATTCCCGGCCGGGGAGGTAATATTTTTGCAGTGTAAATTTCACATTTAACTTCTCTTTCAAAGTCAACATGTTCACTACACCAGGGTTTGGGTAATTTTGCCCTTGATAAACGCCGACTTTTAGTTTATGGAGAGAGATAAAGTAAAGGACAGAGGCCTGGCGATGACTCTACCTAATAAGCAATGGTCTCAGACTGGTGTGGAACATGTATCTGAAAGTCTCTCAAGATGCAGGTGCATTAAACTCACGATTTGTAACCAGCAATCCTCGGTAGTATAGTGGTCAGTATCCCCGCCTGTCACGCGGGAGACCCGGGTTCAATTCCCGGCCGGGGAGGTAATATTTTTGCAGTGTAAATTTCACATTTAACTTCTCTTTCAAAGTCAACATGTTCACTACACCAGGGTTTGGGTAATTTTGCCCTTGATAAACGCCGACTTTTAGTTTATGGAGAGAGATAAAGTAAAGGACAGAGGCCTGGCGATGACTCTACCTAATAAGCAATGGTCTCAGACTGGTGTGGAACATGTATCTGAAAGTCTCTCAAGATGCAGGTGCATTAAACTCACGATTTGTAACCAGCAATCCTCGGTAGTATAGTGGTCAGTATCCCCGCCTGTCACGCGGGAGAGCCGGGTTCAATTCCCGGCCGGGGAGGTAATATTTTTGCAGTGTAAATTTCACATTTAACTTCTCTTTCAAAGTCAACATGTTCACTACACCAGGGTTTGGGTAATTTTGCCCTTGATAAACGCCGACTTTTAGTTTATGGAGAGAGATAAAGTAAAGGACAGAGGCCTGGCGATGACTCTACCTAATAAGCAATGGTCTCAGACTGGTGTGGAACATGTATCTGAAAGTCTCTCAAGATGCAGGTGCATTAAACTCACGATTTGTAACCAGCAATCCTCGGTAGTATAGTGGTCAGTATCCCCGCCTGTCACGCGGGAGACCCGGGTTCAATTCCCGGCCGGGGAGGTAATATTTTTGCAGTGTAAATTTCACATTTAACTTCTCTTTCAAAGTCAACATGTTCACTACACCAGGGTTTGGGTAATTTTGCCCTTGATAAACGCCGACTTTTAGTTTATGGAGAGAGATAAAGTAAAGGACAGAGGCCTGGCGATGACTCTACCTAATAAGCAATGGTCTCAGACTGGTGTGGAACATGTATCTGAAAGTCTCTCAAGATGCAGGTGCATTAAACTCACGATTTGTAACCAGCAATCCTCGGTAGTATAGTGGTCAGTATCCCCGCCTGTCACGCGGGAGACCCGGGTTCAATTCCCGGCCGGGGAGGTAATATTTTTGCAGTGTAAATTTCACATTTAACTTCTCTTTCAAAGTCAACATGTTCACTACACCAGGGTTTGGGTAATTTTGCCCTTGATAAACGCCGACTTTTAGTTTATGGAGAGAGATAAAGTAAAGGACAGAGGCCTGGCGATGACTCTACCTAATAAGCAATGGTCTCAGACTGGTGTGGAACATGTATCTGAAAGTCTCTCAAGATGCAGGTGCATTAAACTCACGATTTGTAACCAGCAATCCTCGGTAGTATAGTGGTCAGTATCCCCGCCTGTCACGCGGGAGACCCGGGTTCAATTCCCGGCCGGGGAGGTAATATTTTTGCAGTGTAAATTTCACATTTAACTTCTCTTTCAAAGTCAACATGTTCACTACACCAGGGTTTGGGTAATTTTGCCCTTGATAAACGCCGACTTTTAGTTTATGGAGAGAGATAAAGTAAAGGACAGAGGCCTGGCGATGACTCTACCTAATAAGCAATGGTCTCAGACTGGTGTGGAACATGTATCTGAAAGTCTCTCAAGATGCAGGTGCATTAAACTCACGATTTGTAACCAGCAATCCTCGGTAGTATAGTGGTCAGTATCCCCGCCTGTCACGCGGGAGACCCGGGTTCAATTCCCGGCCGGGGAGGTAATATTTTTGCAGTGTAAATTTCACATTTAACTTCTCTTTCAAAGTCAACATGTTCACTACA
This sequence comes from Steromphala cineraria, assembly GCA_916613615.1. Classification (NCBI taxonomy): domain Eukaryota; kingdom Metazoa; phylum Mollusca; class Gastropoda; order Trochida; family Trochidae; genus Steromphala; species Steromphala cineraria. The sequence continues at coordinate 3,410,202 of OU744726.1, forward strand.
CCAGGGTTTGGGTAATTTTGCCCTTGATAAACGCCGACTTTTAGTTTATGGAGAGAGATAAAGTAAAGGACAGAGGCCTGGCGATGACTCTACCTAATAAGCAATGGTCTCAGACTGGTGTGGAACATGTATCTGAAAGTCTCTCAAGATGCAGGTGCATTAAACTCACGATTTGTAACCAGCAATCCTCGGTAGTATAGTGGTCAGTATCCCCGCCTGTCACGCGGGAGACCCGGGTTCAATTCCCGGCCGGGGAGGTAATATTTTTGCAGTGTAAATTTCACATTTAACTTCTCTTTCAAAGTCAACATGTTCACTACACCAGGGTTTGGGTAATTTTGCCCTTGATAAACGCCGACTTTTAGTTTATGGAGAGAGATAAAGTAAAGGACAGAGGCCTGGCGATGACTCTACCTAATAAGCAATGGTCTCAGACTGGTGTGGAACATGTATCTGAAAGTCTCTCAAGATGCAGGTGCATTAAACTCACGATTTGTAACCAGCAATCCTCGGTAGTATAGTGGTCAGTATCCCCGCCTGTCACGCGGGAGACCCGGGTTCAATTCCCGGCCGGGGAGGTAATATTTTTGCAGTGTAAATTTCACATTTAACTTCTCTTTCAAAGTCAACATGTTCACTACACCAGGGTTTGGGTAATTTTGCCCTTGATAAACGCCGACTTTTAGTTTATGGAGAGAGATAAAGTAAAGGACAGAGGCCTGGCGATGACTCTACCTAATAAGCAATGGTCTCAGACTGGTGTGGAACATGTATCTGAAAGTCTCTCAAGATGCAGGTGCATTAAACTCACGATTTGTAACCAGCAATCCTCGGTAGTATAGTGGTCAGTATCCCCGCCTGTCACGCGGGAGACCCGGGTTCAATTCCCGGCCGGGGAGGTAATATTTTTGCAGTGTAAATTTCACATTTAACTTCTCTTTCAAAGTCAACATGTTCACTACACCAGGGTTTGGGTAATTTTGCCCTTGATAAACGCCGACTTTTAGTTTATGGAGAGAGATAAAGTAAAGGACAGAGGCCTGGCGATGACTCTACCTAATAAGCAATGGTCTCAGACTGGTGTGGAACATGTATCTGAAAGTCTCTCAAGATGCAGGTGCATTAAACTCACGATTTGTAACCAGCAATCCTCGGTAGTATAGTGGTCAGTATCCCCGCCTGTCACGCGGGAGACCCGGGTTCAATTCCCGGCCGGGGAGGTAATATTTTTGCAGTGTAAATTTCACATTTAACTTCTCTTTCAAAGTCAACATGTTCACTACACCAGGGTTTGGGTAATTTTGCCCTTGATAAACGCCGACTTTTAGTTTATGGAGAGAGATAAAGTAAAGGACAGAGGCCTGGCGATGACTCTACCTAATAAGCAATGGTCTCAGACTGGTGTGGAACATGTATCTGAAAGTCTCTCAAGATGCAGGTGCATTAAACTCACGATTTGTAACCAGCAATCCTCGGTAGTATAGTGGTCAGTATCCCCGCCTGTCACGCGGGAGACCCGGGTTCAATTCCCGGCCGGGGAGGTAATATTTTTGCAGTGTAAATTTCACATTTAACTTCTCTTTCAAAGTCAACATGTTCACTACACCAGGGTTTGGGTAATTTTGCCCTTGATAAACGCCGACTTTTAGTTTATGGAGAGAGATAAAGTAAAGGACAGAGGCCTGGCGATGACTCTACCTAATAAGCAATGGTCTCAGACTGGTGTGGAACATGTATCTGAAAGTCTCTCAAGATGCAGGTGCATTAAACTCACGATTTGTAACCAGCAATCCTCGGTAGTATAGTGGTCAGTATCCCCGCCTGTCACGCGGGAGACCCGGGTTCAATTCCCGGCCGGGGAGGTAATATTTTTGCAGTGTAAATTTCACATTTAACTTCTCTTTCAAAGTCAACATGTTCACTACACCAGGGTTTGGGTAATTTTGCCCTTGATAAACGCCGACTTTTAGTTTATGGAGAGAGATAAAGTAAAGGACAGAGGCCTGGCGATGACTCTACCTAATAAGCAATGGTCTCAGACTGGTGTGGAACATGTATCTGAAAGTCTCTCAAGATGCAGGTGCATTAAACTCACGATTTGTAACCAGCAATCCTCGGTAGTATAGTGGTCAGTATCCCCGCCTGTCACGCGGGAGACCCGGGTTCAATTCCCGGCCGGGGAGGTAATATTTTTGCAGTGTAAATTTCACATTTAACTTCTCTTTCAAAGTCAACATGTTCACTACACCAGGGTTTGGGTAATTTTGCCCTTGATAAACGCCGACTTTTAGTTTATGGAGAGAGATAAAGTAAAGGACAGAGGCCTGGCGATGACTCTACCTAATAAGCAATGGTCTCAGACTGGTGTGGAACATGTATCTGAAAGTCTCTCAAGATGCAGGTGCATTAAACTCACGATTTGTAACCAGCAATCCTCGGTAGTATAGTGGTCAGTATCCCCGCCTGTCACGCGGGAGACCCGGGTTCAATTCCCGGCCGGGGAGGTAATATTTTTGCAGTGTAAATTTCACATTTAACTTCTCTTTCAAAGTCAACATGTTCACTACACCAGGGTTTGGGTAATTTTGCCCTTGATAAACGCCGACTTTTAGTTTATGGAGAGAGATAAAGTAAAGGACAGAGGCCTGGCGATGACTCTACCTAATAAGCAATGGTCTCAGACTGGTGTGGAACATGTATCTGAAAGTCTCTCAAGATGCAGGTGCATTAAACTCACGATTTGTAACCAGCAATCCTCGGTAGTATAGTGGTCAGTATCCCCGCCTGTCACGCGGGAGACCCGGGTTCAATTCCCGGCCGGGGAGGTAATATTTTTGCAGTGTAAATTTCACATTTAACTTCTCTTTCAAAGTCAACATGTTCACTACACCAGGGTTTGGGTAATTTTGCCCTTGATAAACGCCGACTTTTAGTTTATGGAGAGAGATAAAGTAAAGGACAGAGGCCTGGCGATGACTCTACCTAATAAGCAATGGTCTCAGACTGGTGTGGAACATGTATCTGAAAGTCTCTCAAGATGCAGGTGCATTAAACTCACGATTTGTAACCAGCAATCCTCGGTAGTATAGTGGTCAGTATCCCCGCCTGTCACGCGGGAGACCCGGGTTCAATTCCCGGCCGGGGAGGTAATATTTTTGCAGTGTAAATTTCACATTTAACTTCTCTTTCAAAGTCAACATGTTCACTACACCAGGGTTTGGGTAATTTTGCCCTTGATAAACGCCGACTTTTAGTTTATGGAGAGAGATAAAGTAAAGGACAGAGGCCTGGCGATGACTCTACCTAATAAGCAATGGTCTCAGACTGGTGTGGAACATGTATCTGAAAGTCTCTCAAGATGCAGGTGCATTAAACTCACGATTTGTAACCAGCAATCCTCGGTAGTATAGTGGTCAGTATCCCCGCCTGTCACGCGGGAGACCCGGGTTCAATTCCCGGCCGGGGAGGTAATATTTTTGCAGTGTAAATTTCACATTTAACTTCTCTTTCAAAGTCAACATGTTCACTACACCAGGGTTTGGGTAATTTTGCCCTTGATAAACGCCGACTTTTAGTTTATGGAGAGAGATAAAGTAAAGGACAGAGGCCTGGCGATGACTCTACCTAATAAGCAATGGTCTCAGACTGGTGTGGAACATGTATCTGAAAGTCTCTCAAGATGCAGGTGCATTAAACTCACGATTTGTAACCAGCAATCCTCGGTAGTATAGTGGTCAGTATCCCCGCCTGTCACGCGGGAGACCCCCAGCTAACAAATCTACGTTGTAGTAACGTTGTCACAACGTCCACTTTTCGTTGTCATTACGTACTTTCTGACGTTGTGACAACGTAATTGTGTAGACTCCCAAACAGATTGCTACAACGTGGTTTTTCTACCTGAATACGACGTTGTGGGGACGTTGAAACAACGTCATGTTTTACGTTTTTATTACGTAGATTTCTGACGTTGCCACAACGTAATTTTGTAGACTCCCAAACAGGTTGCTACAACGTGGTTTTTCTACCTAAATGCGACATTCTGGAAACGTCACAAAGACGTCATATTTTACGTTTTCCTTACGTAGATTTAAAATGTTGTCACCATGTCATTTTGTAGACACCCAAACACGTTGCTACAACTTGATTTTCTGCGTTAATATGGTACATAAGTACATTTCCAAATTCGTTTCGTATAAGCAGTATTCAAAAGAAATAATACCAGGCACTTTGTTCGACGTGAAAGTAAAAAAACAAGATGTATATTTAAATACCAACAATCTAATTGAAATGTTCTTACAATATTATCAAAAACAAACAAATTATACAATCATTCATATGGGCAATTATACCAAAAAGGTGTATTATTTGTTAAAACCTGCCTGGCATAAATTGTATTGAATACAAGTCCACGGGAGATCAATGAACTGAAACAATTAATCAGAATAAACAGATAATAGATAACAAAAAAGATGTTTGTTCAATGTTGTTTATTTAACATTACTATAAGAAAGGTGAGTGAGTGTCAGTGTCTTCAATATACTTCATCTGTCAAACGTTCGATATGAATGTCATCAAGACCAACCTTTGGCGCCATTTGGTAATAAAGCTTCCTCCTGTGAAAATAAATTAAAAATGCCAGTTATTAAAGACAGATTATCATTACCATAACAATACCACTCATGCATATAAAATTGATAACACTTAAAATGGTCTTCGTTTCAATTGCTGTAAAATTCATAAAGTAGATAATAGGTAATTATTTGTAAAATCATCTAAAACTGTTACACTGCTTATATCAATATACCCGTGAGTGACTCAAGTCCTGCATCAAAATCAAATACTCAGAATTAGTGCTTAACTAATTAATAGTAAATATCAATAACCATTTATAGTTTACCACTGAGTCCTGCATCAAATATTCGAGAATTTCTGACAGGGCATATAAAGATAAGGCTGTGTTTGGCGAAATGAATATTTTGATCGTGGTATTTTTTAAAGAACTTTTACAACAAGTCCCTTGACTCAGTATTTTGTAGATTTATCACTGTGAAGCATTTTCACTCCAAAATTAATATCTGGATGATAAGTTTGTATGGTATTACCTGATAAAAAAACTCGATTGTTCCATCCCTGTTCAGTTATTATGCGGCGTCCCTTGATCTCTCATTTCTCAGACAATCTGTCAGTCAGCCAACTGTAAAATGGAAATAACCAAAATTAAACAATCTCGATTTTTTGTTAAGACAAAAGCAGCCAAGCAGGGGCAATGGGCCATGTTGCACATTGGATAAAAAAATGTCCCATTAAAAATTTGAAATTTACTATTGAATGATGAAAAGGAAATTGCCCACTAGAAAATAAGAAAAAACACCGAAAAGCATGAAAATGGCCCGTTGTAAAAGATGTCTTTCCTAATCCCGGTATGTCACCAACTGATTTACACAATAACAGTGCTATGAGTTAGGGATTGATAGCTTTAATAATTGCAGAGAGTTGTTATTATTACTTATTTGTTATGTAGCTTATACTAGTATTATATACACCACTCACAAAATGTTATTTCGAAAAGCATACAAGTGACCTAAGGCAAGCCGTAACATTCAGTAATAAATTAGATTTATATGGAGTGAAGCACAAACGCAGTAAACAGCTTTCTAGAAGAATTTCATTGAGTTTGTCAAATATTCACACTCTTCTAGCACATTTCTTATCCATTTTGTAAAATAAACGAAAAACTTAGAATTGTAATGATTTTTACCTGCTAGTTTACTGTTGATATAATGCAGTTGTAATTAATTAAAATTCATAAAATTAAATATCAACTTTTTTATCGAAATCATGGGATTTATTACACATCTTCATTAAATTGTAAACGTTTAGAAAATTGTTTATTTCAAATTAGCTGTGACCCCGCCACTGTCCCGTCACCCGATGCTCCTATGATAAAATTCCTATCGTAGTATGATATTTTATGCATGTATCGCCGTGGAAATTCGGTTCTTAAAAGGAAACATCCCGCAGCGAAATTAAAATCTTTGTTACCCATACGAATTAAGCTATCTAAAAAAATACTCAGATATTCCATAACTGAAAAATGACATAATTTCTGTACTCTATCACGTTTATGTCGTACAGAAGAATAATTTTCAATGACTTGGTACAGGCTTCGCACAATTTCTCCAAAAACAAATTGTAAGGCCAATTTCAAGGCTTTTTTTGGCAAAATTAAGGCCAATAATTCAAACCGATGAGATCAAGCATGAGTGGTGTTCATAATTGCTGTTTAATTACATATATACGGTACATAAAGTGGAAACGTGACCCATAAAGCACCATAATAAATTTATTTACAAATATGCACACTCCATATTTCAATTAATTTGATTAAATTTCTAAAATAAAAGATGAAAGATTAAATAGAACTAATTAGGATGTAGCTGGGATGATTCATTACAAATATGCAAAAATTTATCAGGATCCGACGGAAAATAACTGCATTTCATTTATGCTACACTAACATAAGCAAGTCTATGGAAACAACGTCAACGTCCGAATTGATCGAGAAACTCTACCTGCAACCCCACTGGATATGTGCGAGGCTACAGCATTCTGCGACAGAACACGTTGTGACAGCTACATGTAGCTCCTTGCCAACATTTAGGCCAGGGCTAGTGTCACAATCTGTTATTTAATCACCAAAACTTTTTTTAACCTCACTGTAAATATCTGCACCGCAGCGCACACACAGAAGTGGTAAAAATCTTCACATATGAAGGATACTACTATACTTGGAAGAAGAAGAAGTTTCGGTCTACGTCCGAATATAACTGGCACGGTCTGTAGCTAAACTGCCTGAAAGTCTGTGAAAACACCGCAAAGAAGCCTCAAGTGACTGTATCAACGTACGTTTTAGAAATTTACGATGATACAAGAATACTTGTGTGAATAAACTGTAGTGTTTTGGCCATTGCTAGCAAAACGAGGCTTGCAATTATCAAAACAAACAAGCTTGTACCGAGTGAACTTTGAAACAGCTGATCGTCAATGATCAAATAGTTTCCAAACTCCTCACTACTCATGTGACGAAACAACGTCATACAAGTCAGTTGAGCAATGCGGTTCGCGGTGAGGAGTTTGTCCGTGTTTTCTTTCTAGTGCCTTTGTCACAGGATTTTACATAATAAATGCATGAATACAGTAAATCGGTTATTGTCGATTCGAACTAAAACATAAATTACAATGAATGTAGATGATAAAATATTGCAATACAATAGAAACGAAATGTTACAGTACACTTCAGCCTGAACTGTACTGTACGGTGACTGCAAATTTTAAAATTCAAGTTACATCGGCTACTCTCATCTGTTTCGAATGCTTTTGTTGAAATAACACTCAGGTATTCAAAGCTTCATTTAAACTTTCTTTACTGACATAATGTTTTAACGAAATTGGGTACTTACCTTCGATAGGGAAAGTAAATCCTTTGCCGGTAAATTAGAAAAACACTGTCTTGCGTGTAGCGACTCTTCAAGTTTACGCGACATCAAACATGGCGACGATAATGACGTCATAACTAAAAATGATGACGTCAGAGGATTTTGTGTTGGCGCGTAAAGACAAAAATAGATTTCCAAGTCCACAAGTCAGCAAGCTTTATATTATTTTATTTATCCAAGAAGAGTATTGTGTTCAAACATTATAAAAAGTAATGCATCATTGAATTAAAAATCTTAACTTTACCTAATCAAGTCTAAGATATTACCTCCACATTTAGTTTTAATCAATCTATTCTAAAATTTTAATTAATTTGGGGCCTTAGGCCTATAGTGTTTTAAAGGCAAGGGCTATTTAATGTTTTTATGTCGGAACGCATGAACTAGTAAAATATAACAATGATTAACAAGAAATAATTCAATTAGGCCTACACAGAGAAAAGATAGGCCTAGCTCACGTCGCTAGGACGTTGTGAGGACGTCTTGACATATGAATTACGTTCTGAGGACGTCGTGACAACGTAACCGTAGCGATATGTTGAATATTCTTTATCTTTGCGTGTTTTCCTTGATAGACAATATTTCATTGTATTTATAATCGAATGGAGAGATCAAGCAAGCTAAGCTTACAAAACATAAGTGATGTAACTATCATTTCGGACTCTATAATTGAATGAGAATAAATCATTACTGTTCTTACGACTGAAATATTTTGTATTTCATTAATCAAAGTTTTATCGGATTTCTGGGTTTAAAGAAAACAAAATGAAACATGTAGGCCTACATCTTTAACTGTATGTCAAATGATTTACGACTACACTTTTGGAAGTGCATTTTAAGACTTGAAGTGAGAATGCATGGTCGTGGGCTAACTAACTATTCGAGACAAGGAAGTACCCGATAAACTAAAAAATGTTGCAACTGAAATAGGAAAGATTGATATTTATTGACTATTTGCCCGGCGTTTATAAATATATTGCGATTGGTGTTTGCCTTGCAAAACTGAGACCATGAGAGCAACTCCGTGAGTTGTGTTGGGTCCCATTCTTATGACCAACTTTATAAACAGTGTAATTTGATCAGGAAGTATCGAGTGTCGAAAGAAACTCACATTTTAAAGCTAAGCGACTTTTTATAGTAGGCCTAACAATAAGAAGGTTTGATTTGCTATTGTGATCGAAAACCGGACAATGACGCGTGTCAATTAGTCAAACTTAATATTTTTAAAACTTATCGAAAACAATCAGAATGGCATTAAGGAGTTGATACTGATCGATTAGTTATATAACTAATCTATTTAAATTTGTGAATTTATGACTATAATAATATAATATGTGACTGTTTTCAGATTTTCAATAAAAACAAGTTTTTATCCCATGATTTGTGTGTGGGATTATTTGATATATAATGATTTTATCATATACGTTCATATTAAATCAATAAATCGGATACTTATAAATATGTTATGGAAAATATAATTAATTATAAATTCATCTTTCTTTTGTGATTACATAAACTTTGGCATAGTTTTCCTTCTGTAAACGTTATCAGGACGTTGTGAGGACGTTAGACTTTACGTGACATAACAACGTTAAAGTTACGTAAAAAGTACGTACAATCTATCGTTGTAACAACGTTGGGGAATGACGTTATATTTCACGTACTTAGTACGTCTCAGATACGTATCAAAATAACGTAACCAAAATAAAGGGTTTCACTAGACCGTTGGGCAAATATAACTGTAAGTCCTCTCTCGTTTTAGTATTTCAAGGGTTAATGTGGATTTATTTTTCATATTTCTCAATAACTTTCCTTGATTTATGTGCTGTAAAAACTTCGTAATCAGGACGTTGTGAGGACGTTAGACTAGACGTCGCAATACTACATAATAGTTACGTAATAAGTACGTAGAACACAACGTCGGAACAACGTTGAGAAATTACGTTATGTTTTACGTCCGAAGTACGTACCAGCTACGTCCAAAAACTACGTTACCCAAACACGACCTTCCTACAACGTCGTATCTACGTCCTGTGTTAGCTGGGCCCGGGTTCAATTCCCGGCCGGGGAGGTAATATTTTTGCAGTGTAAATTTCACATTTAACTTCTCTTTCAAAGTCAACATGTTCACTACACCAGGGTTTGGGTAATTTTGCCCTTGATAAACGCCGACTTTTAGTTTATGGAGAGAGATAAAGTAAAGGACAGAGGCCTGGCGATGACTCTACCTAATAAGCAATGGTCTCAGACTGGTGTGGAACATGTATCTGAAAGTCTCTCAAGATGCAGGTGCATTAAACTCACGATTTGTAACCAGCAATCCTCGGTAGTATAGTGGTCAGTATCCCCGCCTGTCACGCGGGAGACCCGGGTTCAATTCCCGGCCGGGGAGGTAATATTTTTGCAGTGTAAATTTCACATTTAACTTCTCTTTCAAAGTCAACATGTTCACTACACCAGGGTTTGGGTAATTTTGCCCTTGATAAACGCCGACTTTTAGTTTATGGAGAGAGATAAAGTAAAGGACAGAGGCCTGGCGATGACTCTACCTAATAAGCAATGGTCTCAGACTGGTGTGGAACATGTATCTGAAAGTCTCTCAAGATGCAGGTGCATTAAACTCACGATTTGTAACCAGCAATCCTCGGTAGTATAGTGGTCAGTATCCCCGCCTGTCACGCGGGAGACCCGGGTTCAATTCCCGGCCGGGGAGGTAATATTTTTGCAGTGTAAATTTCACATTTAACTTCTCTTTCAAAGTCAACATGTTCACTACACCAGGGTTTGGGTAATTTTGCCCTTGATAAACGCCGACTTTTAGTTTATGGAGAGAGATAAAGTAAAGGACAGAGGCCTGGCGATGACTCTACCTAATAAGCAATGGTCTCAGACTGGTGTGGAACATGTATCTGAAAGTCTCTCAAGATGCAGGTGCATTAAACTCACGATTTGTAACCAGCAATCCTCGGTAGTATAGTGGTCAGTATCCCCGCCTGTCACGCGGGAGACCCGGGTTCAATTCCCGGCCGGGGAGGTAATATTTTTGCAGTGTAAATTTCACATTTAACTTCTCTTTCAAAGTCAACATGTTCACTACACCAGGGTTTGGGTAATTTTGCCCTTGATAAACGCCGACTTTTAGTTTATGGAGAGAGATAAAGTAAAGGACAGAGGCCTGGCGATGACTCTACCTAATAAGCAATGGTCTCAGACTGGTGTGGAACATGTATCTGAAAGTCTCTCAAGATGCAGGTGCATTAAACTCACGATTTGTAACCAGCAATCCTCGGTAGTATAGTGGTCAGTATCCCCGCCTGTCACGCGGGAGACCCGGGTTCAATTCCCGGCCGGGGAGGTAATATTTTTGCAGTGTAAATTTCACATTTAACTTCTCTTTCAAAGTCAACATGTTCACTACACCAGGGTTTGGGTAATTTTGCCCTTGATAAACGCCGACTTTTAGTTTATGGAGAGAGATAAAGTAAAGGACAGAGGCCTGGCGATGACTCTACCTAATAAGCAATGGTCTCAGACTGGTGTGGAACATGTATCTGAAAGTCTCTCAAGATGCAGGTGCATTAAACTCACGATTTGTAACCAGCAATCCTCGGTAGTATAGTGGTCAGTATCCCCGCCTGTCACGCGGGAGACCCGGGTTCAATTCCCGGCCGGGGAGGTAATATTTTTGCAGTGTAAATTTCACATTTAACTTCTCTTTCAAAGTCAACATGTTCACTACACCAGGGTTTGGGTAATTTTGCCCTTGATAAACGCCGACTTTTAGTTTATGGAGAGAGATAAAGTAAAGGACAGAGGCCTGGCGATGACTCTACCTAATAAGCAATGGTCTCAGACTGGTGTGGAACATGTATCTGAAAGTCTCTCAAGATGCAGGTGCATTAAACTCACGATTTGTAACCAGCAATCCTCGGTAGTATAGTGGTCAGTATCCCCGCCTGTCACGCGGGAGACCCGGGTTCAATTCCCGGCCGGGGAGGTAATATTTTTGCAGTGTAAATTTCACATTTAACTTCTCTTTCAAAGTCAACATGTTCACTACACCAGGGTTTGGGTAATTTTGCCCTTGATAAACGCCGACTTTTAGTTTATGGAGAGAGATAAAGTAAAGGACAGAGGCCTGGCGATGACTCTACCTAATAAGCAATGGTCTCAGACTGGTGTGGAACATGTATCTGAAAGTCTCTCAAGATGCAGGTGCATTAAACTCACGATTTGTAACCAGCAATCCTCGGTAGTATAGTGGTCAGTATCCCCGCCTGTCACGCGGGAGACCCGGGTTCAATTCCCGGCCGGGGAGGTAATATTTTTGCAGTGTAAATTTCACATTTAACTTCTCTTTCAAAGTCAACATGTTCACTACACCAGGGTTTGGGTAATTTTGCCCTTGATAAACGCCGACTTTTAGTTTATGGAGAGAGATAAAGTAAAGGACAGAGGCCTGGCGATGACTCTACCTAATAAGCAATGGTCTCAGACTGGTGTGGAACATGTATCTGAAAGTCTCTCAAGATGCAGGTGCATTAAACTCACGATTTGTAACCAGCAATCCTCGGTAGTATAGTGGTCAGTATCCCCGCCTGTCACGCGGGAGACCCGGGTTCAATTCCCGGCCGGGGAGGTAATATTTTTGCAGTGTAAATTTCACATTTAACTTCTCTTTCAAAGTCAACATGTTCACTACACCAGGGTTTGGGTAATTTTGCCCTTGATAAACGCCGACTTTTAGTTTATGGAGAGAGATAAAGTAAAGGACAGAGGCCTGGCGATGACTCTACCTAATAAGCAATGGTCTCAGACTGGTGTGGAACATGTATCTGAAAGTCTCTCAAGATGCAGGTGCATTAAACTCACGATTTGTAACCAGCAATCCTCGGTAGTATAGTGGTCAGTATCCCCGCCTGTCACGCGGGAGACCCGGGTTCAATTCCCGGCCGGGGAGGTAATATTTTTGCAGTGTAAATTTCACATTTAACTTCTCTTTCAAAGTCAACATGTTCACTACACCAGGGTTTGGGTAATTTTGCCCTTGATAAACGCCGACTTTTAGTTTATGGAGAGAGATAAAGTAAAGGACAGAGGCCTGGCGATGACTCTACCTAATAAGCAATGGTCTCAGACTGGTGTGGAACATGTATCTGAAAGTCTCTCAAGATGCAGGTGCATTAAACTCACGATTTGTAACCAGCAATCCTCGGTAGTATAGTGGTCAGTATCCCCGCCTGTCACGCGGGAGACCCGGGTTCAATTCCCGGCCGGGGAGGTAATATTTTTGCAGTGTAAATTTCACATTTAACTTCTCTTTCAAAGTCAACATGTTCACTACACCAGGGTTTGGGTAATTTTGCCCTTGATAAACGCCGACTTTTAGTTTATGGAGAGAGATAAAGTAAAGGACAGAGGCCTGGCGATGACTCTACCTAATAAGCAATGGTCTCAGACTGGTGTGGAACATGTATCTGAAAGTCTCTCAAGATGCAGGTGCATTAAACTCACGATTTGTAACCAGCAATCCTCGGTAGTATAGTGGTCAGTATCCCCGCCTGTCACGCGGGAGACCCGGGTTCAATTCCCGGCCGGGGAGGTAATATTTTTGCAGTGTAAATTTCACATTTAACTTCTCTTTCAAAGTCAACATGTTCACTACACCAGGGTTTGGGTAATTTTGCCCTTGATAAACGCCGACTTTTAGTTTATGGAGAGAGATAAAGTAAAGGACAGAGGCCTGGCGATGACTCTACCTAATAAGCAATGGTCTCAGACTGGTGTGGAACATGTATCTGAAAGTCTCTCAAGATGCAGGTGCATTAAACTCACGATTTGTAACCAGCAATCCTCGGTAGTATAGTGGTCAGTATCCCCGCCTGTCACGCGGGAGACCCGGGTTCAATTCCCGGCCGGGGAGGTAATATTTTTGCAGTGTAAATTTCACATTTAACTTCTCTTTCAAAGTCAACATGTTCACTACACCAGGGTTTGGGTAATTTTGCCCTTGATAAACGCCGACTTTTAGTTTATGGAGAGAGATAAAGTAAAGGACAGAGGCCTGGCGATGACTCTACCTAATAAGCAATGGTCTCAGACTGGTGTGGAACATGTATCTGAAAGTCTCTCAAGATGCAGGTGCATTAAACTCACGATTTGTAACCAGCAATCCTCGGTAGTATAGTGGTCAGTATCCCCGCCTGTCACGCGGGAGACCCGGGTTCAATTCCCGGCCGGGGAGGTAATATTTTTGCAGTGTAAATTTCACATTTAACTTCTCTTTCAAAGTCAACATGTTCACTACACCAGGGTTTGGGTAATTTTGCCCTTGATAAACGCCGACTTTTAGTTTATGGAGAGAGATAAAGTAAAGGACAGAGGCCTGGCGATGACTCTACCTAATAAGCAATGGTCTCAGACTGGTGTGGAACATGTATCTGAAAGTCTCTCAAGATGCAGGTGCATTAAACTCACGATTTGTAACCAGCAATCCTCGGTAGTATAGTGGTCAGTATCCCCGCCTGTCACGCGGGAGACCCGGGTTCAATTCCCGGCCGGGGAGGTAATATTTTTGCAGTGTAAATTTCACATTTAACTTCTCTTTCAAAGTCAACATGTTCACTACACCAGGGTTTGGGTAATTTTGCCCTTGATAAACGCCGACTTTTAGTTTATGGAGAGAGATAAAGTAAAGGACAGAGGCCTGGCGATGACTCTACCTAATAAGCAATGGTCTCAGACTGGTGTGGAACATGTATCTGAAAGTCTCTCAAGATGCAGGTGCATTAAACTCACGATTTGTAACCAGCAATCCTCGGTAGTATAGTGGTCAGTATCCCCGCCTGTCACGCGGGAGACCCGGGTTCAATTCCCGGCCGGGGAGGTAATATTTTTGCAGTGTAAATTTCACATTTAACTTCTCTTTCAAAGTCAACATGTTCACTACACCAGGGTTTGGGTAATTTTGCCCTTGATAAACGCCGACTTTTAGTTTATGGAGAGAGATAAAGTAAAGGACAGAGGCCTGGCGATGACTCTACCTAATAAGCAATGATCTCAGACTGGTGTGGAACATGTATCTGAAAGTCTCTCAAGATGCAGGTGCATTAAACTCACGATTTGTAACCAGCAATCCTCGGTAGTATAGTGGTCAGTATCCCCGCCTGTCACGCGGGAGACCCGGGTTCAATTCCCGGCCGGGGAGGTAATATTTTTGCAGTGTAAATTTCACATTTAACTTCTCTTTCAAAGTCAACATGTTCACTACACCAGGGTTTGGGTAATTTTGCCCTTGATAAACGCCGACTTTTAGTTTATGGAGAGAGATAAAGTAAAGGACAGAGGCCTGGCGATGACTCTACCTAATAAGCAATGGTCTCAGACTGGTGTGGAACATGTATCTGAAAGTCTCTCAAGATGCAGGTGCATTAAACTCACGATTTGTAACCAGCAATCCTCGGTAGTATAGTGGTCAGTATCCCCGCCTGTCACGCGGGAGACCCGGGTTCAATTCCCGGCCGGGGAGGTAATATTTTTGCAGTGTAAATTTCACATTTAACTTCTCTTTCAAAGTCAACATGTTCACTACACCAGGGTTTGGGTAATTTTGCCCTTGATAAACGCCGACTTTTAGTTTATGGAGAGAGATAAAGTAAAGGACAGAGGCCTGGCGATGACTCTACCTAATAAGCAATGGTCTCAGACTGGTGTGGAACATGTATCTGAAAGTCTCTCAAGATGCAGGTGCATTAAACTCACGATTTGTAACCAGCAATCCTCGGTAGTATAGTGGTCAGTATCCCCGCCTGTCACGCGGGAGACCCGGGTTCAATTCCCGGCCGGGGAGGTAATATTTTTGCAGTGTAAATTTCACATTTAACTTCTCTTTCAAAGTCAACATGTTCACTACACCAGGGTTTGGGTAATTTTGCCCTTGATAAACGCCGACTTTTAGTTTATGGAGAGAGATAAAGTAAAGGACAGAGGCCTGGCGATGACTCTACCTAATAAGCAATGGTCTCAGACTGGTGTGGAACATGTATCTGAAAGTCTCTCAAGATGCAGGTGCATTAAACTCACGATTTGTAACCAGCAATCCTCGGTAGTATAGTGGTCAGTATCCCCGCCTGTCACGCGGGAGACCCGGGTTCAATTCCCGGCCGGGGAGGTAATATTTTTGCAGTGTAAATTTCACATTTAACTTCTCTTTCAAAGTCAACATGTTCACTACACCAGGGTTTGGGTAATTTTGCCCTTGATAAACGCCGACTTTTAGTTTATGGAGAGAGATAAAGTAAAGGACAGAGGCCTGGCGATGACTCTACCTAATAAGCAATGGTCTCAGACTGGTGTGGAACATGTATCTGAAAGTCTCTCAAGATGCAGGTGCATTAAACTCACGATTTGTAACCAGCAATCCTCGGTAGTATAGTGGTCAGTATCCCCGCCTGTCACGCGGGAGACCCGGGTTCAATTCCCGGCCGGGGAGGTAATATTTTTGCAGTGTAAATTTCACATTTAACTTCTCTTTCAAAGTCAACATGTTCACTACACCAGGGTTTGGGTAATTTTGCCCTTGATAAACGCCGACTTTTAGTTTATGGAGAGAGATAAAGTAAAGGACAGAGGCCTGGCGATGACTCTACCTAATAAGCAATGGTCTCAGACTGGTGTGGAACATGTATCTGAAAGTCTCTCAAGATGCAGGTGCATTAAACTCACGATTTGTAACCAGCAATCCTCGGTAGTATAGTGGTCAGTATTCCCGCCTGTCACGCGGGAGACCCGGGTTCAATTCCCGGCCGGGGAGGTAATATTTTTGCAGTGTAAATTTCACATTTAACTTCTCTTTCAAAGTCAACATGTTCACTACACCAGGGTTTGGGTAATTTTGCCCTTGATAAACGCCGACTTTTAGTTTATGGAGAGAGATAAAGTAAAGGACAGAGGCCTGGCGATGACTCTACCTAATAAGCAATGGTCTCAGACTGGTGTGGAACATGTATCTGAAAGTCTCTCAAGATGCAGGTGCATTAAACTCACGATTTGTAACCAGCAATCCTCGGTAGTATAGTGGTCAGTATCCCCGCCTGTCACGCGGGAGACCCGGGTTCAATTCCCGGCCGGGGAGGTAATATTTTTGCAGTGTAAATTTCACATTTAACTTCTCTTTCAAAGTCAACATGTTCACTACACCAGGGTTTGGGTAATTTTGCCCTTGATAAACGCCGACTTTTAGTTTATGGAGAGAGATAAAGTAAAGGACAGAGGCCTGGCGATGACTCTACCTAATAAGCAATGGTCTCAGACTGGTGTGGAACATGTATCTGAAAGTCTCTCAAGATGCAGGTGCATTAAACTCACGATTTGTAACCAGCAATCCTCGGTAGTATAGTGGTCAGTATCCCCGCCTGTCACGCGGGAGACCCGGGTTCAATTCCCGGCCGGGGAGGTAATATTTTTGCAGTGTAAATTTCACATTTAACTTCTCTTTCAAAGTCAACATGTTCACTACACCAGGGTTTGGGTAATTTTGCCCTTGATAAACGCCGACTTTTAGTTTATGGAGAGAGATAAAGTAAAGGACAGAGGCCTGGCGATGACTCTACCTAATAAGCAATGGTCTCAGACTGGTGTGGAACATGTATCTGAAAGTCTCTCAAGATGCAGGTGCATTAAACTCACGATTTGTAACCAGCAATCCTCGGTAGTATAGTGGTCAGTATCCCCGCCTGTCACGCGGGAGACCCGGGTTCAATTCCCGGCCGGGGAGGTAATATTTTTGCAGTGTAAATTTCACATTTAACTTCTCTTTCAAAGTCAACATGTTCACTACACCAGGGTTTGGGTAATTTTGCCCTTGATAAACGCCGACTTTTAGTTTATGGAGAGAGATAAAGTAAAGGACAGAGGCCTGGCGATGACTCTACCTAATAAGCAATGGTCTCAGACTGGTGTGGAACATGTATCTGAAAGTCTCTCAAGATGCAGGTGCATTAAACTCACGATTTGTAACCAGCAATCCTCGGTAGTATAGTGGTCAGTATCCCCGCCTGTCACGCGGGAGACCCGGGTTCAATTCCCGGCCGGGGAGGTAATATTTTTGCAGTGTAAATTTCACATTTAACTTCTCTTTCAAAGTCAACATGTTCACTACACCAGGGTTTGGGTAATTTTGCCCTTGATAAACGCCGACTTTTAGTTTATGGAGAGAGATAAAGTAAAGGACAGAGGCCTGGCGATGACTCTACCTAATAAGCAATGGTCTCAGACTGGTGTGGAACATGTATCTGAAAGTCTCTCAAGATGCAGGTGCATTAAACTCACGATTTGTAACCAGCAATCCTCGGTAGTATAGTGGTCAGTATCCCCGCCTGTCACGCGGGAGACCCGGGTTCAATTCCCGGCCGGGGAGGTAATATTTTTGCAGTGTAAATTTCACATTTAACTTCTCTTTCAAAGTCAACATGTTCACTACACCAGGGTTTGGGTAATTTTGCCCTTGATAAACGCCGACTTTTAGTTTATGGAGAGAGATAAAGTAAAGGACAGAGGCCTGGCGATGACTCTACCTAATAAGCAATGGTCTCAGACTGGTGTGGAACATGTATCTGAAAGTCTCTCAAGATGCAGGTGCATTAAACTCACGATTTGTAACCAGCAATCCTCGGTAGTATAGTGGTCAGTATCCCCGCCTGTCACGCGGGAGACCCGGGTTCAATTCCCGGCCGGGGAGGTAATATTTTTGCAGTGTAAATTTCACATTTAACTTCTCTTTCAAAGTCAACATGTTCACTACACCAGGGTTTGGGTAATTTTGCCCTTGATAAACGCCGACTTTTAGTTTATGGAGAGAGATAAAGTAAAGGACAGAGGCCTGGCGATGACTCTACCTAATAAGCAATGGTCTCAGACTGGTGTGGAACATGTATCTGAAAGTCTCTCAAGATGCAGGTGTGGAGCGCCACCTAGTGGATTGCCGAGAGAAGTCGTGTTTTTCAGCTCTCTCTTGTTGTTTGATTATTATCGGATTTTTCACTGAATTTACCTTTCATGGACGTGTGTTTTCATTTGTGAAAGATGTGACACTATTTGGAGACAAAGTGTTTCGGAAATCTACTTACTGAAGTAGATTTCGTGTGACTGTGTGTTTGTGTTATGTTGAATCCCGAATCCAAGATGGCGGACAAGAGGTCTTACAAGAAGGAATGTACTGTCGAAGTTAACGTTGGAGACAGGAAAGTGGTAACTGGTACGTTGCTTATCAATGCCTTACTCCGTGTTGTGTCTGACATTTATGCTGTTGTTCCTAAGGGCCCCGATTCGTATGATGTGACTTTACCAAATGTTGACGACGCGAGGCTACTTGTAGAACAAGAACACATTGAAATTCTCAATCACAAAGTGAAGGGTAGACTGCTTGTCTCCGAGACTGTTGTAGTGTCATTTATGCACTTACCACCGTACATTGAGGACAGTGCTATTGAGAAGTTTTTAACTTCTAAGGGAGTCACCCTACAGAGTGATATCAAACACAAATTGATTAAAGGGACAGATATATCAGACGGAACAAGATTTGTGAGAGTGAAGTTTCCAGACACCTTGAAGTCCCTACCCTATTCTGTGGGTTTTCAAACATGTGAAGGATTCAAATACTACCGTATTATCCATAATAATCAGGTGAAAGTTTGTTTCAAGTGCAACGACACGGACCATGAAATGCGACAGTGCCCCCGTACTAAGTGTTTTAACTGTCAGGAATTCGGCCATATGGCTAAAGATTGTGAGAACACGGTTTGTGATTTATGTGGGATGAATGAGGACAGGTGTGACTGTGACATTCAGGAATCCAAAGACGAGGAATTTGAAAAAGCATGGACTGAGTATGAGGCCGACTTCCCCTCTTTAAAGAAGTCACTGGTTGAAGACACTGTAGAGGACGAGACAAGCGAGAGCCAGGAGTTGGGAGAAGACGAGAAGCCAGAGGATCCCGAGACTCCCGTGCATGAGACACTATCTGACGAGGCAGGACAACAACAAACGCGTGGCTGGACTGTAGCACAAAGCAAGTGGGCCAGGAGACGCCAGCCCAAAGTTTCAGAGACTGCACTTAAAGTGAATGTGCTGAAGAACAGAATTCGGGAAAATAGGAGAAATCAACTGAAGAAGAAGAAAGAGGAGAAGGTTAACGTAAACAGAGACTTAACGGACAAATGAATTTGATGTGTTTACTCCCACTAATATACCTCTACATGCTAATATGTTCATGGAACGTTAACGGACTTAGAGACATCAAGAAACTGGAATGTGTTTTTCAAACAGCAATGGATTGTAGTGCTCAAATAATATTCCTACAGGAAACATTCTGGGACGATGAATTCATTACTAACTTTAAACACAAATGGCCCGGTAAGATTTTTTATAATAATTGTTATGATAAACACAGAAAAGGTGTAGCCATATTATTTTCTCCTAACTTCCCTTTTGAACCTGTATTTGAAAAATGTGATAATTATGGTAGATTACTTAAAGTTACATTTAATATTGATGATATTATATATTCATGTATTAATGTTTATGCACCAAATGTTGTTTCTGAAAGAATAATGTTTTACAATGAATTTGTGACATATCTAACAGGAGACCATATCATTGGCCCTGGTGACTTTAATGAATTATTGGATGTTTTTCTTGATAGAAATGTCAATCTTAAAACATTTAGTTATAACAGCAGTAATAAATTATGTAAAATTATTAATGATTACAATCTCTGTGATATTTGGAGATACAGAAATCCCGACAGGAGGGAATTTACTAGAAAACAAGTTGTAGAAGGAGTGTGTAAACAAAGTCGAATTGACTTCATTCTAATTTCAAAATCACTAATTCCGTTTGCTACACATGCCTATATTCAGTATTCCTCACTAAGCGACCACTCCATTAATTTTGTAAAATTTGACTTTTCTAAAGTAGAACGTGGACCTGGCATGTGGGTCATAAACAATCAAATCCTGTCAGATCCTGTATATTCAAATATCATCAAAGATTTAATCAATGACAGTTTATCATGCCCATTGTATTTATCGGAACCACTGTTATGGTGGGATAACTTAAAATATAAACTTAAAAAATCTAGTATTTATTTCTCTTGTAAAAAGAGAAAAGCAGAAAAAGCACAGCATTTTGATTTACAGCGTAGGTTAAGATTAGAATATGATAAACTTTCCAGAAATCCATCACGAGATATATCCCTCATTCAAAATTTAGAAGCTGAATTAACAATTTTTGAAAAAAGTAAATGTGATGGTGCAATCTTAAGATCTAAAGCCCAATGGGCCTTAGAATCAGATAAACATACTTCCTTCTTTTTGAATTTGGAAAAGGCGAAACAAGAATCAAATTGTATTAAAGAACTTATTACAGATAAAGGTATTACAAATAAAACTGAAGATATTTTAGATCACGCCTTCAAATTTTATTCCGATTTATATAAAGCAGAAGATTTAGATATCAATAAGCAAAATGAATTATTACTTTTATTAAAAGATGTCCTCTCAGAGGAAGATAAGATTGTGCTGGATGAAAACATCAGTGAAGACGAGCTTACAACAGCTCTGCACGCAATGAAGCGTCGTAAAAGTCCAGGCAATGACGGACTCACTGTCGAATTTTATGTACATTTTTGGGATGTTTTAAAACCTATTTTTGTTCATATTGTAAATAATGTTTTTGTTGAACAGCAATTATCACGTTCAATGAAAAAAGGTGTAATCAGTTTATTTTATAAAAAGAGAGGAGACAAAAAGGACATTAAAAACTTTAGACCTATTTCCCTTTTAAATGTTGATTGCAAATTAATTTCAAAAGTCCTCGCTTCACGCTTGAAGCATGTTATGGAAACAATCATCTCCTCTGATCAAACTTGTGGCATTCCTGGACGTGATATTGCTGACAATATTCATTCTTTAAGAGATGTAATTGATTTGTGTGATGATTTGGATGAAGCTTATATAATATCAATTGATCAAGAAAAGGCCTTTGATCGAGTTTCTCAACCCTTTATTATAAAGGTCCTTGAGAAATTGAATTTTGGTGATTATTTTATCTCATGGATTCGAATACTGTATTCAGGTTTACTTAGTAGTGTTAAAATTAATGGACATCTTACGCCTTATTTCCCTGTAACTAGGTCGGTCCGTCAAGGTGACCCACTTAGCAGCTTACTTTTTGTTATTGTCAGTCAATCACTTAATCAGCTTATCAAAGCTAACCCAGCCATTACTCCAATTTCTATTGATGTCAATCACAAATCATTGTTATATCAACATGCTGATGATGCTACGGTGACTGTCAGCAATCAACAATCAATTACTGCCACCTTTGATTCATTAGATTATTATTGCTCAGCCACCGGAGCTAAAATTAATTTAACAAAGTCTGAAGTGTTGGTCTTGGGGAAATCTAATCAAATCTCTGTTTCTAATTTTGACTTTCCGATACCAGTAAAATATGATTGTTTAAAAATTCTTGGGATTTATCTGGGTCCTGATAAAGCCGCTTGTGAAAGCAAAAATTGGAAATCTAAATTAAGTAAAATTAAATCTCTGCTTGGATTATGGTCGCAGAGACAACTGACACTTCAAGGCAAATCAATTGTTGTAAATATTTTCATGTTATCAAAATTGTGGTATAGTGTATATATTTTACCTGTTCCAGAATGGTTTATAAAGGATTTTGAGACTTGTATTTCCAACTTTATCTGGTCAGGTAACACAGTACTCATAAAACGCACAACAACAATAGGACACTTCATAAAAGGTGGTTTATCTCTTCCTAGTTTGAAATTCAAAATACATTCTTTTCGCTTAAAAGTTGTAAATAAACTGTTTGATTCTAATCATGTAGCACTATGGAAACATTCTGCTATGTTGTTTTTTCAAAAATATTCAAATATGGGACTCAGAGAGAATATTTTCTCCATTGTTTATAATGAGGTCAACCTCAAAGAGATAAACCCTTTCTATGCAGAAGTTCTACGTGCATGGGACGAAATCACGTGCTCTCAACGCGAGCTCGTGACAAATCCCGAGCTCATCATGCATCAACCTTTGTTCCACAATCCACACGTGCAGTATCAAGGGAAGGTGCTTTATTTCAAATTCTTCATTGATAGTGGTATCACCACATTGTCAGATATTTGCTATGAAGTTGTACCAGGATTTTTAAAGGCTTCTGCCATTTCAGAAATTATTTATAATCATGAATTTGATGTTTCTCTTTCCTACATTAAGAGTGCATATTTCATTATTTTAAAATCGCTCCCATGCGACTGGTTTCAATATATTTGCTCACATTCAATAATTACTAAAGCTTTAAAAGAAGTTTCCATTATCACAGATAATGATATCATACATTCCCATAAATTAAATGTAAAATTCTGCTATTCAATTTTTGTCTCCAAAAATTTTATTCAACCAACTTCAATTGACTTTTGGGATAATTATGCTCTAGACATAAATTGGTCTAAAGTTTGGAAATCTGTTTTTCTTAATGATAAATCAGCTGAGCAAAGAAACCTTGATTTTAAAATTTGCCATAATATTGTTTATACCAATCATAAAATGTATAAATATGGTAAATCTGACACTGATTTGTGTCCAGTATGTACAGCTGAAGAAGAAAATATGTTTCACATGTTCGTGTTTTGTGATGAGCTGTATGACACCATCAATATTTTTCGGGATATTTTCACGAATGTATTTCGTGACAAAGGATACTCCTTTAACAGTTTAGTATCTTGGCTCATGTTTGGATTTCAATCCACCCAAGCACCTGAAAGCTATGATTGTATAAATATGCTTTTATCAATCTACAGATTGTGTGTTTATAAAAGAAGAGCTATTTCCTCATTACAAAATAAATCCCTTAATTTGTTAAATTTTTTCAAAAACAGTGTAAAACATTACTTCAAACTGCTTTGGTTTCATTATCGCAAAAACAATCAATCTACGTTATTCATTTATAAATATGTAGTTCCTTTAAACATCATTTCAATTGGCAATAATGAGGAAATTATTCTTAAATATCCACTGTGTTGAAAATCTGTAAATAGTAATTCAACTGGTTGTGTGTATGTCCATGTAAGGACACATGTTTTAAAACTGTATATTTTCCACCTTCATCTTAACCTGTATATACTTCTGTGAATAAATCATTATGAAAGAAAAAAAAAAAAAAAAAAAAGTCAGTATCCCCGCCTGTCACGCGGGAGACCCGGGTTCAATTCCCGGCCGGGGAGGTAATATTTTTGCAGTGTAAATTTCACATTTAACTTCTCTTTCAAAGTCAACATGTTCACTACACCAGGGTTTGGGTAATTTTGCCCTTGATAAACGCCGACTTTTAGTTTATGGAGAGAGATAAAGTAAAGGACAGAGGCCTGGCGATGACTCTACCTAATAAGCAATGGTCTCAGACTGGTGTGGAACATGTATCTGAAAGTCTCTCAAGATGCAGGTGCATTAAACTCACGATTTGTAACCAGCAATCCTCGGTAGTATAGTGGTCAGTATCCCCGCCTGTCACGCGGGAGACCCGGGTTCAATTCCCGGCCGGGGAGGTAATATTTTTGCAGTGTAAATTTCACATTTAACTTCTCTTTCAAAGTCAACATGTTCACTACACCAGGGTTTGGGTAATTTTGCCCTTGATAAACGCCGACTTTTAGTTTATGGAGAGAGATAAAGTAAAGGACAGAGGCCTGGCGATGACTCTACCTAATAAGCAATGGTCTCAGACTGGTGTGGAACATGTATCTGAAAGTCTCTCAAGATGCAGGTGCATTAAACTCACGATTTGTAACCAGCAATCCTCGGTAGTATAGTGGTCAGTATCCCCGCCTGTCACGCGGGAGACCCGGGTTCAATTCCCGGCCGGGGAGGTAATATTTTTGCAGTGTAAATTTCACATTTAACTTCTCTTTCAAAGTCAACATGTTCACTACACCAGGGTTTGGGTAATTTTGCCCTTGATAAACGCCGACTTTTAGTTTATGGAGAGAGATAAAGTAAAGGACAGAGGCCTGGCGATGACTCTACCTAATAAGCAATGGTCTCAGACTGGTGTGGAACATGTATCTGAAAGTCTCTCAAGATGCAGGTGCATTAAACTCACGATTTGTAACCAGCAATCCTCGGTAGTATAGTGGTCAGTATCCCCGCCTGTCACGCGGGAGACCCGGGTTCAATTCCCGGCCGGGGAGGTAATATTTTTGCAGTGTAAATTTCACATTTAACTTCTCTTTCAAAGTCAACATGTTCACTACACCAGGGTTTGGGTAATTTTGCCCTTGATAAACGCCGACTTTTAGTTTATGGAGAGAGATAAAGTAAAGGACAGAGGCCTGGCGATGACTCTACCTAATAAGCAATGGTCTCAGACTGGTGTGGAACATGTATCTGAAAGTCTCTCAAGATGCAGGTGCATTAAACTCACGATTTGTAACCAGCAATCCTCGGTAGTATAGTGGTCAGTATCCCCGCCTGTCACGCGGGAGACCCGGGTTCAATTCCCGGCCGGGGAGGTAATATTTTTGCAGTGTAAATTTCACATTTAACTTCTCTTTCAAAGTCAACATGTTCACTACACCAGGGTTTGGGTAATTTTGCCCTTGATAAACGCCGACTTTTAGTTTATGGAGAGAGATAAAGTAAAGGACAGAGGCCTGGCGATGACTCTACCTAATAAGCAATGGTCTCAGACTGGTGTGGAACATGTATCTGAAAGTCTCTCAAGATGCAGGTGCATTAAACTCACGATTTGTAACCAGCAATCCTCGGTAGTATAGTGGTCAGTATCCCCGCCTGTCACGCGGGAGACCCGGGTTCAATTCCCGGCCGGGGAGGTAATATTTTTGCAGTGTAAATTTCACATTTAACTTCTCTTTCAAAGTCAACATGTTCACTACACCAGGGTTTGGGTAATTTTGCCCTTGATAAACGCCGACTTTTAGTTTATGGAGAGAGATAAAGTAAAGGACAGAGGCCTGGCGATGACTCTACCTAATAAGCAATGGTCTCAGACTGGTGTGGAACATGTATCTGAAAGTCTCTCAAGATGCAGGTGCATTAAACTCACGATTTGTAACCAGCAATCCTCGGTAGTATAGTGGTCAGTATCCCCGCCTGTCACGCGGGAGACCCGGGTTCAATTCCCGGCCGGGGAGGTAATATTTTTGCAGTGTAAATTTCACATTTAACTTCTCTTTCAAAGTCAACATGTTCACTACACCAGGGTTTGGGTAATTTTGCCCTTGATAAACGCCGACTTTTAGTTTATGGAGAGAGATAAAGTAAAGGACAGAGGCCTGGCGATGACTCTACCTAATAAGCAATGGTCTCAGACTGGTGTGGAACATGTATCTGAAAGTCTCTCAAGATGCAGGTGCATTAAACTCACGATTTGTAACCAGCAATCCTCGGTAGTATAGTGGTCAGTATCCCCGCCTGTCACGCGGGAGACCCGGGTTCAATTCCCGGCCGGGGAGGTAATATTTTTGCAGTGTAAATTTCACATTTAACTTCTCTTTCAAAGTCAACATGTTCACTACACCAGGGTTTGGGTAATTTTGCCCTTGATAAACGCCGACTTTTAGTTTATGGAGAGAGATAAAGTAAAGGACAGAGGCCTGGCGATGACTCTACCTAATAAGCAATGGTCTCAGACTGGTGTGGAACATGTATCTGAAAGTCTCTCAAGATGCAGGTGCATTAAACTCACGATTTGTAACCAGCAATCCTCGGTAGTATAGTGGTCAGTATCCCCGCCTGTCACGCGGGAGACCCGGGTTCAATTCCCGGCCGGGGAGGTAATATTTTTGCAGTGTAAATTTCACATTTAACTTCTCTTTCAAAGTCAACATGTTCACTACACCAGGGTTTGGGTAATTTTGCCCTTGATAAACGCCGACTTTTAGTTTATGGAGAGAGATAAAGTAAAGGACAGAGGCCTGGCGATGACTCTACCTAATAAGCAATGGTCTCAGACTGGTGTGGAACATGTATCTGAAAGTCTCTCAAGATGCAGGTGCATTAAACTCACGATTTGTAACCAGCAATCCTCGGTAGTATAGTGGTCAGTATCCCCGCCTGTCACGCGGGAGACCCGGGTTCAATTCCCGGCCGGGGAGGTAATATTTTTGCAGTGTAAATTTCACATTTAACTTCTCTTTCAAAGTCAACATGTTCACTAAACCAGGGTTTGAGTAATTTTGCCCTTGATAAACGCCGACTTTTAGTTTATGGAGAGAGATAAAGTAAAGGACAGAGGCCTGGCGATGACTCTACCTAATAAGCAATGGTCTCAGACTGGTGTGGAACATGTATCTGAAAGTCTCTCAAGATGCAGGTGCATTAAACTCACGATTTGTAACCAGCAATCCTCGGTAGTATAGTGGTCAGTATCCCCGCCTGTCACGCGGGAGACCCGGGTTCAATTCCCGGCCGGGGAGGTAATATTTTTGCAGTGTAAATTTCACATTTAACTTCTCTTTCAAAGTCAACATGTTCACTACACCAGGGTTTGGGTAATTTTGCCCTTGATAAACGCCGACTTTTAGTTTATGGAGAGAGATAAAGTAAAGGACAGAGGCCTGGCGATGACTCTACCTAATAAGCAATGGTCTCAGACTGGTGTGGAACATGTATCTGAAAGTCTCTCAAGATGCAGGTGCATTAAACTCACGATTTGTAACCAGCAATCCTCGGTAGTATAGTGGTCAGTATCCCCGCCTGTCACGCGGGAGACCCGGGTTCAATTCCCGGCCGGGGAGGTAATATTTTTGCAGTGTAAATTTCACATTTAACTTCTCTTTCAAAGTCAACATGTTCACTACACCAGGGTTTGGGTAATTTTGCCCTTGATAAACGCCGACTTTTAGTTTATGGAGAGAGATAAAGTAAAGGACAGAGGCCTGGCGATGACTCTACCTAATAAGCAATGGTCTCAGACTGGTGTGGAACATGTATCTGAAAGTCTCTCAAGATGCAGGTGCATTAAACTCACGATTTGTAACCAGCAATCCTCGGTAGTATAGTGGTCAGTATCCCCGCCGGTCACGCGGGAGACCCGGGTTCAATTCCCGGCCGGGGAGGTAATATTTTTGCAGTGTAAATTTCACATTTAACTTCTCTTTCAAAGTCAACATGTTCACTACACCAGGGTTTGGGTAATTTTGCCCTTGATAAACGCCGACTTTTAGTTTATGGAGAGAGATAAAGTAAAGGACAGAGGCCTGGCGATGACTCTACCTAATAAGCAATGGTCTCAGACTGGTGTGGAACATGTATCTGAAAGTCTCTCAAGATGCAGGTGCATTAAACTCACGATTTGTAACCAGCAATCCTCGGTAGTATAGTGGTCAGTATCCCGCCTGTCACGCGGGAGACCCGGGTTCAATTCCCGGCCGGGGAGGTAATATTTTTGCAGTGTAAATTTCACATTTAACTTCTCTTTCAAAGTCAACATGTTCACTACACCAGGGTTTGGGTAATTTTGCCCTTGATAAACGCCGACTTTTAGTTTATGGAGAGAGATAAAGTAAAGGACAGAGGCCTGGCGATGACTCTACCTAATAAGCAATGGTCTCAGACTGGTGTGGAACATGTATCTGAAAGTCTCTCAAGATGCAGGTGCATTAAACTCACGATTTGTAACCAGCAATCCTCGGTAGTATAGTGGTCAGTATCCCCGCCTGTCACGCGGGAGACCCGGGTTCAATTCCCGGCCGGGGAGGTAATATTTTTGCAGTGTAAATTTCACATTTAACTTCTCTTTCAAAGTCAACATGTTCACTACACCAGGGTTTGGGTAATTTTGCCCTTGATAAACGCCGACTTTTAGTTTATGGAGAGAGATAAAGTAAAGGACAGAGGCCTGGCGATGACTCTACCTAATAAGCAATGGTCTCAGACTGGTGTGGAACATGTATCTGAAAGTCTCTCAAGATGCAGGTGCATTAAACTCACGATTTGTAACCAGCAATCCTCGGTAGTATAGTGGTCAGTATCCCCGCCTGTCACGCGGGAGACCCGGGTTCAATTCCCGGCCGGGGAGGTAATATTTTTGCAGTGTAAATTTCACATTTAACTTCTCTTTCAAAGTCAACATGTTCACTACACCAGGGTTTGGGTAATTTTGCCCTTGATAAACGCCGACTTTTAGTTTATGGAGAGAGATAAAGTAAAGGACAGAGGCCTGGCGATGACTCTACCTAATAAGCAATGGTCTCAGACTGGTGTGGAACATGTATCTGAAAGTCTCTCAAAATGCAGGTGCATTAAACTCACGATTTGTAACCAGCAATCCTCGGTAGTATAGTGGTCAGTATCCCCGCCTGTCAC
This sequence comes from Steromphala cineraria, assembly GCA_916613615.1. Lineage (NCBI taxonomy): Eukaryota > Metazoa > Mollusca > Gastropoda > Trochida > Trochidae > Steromphala > Steromphala cineraria. The sequence continues at coordinate 3,439,096 of OU744726.1, forward strand.
GCGGGAGACCCGGGTTCAATTCCCGGCCGGGGAGGTAATATTTTTGCAGTGTAAATTTCACATTTAACTTCTCTTTCAAAGTCAACATGTTCACTACACCAGGGTTTGGGTAATTTTGCCCTTGATAAACGCCGACTTTTAGTTTATGGAGAGAGATAAAGTAAAGGACAGAGGCCTGGCGATGACTCTACCTAATAAGCAATGGTCTCAGACTGGTGTGGAACATGTATCTGAAAGTCTCTCAAGATGCAGGTGCATTAAACTCACGATTTGTAACCAGCAATCCTCGGTAGTATAGTGGTCAGTATCCCCGCCTGTCACGCGGGAGACCCGGGTTCAATTCCCGGCCGGGGAGGTAATATTTTTGCAGTGTAAATTTCACATTTAACTTCTCTTTCAAAGTCAACATGTTCACTACACCAGGGTTTGGGTAATTTTGCCCTTGATAAACGCCGACTTTTAGTTTATGGAGAGAGATAAAGTAAAGGACAGAGGCCTGGCGATGACTCTACCTAATAAGCAATGGTCTCAGACTGGTGTGGAACATGTATCTGAAAGTCTCTCAAGATGCAGGTGCATTAAACTCACGATTTGTAACCAGCAATCCTCGGTAGTATAGTGGTCAGTATCCCCGCCTGTCACGCGGGAGACCCGGGTTCAATTCCCGGCCGGGGAGGTAATATTTTTGCAGTGTAAATTTCACATTTAACTTCTCTTTCAAAGTCAACATGTTCACTACACCAGGGTTTGGGTAATTTTGCCCTTGATAAACGCCGACTTTTAGTTTATGGAGAGAGATAAAGTAAAGGACAGAGGCCTGGCGATGACTCTACCTAATAAGCAATGGTCTCAGACTGGTGTGGAACATGTATCTGAAAGTCTCTCAAGATGCAGGTGCATTAAACTCACGATTTGTAACCAGCAATCCTCGGTAGTATAGTGGTCAGTATCCCCGCCTGTCACGCGGGAGACCCGGGTTCAATTCCCGGCCGGGGAGGTAATATTTTTGCAGTGTAAATTTCACATTTAACTTCTCTTTCAAAGTCAACATGTTCACTACACCAGGGTTTGGGTAATTTTGCCCTTGATAAACGCCGACTTTTAGTTTATGGAGAGAGATAAAGTAAAGGACAGAGGCCTGGCGATGACTCTACCTAATAAGCAATGGTCTCAGACTGGTGTGGAACATGTATCTGAAAGTCTCTCAAGATGCAGGTGCATTAAACTCACGATTTGTAACCAGCAATCCTCGGTAGTATAGTGGTCAGTATCCCCGCCTGTCACGCGGGAGACCCGGGTTCAATTCCCGGCCGGGGAGGTAATATTTTTGCAGTGTAAATTTCACATTTAACTTCTCTTTCAAAGTCAACATGTTCACTACACCAGGGTTTGGGTAATTTTGCCCTTGATAAACGCCGACTTTTAGTTTATGGAGAGAGATAAAGTAAAGGACAGAGGCCTGGCGATGACTCTACCTAATAAGCAATGGTCTCAGACTGGTGTGGAACATGTATCTGAAAGTCTCTCAAGATGCAGGTGCATTAAACTCACGATTTGTAACCAGCAATCCTCGGTAGTATAGTGGTCAGTATCCCCGCCTGTCACGCGGGAGACCCGGGTTCAATTCCCGGCCGGGGAGGTAATATTTTTGCAGTGTAAATTTCACATTTAACTTCTCTTTCAAAGTCAACATGTTCACTACACCAGGGTTTGGGTAATTTTGCCCTTGATAAACGCCGACTTTTAGTTTATGGAGAGAGATAAAGTAAAGGACAGAGGCCTGGCGATGACTCTACCTAATAAGCAATGGTCTCAGACTGGTGTGGAACATGTATCTGAAAGTCTCTCAAGATGCAGGTGCATTAAACTCACGATTTGTAACCAGCAATCCTCGGTAGTATAGTGGTCAGTATCCCCGCCTGTCACGCGGGAGACCCGGGTTCAATTCCCGGCCGGGGAGGTAATATTTTTGCAGTGTAAATTTCACATTTAACTTCTCTTTCAAAGTCAACATGTTCACTACACCAGGGTTTGGGTAATTTTGCCCTTGATAAACGCCGACTTTTAGTTTATGGAGAGAGATAAAGTAAAGGACAGAGGCCTGGCGATGACTCTACCTAATAAGCAATGGTCTCAGACTGGTGTGGAACATGTATCTGAAAGTCTCTCAAGATGCAGGTGCATTAAACTCACGATTTGTAACCAGCAATCCTCGGTAGTATAGTGGTCAGTATCCCCGCCTGTCACGCGGGAGACCCGGGTTCAATTCCCGGCCGGGGAGGTAATATTTTTGCAGTGTAAATTTCACATTTAACTTCTCTTTCAAAGTCAACATGTTCACTACACCAGGGTTTGGGTAATTTTGCCCTTGATAAACGCCGACTTTTAGTTTATGGAGAGAGATAAAGTAAAGGACAGAGGCCTGGCGATGACTCTACCTAATAAGCAATGGTCTCAGACTGGTGTGGAACATGTATCTGAAAGTCTCTCAAGATGCAGGTGCATTAAACTCACGATTTGTAACCAGCAATCCTCGGTAGTATAGTGGTCAGTATCCCCGCCTGTCACGCGGGAGACCCGGGTTCAATTCCCGGCCGGGGAGGTAATATTTTTGCAGTGTAAATTTCACATTTAACTTCTCTTTCAAAGTCAACATGTTCACTACACCAGGGTTTGGGTAATTTTGCCCTTGATAAACGCCGACTTTTAGTTTATGGAGAGAGATAAAGTAAAGGACAGAGGCCTGGCGATGACTCTACCTAATAAGCAATGGTCTCAGACTGGTGTGGAACATGTATCTGAAAGTCTCTCAAGATGCAGGTGCATTAAACTCACGATTTGTAACCAGCAATCCTCGGTAGTATAGTGGTCAGTATCCCCGCCTGTCACGCGGGAGACCCGGGTTCAATTCCCGGCCGGGGAGGTAATATTTTTGCAGTGTAAATTTCACATTTAACTTCTCTTTCAAAGTCAACATGTTCACTACACCAGGGTTTGGGTAATTTTGCCCTTGATAAACGCCGACTTTTAGTTTATGGAGAGAGATAAAGTAAAGGACAGAGGCCTGGCGATGACTCTACCTAATAAGCAATGGTCTCAGACTGGTGTGGAACATGTATCTGAAAGTCTCTCAAGATGCAGGTGCATTAAACTCACGATTTGTAACCAGCAATCCTCGGTAGTATAGTGGTCAGTATCCCCGCCTGTCACGCGGGAGACCCGGGTTCAATTCCCGGCCGGGGAGGTAATATTTTTGCAGTGTAAATTTCACATTTAACTTCTCTTTCAAAGTCAACATGTTCACTACACCAGGGTTTGGGTAATTTTGCCCTTGATAAACGCCGACTTTTAGTTTATGGAGAGAGATAAAGTAAAGGACAGAGGCCTGGCGATGACTCTACCTAATAAGCAATGGTCTCAGACTGGTGTGGAACATGTATCTGAAAGTCTCTCAAGATGCAGGTGCATTAAACTCACGATTTGTAACCAGCAATCCTCGGTAGTATAGTGGTCAGTATCCCCGCCTGTCACGCGGGAGACCCGGGTTCAATTCCCGGCCGGGGAGGTAATATTTTTGCAGTGTAAATTTCACATTTAACTTCTCTTTCAAAGTCAACATGTTCACTACACCAGGGTTTGGGTAATTTTGCCCTTGATAAACGCCGACTTTTAGTTTATGGAGAGAGATAAAGTAAAGGACAGAGGCCTGGCGATGACTCTACCTAATAAGCAATGGTCTCAGACTGGTGTGGAACATGTATCTGAAAGTCTCTCAAGATGCAGGTGCATTAAACTCACGATTTGTAACCAGCAATCCTCGGTAGTATAGTGGTCAGTATCCCCGCCTGTCACGCGGGAGACCCGGGTTCAATTCCCGGCCGGGGAGGTAATATTTTTGCAGTGTAAATTTCACATTTAACTTCTCTTTCAAAGTCAACATGTTCACTACACCAGGGTTTGGGTAATTTTGCCCTTGATAAACGCCGACTTTTAGTTTATGGAGAGAGATAAAGTAAAGGACAGAGGCCTGGCGATGACTCTACCTAATAAGCAATGGTCTCAGACTGGTGTGGAACATGTATCTGAAAGTCTCTCAAGATGCAGGTGCATTAAACTCACGATTTGTAACCAGCAATCCTCGGTAGTATAGTGGTCAGTATCCCCGCCTGTCACGCGGGAGACCCGGGTTCAATTCCCGGCCGGGGAGGTAATATTTTTGCAGTGTAAATTTCACATGTAACTTCTCTTTCAAAGTCAACATGTTCACTACACCAGGGTTTGGGTAATTTTGCCCTTGATAAACGCCGACTTTTAGTTTATGGAGAGAGATAAAGTAAAGGACAGAGGCCTGGCGATGACTCTACCTAATAAGCAATGGTCTCAGACTGGTGTGGAACATGTATCTGAAAGTCTCTCAAGATGCAGGTGCATTAAACTCACGATTTGTAACCAGCAATCCTCGGTAGTATAGTGGTCAGTATCCCCGCCTGTCACGCGGGAGACCCGGGTTCAATTCCCGGCCGGGGAGGTAATATTTTTGCAGTGTAAATTTCACATTTAACTTCTCTTTCAAAGTCAACATGTTCACTACACCAGGGTTTGGGTAATTTTGCCCTTGATAAACGCCGACTTTTAGTTTATGGAGAGAGATAAAGTAAAGGACAGAGGCCTGGCGATGACTCTACCTAATAAGCAATGGTCTCAGACTGGTGTGGAACATGTATCTGAAAGTCTCTCAAGATGCAGGTGCATTAAACTCACGATTTGTAACCAGCAATCCTCGGTAGTATAGTGGTCAGTATCCCCGCCTGTCACGCGGGAGACCCGGGTTCAATTCCCGGCCGGGGAGGTAATATTTTTGCAGTGTAAATTTCACATTTAACTTCTCTTTCAAAGTCAACATGTTCACTACACCAGGGTTTGGGTAATTTTGCCCTTGATAAACGCCGACTTTTAGTTTATGGAGAGAGATAAAGTAAAGGACAGAGGCCTGGCGATGACTCTACCTAATAAGCAATGGTCTCAGACTGGTGTGGAACATGTATCTGAAAGTCTCTCAAGATGCAGGTGCATTAAACTCACGATTTGTAACCAGCAATCCTCGGTAGTATAGTGGTCAGTATCCCCGCCTGTCACGCGGGAGACCCGGGTTCAATTCCCGGCCGGGGAGGTAATATTTTTGCAGTGTAAATTTCACATTTAACTTCTCTTTCAAAGTCAACATGTTCACTACACCAGGGTTTGGGTAATTTTGCCCTTGATAAACGCCGACTTTTAGTTTATGGAGAGAGATAAAGTAAAGGACAGAGGCCTGGCGATGACTCTACCTAATAAGCAATGGTCTCAGACTGGTGTGGAACATGTATCTGAAAGTCTCTCAAGATGCAGGTGCATTAAACTCACGATTTGTAACCAGCAATCCTCGGTAGTATAGTGGTCAGTATCCCCGCCTGTCACGCGGGAGACCCGGGTTCAATTCCCGGCCGGGGAGGTAATATTTTTGCAGTGTAAATTTCACATTTAACTTCTCTTTCAAAGTCAACATGTTCACTACACCAGGGTTTGGGTAATTTTGCCCTTGATAAACGCCGACTTTTAGTTTATGGAGAGAGATAAAGTAAAGGACAGAGGCCTGGCGATGACTCTACCTAATAAGCAATGGTCTCAGACTGGTGTGGAACATGTATCTGAAAGTCTCTCAAGATGCAGGTGCATTAAACTCACGATTTGTAACCAGCAATCCTCGGTAGTATAGTGGTCAGTATCCCCGCCTGTCACGCGGGAGACCCGGGTTCAATTCCCGGCCGGGGAGGTAATATTTTTGCAGTGTAAATTTCACATTTAACTTCTCTTTCAAAGTCAACATGTTCACTACACCAGGGTTTGGGTAATTTTGCCCTTGATAAACGCCGACTTTTAGTTTATGGAGAGAGATAAAGTAAAGGACAGAGGCCTGGCGATGACTCTACCTAATAAGCAATGGTCTCAGACTGGTGTGGAACATGTATCTGAAAGTCTCTCAAGATGCAGGTGCATTAAACTCACGATTTGTAACCAGCAATCCTCGGTAGTATAGTGGTCAGTATCCCCGCCTGTCACGCGGGAGACCCGGGTTCAATTCCCGGCCGGGGAGGTAATATTTTTGCAGTGTAAATTTCACATTTAACTTCTCTTTCAAAGTCAACATGTTCACTACACCAGGGTTTGGGTAATTTTGCCCTTGATAAACGCCGACTTTTAGTTTATGGAGAGAGATAAAGTAAAGGACAGAGGCCTGGCGATGACTCTACCTAATAAGCAATGGTCTCAGACTGGTGTGGAACATGTATCTGAAAGTCTCTCAAGATGCAGGTGCATTAAACTCACGATTTGTAACCAGCAATCCTCGGTAGTATAGTGGTCAGTATCCCCGCCTGTCACGCGGGAGACCCGGGTTCAATTCCCGGCCGGGGAGGTAATATTTTTGCAGTGTAAATTTCACATTTAACTTCTCTTTCAAAGTCAACATGTTCACTACACCAGGGTTTGGGTAATTTTGCCCTTGATAAACGCCGACTTTTAGTTTATGGAGAGAGATAAAGTAAAGGACAGAGGCCTGGCGATGACTCTACCTAATAAGCAATGGTCTCAGACTGGTGTGGAACATGTATCTGAAAGTCTCTCAAGATGCAGGTGCATTAAACTCACGATTTGTAACCAGCAATCCTCGGTAGTATAGTGGTCAGTATCCCCGCCTGTCACGCGGGAGACCCGGGTTCAATTCCCGGCCGGGGAGGTAATATTTTTGCAGTGTAAATTTCACATTTAACTTCTCTTTCAAAGTCAACATGTTCACTACACCAGGGTTTGGGTAATTTTGCCCTTGATAAACGCCGACTTTTAGTTTATGGAGAGAGATAAAGTAAAGGACAGAGGCCTGGCGATGACTCTACCTAATAAGCAATGGTCTCAGACTGGTGTGGAACATGTATCTGAAAGTCTCTCAAGATGCAGGTGCATTAAACTCACGATTTGTAACCAGCAATCCTCGGTAGTATAGTGGTCAGTATCCCCGCCTGTCACGCGGGAGACCCGGGTTCAATTCCCGGCCGGGGAGGTAATATTTTTGCAGTGTAAATTTCACATTTAACTTCTCTTTCAAAGTCAACATGTTCACTACACCAGGGTTTGGGTAATTTTGCCCTTGATAAACGCCGACTTTTAGTTTATGGAGAGAGATAAAGTAAAGGACAGAGGCCTGGCGATGACTCTACCTAATAAGCAATGGTCTCAGACTGGTGTGGAACATGTATCTGAAAGTCTCTCAAGATGCAGGTGCATTAAACTCACGATTTGTAACCAGCAATCCTCGGTAGTATAGTGGTCAGTATCCCCGCCTGTCACGCGGGAGACCCGGGTTCAATTCCCGGCCGGGGAGGTAATATTTTTGCAGTGTAAATTTCACATTTAACTTCTCTTTCAAAGTCAACATGTTCACTACACCAGGGTTTGGGTAATTTTGCCCTTGATAAACGCCGACTTTTAGTTTATGGAGAGAGATAAAGTAAAGGACAGAGGCCTGGCGATGACTCTACCTAATAAGCAATGGTCTCAGACTGGTGTGGAACATGTATCTGAAAGTCTCTCAAGATGCAGGTGCATTAAACTCACGATTTGTAACCAGCAATCCTCGGTAGTATAGTGGTCAGTATCCCCGCCTGTCACGCGGGAGACCCGGGTTCAATTCCCGGCCGGGGAGGTAATATTTTTGCAGTGTAAATTTCACATTTAACTTCTCTTTCAAAGTCAACATGTTCACTACACCAGGGTTTGGGTAATTTTGCCCTTGATAAACGCCGACTTTTAGTTTATGGAGAGAGATAAAGTAAAGGACAGAGGCCTGGCGATGACTCTACCTAATAAGCAATGGTCTCAGACTGGTGTGGAACATGTATCTGAAAGTCTCTCAAGATGCAGGTGCATTAAACTCACGATTTGTAACCAGCAATCCTCGGTAGTATAGTGGTCAGTATCCCCGCCTGTCACGCGGGAGACCCGGGTTCAATTCCCGGCCGGGGAGGTAATATTTTTGCAGTGTAAATTTCACATTTAACTTCTCTTTCAAAGTCAACATGTTCACTACACCAGGGTTTGGGTAATTTTGCCCTTGATAAACGCCGACTTTTAGTTTATGGAGAGAGATAAAGTAAAGGACAGAGGCCTGGCGATGACTCTACCTAATAAGCAATGGTCTCAGACTGGTGTGGAACATGTATCTGAAAGTCTCTCAAGATGCAGGTGCATTAAACTCACGATTTGTAACCAGCAATCCTCGGTAGTATAGTGGTCAGTATCCCCGCCTGTCACGCGGGAGACCCGGGTTCAATTCCCGGCCGGGGAGGTAATATTTTTGCAGTGTAAATTTCACATTTAACTTCTCTTTCAAAGTCAACATGTTCACTACACCAGGGTTTGGGTAATTTTGCCCTTGATAAACGCCGACTTTTAGTTTATGGAGAGAGATAAAGTAAAGGACAGAGGCCTGGCGATGACTCTACCTAATAAGCAATGGTCTCAGACTGGTGTGGAACATGTATCTGAAAGTCTCTCAAGATGCAGGTGCATTAAACTCACGATTTGTAACCAGCAATCCTCGGTAGTATAGTGGTCAGTATCCCCGCCTGTCACGCGGGAGACCCGGGTTCAATTCCCGGCCGGGGAGGTAATATTTTTGCAGTGTAAATTTCACATTTAACTTCTCTTTCAAAGTCAACATGTTCACTACACCAGGGTTTGGGTAATTTTGCCCTTGATAAACGCCGACTTTTAGTTTATGGAGAGAGATAAAGTAAAGGACAGAGGCCTGGCGATGACTCTACCTAATAAGCAATGGTCTCAGACTGGTGTGGAACATGTATCTGAAAGTCTCTCAAGATGCAGGTGCATTAAACTCACGATTTGTAACCAGCAATCCTCGGTAGTATAGTGGTCAGTATCCCCGCCTGTCACGCGGGAGACCCGGGTTCAATTCCCGGCCGGGGAGGTAATATTTTTGCAGTGTAAATTTCACATTTAACTTCTCTTTCAAAGTCAACATGTTCACTACACCAGGGTTTGGGTAATTTTGCCCTTGATAAACGCCGACTTTTAGTTTATGGAGAGAGATAAAGTAAAGGACAGAGGCCTGGCGATGACTCTACCTAATAAGCAATGGTCTCAGACTGGTGTGGAACATGTATCTGAAAGTCTCTCAAGATGCAGGTGCATTAAACTCACGATTTGTAACCAGCAATCCTCGGTAGTATAGTGGTCAGTATCCCCGCCTGTCACGCGGGAGACCCGGGTTCAATTCCAGGCCGGGGAGGTAATATTTTTGCAGTGTAAATTTCACATTTAACTTCTCTTTCAAAGTCAACATGTTCACTACACCAGGGTTTGGGTAATTTTGCCCTTGATAAACGCCGACTTTTAGTTTATGGAGAGAGATAAAGTAAAGGACAGAGGCCTGGCGATGACTCTACCTAATAAGCAATGGTCTCAGACTGGTGTGGAACATGTATCTGAAAGTCTCTCAAGATGCAGGTGCATTAAACTCACGATTTGTAACCAGCAATCCTCGGTAGTATAGTGGTCAGTATCCCCGCCTGTCACGCGGGAGACCCGGGTTCAATTCCCGGCCGGGGAGGTAATATTTTTGCAGTGTAAATTTCACATTTAACTTCTCTTTCAAAGTCAACATGTTCACTACACCAGGGTTTGGGTAATTTTGCCCTTGATAAACGCCGACTTTTAGTTTATGGAGAGAGATAAAGTAAAGGACAGAGGCCTGGCGATGACTCTACCTAATAAGCAATGGTCTCAGACTGGTGTGGAACATGTATCTGAAAGTCTCTCAAGATGCAGGTGCATTAAACTCACGATTTGTAACCAGCAATCCTCGGTAGTATAGTGGTCAGTATCCCCGCCTGTCACGCGGGAGACCCGGGTTCAATTCCCGGCCGGGGAGGTAATATTTTTGCAGTGTAAATTTCACATTTAACTTCTCTTTCAAAGTCAACATGTTCACTACACCAGGGTTTGGGTAATTTTGCCCTTGATAAACGCCGACTTTTAGTTTATGGAGAGAGATAAAGTAAAGGACAGAGGCCTGGCGATGACTCTACCTAATAAGCAATGGTCTCAGACTGGTGTGGAACATGTATCTGAAAGTCTCTCAAGATGCAGGTGCATTAAACTCACGATTTGTAACCAGCAATCCTCGGTAGTATAGTGGTCAGTATCCCCGCCTGTCACGCGGGAGACCCGGGTTCAATTCCCGGCCGGGGAGGTAATATTTTTGCAGTGTAAATTTCACATTTAACTTCTCTTTCAAAGTCAACATGTTCACTACACCAGGGTTTGGGTAATTTTGCCCTTGATAAACGCCGACTTTTAGTTTATGGAGAGAGATAAAGTAAAGGACAGAGGCCTGGCGATGACTCTACCTAATAAGCAATGGTCTCAGACTGGTGTGGAACATGTATCTGAAAGTCTCTCAAGATGCAGGTGCATTAAACTCACGATTTGTAACCAGCAATCCTCGGTAGTATAGTGGTCAGTATCCCCGCCTGTCACGCGGGAGACCCGGGTTCAATTCCCGGCCGGGGAGGTAATATTTTTGCAGTGTAAATTTCACATTTAACTTCTCTTTCAAAGTCAACATGTTCACTACACCAGGGTTTGGGTAATTTTGCCCTTGATAAACGCCGACTTTTAGTTTATGGAGAGAGATAAAGTAAAGGACAGAGGCCTGGCGATGACTCTACCTAATAAGCAATGGTCTCAGACTGGTGTGGAACATGTATCTGAAAGTCTCTCAAGATGCAGGTGCATTAAACTCACGATTTGTAACCAGCAATCCTCGGTAGTATAGTGGTCAGTATCCCCGCCTGTCACGCGGGAGACCCGGGTTCAATTCCCGGCCGGGGAGGTAATATTTTTGCAGTGTAAATTTCACATTTAACTTCTCTTTCAAAGTCAACATGTTCACTACACCAGGGTTTGGGTAATTTTGCCCTTGATAAACGCCGACTTTTAGTTTATGGAGAGAGATAAAGTAAAGGACAGAGGCCTGGCGATGACTCTACCTAATAAGCAATGGTCTCAGACTGGTGTGGAACATGTATCTGAAAGTCTCTCAAGATGCAGGTGCATTAAACTCACGATTTGTAACCAGCAATCCTCGGTAGTATAGTGGTCAGTATCCCCGCCTGTCACGCGGGAGACCCGGGTTCAATTCCCGGCCGGGGAGGTAATATTTTTGCAGTGTAAATTTCACATTTAACTTCTCTTTCAAAGTCAACATGTTCACTACACCAGGGTTTGGGTAATTTTGCCCTTGATAAACGCCGACTTTTAGTTTATGGAGAGAGATAAAGTAAAGGACAGAGGCCTGGCGATGACTCTACCTAATAAGCAATGGTCTCAGACTGGTGTGGAACATGTATCTGAAAGTCTCTCAAGATGCAGGTGCATTAAACTCACGATTTGTAACCAGCAATCCTCGGTAGTATAGTGGTCAGTATCCCCGCCTGTCACGCGGGAGACCCGGGTTCAATTCCCGGCCGGGGAGGTAATATTTTTGCAGTGTAAATTTCACATTTAACTTCTCTTTCAAAGTCAACATGTTCACTACACCAGGGTTTGGGTAATTTTGCCCTTGATAAACGCCGACTTTTAGTTTATGGAGAGAGATAAAGTAAAGGACAGAGGCCTGGCGATGACTCTACCTAATAAGCAATGGTCTCAGACTGGTGTGGAACATGTATCTGAAAGTCTCTCAAGATGCAGGTGCATTAAACTCACGATTTGTAACCAGCAATCCTCGGTAGTATAGTGGTCAGTATCCCCGCCTGTCACGCGGGAGACCCGGGTTCAATTCCCGGCCGGGGAGGTAATATTTTTGCAGTGTAAATTTCACATTTAACTTCTCTTTCAAAGTCAACATGTTCACTACACCAGGGTTTGGGTAATTTTGCCCTTGATAAACGCCGACTTTTAGTTTATGGAGAGAGATAAAGTAAAGGACAGAGGCCTGGCGATGACTCTACCTAATAAGCAATGGTCTCAGACTGGTGTGGAACATGTATCTGAAAGTCTCTCAAGATGCAGGTGCATTAAACTCACGATTTGTAACCAGCAATCCTCGGTAGTATAGTGGTCAGTATCCCCGCCTGTCACGCGGGAGACCCGGGTTCAATTCCCGGCCGGGGAGGTAATATTTTTGCAGTGTAAATTTCACATTTAACTTCTCTTTCAAAGTCAACATGTTCACTACACCAGGGTTTGGGTAATTTTGCCCTTGATAAACGCCGACTTTTAGTTTATGGAGAGAGATAAAGTAAAGGACAGAGGCCTGGCGATGACTCTACCTAATAAGCAATGGTCTCAGACTGGTGTGGAACATGTATCTGAAAGTCTCTCAAGATGCAGGTGCATTAAACTCACGATTTGTAACCAGCAATCCTCGGTAGTATAGTGGTCAGTATCCCCGCCTGTCACGCGGGAGACCCGGGTTCAATTCCCGGCCGGGGAGGTAATATTTTTGCAGTGTAAATTTCACATTTAACTTCTCTTTCAAAGTCAACATGTTCACTACACCAGGGTTTGGGTAATTTTGCCCTTGATAAACGCCGACTTTTAGTTTATGGAGAGAGATAAAGTAAAGGACAGAGGCCTGGCGATGACTCTACCTAATAAGCAATGGTCTCAGACTGGTGTGGAACATGTATCTGAAAGTCTCTCAAGATGCAGGTGCATTAAACTCACGATTTGTAACCAGCAATCCTCGGTAGTATAGTGGTCAGTATCCCCGCCTGTCACGCGGGAGACCCGGGTTCAATTCCCGGCCGGGGAGGTAATATTTTTGCAGTGTAAATTTCACATTTAACTTCTCTTTCAAAGTCAACATGTTCACTACACCAGGGTTTGGGTAATTTTGCCCTTGATAAACGCCGACTTTTAGTTTATGGAGAGAGATAAAGTAAAGGACAGAGGCCTGGCGATGACTCTACCTAATAAGCAATGGTCTCAGACTGGTGTGGAACATGTATCTGAAAGTCTCTCAAGATGCAGGTGCATTAAACTCACGATTTGTAACCAGCAATCCTCGGTAGTATAGTGGTCAGTATCCCCGCCTGTCACGCGGGAGACCCGGGTTCAATTCCCGGCCGGGGAGGTAATATTTTTGCAGTGTAAATTTCACATTTAACTTCTCTTTCAAAGTCAACATGTTCACTACACCAGGGTTTGGGTAATTTTGCCCTTGATAAACGCCGACTTTTAGTTTATGGAGAGAGATAAAGTAAAGGACAGAGGCCTGGCGATGACTCTACCTAATAAGCAATGGTCTCAGACTGGTGTGGAACATGTATCTGAAAGTCTCTCAAGATGCAGGTGCATTAAACTCACGATTTGTAACCAGCAATCCTCGGTAGTATAGTGGTCAGTATCCCCGCCTGTCACGCGGGAGACCCGGGTTCAATTCCCGGCCGGGGAGGTAATATTTTTGCAGTGTAAATTTCACATTTAACTTCTCTTTCAAAGTCAACATGTTCACTACACCAGGGTTTGGGTAATTTTGCCCTTGATAAACGCCGACTTTTAGTTTATGGAGAGAGATAAAGTAAAGGACAGAGGCCTGGCGATGACTCTACCTAATAAGCAATGGTCTCAGACTGGTGTGGAACATGTATCTGAAAGTCTCTCAAGATGCAGGTGCATTAAACTCACGATTTGTAACCAGCAATCCTCGGTAGTATAGTGGTCAGTATCCCCGCCTGTCACGCGGGAGACCCGGGTTCAATTCCCGGCCGGGGAGGTAATATTTTTGCAGTGTAAATTTCACATTTAACTTCTCTTTCAAAGTCAACATGTTCACTACACCAGGGTTTGGGTAATTTTGCCCTTGATAAACGCCGACTTTTAGTTTATGGAGAGAGATAAAGTAAAGGACAGAGGCCTGGCGATGACTCTACCTAATAAGCAATGGTCTCAGACTGGTGTGGAACATGTATCTGAAAGTCTCTCAAGATGCAGGTGCATTAAACTCACGATTTGTAACCAGCAATCCTCGGTAGTATAGTGGTCAGTATCCCCGCCTGTCACGCGGGAGACCCGGGTTCAATTCCCGGCCGGGGAGGTAATATTTTTGCAGTGTAAATTTCACATTTAACTTCTCTTTCAAAGTCAACATGTTCACTACACCAGGGTTTGGGTAATTTTGCCCTTGATAAACGCCGACTTTTAGTTTATGGAGAGAGATAAAGTAAAGGACAGAGGCCTGGCGATGACTCTACCTAATAAGCAATGGTCTCAGACTGGTGTGGAACATGTATCTGAAAGTCTCTCAAGATGCAGGTGCATTAAACTCACGATTTGTAACCAGCAATCCTCGGTAGTATAGTGGTCAGTATCCCCGCCTGTCACGCGGGAGACCCGGGTTCAATTCCCGGCCGGGGAGGTAATATTTTTGCAGTGTAAATTTCACATTTAACTTCTCTTTCAAAGTCAACATGTTCACTACACCAGGGTTTGGGTAATTTTGCCCTTGATAAACGCCGACTTTTAGTTTATGGAGAGAGATAAAGTAAAGGACAGAGGCCTGGCGATGACTCTACCTAATAAGCAATGGTCTCAGACTGGTGTGGAACATGTATCTGAAAGTCTCTCAAGATGCAGGTGCATTAAACTCACGATTTGTAACCAGCAATCCTCGGTAGTATAGTGGTCAGTATCCCCGCCTGTCACGCGGGAGACCCGGGTTCAATTCCCGGCCGGGGAGGTAATATTTTTGCAGTGTAAATTTCACATTTAACTTCTCTTTCAAAGTCAACATGTTCACTACACCAGGGTTTGGGTAATTTTGCCCTTGATAAACGCCGACTTTTAGTTTATGGAGAGAGATAAAGTAAAGGACAGAGGCCTGGCGATGACTCTACCTAATAAGCAATGGTCTCAGACTGGTGTGGAACATGTATCTGAAAGTCTCTCAAGATGCAGGTGCATTAAACTCACGATTTGTAACCAGCAATCCTCGGTAGTATAGTGGTCAGTATCCCCGCCTGTCACGCGGGAGACCCGGGTTCAATTCCCGGCCGGGGAGGTAATATTTTTGCAGTGTAAATTTCACATTTAACTTCTCTTTCAAAGTCAACATGTTCACTACACCAGGGTTTGGGTAATTTTGCCCTTGATAAACGCCGACTTTTAGTTTATGGAGAGAGATAAAGTAAAGGACAGAGGCCTGGCGATGACTCTACCTAATAAGCAATGGTCTCAGACTGGTGTGGAACATGTATCTGAAAGTCTCTCAAGATGCAGGTGCATTAAACTCACGATTTGTAACCAGCAATCCTCGGTAGTATAGTGGTCAGTATCCCCGCCTGTCACGCGGGAGACCCGGGTTCAATTCCCGGCCGGGGAGGTAATATTTTTGCAGTGTAAATTTCACATTTAACTTCTCTTTCAAAGTCAACATGTTCACTACACCAGGGTTTGGGTAATTTTGCCCTTGATAAACGCCGACTTTTAGTTTATGGAGAGAGATAAAGTAAAGGACAGAGGCCTGGCGATGACTCTACCTAATAAGCAATGGTCTCAGACTGGTGTGGAACATGTATCTGAAAGTCTCTCAAGATGCAGGTGCATTAAACTCACGATTTGTAACCAGCAATCCTCGGTAGTATAGTGGTCAGTATCCCCGCCTGTCACGCGGGAGACCCGGGTTCAATTCCCGGCCGGGGAGGTAATATTTTTGCAGTGTAAATTTCACATTTAACTTCTCTTTCAAAGTCAACATGTTCACTACACCAGGGTTTGGGTAATTTTGCATTGATAAACGCCGACTTTTAGTTTATGGAGAGAGATAAAGTAAAGGACAGAGGCCTGGCGATGACTCTACCTAATAAGCAATGGTCTCAGACTGGTGTGGAACATGTATCTGAAAGTCTCTCAAGATGCAGGTGCATTAAACTCACGATTTGTAACCAGCAATCCTCGGTAGTATAGTGGTCAGTATCCCCGCCTGTCACGCGGGAGACCCGGGTTCAATTCCCGGCCGGGGAGGTAATATTTTTGCAGTGTAAATTTCACATTTAACTTCTCTTTCAAAGTCAACATGTTCACTACACCAGGGTTTGGGTAATTTTGCCCTTGATAAACGCCGACTTTTAGTTTATGGAGAGAGATAAAGTAAAGGACAGAGGCCTGGCGATGACTCTACCTAATAAGCAATGGTCTCAGACTGGTGTGGAACATGTATCTGAAAGTCTCTCAAGATGCAGGTGCATTAAACTCACGATTTGTAACCAGCAATCCTCGGTAGTATAGTGGTCAGTATCCCCGCCTGTCACGCGGGAGACCCGGGTTCAATTCCCGGCCGGGGAGGTAATATTTTTGCAGTGTAAATTTCACATTTAACTTCTCTTTCAAAGTCAACATGTTCACTACACCAGGGTTTGGGTAATTTTGCCCTTGATAAACGCCGACTTTTAGTTTATGGAGAGAGATAAAGTAAAGGACAGAGGCCTGGCGATGACTCTACCTAATAAGCAATGGTCTCAGACTGGTGTGGAACATGTATCTGAAAGTCTCTCAAGATGCAGGTGCATTAAACTCACGATTTGTAACCAGCAATCCTCGGTAGTATAGTGGTCAGTATCCCCGCCTGTCACGCGGGAGACCCGGGTTCAATTCCCGGCCGGGGAGGTAATATTTTTGCAGTGTAAATTTCACATTTAACTTCTCTTTCAAAGTCAACATGTTCACTACACCAGGGTTTGGGTAATTTTGCATTGATAAACGCCGACTTTTAGTTTATGGAGAGAGATAAAGTAAAGGACAGAGGCCTGGCGATGACTCTACCTAATAAGCAATGGTCTCAGACTGGTGTGGAACATGTATCTGAAAGTCTCTCAAGATGCAGGTGCATTAAACTCACGATTTGTAACCAGCAATCCTCGGTAGTATAGTGGTCAGTATCCCCGCCTGTCACGCGGGAGACCCGGGTTCAATTCCCGGCCGGGGAGGTAATATTTTTGCAGTGTAAATTTCACATTTAACTTCTCTTTCAAAGTCAACATGTTCACTACACCAGGGTTTGGGTAATTTTGCCCTTGATAAACGCCGACTTTTAGTTTATGGAGAGAGATAAAGTAAAGGACAGAGGCCTGGCGATGACTCTACCTAATAAGCAATGGTCTCAGACTGGTGTGGAACATGTATCTGAAAGTCTCTCAAGATGCAGGTGCATTAAACTCACGATTTGTAACCAGCAATCCTCGGTAGTATAGTGGTCAGTATCCCCGCCTGTCACGCGGGAGACCCGGGTTCAATTCCCGGCCGGGGAGGTAATATTTTTGCAGTGTAAATTTCACATTTAACTTCTCTTTCAAAGTCAACATGTTCACTACACCAGGGTTTGGGTAATTTTGCCCTTGATAAACGCCGACTTTTAGTTTATGGAGAGAGATAAAGTAAAGGACAGAGGCCTGGCGATGACTCTACCTAATAAGCAATGGTCTCAGACTGGTGTGGAACATGTATCTGAAAGTCTCTCAAGATGCAGGTGCATTAAACTCACGATTTGTAACCAGCAATCCTCGGTAGTATAGTGGTCAGTATCCCCGCCTGTCACGCGGGAGACCCGGGTTCAATTCCCGGCCGGGGAGGTAATATTTTTGCAGTGTAAATTTCACATTTAACTTCTCTTTCAAAGTCAACATGTTCACTACACCAGGGTTTGGGTAATTTTGCCCTTGATAAACGCCGACTTTTAGTTTATGGAGAGAGATAAAGTAAAGGACAGAGGCCTGGCGATGACTCTACCTAATAAGCAATGGTCTCAGACTGGTGTGGAACATGTATCTGAAAGTCTCTCAAGATGCAGGTGCATTAAACTCACGATTTGTAACCAGCAATCCTCGGTAGTATAGTGGTCAGTATCCCCGCCTGTCACGCGGGAGACCCGGGTTCAATTCCCGGCCGGGGAGGTAATATTTTTGCAGTGTAAATTTCACATTTAACTTCTCTTTCAAAGTCAACATGTTCACTACACCAGGGTTTGGGTAATTTTGCCCTTGATAAACGCCGACTTTTAGTTTATGGAGAGAGATAAAGTAAAGGACAGAGGCCTGGCGATGACTCTACCTAATAAGCAATGGTCTCAGACTGGTGTGGAACATGTATCTGAAAGTCTCTCAAGATGCAGGTGCATTAAACTCACGATTTGTAACCAGCAATCCTCGGTAGTATAGTGGTCAGTATCCCCGCCTGTCACGCGGGAGACCCGGGTTCAATTCCCGGCCGGGGAGGTAATATTTTTGCAGTGTAAATTTCACATTTAACTTCTCTTTCAAAGTCAACATGTTCACTACACCAGGGTTTGGGTAATTTTGCCCTTGATAAACGCCGACTTTTAGTTTATGGAGAGAGATAAAGTAAAGGACAGAGGCCTGGCGATGACTCTACCTAATAAGCAATGGTCTCAGACTGGTGTGGAACATGTATCTGAAAGTCTCTCAAGATGCAGGTGCATTAAACTCACGATTTGTAACCAGCAATCCTCGGTAGTATAGTGGTCAGTATCCCCGCCTGTCACGCGGGAGACCCGGGTTCAATTCCCGGCCGGGGAGGTAATATTTTTGCAGTGTAAATTTCACATTTAACTTCTCTTTCAAAGTCAACATGTTCACTACACCAGGGTTTGGGTAATTTTGCCCTTGATAAACGCCGACTTTTAGTTTATGGAGAGAGATAAAGTAAAGGACAGAGGCCTGGCGATGACTCTACCTAATAAGCAATGGTCTCAGACTGGTGTGGAACATGTATCTGAAAGTCTCTCAAGATGCAGGTGCATTAAACTCACGATTTGTAACCAGCAATCCTCGGTAGTATAGTGGTCAGTATCCCCGCCTGTCACGCGGGAGACCCGGGTTCAATTCCCGGCCGGGGAGGTAATATTTTTGCAGTGTAAATTTCACATTTAACTTCTCTTTCAAAGTCAACATGTTCACTACACCAGGGTTTGGGTAATTTTGCCCTTGATAAACGCCGACTTTTAGTTTATGGAGAGAGATAAAGTAAAGGACAGAGGCCTGGCGATGACTCTACCTAATAAGCAATGGTCTCAGACTGGTGTGGAACATGTATCTGAAAGTCTCTCAAGATGCAGGTGCATTAAACTCACGATTTGTAACCAGCAATCCTCGGTAGTATAGTGGTCAGTATCCCCGCCTGTCACGCGGGAGACCCGGGTTCAATTCCCGGCCGGGGAGGTAATATTTTTGCAGTGTAAATTTCACATTTAACTTCTCTTTCAAAGTCAACATGTTCACTACACCAGGGTTTGGGTAATTTTGCCCTTGATAAACGCCGACTTTTAGTTTATGGAGAGAGATAAAGTAAAGGACAGAGGCCTGGCGATGACTCTACCTAATAAGCAATGGTCTCAGACTGGTGTGGAACATGTATCTGAAAGTCTCTCAAGATGCAGGTGCATTAAACTCACGATTTGTAACCAGCAATCCTCGGTAGTATAGTGGTCAGTATCCCCGCCTGTCACGCGGGAGACCCGGGTTCAATTCCCGGCCGGGGAGGTAATATTTTTGCAGTGTAAATTTCACATTTAACTTCTCTTTCAAAGTCAACATGTTCACTACACCAGGGTTTGGGTAATTTTGCCCTTGATAAACGCCGACTTTTAGTTTATGGAGAGAGATAAAGTAAAGGACAGAGGCCTGGCGATGACTCTACCTAATAAGCAATGGTCTCAGACTGGTGTGGAACATGTATCTGAAAGTCTCTCAAGATGCAGGTGCATTAAACTCACGATTTGTAACCAGCAATCCTCGGTAGTATAGTGGTCAGTATCCCCGCCTGTCACGCGGGAGACCCGGGTTCAATTCCCGGCCGGGGAGGTAATATTTTTGCAGTGTAAATTTCACATTTAACTTCTCTTTCAAAGTCAACATGTTCACTACACCAGGGTTTGGGTAATTTTGCCCTTGATAAACGCCGACTTTTAGTTTATGGAGAGAGATAAAGTAAAGGACAGAGGCCTGGCGATGACTCTACCTAATAAGCAATGGTCTCAGACTGGTGTGGAACATGTATCTGAAAGTCTCTCAAGATGCAGGTGCATTAAACTCACGATTTGTAACCAGCAATCCTCGGTAGTATAGTGGTCAGTATCCCCGCCTGTCACGCGGGAGACCCGGGTTCAATTCCCGGCCGGGGAGGTAATATTTTTGCAGTGTAAATTTCACATTTAACTTCTCTTTCAAAGTCAACATGTTCACTACACCAGGGTTTGGGTAATTTTGCCCTTGATAAACGCCGACTTTTAGTTTATGGAGAGAGATAAAGTAAAGGACAGAGGCCTGGCGATGACTCTACCTAATAAGCAATGGTCTCAGACTGGTGTGGAACATGTATCTGAAAGTCTCTCAAGATGCAGGTGCATTAAACTCACGATTTGTAACCAGCAATCCTCGGTAGTATAGTGGTCAGTATCCCCGCCTGTCACGCGGGAGACCCGGGTTCAATTCCCGGCCGGGGAGGTAATATTTTTGCAGTGTAAATTTCACATTTAACTTCTCTTTCAAAGTCAACATGTTCACTACACCAGGGTTTGGGTAATTTTGCCCTTGATAAACGCCGACTTTTAGTTTATGGAGAGAGATAAAGTAAAGGACAGAGGCCTGGCGATGACTCTACCTAATAAGCAATGGTCTCAGACTGGTGTGGAACATGTATCTGAAAGTCTCTCAAGATGCAGGTGCATTAAACTCACGATTTGTAACCAGCAATCCTCGGTAGTATAGTGGTCAGTATCCCCGCCTGTCACGCGGGAGACCCGGGTTCAATTCCCGGCCGGGGAGGTAATATTTTTGCAGTGTAAATTTCACATTTAACTTCTCTTTCAAAGTCAACATGTTCACTACACCAGGGTTTGGGTAATTTTGCCCTTGATAAACGCCGACTTTTAGTTTATGGAGAGAGATAAAGTAAAGGACAGAGGCCTGGCGATGACTCTACCTAATAAGCAATGGTCTCAGACTGGTGTGGAACATGTATCTGAAAGTCTCTCAAGATGCAGGTGCATTAAACTCACGATTTGTAACCAGCAATCCTCGGTAGTATAGTGGTCAGTATCCCCGCCTGTCACGCGGGAGACCCGGGTTCAATTCCCGGCCGGGGAGGTAATATTTTTGCAGTGTAAATTTCACATTTAACTTCTCTTTCAAAGTCAACATGTTCACTACACCAGGGTTTGGGTAATTTTGCCCTTGATAAACGCCGACTTTTAGTTTATGGAGAGAGATAAAGTAAAGGACAGAGGCCTGGCGATGACTCTACCTAATAAGCAATGGTCTCAGACTGGTGTGGAACATGTATCTGAAAGTCTCTCAAGATGCAGGTGCATTAAACTCACGATTTGTAACCAGCAATCCTCGGTAGTATAGTGGTCAGTATCCCCGCCTGTCACGCGGGAGACCCGGGTTCAATTCCCGGCCGGGGAGGTAATATTTTTGCAGTGTAAATTTCACATTTAACTTCTCTTTCAAAGTCAACATGTTCACTACACCAGGGTTTGGGTAATTTTGCCCTTGATAAACGCCGACTTTTAGTTTATGGAGAGAGATAAAGTAAAGGACAGAGGCCTGGCGATGACTCTACCTAATAAGCAATGGTCTCAGACTGGTGTGGAACATGTATCTGAAAGTCTCTCAAGATGCAGGTGCATTAAACTCACGATTTGTAACCAGCAATCCTCGGTAGTATAGTGGTCAGTATCCCCGCCTGTCACGCGGGAGACCCGGGTTCAATTCCCGGCCGGGGAGGTAATATTTTTGCAGTGTAAATTTCACATTTAACTTCTCTTTCAAAGTCAACATGTTCACTACACCAGGGTTTGGGTAATTTTGCCCTTGATAAACGCCGACTTTTAGTTTATGGAGAGAGATAAAGTAAAGGACAGAGGCCTGGCGATGACTCTACCTAATAAGCAATGGTCTCAGACTGGTGTGGAACATGTATCTGAAAGTCTCTCAAGATGCAGGTGCATTAAACTCACGATTTGTAACCAGCAATCCTCGGTAGTATAGTGGTCAGTATCCCCGCCTGTCACGCGGGAGACCCGGGTTCAATTCCCGGCCGGGGAGGTAATATTTTTGCAGTGTAAATTTCACATTTAACTTCTCTTTCAAAGTCAACATGTTCACTACACCAGGGTTTGGGTAATTTTGCCCTTGATAAACGCCGACTTTTAGTTTATGGAGAGAGATAAAGTAAAGGACAGAGGCCTGGCGATGACTCTACCTAATAAGCAATGGTCTCAGACTGGTGTGGAACATGTATCTGAAAGTCTCTCAAGATGCAGGTGCATTAAACTCACGATTTGTAACCAGCAATCCTCGGTAGTATAGTGGTCAGTATCCCCGCCTGTCACGCGGGAGACCCGGGTTCAATTCCCGGCCGGGGAGGTAATATTTTTGCAGTGTAAATTTCACATTTAACTTCTCTTTCAAAGTCAACATGTTCACTACACCAGGGTTTGGGTAATTTTGCCCTTGATAAACGCCGACTTTTAGTTTATGGAGAGAGATAAAGTAAAGGACAGAGGCCTGGCGATGACTCTACCTAATAAGCAATGGTCTCAGACTGGTGTGGAACATGTATCTGAAAGTCTCTCAAGATGCAGGTGCATTAAACTCACGATTTGTAACCAGCAATCCTCGGTAGTATAGTGGTCAGTATCCCCGCCTGTCACGCGGGAGACCCGGGTTCAATTCCCGGCCGGGGAGGTAATATTTTTGCAGTGTAAATTTCACATTTAACTTCTCTTTCAAAGTCAACATGTTCACTACACCAGGGTTTGGGTAATTTTGCCCTTGATAAACGCCGACTTTTAGTTTATGGAGAGAGATAAAGTAAAGGACAGAGGCCTGGCGATGACTCTACCTAATAAGCAATGGTCTCAGACTGGTGTGGAACATGTATCTGAAAGTCTCTCAAGATGCAGGTGCATTAAACTCACGATTTGTAACCAGCAATCCTCGGTAGTATAGTGGTCAGTATCCCCGCCTGTCACGCGGGAGACCCGGGTTCAATTCCCGGCCGGGGAGGTACTATGTTTGCAGTGTAAATTTCACATTTAACTTCTCTTTCAAAGTCAACATGTTCACTACACCAGGGTTTGGGTAATTTTGCCCTTGATAAACGCCGACTTTTAGTTTATGGAGAGAGATAAAGTAAAGGACAGAGGCCTGGCGATGACTCTACCTAATAAGCAATGGTCTCAGACTGGTGTGGAACATGTATCTGAAAGTCTCTCAAGATGCAGGTGCATTAAACTCACGATTTGTAACCAGCAATCCTCGGTAGTATAGTGGTCAGTATCCCCGCCTGTCACGCGGGAGACCCGGGTTCAATTCCCGGCCGGGGAGGTAATATTTTTGCAGTGTAAATTTCACATTTAACTTCTCTTTCAAAGTCAACATGTTCACTACACCAGGGTTTGGGTAATTTTGCCCTTGATAAACGCCGACTTTTAGTTTATGGAGAGAGATAAAGTAAAGGACAGAGGCCTGGCGATGACTCTACCTAATAAGCAATGGTCTCAGACTGGTGTGGAACATGTATCTGAAAGTCTCTCAAGATGCAGGTGCATTAAACTCACGATTTGTAATCAGCAATCCTCGGTAGTATAGTGGTCAGTATCCCCGCCTGTCACGCGGGAGACCCGGGTTCAATTCCCGGCCGGGGAGGTAATATTTTTGCAGTGTAAATTTCACATTTAACTTCTCTTTCAAAGTCAACATGTTCACTACACCAGGGTTTGGGTAATTTTGCCCTTGATAAACGCCGACTTTTAGTTTATGGAGAGAGATAAAGTAAAGGACAGAGGCCTGGCGATGACTCTACCTAATAAGCAATGGTCTCAGACTGGTGTGGAACATGTATCTGAAAGTCTCTCAAGATGCAGGTGCATTAAACTCACGATTTGTAATCAGCAATCCTCGGTAGTATAGTGGTCAGTATCCCCGCCTGTCACGCGGGAGACCCGGGTTCAATTCCCGGCCGGGGAGGTAATATTTTTGCAGTGTAAATTTCACATTTAACTTCTCTTTCAAAGTCAACATGTTCACTACACCAGGGTTTGGGTAATTTTGCCCTTGATAAACGCCGACTTTTAGTTTATGGAGAGAGATAAAGTAGAGGACAGAGGCCTGGCGATGACTCTACCTAATAAGCAATGGTCTCAGACTGGTGTGGAACATGTATCTGAAAGTCTCTCAAGATGCAGGTGCATTAAACTCACGATTTGTAATCAGCAATCCTCGGTAGTATAGTGGTCAGTATCCCCGCCTGTCACGCGGGAGACCCGGGTTCAATTCCCGGCCGGGGAGGTAATATTTTTGCAGTGTAAATTTCACATTTAACTTCTCTTTCAAAGTCAACATGTTCACTACACCAGGGTTTGGGTAATTTTGCCCTTGATAAACGCCGACTTTTAGTTTATGGAGAGAGATAAAGTAAAGGACAGAGGCCTGGCGATGACTCTACCTAATAAGCAATGGTCTCAGACTGGTGTGGAACATGTATCTGAAAGTCTCTCAAGATGCAGGTGCATTAAACTCACGATTTGTAATCAGCAATCCTCGGTAGTATAGTGGTCAGTATCCCCGCCTGTCACGCGGGAGACCCGGGTTCAATTCCCGGCCGGGGAGGTAATATTTTTGCAGTGTAAATTTCACATTTAACTTCTCTTTCAAAGTCAACATGTTCACTACACCAGGGTTTGGGTAATTTTGCCCTTGATAAACGCCGACTTTTAGTTTATGGAGAGAGATAAAGTAAAGGACAGAGGCCTGGCGATGACTCTACCTAATAAGCAATGGTCTCAGACTGGTGTGGAACATGTATCTGAAAGTCTCTCAAGATGCAGGTGCATTAAACTCACGATTTGTAATCAGCAATCCTCGGTAGTATAGTGGTCAGTATCCCCGCCTGTCACGCGGGAGACCCGGGTTCAATTCCCGGCCGGGGAGGTAATATTTTTGCAGTGTAAATTTCACATTTAACTTCTCTTTCAAAGTCAACATGTTCACTACACCAGGGTTTGGGTAATTTTGCCCTTGATAAACGCCGACTTTTAGTTTATGGAGAGAGATAAAGTAGAGGACAGAGGCCTGGCGATGACTCTACCTAATAAGCAATGGTCTCAGACTGGTGTGGAACATGTATCTGAAAGTCTCTCAAGATGCAGGTGCATTAAACTCACGATTTGTAATCAGCAATCCTCGGTAGTATAGTGGTCAGTATCCCCGCCTGTCACGCGGGAGACCCGGGTTCAATTCCCGGCCGGGGAGGTAATATTTTTGCAGTGTAAATTTCACATTTAACTTCTCTTTCAAAGTCAACATGTTCACTACACCAGGGTTTGGGTAATTTTGCCCTTGATAAACGCCGACTTTTAGTTTATGGAGAGAGATAAAGTAGAGGACAGAGGCCTGGCGATGACTCTACCTAATAAGCAATGGTCTCAGACTGGTGTGGAACATGTATCTGAAAGTCTCTCAAGATGCAGGTGCATTAAACTCACGATTTGTAATCAGCAATCCTCGGTAGTATAGTGGTCAGTATCCCCGCCTGTCACGCGGGAGACCCGGGTTCAATTCCCGGCCGGGGAGGTAATATTTTTGCAGTGTAAATTTCACATTTAACTTCTCTTTCAAAGTCAACATGTTCACTACACCAGGGTTTGGGTAATTTTGCCCTTGATAAACGCCGACTTTTAGTTTATGGAGAGAGATAAAGTAAAGGACAGAGGCCTGGCGATGACTCTACCTAATAAGCAATGGTCTCAGACTGGTGTGGAACATGTATCTGAAAGTCTCTCAAGATGCAGGTGCATTAAACTCACGATTTGTAATCAGCAATCCTCGGTAGTATAGTGGTCAGTATCCCCGCCTGTCACGCGGGAGACCCGGGTTCAATTCCCGGCCGGGGAGGTAATATTTTTGCAGTGTAAATTTCACATTTAACTTCTCTTTCAAAGTCAACATGTTCACTACACCAGGGTTTGGGTAATTTTGCCCTTGATAAACGCCGACTTTTAGTTTATGGAGAGAGATAAAGTAGAGGACAGAGGCCTGGCGATGACTCTACCTAATAAGCAATGGTCTCAGACTGGTGTGGAACATGTATCTGAAAGTCTCTCAAGATGCAGGTGCATTAAACTCACGATTTGTAATCAGCAATCCTCGGTAGTATAGTGGTCAGTATCCCCGCCTGTCACGCGGGAGACCCGGGTTCAATTCCCGGCCGGGGAGGTAATATTTTTGCAGTGTAAATTTCACATTTAACTTCTCTTTCAAAGTCAACATGTTCACTACACCAGGGTTTGGGTAATTTTGCCCTTGATAAACGCCGACTTTTAGTTTATGGAGAGAGATAAAGTAAAGGACAGAGGCCTGGCGATGACTCTACCTAATAAGCAATGGTCTCAGACTGGTGTGGAACATGTATCTGAAAGTCTCTCAAGATGCAGGTGCATTAAACTCACGATTTGTAATCAGCAATCCTCGGTAGTATAGTGGTCAGTATCCCCGCCTGTCACGCGGGAGACCCGGGTTCAATTCCCGGCCGGGGAGGTAATATTTTTGCAGTGTAAATTTCACATTTAACTTCTCTTTCAAAGTCAACATGTTCACTACACCAGGGTTTGGGTAATTTTGCCCTTGATAAACGCCGACTTTTAGTTTATGGAGAGAGATAAAGTAGAGGACAGAGGCCTGGCGATGACTCTACCTAATAAGCAATGGTCTCAGACTGGTGTGGAACATGTATCTGAAAGTCTCTCAAGATGCAGGTGCATTAAACTCACGATTTGTAATCAGCAATCCTCGGTAGTATAGTGGTCAGTATCCCCGCCTGTCACGCGGGAGACCCGGGTTCAATTCCCGGCCGGGGAGGTAATATTTTTGCAGTGTAAATTTCACATTTAACTTCTCTTTCAAAGTCAACATGTTCACTACACCAGGGTTTGGGTAATTTTGCCCTTGATAAACGCCGACTTTTAGTTTATGGAGAGAGATAAAGTAAAGGACAGAGGCCTGGCGATGACTCTACCTAATAAGCAATGGTCTCAGACTGGTGTGGAACATGTATCTGAAAGTCTCTCAAGATGCAGGTGCATTAAACTCACGATTTGTAATCAGCAATCCTCGGTAGTATAGTGGTCAGTATCCCCGCCTGTCACGCGGGAGACCCGGGTTCAATTCCCGGCCGGGGAGGTAATATTTTTGCAGTGTAAATTTCACATTTAACTTCTCTTTCAAAGTCAACATGTTCACTACACCAGGGTTTGGGTAATTTTGCCCTTGATAAACGCCGACTTTTAGTTTATGGAGAGAGATAAAGTAGAGGACAGAGGCCTGGCGATGACTCTACCTAATAAGCAATGGTCTCAGACTGGTGTGGAACATGTATCTGAAAGTCTCTCAAGATGCAGGTGCATTAAACTCACGATTTGTAATCAGCAATCCTCGGTAGTATAGTGGTCAGTATCCCCGCCTGTCACGCGGGAGACCCGGGTTCAATTCCCGGCCGGGGAGGTAATATTTTTGCAGTGTAAATTTCACATTTAACTTCTCTTTCAAAGTCAACATGTTCACTACACCAGGGTTTGGGTAATTTTGCCCTTGATAAACGCCGACTTTTAGTTTATGGAGAGAGATAAAGTAGAGGACAGAGGCCTGGCGATGACTCTACCTAATAAGCAATGGTCTCAGACTGGTGTGGAACATGTATCTGAAAGTCTCTCAAGATGCAGGTGCATTAAACTCACGATTTGTAATCAGCAATCCTCGGTAGTATAGTGGTCAGTATCCCCGCCTGTCACGCGGGAGACCCGGGTTCAATTCCCGGCCGGGGAGGTAATATTTTTGCAGTGTAAATTTCACATTTAACTTCTCTTTCAAAGTCAACATGTTCACTACACCAGGGTTTGGGTAATTTTGCCCTTGATAAACGCCGACTTTTAGTTTATGGAGAGAGATAAAGTAAAGGACAGAGGCCTGGCGATGACTCTACCTAATAAGCAATGGTCTCAGACTGGTGTGGAACATGTATCTGAAAGTCTCTCAAGATGCAGGTGCATTAAACTCACGATTTGTAATCAGCAATCCTCGGTAGTATAGTGGTCAGTATCCCCGCCTGTCACGCGGGAGACCCGGGTTCAATTCCCGGCCGGGGAGGTAATATTTTTGCAGTGTAAATTTCACATTTAACTTCTCTTTCAAAGTCAACATGTTCACTACACCAGGGTTTGGGTAATTTTGCCCTTGATAAACGCCGACTTTTAGTTTATGGAGAGAGATAAAGTAAAGGACAGAGGCCTGGCGATGACTCTACCTAATAAGCAATGGTCTCAGACTGGTGTGGAACATGTATCTGAAAGTCTCTCAAGATGCAGGTGCATTAAACTCACGATTTGTAATCAGCAATCCTCGGTAGTATAGTGGTCAGTATCCCCGCCTGTCACGCGGGAGACCCGGGTTCAATTCCCGGCCGGGGAGGTAATATTTTTGCAGTGTAAATTTCACATTTAACTTCTCTTTCAAAGTCAACATGTTCACTACACCAGGGTTTGGGTAATTTTGCCCTTGATAAACGCCGACTTTTAGTTTATGGAGAGAGATAAAGTAAAGGACAGAGGCCTGGCGATGACTCTACCTAATAAGCAATGGTCTCAGACTGGTGTGGAACATGTATCTGAAAGTCTCTCAAGATGCAGGTGCATTAAACTCACGATTTGTAATCAGCAATCCTCGGTAGTATAGTGGTCAGTATCCCCGCCTGTCACGCGGGAGACCCGGGTTCAATTCCCGGCCGGGGAGGTAATATTTTTGCAGTGTAAATTTCACATTTAACTTCTCTTTCAAAGTCAACATGTTCACTACACCAGGGTTTGGGTAATTTTGCCCTTGATAAACGCCGACTTTTAGTTTATGGAGAGAGATAAAGTAAAGGACAGAGGCCTGGCGATGACTCTACCTAATAAGCAATGGTCTCAGACTGGTGTGGAACATGTATCTGAAAGTCTCTCAAGATGCAGGTGCATTAAACTCACGATTTGTAATCAGCAATCCTCGGTAGTATAGTGGTCAGTATCCCCGCCTGTCACGCGGGAGACCCGGGTTCAATTCCCGGCCGGGGAGGTAATATTTTTGCAGTGTAAATTTCACATTTAACTTCTCTTTCAAAGTCAACATGTTCACTACACCAGGGTTTGGGTAATTTTGCCCTTGATAAACGCCGACTTTTAGTTTATGGAGAGAGATAAAGTAAAGGACAGAGGCCTGGCGATGACTCTACCTAATAAGCAATGGTCTCAGACTGGTGTGGAACATGTATCTGAAAGTCTCTCAAGATGCAGGTGCATTAAACTCACGATTTGTAATCAGCAATCCTCGGTAGTATAGTGGTCAGTATCCCCGCCTGTCACGCAGGAGACCCGGGTTCAATTCCCGGCCGGGGAGGTAATATTTTTGCAGTGTAAATTTCACATTTAACTTTTTCTCTTTCAAAGTCAACATGTTCACTACACCAGGGTTTGGGTAATTTTGCCCTTGATAAACGCCGACTTTTAGTTTATGGAGAGAGATAAAGTAAAGGACAGAGGCCTGGCGATGACTCTACCTAATAAGCAATGGTCTCAGACTGGTGTGGAACATGTATCTGAAAGTCTCTCAAGATGCAGGTGCATTAAACTCACGATTTGTAATCAGCAATCCTCGGTAGTATAGTGGTCAGTATCCCCGCCTGTCACGCGGGAGACCCGGGTTCAATTCCCGGCCGGGGAGGTAATATTTTTGCAGTGTAAATTTCACATTTAACTTCTCTTTCAAAGTCAACATGTTCACTACACCAGGGTTTTGGTAATTTTGCCCTTGATAAACGCCGACTTTTAGTTTATGGAGAGAGATAAAGTAGAGGACAGAGGCCTGGCGATGACTCTACCTAATAAGCAATGGTCTCAGACTGGTGTGGAACATGTATCTGAAAGTCTCTCAAGATGCAGGTGCATTAAACTCACGATTTGTAATCAGCAATCCTCGGTAGTATAGTGGTCAGTATCCCCGCCTGTCACGCGGGAGACCCGGGTTCAATTCCCGGCCGGGGAGGTAATATTTTTGCAGTGTAAATTTCACATTTAACTTCTCTTTCAAAGTCAACATGTTCACTACACCAGGGTTTGGGTAATTTTGCCCTTGATAAACGCCGACTTTTAGTTTATGGAGAGAGATAAAGTAGAGGACAGAGGCCTGGCGATGACTCTACCTAATAAGCAATGGTCTCAGACTGGTGTGGAACATGTATCTGAAAGTCTCTCAAGATGCAGGTGCATTAAACTCACGATTTGTAATCAGCAATCCTCGGTAGTATAGTGGTCAGTATCCCCGCCTGTCACGCGGGAGACCCGGGTTCAATTCCCGGCCGGGGAGGTAATATTTTTGCAGTGTAAATTTCACATTTAACTTCTCTTTCAAAGTCAACATGTTCACTACACCAGGGTTTGGGTAATTTTGCCCTTGATAAACGCCGACTTTTAGTTTATGGAGAGAGATAAAGTAAAGGACAGAGGCCTGGCGATGACTCTACCTAATAAGCAATGGTCTCAGACTGGTGTGGAACATGTATCTGAAAGTCTCTCAAGATGCAGGTGCATTAAACTCACGATTTGTAATCAGCAATCCTCGGTAGTATAGTGGTCAGTATCCCCGCCTGTCACGCGGGAGACCCGGGTTCAATTCCCGGCCGGGGAGGTAATATTTTTGCAGTGTAAATTTCACATTTAACTTCTCTTTCAAAGTCAACATGTTCACTACACCAGGGTTTGGGTAATTTTGCCCTTGATAAACGCCGACTTTTAGTTTATGGAGAGAGATAAAGTAAAGGACAGAGGCCTGGCGATG
Organism: Steromphala cineraria; assembly: GCA_916613615.1. Taxonomy (NCBI): domain Eukaryota; kingdom Metazoa; phylum Mollusca; class Gastropoda; order Trochida; family Trochidae; genus Steromphala; species Steromphala cineraria. Next base: position 3,470,097 of record OU744726.1, read on the forward strand.
ACTCTACCTAATAAGCAATGGTCTCAGACTGGTGTGGAACATGTATCTGAAAGTCTCTCAAGATGCAGGTGCATTAAACTCACGATTTGTAATCAGCAATCCTCGGTAGTATAGTGGTCAGTATCCCCGCCTGTCACGCGGGAGACCCGGGTTCAATTCCCGGCCGGGGAGGTAATATTTTTGCAGTGTAAATTTCACATTTAACTTCTCTTTCAAAGTCAACATGTTCACTACACCAGGGTTTGGGTAATTTTGCCCTTGATAAACGCCGACTTTTAGTTTATGGAGAGAGATAAAGTAAAGGACAGAGGCCTGGCGATGACTCTACCTAATAAGCAATGGTCTCAGACTGGTGTGGAACATGTATCTGAAAGTCTCTCAAGATGCAGGTGCATTAAACTCACGATTTGTAATCAGCAATCCTCGGTAGTATAGTGGTCAGTATCCCCGCCTGTCACGCGGGAGACCCGGGTTCAATTCCCGGCCGGGGAGGTAATATTTTTGCAGTGTAAATTTCACATTTAACTTCTCTTTCAAAGTCAACATGTTCACTACACCAGGGTTTGGGTAATTTTGCCCTTGATAAACGCCGACTTTTAGTTTATGGAGAGAGATAAAGTAAAGGACAGAGGCCTGGCGATGACTCTACCTAATAAGCAATGGTCTCAGACTGGTGTGGAACATGTATCTGAAAGTCTCTCAAGATGCAGGTGCATTAAACTCACGATTTGTAATCAGCAATCCTCGGTAGTATAGTGGTCAGTATCCCCGCCTGTCACGCGGGAGACCCGGGTTCAATTCCCGGCCGGGGAGGTAATATTTTTGCAGTGTAAATTTCACATTTAACTTCTCTTTCAAAGTCAACATGTTCACTACACCAGGGTTTGGGTAATTTTGCCCTTGATAAACGCCGACTTTTAGTTTATGGAGAGAGATAAAGTAAAGGACAGAGGCCTGGCGATGACTCTACCTAATAAGCAATGGTCTCAGACTGGTGTGGAACATGTATCTGAAAGTCTCTCAAGATGCAGGTGCATTAAACTCACGATTTGTAATCAGCAATCCTCGGTAGTATAGTGGTCAGTATCCCCGCCTGTCACGCGGGAGACCCGGGTTCAATTCCCGGCCGGGGAGGTAATATTTTTGCAGTGTAAATTTCACATTTAACTTCTCTTTCAAAGTCAACATGTTCACTACACCAGGGTTTGGGTAATTTTGCCCTTGCTAAACGCCGACTTTTAGTTTATGGAGAGAGATAAAGTAAAGGACAGAGGCCTGGCGATGACTCTACCTAATAAGCAATGGTCTCAGACTGGTGTGGAACATGTATCTGAAAGTCTCTCAAGATGCAGGTGCATTAAACTCACGATTTGTAATCAGCAATCCTCGGTAGTATAGTGGTCAGTATCCCCGCCTGTCACGCGGGAGACCCGGGTTCAATTCCCGGCCGGGGAGGTAATATTTTTGCAGTGTAAATTTCACATTTAACTTCTCTTTCAAAGTCAACATGTTCACTACACCAGGGTTTGGGTAATTTTGCCCTTGATAAACGCCGACTTTTAGTTTATGGAGAGAGATAAAGTAAAGGACAGAGGCCTGGCGATGACTCTACCTAATAAGCAATGGTCTCAGACTGGTGTGGAACATGTATCTGAAAGTCTCTCAAGATGCAGGTGCATTAAACTCACGATTTGTAATCAGCAATCCTCGGTAGTATAGTGGTCAGTATCCCCGCCTGTCACGCGGGAGACCCGGGTTCAATTCCCGGCCGGGGAGGTAATATTTTTGCAGTGTAAATTTCAGATTTAACTTCTCTTTCAAAGTCAACATGTTCACTACACCAGGGTTTGGGTAATTTTGCCCTTGATAAACGCCGACTTTTAGTTTATGGAGAGAGATAAAGTAAAGGACAGAGGCCTGGCGATGACTCTACCTAATAAGCAATGGTCTCAGACTGGTGTGGAACATGTATCTGAAAGTCTCTCAAGATGCAGGTGCATTAAACTCACGATTTGTAATCAGCAATCCTCGGTAGTATAGTGGTCAGTATCCCCGCCTGTCACGCGGGAGACCCGGGTTCAATTCCCGGCCGGGGAGGTAATATTTTTGCAGTGTAAATTTCACATTTAACTTCTCTTTCAAAGTCAACATGTTCACTACACCAGGGTTTGGGTAATTTTGCCCTTGATAAACGCCGACTTTTAGTTTATGGAGAGAGATAAAGTAAAGGACAGAGGCCTGGCGATGACTCTACCTAATAAGCAATGGTCTCAGACTGGTGTGGAACATGTATCTGAAAGTCTCTCAAGATGCAGGTGCATTAAACTCACGATTTGTAATCAGCAATCCTCGGTAGTATAGTGGTCAGTATCCCCGCCTGTCACGCGGGAGACCCGGGTTCAATTCCCGGCCGGGGAGGTAATATTTTTGCAGTGTAAATTTCACATTTAACTTCTCTTTCAAAGTCAACATGTTCACTACACCAGGGTTTGGGTAATTTTGCCCTTGATAAACGCCGACTTTTAGTTTATGGAGAGAGATAAAGTAAAGGACAGAGGCCTGGCGATGACTCTACCTAATAAGCAATGGTCTCAGACTGGTGTGGAACATGTATCTGAAAGTCTCTCAAGATGCAGGTGCATTAAACTCACGATTTGTAATCAGCAATCCTCGGTAGTATAGTGGTCAGTATCCCCGCCTGTCACGCGGGAGACCCGGGTTCAATTCCCGGCCGGGGAGGTAATATTTTTGCAGTGTAAATTTCACATTTAACTTCTCTTTCAAAGTCAACATGTTCACTACACCAGGGTTTGGGTAATTTTGCCCTTGATAAACGCCGACTTTTAGTTTATGGAGAGAGATAAAGTAAAGGACAGAGGCCTGGCGATGACTCTACCTAATAAGCAATGGTCTCAGACTGGTGTGGAACATGTATCTGAAAGTCTCTCAAGATGCAGGTGCATTAAACTCACGATTTGTAATCAGCAATCCTCGGTAGTATAGTGGTCAGTATCCCCGCCTGTCACGCGGGAGACCCGGGTTCAATTCCCGGCCGGGGAGGTAATATTTTTGCAGTGTAAATTTCACATTTAACTTCTCTTTCAAAGTCAACATGTTCACTACACCAGGGTTTGGGTAATTTTGCCCTTGATAAACGCCGACTTTTAGTTTATGGAGAGAGATAAAGTAAAGGACAGAGGCCTGGCGATGACTCTACCTAATAAGCAATGGTCTCAGACTGGTGTGGAACATGTATCTGAAAGTCTCTCAAGATGCAGGTGCATTAAACTCACGATTTGTAATCAGCAATCCTCGGTAGTATAGTGGTCAGTATCCCCGCCTGTCACGCGGGAGACCCGGGTTCAATTCCCGGCCGGGGAGGTAATATTTTTGCAGTGTAAATTTCACATTTAACTTCTCTTTCAAAGTCAACATGTTCACTACACCAGGGTTTGGGTAATTTTGCCCTTGATAAACGCCGACTTTTAGTTTATGGAGAGAGATAAAGTAAAGGACAGAGGCCTGGCGATGACTCTACCTAATAAGCAATGGTCTCAGACTGGTGTGGAACATGTATCTGAAAGTCTCTCAAGATGCAGGTGCATTAAACTCACGATTTGTAATCAGCAATCCTCGGTAGTATAGTGGTCAGTATCCCCGCCTGTCACGCGGGAGACCCGGGTTCAATTCCCGGCCGGGGAGGTAATATTTTTGCAGTGTAAATTTCACATTTAACTTCTCTTTCAAAGTCAACATGTTCACTACACCAGGGTTTGGGTAATTTTGCCCTTGATAAACGCCGACTTTTAGTTTATGGAGAGAGATAAAGTAAAGGACAGAGGCCTGGCGATGACTCTACCTAATAAGCAATGGTCTCAGACTGGTGTGGAACATGTATCTGAAAGTCTCTCAAGATGCAGGTGCATTAAACTCACGATTTGTAATCAGCAATCCTCGGTAGTATAGTGGTCAGTATCCCCGCCTGTCACGCGGGAGACCCGGGTTCAATTCCCGGCCGGGGAGGTAATATTTTTGCAGTGTAAATTTCACATTTAACTTCTCTTTCAAAGTCAACATGTTCACTACACCAGGGTTTGGGTAATTTTGCCCTTGATAAACGCCGACTTTTAGTTTATGGAGAGAGATAAAGTAAAGGACAGAGGCCTGGCGATGACTCTACCTAATAAGCAATGGTCTCAGACTGGTGTGGAACATGTATCTGAAAGTCTCTCAAGATGCAGGTGCATTAAACTCACGATTTGTAATCAGCAATCCTCGGTAGTATAGTGGTCAGTATCCCCGCCTGTCACGCGGGAGACCCGGGTTCAATTCCCGGCCGGGGAGGTAATATTTTTGCAGTGTAAATTTCACATTTAACTTCTCTTTCAAAGTCAACATGTTCACTACACCAGGGTTTGGGTAATTTTGCCCTTGATAAACGCCGACTTTTAGTTTATGGAGAGAGATAAAGTAAAGGACAGAGGCCTGGCGATGACTCTACCTAATAAGCAATGGTCTCAGACTGGTGTGGAACATGTATCTGAAAGTCTCTCAAGATGCAGGTGCATTAAACTCACGATTTGTAATCAGCAATCCTCGGTAGTATAGTGGTCAGTATCCCCGCCTGTCACGCGGGAGACCCGGGTTCAATTCCCGGCCGGGGAGGTAATATTTTTGCAGTGTAAATTTCACATTTAACTTCTCTTTCAAAGTCAACATGTTCACTACACCAGGGTTTGGGTAATTTTGCCCTTGATAAACGCCGACTTTTAGTTTATGGAGAGAGATAAAGTAAAGGACAGAGGCCTGGCGATGACTCTACCTAATAAGCAATGGTCTCAGACTGGTGTGGAACATGTATCTGAAAGTCTCTCAAGATGCAGGTGCATTAAACTCACGATTTGTAATCAGCAATCCTCGGTAGTATAGTGGTCAGTATCCCCGCCTGTCACGCGGGAGACCCGGGTTCAATTCCCGGCCGGGGAGGTAATATTTTTGCAGTGTAAATTTCACATTTAACTTCTCTTTCAAAGTCAACATGTTCACTACACCAGGGTTTGGGTAATTTTGCCCTTGATAAACGCCGACTTTTAGTTTATGGAGAGAGATAAAGTAAAGGACAGAGGCCTGGCGATGACTCTACCTAATAAGCAATGGTCTCAGACTGGTGTGGAACATGTATCTGAAAGTCTCTCAAGATGCAGGTGCATTAAACTCACGATTTGTAATCAGCAATCCTCGGTAGTATAGTGGTCAGTATCCCCGCCTGTCACGCGGGAGACCCGGGTTCAATTCCCGGCCGGGGAGGTAATATTTTTGCAGTGTAAATTTCACATTTAACTTCTCTTTCAAAGTCAACATGTTCACTACACCAGGGTTTGGGTAATTTTGCCCTTGATAAACGCCGACTTTTAGTTTATGGAGAGAGATAAAGTAAAGGACAGAGGCCTGGCGATGACTCTACCTAATAAGCAATGGTCTCAGACTGGTGTGGAACATGTATCTGAAAGTCTCTCAAGATGCAGGTGCATTAAACTCACGATTTGTAATCAGCAATCCTCGGTAGTATAGTGGTCAGTATCCCCGCCTGTCACGCGGGAGACCCGGGTTCAATTCCCGGCCGGGGAGGTAATATTTTTGCAGTGTAAATTTCACATTTAACTTCTCTTTCAAAGTCAACATGTTCACTACACCAGGGTTTGGGTAATTTTGCCCTTGATAAACGCCGACTTTTAGTTTATGGAGAGAGATAAAGTAAAGGACAGAGGCCTGGCGATGACTCTACCTAATAAGCAATGGTCTCAGACTGGTGTGGAACATGTATCTGAAAGTCTCTCAAGATGCAGGTGCATTAAACTCACGATTTGTAATCAGCAATCCTCGGTAGTATAGTGGTCAGTATCCCCGCCTGTCACGCGGGAGACCCGGGTTCAATTCCCGGCCGGGGAGGTAATATTTTTGCAGTGTAAATTTCACATTTAACTTCTCTTTCAAAGTCAACATGTTCACTACACCAGGGTTTGGGTAATTTTGCCCTTGATAAACGCCGACTTTTAGTTTATGGAGAGAGATAAAGTAAAGGACAGAGGCCTGGCGATGACTCTACCTAATAAGCAATGGTCTCAGACTGGTGTGGAACATGTATCTGAAAGTCTCTCAAGATGCAGGTGCATTAAACTCACGATTTGTAATCAGCAATCCTCGGTAGTATAGTGGTCAGTATCCCCGCCTGTCACGCGGGAGACCCGGGTTCAATTCCCGGCCGGGGAGGTAATATTTTTGCAGTGTAAATTTCACATTTAACTTCTCTTTCAAAGTCAACATGTTCACTACACCAGGGTTTGGGTAATTTTGCCCTTGATAAACGCCGACTTTTAGTTTATGGAGAGAGATAAAGTAAAGGACAGAGGCCTGGCGATGACTCTACCTAATAAGCAATGGTCTCAGACTGGTGTGGAACATGTATCTGAAAGTCTCTCAAGATGCAGGTGCATTAAACTCACGATTTGTAATCAGCAATCCTCGGTAGTATAGTGGTCAGTATCCCCGCCTGTCACGCGGGAGACCCGGGTTCAATTCCCGGCCGGGGAGGTAATATTTTTGCAGTGTAAATTTCACATTTAACTTCTCTTTCAAAGTCAACATGTTCACTACACCTGGGGTTGCCTCCCTTGATTTTCATGGTGGTTGACGTGTTTATGGTGTGCTCTCGCTTATCAGCGTGTTGTGAGTGTTTCTTGTTGCTTTTGAGTATCATAACTTTACACAGCCTGTGTGTTATAACTTTCTGATTAATTATTGGGTGGAATTGCACGAAAGTGCACTTTGTGCACTGTAATTTCCCTCGAAATGGAGGTTAGTGATATTGATAACAAGCAAGATGGCGGACATGAGAAAGGGATATCTCACTTTCTACACAGGAAGTACGATAAAGATGCTACAATAAGGATAGACATCGGGTTTGATAAAGTGACTGCAGGGGAAATTATTGACAAAATAGAGAGTGATTTTGGAGAAAATTCAGTGTTTGCATGCGTCCCTCGTGGTGGATTTTTTGAAGTCACTCTGTGTGACAAGGATACAGCTAGACTTGCTGCGGAGGGTATTGTAATAAGCGGCACTAGTTACAAAAGCAGAATTGTTTCTGACAAGTCAGTTGTTGTATCCTTTATTCATCTGACCCCTTACGTTGAAGATAAAGATATAATAAACTTTTTGAAATCACACAATATTGAAATTCTGTCGCCGATAAAGCGACATTTCTTGAAGCTCCCAAATAAGAAAGTCACAGATGGAACGAGGTATGTCAGAGTTCAATTTCCCCCAAACCTAAAATCACTGCCTTACAGTGTCAGATTTGAAACATGTGATGGGTTTCAGCCCTTCCGGGTGGTGCACAACGGTCAAGTAAAAACTTGTAATCAGTGTTTTGAAACTGACCATACCCTTGCGGAATGCCCTGACGTTTTATGCAAAATATGCAAACACCGGGGTCACATCAGCAGAGATTGTCCAGAGAAGAAATGTTTTGTGTGCAAACACAAAAAGTTTGATTGTGCTTGCGATAAAAGAGAGAAAACTTCTGATGTGAAAGAAAAGCAGTTTGAAGGCTTCCAGTTGAAAGGACCAGGTGATGAGGAGACGGAAGTAGGAGACTGGTCTTATTGCAAGAAAGATAAAGAAGGTGAGAATGTTTCTGTTTTGGGAGAAAATGATGAAAACCAGAATATTAACGAGATTGAAATGAGTGAAGACTCTGAGGGTGATGTTAGAAATGGTGAAGAAACTGACTGTGAGAAGTCTGAATGTGAAGAAGTGGAGATAGAAAGTGATGATGGAGCGAAAGGGGGTGATGATGGTGTGGCAGGGGGTGATGATGGTGTGGCAGGGGGTGATGATGATGTGGTAGGGGGTGGTGATGGAGCGAAAGGGGGTGATGATGGTGTGGCAGAGGGTGATGATGGTGTAATAGAAAGTGATAATGATGTGATAGAAATTGATGATGTGAGTGACAGAATAAATGAGACTGGTAAAGGAGGAGTCTGTTTTAAGAACGAAAAGGAAAATTTGAGCAAAGGTGAGAGCAAAGGTGTGAACAAGACAGAAAGGAGAAGACGATTGGTAACAAAAGTTGATGTTACAAAGGTAAAGCATCTGGTTGAGGAAAGAAAGAGAAAGACTAATGGAAACAATGAGGATGGACGCATGACCAAAAAGCTTAATGCTTTAGCTGATGCTAATAGTGTGAATGAGGGAATGAATGAAGAGAGTATCAATAAATCATAGCAATAATGGATAACTTGGTGACAATGTTTCTGCTGCTTTTTCCCTTATATTTCATGTTCTTCACGTCATGGAACGTTAATGGTCTACGCGACGTCAGGAAGATGGAAGAAATATTTGCCCAAATTAAGGACTCTCATTCCTCCCTTTGTTTCCTACAAGAAACATTTTGGGACGATAGTTTTATAGATAGATATAGACATTTATGGGACGGAAAAATTCTGTTTAACAATAATGTGCATGATAACAGAAAAGGTGTTGCCATACTCGTGTCAAAGCTATTTCCCTATGACATAAAATATCATAGTTTTGATTCTGAAGGCAGAATCTTAAAGGTTATCTTTGAAATTGATGGTGATGAATACACATGTGTTAATATCTATGCACCTAATGATTACAGGCGCAGAATGGCCTTTTTTGATGATCTAGATACCTATATCTCCACGAAAAGAGTTATTGTGACAGGAGATTTTAATGAAATAGTGGACAGATTTGAAGATAAGGCATGTCATATGACTACGTTTAACAAATGTAGTAGTCAGAGATTAATCGAGCTAATATCTAAACATAATCTTTATGACATATGGAGATATAAGAACCCTGATAAAAAACAATTCACAAGACAACAGGTTGTAAGTGGCATATTGAAGCAGTCAAGGATTGATCTTATGTTAGTTTCTAAAGATCTTGTTCCACTCGTTTCAAGTTCATTTATAAGATATACTTCAAAAAGTGACCATAATATGATATGTCTAAAACTCGATCTATCAGGGATAGAAAGGGGTCCAGGTATTTGGATCTTCAATAACCAGTTATTAAAGGACCAGGAATTTGTTGAAAATGTCCACAAAATCGTTAGGGAAAGCATTTTATGTCCGCTTTATTTGTCAGAGACACTTATCTGGTGGGACAACTTGAAGTTTAAGCTCAAGAAATGTGCCATATACCAGGCTTGTAGAAATTCGACAAATCAAAGCAAAGCATATTTCAAATTACAAACTAGGTTAAGAAAAGAATTTGAAAAGCTGGCTAAGAATCCAAACCATGAAATGACTACTATTCAGGCGCTTGAAATTGAGCTGCAGGAATATGAGAACAAAAGATGTGAGGGGGCGATACTAAGATCAAAAGTTCAATCCTCTTTAGAGTCTGATAGAAATACGGCATTTTTCCTGGGTTTAGAGAAATCTAAACAAGAAACTAATTGTATCAGGGAACTCGAAACAGATGCTGGTATAACGAGGGACACTGAAAAGATTTTACACTATACATACTCCTTCTATAAAAACCTGTATTCAGAGGGTGTAACTGATAGTTGTGAACAGAATGTTATTCTGGACAATGTGGATGATAGATTATCTGAAGAAGAAAAAACATTTCTTGATAATGAAGTCACAGGCGATGATATCACAAATGCTTTAAATGGAATGAAGAGAAATAAAAGCCCAGGTAATGATGGGTTGACAGTAGAATTTTACACTAAGTTCTGGCCAGTCATAAAACCTTTATTTGTTCGTGTTATGCAATGTATATTTGAGCAACACGAAATGTCTCGTACAATGAAACGAGGGGTGATAAGTCTTTTTTACAAAAACAAAGGTGATAAAACAGACATAAGGAATTTTAGACCAATATCCCTTCTAAATGTTGATACTAAGATTATATCAAGAGCTTTAGCATTGAAACTAAAACAGGTCATAGGTACAGTTATCTCCCCTGAACAGACGTGTTCAATACCCGGAAGGGACATTGCAGACAATTTATTGTCTCTAAGAGATGTTATTGATAGCGAAGGAGAAGGTAAACATTTTGTCATTTCCATAGACATGGAGAAAGCCTTTGATCGTGTTTCGCATGATTTCATGTTCAAAACCTTGAAGAGGTTGAACTTTGGACCAAATTTTATTTCATATATACAAACCCTATACACAAACTTGAGAAGTTGTGTAAAAGTGAATGGACATTTAACACCATATTTTGCAATAAGTCAGTCTGTACGACAAGGTGACCCCTTGAGCAGTATGCTTTATGTCATTATCAGTCAACCATTAAATGTATTAATTAAGAACAATGGGCATATTCATGGTATACCAATTTGCCCAAAACTAACATCCCTTCTCTATCAACACGCTGACGATGCAACAGTTACTGTTTCCGATCCAGCCTCAGTAGTCTCTACTTTTGAAACAGTAGACAGGTTTTGTAAAGCAACTGGTGGAAAAGTTAACATGAAAAAGTCAGAAGTTTTATGCCTTGGAAGTGCTAAACCTTCAGATTTAGATCCCCTACTGTCGATAGTTGTCAAGATAGACTGTATCAAAATATTGGGAATTTGGTTAGGACCAGACAAAGAATTATGTCACCATAAGAACTGGAACATGAAGTTATCAAAACTTAAGAAGTTACTTTCCTTATGGACGCAAAGGAAGCTTTCTTTGCAAGGAAAATCTATAATTGTCAACACATTTATTTTGTCAAAACTTTGGTATTTGATTTATGTACAGCCAGTTCCTGAATGGGCTATTGCTCAGCTCACAAAATGTATTGAAGATTTTTTATGGTTTGGTAAAAGCCCATTGGTTAAAAAATCAACATGTCTGGGTAAATTTTCCCAAGGGGGGTTAAATATACCTCTTATCAGAGATAAAATCTCTGCATTTAGATTAAAGCTTATCAAAAAGTTATTTGACACAAATGTCACAGCACTGTGGAAGGAAACGTGTATTGTTTTCTTCAACCAGTATGCCAACATGAAGCTAGGTCACAACATATTTGATATTGTTTACAACACAAAGCACCTGACCCACATAAACCCGTTTTATGCTGAGGTTTTACGTGCTTGGGACGATATCACGTGCGGCAGGAGGCAACTCGCGGCAGCACGTGCTGATGTCATGCACCAGCCGTTATTTTACAACCCAAACATTGCTCACAATGGAAAGGTTATATGTTTTGATTTCTGGATAAAATCAGAAATTACTACAGTAGCGGATATATCTTTTGAAGTTGTACCTGGATTTTTATCAAAAGATGCCATTGTTGAAATAGTGCAGGATAAAATGCCTGATTTATCGTATGACTACATTGTATCATCTTACAGAATATTGAGTAATGCTTTGCCTGATACCTGGAAAAATATGATATGTGATGATCAGTGTGTTACAGGAGCATCTTTGAGTGGTGTATCCTTCAGTTCTGGTGATAGATGCATATCCGATAAAGACCTATCTGTCAAATTTTCGTATGAAATATTGTCTTCTCAACATTTTGTTGAACCTACAGCACATGCCTATTGGGACCAATATGCAGTTGATATTGATTGGCCTAAGGTTTGGAAGTTGCTTTCTTTTTATGATAAATCCTCAGAACAAATTGATAATGATTTTAGAGTATTTCACAATGTATTATTCACGAATGAAAAACTTTACAATTATGGCATGATTGATACTAATTTATGTTCTGTGTGTAATTGCGAAGTTGAAAATATGTACCACATGTTTGTGTTCTGCGATGAACTTTATGATACAATAACTATATTTAGAAATGTTTTCACGGATATGTATCGTGACATAGGGTACTCATTTAATGAGCTCACAACGTGGCTTTTGTTTGGTTTTGTACCCAAGAAGAAAAACTCTATGAGTGAAACAATCAATCTACTTCTTTCAATTTATAGAATTGCCATTGTCAAGAGGAGGAAGATTGTTTCCCTTGGAAACCGAAAACTGAATTTGGTAAAGTTGTTTCAACTTTATGTCAAAAAGCATTTTCAGTTATTGCTGCATAAGTATACTATTGACTACCGCCAGCACATCTTTATGAGCAGATACATATTGCCGGTTGACTTTTTGGAGGTTAAAGGAAATGACATCATCCTCAAATACCCACTTGTATAAATATATTGAACTGTATTGTAAAGCTGGATAGCAAAACCGAACTGTGATATTTATTTTACTTTGCTATCCTCTTCACCATAACCATGTACTGTAAATTTCCTTGAATAAATTTTATTAAAGAAAAAAAAAAAAAAAAGTATCCCCGCCTGTCACGCGGGAGACCCGGGTTCAATTCCCGGCCGGGGAGGTAATATTTTTGCAGTGTAAATTTCACATTTAACTTCTCTTTCAAAGTCAACATGTTCACTACACCAGGGTTTGGGTAATTTTGCCCTTGATAAACGCCGACTTTTAGTTTATGGAGAGAGATAAAGTAAAGGACAGAGGCCTGGCGATGACTGTACCTAATAAGCAATGGTCTCAGACTGGTGTGGAACATGTACCTGAAAGTCTCTCAAGATGCAGGTGCATTAAACTCACGATTTGTAATCAGCAATCCTCGGTAGTATAGTGGTCAGTATCCCCGCCTGTCACGCGGGAGACCCGGGTTCAATTCCCGGCCGGGGAGGTAATATTTTTGCAGTGTAAATTTCACATTTAACTTTTCTTTCAAAGTCAACATGTTCACTACACCAGGGTTTGGGTAATTTTGCCCTTGATAAACGCCGACTTTTAGTTTATGGAGAGAGATAAAGTAAAGGACAGAGGCCTTGCGATGACTCTACCTAATAAGCAATAGACTGGCCACCTAGCGGATTGCCAAGAGAGGACGTGTTTTTCAGCTCTCTAGGGATATCTGATCTAACTTGGATTTCTACTGGGAATTTCTATTCTATGAACGTTTGCATACTACATGTGAGGATGTGATTTGTTTCGGATTACGGATTTACTGAAATCTGCTTGTTTTGGCAGATTGTGTGCGACTTTGACTCTGTGTGTGTGTGTATCAATGCTGAATTCGGAATCCAAGATGGCGGACAAGAGATCGTACAAGAAGGAGTGTACAGTGGAGGTGAACGTAGGAGACAGGAAGGTAGTTACTGGGACTTTACTGATTCATGCTTTGCTGCGCGTTGTTTCTGATATCTATGCTGTTGTGCCTAAAGGGTCGGACTCTTACGACGTTACTGTTCCTAATGTCGAGGAGGCTAGGCAGTTAGTTGAGCGAGAGGACATTGTGATTGACAGTAAGAAGATCCGCTCTAGACTGCTTGTTTCAGAAACTGTCGTGGTTCCTTCCGGCCTACATAGAAGATGAAGAAATAGAGTTTTTACACTCTAAAGGAATAAAACTAGAGGGGGAAATCAAACATAGGATGTTCAAAGGAACTGATGTGTCAGATGGAACAAGATATGTTCGTGTCAAATTCCCAGAAAATGTAAAATCACTTCCTTATTCTGTGGGATTTATGACATGCGAAGGATTCAAGTACTACAGGGTGATTCATAACAACCAAGTCAAGGTATGTTTCCGATGTAATGACACTGACCACGAAGTACGTAACTGTCCCCGTACCAAGTGCTATAAGTGTCAAGAGTTTGGACACATAGCCAAAGAATGTAACAGAATAAAATGTGTAGAATGTGGGGAACTCGATGACAACTGTGAGTGTGATGACTTCATCGAGTCTAAAGAGGAGGACTATCAGAGAGCTTGGAAGCAATACCTGGATGACTACCCCTCACTACAGCTAACAAACTCTCAGCAAACACATGTCAAGTTTGACAAGCATGAACAAAACAACAGTGAGAAGGAAGTGAGAATCTCCGAGGAAAGCGAGAGAGACACTAATAAATGTGAGGAAAACGTGAGAGAAACTAAGGACTGTCAGGAAATCGAGAGAGACATTAAAGACTGTAAGGAAAGCGAGGGAGAAATGGGAGACTGTGAGGAAAGCGAGGGAGAAATGGAAGACTGTGAGGAAAGCGAGGGAGAAATGAAAAACTGTGAGAGAAGCGAGGAGACACGAGACACACACGAGCTGCACGAGGAGTCAGAGACAGTAGAACTGAAGTCATCATCTACACACGGCTGGAGTGTGGCTAAACGGAAATGGGCGAGGAGAAGGCAAGCAAAAGTGTCAGACTCTGTTTTGAAAGAAAATCAACTAAAGAACAGGCTCAGAGAAAACAGAAAAAGACAGTTACAGAAGAAAAAAGAAGAGAAAGTGAATGTTAAACGGGACATTGACGAAATCTAGAAGAATGTGTACTTTTATATCTTTATATCCCATCATCCATATGTTTTTTCTGTCATGGAATGTTAATGGACTGAGGGACATACACAAAGTGGACAGTGTATTTCAGAAAGCATTGGATTCTCATGCTCATATAATATTTCTACAGGAAACATTTTGGGATAACAACTTCATTGAAAACTACAAACATAAATGGCCGGGTAAGATCTTTTATAATAATTGTCGTAATGAACATAGAAAAGGTGTAGCAATTTTATTTTCGCCTAATTTTCAATTCGAGCCTAAATTTGAAATGTGTGACATTAATGGTAGATTACTTAAGGTTACTTTTAATATAGATAATGAAATATACTCATGTATAAATGTATATGCACCAAATGTTGTTTCTGATAGAATTGATTTTTATAATGAATTTGTAACATATCTAACAGGGGACCACATCTGAGCCCCAGGTGATTATAATGAATTGTTGGATGCATTTCTTGACAAAAATGTTAATGTAAAAACTTTTAATGTAAATAGCAGCAATAAGCTATGTAAAATTATCAGTGATTATAATCTCTGTGATATTTGGAGCTACAGAAATCCCGACAGGAGGGAATTTACTAGAAAACAAATCGTAAATGGAGTGTGTAAACAAAGTCGAATTGACCTTACTTTAATTTCAAAATCTCTAATTCCGTTTGCTACACATGCCTATATTCAGTATTCTTCAATAAGTGATCACTCCATCAATTTTGTGAAATTTGATTTTTCTAAAGTAGAACGTGGACCTGGCATGTGGGTCATCAACAATCAAATCCTGTCAGATTCTGTATATTCAAATATCATCATAGATTTAGTCAATGAAAATTTATTATGCCCGTTGTACTCATCAGAACCATTGTTATGGTGGGATAATTTAAAATATAAAATTAAAAAATGTAGTATTTACTTCTCTTGTAAAAGGAGAAAACAAGAAAATTCAAAACATTTTGATTTACAGCGCAGGTTAAGGCTAGAATATGACAAACTTTCTAGAAATCCATCACGTGATATTTCTCTTATTCAAAGTTTAGAAAAAGAATTAGAAACTTTTGAA
Source organism: Steromphala cineraria (assembly GCA_916613615.1). Lineage (NCBI taxonomy): Eukaryota > Metazoa > Mollusca > Gastropoda > Trochida > Trochidae > Steromphala > Steromphala cineraria. The sequence goes on from OU744726.1 coordinate 3,485,495, forward strand.
AAAATTAAATGTGATGGTGCTGTTTTAAGATCTAAAGCACAATGGGCTTTAGAATCAGATAGAAATACTTCATTCTTTTTAAATTTGGAAAAGGGTAAGCAGGAATCTAACTGCATAAAGGAATTTATTACTGATAAAGGTGTTACTAATAAAACTGAAGAAATTTTAGATCATGCCTTTAAATTTTATTCAAAATTGTATCAAGCAGAAGATTTAGATGAAGCAAAACAAGATGAACTCATTGATTTATTAAAAGATGTTCTCTCAGAGGACGATAAGACTGTGTTAGATAATAACATCACTGTAGACGAGCTCACTACAGCTCTTAACGCAATGAAGCGTCGTAAAAGTCCCGGTAATGATGGACTCACAGTCGAATTTTATGTACATTTTTGGGATGTTTTTAAACCAATTTTTGTTCACATTGTTAACCATGTTTTTAATGAAAAGCAATTATCACGTTCCATGAAAAAAGGTGTAATAAGTTTATTTTATAAGAAACGGGGAGACAAAAGAGACATTAAAAACTTTAGACCTATTTCACTTCTAAATGTTGACTGTAAATTAATTTCAAAAGTTCTTGCTTCACGTTTGAAGCATGTTTTGGACACGATCATCTCCCCTGAGCAAACTTGTGGCATACCCGGGCGTGATATTGCTGATAATATTCATTGTTTGAGAGATGTCATTGATATGTCAGAAAATATGGATGAAAGCTATATTATTTCACTTGATCAAGAAAAAGCTTTTGATCGTGTATCTCAGTCCTTTATTATAAAGGTGCTTGAGAAAATGAATTTTGGTGATTATTTTATAACTTGGATAAAAATATTGTATTCTGGCTTACAGAGTAGTGTTAAAATCAATGGTCACTTAACGCCATATTTTCCTGTTACAAGGTCAGTCCGCCAGGGCGACCCTCTTAGCAGTTTACTTTTTGTTATTGTAAGCCAATCACTCAATCAGCTTATCAAAGCCAACCCTGACATTAATCCAGTTGTATTTGATAATAATCACAAATCACTGTTATATCAACATGCAGATGATGCAACTGTAACAGTGTGTAACAAGCAATCTGTAATTGCAACATTTAAATCATTAGATTACTATTGTTCTGCTACAGGAGCAAAAATAAACCTTACTAAATCTGAAGTGTTAGCATTGGGGAGATTAAATCAACACATTGTTTCTAATTTCGACCTTCCTATAGCAGTTAAATCTGACTGTCTCAAAATTTTGGGAATATATTTGGGTCCAGATAAATTAGCTTGTGAAAGCAAAAATTGGAAATGTAAATTAAGCAAAATAAAATCTTTGCTTGGCCTGTGGTCACAAAGACAGCTAACACTTCAGGGCAAATCAATAATTATAAATACTTTTATGCTTTCAAAATTATGGTATAGGTTTTATGTTTTACCTGTTCCACAATGGTTCATAAATGAGTTGGATTCGTGTATTTCTAATTTTATGTGGTCAGGTAAGGCAAATCTCATCAAACGCACAACAACAATTGGACACTTCATAGAAGGTGGTTTATCTCTTACCAATTTGAAATTCAAAATTCACTCCTTTCGTTTAAAATTAGTAAATAAACTATTTGACGCTAATTACATAGCATTATGGAAACATTCTGCTATGCTATTTTTCCAAAAATATCTAAACATGGGTCTAAGGGAAAATATTTTTGCTATTGTTTATAATGAGGGCACTCTTAAACAGAGGAATCCCTTCTATGCAGAAGTCTTACGTGCGTGGGATAAAATCACGTGCGCTCAACGAGATCTCGTGACAAATCCCGAGCTTATCATGCACCAACCTTTGTTTCATAATCCCCACGTGCGTTTCGAGGGAAAAGTGTTGTACTTTAAATGTTTCATTGAGTGTGGTATTAGTACACTCTGTGATGTATGTTATGAAGCTATCCCTTGATTTTTAAAGATGTCAGCCATTATTGAAATGGTGCATAATTGTAATGATAATGTATCTGTTTCACAAATTAAATGTGCATATTTTATCATTGTTAAATCATTGCCAAGAGAATGGTTTCAGCATGTTTGTTCTTATCCCACCACCAGTAAATCTGTAAATGATGTTTGTATTGTTACTGATAACGGTAATATTCTTTCTCATCAGCTCAATGTTAAATTTTGTTATTCATATTTTGTTGATAAAACTTTTGTAACAGCAACCTCCATAACCTTTTGGGAACAATACTTTTTGGACATAAATTGGTCTAAAGTTTGGAAATCAGTATTTAATTATGATAAATCTTCTCAGCAAAGGGATCTAGATTTTAGGATATGTCATAACATTGTATATACAAATGTAAAAATGTATAAATATGGAAAATCTGACGCTGATTTGTGCCCAGTGTGTACAGACTCTCCTGAAGATATGTTTCATATGTTTGTTTTTTGTGATGATCTCTATGACACAATTAATATTTTCAGAGATGCCCTTGATAAACGCCGACTTTTAGTTTATGGAGAGAGATAAAGTAAAGGACAGAGGCCTGGCGATGACTCTACCTAATAAGCAATGGTCTCAGACTGGTGTGGAACATGTACCTGAAAGTCTCTCAAGATGCAGGTGCATTAAACTCACGATTTGTAATCAGCAATCCTCGGTAGTATAGTGGTCAGTATCCCCGCCTGTCACGCGGGAGACCCGGGTTCAATTCCCGGCCGGGGAGGTAATATTTTTGCAGTGTAAATTTCACATTTAACTTCTCTTTCAAAGTCAACATGTTCACTACACCAGGGTTTGGGTAATTTTGCCCTTGATAAACGCCGACTTTTAGTTTATGGAGAGAGATAAAGTAAAGGACAGAGGCCTGGCGATGACTCTACCTAATAAGCAATGGTCTCAGACTGGTGTGGAACATGTACCTGAAAGTCTCTCAAGATGCAGGTGCATTAAACTCACGATTTGTAATCAGCAATCCTCGGTAGTATAGTGGTCAGTATCCCCGCCTGTCACGCGGGAGACCCGGGTTCAATTCCCGGCCGGGGAGGTAATATTTTTGCAGTGTAAATTTCACATTTAACTTCTCTTTCAAAGTCAACATGTTCACTACACCAGGGTTTGGGTAATTTTGCCCTTGATAAACGCCGACTTTTAGTTTATGGAGAGAGATAAAGTAAAGGACAGAGGCCTGGCGATGACTCTACCTAATAAGCAATGGTCTCAGACTGGTGTGGAACATGTACCTGAAAGTCTCTCAAGATGCAGGTGCATTAAACTCACGATTTGTAATCAGCAATCCTCGGTAGTATAGTGGTCAGTATCCCCGCCTGTCACGCGGGAGACCCGGGTTCAATTCCCGGCCGGGGAGGTAATATTTTTGCAGTGTAAATTTCACATTTAACTTCTCTTTCAAAGTCAACATGTTCACTACACCAGGGTTTGGGTAATTTTGCCCTTGATAAACGCCGACTTTTAGTTTATGGAGAGAGATAAAGTAAAGGACAGAGGCCTGGCGATGACTCTACCTAATAAGCAATGGTCTCAGACTGGTGTGGAACATGTACCTGAAAGTCTCTCAAGATGCAGGTGCATTAAACTCACGATTTGTAATCAGCAATCCTCGGTAGTATAGTGGTCAGTATCCCCGCCTGTCACGCGGGAGACCCGGGTTCAATTCCCGGCCGGGGAGGTAATATTTTTGCAGTGTAAATTTCACATTTAACTTCTCTTTCAAAGTCAACATGTTCACTACACCAGGGTTTGGGTAATTTTGCCCTTGATAAACGCCGACTTTTAGTTTATGGAGAGAGATAAAGTAAAGGACAGAGGCCTGGCGATGACTCTACCTAATAAGCAATGGTCTCAGACTGGTGTGGAACATGTACCTGAAAGTCTCTCAAGATGCAGGTGCATTAAACTCACGATTTGTAATCAGCAATCCTCGGTAGTATAGTGGTCAGTATCCCCGCCTGTCACGCGGGAGACCCGGGTTCAATTCCCGGCCGGGGAGGTAATATTTTTGCAGTGTAAATTTCACATTTAACTTCTCTTTCAAAGTCAACATGTTCACTACACCAGGGTTTGGGTAATTTTGCCCTTGATAAACGCCGACTTTTAGTTTATGGAGAGAGATAAAGTAAAGGACAGAGGCCTGGCGATGACTCTATCTAATAAGCAATGGTCTCAGACTGGTGTGGAACATGTACCTGAAAGTCTCTCAAGATGCAGGTGCATTAAACTCACGATTTGTAATCAGCAATCCTCGGTAGTATAGTGGTCAGTATCCCCGCCTGTCACGCGGGAGACCCGGGTTCAATTCCCGGCCGGGGAGGTAATATTTTTGCAGTGTAAATTTCACATTTAACTTCTCTTTCAAAGTCAACATGTTCACTACACCAGGGTTTGAGTAATTTTGCCCTTGATAAACGCCGACTTTTAGTTTATGGAGAGAGATAAAGTAAAGGACAGAGGCCTGGCGATGACTCTACCTAATAAGCAATGGTCTCAGACTGGTGTGGAACATGTACCTGAAAGTCTCTCAAGATGCAGGTGCATTAAACTCACGATTTGTAATCAGCAATCCTCGGTAGTATAGTGGTCAGTATCCCCGCCTGTCACGCGGGAGACCCGGGTTCAATTCCCGGCCGGGGAGGTAATATTTTTGCAGTGTAAATTTCACATTTAACTTCTCTTTCAAAGTCAACATGTTCACTACACCAGGGTTTGGGTAATTTTGCCCTTGATAAACGCCGACTTTTAGTTTATGGAGAGAGATAAAGTAAAGGACAGAGGCCTGGCGATGACTCTACCTAATAAGCAATGGTCTCAGACTGGTGTGGAACATGTACCTGAAAGTCTCTCAAGATGCAGGTGCATTAAACTCACGATTTGTAATCAGCAATCCTCGGTAGTATAGTGGTCAGTATCCCCGCCTGTCACGCGGGAGACCCGGGTTCAATTCCCGGCCGGGGAGGTAATATTTTTGCAGTGTAAATTTCACATTTAACTTCTCTTTCAAAGTCAACATGTTCACTACACCAGGGTTTGGGTAATTTTGCCCTTGATAAACGCCGACTTTTAGTTTATGGAGAGAGATAAAGTAAAGGACAGAGGCCTGGCGATGACTCTACCTAATAAGCAATGGTCTCAGACTGGTGTGGAACATGTACCTGAAAGTCTCTCAAGATGCAGGTGCATTAAACTCACGATTTGTAATCAGCAATCCTCGGTAGTATAGTGGTCAGTATCCCCGCCTGTCACGCGGGAGACCCGGGTTCAATTCCCGGCCGGGGAGGTAATATTTTTGCAGTGTAAATTTCACATTTAACTTCTCTTTCAAAGTCAACATGTTCACTACACCAGGGTTTGGGTAATTTTGCCCTTGATAAACGCCGACTTTTAGTTTATGGAGAGAGATAAAGTAAAGGACAGAGGCCTGGCGATGACTCTATCTAATAAGCAATGGTCTCAGACTGGTGTGGAACATGTACCTGAAAGTCTCTCAAGATGCAGGTGCATTAAACTCACGATTTGTAATCAGCAATCCTCGGTAGTATAGTGGTCAGTATCCCCGCCTGTCACGCGGGAGACCCGGGTTCAATTCCCGGCCGGGGAGGTAATATTTTTGCAGTGTAAATTTCACATTTAACTTCTCTTTCAAAGTCAACATGTTCACTACACCAGGGTTTGGGTAATTTTGCCCTTGATAAACGCCGACTTTTAGTTTATGGAGAGAGATAAAGTAAAGGACAGAGGCCTGGCGATGACTCTACCTAATAAGCAATGGTCTCAGACTGGTGTGGAACATGTACCTGAAAGTCTCTCAAGATGCAGGTGCATTAAACTCACGATTTGTAATCAGCAATCCTCGGTAGTATAGTGGTCAGTATCCCCGCCTGTCACGCGGGAGACCCGGGTTCAATTCCCGGCCGGGGAGGTAATATTTTTGCAGTGTAAATTTCACATTTAACTTCTCTTTCAAAGTCAACATGTTCACTACACCAGGAATTGGGTAATTTTGCCCTTGATAAACGCCGACTTTTAGTTTATGGAGAGAGATAAAGTAAAGGACAGAGGCCTGGCGATGACTCTACCTAATAAGCAATGGTCTCAGACTGGTGTGGAACATGTACCTGAAAGTCTCTCAAGATGCAGGTGCATTAAACTCACGATTTGTAATCAGCAATCCTCGGTAGTATAGTGGTCAGTATCCCCGCCTGTCACGCGGGAGACCCGGGTTCAATTCCCGGCCGGGGAGGTAATATTTTTGCAGTGTAAATTTCACATTTAACTTCTCTTTCAAAGTCAACATGTTCACTACACCAGGGTTTGGGTAATTTTGCCCTTGATAAACGCCGACTTTTAGTTTATGGAGAGAGATAAAGTAAAGGACAGAGGCCTGGCGATGACTGTACCTAATAAGCAATGGTCTCAGACTGGTGTGGAACATGTACCTGAAAGTCTCTCAAGATGCAGGTGCATTAAACTCACGATTTGTAATCAGCAATCCTCGGTAGTATAGTGGTCAGTATCCCCGCCTGTCACGCGGGAGACCCGGGTTCAATTCCCGGCCGGGGAGGTAATATATTTGCAGTGTAAATTTCACATTTAACTTGTGTAGTGATTGTCGATGTCATAACATCGGCGATCTCCGGCAATCACCGGTGGCTTCCGCCATGATTGAACTCCTTCCGGTTGCGCAGAAATAGTCATTCAAACTGAGAAGTAAGGATTGTAAATCGTGTTACACTTTCGGCGAATATTCATAAATTCCGCGAGTGTCACACTCTCTAACCGTGATACTCGGTGACGTTATGCGCCAGTAGCACGAAATACAACATTGGCGCTGCGACAGTTTTCGCGACTTTCGCGGAAATTTCAATTTTTCTGAGCGGGCAGCCGACCACATTGTCGTCTGCACTGTCCGCCATTTTTCTTTCGTCTGCACCGCGACTCGAGCGTGTCAGACGAGATTGTCATTCACTGCGAGTGATTCTTCACTCGTATTGAATTATTAAATTGTCTCGCGTTTATTATTAAACGTTTTGCGTGAGATTTCGTACCTGACTTCGTCAGTTACGCTGTAAATTTGAGATTTGCCGCACCCACGTGGGTACAGGTCGATCTTCCCTGACCCGCGTGACCTCCATTTGTCAACTTCCGTTTCGGTTGTTTACATTTTCTCGCGAGTAAGTTTACTCAAATTCTATTAATATTTTTTGGTTTGTAGCTTAGGGAATATAGTTAGGTTATCAAATACTTCATTTATTCTACACAACATTACCATAGCATGCACTAGGGCCATTCACCACACTACTTTGTAGTAATTATTGATAAATTTCACACAATAATTTTAATTCATCACATTGTGATGTAGGTTATTTTAGTGTAGTCTATATTTTGTATTAGTGGTAATTGTGTAATTTTTTTTAAATTTTTGTTTGTAGATAAATTACAATTAATATATATATTTGTAAGTAAAGATTTAATGTAGGATTTTTGATAGATAATGTAGGGTTTTGGTTAAAATATTTGATGTTGTAATTGCATAAGATTTATTTTTCTCAATTTTGCTACCTTTTCAATTTTATTTCAATTTAAATTGTTAGGGTATATTTTGTATTTATGTAAGAATATTTCTTGTAGTATGCACTAGTGGCAGTAGTGTTTTCTTTTCGTAACTTGTTGATTACATATTCTTTTCTCTAGGGATTAGAATTTTTTATTGCTAAAGTTTAGATTAAAGTTTGCAAATTTTATTTTCATCTTTCTTTGGCAATAAGTAGCTCCATTAAGCTACACTTCTTTTATCTTTTGCACAACTTGTTGTTACACCTGGACTAGGGTAACAATCATACTACCTACATTCAATATTTAAGTTACACCTGGGAAGGGTAACTCTAAGGTCAGTAATATTACATACTACCTACATTAAATAGTTACACCTGGGAAGGGTAACTCTAAGGTCAGTAATATTACATACTACCTACATTCAATATTTAAGTTACACCTGGGAAGGGTAACTCTAAGGTCAGTAATATTACATACTACCTACATTAAATAGTTACACCTGGGAAGGGTAACACATTAGGTCAGTAATAAACACTACTTACATCAATAAAGTGTAGTTACACCTGGGATAGGGTAACACATCGGTATCACATCTATATTACATATGTTACACCTGGGAAGGGTAACAGCATATTGACCTGCACCAAATCAGCTTGACTGTCAAAATGTCGGACACTGGGCTATCACCCATCAGGATTAACTCTTTGCTTTTTGATGAGCTTCAAGAAATTCCAGGAATTGGGATTAAAGCCGCCAAAGCGTTGTGGCACTGGAAGAGTACATATGGAGACATAACTCAGGAAGCCATCTACGACCTGCGAATCCACATCCCTGCGTCCGTCCTTACCAATATTGACTTTAGACCATCATCTTTGGTACCAACTCCTGACGATGTCCTCCCTGATGACAATGGCGAAGTGGCAGTTGAGGAGGAAGGTACAAACGGAGCAATGGGTAACACCTCTGGCCACAAGCGAGGTTTAGCGGGAGTAACTAATGTCATCTCAGACTTCTATGCGGCCAAAGGACGCGAAGGTCCGCCATCATCTCATCCACGAGAAACAACCACTGGCGGTGCCAACAAAAGTCCACTGACACCAAGGGTAAAGGGTCAAGGCTCCGGTGACCGAACAGGTGACCGTCTAAAGAGAGAACAGAACAGCAATCAAGGAACTTTCGACAAAGAACATACAGGTCAGAATGAACGTAAATCATGGCAGCAGCAGCAGTTCCCTCCTCCAACAGGGGCACACGCCGCCATGCCTACTCTGCCGCCAGCATTCCCTCAACAACAAAACGTAGGCTTCAACAATGCAGTGCCTCCATTCGTGAATCAAGGTCAGTCGCCACCTCAACAATGGAATTACCATCAACCCTATAGTACATACCCCACACAAGGTTTCGGCTACCAGCAACAGCCATATGGCCAACAACCACAGGTCCAAGTGCCAATCGAAGTACTGCTGAAAGCTTGGGGAAGTCAAATGGGTGGAGGGCAAGAACAGCCACCAACAACGAAGCGACGCGAACGACATGCTACTGCTGAAGACAGTTTAGGTTCCGATGAACAGGACTCTGAAATCGACTGGCGCCATGTTCACAGACGACATGCGCCCCAGCGCAATCATCACATGAGGGAAAATCGAAAAGTCAGCTTCCCAAAGTCAATAACATTTGATGGTAAAGGCAGCTGGAAGGCATTTCTTGGAAAATTCTCCCGTTTTGCTGACGCGGAATCATTGACCGACAACGTGAAGAAGGACCAGTTGTGTTACTGCCTAACTGGCAAGGCAAGCGAATTCTTTGCCTTGTGCTTGGAACGTGACGACCTCTCCTTCAGGGAAATAGTGACTAAAATGGAAAAGCGATTTGGTCACTCTGAATTGGCGGAGACCGCCCAGCTGCAGTTTGCTGCACTGAGGCAATTCCCAGATGAGCCCCTCGCGGACTGGGCAGATCGGGTACAAGAATTGGCCCATCGTGCCTTCAAGGACTTTCCGGAGGAACATGTGTCTAAGCAATCTGTGCTACGGATTTGTCAAGGGTGTAACGACAAGGACGCAGGATCCCTTGTGTGCAACCTTCAACCCCGTACAGTAGAAGATGCCCTCGAAAAACTACGATGGTACCAACACAACAGCCAAGCAGTGTATGGACCTCGTCGTAACGTAAGGCAGGTTGTCGCCGATGACTCTGACAGCGATGTTCCTGTCAGCAGGCACATTCGCCCCAAACACAATGACTCTCGGAGAGACCGACACCCGTCTCCTACCCCAATGCAGAAGTCAAGTACAGACAGCAAACTGGACACACTGACCGAGAAAGTGGATTCCCTCACAAGTGCTGTAACTGCTCTTACAGCCACCCTTACACAGTGGGTGAAGAGCCAAGAACGCTCGGGCAGAAGGACAAGTAGTGCTTCACCGTCCCCAACAAGGAACGGATGCTACAAATGTGGACAGCCTGGTCATTTCGCTCGTGAATGTCCAACCAACACGCCTCCACGAAAGACTGTGACTTTCTCGGACAAGGAGTTAAACAACAAAGGATCGGGCAAATAGGCCTTTGTCCGGTCCAGCAAATAACCAAGGGCCTCATGTATCAAGCGATCGGTACCTCTACATCTTCAACATGGAATGGTGACTACACAAGTTCTTTTGATCCAAAGAAAGTATCTGTCGTTGCTGATAACACAGATAGGCCAAGAATCCAAGAGGTTTCAAATTGTACCGACAGGGACGGCGCACTGTCAATCGCCTCCCCACCTCAGAACCTCGAACGAAAGGACGGTGCACAATGGTCAGTCACCTCCTTGGGTACAAATTGCGATCCAGCGGTTAACAGTGCACTGAGGACAGTCACCATCCCTGTGATCCAAGAACAGTTAAAGACAGACAATGTTTTGCCAGACACAACTCCAGGGTTTGTTCCGTCAGACGATCATGGATCTAGTGTGGACCCACAAGAATTACGAGAAATTGTGATCGGGCAGCTGAAATCAAGTTCTTCATATTGGATCCCAGTTCAAGTTGAGGATAGGAAGTTGATGAGCGTTGTGGATTCAGGTGCTTCGGTGACAATTATTTCAGACTTGGTGTACAAAAAGCTTGATCCACCCCCACCAGTGTTAGAGAGAATTAGTGTTCGTCTAGCAGGAAGAGACATGGGGTTAGATGGAATGATCGTTGGCCCAGTCACCCTTTCATTGGGACCTTCCAAGTTCCGCGAGACTGTATATGTGGCTCCAATTGAGGACGACATACTGCTGGGACTTGACTTCATGAGGTCTCATCGGTGTGCGATAGAGATGGATGGTGACTGGTTAAGAGTCGAGGGCCACATGATTCCAATGGTCTTCGGGGCAAATGGCAAGACACCACAAGTATCTCGGGTTACTATAGCCAAGAGAGTAGTGATTCCGCCAAACTCTGTTGTTCGGACGACCTGTAAAATGGCCTCTGAAATAAATGATTACATCATTGAACCATCACCTAATCTAAAGGTTATTGTCCCCCGTATTCTGTGCTCCAAAGGAAGCAGTCCAGTGGTATGCTTGCTTAACCCCTCAAATACCTGTAGAGTTTTAAAGCGAAATCATGTGATAGGGACAGCTACCGAGATAGACAACATACAGGACGAGTGTGAGTCGCCGTCGGTCCAGGTGAGAGCAGCTACAGTGGAAAAAGCAAAGCTAACAAAGGAACTACCTGAGCACCTTACTGATCTATACAACCGTTCAGTTACATTTCTAAGTGTCTATCAGAAGAAGGAACTTAAAACACTGTTGGCAGAATTTTCCGACGTGTTTGCAACACATGATCTTGACCTCGGCGAGTTTAAAGAGATTGAGCACGCCATTGATACTGGCAACAGTAGACCTGTCAAGCAGAGGATGAGGCGGACACCCCCAGCTTTTGCTCATGAAGAGGAGGCCCACCTCGACAAAATGTTAGCCGCTGGGGTGATTCGTCCTTCATCATCAGAGTGGGCATCGCCGCCAGTATTAGTGCGTAAGAAGTCGGGAGAAGTGCGTTGGTGCTTGGATTATCGCCGTTTAAATGATTGCTGTATCAAGGACACCTTCCCGCTTCCCCTAATTGACGAGTGTTTAAACACCCTTTCTGGAAACGTGTGGTTTTCCAAACTCGATGCAAATTGTGCTTATTGGCAAATAAAGGTCAAGGAGGACGATTGCAAGAAAACAGCCTTCACAACTAAGTATGGGCTCTTCGAATTCACCAGAATGGGTTTCGGTTTATGTAATGCCCCAGCAACGTTTGCCAGAGTGATCAACCTGGTTCTACGTGGACTTAACTGGAAGACAGTGCTAGCCTTTCTGGATGATTGCCTTGTCTTAGGGAAAAACTACTCTGCCCATATGGGAAACTTGCGAACAGTGTTCCAACGTTTTCGGCAGTACAACTTGAAATTAAAGCCACGCAAGTGTGTCTTGTTCCAGACTGAAGTAGAGTTCCTTGGACGGAGAGTGAGCAAGGAGGGTTTGGAATGTGGTGACATTGACATAAAGGCTGTGACCAACTGGCCAGTCCCTGTGTGTTCAAAGGATGTGGAACGCTTTTTAGGTCTCGTCAACTATCATCGCTCATTCATAAGGGATTATGCCAAGGTAGCAGTGCCCTTGTATCAACTTACGGGCAAGAAGAAGACATTTGTGTGGGGCCCGGAACAGCAGGAAGCATTTGACCAACTTAAGCATGCCCTGACATCAACCCCGACACTGGCATTGCCAAATACAGAAGACTTGTTCATCCTGGACACGGATGCGTCGGATCGAGCAATTGGAGCAGAGCTGTTGCAGGTACAAGATGGAGTTGAAAGGCCAGTTGCGTATGGCAGTTTTGCTTTCTCCCCAGAGCAGCGTAAATACTGCACCACAAGGAAGGAGCTTCTTGCCGTTGTGAGATTCACCAGACAGTTCCGCCATTACTTAATTGGAAAGAAATTCATCGTACGCACAGACCACAGCAGTCTTCTCTGGTTAATGAACTTCAAGGAGCCAAATGGCCAGCTGGCAAGATGGATGGAGGAGCTGAGTCAATTCACCATGACAATCCAACACCGCCAAGGTTCAAAGCACCAGAACGCAGACGCTCTCTCTAGGATTCCATACGAGAGTCCCTGTCCAGGATTTCATCGTGAGGTCTCGCTGGAAGACCTTCCCTGTGGTGGATGTCGCTACTGTACCAAGGCTCACAACAACTGGTACTCTTTCTTTGAAGAGGTGGATGATGTCATTCCCATAGGAAAACTTCAAAGTGGACATAACAAGGTGGCACAAGTAGTCGTGGAACCCGCGGATCAAGTGGATGTCACAATACAAGCTTCAACAGAGGACAAGGACGACATCGGACAGGCACTGTCATTTTTGTTTGCATTTAATGTTCCTTCCAACTCTTCAGACTTTTCCGCCGAGCAGACATGTTCACAGACTACTGCGTATCAAAAATTGGATCCAGGTCCATCAGACCCTTCCGTCGTGCAGACATGTTCACGGACTGCTGTATATGAAACATTGAACCCAGGCCCTGGCGATTCAAAGTCTACAGGCCATTCCGTCGAACAATCATGTTCACGTGAAAAAGTGTATGAGCCTTGGGATCCAGGCCGAGATGAAATTGTTCTTGAAAATCTTTGTGGATTGGATGTTATATGTGCACCCGGGTTACCCCCAACTGTGTTATATATACCAGCATCTATGGACAATGACTCGCCTTCACAACTGCTTGAAGTACCAATTCGGAAGGCTGATATAAGTTCAACAATAGCTGACATTAAACAGGCCCAAGAAAACGATAATGACCTAAAGATCATTCTCGGATACCTTAGGACACGGCAAGGGCCGCCAGAAGATGAACTTTTTCTGAGCAGTCCAGCCAGCAAGAACTACTTCTTAAACAAGGAGCGATTCTGCCTAAAGGATGATATCTTGTACCGTCTCTCAAATGACACCAAAGAAGTACCCTTAATTGTGGTTCCTAGGAGTCAAAGGGAAAATCTGTTGTACCTCTACCACGCTATTCCATCATCTGGTCACGCCGGTATTTCGCGTACCAAGCTGAGGCTGAAGCAAAAGTACTACTGGTATGGTATGTCAAAAGACATTGTAACTTACGTAAACACATGTGGAGTGTGCTGCAAGTACAAAAAAGGGACGAGGAAACCCCGTCATCCACTTACAAATTATCATGCAGGTGCCCCACTGGAAAGAGTTCCCCTTGATTTTCTTGGACCATTGCCAAAAACTAAACAAGGGAATGAGCACATACTCATGATTGTTGATCAATTCACAAAGTGGGTAGAATGTATACCATTGCCATCTCAAACTGCCGAAGTAACCGCTCGAGCAGCTGTTGACAAATTCTTCACCCGCTTTGGTTATCCCTATCAATTGTTCAGTGATCAAGGTCGGAATTTTGAGAGTCATCTGTTTGCAGCCATTTGCAAGTTGCTGGGCATTCACAAGAATAGAACAACACCCTATCGTCCGTCTTCAAATGGCCAGGTAGAACGCTTCAACCGTACTCTCATGGATTGTGTGAGGTGCTATGTTCGTGACTCTCAAGACACATGGGATGAGTATCTTCCCCAACTGGCTAGTTCCATGCGTGCGTGTGTCAACAGGAACACTGGATTTACACCAAACATGATGATGCTGGGGCGAGAGGTTAACCACCCTGCTGATTTACTTTATCGACCACAACTTCTTCAGGAATGCAGCACTCACGAGTACGTCCGTGATTTACAGGAGTCGATTACCTCAACACACGAGTTTGCTCGGAAGCATCTCAGGACCACCCAAGCGCGGATGAAAAGAGACTACGACTTGAAGACACTAACCAAGGGTTATACAATAGGTGATTTAGTCCTAACCTTGGACACAGCAGTCGTGAAGGGAAAAAATCGGAAGCTTAGCGCTCCATGGAAGGGCCCGCATGTGGTGATCGAAAAGTTGTCATCATCACTCTACCGCATCAAAACCAAGACAACAACTGCAGTAGTAAACCATGATAGGCTAAAACTTTTCCATGGCAATGACATTCCATCTTGGATCTACCGTTACCGGGAAGGGGAGTTAGGCGTTAGGTTAGATGGCCAAGGGACCCGTGTTTCCAATTCCGAAACCGATGTTGACGACAGAGAACTCTATTGTGTGTGTAACCGCCCGGACGACGGAGATTTCATGATTCAGTGTGATCAATGTGACATCTGGTACCACGGTGCATGCGTTGACATCAGTGAGAGTGACGCTCGCGAAATTGATGAATATTTTTGTGATGCTTGTCAACACAATTCTCCAGACCGTCATTAACGTCTGGCGGGTTGTTATTTGTAGCTCGGCGTGGCGCCAGCTGTGTGATGTGACCCCTAATCATAACTTATGGTTTCAGATTCTGCAGTTCTTGACTAACTACGATGTCTCGCCGCTACCTTGATGACAGGGAGTGGCCGCGACTTTCTCCACCGCCCCGCAACCCACCGCGACACCTGTGGACTGAGCCGAGCCACCATTACAGTCCTCCAAGACCAGGTCATCATCCTCGAAGCCCTTCGCGTCGGGATGACCGCTCGCGCAGCCCTCAACGACCAGGCCATGTTCATCGTCTGTCTCAGGACCCTAGGTTGAGCCCCCCACGACTAGGACATCAGCAAAGCCCCCAACATCGGGATGACCGTCGCCGGAGCTCACCCAAAACAGATCACCTCTCACGGAGCTCTCTACGAGGTCAACAGCAGGCTACCCCAGGAAGGGAACGTCAAGCAAGCACCAACCCGGAGCGCTGTCGAAGTCCTCGGGATCCGGACAGCTCCCACCGTGGACGTCAGCCACGTGCGGAGGAGGACAAACAGAGATCTGACCCTGAGCGCTCTGCAAGCAAGACACGTGAGGAGTCAAACAGAAGCCCTAAACAAAGTATACGTCAGGAGAGGCGTCGGAGTTGTGATGAAGAGGATCAGCGTGGCTCCCACCGTGGACGTCAGCCACGTGAGGAGGCCCAACACAAGGCCGACCATGAACAACATCACAGGCAATCAAGAGGAGAGAGGCATGGTCGTGACAGAGATCGACACACCAAGGGAGGCGATCAACGTCACGGTGCCACTCGTCGTCAAAGTCCTGGCACTGCCCATGCTCGGGATCCCTACATACCTAGCAGGGTATTCTACAACACAGCTTCGTCGGAGGGTCGACAACAAAAGCGTGTACGGGATGTGACACCACGTGAGAAACAAAGGACCTCACAAGCACCAAAGGCTCCACGCCTAGAAGATTCCACTGGAGTGAACCAGGGGCGAGGTGGCCTCCCCCTGGCCCCGAGGGAACACCATGCAGGAGATCAAGAAACAAAGGGGCAAGGTGGCCTTCCCCTAACATCGGGGGACCACAAGATTCAAGGACAGGCAAGCTCATCAGCGTCTGCAGCAGCAACGTCTGAGTGCATTATTCACAGCTGCCGTGTCCCAATCATCGACCAGGACGACCATCTCGTAGATGCCCATGTTCCACCATGCATAGGACAATTCTTAGCAGGTGACGCCACCCCGGATGTGATCCAGCCCTGTTTGTTTACCATCAATACCATAGCCCTGTGGGTCTTGGGTCGTCGCTACGGCACCCCGGAAGAGCTTATTGCAGTGCTCACCAGAAGCCACCCTATTCCAGACGGAGAGTTCAAGACTTACTCATGGGATCTCTCAGCATTGTGTATGGCAGCAGGATGGGAACCAATCACCCAGGCCGATATCCCATATGGAAGAGGACCTGCTTCACTCTTACACCCCAGATGGCTGGCCTTGGTTCTGAATTACCTGTCCCCAAGCCGGCGGACCCTTGTAGCTGATTTATTCCAGGAGCGGCAGTCAACCTCTCAAAACCCTGCTGGAAACTACACCCAAGGCGCGGAGTGGCTCCCGCTAGATAATTCAACTAACCTCGAACTGCAAGGTGCGGAGTGGCTCCCACCTGCACAGACAGATGTCAACTGCCTTCCAGAGCCGAGCTTCACCGTTCGTTTGCCAGTAACAGACCCCCCAGAGGCTTTTGACTCCCACTTCCATGCAGACCGGACTTACAAGAAGTTGTCAAATGGTACTCTCGTAACCACGCCATTGGAAGCAGTGGTTAACTGGAACCCAGTTCAACAGCCTGTCAACCCAGTGAAGCTGGTAGGCGGAGTAACATGTTATTGCGACCCCGAGGCATGGCCGGAAGATTTCATATCATCCCTACCATCCTGGAAGGTTTCTCTCGGGATCCATCCACGCAAGGTCCAACACGCCTCGCCAGAATTCATCAAGAAGTTCCTTCGCCAGTGCAGCGATCCAGGGGTGTCAGCCATAGGCGAGATAGGCTACGATCTGCTGGAGGGAAAGCACAGACTGGAAGAGCAACACGCACTCTTGGAGAACGTTCTAGGAAATACAAGGGAAGGCTTGCCGCTGGTTTTTCATGTTCGCGGAAGACAGGGAGACGACTTCTCGACAGAGCTGTACACAAAGCTCCGCACCCTCGTAGGAAGGTTCCGTTCACCAGAGCAAGTCATTATCCTACACTGTTTCCATGGTAACATCAGCACTGTGCAGACCTGGCTGGAGTTTTTTCCAAACACCTTCTTCAGTGTTAACGGCTACTGTCGTAAAGTCAACGCCAGGCAACAAGAGGCTCTCCTAGCCATTCCAAGGGACCATCTTTTATTGGAGACTGATTCGCCGTATCTGAGTGTCACCTACAACGTGAGATCCAACCTTCCTCACTACCTTGGGGATGTTGCTCACAAGCTGGCAGAACACCTTCAGCTGTCCCCAAGGGAACTCCTCAGCATCAGCACCGCCAACGGTCAGCGGATCTTTCTTCAATAGGAGGTGGAGAAAGAGTGTGTATTTATTTGGGAGCAGTGATTTGCCCTCTCCCATAGTGACTGTGTATTTATTTGGGAGCAGTGATTTGCCCTCTCTCATAGTGACTGTGAATTCATTTGGGAGCAGTGATTTGCCCTCTCCCATCGGACTGTGTATTCACCCGGGAGCAGCGAGTTACCCTCTGCCGGGAAGTGTCTGTTTTCACCCGGGAGCAGCGAGTTACCCTCTGCCGGGAAGTGTCTTTGTGTCTGTAAGTGTTTGTTGTTTTAGCATAATTATCTTCAAATTTAATTAATTATATTTTAATTAAGGTAATTAAGAAGCGGTGTGGCACCCTTCATATCATTTTTAATATATGTAGGGCCCTTATTAAACAAGGGGGAGTGTAGTGATTGTCGATGTCATAACATCGGCGATCTCCGGCAATCACCGGTGGCTTCCGCCATGATTGAACTCCTTCCGGTTGCGCAGAAATAGTCATTCAAACTGAGAAGTAAGGATTGTAAATCGTGTTACACTTTCGGCGAATATTCATAAATTCCGCGAGTGTCACACTCTCTAACCGTGATACTCGGTGACGTTATGCGCCAGTAGCACGAAATACAACACTTCTCTTTCAAAGTCAACATGTTCACTACACCAGGGTTTGGGTAATTTTGCCCTTGATAAACGCCGACTTTTAGTTTATGGAGAGAGATAAAGTAAAGGACAGAGGCCTGGCGATGACTCTACCTAATAAGCAATGGTCTCAGACTGGTGTGGAACATGTATCTGAAAGTCTCTCAAGATGCAGGTGCATTAAACTCACGATTTGTAATCAGCAATCCTCGGTAGTATAGTGGTCAGTATCCCCGCCTGTCACGCGGGAGACCCGGGTTCAATTCCCGGCCGGGGAGGTAATATTTTTGCAGTGTAAATTTCACATTTAACTTCTCTTTCAAAGTCAACATGTTCACTACACCAGGGTTTGGGTAATTTTGCCCTTGATAAACGCCGACTTTTAGCTTATGGAGATAGATAAGTTATGGTTGAGATAATGACCTACAGCCGAGTGGTTATCGGAACATAACCTTCAAGCGACAGCGAGAAGGTTATATCCGATAGTCACGAGGATGTGGTCATTATCTCACATACACCACATGGCTTTACCAATTTGCATTTTAACAAAAGTAGATAATTATACAAATATTTAGCTATTTGATGGTTGTCGTTTTGGGGTACAACTCACATCCACTCCACTTCTAAACATGTCATTTGCACAATACGCGGATTTCACGTGCAGATTGAGCATGTCATGGCGAAATTGTCAATCAGACAAATCTGAGCAAGAAGCAATCTGTTTTTAGTTGTTTCGACTTATTAAAAACACCAAAATTCTACATTGAACTGAATAAAGAAAAATGAATACAATTTGTCAAAAACGTCACCGAAATTGTGATTTATGGCAAACAATATTCTTATGTTTAATACACTATTCAGTCCATCAATTATTTCCCTCTTTATAAAGCAAAAGGTGTCGTACACGGACGTTGTCAATTTCATCTTGTGATGCACGGATTTTAAGTAAACATAATATCGCACGAGCTGTACACAATCGAAAGCACATGGTTTGAAGGTGGACGAAAATGAAGTGGTCTCATGTTTTGACAAATTTATGGCCGCGTTTCAAGGTCTTTTCAGGAGGAAGTAAAGGTGAGTTGAACTTTTAAGTATATTCATGTATTTGCTGTTGTATGTTATTTATGCGTGGATCTACGAAAATGCTGAAGTATGTTACAGAGGGTTTACAACCAAGTTGATATTTATGCATTTTGCTGTTGAAAAATGATTGTTAATGTAACTATTTTCAATATCATTTAGTAATGTATATGGCAATGTGTACATAATATTGATAAATAATGTAACAAGGTGATTTTAATCTTATTACTCTGAAACTGTAATTAATTTAGCATGTTTCTTTCTTACAATTAATCACATTATTCGATTAATGTTGGTGTTATTTTACACTTTTGTTTCAGGGACTACATATGGACATTTGATTGACTTTCCAAACAACATTAAAGTCGACCTTATTTTGGATAATTTAACATAGACCATATGCATGGAACAGATTTCAGCTTGTCAAAGGATTGGGAACATTGTTCACTTGGATTCTGTGTCTTGTGAAACTTTTCAACTAATCAATAACGATGTGAATTTGTGTGTGAGTGTTATGATGAAAATACTAGAAGACCTAGATGTCTGCATTCATCATGGATATGCATAAAGCACAAAATGATATCACCATGTAATGCATTTTATATGAAAATAAATTATAACTGTAAATAAACTACGTTTTAAAATTGTTTTGATATCATGTATTTTTCGTAAATATGTCTTTGATACAGAGTCAACATTAAAAGGTGTTGGGTACCTTGACGTACCCTAAAACACAGTGGTTGTAAGTGCTTTCGAGGTGCGATACCACAAAGTAGTGAGGCGAAGCCGAACTTCTTTGTAGTATCGAACCGAGAAAACATCGACCAAACCCACCTTGGATGTGAAGAGGTAAGGTTATACAATATAACCATCGCACGCCTGGTTATACGAAATAGTTAACCTCTGATATTGACCTGATAACCACACCACGTGGTGTATAGGATTTAATGACTGGTACTACCTCATTCGGAAGAGAATGTCATAGTCAAGTTTGCAATGCCATCATGTCATGACAATTTCAACCTTTACATGACGGGAATCGATATCATTTGTTCAATTGACGGATGTTACAGTGATATGCAAAACAGAGATATACACGACTGCTCTTACTTGTCGATTAATAGGCCTACTTAGTGGAAATGTAATGTACATATCATAAACATAACGATGGACAACGGAAATATATTAGTCTTGGGTATTCACTTTGAATACAAATAATTAAGATATGTAGATTCAATGAGTTCACTAGTTTAGATTACGCACGTTCTGATTAGCCTAGGTCTACCATAATCTCCGAATATATTTATACGTGACGCCCATAGATAACAAGTAACCTACATTCTTCTAACTTTTTGTTTTGATAGTAGATCTAACAATAGAATATCATGACATGACACACAGTATCATATCAATGAAAATAACCTATCATGGTAGAATAAAAATAATTTGCTGTCACCGTACAGTATTTTGAAGCGTATTCATATATAGTTTGTCTAACTCAAGGTTATCCAGACTTTGATCACGGTCTCCTTATCATTATTCATGTCATAGAACACTTCTTGAATAAAACACTGAAAAGAAACGTAATTTCGATATGAAGCTTAAATATCTATCTTTATCAACATAGATGTGTAGCTAAGCAGAAAGCTTTAGTGAACACTCACTGACTCTCGCTTAGTGAAGTCACGTGATTTGTGTTTACGTTTTCAGCACGTGATAACTAGCGGAAGTGTACCTGTACAGGTAAATCAGCACGGGAATTTCATGCCGAACGGTAAATATAAAATTCGTTAATTCTATCGTACTATCATATTGATGACATCAACAGTGTCGGGTTTGGTTGTACAGATATATATTTATCGCGATGTATTTAAAAAGCCTTGGCCTGCTAAACTTCGGACGAATTCTCTCACCGGTGACAATTGTCCTGTCTTTTGAGTTTAGTTGAGGTAGATTTCACTCGTCTACAGGTGAGATTATTGACTACCTGCTAGATTACAAGATTACATTGTAACATACGTAAATAGAACAAATTAAGGGATATCGGCCCAAGCACCGTGACCGTACATACCTGGCAGAGGGATGGGTGATAATGTCGATGATTTGTGACCGTAACATTTTAAATTATTTTAACCCCCTTGTTGCTAGATTACAGTTAAGTGACCATGGTTGTATCTTAATGGCACTAAAATGTAATAACACGTTTAACACAAGGATTGGTAATCGACGCAAGCACTGTGAAACAGGGAGATGAGAAGATATATTTATATAGCGTCAGTGATTTGTCAATTATTGTAACCCACTTTTTGCCCGTTATCTTAGCATGTTCAGTGTCTCGATAAATGATGTAACTCGGAAATTATATAACACTTTAGGCGAACTTATTATATTTCTGAAACAATAGCTGTTTATAAGACAAAAATATGTAACCATAAGACATCTCTTTTCTAAACACTTAGGTAATATAACATAGCGATACAATATACTACAATATACTATAATATACTATAATATGATATGATATGATATCATATCATATTTAGTTGAATATAGCGGTGGGAATGATCTACATAGATGTGATATTATGTAAATGTAGATAACAAAACTATACAATGAACAAAAGTTTCATGACTTTAATTCAACTAACCTTTATGTTGTCACAAAATAGAAATTGAAGAAATTTATTCCAGTGTCATTGTGTTATGGTTAGGGGTGGGTATTGCAGGAAATTTTCATATTGCGATATACTGCGATATGCACACTAGTATTGCGATACGCATTGCAATATATTGCAAGATGTTTTTTAGCACAGAAACTTGCCAAAAACTCGCCTTATGAGTTAACTTTTGATTCTTAAATGATGAAAAAAACATAAAAAAATTCAATTCTTGTTAATGTTTAAATAAAACCATGTAAATGAACAGATTTTAAGATTTATCATTAAATAAAACCTGGAAATGAAATAGTTTCTCACCAGAAAAACTCTCTCGTGTCGTTTGCTGTAGCCATGTTGAAACAAACGCATGACTTCCGTTGTTAAAAACGGAAATACACAAAGATTTCCGAATGTAACGAACTTTTCCGAATGCTTATAAAAAAACGGTTTTCAACAAGCGTATCGCAATACGTACCGATCTCATGTTTGAACCGGTTAATACCGGTAAACCGGTTATATTGCGCACCCCTAGTTATGGTGCATGTACATTAGTTGGTATGACTCATAATTCAACTTTATCTTTTATTATCACCTTAACTTCACCATTAGAAGAAACCTCCTGAAAACAAATCTAGATTTTGGTTTATTTTCTGATAAGATATTATTTTTGGTTATGATGAATATCATAAACCAATATTTTTGACAGAGATTTATTTTAAGTCTAAAACATCTGAATATGATTGATAAGACAATTGTTGTACAGTTGAAATACTCTAATACCTTTTTGGATTTAATGGTATTGGTATAATTTTGGTATTGTCCATATTTCTTGATTGGAAACTTGATGAAGCCTATCCAGCCTAAAATAGAATAATATTTTGTTCAGTTAAGTTTCTATACCAATATATATATATTGACTTGCCATGGTTAATTTAATTTCCGAATTTGCTCATAATTGATGATGAGTAACACATATTTGTATATATCTAGATAATTAAAACAGAATTTGTATATGTACACAAAACAGATACAAATATGACTGATGATTATCAATTTATTATAGCAATCATTGAAATAAAATGAACACCTGGTACATAATGTCATGATTGTTGCTTAGCAACCCTGATAATAAAAAAGTTAGATTTGTTTATCCAGTTTCATTGAATGTCAATTTTAAGTTGTTAAGTACAATAGGAAGTACCTGTCAGACTGATTGAAAAATTGACACCTGCTTATCAGCTTATATCTAGGCATGCTGTTACATGTATTTATGATAAATTCCTTCTGATATTGCTTTATTTTGTAGTGAATTTTCAGGATAATTTCAAATACATGATCTAAATGAGGATGGGTTGTTCAATATTGTTTAATATTCTGATAAGGCAAATTTGTTTCATACATGAAAAGAAGTTAACTGATGGCTAGGTTAATTAAAAGCAAAATTTGAAAATAAACCCAGAATATTCATTTCAATAGAATTCTTCTTATTCCATGAAATTTTACATTTTCATTGTATTAAAGAAAACAATATGAAAAATTATATGGTGCTTTTACATAAGTTCACATACATAATATATTAAATAGGAGAATATACATACTATTAATTTACAAATAAGTTTATCCAAACATTATTCATTGCATTCAATTGTATTTGCAATTAACCAATTAGAAGATAAATAGTTGCATTTGTAAAATTTCCGGAATTCATTGTTATTCAACACCCACAAATTTAGTTTAAAACCGACGGCGTTAGCCGGAGGTTTTAAACGCTTAAATTTGCGGGTGTTGAATAACAATGAATCCCGGAAATTTTACAAACGCAACTATTTATTGATATTGTAACATGACCGTTAGTTATAAGCATTTTAAGAGCAAACTCTATTTTTTGGTAGGGAACTCTGAGTTGAAAGGATCTAACAACTGATCCATTATTGTTATAGGTGTTCGCAGCTATAAAGAAGAAGGAATTCCCAGTGTTATAGACATTAAAATAGTGTTCTAATCTTGCAAACCAGTTGCACTCATAACGGTGAGATCATATAGTTTTCACTGTGAAATTTACGATAGAGAAAACAGTTATATAATTCATGAACCAACAGGAACAAACCCGACTGAACAAATATCTTAAACTCGCCCAGACCATTGTGACGGTGACGCGATCATTATGACGTCATAACCGTTGGCCTTTGTGACGTCGTGCCATGGGAACGGCATTCGAAAGAAACCGGCCGCATGGCTCAAGGCGGCAAATTAGGAGAAACTTAGCCAATTAAGAAAGTTTGGTTACATAAAACTAAAGCAAATAGAAAAGGATTTTTGGCATCTACGGGAATGCGCAAGTTAGAAAATGACAGCAACAACAGTAAAATGTGAATCGGTCACAAATATTGGGAGAATCAGAACATTTTAATGTTGAGGTGGACCAAATAATGTATCCTTTCACGGTGATTCGCCTCAGCCAATTTGCGGGTGTTCATTGCCATTTAACACTGGCAAATTCTTCAAATCAACCAATCAGAAACGAGTATTTACCGAAGTCATGTTACAATATGAGGTAAAACTATCCATCTTGCTACAAGAGTGACAAGTCATATTATGAAATGAAAATCTTATTTTATTAGTGTAAGAATACATTGAGTACCAAACTTTTTATCTTTTTAACCAAAATACGGTTTACTGTATATTCTTTATCTTGATATGTTAAAAATGTGGCTGTTTTCCTCTATGTGCTTATAGTGGTCTAGATGTTAAACTTTGGTTTACCTAACTATAAGTTTATGAATGTTGATGCATTTTTATTAGTGGCTATATAATATCATATTAGACTTCAACAAGTGGAACATAGATTCTTCATTGGTGCTTGATTTGCGATTTCCATGGTTCATTTTAATTTTGAAATATGAAAATTTCTAACACTGTCCCAAAAATTTGGTTTATTTAGTGTTTAAATTGTAAGATATGCTATTAATGAAGGTGGCACATTTCCCCTTGAATTTATGAGTATTTGGATTTAGATCAAATGTCTGTTATGGTCAGAAACAGAATTAGGTGGTATGAAGAAGGAGTAAAACCATCAAAATATTTTTGTAATCTGGAAAACAGAAATTATGTCAGCAAATCAATAAATAAGATATTCACTGAAAACAATGAGGAAATAACTGATGGCAATTCTATTCTAAAACAGTTGAAATTCTTTTATAAGAGACTTTATTCTATAAACAATGATCTTGATGAAGTTAATTTAGATAATGTTGAAACACCTTTATTGAATCATGAATTAAGGGAAGAACTGGAACAAGATATTACTATGGAAGAAATAACCTTTGCAGTGAGAAATATGAAAAACAATAAAAGCCCAGGAATTGATGGATTCTTCAAATTATTTTGGAATGACCTTAAAGAATGGATATTTAGATTTGTAAAAGGCTTTCACCAGAAATGAATTTTATTATATGATTGAGGGTGAGATACTCTGTTCTATCAGTGAAATAAACCCTCTATCTGGCTATAGTGGCGATAACCTTTATCGTCACTCTACTGAGTGGTGATAAACTTTATCACCACTCGAGTGACGTCAAGTTCAAGAGTTTGACGTCATGTAACAATGGTCTGAGGTCATGAATTTTCATATGACGTCACACTGTTACCGCGGTAACTGGCTCTTCCAAGCGGCCGCTCAACATGAAATAATCCTTTTTTATTGACGTAATTAGAAGGATTTCATCATATAATAAATAGAATATCTGTCAATTCTTGACAAATACCATCTTTATCTCATCTCGTGAGGTAAAAAAGTTAAATATTTTCACTCGTGGCTGCGCCACTCGTGAAAATATCAACTTTCTACCTCACTCGATGAGATAAACATGGTTTTAGTCAAGAAAAGACAGATATTCTCTATATCTCTTACTATAAAAAGGGGGGTCATAACTTGTATACCAAAATCAAATAAAGACAGAACGCAGTTAAAAAATTGGAGACCAATTACTTTATTGAATGCCATTTATAAAATAATAAGTTCCTGCATAACAAACCGTTTAAAAAAGACTTTGGATACTCTTATTCATGATAATCAGACAGGTTTTATCCCAGGTAGAACTATTAGTCAAAACACCTGACTGCTATATGACCTCATGTTTGAATCAAAAGCAAGAAATATTCCAGGTTACAGTTTCAAAAGATTTCATTAATGTTGGTTTTGGCCCACAAATAATACAGTGGATTAATGTTTTAACTTATCATACAACCTCTTGTGTGATACAAAATGGTTATTTATCAGCATTCTTTGATAATGAAAGGGGCTGCAGACAGGGAGATCCATTGTCACCATATCTTTTTCTCTTCGTGGCTGAAATCTTAGGATGTATGATAAGAAATAATGAAAAAATTAAAGGTATTGTAATTGATGATATGGAATATAAAGTAGGTCAATACGCTGATGAAACACAACTATTTTTAGATGGCTCTGAAGATAGTCTTTATGCAGCTATTGAAACTATAAATGCTTTCTATAAGATGTCAGGTTTGCAAATTAATATTGACAAGACTAAAGCAATTTGAATTGGCTCAATGGCAGGCAGTGAACAAACTTTGTGTGCAGATTTAAATATTGAATGGTATAAAGAAGAGTTTGAATAATAATAATAATAATAACACTTTATTGTCCTCCGTAAATACATACATTGGAAATTTTTCTTGTGCAGAAGCACCCGGCAGCCACAGTGCAGCGCCAGTTAAATCGTTGTTCTGCCTTTACAATGCTGAGTGTCAAGCAAGACAGCAACAACTCCCAACTTTTAACGTCTTTTGGTATGACGCGACCGGGAATCAAACCCGGGTCTTCCGGGTGACGAGCAGACACTCTACCACTACGCCCCCGGTAGGAATAAAATTTACTCCAAATCTAAATGACTTATGGGTGATCAATAAAAGCCAATAGCTTGAAGAAGTAAACAGATTATTGTCAATATGGAGAAAAAGAAGCTTAACATTGATTGGAAAAATTACTGTCATAAAAACATTAGCCCTTTCTAAATTAGTGAATATTTTCAGCTCGTTGCCCAACCCTTCATATGACTTTATCAAATCTCTTGAACAAATCTTTTTCAAATTCATATGGAATGATAAAAAAGATAAGATTAAAAGAAGCACTATGAAAAGATTAAAGACTGAAGGAGGATTGGGTATGGTAGATATCCAAACATTTATTGAAGCTTTAAAATTATCTTCCCTTAGATTTTACTGTAAAAATAATTCAATTTGTAACCCTGCCAATATTCCATACCATAATATTTTTCAATATGGATCAAATATCAATAAGATACTATACATTGAAAACACATTTTGGAAAGATGTTTTAAAAGCATGGAATAAATATTGTAAAAATTTTAGTCTTGAACAGTACAAACTTGATGATTTTCTTGCAGAACCACTATGGCTAAACCATGATAATAAAAATCCATATTTTATTATTCGAAATTGGGCCAAAATGGGCCTAATGACAGTAAAAGACTTATGTGATGAACATGGTTTTATGCCCTTTGATAAATTAAAATTGAAATATAAGATTAGAGGTACAGTTTTAGATCATAATTATTTACTTCACAACTTGCCCAACTGTTTAAAATCTTCAATCAAAAGCACAAAAATAATTCCTACTTATAATTTCTATTTCAGTATTTACCAAAGAAATATTTTGAAGTATACAAAAGGATCGAGATTTTTTTATGATAAGTTTATTTCCAATAATGTTAAACTTGATCTTTGTAAAAAGTGGGAAGTGATATTTAATGACTATGACTTGGACTGGAATAACATTTTCAATTCATACAGACATGGCTTGAAAGATGTAAAACTTCTTGATTTTTAATATAGATTTTTGCAAAGAGTTATATATATCAAAAAAGAATTGTTGAAAATGCATCTTGTTGACACTGATCTGTGTGCTTTTTGTAAGGAAGCTCCTGAGAGTATTTGTCATGTATATTGGGATTGCAGTGTAACCAAAACATTTTGGAATGAACTTGAAATAGGGATTAAAATGCAATTACAATCCAAAATAATCATTTCAAAATACTTCACTTGGTTTCTTGAAATAAATAATAATGTGTTAATAAATCAAATCCTTCTCTCTGCCAAAAAATATATAAATTTATGTAACATAAAAAAATTAATTCCAAAATTGAGTAAATATAAAAAAATTCTACAAGAAATATATAAATGGAAATCACTAATCCCAATATTCAAGAAATGATATTATGGCTTTAGCCTTTTAAGTTCATATCATTTATTGTAAAATTTGAAATATTTCATGTATAATATACTTCTTATATCCTGTGTAACCCTTATGGACCAATAAAAAAACAATAAAATAAAATAACTATAAAAAAAATGTCTGTTATGGGATATCATATCAACAAATTTGACTTTTCATAAGTAACTGCACAGATTCCTAATACAATTTGTGATTTAATGGAATTTTGCATATCTCATTTTGTGGTAGACAATTCTTTTTCACCAACAAACAGATGTTCAGCTGAATCTTTTACCCATGGATTTGAATAAAGTTTGGTGCTCAAAATGAATTATTAGATAAAGTTGTAAAGAGGTATCTTCTTGCAAACATATTTGTTAGCAAGACAGGATTGGCCTAAGGGGCAAGTGGTTATTGCTTTGAGTTACTACTTTCGTCCATTGAAATCGGTCCAACTTCCGGCCAAGATTATACAGCTGTAAAGATCGTGGGCTGAAACCTTTCCACCACGTTTTTATTTTCTTACATATATTTGTTGTTCAATTTGAATGGTTTCTTTCAGAGATAGTCATGTGAGCTACTCACCCTTTCTCTTTGCACAGACTTGTTTATAAAAAGAACAAGCTTTTAAGAATGAAACTTGTAGATAACTTATTATGTAGTAGATAATGCCACTTTATGCCATGTTTATTGGGACTGTAGGGTAACAATGGAGAGCTCCTGAAAATTGGATAACCCAAAATATACAGACTCTTAAATAAGACATAAGAAAACTACCAATTGTTACTTCATAGTGTACATTCTGCCAAGAAATGTATTTACTTATTCACTTAAAACAAATTTATTCAAAACCTGGTATTTGGAAAACTACATTATGTATTCTATTTATTATATGATTTTTATTGAAACATGTAATTAGAATTACTTTAAAACTGCAAAGTTGTCCAAATATGTTCAAATAGCTGAAAGTTGTTCCGGCACCTGACCAGTGACGATATATTATATCGCCACTGGTCACAGTGAAAATATAATATATGGTCACTGTTGCCTGATAGACAGTTTATTTCACTGATAAAACCCAGTATTTCAACATTGATCATATTATAAAAAAACTTAACTTACTCATGATGACATTTTTAAACATGTTAATGTGTATATGTATATTTGCATTTATTGCCGCCTTTATAAAGACATGGGAACAAATACAAAACAAATTCAACATTATTAAATTTGGTTCTATGATTTCAAGGAGTAGGTCATCCTGCTACATCAGCGTATATGTCTCCGCTAACGTTACAACCTATCCCCTGATATCCTCCTATGGTCTTCTGTCGTATCGCTATATATAGCAAGCCAATCAAATGATGCCCTTTCAGCGATAGCGGCAAACTAGTTTCTTGGCTTCGTTCCGCGTGCTCACCTCGTGATTCAAATTAACCAATAGGAGTGCTATTAGATAATAAATCTGATTCTCACTGCAGTCTCCCGCTAAGCTCCATATCACGCGCTCTTAGATTTCCACGTGCGACATCACTAGACAACAGTGTATGGAGTTCGAAATAGTTTGACTGAAAACAGATAGGCTATAAATAGCGCTGAGCAACCACCCGTCTGCGATACGACAGAAGACTATAGGAGGATATCAGGGGATAGGTTGTAGCGTTAGCGGAGACATATACGCTGATTTAGCAGGATGGGAGTAGGTGTGATAAACCATTAAATGTCAAGATTGTTTGCTCTTATCACATATTGCTTGATAAAAGGTTTCCTTATTTATTTAACGATGTCATATTGGTTTATTTCACATTTTTGACAGGACTGTAGGAAAAGAAACCTCATTATTTTTTCCATGTTAATTGGTAAATATGTACAGAAAACATTGTCAACTTTAAAAAACACCAAAAAACGTTTTCATCGGGGCTCTAATAACAAAGATATCGCCCTTCAAAGTGCGCGAATTTTAGGCTTCTCAATTTGACAGTCTGAAAAGGGATTCTACCGGATGAACGATATTGCCTTTACTGCGCATGCCCGAAGTGTTTTATGACATCATAAACAGAACAGAAATGGCCCTAATCAATGTAAATATAACAGACAATGGTGGTAAATAAACAGAATAAACATGTTTTAGCACGATTTGGAAGCTTTACATGTCCGGCAATAAAACGTGAGAGTAGTAAGTAGTAATAAAACAGTTATGGCACATTGTAACTGATTGTGTAATTACGGGGAGTCGCGCTTGGGATATTTCACACTCTTTGACAATGTTATTACAAGAATTAGGGGAGGTTGTTGTTTTAGAGAATAAGCATGTCTGCCTATCTATGTGACGCCAAGTTGTCAAAGCACTAGTCATCCATTGGTCAACAAAAGGACAAACTAGATCCAATAAAAAATTTAACATTTAGAATTTATCATATGCATTGTATCTGTCTTGAGATGAACACATTCAGTACAGACACATGAGATGGAGTATTTCGCGTTTACAGTTACTTCAATAAGGTAGGCTTTGGTCACATGACATCTTATAGAAGTTATGTAAACTAAACTTGTTTTTTCAAACTTATATGTATATATATTTATCATTTCAGGCAGTTGCTTTGCGTTAGAAGTTTACAAATACTTAAAATTTAAAATAACGTTATCTCAAACAAAGATATAGAATGGTATTTATTTTACGCTGATGAGTTGTCTCTTTGTAAACTAACATTGTTTCTTTATTTGATTGAGAAACGCTCAAGACATTATGAAACATGGTGTCAAAAGGTGTATCGAATTGGGCAACTTAATACAATTTCATGACATGATGCCTCAATGACACTCTGTTTTCGAATATTTTGTAGTGTGTAGATAGCAAAACCTCATTCACGTTATATAAAATTACTTGTCTTCAATTTTATGTGGCTACTCATCACAATATGAGCGGAGCGCGGTGGTGTAGTGGTTAGCGTGCTGGCCTCTCATGCCAAAGACCCAGGTTCGAATCCAGGTGGAGACACCAAAGATTTGTGACCTGGGCTTTACACTGTGTTGTGTCCTTGGGCAAGGCACTTTATCCACATTGCACTCAGTCTACCCAGCTGTACAATTTGGTACCTGAATATGGGAAGTATGTGGTCGCGCTGAGCGCTTAGTAGCGGCTCTGAAAGTACAATTCCTTCAGGGTAATAATGTACAGCCAGTGAGCAGTGCTTGCACTGGATATTAGGCTTAAAAATTGTCATTATTATTATTATTATTAATATGTAAACTTAGAACTACTAAATTCAATACATAACTTTTTCGTAAGAGATTTTCAGAACACGATAAAATATTAAGATTTTGCCTTGATGAAATATCCTTATGTTTATACCATTTAATTAAGATATAAGCCTGAGCATTAAATTGCTTTGTTGTATGTTTTCGAAAATCGTTGTTTCAATATTGACACTGTGTATGATATGTGTACTGATCTGTCCATGTTCATGTTACGTCACTATTTTGTTAGGGAGCGGCATTAATATAAACATATTTTTTTGTCAAACCCGTTCTTTTTTTAAAATAGATATATTTAAACCACATTCATGAATATTTTTAGAGAAGAATAGACCATCTTGTCATTTGCGAAACAAAGTACTATGACATACCATGTAGTCTCATTGATGAATTGACTTTAGATCCCTCTGTAAAAGCCTTGATTAAGCTATCAACAGTCAAAAAACTCCTACCATATTTTGTTTTTAGACCTTCTTAATTGAATTTGTGTTTTTCCAGAATGTTCTATTATAATGTTCACAGTGTTCTAACCTGAGTAAAAGACAGATACTGAAGTTGAACCAGTTGGTTTGCAAGAATGAAACTTTTCAAATTGTCAATATTCGCTTTTACTTCTCAGGATAATATAACTTGTTTTTAGACATAAAAATATCACAATTTCATAAATGTGAATATTCGAAAGATTTTGAACATCATATGAATGAAATTTCTTTTCTAAATTGTGGTTTTATCACATCATTCGACTAATATTATCAAGAGGCTATCTTCTTTCATATCAGGCAATTTTTGCTGCTGAAAAAACATGGGGGTGGTGGACTTTTTTCAGTAGGTATACATATACCCGGTAATATTTTTCACAGCATTATGTTGACCATTGGTAATTTTACATTTTAGAAACTGTTTTCTCTTTCTAAAAAACTACTATTAGTCTATTGTATAACATTTCCAAAAATTGTTTGTGATCTAGATTCTTGTTCTAAATTCTATTTTTGTGTGTTACATTTCCATACATTTGTTAAACATTTGCAAAAGAAAATAATATATTTTCCAATGTAAGATAGTTCTAAGTTTAGATTATAGGAATGAAAGACATTGCTAGCCCAAAATAACAAACTAAGATTGTGCTAGAAATTTGTCTTTCCAGAAACATCAATCATTTTTACAGCAGTTGCTTGAAGTCCTCTATTGCATACTCTATTCCAAATTCCAAAATAATTTTATTTATTTTTTAACCACTTAAGAACTTGTATTACCCGGTAACTTTACTTGGGTGTCTATGACCTATTCTAAATTTCATTCCCCCTTTTTTTTGAAATAACCTAGGCATAGACCCCACGTCGGCGACATAAACTTATGGTGAAAGAAGACGTTAAACTCCAACCCAACAACAAGCTTGAAGTTCTGAAATTTTTTTTCCAAAAAAATAGTTTCTTTATCAATTGAACTAAATAAAAGTCTGTAACTGTATGCATATTATTATATACTATAAATTTATCAGAAAAGAGACATATATTTTATGATCACTCAGAACACATAATTTTGACATGTGTATTGTGCAACTTATATATGGGGTAAGTAGGTTAAGTCACCTTTCAAACAGAACATGTCTTAAAAATTATATGAATTTATTTGAATAAATGACACAATTTGCATTAATTTGAATAATTTTCCTCGTTAATGCCTTTTAAATTGCTGTGTTTGATGTGTAGAATGTAGAATTAATGTGAAGTAACTTTTTTTTAATTTTCAAGTTGATAAAAACATGCTAGTTGAAAAAAAGAAAATTTTATGTTTATATGTGAAGTTTTGTTCCACAAATTGAACTTTGACCTCTGATTTTGCTAGACAGACAGACAGACAGACAATATTTATTCAATATTCAAGGCCATGGCTCATATTACAATAATATTACAATTTCATGTGCTGCTGGTAGTCTTGTTACAAAATACAAAATCCAAGAATTGGACGAAACGTCCGTAGAATATCTGGAAGGTTTCAACAATTTGCATGAATTCTACGCTATACAGTCAAGTTTCTGAATTTATAACTATATAGGCTATTGAATGAAAGTTTACATATTTCTAATTTTACGAGCCTGCAAAAGGAATTTAGCAATATTCACTATAACATTAACATTATTACAAGACATAAGTCTTACAAAATCTTCCTTACTAGGTTTGATAAAATCATCATGGTGAATATACTCTTTTCTTGCATCCTTGTAGAGTTCACAAACCATTAACAAGTGATATTCATCTTCAACTAGTGATATTCCTTTGCTATGACAATATAAACAAATTCTATTACAATATTCTGTATCATTATGTCTTCCTGTTTCAACAGCAAGTTTGAAATTATTACATCTAAATTGACTCAAAATGTGTTTAAGTACAATATCTAAGGAGAGATATCTTTCAACTTGCAACATCGTCTTAAATTGACAGTAAGTTTGACATTTACTCATTTCAGAAACAGTGCTATGCCAATCTTGGCTCAGACAATCAAACAATCTTTGTTTAAAATGTGAAATAAACATTTTAATGTTTCCTATATCTTGGCTTAACCAAAGGACACCAAAGCCAAATTGAAATAAAATACTTCTAATATGTGATACCCATGTTCTTCTTCCTGCATCATCAAGTGTCCTTAACATACAATAAGTTTGATAAGGCAATCTATTGGTTTCCATAGTAATCAATTTACACCAAAATTTTATGGGTTTTAACATATAATTATATTGAAGGGGGATTCTGCCACATTCTCCTAAGGCCATGACAATACATGTATATTTATTTAATTTAAAAAAAATAGAAATATCTTTGAATAACAATTATGGCTTCTGCTAGTCATACAAGGTTTAAACTCCTATATTATTGTTAATACTTATTGGCTCCGGCCCCGTTCATGTAAAATATAACTTATTTTCCTTTTAAGGCCTGAATGTATTCTTTCTTACATCAAAAGTTCACATTATGTGTTTCAATTTCTCCTCCTGAAAACAGCGAAGCAAGACCTATCCAACCTTTGACATGGAGATGTGATCATAACAGATTTATTTTCAATGTTATCCTTAGGTTTCAAAGCAACAAGTGGTTTCGACCTTGAAATGAGGACGTGGTAATAGTGTAGAAAATGTCTGACGACGGAGACAGTGGGCGTGGCTCGCCCGTGTTTGATGAAGATGGGTACGACATCATCGATAGCGTGGAAACACTCAACATCATCAAGGAGGCAGACAGAGTCCTCCATATTCTCCAGGATACGTATGATCCGAGTACGCTGAAGTTGGCACTACTTGAGCTGAAGACGCTGTTTAAATATCGTAAGTCTTGCAATACATTTTCTTGGTCATGATTATAACCTGAGTATAAACCTGGGTAACAATTTTGTACTAATTTTTTACTGAATTTGTATGAAACAATTTAGCAAAGAATGATATCCAAAGTTGAAAGTCTGTTTTTAGGAATAATCCTAAACATCTGATTTATGTTTTAAATACGAGAGATAAAAGCAATAATTAATGTAAAGAATAATTCTATTGATGCCCCAAATATTTTTTAAAATCCAGTATTTAAATGATACCATGAATCGTTTTACTGGTTTCAGGAATTATTCTTATCATGTCGTTAATCATTCCATTCAAGCCAAAGATGACGTCAAAGGGATTATTTAAGGAGATGCCAATGAATTCTGCGCTATACAAGTTACAAGGAATTTGAAACGTCATAATTCAAACTTTTTGCCTTAGTTTTCTGTCTCGTGTGTAACCCTGTCAGTTTTCATGACTAAAATTAATTGGATTTTCCCTGAAATATAAATTGTAGTTGAGGAGGAAGCAAAGCTATGTGTTTTTCTTTTTGAAATATGTTATAAGCACACCGTATATAGTGACTTAAAATAGCTTGACTTTCAAATTTTAATGTTGTCATGTTCAGCTATTAAATATAAGATTGTGCCAAAAAATAAGGGACGTTTACATATAGTTTAAAAAACAGGATTTTGATTTCTTGAATACTTATTACCAACCAAATTTTATGAGAGTAAAACTAATTCAGAGGATTTGTGAATGATAAAGTAATACAAATTATGTGTTGAACACCAAAGTAATGTGTTGAAAACCAAATGTATATTGTAACAAGAACTATTAACTGCTATACAAAACTTGACAGCACTCTATCTACAAGGTATATCTTGAATGTTTTCATGTTTCAGCTATGGTGAGGAAGTTCCTGGAAGACAACCAGATCCATCTAGGAGTGCTGTCAGTGATGAGACATCTCGGGTCTTTCTCAGACATTCAGCAGGTGCCCCTTTTTGATTTGTCAAAGAGTTTATTGTTTTGTATTCATGATGCATGAACAATTGAATACTATAGAATATATCAAATATTGTTTTTTTAATTATTTATAAGATATTACATTTAAAGAGGATAACATACAAGTATTGAAAGCTTTATGTTTATATTAAGACAGTGTTGTAACAAGCATTGATGAGAGGAAATGTGAGTTCTGTTTATTACTGAAGTCATTTGAGATTTAGAAACACAGAAAACAACTATGACGCATTGGCTAGCTACCTTCTATTGTCAAATTCTCATACTACACAATGGTATTGCATTATAAGGAGAATTCAATATGCCCAAATGCCAGCTTTCAATTCCAAGAAAGGTCATATTAGATGTTAAAAGATCGGAGATGTTGCTTCCTTGCCCAAGTAAATAAGACCAAACCTGTTTAAAAAAAATATTTGATAAATGACACACTTAATTGGTTTCAGATGAAAAAGTAACTCATCAAACACTGCTATTAAGAATATTTTGGGCATAATTTCATGTTCATGATATATTTCAATTTATTTTCAGATTGGTCTGCAGCTCCTGTGTCAGTTTATTGATGAAAGTCTGCAGTTGGAGAAGAGTCTCAAGAATGAACATATTCACAGGTAGAGTAACATGGGCAGTCTTCATTGTCTACTCATGAAAGCCTTGTACAGTCTTACATTATATGATTGACGGTGAAATACCAAGATCTATCAATGAAAATAAACCATGTTATCTCTCACTAGTGACAATAACAATGACGTCATGTTTAGCCGACAGGCTCTCATTGGAGCTGACTCAACGTAAATGCGCTCCACCTTTGGTTGTATTAAATTATAAAATAAATAGAATTTTTTTGTTTTCTTGACAAATACCATGTTTATCTCATCTCGTGAGACACACGTGCCACACGTGAAAATACAAACCTTTTTCCTCACTCGATGAGATAAGCATGGTATTTTTCAAGAAACACATATATTCTCTAATTATTACATACGTGTTCTGAATATCCTGTTATTATAGGTATGTGATACTGTTACTATTGCTGCTACTCCACCCATTTCTGTTGCTGCTATTTCTTTTACTTCTACCATTACAATTTCTGTTACAATAACTATTTTATATGTTTACTTCTATCATAATGGTTACTGTTAAAACTACATGTACTATCAATAATGCTTTTACTATTAATATTACTATGATTGTTGCTCCCTGCAGACACGTGTTGAAGGTGATGAGAGAGAACCTGTCTGATGTACCGATACACCGGTGTGGGATGAAGCTGCTCTCCTGTCTCTTTGAATCAAGTAGGTAACTTTCTTTTATCATCCAAAACTGTTTTCCACAGGAGATATTGCTTGTGAAA
This sequence comes from Steromphala cineraria, assembly GCA_916613615.1. Classification (NCBI taxonomy): domain Eukaryota; kingdom Metazoa; phylum Mollusca; class Gastropoda; order Trochida; family Trochidae; genus Steromphala; species Steromphala cineraria. The sequence goes on from OU744726.1 coordinate 3,522,456, forward strand.
GATCAAGCGATATCTCATATTTGAGATATCGCTTTGACAGTAGATTTTGAACAATGCCCTGTAATCAGAAAATACATGACATCACAAACGTTTAACTTCATCAGTAATGACGTCACAATGCTATGACGTCTTAAACACAACATCATCACAATGCTATGACGTCATTAACATGATAACTTCAATAATGCTATGACTTCATTGGTTTAGGAGTTGGAGTGCAGTGTTCAAAGACGTAAATTTTTCATGTTAATGTGATGAAAAATGATTTTGGATGATAAATAGAATCTCACCCTCATGTCTATTGATATCAAATATATCAACACTCGTTGATAAAAGTAAACTATCCTCGGTAAGCCTCGGATATTTGATACTTTTATCAACTTAAGTTGATATATTTCATATCAGAAGACACTTGGGTGAGATTCTCTATATATCTGTATTTCAACTCACATGTAGTTAGTCGTTTATGATATTTTCAATACTGTCAAAATTGTTTCAAGTTCATTTTTAGAACTGTGTCACCGCACGGGTATGCAAAATTCAAATGTGGTATGGAAGTTTCTTTATGTGATTGCGTTGTGCAGTTTGTGCACTTTTATTCTGCAATAGTACAACCATGATAGTGAAATACTGTTGAAAGCCATCTCATCTTGTTAGATAATGATTTGCAATTGTCAAATGTTTCAAGGAATCATACATTAGAAAAGCAAGATTGGACAACTTCTAATAAAGAAAGTTTTTGGTATATGCTTCTTTTATGTCATGCTAGGAAAACAAATCACTAAAAGCAAAAAACAACAGTCATAATTTCCCTTTGAATTTCCCCACCCACTAAGCTCAAAGTTTGCCCTCAATCTCCCGCCACCCTCTACCCACACACACACTCCTTTGTCCACAAAAAGAAACAAACATCTATACAAAAGAACCATATTACTAAACCCCAAACTCCACTGACCTACAAAAATGGAAATATGACCCCTCTCTCTGAAAATGGTGCTTGTCAAAGACACGTCTTCATTCCACGGACCGTCATGTTGCAGGGTATATCCGCGTGGACCTGACCTCGGCCAACCTGCTGAAGGAGGTGGTGGACTATCTCTTCCAGGCTGTCTCCAACTTCCAGGACGATGCCGAGATCCAGCTCTACGCTCTCACCTGTCTGCGGGACATCCTTCTGGAGGGTACGTAGCTTTATATTCTTCCTAGGCATCAGTTAGCAAAACAATACATGACAATCCTATGGTGACTACTTCATTATTTCTTTCATAAAATGTTTCTTGGCTGATTCTTGTCATGTTTCAAGTGGATGAAGAATTACCCAAGATTCTTCCTAGGCATCAGTAATGTACCAATACAAGACAATGTCATTGCTGACTACTTCTTCTTATCTTTTACATAATGTATCTTTGCTTATTCTTGCTACTTCTTCAAAAAGAGGTAAGGTTGAGCTTAAAAATGTCATGTGAAACTTAGCCGATTAGACTGTCTTGTACAACTTCTACTTGTGTCCTATATATTGCTCTGTTTAGGTGTATATGAAAGGTATTCAATAAAATTATATAGATCTTAAAGCATGTGTATAAACCATTGCTTGTTTTTTGTGTTCTTTTTGCTGCAAGAAACTTTTGGCACTGAGTTAAGTAGAGTTATGAAATGTAAGGAATATATCATCATTCAGTAAACCAATGTAATCCTTCGATTGGTAGAAGACTTGCTCTAACGTAAAGGTCAGTGCCAAAGCTAGGTAATGGCTAAATAAGTAAACCATGTAACTGTAAGCAAGAACCATGGTTGAATAGTTGATAAGGGATTTTATTATGAAATTCGAAATTTTCAAAGAATCTTTTTAAGAAAACTTCTAAGGTTCTGATGTGTTCCGAACAAATCATCATTGACAATCAAATTTTCTGCGCAATAAATTATTATTGAGATCATCACCAAGGTTTTAATTTGCTGAAACTTGTATTCCTTTCCAAGATGAAAATAGTGTGGAGATATTTCTGAGTAGCTATCTGCCGGTGGTGCTACACACTCTTCACCTGAACCACACTGAACACCAGGTGGTAGCCATCATACTGGAAGTGTTTTACATTCTCAATCACAAGTGTGAGTCCTTACATCTAGATGTGAGCACACCTTGACCAATGCACTGTTTCTCCCCATCCATTTGATTAATTTTCAATCTTGTTCAATATAAAAATGAGATACAGAATGAAATGCAGTTTGAAAAATCACACATATTCACCCAATCCCATCCTTGTCACTTGCCCTCTCACAAAGAAAGTCAACAAGGTTTCCTGAGTGGAATTTTGCTAAATAATAAGTGTGCAGAGTAATTTAAGTGAAGGATTCTCTGTGAAGGAAAACAAGAGGTGTAGGTGTAAAATATGACATTTTGTAGCTTACAATTCTAGAACTAAGAAGTTGGTGTGTGTGTGGGGAGATTAATGATGGCATACAATTCCTGAAATAAAATAAAAATACTCTTAACGACTGAACTACTAACTTTGTCAATCTTGGACAAGATGCACAGCTTTCCCAAATGCAAGTTTGTCTCCCAAGCAAATTCAGGTTAAATAAGTGATCAAAGCCTTCATCAACTTTTTTGAAAGCCTTGGCTTAGATTAAGTGATTGGATTTTGCTTAAGTTTGATTTTTATTTCCTTCCTTCCTTATTACCTCTTTTCCTGTTTTAATAGCCAAAACTAATTTGATCAACTGTAGTTATCATGAATAGAATTGCCAATGGTATTAAAATGATACTAAACGTTAGGGGTTAACTTACTAATAATAGTTAAAAGATCTGTTTACAAAATATTTACAATATTAAAGATGGTGTTTAAATTGAGTTTCAATCAAATTTTGTACAAAATGATGTCTATCTGAAGTTCAAAATCTAAATCAAAATCTTTCTTATATCATACTGAATATTGGAAATACCTTACAATTAATATTTCATACTGCAATTGAAACCAACTAATCAATTTAAATTATAATGATTTTACATTAAATGTTTTAATGTTTCTTATTTTTCAACAGACCACGTGACAAAGATTTTTGAACAGAAAGATATCCACAAAGAGATCATGCCCTATGTGAAGATAGAAACAGGGAATGAAGAAGTGGTCAAAGCAAGCCTGCAGCTCCTCAACTTGTTATTTGAGGATCGTAAGCAAAAATTGTATTTCAATTTTGTGGTAATAATTAACAAAATAATAGTTTGTGTTTAAGATTGTTGTAAGAATGATAATAAGGAAAATTATTTGATGGAAAATCAACTTCTAATTGCTGTAAAAGCAATGTTTCAACATAGATCCTATTGCTGTTGTGACATTGTTTGCTTGCATCAGGATCGAAACATGTCGAAACATCGCTTTCACAGAATAAAGAAATTCATTATCCAACTGTCCTTACTGATCATCACACTTAATTCTAGAATAAAAGTAGAAGTCAAATATGATAGAGTTGAATACCCCTGCCTTTCACTATTCTTGGTTCCTCCACTGTCTGTTATCGTTAACTTTTATGAAGTTAAATAGAGGATATTATATGAGTGTCCATGGCATACTATGTTTACGACACGAGTGCCTAAATATTAGTATTTCCCGAGCGAGAGCGAGGGATATACTGATATTTAGGCACGAGTGTCGTAAACATAGAATGTCATGGGCACGAATATAATATTCTGTTTATTACCGTAGTCCCAAAATTAAAGAAAATACTCAAAACCTGCTTCTTAGCATAGGCGGACTAGCCGCCGCTGACCCGTATAGATTGTGACGTCATAGTGAACCGTGACGTCAAAGCACTGTTTTTGAAGTGATGTCACAATGAAAAAGTGATATTTTGCCCTATGGCAACATATGAAAAATATGAACCTCGGTATGACTGCCCTCGCAGGTAATAATATTGTGTATGTTCCTCCAGCCAAGGTAGTGACATCAGCAGTGGAGACCGGCTTCCTCATGAGCTCCCTACTGCCCGTCATGCTGGGGAAACCGTCCTGTGAGACCATACAGGTCTGTGGGCTGCACATCTTCTGTCTGTCAGGTAACTATCATTTTGATTAAGTTGTGATGCACTATAAATTGATAAGCAATAAGAAATAAAAATATATATGATACTAATGTTCTTTCACAGATTCAAATAATAAATTATTTCCACAGCAAAGCGACTGTTTGAAGAAAACGGCACTATAGAGATGGCGGCACAGTGGTTGAAGGTCATTTACACAGCAATGTCCGTTCTCATGGATCGGCCGGATGTGCAGGTGTGTGAGATGATGATTATGATTTTGATCATTGTTAGATGATAATGGTATATGCAAGCTATTGAATTTGAGGCAATAATGTTTTGCTTTTCTATGAACATGAACAGGATCATTTGATGTCTGAATACCAGAATATGAACCTAGGGTTTCATGTTGTTTTAAGTGGAGAGCTTCTGCAATCACTAAAAGCCACATTTCCCTTAATTGTCTTTTGGGATTATAGAGAAAAATCGGCTACTTATTCATAAAATATTTTCCGCTGAAAGATATAGTTATACTTGCAAACTATTTCCAAAACTTCAAACTTTTTGATTAATTGAAAGATATTTACAATGTGGAAAGGAATAAGGAATGATAATTTGGTTCAATTCATAGACAAATGGTTACCACGATATTCAATATTTACACCATAACTACTCTACTATGGTCATCTTTACTTTTGTACTAAAGATTGTGTCAATTAATTGTTTATGCTTATGAAATGTCCGTAATCAACTATGGGAGCAAATAATAAAATTAAAAAAAACAATTTCCCTTAAAGTGTCACAGAGTATCTTTCTTAGAATTTTATTTGGTTTTGATAAGCTACAAAATATCGTTTGGCGAATTTGATAGTGGTTCCCGATGTAATAACATCGATGTCAAAATTTGGCATATGTGATCCAATCAACATACTCTGTGTCTCTTTAATTAGGGGATAAATCCATTTCATAATTTCAAACCGAGCTTGCGAGGTTTGAAATGTTTATTTAGGGGTAAAGAATGCACGACATACAACCCAAAATAAAAAAACAGAATGGATTTATCACCATTCTAACATGACTAATTAGTAAAAAAAGGTGGAACTATTTTGACTTGCGCAAAAGCAATGTGATTAGGTCAAACCGGTGCAGATCGGTTCCACTCACTTGCAAAACAACGGTAAAGTCCAATTTCATAAAGAACGCATAACAATTAAAATTTCATTACATACAGTAAACACGTTTTTAAATAGACTCATCTGTAATCTATTGAGCATATTATCAATAGAAAACAGATTTCAATGTCGTCAAAGTTACGAATTTTTACCTAAATACATGGGTCGACCCATCGGGAAACGGTCTTTTCGTAGGAGGATCTCGTTCGTAGCAGTGCATTTTTCGTAGGAGGATCCCGTTCGTAGAAGGTCTTTTCGTAGGAGTGAAAAAAATACATATTCGAAGGAGTGAAACAATTTATGTATTATATAGGTTTAAGTATCGTTAGCAGAGCCAAGTAATTGGTTATGATCTTTATTTATATCATGATTTACTTTCTATTGTTCACGTTTAGAACTTGGCGCTTTCTAGTAAATTTTATTCTCAAAAGTCATGAATCATGACATAGAATGATCTAATAATACATTAAAGTAATACATATTAATAAAAGCCATATTTATATATAGAGCTACAGAGTTGATGATTGTAATTCACTTTCTCTCCATTATGCATAAATTGTTCAATAAGTAGATTTATTATTTACATTTTTATTTATACTTAGTTTTATTCTAATATATCTAATAGCTTTTATAAACCTCGATGATGTTAGTTAAGAAATTAGTTAACAAAACATATAATCAATCGTCGACTACAATACCTTGTTTGTTAAGAAAACTATTAAATTGGATTGGGACAACTACTCTCAAAGTACAATGCGTAAGTTATTAAGAAAACTATTCAATCAAGACAGTTATAGAGGTTTTGGTACGTACTTTAGGAATATCGTTAGGTTTTGGATTGTATTGTTTTTGCTAGAGAACCAGTAATTATAGATTGTGAGATGATTTTCATTGACAGTTGCCAGTTACTTACCTGATTAAAGTCTTTATTAACAAAAACAACACTCAGCATTTATATATTTCATTGAAATTTTCTGCTTCTACGAAAAGACCTAAAAATCTTCCTACGAAAAGACCGAAATTCACTCCTACGAAAAGACCTACACCCGACCCATCACCCCTACAAGAGCGACAAGGACTGACCAATTCAAGGGACGTTACTCTGAAAATATTTGTTCACTACGTGTCGGTGAACTGTTTCAAACTTAGTGGAAGCTGTCAAGAAGTTATATTTTGTGTCATGGTTGGGGAGACTGTAGCAGGAAAAGGGGTCACTTGTAAATTAGAGGTAGGGGCAGTGACAGCAATCAGCGAAATTAAAGAATAAAGTCGCTTCCATTCATTTGACGAATCGCTGTATGAGAGGTGTTGCGATCGTTGATTTTGTTTTTAGATCTGCCATTTACATCGCGAAGCAGTAAGAAACACTTCAAACAGGAACAAAAAACCTGGTTATTCGATTTAATTTGTAGGTGTTTCAAAATGTCGACAAGTTTCTGATATTGAAATTTAAAGTGTCGTCGCCAACATGTCTATTGTAAACAGAAAGTCGCTGAGTGTAGATTGTATACTCGTGCGCGGAGGAATGTGAAGCGGTCGTAAATATTTAGAGGTGATTATTGGCGAAATAATTACTCCAAAATGTTTATGAGTAACCAATCAGAACGCAGTATTTTCAAACTAGTTTTCGTGTCATGTTAGAATTACATGATGTAGACCTCCTTTCAAACAGCTAAGGTGATCCTAATTAAGTCCTTGAGGTTACCTAAGGACCTTGGTAGCAGTTACCTTGTGAGAAATGAGGCTATGATGTCTTGCAAAACTAATGAGTTTTCAATGTGAAAATGAATTGACATAAAATAATACAATGTCTACAGGAGGCAGGGTGTCTGGCTGTGTGTGAACTCCTGGAATGCAAGTCTGAAGCCTACATGTGGATAGGAGAGAGCGCCGAACTCAAACAGTAAGTGTTTCCTATCAACTGATTAGCAACTAAGATTATCAAAATATGGCTGTCAAAGTTTCTTATTACATGTACTGTTATTGGTATATATTATAAGAAATTTACAAACAAATAACTTTGAAGATATCATATCAGTAATTTCAGTTTACTTACAAATTTGATTTCAGAAATATTTTTATTCTGATAATATCCTATATTCAATCAGTGTCTCATGAAGCAGAAATTCTGTAAGGTAGGTGCTCTGATGAGTGTAACTATGTAGCACTGATGACTATAACTCTCTACCAGGGACCCTCTGCACACACTGTGTCTGGGCGCAGCCCTCATGGGAAGGAAGGAACTGGCCGTCTTCACTGCATCCTGTAACGCCATCTACCATCTCACAGCTGATAATGGTAACTTGATGATAATAGATTAGTAAAGATAATATTTCATTAATTTGTCCTGGAACAGATGATGGGTTGATAAAAGAAATACAAATGGCAATTTTTTGTTCATATGGCCTGAAAGGGCAGTTGGGCTTATGGCATGGCCTCGGGAATCTGTCCATGAACTGTTCATATTTTTGACTACTTCTCCAGCTGAATTTGTTCTAGAAAAGAAATAATGTACAGGTGCCTTGACCAAGTGGAGATAAAATAAGGTCACTGGGGCAATGCCTTAAACATTTTTATCCATTATCTTCTCTAGAAGCAGATGGCTTTAAAGCTGAAATCTGGTGTAAAGGTACTTTGTCCTATTCGGATTATGAAATTGACTTTTTGAGTCTTTGGTCCCAAATAAAAGAATGGGTGTATTGTCCTCAAAGCCAATTTCTATCAAGCTGCAATTTGTGTACAAGTTGCTTGGTCAATGGGGATTATAAATTCCAGATTTGTTGACTCCCAGGCCCAAACGAGGGCACATGGGCAATGCCCTTAAAACCTATGTCATCTACTTCTCTGTTCTTGGCTGTAACCTGTAGGTCTCTGACTATGCCAGGGAGAATGATGGAGACTGTGTAAATAAACTTGGTCTAGACCTATAGTAATAAAGCCTCGTCTTCTCCCCAGATGGTCTGTGCAAGTGTCTGATGGAGAAGAACGCTCACATCGCGGTACTGGAGGGGATGTCTGTCCACATCTCTGACGCACCTGCTATGGCAGCAGCTTGTAGGTCTCTCCGTGGACTCAGCATATTCCAGTAAGTTTGTCATTGAGTTGTTATCACTTATCCATTTTGTCTCCAAAATTGTCAAGTCTCTAACTTAATGTTGATGTGAAAGGAAAGGTGAGCAGTGACAAAAGATATGATGAACAGAATTGAATTCATTTCGTATCATTGATTGATTTAATGAAATGGACATGTTATGTTTTTCATTTTGAACATATTGCGATTATTTGGTATAGAAGTCTACTAAAGTTGCAAATTTGAATGCCAATTCTTCAAATATATACCAACCTTATCATAAATAGTGCCCCCCTGAAATTTATATCCACTTCCCTGCATGTCACGTAATTGTGCTCTAGCCATTCAAAGTTTGGTCACATAAACCATTTCAACACAAACTGTTCGAGGTTTAGATCCTAATGTATGTTAATTATGTTATTATTTCGGATTTCGGATTTAAATATTCCAGTGACGAGCACAAGGAGGCGATAACGCTCCACGACCACACACTAATGTATCTGTCAGACATCTTGAAGACGTTCCCCGATAACCTAGAGGTTCAGAGAGAGGCTATCAGCACCATCGCCTGTCTCGCAGACATAGGTACATATACTCCTAGGTGTAGTTTCTGACTATGAATTACACCACAAACTTTAATACACAAACAGTCAAGGTTTATCAAAATTTACTAAACAAATTGTGACTGTAATTCTCTTCATAACTTGCACATAGCATCTTATTGGGAAGATGTCGTGTCCAGTCTTTTTGAGTGACCTTCACACATTATTTTCAAGGTCACAGGGAGGCTTTTAATATTTCAGCATCAAAACCTGCATATTTAGCTTATAAGCAGGATATCTCGACAACCATTTACTTGATTTTCTTCATAACTTGAATACCAGAAAATGTCTGACCCTAATAGATCACAAGTATCTTACTACCTAATAATATACCAACAAACATTTGAATCTCCCTTTTCATATTTGGCCATAATATTCTAAATTCAACCACTTTTATTGGGACAAATTTGGAAATCGTCATTACTTTACAGTTTGTACAGAGGTGAATCAGCAAGTGAAATCACCATTTGCTGACTTGATGAAGAATTTCAAGACTATAGTGACTATACACAAGTATACAATAGTAATTCTTCAAGGCATTGTTGAAGTTCCAATATAAGAAAGACATAAGTTTTTTATGCCCCCGAATCGGAGATTCCGGGGTATATTGTTTTTCACCTTGGTCATAACTTTTGATTGGTCAGAGCTAGGTCTTTGATACTTGACATATGGATCCCTTGTGATGAGACCTTTCAGATGACACCATGACATTTGACCTTGTGACCTTGACCTTGACACAGCGAGCAGGATGCATCCGGGGGCATTCGTGTTTCACAAACACATCTTGTTTTTGTTATGTTTCAGATGTGTTCCGTCACCTCTGTTTTGTGAAGAAAATTCACAAGAAGATCCTGGCAGCCATGTTAGAATTTGCGGAGAGTGACATTCTCATAGAGGCGGCCATTGAAGCATTAGCTGTACTGGGGGGAGCTGGTAACTAACAGAATTTTAATTTTTTTGGTTTGAATCATAATTTTCTTTGAAAGCTAGCAATGGTTTGAAGGGTCAACGCTTATTGAATTGAACATTTTACTTTTCTGATGCTAATAAATATAAACATATTGATTTCGACTTGAATTTGGGGGAAAAAGGCTTACAAATTTCATCTTAATTCATGCCTTCTAGACATTTTGCCCCCGAAAATCTGTAAATCAATAAGTTTGGCCTAATGACACAAAAGGGTTTCACATTGAGTCTTGGGTATCAGTCAGCAATATCTAACAAAAGAGTCAATTGTTACATTAGAATTAATCAAAAACTTCTTCTTTTGCCAGCAAGTGGAGGAGAGATTCTGAACTCCCTGCACGTGGTGGAGAAAGTCATCCAGTGCCTGAAGATGTATCCCTACAATGAGAGTAAGTCTATAATGGTTGTGACGGTCACACTTCATGTATGATGTTCAAGTCTAACAGGTTGTAAACAAGTCATCTATCTGATTTGAGTTACGAGCAGCCTTTACTGAGTTTGACCTTAACTTCCATTCTTTAACATTGTACTAAGATTAACTTTAGGACTTCTGATTAACTAATGATTGGTTTACAGGAGTGATAGTTCTCTTGCTCCCTCTTGGATTTTTCTGAGAATGGCTGGCGTTTATTTTGGAGTTAAAGGCTGACATACTATTTCAGACATGAAGAAAAAAGGATTGATTTGATTTTGTTGAGATAAGCTGGTATCGATTTATATGTGTAAGGCTGACCGTTGCAGATATCTGATTTTTATGAGATTGACTGGTGTGTATTCAGATTTAAAAAGCTAACAAACTCCTGTTGCAGATATCCAGAAGAAGGGTTTGATCCTGATCCAGATCCTAGCCGACTCCAGTCTCATCAGCACCATGGCCATGTGTCGCACTCTCTCGGAGGTCATCATCAGAGTCATGAGGATGCACGCGGATAACCTCAGTATACAGAGAGAGGTAGGAGGTCATTCTGAATATCATTAATTTACAACTTAAATGTATCACTAAATCAATAGTGAGAAGAATCAGTAAAGAATAAGTATATGATTATTGTCATAATCCTTTTCACAGCTTTTAAACTATACCCCTTTATTATTATCCCCCGCCGCGCGTTCAGCGCGAAGCGGGGGATATAGTATTGGGCAGCGTCTGTCCGACGGATGAAATTGAATAACTCAAAATCTATTGACCTGATTCTTTTCATTTTTTGTATATAGCTTCATCATCATGAGAGTAAGGTCCCTATAGAGGTTCATGACCTTGATCTTCATTTCAAGGTCATTTATACAAGACTTTGAAATTTTACCCTTGTCAGCGGGATATCTCAAGAACCATTCACTGGATTCTCTTCATAACTTACATAATGCATCTTATTGGGAAGGCGCCGGGCCCAGTCGATTTTGGTGATCTTCACATTATTTTCAAGGTCACAGCGAGGCTTTGAAAATTTCAGCATTGAAACCTACATTTTAGGCTTGTCAGCGGGATATCTCAAGAACCATTCACTGGATTCTCTTCATAACTTACACAAAGCATCTTATTGAGGAGGCACCGGGCACAGTCGATTTTGGTGACCTTCACATTATTTTCAAGGTCACAGCGAGACTTTGAAAATTTCAGCATTGAAACCTACATTTTAGGCTTGTCAGCGGGATATCTCAAGAACCATTCACTTGATTCTCTTCATAACTTAAGAATCTTATAGTGAAGACGCAGGACCAAGGGAATTTTGATGGACTTCATCTATTTTAGGAAGACGCCGGGCCAATCTGTTTTTGGTGACTTTCACATTATTTTCAAGTCACAGTGAAGCCAACATGCATTTTAAGATTATTTTAAGGCTGATATGTTAAGAACTGTTCTCTATATTCTCTTCTTTTTTTCCCACAAGGCTTCTTATTTGGAAGACCCAGGGACCAGTTGATTTGTTGTGGTCTAAATGACATCTAGTAGCATGACAAGTGTAGACAAGTGTTTCTATGTATACAGTATGCATTTTGTTCACATCAATTTGCGGCGGGGGATCTAGTCACCTTTGTGACAAATACTTGTTCTATACAGAGAGAGGTAAGAGGTCATTCTTTAAGGTTATTATCTGGCAAATGGCAATCCGGCTGTGGTCCTTCATCTTCTGATCTAGTAATCATTAAAAATATGAACATGTTATTTTGCAATACCTGAAAAAAAATGTTTTATTCATTATATGGTTCATTCCTTGCAAACAGAATGTATGATGTGTGCGAAGTATGAAAATACAGTAGAACTCGGATATAACAAACTGTAAGGGACCAAAGAATTTAGTTAGCTATATCCGGAGTTCGCTATACGTATATAATTTTAATGATATTATATAGGGTCAGGACTTGAAAATTTGTTCACTATATCCGATTGTTCACTATATCCGAGTTTGTTATATCCGTGTTCTACTTTATTATCATTACTACAATGGAATGATATCAACTTTTTTCCATTGTTAAAATGATAAATTAAGCAGTTGGAAGTATTAAATTTCTACCTCCCGACAGACGGTGGTAGCGATGCAGATGCTGGCTGAGAAGGGTCAGCGTATGAGTGAAGTGTATCAGTAGTAGTATTAATGGCAACCATATAATAGAAATTAAATGATAAATTAAGCAGAACTTTGAAAGTATTAAATCTTGATATATCACTGTATATTTCTACCTCCCCGCAGACAGTGGTAGCGATGCAGATCCTGGCTGAGAAGGGTCAGCGTATGAGTGAAGTGTATCAGTAGTAGTATTAATGGCAACCATATAATAGAAATTAAATGATAAATTAAGCAGAACTTTGAAAGTATTAAATCTTGATATATGACTGTATATTTCTACCTCCCCGCAGACGGTGGTAGCGATGCAGATCCTGGCTGAGAAGGGTCAGCGTATGAGTGAGGTGTTGGTCAGTGAGGGATGTCACAAGGTGCTCTTTGGTCTCCTTGACAACTTCGATGTGGACCAGGGTCAGTTTGATTGAACAATTACTTACATTCTCTCTCCACTGAGGTAGATCAAGTCATAGATTGTTGATTTAGCCTATATTAAGAATTAGTTAAGTTTGTGGAAAGGGAAGATTAGAAGCAATCAGCTATGCTGTTCAAAAGTCATCATTTTGGCAACTGAATCATAGCAAAAGCCTTGTGGTGAGAATCATATTTTCCATTTGGGAAGTGTTTTCATTGACTGAAATTTTTCAAACAGTTTGTGGTTAAAAGGTTTGTAAACCAGTGCTTTTGTCTTATTTGAAGAGAGGTTGGATAAACATTCTATGACTATCTACCTCTTTGGGGAGACTTGCATGTTTGGTTTTCTGATGCACTCTTATTTTCCTATATATATCATGATTTTGTAGATCCCTTTAGTTGTTTCAGTCTTTGAATGATGGGGTGTTACACAACAGGATTGTAAACATCAAGCGTTATAAGAATGTCCTTCTGTCTATTAGCTCTTCATTATTTACTTTTCAGACAAAATTTCGCGTTTTTTGGTCATTTTATACATTCAAAATGTATTTTGAAATTTGCACAATTGATTATATTAACTCCTGTCATTATTAAGGATTATGAAGGCAATTCTTTATATGGATATACACCTTTTTTATTAAAGGTTGACAAAGTTGTATATCCGTACATTGTTATCATAATTCTTCATTACATCACAAGAATGCCCATGAAAGATGCAACTGTTGCTATGGTTGCAGGACTCCACGACCTGGCCAGCGAGTGCCTGTACGTGATTGGCTGTGTTCAGAACCTCAAGTCTAAGATGCTCCTCTCCGCATGTAGGAACGGGTTCCTGGCTGTAAGACACTTTTATGCTTTTTATTGAATCAGATAACATCTTGGATGTGAATATTTTTACCTTTTTATACATCACAATGTAAGAAGTATTTACATATTAACATGCTCATGGCGCTTTGATATGTCTCAAACAATAGAAGACATATAACAACTTGGAGGAAAGTCAATCTGCGTAATATTTTGCAAAGAGGTGTGTCTTTAGTAAAAAAAATTAATTGTCAAAAAGTTGGAGAGCTTTTCAGGAAGAGAATTTGTAAATAAATACATCTCTTACCTGAAATACAAGTTTGAAAAACATGAAGAATCTGAAATTTTGAACAGTGCCCTTAAATTACAAATCCACTTCTCCTCATGCTTCCCAGTCATCAAATCCTGTTTTTAGAGTGTTGCCTTATTTATTTAAAACCAGTATACCTATATATATATTTTCAATAATAAATGAATTTATTACTCATTTCGTGAGAAACGTAATAAATTGGTATGTAGGTATCTAACTTGCTTTAGCTCCTTAAATGCTAACATAATCAATTGGGACCATGGTATCATTCGTTCATTAATGACTAAACCCATTTCTCATTTCATGAAAACTTTATTAATGGAGACATGGTTTAATATGTTCTATATCCTCTCTACTGGCTACAGGGTGTAGAATGCCTGATGGAGATAGGAGCCGACGTGAATGTCGGGGACGGATACGAGACTCCGCTGTACTGCGCTGTCCAGAATCAGGACGAGAATATGGTGCAGTTTCTCCTTCAACAGGTCTGTCACAAGTCTCAGAGTCAGAATATTTCTGATCTTAATACATCTGATCTTAAAAGTCATCATATATTTATTGAAACTTAAGCAGTAGGGATCCAGAAAGTGGGTGTTTTAAGGACTTGAACCCCATTCAACCTGTCACTTTACACCCCCTGCCCTCATGAACATTTAATAATAATAACACTTTATTATTGTCCTAAGTACATGTACATTGGAAATTTGATGTGTGCCCATGGCACCCGGCAGCAACCTAGCAGCGCAAGTTATTGCGTTGTTCTGCCTTTACAATGTTGAGTGTCAAGCATGGCAGCAACAACTCCTACCTTTTAACTTCTTTTGGTATGACGCGACCGGGAATCAAACCCCTGTCATCCGGGTTAATCGCCAGTGATGTGAATTCTAAATGGTTAAACTAACAACACTCTACCTGTAACAGGTGCACCAAACTCTTTCCAAACTTCCTCGATCCACCAATATTTATTTTACGACAGAGAGCTCTTTAAGAGAAGTAGTTCTGTATAGCCTTTTATGCATTTCCTTTCCACTCTTGAGTTCAAAATATTTTCCATAATCAAACTGTAACAACTATTATTTTTTCAGATTTGTTATTAGGCTATGCTGAAAAACTTGCAAAGCGTTTGTAACTTAAACCTCAATCAGAAAATACTGACCTACATATTTCTGCAATACAATCATGACTTATTTTATTTCAGATAAAGATAACAACAACTTGTTTGTATCAAGGTTTTGATAATGATTACATTGATGAATGTGAAAAATTATTGTGATTAATCAAAATATATTTTTTATGAAATTAGAATTAATATAATCACTTGACAGGCTGTGACGGACACCCAGACCTCGCTGCAGCTGAGTCTAAAGAGCCGGCTACATAACATCACCGGGATGCTTCTAGCTTACATCGGCCAGGACAGGGACTGTCAGTGCACATTTTATCTCAAATATCCCCCAAAAAATTGAAAAAAGACAATTTTTCTTAAAAAAAATTTAAAATCTTATAGGGGCAGTAGCATGTTTTTATGGGGAATATAAGGTGATGTCAGGAAAATTAAAATAAATGGTTCCAATTGAAAGACAATGTATTTAAACTGAATGGAGCAGTAATAATTCAAATATATAACGTAAAGTTTAGCCATGCAGTTCATTTTTCTTACACAAAATGAATTAAAGGTGTTCACACAAAATGGCTGCCAATGGATTTTATGTGAATCGTCATACTTTGTCCTCTGACTATGAATGATTGGCTTGTGTAATGAGATTTTTGACACTGTCAAAATAATACATTTAGCATTAACTTACTTTTATCAGTGAAAATTTTAAAAATATAAAATTATAAAAAAACGTGCTACTGCCATTTTAAAAAGTATATATACATATGTATATGAATTCATCCTTTACATATGATGTCTATTACATCTAGTGTAGTAAATTTTTTAATTTGCCCACAAAATTATATCCCAGTTTGTTCTTTAATTATTTTTTTACTCTTTTCTTTATCAATTCATCAGCTGGCACTGTTCTGTGGAATGCGTATAATCTGGGTGACCTTCGACCTGAATGGTTCATCCCATCGTTAGCACACAAGCGGAGAAGGAAGACACAAACCTCAGGTATGCTTGACAAGACATTTATTTTATGCTATACATTCAACATCCATTCTACTTCACAGGTGTTTGATAAAGACTTCTTGTTTGTGAACCTGCATGTTTGAAAGTATACAATCACTTTCTGGTTGTAGAGAATACAAAATTACAATGCAATAATATAAAAATCACCAAGGAATTACAGATTATCTGTACTGAGTGAATTATTGTGAATAATTTGAACCTTTGCCAAGAGTTTGACGATACTATTCATTATCAAGAATATTTCCAAAATCGTGGATTTGGATTATGTTATTCTAATCTAGAACTGAAATACATACATACAGGGTTTATTTGTCACAATATGTTACTGGTGTTTATCACATAACTTTTTCAGACAACTAAAATGTATATATATATATATATTGTGAAGCTACAAGGTCAATGTACATATGAAGACATTAATTGCTATGAGATAAGTAAAATAAAATCATTCTGTCTACATTGTTACCATATGAATCATAAGGCAAATTGAAATAAAGACTAAATGGAAGAAAGCAATACTGACATATAACATTATATCATTAAAGTAATTACAAACATACATCAATACAATTAGGTTTTTTAACAGATTTGCATTAGGTTAAAAAAGTTAAAAGTTCTCTCATTGAAAGTTGAAAAGCTTGCAAAATATGATGGTATATCACATTGCACTGTTGATTTTGCAACAGGAAAAAACTCAATAAAGTATAAAGTTTTGTTGATATTCAGCTTTTGTATTCATTGACTTCATTATTTGATTCTTACATCGTTTACAAGCATAAAGACCAAAGAGGAATGTACATGAATATGTAAAACAACAGAATCAGGACCTGTTCAGAGAAATTGCGATCATTGAATAATTAGAAGCTGCAAATCCTCAAACTATTTTGCACATCAAAGATACAATTTCTACAAAGCCATTTAGAGATTTTTCACTGTTTTGTAATCTAAACATAACTGATTCAGTAGCCATTTTCTTTTACATGTTATTCATTGCACAAGTGAAAATTTATTTACAAAACATGAAAGATTATAATCATCACAAAAAAGACAATCTTAAGATAAAGAGGATTTAAATGAGCATTAGATTATATATATATGTTAGCGACAAGAGTGATAATCCAGCAATAGTGTTGTTGCCTAGGAAATAACAAAGTGACTAGGCAATAGCGTTGTTGCCTAGATAATAACATAGTGGACTAGGCAATAGCGTTGTTGCCTAGGAAATAACATAGTGACTAGGCCATAGCGTTGTTGCCTAGGAAATAACATAGTGACTAGGCCATAGCGTTGTTGCCTAGGAAATAACATAGTGACTAGGCAATAGCATTGTTGCCTAGGAAATAACATAGTGGACTAGGCAATAGCGTTGTTGCCGAAATTTTGCAGACATTAGCGTACTGCCTGCAAAATGATAGCTTTTTTGTGTGCGACTCCACAAGCCTCAGTTCAGGGGGTAGCAAGACAACAGTGTCTGAACCTGAAATAAGGAAACAACCTGAGGGTTTGGGTTGGGGATGGGTGCTGAGTACATACGTAAAAAGTGGGAGGTTCATTCAAATAACACCCTTCAATCTGATTATTCCTCAAACTTTCAGTTTATCAACTTGGAAACACAACCATCTTGCCAAATGACTGTTGCATTACATTGTCAACTGAACTATACACAGGTCAAAGTGCTATCACTCCAAAACATACCTTTGGAGATCATCTTTCTGCTAAGGTTTCAACTTTCCAATATGTTATTCAAGAAAATATTGCTACAGTATTCAAAATGGCCATGATTAAAAAAAAGAGAAACAGTGCTACATCAACGGTGAAGCGTGATCTAAAATATCTCTTTATCCCTGAACAGTTTCGTTTTTTGTCCTTTTCATCTCCAGCTGTTTCTCTCTGATCAGAAACTTTGTTATCTCTTTGGTGATGAAAGTATATTGTCAACACCGATATACTGATAGACAGAAGACTTTGAACAAAGAGAGTGATCATATAGTACGTCAGCTTTGGTACACGGCTTGAGGATCGTGGTAAGATGTCAAAAACAAAATTGAGAAATACAGCATGGGAGACAAACAAGGAGACAAGAAAGGAAATCTTTTCACCTGATTGGACCGGAAGCAGAAAGACGAGAGCATTCATCACAGAGGTCAATGACATGGGCAAAATGATGGTGTTGATGTAGAACTGACTCTGTCTACGGAGCCTCAGTTTGATGTAGTAGAAGATTTGGTCCCTGTCTGTTTGGGATCCATTTGTCATACTTATCAAGCTCCATTCTGCCTCCTTCTTTATGATATCGGTGAAATCATTGTCAGGATCAATTGCAACATATAAACGTATATAAGGATTGAATGCCATCAAACTAATTTGACATGTCTGTTCATCAAATGGAAACTCATATGAATCAGTTGTGCATACAATGGTATACTTGTCAGGAATTATGGAAATCACATGACCGTCAGGTTTGACAAAGACGGAAACTGATCTTGTACCGTATAAATTCAAATTAGTCTCTGCATTTGTCATCAATATCCCAGGGGTCCATAATTCCTCAGAATCAAGAAACATGTATTCAAGCCCATTATAGTCATCTCTATTCCACCGAAGAACTGGATCAAGCCATGCAAGGTAGAGACCTCCTGTGAAGCTCAAAGTCTGATCGGCTGAGTTCAAATCCAAAATGGCTGCAATTCTTATGAAGGTGAAAATCTCAATTTTGCCTTCATCATCAAAAGGAGGGAATTTTGCACGGGTTATGTTAAAATTACCTTTGAGTTTCATTGTTTCATCTCGTAAATTTTCACATGTCATCAGTTCAAGATTTGACAACAGGAATAAACAAAAGCACAAAAAAAATCTACTTTTTTTCTTTGATTCCATGTCTATTTAGGGGATATAAACAATGACAATATGTATGAAGATGTATCAATATACAAAGACTTAAAAGTTTCTAGCAGACCAGTTCAGTTTTTTTTATAGGGATACTATTATTGTAGAAAACACAGTACTAATAACACCATTTATGTTCTGACAAATATGGATGAAACCTTCTACCAACAAACCTGAAATGATGTGATAGTTCTTGTTAAGTTGGTCCTTGTTTATAACCAATCCAGGAGAAACCTTATGTTTTCCAGGAAAATGTTCAGTTGATGAGCCAGAACGTCAATCCCTGATGAACTTGATGTTTCCCTTGGTATAACTGAGTCTCAAACTCTTGAACAAGAAGGTCAGTTTTATTACCCTGATGTTTTTTCTTGGAATTGCTTTTGTTCTTCCACCACAAGTTGAATCTATGATGACCAAGAAGTTAACTCTGTGATGAGACCCTGCTCTTTTCCTTAGAATATCTCCAATTTTTGAACCGGAAGTTTAATCTTTGATAACCCTGCTATTTTCCTAGGAATATCTCCAGTTCTTGAACCACAAGATTAACCTGTGATGACCCTGATGTTTTCCTTGGAATTGTGTTTCTTTTTGAACAGCAAGTTATATCTGTGATTACCAAGAAGTTAACTCTATGATAACCCTGCTGTTTTCCTTGGAATATCTCCAGTTCTTGAACCAGAAGTTTAATCTTTGATAACCCTGCTTTTTCCTTGGAATATCTCCAGTTCTTGAACCACAAGATTAACCTGTGATGACCCTGATGTTTTCCTTGGAATTGCGTTTTTTCTTGAACAGCAAGTTTAATCTGCGATGACCAAGAAGTTAACTCTGTGATGTCTCTGTTCTTTTCCTTGGAAGTACTTCAGTTCTTGAACCAGAAGGTTAATGCTGGATCATATTGTTGTCCATCAAAGAAAGAATCAATTGTTTTTAGCCAGAAGGTAAATCGTGATGTTTCACCAGGAATATGTTCAGTTCCTTAACCACAATTTTCAGAGAAAAACAAAAACTCTCAAATCTCAACCTTAATCAGGAAATACTTGTGTCCAGGTGATTGAAACCAACACTGCAAATTATGAATCTTCAGGAAATGGCTTTAAATTGAGGTCTGATTACCTCCTTCTGTTAACATTGATTGTTATAGTGTTTCCTCATTGCAATTAATGGTTCAATTGAGATTGTTTTAAGAAGTCACCATTCATGCTGTTTGACAATTATATTTAAGCTCTACTTGTAAAACCATCCATGAATCTAATTGGTGAGATAGGAAATTATTTGAACAGGGTGTTTAATGGGGAAATGTTTACCTTCTATCATAAGTTTTATACATGAAAATCTATTTATATGTAATTGGTTTGTGCCAACTCTTATGAATACATTAAGAAACTAATTTTCATCTAAAAGCTAAGTTGTTAACAAATAGTTATTATTCTTGATCATACAATGGTTAATAGTGCTTTTAACGGCAAAAGCTTATTGTTGGTTCAACGATAATGTAATTAAAAAATCATGTTGATAATGCAAAAGAGAAATAAGTTAATACGCTTCCACAAGTATCATCCTTGAACACACATTGAGATTGAATGACTGGTGTGATTTTGTGAACTAGTAAAACGACCCCCAAAATAATCTTATTGTTATCTTTTCATCACCACCAGGACACATGCAGGATTAAAAAAACAACCTCAATGTTGGTACTTTTAAATTGAATGTAATACAGATCTAATTTAAAAAAAAAACACTACCCCCAACAATAAACTTATTCTTATCTGATCATTATCGAAAGGAAATAATCTAAGGAAAATAAAGACATGTGTTAAAAAATTACTCCAATTTAATCCACGTCTCATTTTTTTTAAACTTTCCAAAAGAACAAACTTATTCATATCTAATCATTATCAGAAGTAAGTATTCTGAGGAAAATTGAGACAATTTAATTTTGCTAAATGTTTTAGATTAAACAAATATTTTTCAAGCAAAAATTGCTACAGTATTCAGAACAGACATCATTAAGAATAGGAGAAACAGTGCAACATCAAGGGTGAAGTGTGATCTAAAATGTTTCTTTATCCATGGATAGTTTCCTTTTTTGTCCTTCTCATCTCTAGCTATTTCTCTCTGATCAGAAACTTTGTTATCTCTTCGGTGATGAAAGTATATTGTCAACACCGATATGCTGATAGACAGAAGACTTTGTATGATGACAGCGATCATATAGTATGTTAGTTTCGGTACACGGCTTGAGGATCGTGGTAAGATGTCAAAAACAAAATTGAGAAATACAGCATGGGAGACAAACAAGGAGACAAGAAAGGAAATCTTTTCACCAGATTGGACCGGAAGCAGAAAGACGAGAGCATTCATCACAGAGGTCAAGGACATGGGCAAAATGATGGTGTTGATGTAGAACTGGCTCTGTCTACGGAGCCTCAGTTTGATGTAGTAGAAGATTTGGTCGCTGTCTATTTGGGATCCATTTGTCATACTTATCAAGCTCCATTCTGCCTCCTTCTTTATGATATCGGTTAAATCATTGTCAGAATCAATTGCAACATGTAGACGTATGTAAGGAATTAATGCCATGAAACTGATTTGACATGTCTGTTCATCAAATGGAAACTCATATGAATCAGTTGTGCATACAATGGTATACTTGTCGGAAATTATGGAAGTCACAAGACCTTCAGAATTGACTAGAATTGTGGCTGATCTTGTACCGAATAAATTCAAATTAGTCTCTGCATTTGTCATCAATATTCCAGGGGTCCATAATTCCTCAGAATCAAGTAACATGTCTTCAAGCCCATCATAGTCATCTCTATTCCACCGAAGAACTGGATCAAGCCATGCAAAGTAGACACCTCCTGTGAAGCTCAAAGTCTGGTCGGCTGAGTTCAAATCCAAAATGGCTCCCATTTTTAGGGAGGCTAACATCTCAATTTTGCCTTCATCATCAAATGGAGGAAACTTTGCAAGGGTCAAGTTCAAATTTCCTTTGAGTTGCATTGTTGCTTCCCGTAATTTCTCACATGACATCAGTTCAAGACTTGACAACAGGAATATACACAAATAGAAAGATTTACTTTTGGTCTTAAATTCCATGTCTTCTTCAGGGAAAAATGTATAAATTAGAGACTCCTGAACAAGACAGTACCTCTGTTAAGATCCGGATGTATTCTTAGAATTACTTCAGTTCTTTAACAAGCAGTAAATCTGGAAATGATCTTGACAATTTCCTTGGAATTACCTCAATTCTTGAACCAGAAGCTCCTTGTTTGGATGACCAAAATGTTTGTTGAGAGTAACTTCAGTTCTTGAACCTTCAGTTAACTCGTTGATTGTCCTGATATCCTGCTTGTTGTCTCAAGAATAACTCCAGTTCTTGAACCAAAAGATTCAGCAAATAATAGAAAAGTCTCAATTCCCAATCTTTATCAGGAATTACTTTTGCCCAACACTTTTGCCTACACCGCCAACTATGAGCCGTCAGAAAATGGTTGTAAGTTGATGTCTGATATCATACATTGATTTCATAGTGTTTCTATGGTGATAGTGAAATAATTATTTGAAAAGTGCAAAAACTGCAGACTGTATTTGATAACGATAACATGTCAGTAATGGAGAGATTAGTAAATAAAAAAATCTATATGTTATCTGTTTTGTCAAACCATATGAATACATTTGGGAAATTGTTTTGCATAAAAAAATAAGTAGTTGTCAAATAATTATTGATATTAATCATGAAATAGTTAATAGTGTTTTTAAAGGTAAAAGGTTATTGTTGATTCAATGATAATATAATTCAAAGATCATGTTAATTATTCAAAAACTGTCGCCAGAAGTTATTCACATGTCTGTGATGGAGAGTTAAGTAAATATGCTTCTATTAGTCACTTCCCTGAACACACATCGAAAGCATTGGCTAGTGTGATTCTGGTCAATCTGAGAAGTTTTTAAGCTTTTAAAGTGATAAATGTGCCGATTTTTAAACTATATCAGTGCTAAGGTGATCATTAAATCTAAACATATTGCAATAGGTTTACATATCTTAGTGCTAAGACTAGTAGTTGCAGGCAAACAATAGATCTTATGTACCTCCTTTGTAGAAACTTCACAGAACTACAAACTTAGTTAAGAACAATTATTCTTAGTTGCAGAAAAAAAGTAGGTCTTATGTACCTTCTTTGTAGAAACTTCACAGAACTTAGTAAATTCCACTTGGTGAAGAACAATTTTTTCTTGAATTAATTCTGACTATGAAATTCAAGCAATATCCTCCCTTCTGTTTGAATCTTACAAGCTCATGTGACCTATATATTTCAATAAACCCTCAAGTGGAGGTAATACAAGATAACCGTCACATTATGAAGTTATACAAAAAGTGCCTGCATGTTGATTGGACGAAACCGATCATGTGAATTATTTTAACAATGAAGCATTGCACACTGATGAAACCACCGTACCATACTGTTTTCACAAAAAGCTTTTTGAAATTGTTTAGATAAAACTAGATAATCATTCTTGAGTTTTATAATTGACTAAAATGATTTATAAGAAAACAAGTTAGATATATTTCATAATCTTTTCTATGAACTATTTCTTGTGAGTAAATTAACATGAGAGAACTGGCACTAATATTGGTGGAGCATAAGATGTGTTTCATAAAATCAAAACTGTTGTTGTTGCTGTTTTTTTGATTTTACATTTAATTTCAATTTTAAGGGTTTGTTTTGAAATTAAAACTTACCTTTAATTTCAGAGTCAGATTTTATAAGAAATGAATTTCATAATGTGTTTGTCCACACAGTTAAAACCTCTTTGAACTTTTTTATGGTTTAACTTACAAGTTTCAAACAGATAATGTACATACAACGTAATAATGGCATATTTTGTGAATTTTTTGGACACAACAACAATATTTGAGAACTACTTGTTGCTAGGAAACAAATGAATTCTTGTGCATTAGAAGAAGTAAACAGAGCACCGTATAACCAAATTATACGCCCTCTCATTTTTCTCAACAAGTATTTTACACATTTATGGTAGAATTTAAAGGTAAAACTACCCCCACATATAAATGTATTCTGAACTCGCTATCACCACCAAAACCCATGTAGGATTAATAAACAACCTCCATTTTAGTACTTTTAAGTTAGATGTATTCCAGGTCTAATCTTAAAAGTAAAAAACTTCCAAAAATAAACATAATCTTATCTAATTATCATCAAAAGGAAATATTCTGTGGAAAATTAAGAATCATTACTAAACTAACAAAAATATTTTTCAAGCAAATATTGCTACAGTATTTAAAATAGCTATCATGAAGAAAATGACAAACAGTGTAATATCAAGTGAAACGCTCGATCTAAAATGTTTTTTTATCCATGACCAGTTTCCTTTATTGTCCTCCTTGTCTCCATCTGTTCC
This sequence comes from Steromphala cineraria, assembly GCA_916613615.1. NCBI lineage: Eukaryota > Metazoa > Mollusca > Gastropoda > Trochida > Trochidae > Steromphala > Steromphala cineraria. The sequence continues at coordinate 3,546,813 of OU744726.1, forward strand.
TCTCTGATCAGAAACTTTGTTATCTCTTTGGTGATGAAAGTATATTGTCAACACCGATATACTGATGGACAGAAGACTTTGAACAAAGAGAGTGATCATATAGTACGTCAGCTTTGGTACACGGCTTGAGGATCGTGGTAAGATGTCAAAAACAAAATTGAGAAATACAGCATGGGAGACAAACAAGGAGACAAGAAAGGAAATCTTTTCACCTGATTGGACCGGAAGCAGAAAGACGAGAGCATTCATCACAGAGGTCAAGGACATGGGCAAAATGATGGTGTTGATGTAGAACTGGCTCTGTCTACGGAGCCTCAGTTTGATGTAGTAGAAGACTTGGTCCCTGTCTGTTTGGGATCCATTTGTCATACTTATCAAGCTCCATTCTGCCTCCTTCTTTATGATATCGGTGAAATCATTGTCAGGATCAATTGCAACATATAAACGTATATAAGGATTGAATGCCATCAAACTTATTTGGCATGTCTGTTCATCAAATGGAAACTCATATGAATCAGTTGTGCATACAGTGGTATACTTGTCAGGAATTATGGAAATCACATGACCGTCAGGTTTGACAAAGACGGAAACTGATCTTGTACCGAATAAATTCAAATTAGTCTCTGCATTTGTCATCAATATCCCAGGGGTCCATACCTCCTCAGAATCAAGAAACATGTATTCAAGCCCATTATAGTCATCTCTATTCCACCGAAGAACTGGATCAAGCCATGCAAGGTAGAGACCTCCTGTGAAGCTCAAAGTCTGATCGGCTGAGTTCAAATCCAAAATGGCTGCAATTCTTATGAAGGTGAAAATCTCAATTTTGCCTTCATCATCAAAAGGAGGGAATTTTGCACGGTTTATGTTCAAATTGCCTTTGAGTTTCATTGTTTCATCTCGTAAATTTTCACATGACATCAGTTCAAGATTTGACAACAGGAATAAACAAAAGCACAAATAAAATCTCCTTTTTTTCTTTGATTCCATGTCTATTTAGGGGATATAAACAATGACAATATGAATGAAGATGTATCAATATACAAAGATTTAAAAGTTTCTAGCAGACCAGTTTAGTTTTTTTTAATAGGGATACTATTATTGTAGAAAACACAGTACTAAAAACACCATTTATGTTCTGACAAATAGTTCTTTTTAAGTTGGTCCTTGTTTATACCAATCCAGGAGAAACGTTATGTTTTCCAGGAAAATGTTCAGTTGATGAGCCAGAACGCCAATCCCTGATGAACTTGACGTTTCCCTTGGTATAACTGAGTCTCAAACTCTTGAACAAGAAGGTCAGTTTTATTACCCTGATGTTTTTCTTGGAATTGCTTTTGTTCTTCACCCACAAGTTGAATCTATGATTACCAAGAAGTTAACTCTGTGATGAGACTCTGCTCTTTTCCTTGGAATATCTCCAGTTCTTGAACTGGAAGTTTAATCTTTGATAACCCTGCTATTTTACTAGGAATATCTCCAGTTCTTGAACCACAAGATTAACCTGTGATGACCCTGATGTTTTTCTTGGAATTGCGTTTTTTCTTGAACAGCAAGTTAAATCTGCGATGACCAAGAAGTTAACTCTGTGATGTCTCTGTTCTTTTCCTTGGAAGTACTTCAGTTCTTGAACCAGAAGGTTAATGCTGGATCATATTGTGGTCCATCAACGAAAGAGTCAATTGTTTTTAGCCAGAAGGTAAATCGTGATGTTTCACCAGGAATAAGTTCAGTTCCTTAACCACAATTTTCAGAGAAAAACAAAAACTCTCAAATCTCAACCTTAATCAGGAAATACTTGTGTCCAGGTGATTGAAACCAACAATGCAAATTATGAATCTTCAGGAAATGGCTTTAAATTGAGGTCTGATTACCTCTTTCTGTTAACATTGATTGTTATAATGTTTCCTCATTGCAATTAATGGTTCAATTGAGATTGTTCTAAGAAGTCACCATTCATGCTGTTTGACAATTATATTTAAGCTCTACTTGTAAAGCCATCCATGAATCTAATTGGTGAGATAGGAAACTATTTGAACAGGGTGTTTAATGGGGAAATGTTTACCTTCTATCATAAGTTTTATACATGAACATCTATTTATATGTAATTGGTTTGTGCCAACTCTTATGAATACATTAAGAAACTAATTTTCATCTAAAAGCTAAGTTGTTAACAAATAGTTATTATTCTTGATCAAACAATGTTTAATAGCGCTTTTAACATCAAAAGCTTATTGTTGGTTCAACGATAATGTAATTCAAAGATCATGTTAATAATGCAAAAAGAGAGATAAATTAATACGCTTCCACAAGTATCATCCTTGAACACACATTGACATTGATTGACTGGTGTGATTTTGGTCAACTAGTAAAACGACCCCCAAAATAATCTTATTGTTATCGTTTCATCACCACCAGGACACATGCAGGATTAAAAAACAACATCAATGTTGGCAATTTTAAATTTAATGTAATACAGGTCTAATTTTAAAAAAAACCACTACCCCCAACAATAAACTTATTCTTATCTGATCATTATCGAAAGGAAATATTCTAAGGAAAAAAAAGACATGTGTTAAAAAACTGCTCCAATTTAATCCACGTCTCATTTTTTAAAAACTTTCCAAAAGAACAAACTTATTCATATCTAATCATAATTTCAGAAGGAAGTATTCATAGGAAAATTGAGACAATTTAATTTTGCTAAATGTTTTAGATTAAACAAATATTTTTCAAGCAAAAATTGCTACAGTATTCAGAACAGACATCATTAAGAATAGGAGAAACAGTGCTACATCAAGGGTGAAGCTTGATCTAAAATGTTTTTTTATCCCTGAACAGTTTCGTTTTTTGTCCTTCTCATCTCTAGCTATTTCTCTCTGATCAGAAACTTTGTTATCTCTTCGGTGATGAAAGTATATTGTCAACACCGATATGCTGATAGACAGAAGACTTTGAATGATGACAGCGATCATATAATATGTTAGTTTTGGTACACGGCTTGAGGATCGTGGTAAGATGTCAAAAACAAAATTGAGAAATACAGCATGGGAGACAAACAAGGAGACAAGAAAGGAAATCTTTTCACCTGATTGGACCGGAAGCAGAAAGACGAGAGCATTCATCACAGAGGTCAAGGACATGGGCAAAATGATGGTGTTGATGTAGAACTGGCTCTGTCTACGGAGCCTCAGGTTGATGTAGTAGAAGATTTGGTCGCTGTCTATTTGGGATCCATTTGTCATACTTATCAAGCTCCATTCTGCCTCCTTCTTTATGATATCGGTGAAATCATTGTCAGAATCAATTGCAACATGTAGACGTATGTAAGGAGTTAATGCCATGAAACCGATTTGACATGTCTGTTCATCAAATGGGAACTCGTATGAATCAGTTGTGCATACAATGGTATACTTGTCAGAAATTATGGAAGTCACAAAACCTTCAGAATTGACTAGAATTGTGACTGATCTTGTACTGAATAAATTCAAATTAGTCTCTGCATTTGTCATCAATATTCCAGGGGTCCATAATTCCTCAGAATCAAGTAACATGACTTCAAGCCCATCATAGTCATCTCTATTCCACCGAAGAACTGGATCAAGCCATGCAAAGTAGACACCTCCTGTGAAGCTCAAAGTCTGGTCGGCTGAGTTCAAATCCAAAATGGCTCCCATTTTTAGGGAGGCTAACATCTCAATTTTGCCTTCATCATCAAATGGAGGAAACTTTGCAAGGGTCAAGTTCAAATTTCCTTTGAGTTGCATTGTTGCTTCCCGTAATTTCTCACATGACATCAGTTCAAGACTTGACAACAGGAATATACACAAATAGAAAGATTTACTTTTGGTCTTAAATTCCATGTCTTCTTCAGGGAAAAATTTACAAATTAGAGACTCCTGAACAAGACAGTACCTCTGTTAAGATCCGGATGTATTCTTAGAATTACTTCAGTTCTTTAACAAGCAGTAAACCTGGTAATGATCTTGACATTTTCCTTGGAATTACCTCAATTCTTGAACCAGAAGCTCCTTGTTTGGATGACCAAAATGTTTGTTTGATAGTAACTTCAGTTCTTGAACCTTCAGTTAACTCGTTGATTGTCCTGATATCCTGCTTGTTGTCTCAAGAATAACTCCAGTTCTTGAACCAAAAGATTCAGCAAATAATAGAAAAGTCTTAATTCCCAATCTTTATGAGGAATTACTTTTGCCCAACACTTTTGCCTACACCGCCACCTATGAGCCGTCAGAAAATGGTTGTAAGTTGATGTCTGATATCATACATTGATTTCATAGTGTTTCTATGGTGATAATGAAATAATTATTTGAAAAGTGCAAAAACTGCAGACTGTATTTGATAACATGTCAGTAATGGAGAGATTAGTAAATAAAAAAATCTATTTATATGTTATCTGTTTTGTCAAACGATATGAATACATTTGGGAAATTATTTTGCATAAAAAAATAAGTAGTTGTCAAATAATTATTGATATTAATCATGAAATAGTTAATAGTGTTTTTAAAGGTAAAAGGTTATTGTTGATTCAATGATAATATAATTCAAAGATCATGTTAATTATTCAAAAACTGTCGCCAGAAGTTATTCACATGTCTGTGATGGAGAGTTAAGTAAATATTCTTCTATTAGTCACTTCCCTGAACACACATCGAAATCATTGGCTAGTGTGATTCTGGTCAATCTGAGTAGTTTTTAAGCTTTTAAAGTGATAAATGTGCCGATTTTTAAACTAGGTTAGTGCTAAGGTGATCATTAAATCTAAACATATTGCAATAGGTTTACATATCTTAGTGCTAAAGACTAGTAGTTGCAGGCAGAAAATAGATCTTATGTACCTCCTTTGTAGAAACTTCACAGAACTGCATACTTAGTTAAGAACAATTATTCTTGAATAAATTCAGACTATGAAATTCAAGCAATATTCTCCCTTCTGATTGGATCTAACAAGCTCATGTGACTTATACATTTCAATAAACCCTCAAGTGGAGGTAATATAAGATAATTGTTACATTATGAAGTTATACAAAAAGTGCCTGCTGATTGGACGAAACCGATCATGTGAATTATTTTAACAATGAAGCATTGCACACTGATGAAACCACCGTAACATACTTTTTTCACAAAAAGCTTTTTGAAATTGTTTAGATAAAACTAGATAATCTTTCTTTAGTCTTATAATTGACTAAAATGATTTATAAGAAAACAAGTTAGATATATTTCATAATCTTTTCTATGAACTATTTCTTGTGAGTAAACTAACATGAGAGAACTGGCACTAATATTGGTGGAGCATAATAATAAAGGCCACCCCACACCAACACAGCGCGCAAGCAGCGCAGCGCAGCGCGCCCGCAGCAAAAAAATTGCTCATGTTGATTTATGATTGATAACTCACACCAACGCAGCGCGCCAACAGCGCGCCAGCACCAAAATTTCTGAATCGCAAAAAAAGTGATTTTTGCTGCGTGGCGCTTCGACGCTTCGGGGAATCCCCTACTTCTGACTTCGATAATATCCTGAGATTATTCTCCATATTCTTGTCTTTACTGCAGAATAGTATGCATCAAAGAAGTTGGCGTTGTTGTTTACGTCTTCAGTAGACGTACATCAATGTTTTCTTTTCCCGACCCTAATATTAATTTGACAGTCGTTCTCTGGTCACTCATTCATACGTGAGGACGATTGTAATGTTTTTGGATTCGAACTGGACCTTTCATTTACGGGTCGATTTCGCCCAAAAGCTTAGCATGTCTACTCCGCAGTAAGGACAGAAATCGTATAATAACAATAGGTCTTCAAGACAAACCTAACAAGATCTCATTGGTCACTTGTTCCTCATATTTTATCGCTGCATTGACGCTCTGCTCTTTAAGAAACGCGTGATACGCGCTGCGCTGTTGGCGCGCTGTGTCAGTGTGGGGAGGCCTTAAGATGTGTTTCATAAAATCAAAACTGTTGTTGTTGCTGTTTTTTTAATTTTACATTTAATTTCAATTTCAAGGGTTTGTTTTGAAATTAAAACTTACCTTTAATTTCAGAGTCAGATTTTATAAGAAATGAATTTCATAATGTGTTTGTCCACACAGTTATAACCTGTTTGAACTTTTTTATGGTTTAACTTACAAGTTTCAAACAGATAATGTACATACAACGTAATAATGGCATATTTTGTGAATTTTTTTGACACAACAGCAATATTTGAGAACTACTTGTTGCTAGGAAACAAATGAATTCTTGTGCATTAGAAGAAGTAAACAGAGCACCGTATAACCAAATTATACGCCCTCTCATTTTTCTCAACAAGTATTTTACACATTTATGGAAGAATTTAAAGGTAAAACTACCCCCACATATAAATGTATTCTGAACTCGCTATCACCACCAAAACCCATGTAGGATTAATAAACAACCTCCATTTTAGTACTTTTAAGTTAGATGTATTCCAGGTCTAATCTTAAAAATAAAAAACCTCCAAAAATAAACATAATCTTATCTAATTATCATCAATGGGAAATATTCTGTGGAAAATTAAGAATCATTACTAAACTAACAAAAATATTTTTCAAGCAAATATTGCTACAGTATTCAAAATAGCTATCATGAAGAAAATGACAAACAGTGTAATATCAAGTGAAACGCTCGATCTAAAATGTTTTTTTATCCATGACAAGTTTCCTTTATTGTCCTCCTTGTCTCCAGCTGTTTCTCTCTGATCAGAAACTTTGTAATCTCTTCGGTGATGAAAGTATATTGTCAACACCGATATACTGATGGACAGAAGACTTTGAACAAAGAGAGTGATCATATAGTACGTCAGCTTTGGTACACGACTTGAGGATCGTGGTAAGATGTCAAAAACAAAATTGAGAAATACAGCATGGGAGACAAACAAGGAGACAAGAAAGGAAATCTTTTCACCTGATTGGACCGGAAGCAGAAAGACGAGAGCATTCATCACAGAGGTCAAGGACATGGGCAAAATGATGGTGTTGATGTAGAACTGACTCTGTCTACGGAGCCTCAGTTTGATGAAGTAGAATGGACGATCACTTTCTATTTCTGTTCCATTCGTCATACTTATCAAGCTCCATTCTGCCTCCTTCTTTATGATGTTAGTGAAGTCATGTTCTGAAGGATCAATTGTCAGAACTAGACGAATATGAGGATTAAATGCCATCAAACTAATTTGACATGTCTGTTCATCAAATGGGAACTCATATGAATCAGTTGTGCATACAATGGTATACTTGTCAGAAAGTACTCCAAGCACATACCCCTCAGATTTGACGTAGATTATAGATGATCTTGTACCGAATAAATTCAAATCGGTCTCTGCATTTGTTAACAATATTTCAGGTGTCCATATTTGATTTGAATCAAGAAAAATGTATTCAAGTCCATAATAGTCATCTTTATTCCATCTGAGAACTGGATCAATCCAGAGAAAGTTTAAGGTCCCGGTGAAACTCAAAGTCTGATCAGCTGAGTTCAAACCCAAAATGGCTGCCACAGTCATCGACGTAGAAATTTCTATTTTGCTTTCATTGTCAAATGGAGGGAACTTTGCATGGGTGAAATTCAAATCACCTTTGAGTTTTGCTATTGCATCACGTAATTGTTGACTTGAACTCACTCCGACACTGAACCACAGATAAAAGCAAAACAAAGGAATTCTGTTCCTGGTTGAGGGTGCCATTATTCAGAGTATAATCAAAACATGAGAAGATCAACGTTCATAACAATGAAGATTTAACAGAATTTAGATTGCAAACAGTCAGCAAACAATACACTTACCTAGATAAGCCTATGAATGACCTTGTTTATTGCGAACTTGAAGTTTTCAGGAATATCACAGTAATTATCCTTTCTCTGCAGGTCAAGATTGAAAAATTGGCACAACAGCAATCATAAGGTTTAACAGTTCTTTCACACTTGTTCAATCTTTTGCGAGAATTATTTGTGTTGATTTTGTTAAGTGTCAGCTTAAGCTTATTCTGTTTATTGTTTCAGAATTTAATTTATAATGGTTCTTGGCAAGCTTATACTGTTTTTCCAATCCTCATTGATCCTGATGTTTTCACAAGAACAACCCTAGTCCTTGAACCAAAGGACAATCCAGAATAATCCTTATCTTTTCACAGGAAAAACCAAGACTTTGAACAAAAGGACAATCCAAAATAATCCTGATGTTTTCCTAGGAATAACTGAAGTCCTTGAACCATTGGACGATCCTTTTAACCCTGATGTTTTCCTAAAAATAACTCACATCCTTGAGCCAAAGTAGGATTCTTGATTATCCTGAAGTTTGCTAGGAATAACTCAAGTCCTTGAACAAAAGGACAATCCAGAATGATCCTGATGTTTTCCTAGGAATAACTGAAGTCCTTGAACCATTGGACGATCCTTTTAACCCTGATGTTTTCCTAAAAATAACTCACGTCCTTGAGCCAAAGTAGGATTCTTGATTATCCTGAAGTTTGCTAGGAATAACTCAAGTCCTTGAACAAAAGGACAATCCAGAATGATCCTTATGTTTTCCAAGGAAGAACTCAAGTCCTTGAACCAAAAGACAGCCCTGTATGTCAGAATCTTCCAAATCACATTCCAATTCTGGAACTATGTTTTCCAATATGATTGAACCTTTGCTACATTATACAACTCCAGATTGCTCACTGATAAGGGCCTGATTTCTTCAAATGTTTAGATTATTTGTTGACCGTTTCTATGGTGATTAACAACATCACAGTAAGTTGTTTATTTAGATATATATTTTATTCTGGTTCAGATAAATTGATAAAATAATAAAACATTTACGCAGACTAATGATTACCTACTGTCATAGAATTTGATACCCAAAGACTATTGTGTATGTCAACCACTTGGGCCAGTGCTGGTAAATACATTCAGAAAGCCATTAGTTTCAAAATGCATCATTCCTTGTCAAGTAATAGTTTGTAGTGCTTTCAGAGGCAATATGTTGATGTTGGCTCCAGATTAATGGAAGTTGATGTTATTGCAAACAGTAATTTGTCACCGGTGTGTGATTGAGAGATAAGTAAATATGCTTCCATCAGGTGATGCCACCGACTCACCCTGTGACTCCCTCGGGCACACATGGAAATCAATTATTTGTTGGGTTATCAAGCAGGATTTAGGTTTTTCAAAGCTATATTTGTGCTTAGGTTAACATTTAAAGCTTACATCGTCAATCATTGTTTACAAATATCTTACCACTAGATAATATCCTACCACTAGATAATATCCTAAAAGATTCCTGTAATTAAATCTTAACCATTTACCCGTTTGACAAATGCTATGGGCCAATTTTATGGCCAATCTTAGCCGATACCATCACCTTTATTCATTTGACAACAATTTGAATATTGAAGGCTGTTGATAACTATTGTATTCTCATTATGTAAACCTCATTGTTATCTTACCCAGTTCTTAGTTCAAGGATGAATGTTGGTTGAAAAGAAATTGCACAGACTAGTTTAGGCATCTCTACTTATGTTTCAAGAAGCAATTGCCTTCAACAACTAAAATATATGGTACAGTCTCCTTCGCTTCATGAATTATCAATACCAATATGGGTTACTCCTTGGACTAGAATGGAACACAGTGACCATTCCATTAAAATTTTCTTTTGTCTCTTCTCAAGACCTAAAATCCGTAAACAGTTGAAATGGGTATTTACTCCTTGTTTTCTTTAAAATTGGGTAATGTCCATTTTGATGTTCTTTAAAGTTATACCATCTATCTTTCAGACTTGAATGTTGTCATTGCATGAACTTATTAGATAAACTCTTAGTCTAGTGTACTTATATTGCATTCCCTCATGGCTGCATAACAACTACTGTATACGTAGATGAGCAATGTTCAGGAATTTACAAATGATGTTATTTAGACTCACTGGACTAACTAAAGGAAATAAATAGGCTTCGATTATCACTGACAGACACTGCTGTAGAGTTTTATGAACTCCTAACTCGTTAACATTCCCTATTTAATTGAGCGGCACTTATATGCCGGTAAGCTTAAAGCTTGTTGTGCCAATACATATTCATGTAAATGCTTTCATGAATAAAAATATGTTTTAATCACATTCCCTACCATGCAAACAACACAGAAGAATGGTTTATAAGGTTTGACACCACTGTAAAATGATATCGATGCATGTAATAATCGTTTTGGGTCAAATCAGTAGGGTTTACAAATTGGTGTGTACAGTGCCTGAGATATTTTTATTTTTTGGGGAGAAAGAAAATGCCTGCGAATCTGAACTCCAAGTTTTTGTAACTGATTGCATTTGAAGTGAATTGATTACATAAAATATGGAGATACGCTGCTTATCTGAAGCACTGCTTTATGTTTGAAGCCTGATGAGTATAATTATACTTTCCATTTCACGGCTGGTGCTGAGATGGCGATAATGAAACTTGTTTGTTTTAATATCATCAATAGTCTATGAAAGAGGATTTTAAAAAAGCAGGGTTTTTTTTCTTTACTATAATGTCATTTTATTGTTATTCTCTGCTTATTTCATAGTTGCAGGAAAACATCTGCTTGAGAAGATAAAGAGAAGTGAACAGAGGCGTAAGACAAGGCTACGCTATTCGCCCAGTGACTCTCAACTCGAGATAGATCGACATCACTACTTCCGATATCGACGAAATAGCAGCGAGAATTCCTTGAAAACCAGTGAAGAAAGCAAGACTGAAGGTATTTACCTATTATTTCAAAAATGCGTTTCCATATTTTCTTTTATTAAAACAAACATAATCAGAGGTGCAACTATAATCAGATTACGTTGAACATAAACTAATACTAAACATTTTTACTCTTTCATGAAACCTAACTGTTACATATCATTGAGGTATTCTTTTTTTTAAATTTAGCAAGCAACACTTTTTGTTGATAATTGATGGATTTTTTTTCTGGAACAAATATATATTAATTGCAACAGTGATCAAACATTATCTTATAAGTTTAAAGATGAGAACTAGCTCTTACATTATCTTTCAATTTATACTCGATAATTGTTTTCTCAGTTTCAGTAATCTCTGGCCATATCAAAAGCAAGAGACACAAGAGTCTGCCCAAAGATATCTTCAGAAATGATCCACGAAGGGCAAGGTCACAAGGGGAGAAACTCTCACCAACCAAACAATCTCCCCCAGAGTCGTCTCCCCTTAGTACATCAACCAGGAAAGTTCATGCTACTGGTTTTAAGTCAACAACCCTTCCAAATAAACTGGAATCCAGCAACAAGCCTGAACTTGATATACTTGGTAAGGGAAAACAAAAAATGGTCAATTCTATATAAGATATTGTATGAATTTCAGGAAGCCTTGAATGTGTGCATTTATTATCTTATTTGTGCCTTGTAAACAATTTATTTTAAAAAAATGTGTACTTTGTAACTAGTAAACATTTGAGTGTAAAATTAATTTTTTTCTCTAATTATTTTTCCTTAATTCAGGTTCATACTTTCATACATGTCCGTCCATCCATTCATCCATCACCAATGCATGTTATGCTGTTTACTTTATCACCCCTCCCATCTGCTCTTTCATTATTGTTTTTCGCTGTGTTTGTATGATGCCATAGACTAAATCTTAAACCTAGTCTGTTTAAGTCAATTCACTGACTTATTCACAAATTTTCTTTGCTACAGAAACACCAGTGTTCGAACACTCTATTGATGAGCTAGAGGAATGGAAACAGACAACCCTGACTGGTGCCAATATTCCATTCAGTCCCTCTGACCCTCGACGGAATAACCTGGACAAGTTTGGGAACAAGATGGACACTCCAAGAGGTAGGTGACATGTCTCCTTAAAAGATAGTCCAATATTCTACCTTACATGCAGGTCTTACTGGGAATAATCCAAGATAGAGGTGTCGAGCTACATATCCTGTTCTTGAACGTCCAAGATGGCTTGTGTTGAACCAGGGAGAAAACAATTTTTTTCTAATTTGTCAAAACTTTTACCTTTTTAATTCTTATTTCAATCCAGAATATTGGCAGATGTTAAGTCGTTTGATTACTGAAGAATGGTATGGAAGGTATCATCTTAAAGTGACACAGAGTATCTTTCTTAAAACTTTATTTGGTTTTGATAAGCTACAAAATATCTAATATGCTGATTGAAGTTCATATCTCATCACTTGACTTGCAAATATATCCATTTATGCATAATGTCTCTAAAATGCTTGATTTTATGGAAAAATCAAGAAAACATCTCAAATACGTTTAATATTCAAAATTATGCATCCAATTAATCTACCTATAAGTTACAATACCTAATAAACACTATCGAATCGAATATATCTTCCTGCCAGCTTATGACAAGGTTTTAAAATTACGTTTGGCGAATTTGCGCGCGCCACTCGAGCCACATTGTCCGTTTTTTTAACAAAATCCCGACTTTGAATGGCCGTATTTTCGATCTAATGTACTGATTGGCCTTTAACTTATTGTTTTCAGTTAGTGGGTCCCGATGTAATAACATCGATTTCAAAATTTGACATATGTGATCCTATCAACATACTCTGTGTCTCTTTAACATATCCATTCATGCCAATCCTCACCCATCCTTTATCATTGAATCAAAAGGGAGACATCATGAGATTTCATTACTTCTTCATAAAATTACTACAAACACAATTAATGTACTATGAAATTTGTAATTTTTTGGGGAAATATTATTAGATATTTTGTTCCTTTTCTCGTGGAATGTATGTATATCTCATTTCAAGTGGAAATATGTATACTTGTCGCTGCAATGCTTGTGAAAAAATACATTTCTACCTGGCTCGATGAGATATACATGAAATTCAACGAAGAATATATATATCTGTGTATCTAAAATATTGTCATTATATTATTATCATATCGTAATTTCTCCATTCATTCAACATCTTCAATAATCGACCACATAATCTTTTTCTGAGGTCACAAATTCAAATCACTTCTAAAATTTTAACCAACTACCAAAATGTCATGCTCCTGTACATCCACTACTTCTTAAAATTATTGTTTAACTTTCAAAGTAAAATTATTCAGGATTGCAAATTTTTTTTCACAGGAAAAAATTTAGAATATTTTCATTATGATGACATTGCCATATCATTAGTTCTTCTATAAAAATCATGCAAAAATATCACATATGCTCTAAATGTATCTAATATTCAACCATAGTGCTGAAAGAGCCACGAAGAGTTAAAAATAGTTCAACCAGAGACATTTTCTGAAAATGTTCTGAAAATTCTAGGGTCAAATTATTAGAGAATTGTTTTATTTTTTAATCAATATTTCATTTCTGAATCCCTGTTACAAGTCCGAACAGGGAACCAGGGGCATTCCTTGTCCTCAGATTCAATAAAGTTGACAGAAGAGAGGATTCTGGTTTTTCACAGACAAAAACAAACAAAAACACTTAACACAACTTTCGCACACACATGCACACAAAGTAACTGTGATGAATATATAATGAACAGGCATATAAAGGCATTTTTTTTGTCTAAAGTGGCTAATGGAAAGAAGCATATTTAGTTAATGTACTACTTCTCATCAAAAAGTGAAATATTGTATATTTACTGTATATGCTGTGTACAGGTAAGTGGTTGAGGAAGTATATTTACTGTATATGCTGTGTACAGGTAAGTGGTTGAGGAAGTATATTTACTGTATATGCTGTGTACAGGTAAGTGGTTGAGGAAGTATATTTACTGTATATGCTGTGTACAGGTAAGTGGTTGAGGAAGTATATTTACTGTATATGCTGTGTACAGGTAAGTGGTTGAGGAAGTACACACTGGTGGAGAAGAGGAAGGAGAAGGACGGGAGAAGAGAGGACCCCGCGACGGGATGTTTCACAGATTCCTCCAACTCAGAATCGTCCATGGTAGGTGTCGGTGTTGTGAATTTGCTATTTAATAATACATTTTTTTTAGGTGAAAACCTCTTTATCATTCAGTGCCTGATGTAAATTGCAGGCAAAGCTATGTTACCCTGTCTTGAAATCATATTAATAGTATAATTTAAAAAAACATAAGGTCATACTCTAAACTGAGTCTGTAGAACAGTCATCACGTAACAGTATGCATTATCATGTTTTAACTCTTGGTAAACTAAATATTTGCAATTTTATTGGAGGAATTTTTTTCACATATTTTTTTTTACAATAAAGAAGTTCTAATATAGAATGTTGATTCCATTTTATCATAAAACTGTTTGAGTTTGGTAAATCAAAGTTTGAATTTGAATAATCAAGCTTATGTTATTTCGAACCAACAGTTTTAGTGTTAAAAAACAATTGTCAGCCAAAACACACAATTGTTATAGAGGGCAGGGGGTCAATAGTGTCTGACACTCGTCAATCAATTGCATGTTAAATCATTTGGATTTGTTTGCTACCTTTACCTGAAAGTATACTCTGTTTCCAGGGATACAGTCAATCCAGTAGCATAACACAGGAATCAGGTACGTGTTTTTACTTTGGTATTTAGTTTTATTTGTTTGGATTAGAAATGGGTCCCTTCTAGTTTATTATATGATTGAATATACACAGTGTTATCAGTCACTATTGACAATAACAATGGAACAGACTGGCAACTGAAAACAGATATGATATGATGTCATCAAACAAAGCTCTGACGCAATGACATATGGAAGGGGATGTGTGCCAAAAATGAATTCATGTACACTCGTAACTCGCAAGATGTAACATGTTGTTCTTAACCATGAGAAATCATGTACAAATGTAATTTGAAACATTGCAATCGTGTAAAACTTGTCTTTTCAAGAATTACATGGTTGAGAACGACATGTTCATTTTTGGCACACACCCCCTTCCATAATGACATGCCTACGTTATTATGTCTCCCCCCAAAGGGTCGGGAGACATATTGTTTTTAGCTGAGTTCCCGTTGGCGTTGGCGTTGGCGACGGCGTCGGCGTTCCCATTTCGTTTCCGGAGCATATCTCTCAAAGTATGTGACCAATCATCACCAAACTTGGTATGCTGTCTCTCCATATCATGTAGATGTGCCTTTTGGAGGTTATAGATTTTTTAAAATTTACTTTTTTTTATTGGCAACAATTTGGACTTAGTCTTTTTCAAGGGTTTCAGCATCAAATCATTTAGAATTTTGAATATTTTGTTTGCTACAATTGTGGGGTTGATTTATTCAATTTGAATTATACAGAGAACATTAATGGTGCTTTATGATAGTATTGTTTGGAGCATTTGAGGAAGGGGGAGACATCCGTTTTTACGGGTAAAAACACTTTCTAGTTATCCCCTGTCATAAAATAGAAAGGGTATATAGGTAACGGCTTCAGCCTGTGTCCATGGGTCCATCGGTCCGAGTCAAAGGGGACAATTTTCTCAAAAACTGTTTAAGATAAGATAGCCATATTTGCTGTATGTCTTTAGGGCATCAATACCTGGATGGAGTTCGAAACTCAGAAGCACACAATTATTTTTTCAAAGAGGTATTGCGCTTGTTCCATGGTTTGGACTCTGTTTGAGGGCCATACCCTTAAACATCAACTAACCTCGACCTCACCACTTCTCGATTTTCGTTTCAAAAAAATAAAAGCTGGACTTAAAATTTGTTTATTTGTCCAATAAACACCTTTTATTAGCCTTTCATTTAGACAGCGTAATTATTGGCTGTGGAAAACCCACCTGGGTTAGGGGCCATAAAACTCGCACGGGTGTGACGTAATAAACAGACTATACAGAGTAACGCATCATTATTTCAACTGAAATACCGCCTAAATAATTGTTTAATTACCATTGATGTGGATATGATTTTTACACTAAATGCTTAGTAGTGTTACGTCGTCAATTGATTTATCTAACTGACTGGAAAACATTTCTTGAAAATCGTTAATTATTAGTTTTTTTCCCTGTGTTATTGTTACGATAGATGTATAGATAACGAGGCTGATTCTGTTTATGACGTCACAAAATGGGGGCGTGACCAGTCATGCATTTACTTGTTTGTTGTCAGAAAAGTCTAAGCGGCCCATCAAAAGTGGCTTTCTAAAACGGCTTTCATTACCAAACAAAACATATTTGAGTAGCGACCTTTAACGCACTATACAATATTGTAATCAGACTTTCTATATTCCAAAGAAAATAGTGAAATATGTTTGTGGTTATGTGAGCTTTAAAACATATTTTCGTCTTCTCCAAAAGGCAAAGGCCTAGAAAGCTAAAATCTTGTGTTCAGGATCCTTGACTAGTGAGGACTATAACTTATAGCTTTGGTGATTCTGGATTCTGCTTTAGTCACTTAGCAGAATGATTAATATTGTCCGCAGTGAATGAAACATCCTCAATATTGTTAACAGCAAACTCACTCAGCTTAGTCAATCAGCGGTATCATTAACGTTGCTGGAAAATTGATTGTTAAAGATGCTGTATCATACTTGCAATATTTTTAAAAGTATTTTTAATGTATTCGTTGAATTTTTAGAAAAATTTAGCAACCAACCTTGAGAAAATCGGACCAAAATTCATTAAAAAGAAGATAATTTACCAAAAAATACCGAAACGGCAGTCGACATAAGGGCAAATCAAGTGTGGCCATTTCATAACTTCCGGTTTCTAAATGTACGCTTGAAAACCTTCTCTGTCGCGCTCAAATAGATTTCATTTTCTTTTTCCCTGAATTAGGTATTCGTTGCTGTCAAAGTTGATACCCATCGAACCCAATTACGGTAGTTTAGACACGGTGTAAATCCTACAGGTATAATGATTACGTCACCGAAAGCGGGTTCGTTAAATGCTTTGCCCTTTCTACATATTTCTACAAGGGGTACTGTGCTTTTAGCGTCGAAATAAGTATGTTATTGTTGATTAAACAAACTAAATATGATATCAAAATTTCGACGAAAGAAAGTGATGTATTTCTTTTCTCAATAGCTAAATTTCATCCTGGACCGCTTGCAAGTATGATACAGCATCTTTAAGTGAACCTTGAGTAAATAAGTAAAGATTGAGGACTTTGTCAAATGTATGTAGGCTTTTGGTTATACATATAACTGACAAGGAGTTTTTATGGATTATCCACTTCTTTATTGTAGAATGTTGTGACGTTTCGCTATAGAAAAGCAGACGCCAAATCAGCCATTTCAGAACACATCACGAAATTTCCACAACACAACATCAACTGGGACTCACAACACTCACAAACAACAAACATGATTACACTCAGTGTCGTTTAGCTGAAGCAGTACAGATTATCCGCTTACCGCCCTCTTTGAACAGGGATCAACGTTATTTCATCCCATCAGCTTATGCATGCATTGTTATCTCATCCTGTTGTTACTGTTATCATCTCATCATCATCAAGTCCATATGTATAAATTGCTGTACTCCAATTTTCTCATATGCTTGCAAACGGTATAAGAATCTATACTGAAACGTCGCTACATTCTACAATAAAGAAGTTGATAATCAATAAAAACTCCTTGTCATCTGATACTTCCAACTTCTAAAATGCCTCTCAAACAACATACATATAATTGAAAAAATTATCCGAGATTAAGTTTAAACGTGAACCAGCGAACTTGATTCTTGGGTCCCTTGAAATTTGTTATATTCGTGTTCTACTGTATTTTGATAAAACTCATGAATCATCTGGATTCAAACTTACATTTATACTAAATCATCAACATGTTGAGATAAAATAGTATGTAATGGAAATATTGCCCTAAAATCCTCTAAATTAGCTCGCCATATGGAGTGAAAAAACAATTCACTTAAATGTAAGACAGAATCTGTGTTTATTGAATCTACCTTGATTAATCGCCAGGCAAGTTTTCAAATGGGGTGCTTATTTCATATCTTATTCTTTATTTTAAAATGTGGTTACAGAGCACCTATTTGCTCTTTAAAGGGGCAGTAGCATGTTTTTTGATAATTTTATATTTTAAATCTTTCACTTATAATTGTAGGAAAATGTTTAATGTATTATATTGACAGTGTCAACAATCTCATTACACAGACAATCACCCATAGTCAGAGGACAAAGTATGAGGATTCACATAAAATCCATTGGCGGCCATTTTTTTGTGAACACCTTTAATTCATTTTTGTAAGAAAAAGGAATCGCATGGCTGAACTTTAAGTTATATATTTAAATCATAACTGCTTCATTTAGTTTAAATACATTGTCTTTCAATTGGAACCATTTATTTTCATTTTCCTGATATCATCTAATATTCCCCCTAAAAACGTGCTACTGCCTCTTTAAGTGAGACACAGTAAATAATTAACCCAGGTATCCTTTTCAGAACTTGGAGTACTTTAGGTGATTGTATTGATTTAATCATCTGTATACAATGAATAAACACAAACAGTAGATCTATGATACAGTATTGACACCATATGGCTTCACTAACTAGTGGTTCAATAGATTATGTGTAAACTCAATAACATACATTGTGAAATTGGATCAAGATTTAGGTAACAGCTCATAACACATATCAGAAAGTTCACATTTGTGCATGTTGAATTGGATAATTTTATTCACAAGTTCTACTTTGATATATTCTTGTTTGAACTCATCGGTTATAGATCATGTTACACCTTTTGACTTCACAAATATTTTCTGAAAACAAATTAAAAAGATATTAAAGCAAGATTAAATTAATGAATTCTTTTAAAAGTTCTTTTATCATTATACAGATGGCAAGAAAATATTGACCATGTGTAAAGTCAAAGTTGACTGAAAGATTTCAGGCAAGCAAAAAAGGCTCAATTTATTTTTCATAGTTAAATGTTGTCATCATTTAATGATAAGAGACATATAAGCTCACACTTTTTTTCAAAATCAAAAGAATAATGTGAAAACATTTTATTAGACAAAAGTAAGATTTTTTCCCCGACACACTTTGCAGCATCCTGGAAATTGTTTGTATGTCACTGACATGATAACCTACATAGTTGTTTAGAAGTTCAAGTGCGACTTGCCGTCACATAAGACGGACACCTGTCTATCTGGCCCATCTACCTGTATATCGTCACATAGCCGTACTACTGCACTGATAATACTGTCAACATCTGAAAAGTGTTTTAACAGATTAGAACTGAGAATATGTAACGTGTAGATCCAATTTCTAGCATAGTGATGCGGTCTTAGGACTTGAAGATGCAGTTAAAGGCACAGTCCTGTCATGGTATTTTTTTTATGGAAACAAAATTGATAAGGAAATTATAGTTTATACAAATACAGTAATGAGTACATGTTATAAGACAACAAAGTTAAAACATGTTACTGGGGGAAACTAATTTGTCGATTTATAATTGAATACTTGTTAAAGAAACATGCATACTCAGTATAAGAACAACAACAATGTGAGTTAAATGAAGCTATTCATCGATGCGCTGATTGTGAAAAGCCTTGCTTTGGTATTGCAAGATATTATTTTTAGTCTTATCATCAATCAATGTAAATATATAGATATTGTATCAATACATAAAGTTTATTTTCAATATAAATCAAAATTGATGAAACTATAACAGATGGCAGACCAGAGAATAGATAATTGAATTGAACTTTTGAGGCGATGACCTAAAAATAAGTTTTATGTTGTAATGTTTACTTCCTGGTCAATTGCTATTGAAATTAACTGTGGCATATACCTAGTACATATACAAAACTCTCTAGGCCATCTGATTTGACAATTGGAATATTGGAATATTGGAAGATGCATAAATTATGAACAACCAAAACATTGCTGCCAAATCATCAGTTCACTATCATATACAATTGTAATTAGATTGATATTAACATTTTTATACTGCAAGTAATATTTAAAGACGGTTGATATTAAACTCAGTATCATTTATAATTAGACATATTACATAACAAACAAAACAGCGTGTAACACATTGAGTAATATTAAGTAGCACATAAACAAATAACGATAAAATGACATAACTTCTCTTTAATCAATGATCTCAATGAGCATTTAATATGGGCATAGTTACTTAGTGTCTCCTATTTTACCTATATATTGATACAAATCTGTGAAGCGCATTTCTGGAGACGTGTGAAGATTGTACTCACTAGCTATAAGAGCAATCATCACTAATGGTTGGTATGATCAGTGAATTATCAGATAAAAACACTCGACCACACAACCACACGCTGCATGGGGTACTTGATTTCCTGCCCTCCCATTGGCTGATACATGTACACAAATAGAGACATGTGACAGTGTTGTGTCACAGAAGTACGAATCTCATCAATGGAGGGAGTATTTCTCAAACATCTTCATAAAATGAGTGAGTTTTGAGAATTTTAAGAATTTGTTTGTTTTGAGAGAAGAAATTCTTTGTTTATTTAAAGTGGTTCTGTTAAAGAATTGCAATGTATCTATAGTGATATATCTAATGCTCTGCACAATAAATTGTTTTATTTTGTAAGTGTGTGAAAGGATATGCACTTTGAAATCATTGAAATATATTTTGAGTGTTATATTTTTGTAATTGTAAAATCTTTGATGTTAAAAAAAGAATTAAAGAAACCTTGAAGATTTACAAGTAATTGTTTTTCCTAAGCAAATTGTATAAATTGTTCTTGAAAGCTTTACATATTTCTTCAACAATATCTTTGTGATAGCTTTGATTTATAGCTTTGAATTATGATTTCTTTTAGATTATTTTAGTAATAATATTCCATGTTAAAAACATACAATTATCGTGGTTCATTAGGTATCTGCATCATTGACTCATTTAAAAGATTTATATATCAAAATAAATATTCCTTGAGAAAGTTGAGTCCTGATTTTTGCCAGTGATCAGGTGTTGCAAGGCTGTATTCAGGCGTACAAAATGCATGAACGTTCGCAATAGTGCTTTATGTTTCTGACACTGGTAATTCTGTAAACAAACAACACATTTTATCTGTCAGAAGTAATTACTTGTAATGGAGTTACCAGATGTTATTCATTGACTGTAATTATTTTCATGACAGTGGTTAAAATGTAATCAATGTGACAGGTGTTCAGAAATGATAATGTAAAAAAATAATTAAAACAAGGATTGTTGGTCCTATGATTTATTTTCAATCAGTCACTTTTATGTGTTATTATCAGAAATTTGATAACATAATTTCAAGTTTGAGGCATGTTTGTGAAAATGACACCTGAATATTTGGTGACAGTGAATCATTGGAAATTGATCTATGAAAATTAGAATTTTTAGAATATTAGAAAGAGGTTTAAGTAAACAAATTACTTTTTAGTAGACCTATTTCAATGGGTATCATTCTCAAACCATAAGTCTTTTTTTCCAGATGTTGACAAGGGAAAATGAATGAAACTTTATTCCTGTAACCTAGTAAAACATTGAAACATGGACATTTAAAATGGTACTTGATTCTGTCCACTTAGGCATTCAAAGTAGCTCTCCCTCAGTGATAAAGTGCTTCAAAGTTTAAATTCATTTTGTTTCTTTCTAATTATGTTGATATCTTTTATGTCCATTAACAAAAGAAAACTTGATCAAATATCCATCTCATCACTTTCTTCTGTCTTTTAAGACAAGAAATATTCTTCCATTTTTTGGGCCTGAAAATACTATACATATGAAATACAGAAAACAAAACAAAAATCTTCTAAATTATGTAACTATGTCTTTTTGTCTCTCATAAGAAATTCTCGTATTAAGGCAGAAGACGCAGCATACATGTACTTCAAGGTTATAGCCAAGCTTTGAAGAAAATGGGTTGAGAACCTGCATGTCAGCAAATATAATAATCATCAAACACAATCTCCCATTTAGAGAAGATGCAGGACACAGTCAATTGTAATAACCTTGACAAAGTTTTTCAAAGTCACAATGAATTGAAAGTTTTCATTTTGAATTTATTATTTTGTGACATTATTTATTTGTGAGAGCTGTTTGTGTGGCATTCTAGTAGTTGGTAGAAAATTAAGAAGTAGTTCAACCATAGAATTTCCTTTGTAAGATATAAAACAACACCTTTTATTTCAGAGCTAGATTCAAGCTATGAAAATGTGACACAAAACGGGGAGCCGACCCCATTCCGTCGTGACTACAACATGACGTGTCTGGACGTCTCCCAGAACAAAATAACCTCCCTTCTACCCCTGACCAAGTCGGTGCCGGTCAACACAGAACTGGCAGAATGTTTCTCTCACCTCGAGAAAATGGACTTAGGCAACAATATGCTGGAAGATATACCGCTTGAGTTTTTCAAGGTAATAACGAATAAGAGACATTACACCCAATAATTTGGCAATAAAGACTACATTATTCAGGAGCAGTTCTTGTATCATGACTTTTTGAATTGGAAACCATTAAAACATTGCATTACATGTTTTGGGCTTTAATGTATTGAGAGTATGGATAACTTTGCTCATCAAAGATTAAATCTAAACAGTGATGTGCTAGTTGAAACAAGACAAAGAATTTCAGACTTGAGGTACTCTAGCATCATATATAATATGTTATTATTTGTAAAATTTGTGGTTTCATTTGAAGAAAAAAAAGGTCAATTTTATAATATACAGATTAACTTTCTTAACGAAATGGCACATTGTCCTTTTAAATGAAATTTAAAATGACTTCCGGTTACTTTCTTTATGATACAGCAGGGGGGGATACATAATGTGCAATTGAGAGGATTGCGTTATGTAGGTGTCACAAGTACAACTATTGACAAATAACTTTGGGTCGAAGAATATATTTGCACAGGATTTATAAGGTAAAATGAGTTTTTATTTTGACATGTATGATAACAACAACTCTGAACATTTACCATATTTGGAACTCTCTTTGAAGAGGTGGACAGCATGGCATCTCGTTCTAGATCTGACAATTGATGGCCTTTGATAATGTGCTTATGTTTATGTAAGGTGGTGGCACTTGCTTCTGTGCAATGCTCAATCAACTGCTATCAGTAAAGACAACAGACACAGCTCATTGGATGAGAGGGATACCCACTCGTTTTTTATTTGAAAATTTATTTCCTTACCAACATTGAACACAAGTTTAGACAAATGGTGTCATTTTGGGCAAATGACTTTATTTAAAATGTAGCTCACCCAGATGGAAACTAGTGTCTGGTGAAGAGTTGATGGTGACCTTCTAGCAACAAATATGTTGGCCTAGGATAGACCAGGATATTTAGGTTGGCAGTGCTTTGAGCATGCACTTGTGTATGGAAATATGCGCCTAATAAATCTCAATTATAATCAATGATACTTGTTTCAGTACTTCCCCAACCTACAGTACCTGGACATCCACAACAACCACCTGACTGTCTTCCCCCACCATGTCAAGGAGTGCACTCGGCTCATCTCACTTGATGTCAGTCACAACCAGGTAACTGGAACTCTCGGGAGTGTATCAGTAATAGATGTATAATGCAAAAGGTTTTGGAAACAGTATTCAGGTTCCAATTGTCAGGTGGAGAGGCATGAGTTGATATAAATGATATTGCACACACTAGGAAATTTGACACTGAAATTTTGAAATAAATGAAATATTTATATTGTCATTCCTAGTATTCGTTTTCCTCTGGAACGTAGTTAATTTGGGTATTCATAGAGATATTTTTAATGAAATAATGCTGATTTGAAATATATATTCCAAAATAAAATGTTACTGTTGCCTCAGATCAAATGTCAGATGTCTGCAGTTTTTAATTGGTCTTAGTAATATCATAATTTTGATCAACATTTTCCTATTCCCCCCCAACAGATCATTGAGCTGACCTCTACATACCTCAACGGAGTGTACAGTCTCCAGGAGCTCAACATCTCGGGTAACAACCTGGAGCAGTTCCCGGAACATCTGGACAGAGCCATGCCTCACCTGGAGAAACTTGTACTATCAAAGTAAGGTGGATCTCTTCAATTTATTCACCTGCTATAATCCAAGTGTTGATTGTGGTTGTGCATTATTCTTGATTTAAAAAAAAATATCAACCTTACCCATGACACTAGATGAAATTAAACTAGTATTTTGAAAACTACATGTTTTATCCTCTATATATTCTATTTGACAGGAATATGATTAAGTTACTGCCACAGACAAGTCTGAATTTACCAGAGCTGAAACGTCTGGACCTGTCTCGTAACATGATACGAGAGATACCTCACAAACTGCTGTCCTGCTGTCACAAGCTGGAGACCCTGGAGATGATCAGCAACAGATTGGGTGGGTAGACTAAATGGGAGGACACCCTATCTGACAGATTCTGTGGGTAGACAAAATGGGAGGACACTCTGTCTGACAGATTCTGTGGGTAGACCAAATGGGAGGACACTCTGTCTGACAGATAGGGTGGGTAGACTAAATGGGAGGACACTCTGTCTGATTTCAACTTTACCATTCTCACACATTGGTTAATTTAAGTCTTCCTTAAGTTTATTACCTGTAAATGATAATGATAAAATGATGATTCTCTGACTTACAGCAAATATAAAGAGATTTCTGATTGGTATTTATGATAAATGAAAGATGAGGCAATGCAGATAACAAGGTTACTATAAAATCATTTATTTTCGCTGGGCATTATTTTCGCGCATTTATCAAAAGTGACACATTCGCGCGGTGTATTTTTCGCGCAAATCATACCTACTGAATATTATTTTATATCTCATCCTCCAAAAATGCTGTCAAAATCATTAATCTCATTTATAAAGCGACCCTTTTCCAGCACGAGGAAGGAACCGCTCCGCAAAGGACATATGCTTGTAATGAAAATAACATTCGTTTAATTACGGTGTTTTGTTAATATTTTAATGCATTATCATTTTCATCACAGTAAAACCAATATGGCAGTCAATCAATTTCCTTTTTATGTCATTTTGTCAAAAGTTGCTTCGTTTTAACCGATTTACACATCATTTGCATCTAGATATCTAAACAAACGTTCAGTGAACGTAGCGGTAATGATGTTTTTGTTACAAGCCTTTCATTGGCTCATTAGTTGAAATCGACCAATCAGTTAGTCGAGGACAAAAAGCTTATTGACAAAGCTGGAGATGACCTAACCTGTGTATAGAGAAATGGATGCCTACTTAAAAAAATGTAAACATTGACTCGCCTTCCACGATCATGTCATATATATCTATATATATTTTCGCGAGGTTAAATATTCACGCATAATACTTTTGCGCGAATTGCGCGAAAATTAAACCCCCGCGAAATATAATGATTTTACAGTATTGTGAATATATCCTCCAGTGAGAGTCATTCTCCTAATTGAGCTAAAAGTTTACCACCTAGCAGAAGTCACTTGTGACATCAACTTGTCAAGAACTGATAAATTAACTTTACTATTGCAGCCCATCTACCATGCGAAGACGAAGCAGTGAATCTACCGCGACTGAACACACTCAAACTGAAGGACAACAACCTCACAGAGAAGGATCCTTTCTACATTCCTAAGTTTATTCTTGAACTTCCCAGGTGAGCATGTCTTTCACCTGTTTTTCCTCACCCTGTTATCTATTTACATCTACTCTTCCAAATGAAAAAAGGACGGGGCTGCTATCAGTTTTTGTGAAGTTTCCACCGAATTACATTTTATATATATTTGCAAAGATAATAGTTCATAAAAATAAACGGACTGTATGTATAATAATATTGAATGTTTATTAATCATTGTTGAAGACAATTTGACGCTATTTTGAATATATTTTAAGACATCTAAATTTCTGACTTTTGAGAAACTATATCAGCAAAATGTGTAAATAAAACTTAAATTGTTTATCTTTCCAGTCTACGAATAATTGATTTGTCTCGAAATGAACTTCAAGGATTTCCTCCGCCTGTTTTGTGGAAATCTCAGGTTTTGAAGGAAATCATAGTTTCCAAAAACAACATTTCAAAGGTATGTTTTATGATGAGTTCATTTCTAATATTAACATACAATAAGATTCAATGGCAAATCACAGAACTAAACTATCTTGTATTTGAGTTTAGGTTATTGCATTAACAACTATGTGACAGTGATTTATGATAAACTCAAATCTATATGGCTATTTGAAATGTGAAGATATTTCAAATGAAATGTCAGAAAACTTAATGATATATTTGTTCTTTTGTTTTGTTTATGCTTACTTCATACTTGATAGATAATCATAATTATGCAGAGATTTATGACACTTTTCTTGAAATAAAGTAATAAAAAAAGAAACTATTTTGTTTGTTGAAGCTGAATCTTGATGGTGCAAAGTCCTGGTCTAAAGTGGAGAAGTTTCATATTTCCAACAACAAAATATCTGAGGTAATTCCACTTCTCTGTTTATATTAGAAATATTATAAGATTAAGGATACACTCTTTACAGTCAATTCAAACTCTATGTTGCTTTTTTACTCTAGTCCATGTATCCGACATCAGAATTGAAAGATTGTTCAAGGATAATGCATGTTCTAGGATGTCTAAAGGTTGTATCCCATATCCAATGAATAGGCACAGAAAAGTTCATTATTTGACAGTAAAAAGTTGGAAATATATTGAAAATGTAAAAAATGACAGTTTCTTATGTTGTGAAGTCATAGTTGAGAAATTATGTATGAAGATGGAGAATACACAGTCTTGGATTCATGACAATAATGAACTTTCCACTTCTGACATCATTGAGTATTTTCAAAACTTCATGCATTCTCCATTACATTAACATATGGCTAAATTAAATTTATCAAAATAATGAAAACAATATTTTGGTTAATTGTTGTTGTTTCTCCACTCTCAGCTGCCAAAAGACATAGGGTTCCTGGTATCTCTACAGTCTCTGGACGTGAGTCGTAACAGAGCTCTCTCCACGCTACCTGATGAACTCGGCAGGTGCTCCCGCCTGTGGGAGGTGAGTCATGTGCTTTCAATTTTACATTTTGCACTTTACAAATTCATTGGTTAAATAAAGTGGAGTAATAACAAAATTGATAATGATAATTAATTTGAATAGACCTGAAATAACAAAAATAACAGACCGTTCACAACACTGTCGATAGCTTTGAAGTAAAATTGCAAATGTACAGCAATTCCGCAATTTCAGCAATTTACTGTTAATCAGTACATCAGATTCTCAAATAATCTCACCACTCACCTAACCAGTTTTCACCTCCTGCTTTAAATTCATCAACTGTTTGGATATGATGTTGAAGATGCCAGTAGAGGGACTGAGCCTGTATGATGACGCTCTGATGAAGGGCCGGGTGAAGGATCGGATCATGTACCTACACAACAGGCTCAAGAAGGTACTCAGACATTTATAGCTGGTTATGAAAACTAAAAGGCACAGTATAGTAGCTCATCTATATATGTATTTGCTTTTTTTTTTATCAATTATTATTTGTTCATTTGAAATAAATTTCTTCAGCCTAATTTTTTAAACCCAGTTAACCATACATTAACAATTAGGTGTCAACGTATTAACCAAAAACTGTATGCTGCCATCTTTGTGTGAACACCTTTTAATGGATTTGTGTAGCTATCCAAACTTGGTATAAATAGATAAGAAATCCTTTTATTGATTAAAAAAGATTGACATGCATTTGGCAGCATTTGTGTTACTTTTCGTGAAATCTCTCAGTACCTTTATTAAAGATATTGTTAAAAAATCATGATGAATTATCTCAGACATTCTAAATGATAAAGTAATAGTAAACCATATCAAGACTTGTAGTATGACCTACCAACCTCTTAATGCCAATCAAGAATCTTGTGTAAAATTTGTCAGAATTTCATGTTTTAACTTTTTAATTCAAACCGCCAGGCCCAGCGCTATTTCCGCATGAAGCTGATGGTGGTGGGGTACGGTAACCGTGGTAAGACCACTCTGCTGGAGGCACTCAAGAAGAAGAACCGCCCCAGGACGGAGACGAGACCCACTGTGGGTGTGGTGGTGGATGACTGGAAGTAAGTTCACATCGTTTACATACCGTATTTCTACTAATAAATGCCTGGTCATCTTTCACAAAGCAACCTTAACTAAGGTTAACCTTATCTCCCATTCGTTTACATTTCACTAAGGCTACCTAAGGGACATACGATCACCTTAGAGCTTCGTGAAAGGAGGCCCTAGTCTCCAATAAGCCTTGGATTATAGTCATGAGTAGTTGAGGAAATAAACATGGGGCCTCTGATAAGTGACACGGTTGGGATCAAGGGCAGTTGAGTACTAATTGTTCTTCTATGTCCAGGTACGAGAGGAACTCACACAAGTACACGCTGAGCACGTGGGACTTCGCAGGACAGGAAGAGTTCTACAGCACTCACCAGTGCTTCCTGTCCAACAGAGCTCTCTACTTGGTGAGTTGTCCGGGGTTTCTCATCCTGAAGGGATTGATAACATATACAATATTATAAACAAATATTTTATTGTCCTTATGCAGTTAACAGTGGTGAATTAAAGAATTTGTAGAGGGGGGGTGTGGGGTCACCTCCTTCAGGTGGACTCTTTTTTAAACATTTTCTAGCAATATTTACATCAAAAGGGGGTTTTACTCTCATTTTGGACCCTTTTTAGGAACACTTAATTTTTACTAAAAGAAAACGGGTGGGGTTTGATCTCCCTGAGCCCACTTCTGCATCCGCCACTAATGAAAAAGAACAAGAGAAACTCCAAGTAACTCACATCAAAAGATCTTGTCTGTCACAAATGAAGAGCACTTGGCCTTATGTTAATGTCAATACTCAACCAGTTGCATCTAGATTCTGCCATAAGCTCCTTAAGATAATTATTATGAATAACAATATTTAAATCAAATACATTGATATATTTGTCCCTATGTTCAGGTTGTGTATGACGTAAGCAGAGGACCGTCAGAGATAGACAAACTCAAGCCATGGCTCTCCAACATCCACTTCCGGGCTCCAGGTTGTCCTGTGGTTGTTGTTGGCACTCACTTCGACAGACTCAACCCAGGTACCTTAGTTTCTCTCAAATAAAATCATTTCAGCAAACAGGGGTCCTGAATTTCAGACCTTTGATAATTTCATTAATGTCAATGTATACAACCAATAAGCTTACTTTTATCTATTTCAGTGGAGGCAGATGAAATCATTGAAGAAATGGAGAAGAAGTTAAATGATCTCTCAGAAAATCCAGGTAACTCTCCAATAGCTCAATATGCTCTTTTCTTACCGTATATGACCGGGTATAAGCCGAGAATTTGACACCAGAAATTAGGGGGTCAGAGAGGGGGGTCGGTCTATACCTGAGTTATATGATGCAGATGAAAAAAATCAAGAGACAAAGCACGAGTATCGGCAGCCCAGCGAGTTAGCGAGTCGATGTTTACACAGGAAGCAACATGCACAATCATCGAGGTCATTTCTATATTGAACTTGTAAAATAAAATAACTTTTGTTGTGTTGTTGTTTTACATGAAAATATACAAAGAGAAGTTGAAAAATATATAAAGATATATTAATATGCAACGGGAAGTTGAAAATATATTCGAGCAACCTTCACATACTGTTAGATTTCGACAGATCGATGTGGCTTCACTCGCATCCACAATCGGCAATTGAAACCCGGTTTTTCAAATATTACCAAGAGTTATCACTTCAAAAGACTTGTTGTCCATTTTAAAGTATTATTAAGACATATTTCCAAACTTATCAATCATATCTTATCGAAATTCAATCAAATCTTGTCTTGTCGTTCGTTAACAATTTGTCGTGAATAATATGTACCGGTAATATGATTAAAACAAACAACAAACACCATAAGTGAACACTTATAATTTCTTTTATAGTTTTTTATAAATATATACGTCTTAAAATTAACGTGTCATTTGAGAATTCATGAGCTTTTAGTTTCAATGTAACTGGCATCATATCGACTAACTGTCAGCAAAATAGAGCTGTGAAGAGGGGGGTTGGTCTATACATGACTGGAATTTGGGGGGTTGAGAAAGGGGGTCGGTTTATATGCGGGGTCGGCTTATACCCGGTCATATACAGTATCTATTACTGTACCTTGAACTGTGATATGACTCATTACAGAGGTGATTAAGATGTTTTAAAGTAAATTATGTATTCTAGATGATTATACTTGGCATTGTATCATTAATTAAAAAAACTCATTTGCACAAGGAGGCAATGCTAAACAGATTCATGATCAATAATTACTAACTTTGTCTGAAATGATTTCACATACATGTCTGTTATCACTATTTTGTTGTAAAACTGCAGCAGGATTTTCTCATGTAGTGTAAATAAAGATCATTGCGAACCCGAATCCCTAAGAACTCTCTTTCAACATTCTTCAATCCAGCCAAAAACACAGATCTTGATTAAAAATAACTGTTTACCTATTTGAATCAGTCATAATAATTTTTTTGTTTTTGATTAAATGTTTTCCATCAACTTGTCAGGGTTCCCGGAGGTGTGGTGGCAGTCTGTGCTGGACGCTACGAAGGAGAACCACCAGATGGAGAGACTGAGGAGAACACTGAAGGAGGTCGTCGACAAGTAAGAATAGAGTTGCTTTTCCAGTTGGTACAGAATCTAAAACAGAATTTCTAAAATTAGTGATTGAAAAATACATTTCAAAAGAAGATGTATCTTTATTTCATTAATTATTAATTAATTGATAAATAATGAGTCCATTTGTAATTTATATAGCCCAAACATTGGACAAGGGTTAAGCAGTATGTTTTGGGTGGTGGAGGCCTTAAGGTTTGGCTGTGTGCAATAGGTTAACATTTGTCTAAATACATAATCAAGACAAACTATTTCACATCTTTTTTTTTTTAAAAGGTACAATGTCCGTGGAATACCTGTGATGGGACAAAAAGTTCCAGCTAGTTATGTGGTATGTAAAACAATGTTTTCTCATTTCTTGTTAGTGAATATTTAATAAGTGAACATGTATGCCTTTGGCTTATGAAGTACTCAAAATTGTGAATGATAAATTTTTAAAAGGCAAATCATTTCAAACACATTCTTTGTGAATGCTGACTGATATTTCTTTTAACCATCATGTCAAACTCTTATATCATTTATAATATGGAACTTATTCTATAACACCAACTTAATAAATTTAAATCAAGGAATTCTTCAAAAGGATTTTATTAACAAATTCTGAAATACTCTCCAAAATTTGAAGATTGCTGTCTCTGACCATAAGAACTTTTAGATCTATACCAAAATTAGAACTTGCAGTAACAATCTCAGAAAAGCAACAGGTAGCTAGATAGAACTCATTCCATGTACTGCGAAAGTTGGATCATTTGTGAGTGGTAATGGTATCAGGGATTTGAGATTTCTGTTATAATCGACATTAAATGATAAAGAAGAAGTTTAGATATGTTATGCAATCATTATGCACTTTTGATATTGTCATGATATTTCAGCGTCTGGCTGAGTTACTCTCTGAGGAATCCCGTAACCTGGAGTCTGTAGGGTACCCAGTTATCAGACACGCTCGCCTCCTCCAGATTGTCAAGAGTGAGGGTCTGGATCTGAATGAGGAGGAGGAGCTACAGCAGGTACATATACATACACATATAAATATATAGAGGATATCTGTCTTTTCTTGACTAATACCATGTTTATCTCATCGAGTGAGGTAGAAAATATTTAACTTTTCTACCTCACGAGATGAGATAAACATGGTATTTGTCAAGAATTGACAGATATTCTATTTATTTTATGATGAAATCCTTCTAAATACGTCAAAAAAGGCCAATTTTATGTTGAGCGGCCGCTTGGAAGAGCCCGCCACCACGGTAACAGTGTGACGTCATATGAGAATTCATGACGTCATACTATTGTTGCATGACGTCAAACTCTTGAACTTGTCATCAAACTCTTGAACTTGTCATCACTGGCGATAAAGTTTATCACCACTCAGTATAGTGACGATAAAGGTTATCGCCACTTTAGCCAGATAGAGAATTTATTTCACTGATAGAACAGAGTATTTAACTCTCAATCATATAATAAATATTTATAACCATGAAATCAGTCATATCAGATTCATATTTTTCATAAGGTGCCCTAGATAAGAAAAGCATCACTGTTTATTGTGAAATTTGATTACAATGGTTTGATGTTACATTTTGCCTATCATGTTGTGTTCAATAAGTCTCACCAGCCTATGCTTGAAGGAACATTTGGATGATTTACTATACTTTCCAACTACAGTGATTAACAGAATATGATATATTCATTCCATAACATATTATGTTTTTACGACTTTATAGAAGGGTTTAGTTTGTTTTATAAGAAAAATCATAATACTAAAGAAATAGTGTGCAGGTATCTTTCATAATATTTTTAACAATTCCACAAAGAAACAGTCTCGATTCAGTTTATTCCTTAATTAGTACATGGAAAATATCGACTGGGATTACATTCATTGATACGTTGCCCCACCAGGCTGTGAGTTTCCTACATGAGGGAGGTGTACTGCTCCACTACAACGAGACCGCCCTCCAGCTCCGAGACTTCTACTTCATCAACCCAGGCTGGCTGTGTCGCATGATGGCGCAGGTCGTCACCGTCAGGAACATCAACCCCTTCATCGACTCTTCCGGGGTGAGGGTGCAAACTTATTCTTTTCATATTCATTATGTCCTCTGCAAAGCTGGCAAGTAAGACATGAAGACATTTTATCAAAAGTTTGGCGGGGGACATTTTGGTGCATTACATGCACATATTTCTTGTAAGAGATGATTTAGAAAACAATGATTCATGTTGTGAAAAGACGCTTCAGGAAAAGTTTCAGCAACCTTTATTCCACAGTATGAGATCTAAAATAGTTATTTTTTTCTTTCAAGCTATCTTGATTCCTATTCTGAGAGTCATATTCAAGAAGTATATGTGTTGTGTGTGTAGATAATGAAGAAGAGTGATGTAAGCCTGCTGTTCCGAGGGGAGAAATTCCCACCTAGTCTGATTCCTCAGTACCTGCGACTCTTGGAGAAGTGAGTCCCTCAGATATTATATACCATAGTACATTTTATGAACATGAAAGGAATTCATTAAGTATTATATTTTTGATACAAGTTTGGTAACAAGGTTGATGCTATGAGGTTGTGATTATTTCCTTTAAGGATCCAGTGATACCAATCTTGTTAATGCATGTAACCTCTTAAGCAAAATACATATCTCCTTTGTTTGAATTTTTCGTATCACCTGCGTGATATCAGTGTTTGTGTTAATATCCATGTCAAGAATTGAATTCCTTGTTGACTGTCATCAGAACTTGGTCTTCCTCAATCAGTAAAGCAGCTTCTGCCATAACATCAATCAAGAGGCAAGTTTTGACTGTTTCATGAATTGCTTGTTTCTGTTTCAGATTTGAGATTGCTCTACCCCGGAATGAGGAACAACTCTTGGTGCCATGTAGACTCCCAGAGAAGAAACCTAGCCTGAGAATGCCAAACCTTTCCAAACATGGTAAAGCAAAGTTTTAATTAAAAAATCATTCTGATAAGGTGGGTCTGAGTTCCCAGCAATGGATATTGCTACAATAGGTTATAACAATCAATGTTTAAGTGTTTCTCACAAAAGTATATTTTATGGTTTCTTCATGCCTCATATACATTGCATTATATATATGCCCCAAAGGGTCACGTTGAGTTGAAATTTAGTTTGTAAAATATATATAAATAAATATTGGTTAATATAATCATTAACATCCTTCTACAGAATAGTTTGATTTGTGTAAATGATTAAAGTATTAGTGTAGATCATGAGCTTTTATGATTTTTGGGTGATGACTTTTTTAATATCATAAGTGGGTTGTTGTTTTTTCAGAGAAAATATCTCGGATATATTCCATGCCATACACTCCACTTGGGTTCTGGTCCCGACTGATAACCCGACTGATTGTCTTCTCTAACAGCACTATCACTGAGGTGTGTACAGCTTCCTAGTTATACCCCCGCCTTACAGCGTAAGCGGGGTTATATAGCGTTCATTCTTTCCGTCCGTTCGTCTGTCTTTCCGTCCGTCCGTCCCAAAACTTTGTCCGGAGCATATCTCCAAAACTATGCATGCTAGCCTCATCAAACTTCATACACATGTCAACCATGATCCCTAGTTGTGCCTTTTGAGGGTTAGAACTATTTCTGAATTTTCATTTTTGCGGTTTTCATGGAAACGTGACTATAAAGTGACTCTTTGAGGAAGTAATTTTGTGCCGAGCATATCTCCAAAACTATGCATGCTAGCTTCATCAAACTTCATACAGATGTCAACCATGATCCCTAGTTGTGTCTTTTGAGAGTTAGAACTATTTCTGAATTTTCATTGTTGCTGTTTCCATGGAAACGTGACTAAAAAGTGACTCTTTGAGGAAGTCGTTTTGTGCGGAGCATATCTCCAAAACTATGCATGCTAACTTCATCAAACTTCATAGAGATGTCAACTATGATCCCTAGTTGTGCCTTTTGAGGGTAAGAACTATTTCTGAATTTTCATTTTTGCGGTTTTCATGGAAACGTGACTATAAAGTGACTCTTTGAGGAAGTAATTTTGTGCCGAGCATATCTCCAAAACTATGCATGCTTTCTTCATCAAACTTCATACACATGTCAACCATGATCCCTAGTTGTGCCTTTTGAGGGTTAGACCATCACATTCTTTTAATTTTTGGCGGTTTCCATGGAAACATGACTAAAACAGTGACTCTATGACCAAGTTCTTTGTCCGGAGCATATCTCCCAAACTATTCATGCTAGCTTCACCAAACTTCATACACTTATCAATCATGATCCCTAGTTGTGCCTTTTAAGGATTAGACCAACAAATTATTTTTATTTTTTGCGGTTTCCATGGAAACATGACTAAAACAGTGACTCTTCGACCAAGTCTTTTGTCCGGAGCATATCTCCCAAACTATTCATGCTAGCTTCACCAAACTTCATACACTAATCAATCATGATCCCTTGATGTGCCATTTGAGGATTAGACCATCACATTTTTTTTATTTTTGGAAACATGACTAAAACAGTGATTCTATGATAAATTACTTTGTCCTGAACATATTTCATTAAATATACATCTCAGCTTCACCAAATTTGCTACATATGTCAATCGTGATTGCTGGATATGCCTTGTGAGAGTTAAACGATATATATGGATTTTCTTCTCTGTGGTTTCTTTGGAAAACATAACTTACAAAGTGACTCAACAAAAATAATTTTGTCCTCAGTGCATCTCGTAGAATATTCATGATAACTACCTCAAATTTGAAACAAAGATCAACCATTATCTCTAGATGTACCCTTTTAATTGTAAAACCTATTAATGAATTCGGTATTTGGGTTTCAGTTGAAAGAAGACTTACACAATGACTTACTGTATACTCAACTATCATACTTTAACCAATATTAATCAGTTTTACTATTTGAAATTCTTTGAACAAAGTGTTGTGAAGATTATGGAAATTGTCATGATATTAACAACTGAATTTGGTGACATAATTTAAACACTTCATTTTCACCAACATCTGAGAATTAAGTTAAATTATTTGCGACAGCTCATTTCATTTGATCCTTTTCAAGAGAGAGCATTGTGTAACCAAAACCTGAATTAACGATATGTCAGCTTTTCTAAGATATTTTGCTTATGATCAATATTTGATTAAATCAATTGTTAGAGTTATGATTCGTTTAAATGACCTGCATTGAGATGACATGTTGACCTTTTGGTAGTTACTTTGAAAACTGTAGGATTGATATACAACAGAATTAACCAAACAAGATAATACATTGTATGTAATGATGTTACAGACGATGATGCAGCTGATGTGTCAGCCTGTGCTACAGTACTGGAGGCAGGGGATATTTGTAAAGTGGTCCAAGGTAATTGTTAAGCTGTTAAGAAGTTCAATAATAAATTCAGTACTTGTTGAGGGCAACAAACTTTACAGACTATTATTCAGATGAAGGAGAATGATATCTAGTTGATTCTGATCTCAGACCTTAATATGATATTTTAATTTCCATGAATAACAAACTGACATTGCATCTTAATTATTTATGTTAAATGTATGTTATGTATATAATACATAATGAGGATGTAATGTGTATAATTTATGATAATTATGTTTCAGTATGCGTTCTTCCTGGTGGACAGCAACTCTAGGAAGGGAGCTGAAGAGCTGCACATCACGGTACCAGCCTGTCCTCAAGGATACCAGTGAGTTGTCGATGTATCATCACCTTGAATATTGCATTGGAATACGTGTTATTTGTTGAATGGTCCTATAATTTTGATCCAATGTTTCATTTTCGATTTCAAAATGTTGAAAATATGAATGATGCTTTTGTCAGCTTGCCTCACCCTTTTCTAACCCTTTAATCCTTCATTTCATCTGATCTTAACTAATCTCGCCCAACCAGGCCTCCTTTCACTAAGCAATTGTAACAAAGGTTCACCTGAACTCCCATACTTTAACATTGAAATAAGGTTACCTTAGTGACTTGGAAATCACCTAAGTGCTTTGTGAAAGGTGGCCCTGTTTTGCATCATTTCTCATCTCAGCTCACTTTGCTTGGTCATATATCTGAGTAAGATAACAACATGCTTTTCATGCATAATTCTTTCTTATAAAAAGAGCTCCACTCTTCATTTGTAGACTGATGGGGTTCCTTGTTGACCACATTGATGCCCTGATAGACGAGTGGTACCCTGGACTGACCAGTATTGACCCTCTGTTGGGCCGGGAGCTCCTCGAGAAGTTTGCCCCTTGTGTGGGGTGTAAAGGTGAGCCATTCTTCTGGGCAAAACTTTCTTGATTAACAAAACCTCGCAATGATTTCTTTAATGTTTAACTTTGAATTCTGAATGTATTTAATTTACCCATTCACCC
Source organism: Steromphala cineraria (assembly GCA_916613615.1). Taxonomy (NCBI): domain Eukaryota; kingdom Metazoa; phylum Mollusca; class Gastropoda; order Trochida; family Trochidae; genus Steromphala; species Steromphala cineraria. The sequence goes on from OU744726.1 coordinate 3,583,678, forward strand.
CTACAAACAAGAAGGAAGGCTAAAAACTTATTTGTTACTGGTTTCCTAGGAGTGAATGGGTTAAGCATGTTAGTAAGTTTTCTGTGATGGTCAACAACAACTGTCAACCAAGCAAAGGATGATGTAATTTAAATCTTTTTCCAAAATGTTAAGTACATGTATTAGTTATGGTTATTGTTTTGTGTTCCCAGGTAGCGAGGTGTTCAGGTTTGAGTTTGGGGAGCTGCTGCATCAGTCCGAGATGAACGACTTTGTGGAGTGTCCCCTGCACAAGGGGGAAGTCCTGCTGGCTCATCTGGTGAGTTAACTCTCGACCTGCTGCTCTAGGAATATCTTGTTTGAGAAGATGGTTGTAGGATAGAAAGGTGTTTTTTTTATAGAAGACCAATTTCTTTATGCTAACAATTCAAACATTGTGGAGTGTCCCCAACAAAAGGACTGCTGATGTGTCAAGCATGTTTCTCTTGGAATTAGTTGTTGGTTGTTTGGTTGTATAGAGACAGAGAAGATAAGGATTTTATGAATGCTTCATTTTCACTTGCCCGTGTCAAAAAATTGGACTTGAGTACTCAAGGGGTCAGACTTGTTTAGCCCTTTAGTCCTTGCCTTACCTAAAGAACCTTGAATTGTTGTATAACCAAGATATTATAATATGTAATTCAAGTTTTAAATGGTGGTATGTAATATAATTTTTACATCAATGTCTTGAAACGGTAATGTTGATCATCTTTCTGCACAAAAAAAGACACACAGACTGAAATAACTTAAATAATTAACACTTTTTGAGTCCTCGAGTCCCAGAATATGGACTCGAGTCATGCTGAACCCGACTCGACTCATTTATCCGTGGACGCCCTATTATTTACAATACTTTTCTTATTCAAAGTTTTGCAAGCAGGTCACATTTTGTCATTTGTTGATGCATGCTGTATGTGTGTTAATTTATTTGAAAAAAAATAATAATGTGTCTATTGTGCCCCCAGGCCCCTGATGTGATGCTACAAGATCTGGAGGACAATCTACACCTGGACACAGCACAGTTTGAGCTGAAGGAAACGTGAGTAGCTTATGTTCACATTTAATTCAGTTCTGGAAAGCAAAATGGAATTAACTTGAAACAGTGAATATATTGACCTTAATGAAAAAAAGAAGGAAACTTGTTGAATCAAGAATTAAATCAAGAACAATCTGAACATAACGTTTTTTCATTCTTTTCTTTAATTGGTGATTATTAGGGAAGAACATAATTATGAGAACATTTAGAAATTGAAGCATTTTTCTATGAATTTTGATAAAATGTATTGAATTTTATGTTTTCAGGTCAGAATATTCTCTTGGAGACGGAGGCTTCGGTCATGTATATAGAGCTATCTACAAGAATCAGGTACACACTTGTATAGATTTTTATAAGTACATAATGTTCTTGGATTTGGGATACAGATTTAGCTTTGGTTGAAATGGAGAATAACTATCTCTTTGAATGCAGACTTATAAAGAGGGGTCAGTACATTGAATATTGAAGAAACACACTTTCTATGGTACAGCTAGTTGATCCAGTTGTCCAGCTGTCAAAATATGATGTTGATTTTCTACTTCACAAAATCTAAATCTAAATCACTCTTGAAGGTCGTGAAAAACCCTATACTATCTTGCCTAACTGCATATGAGATGTAAAGGAGAATGCCATACACTCATTCTCAACGAAACTGCACAATTCAGAGAGGGCAATGGAGAAAAATAACTTCATGTCAATCCAAGAAAACTGTTACTTATCAAAAAGTACATCATCTAAATGAACATTTTATACATTTTCAGCACTCGGGGAATAACATTAAATTTAGACTGTTAGTTTTAAGAAAGGTACCTGAAAAACCTAGGTAATTTACGTTCCTGGGTTATAAGCAACATAAACATTAAATAACAGAAATAGAACTTGTTTTTTTGTGTTTCGATTGAAATATCTACTTCGAAAACAATTTATCTATATGAAAAACTGAAATGCAATATTCAGAGTGAATAATATCTTACTTTGTTGTCTTCACACGTCACCTGTTGAAAATGCAAATTTAAGGTAATCACATATACACTTTTGATATTACATCAAAGATTAAGTTCAGAAACTTCCAAATATCATACACCCTTTGACTACATTGCAATGGGATATCACAACAAGGAATTATTAATGATTTTATCATGGTCCCATAAAAGCTGTTACCATTTTCAAGTTTCACAGCGTGACGTATATTACAAAATTCCCATTTCTTTTTCGACTATTTTTCACCATACTTTACAACACAAAAAAATCGTTTTATCATTTTTATCTCAGATTTACTTTTCAGTCACATAGGTTCATCATGAAAATACCACAGATTAATCACTAAAGAAATGAAACATTCTAGTATGAAATGCTAAGAAACTCAGTGTCTCGTAAATTACAAGTAAATTATGATTGCGATGAATGTATTTTTGTTTTGACAACACTAATTGCAAAATAATACTGCAACACAATAGATCAAGGACTTGAATGGGTGTTTCTAGTAAAGTCAAATGCTGAAATAAGAATAAGAACGTCATTTGTGACCATACAAAAGAATATTATTGCTGTTCTAATTTACAAAGTAATTTACGTTGTCACTTACGTTTCTTGTTAAATTCAAATACTGAATTTATATAAAACTAATATAATCACAAGAACACTTACATTTGTTGTTTATGACATATAATATGATGGAAATCCTTCCTTACATCTGGAATTATAGCAGAGATAGCCGTACAGCATTGATATATCTACATGCAACCATTCCACAATGACCTCACGATGGCTAACTTCTGATAAAAACGGATTTGGAGTGAGTTCAAAAACAATCTTGTATGCTATCACAACACATTCTTCAACTTATTCAACACACAAACTTGCTGTATCATCTTTAGTGATGATATACTGAAAAAAACCTCTTATGAAATTTACGTTACAGCTTTTGAAATTTACGTTTGGGCGACAAAGTGTCATTGCTGACAATGGAATGCAGAGACTCAGCATTTTCACGCATTAAGATGTCTTTCAATGCTGTAGGGTGTCGAAGAAAACCCAAAACACACTTAAGTACAAATTGGGAGATTTCATAAATATGTGATTATCAACATAAAAACATGGTTAAAGGATGAACAATGCAATCGGATCGATACAAGCGATGCAAGAGATGATGTTAGGTGATTTTATTGTATTTCAGGTTTCCTTCCTTGAGTGCTAAAGAAAAATTGAACTATCACGTTCACGTAAATTACAAAACGTAAATTAATTTGTTGGCATAACTGCGCTCATTGTGGTTCTACGGTTGCGTTTTTCCAATGATCTTGTGTTCAATTTGAGGCGGTAATGTCTGTTTCTGACAACCTATTGCCCCAGAACGATTCGCACCAACGCAACAATCTGAGGGCCGTCACGTATGATTACAGTCTTAAAAAAACGGTCCTAAAATTTATATTCAAGGGTCTGTGTTCACCTTGCCTGTGTCTTTTGTACAGAAAACATTCTTACTGTCTAAACATTATGATTTTGTGACCTAAATAAAACCATTTCTTATCTTGTAACGACTTTTATTAACTAAGTCTGGCCAATATTATCTGACAAAACGTAAATTTCACGATTGCTACCTACAAACTTTAATTATTTATATAGAAAATTTATATACTTTCACATACATAACTGGTGTTTTATATCATATTCAGTCCCGACTTGTTCTCAATAGCTAACAAAAGTTGACTTGTGGTAGCAAGGGTGATTTTAGAGACAGATTTTATTGGTCTGTCATTTACCGACACCAGGAAATCAGCACCCCCTGCCAATGTGTGTCAATAGATACTTAACATTTGTTAAATAATTTGTAAGATATTTGTGTTTTATGGTGCCATATATGTAACATGTTATTATTAAAGTGCATAACAATTGAAATATGCATTTAATATCAAGAAATGAACCTTACAAACTCGCCGACTGCAATTGTCCACTTTAATTGAGAATGACTGCATAGATAAATTTTGAATTTTCACATAGGTCGTGGCTGCCAAGGTCTTCACTGCAATTGGAGACATCCATCCCCACAAGATGCTAAGACAAGAGGTTCGTAAAAATATGATATTCTAAATATTTTCAACTTGCTTGATTTTAAATTTTATGACATAATAAAACACTTATGAAAAATTTTATTGAAGTGCAATTTCAATATATGATATGTTCCATCTGTATTTATGGATAATTTCCATTAACACAGGCCACTATCTTGAGACGACTGACCCACCCAAGCGTTGTGTCGATGATAGCAGTGGGACTGCGACCAAGTCGAGTAGTCGTGCTAGAGTTAGCTTCCCTTGGTTCTCTCGGGTCACTGCTGAAGAAAAACAAACCACTCAGTCGAACAATACAACACAAGATAGCCCTGCAGGTATTGTGTCAGGATTAGTGTTTTGGTTCAAAATGATTTTCAAAAGTAGAGGAATATAAGCATTATATCTGTTAAAGAGTTAATCAGTATTATAAAAGGTTTACAGTTTTACCCTGGTATTCACCCTAATATTATTTATCAATATGTACATACAATTTTTGAACCTCCATTTTGATCTGCCAGTGAACATTTAGCTCATGAGAAGTCTGATAGACTTAAGACAGTGACAGTTGTACATGTGTTCCTGACTTGTATACATCTCTATTCAGGTGGCAGAAGGGTTGATGTATCTCCACGGGCTGATGATTGTGTACCGGGACCTGAAGCCAGACAATGTCCTTATCTTCAGTCTCTCACCTAATGCTCTGGTGAGATTACTAAATTATTTTGGTGTCAAAATTAGCTTTTACCTAGTCACTTTGACATTTACAAGGTCTTACATAATACTTACAGTAACTGTCCTTGATGTTTTCCTCAAAATTTTGAATGCCTTACCCATTTTCAGTGGTCATCAATTTGTGAATTTGTTAATTGTGTCAAATCTAGTGTAATACATGATATATATCTGATATACAACTGTGAGAAACTTGTTTTCATAAGGATCTTAATATTCAACAGACAACATTATTCAACAATGATTTACAGGTGAATGCCAAGATCTCTGACTACGGAATCTCCCAGTTCACGACCCTGTATGGACTGACGGCCCAGGAAGGTACGATGGCGTATCGAGCACCAGAGGTGGTCAGAAGAGAGACGTACTCGTTCCAGGCGGACATCTTCTCATTCGGGATCACGATGTACTGTCTGCTGACCGACGGTCATCACCCGTATGAGGAGCTGGAGTTCAAGTCAGAGATGGACCGGGCAGTGGCTGATGTAGGTGTTTGCATATGGACATGATCTTAACACACATATGGGTTTTTAAAAAATGTTGGTCTACGACAAAACTATAACAGAAAGATTATGAGATCACCCCCACCACGATTCTAATCCTGGTGATAGTCAGACACTCAACCTATTCATATCAAGAGATATCCCTCTAGCCAAAGCCAGTAGAAATGTATATATCTTACCATGCCACATAACTATTGTACTTTCAGCAAGTTTCTGTGAAGCATGATTTGATAGGATCATGTAGGGAACCTTTAAATTGAGGTTGTAACAAGATCTAGCTAGTTTCTTGAATACTTCACATTCTATTATTTTGATGTGGCCATTCTCAACATATTGGTGATAATTTCAACATTTCTACCATTTCAATAATGAACAAATCTGCATTGTTATTCAATCAGTTAATGATATCACAACAATAATATGTTGATTGGCTTTTGATAATATTTTTATCATAAGTTTGTCAAATTTCCTATTTCCATGTACTCATATTCCAGAACCAGGCGGTGCCCCCGATCACACAGAGAGGACAGATCCCCTGGCCAGACATGCACGACATCATCATGCAGTGTCTACAGCAGATCCCAGACCATAGGCCAAAGGTCAGTTACATTCATTTACATGTAAAAAGAAAAGATTGAATGCTCAGTGATGAATCCAGAGGAGTGGTTGATAGGGTTCATTTCCCCAAATGAAAAACCTAGAGAGAAACCCCACTGGATATTAAGTGTAACAATCAACTTAGTATTGATATGTATGAATCTTTACAAAAAGTGTAGCAGTTCCATAAAAACTAGGCTAGACTGTTAAGTTTTACATGAAGTTTTAAACTGTCACCTCTTTGAGATTAAAAAAAGGAGCAAAATACACAATTTGACAATCATGCAAACTGGTTTATTTTAATAAAACCCGACCCCCTTTTCAGGTGAACAAATATCTCCCCCGCCCCCTCATATTCCATGATACGCCCATGATTGCATTGTTAAACAATAATTATCATCATGGTCCAAGTTCTAGGTGCTGGACTTTCTCAAAACCTGAATGTCAGCTGATGGCATAACAATATTCTGAATTCTATGACTTCTTTTCAGTCTGATGAGCTTGTACAGAAGCTGTCCACTGCTGAACTCTTCTCACTCCGCCATGAGATCCCGGTGTCTGTCGGCACCACAGTGGAGTGTATGGCTCACCAGGTTTGTCTCAGATTTATAGTTATACACTAGTGCAAACACATATCCTACTAATTCAAGGAATCCAATCCACAGACAATTTTGGGTATCTTATAGCGCGATGTATGGGATGTTATGTCTTTAGATCCTTTAGAAACTACTTCTTGAATTAAGATCAAACTCACTCTAAATATTTGTATATCTTTTTCTTGCTAAGTCTAGCAAACCAGTATTATGGCTTTCATATGTCAAGAATAAAGTACTGCATGTTGAAATTGGTATTAATCTCATCTCCTCTCTCTCCCCTCTCTAGATCCTGGACGAGGACAATGTTCGTCTGTGGATTGCTAGCGGAGACAGCGAGTACATGCAGCTCACGTGGCTCAACCTGGTGGACTATGTGGACGAGAGCAAGGCTCACATCACTCGCAAGAGTTACGACTACAGTGTGAGCTTCTTGTGCCCTTCTTTTGACATAATGATTAGAATGTCATTACTCATGCAATAAAAAAATATTATCTATAATTCTTACATATCTATGATCAAAAACTGCAACCATAAAAACATATTACCACAAATGATCTGTCTCCTTGTTTTGTTCATCTCTATAAGAATTTAATATTTCAAGCAAAACTAACTTTTACAAGCTAAAGTGCAATTGTGAATAAAGATTCTCTTCAACCTTCAGGGCCAGATAATGCGTGAGGGTCGGATCCTGTGTATGTTGCCCCTGGACCGAGAGCACGTGCTGCTGGGCACACAGACGGGGAGGATATTGCTGTTCAACGCTGAGTTCTGTAGACTGGCACACTCCTCCCAGAGACTCCCCGACTCAGTGCTGTCTCTCCATCTTATACAGGGGTCAGTTCACTGGTATCTTCATCATTGATACAGGAAGTTTGATATTTAGAAGATTTATGATATTTCTCATTGCATACCCTATTAATGTCATTGAGTAAAGTTGAAGTGTCCCCATCTTATACAAGTAAGGTCAGTGCACTGTTATCTTCATTGATACAGGATACTTAACTTTACCTCATCATCATTGAAATAGAATACTAGTTGTCAATCGAATCTGTCATATCCAGGGTCAGTGCAACTATATCAACATCATTGATACAGGATACTACAGGATACTTAACCTAACTTTAACTCCCATTAATGATATTTTTTATTTACCAAGTTAAGTTATTTTAGTCCATATCACATCCATAAAAATGTGTGATTCTGTTATTTTGTGCTCCAGCCCTATCATAAGCTGAGTTCATCAAGTGAACAGAGTTGATATACAGCAAGTTTTTCTCTCCCTTTGTGCTTTTCTAGGAAAGAATAAATTTAGATATAAGTTTGCATTTTCTGACTTCAGGACTGAAGAGTGTCTGGTTCTTGCTGGTCTAGCTAATGGACAGATCAAGTTCTGTCCTATCTCTGAGATTCTGCAGGTGAGTGAACGTGTAAATTAAAATTAAGTATTTCATTGTTCTACTTTTTTTTACAATTTTTCAAGATATCTTAAGGTTAAGCAAACACAAAGTCACCATTTATCAGCAAGTAGGAAGTGTAGGATGTATTGTCAAATTAAAAGTGATTTGACTAATTTTTCAGCATTTTAAGAATTTCCATGTTTTTTATAACAATAATTCAGAATGCTTCAAGGCAGGTTTTTCACTATGATAAGAAGATATATAATTTTTATTATATTATTTGATCTCATGACATGATAAGACATTGTCTATTTGGTGATTTACAGAGTCAATGCTGTATGTTAAATATGATATTTCTCTTTCACCCCCAGGAGGCTGACACGACACTGCTGGGTATGAACCTGGGCAAGGACCACGAGCCGGTCCGATGTCTGCAGCAGGTGGACCGTAAGATCATCGCTTCCTGCGGCACCAAGATAGTTCTCTTCATCAGCTCACGGAACGGACTCGGCATCGAAAAGGACTTCGATACTGTCAAATCTGGGTATGATTTTATATGTTTGGAACAAAAAGATATATGTCTCATACAATTATATTTAGTTTGAATGTATAAATGAAATATATTTTTAAATCCTTTTAGGCTTATGTTCCTCTTAACGTTCATAATTCATTATTTTCTTTACAAGCTGTGATTATACATTATTTGTTTAACCATTGATGGGCCATTGAAAACTATTAGAATTGATTCTGTATCTGATAACCAATTAGCTATGGCAGCTGTAGCTGACCAATATTCTACAATATTTCTTTCTATTTACTTCACCTTCATTTACTGTGAAGAGACCCCAATCTAAAACTAAACCCATTTCTTAATTTATTTTAATGATAACATTCATAACGCACATTCATAAGTATCATCATGGACATAATTCCCCTCCAGGTCCCGAGTGTCGACCCCGATCTGTGCGATGGCGGTGGGACGTCTCCAGATCTACCTCAGTCGGCGCCGGTCCTGTGTGGTGGAGATGTGGGACCCAAACAAGGAGCGGCTCCGGGACAAGTGTGACATCTCGCAGCTCTTCAAGTGAGTCTCGGAGATGTCCTGAGTTTATATATAGAGTATACTATTGTAATGTTTGACAGTCCTTAGATTTGTTGTTGTGCAAGTCTGTCTTGGTGTTTGTGCATTTTATTCAATATGAGTGATTTTTAAAAAAAATATTTAATCAATGTTTTATCATCTTCGGTTGAAGTTTTGACAGTTCTATGACTGCACTATATCTAACAGTCATGGATTGTGATTGTTGTACAAAAGCTCTTTGCTGATTGATCATATTAGTTTGCCACTTATCCTTTTAGCAACCTAAATGTGTTTCAATGCAATGTGATTCTAGTTTGGACAAAGACGCCGCACGTGTGACCTCCATGCTGCTGCAAGACAACCGATCTCTCTGGATTGGAACCGGTGGTGGCCATGTTGTCATTCTGGAAGCAGGATCTCTGACACCCATCATCAAGACTTCCAGGCACACCGGTGCCGTCCGTTCTCTCATAGCAATTAAGGGTGAGCAAAATCTATGTAAAGTCATCAATATCATTATGAAGTCATCATTGTGGAACAATCTCACTCAAATCTGATCAAACTAACACTCGCTTGTGTTTCTGGTCTGATCAGAGGTCATGTTGTTTCTGGTCATGGAGGTCATGTCAAGGAACTTCACCTTAAAAGTTTAATCAATGTTTGATCTGATTATAATGAGATTGCTCTATGGAACTGTTTATCCTCCTTGTTTTGAACAGGTAAACTTTATGCACAATGCTTGTAAGACGATTTAATGTCTGATGTATTGCCTGTCAAACTTGATAGTACATGTATTAGTGAGAGAAAACATCAGTAAAGAAAAATTTTAAAATAAAGGAATAATGCAAAACATAAATTCTCACATAAAGTTTTTCAGTATCATTGATTTAAGAATTTTTCAAATATCATCTTTAATGAAAGATATCATATTTGTTATAATTATGTTTTAAGGTCACCCACATTTTTCTGTGGTACTGAGCGGTGGACTTGGATTCAAACAGAGACCAGACACAAAAACCAGTAGAGGTAAATACAACCTTCATCGTACAAGTATTATGGGATGGAATAGAAATGGAATAGTAGCCTCTACTTTAAGTTTTTGAAGGTTTAACTTGAGCTCCACAGTTGAGAAGCTTTGAAGAAGTTGAGTAATATAAACAACTGCTGGTTGACCCCTAGAGCACTCTCACTCCACTGTGGTTACTTAATCAATATCTCTCAAAGTAACCTGACATATACAACCGTATTACTATTTAACGCTGATACCACACCTTGTATCATCCAATCAAATATTGTGCTACAACTCTGACTTACAAAAATTATTCATACATCACAGAAATGGAGGAACAATGTTCTAAACCATTTAAGGACCAGTTACGTGTACGTCAGTTTGAAACATTCTTATTGCAGTATTTACTGTTATTGCAACCTGTTATGATTTATCCAAGAAAATATATTTTTTGTAACATAGCTTTTGAATGGAATGTCCTATAGGGATCAATCAATCAATCCTAAACAGTGTCAGATCCAGAGGGGGAGGGCCCCCTGGCGCCATCGCCACCCCTTTGGAATTTAAATCAAAGAGTAGAAAATAGGCGATTGTAAGGCCACCCCCTTGTCTTACTATACAAAGCCTAAAAGAACCAAATGAATCCTGAGGTTGAACACCCATTTCCATATCTGACCCTTCTCTTACACAATTTCACAATTGCTCAGTGTTTTGGGAAAGAAAACTCCCTCTTTACCTTTTTCTTTCTCCTCTTATATCCAGACTCTCAGAACGGATGTATCGCTGTGTGGGACGCCGACTTCCCCCAGCGTGTTCGTATCTTCAAGGAGGACCAGAAGAAGAGGCAGGATCTGGACGATAACATCAAGGAACAAAAACTACAGAAGTCTTCCAGAGGGTCTCAAAGGTTCTGAACAAGCTTGGACAAAACTGGCCTGGATGGCCATTACCATGTTAAAAGAGTGATTCTGATACGTCTTTCAATTTATTTTTATGATAAAAGTCAGTGCTAAAGAATAAATTTGAACAATATTCTTGCCTTTGCAATGTATTGTCATTGTGATGTTCTGAAAATGTATTCTGCTTAGTCTTTCATATGTTCTTATGGTGACAGTCAGTGTTGTAGATGTTTAATTATTGTGAGGAATGCTTGTCACAAATTACAGCTCCAGCATTTATACTAGTTTCACCTTTTACCCCTTTTAATCAAAAGCAAGTGATCAAATCAGTATGAAATCAGCATTTCTAAATGAGAAATTGTTTCAGTGTGTATGTAACATTGATTACATAAAGAAGTAGAAAAGTATTTGTTCAGATTCATCCATATTCATTATTATTCTCTGGCCAATATTTACCTTGGACATTCTTTACATTATTGTTAAGGTCACAGTGAAACTTTAAAGCTTCATGTTAAGCTTGTCAGTTAGGTATCTCAAGCTTGATTGAGTAGGTTCTCTTCTTGTTTTTCATCAAGTTCCTCATGTGAGGCCCAGTTTCTTTTGTGACTTTGTCATTATTTTCTTGGTCACATGAAGCATAGATTATTCGATATAGAAATGTTCATGCTGAGCTTGTCAGCACAGTAGCTCAAGAACAATTCAGAAGATTCTCTTCATACTTTGCAACAATAGTTTATTTGGAAGACTCCATAACTTGGGTGACTTTGACACTTTTTTAAAGGTCACAGTGAAGCTTTGAAAATAGTGACATGGAAACATGTCAGTGAGGAGTCTCAAGAAACTTTTATTAGATTCTTTTCATGTTTCGAAAAAAGCTTCTCATTTCAAGACAGCAGACTCAATTTTGGTGACCTTGCCATTATTTTCAAAGTCACAGCTATTTAAATCACCATAAGAATTTCCATGTTAATCATTTCAGGCTAGAAGTTGCTATAGCTTCCCAGCAGATCAAGGGATACCTTGACCGCGTGGAATCTTTAAGCATAAAAAAGACAATGTCATGTATTACCGAGGTTATGAAATATTTTAGAGTGCAAACATTTCAAGGGAATCAAACTTGATCAATGAATCTTTTTTCTCATTTCCTTATTCAATATCCAATTGATATTTTGCAGATGAGGGTCATGTCACTATATTGTCAATCACATGTGCTAAGGTATATCATTATTGCAATTTTATTTATGTCCTGTTGTTTTTATAAATTTATATACCGCCTTTGATACTTGATATATATATTTTTTTTAATGCATTCGCAATCATGTTGATGTTAAAGAAGTCCATCTTGTTATGTTGTAGTTTTACATACCCAAGTGTCTTTGTTGTGTGTTTTGAAAGGATTGTACATTGTATGATTATATTTGCGTCCATTTTTTCAACAATGCTCTATTATGTAGGTAAAATATATCAATGCTCACTGATATAGATGTTTACTTCTAGTTCATCATTCTGTTATTGCTGTTTAGCAACGACTGCAACTGTTTTTCTGTTATTATGACATAGTTTACTTTAAAGGGGCAGTAGCACGTTTTTTGATAATTTTGTATCAAAACGTTTTAACTCATAATTGCAAGTTAATGCTAAATGTATTATTTTGACAGTGTCAAAAATATCATTACATACGCCAATCATCCATAGTCAGAAGACAAAGTATGAAGATTCACATAAAATCCATTGGCGGCCATTTTTTGTGAACACCTTTAATTCATTTTGTGTAAGAAACAGGAATCGCATGGCTAAACTTTACGTTATGTATTTGAATTATTACTGCTCCATTTAGTTAAAATACATTAATACATTCAAACCATTAATTTTCATTTTCCTGACATCACCTTATACTCCCCCTAAAAACGTGCTACTGCCCCTTTAAAGGACAAAGTAATGTTTTCACATTTATATCTGCTTTGTTTCAAATAATATAATTTTGTTATTGATAAAAGATTATTTAATCTTAAGCATTTCTTAACAATAAGTGCAATTGTTTGAATTAATATTTTTTCCAGGATGAAGACTTTCTTGTCTTGTGTTATTTGAGCTTCTATCAAACTCTGTGGTATTTAAAAAACAATTGATGAACAGTAATCCAAAATTGCAATGATAGATTATCTTAGTTTTCTTATTTTAAGAAATGCATTTCAATGTGCAATGTCATTTAATATAATTTCAGTCATTTATTGTGACTATGAGATAGCAATATTTGAACAACTATTGTGCATTGTGTTTTTATTTTCTTGCTAAACAATATTTTACAGCAAGTTTTCTAATATCACAACTGTTTTGTTTGATTGAGCCAGATAAAAACACATTCTAATCATTCTTGTTGAAATGAGTAAAAATGTTCACTGTGATATGCTTTATATCTAGATCCTAATCAAGTCTTACTAATCAAAAATTGTAATATATATACATATACACAAGACAATTTGTATTCATCCTTGCCATTTTTATAAATGCTTGCCCATCCATCTGTAAATGAATTCACTTTTGTAATATTCCCATTCATTTGCTCATCCATAAATCATTGATCAATCTTATTTTGTGTAGTAAAACTGGTCACTGGTTAAAAATTGAAAAAACTTTTCCCAGAGCCCAAATTTATGGTTTGAGGATATACCTATCATAAGCTACAGTTCCTTCAAGTAAATTTCAGATAAGTTATTCCTTTGAGAAATGCTCTATATTGATTTGTTTAAAACACTATATTTGATTTCCAATTTTTAGCTCATCTGGCCTGTAAGGCCCAATGGGCTTATGGCATGGCATGGTGTCCGGCGTCCGTCCGTCCGTCCGTAAACTTTGTGGAATTTCGACTTCTTCTCCAGAACCATAAGGCCTAGAAAGCTGAAACTTTGTGTACAGACTCCTTGGCTAGTGAGGATTATAAATTGTAGCTTTGGTAGCCCTGTGACCCCTAATAAAGGCCACAGGGGCCACGCCCTAAAAACCTATTTCCATCTTCTTTTCCAGAACCATGAGGCCTAGAAAGCTGAAATTTTGTGTACAGACTCCTTGGCTAGTGAGGATTATAAATTATAGCTGTGACCCCTAATAAGGGCCACAGGGGCCACACCCTAAAAACCTATTTTCATCTTCTTCTCCAGAATTAGAGGTCTAGAAAGCTGAAACTTTGTGTACAGACTCATTGGCTAGTGAGGATTATTAATTGTAGCTTTGGTGGCCCTGTGACCCCTAATAAAGGCAACAGGAACGTCCTTCAAATCTATTTTCATCTTCTTCTCCTGAAATATAAGGCCTAGAAAACTGAAACTTGTCGCCTATATACTTAATTTTATGATTGGTGCCCCTGTGGCCTCTACAAAGGGGGAATCACATTGGCCACACTCTACAGCATAATTGATGATGAAGCCTGATGAGCTACAGAGCCAATGGCTCTATTTTTTCAAAATGAATTCATCTCTAATTTATATACTTTAACCATTCATATTGACAAAGCGATATCATATTTTCCTTTCATTGTTGTTTTACTGTTACTCAAGAATATTTTTTGACTTGTAAAACTCCATTGGGAACAACTATCATTGCAGGAATTCATAAATCAGTTCACTCACTATTGACGCATTTTTCCGTCCACATGCCATAACTGCACATGCTTATCATTAACTGATTATCTTTAGTGCTCTGTTTTAGTATAAAACATAATAATGTCAATACAATCAAGTGTAGTGTAAAAAATTGTCAAATAACTTATTGGAACTGCTTCATATTTATATACATGTAATGCATTAGTCTTACAAAAGAGGAATTTTGTGTGTTGATATTCTGGAATAAAATATTCTTTAAAAGATCTCAGTGTTTTTCCTTTTGAATTATCGTCATTAAACTAATTTTGGTATCAATAAATATTTCCCTGTGGAAACTTGTCTGTCCTTAAACCAATACATTGAATTCAAATCACCTTATCCCTAAATTTGTGACAGTCAAATGTTTTAAAGCAGTACAAAAAGAAAAGAAACATCTGACTTTGCTAATAATGCTAAATCGTGTATGAATGTCTAGCAATTACTTTATTCAATCATGGTCATCAACACTGCAGAAAAACAATAATTTACAACTCATCAAGCATTTGAACACAAAACGCTTGTAGCCTCTGAAAATTGACAAAAACTGTTCATTATACAAACATCAACAGAATGGCCATAGTTGCAAAATTTCTACTGACATTGTTTTCTTTTACAATAGAGACAGGTACTAAAGATAGTTGACAAGCCTAAAACTGCAAAAGCAATATTAGTTTTACCGTATGAAGACTGATATGCTCTTACAATAGACCACCGTCAACACAAGTGATGTCATCGACCTCAAATGCTTTAAGTATGTATTGCACGCGTTTTGTTCGTAAGTAGACTGAGGACAAGTGAGTGAGTGAGGTATATATTTCAAGTATTAGCGGTAGGACAAGTGAAATCAGCTATTCAAATCCTCAATGACATTACATAGATCACTCAACTTTGAAAAATTACATATACACAATTAAAGGAATACGTTTTAGTGTAACGATGATTGTAAAGGTCAGATGGTTTGTCACTGATTGATCAAACCACATCTACCCCCCATTAATACTTGTCTCGATTAAGATTTAAAAATACTGAAATAACCATATGATGAGGTCACAAAATCCTTTAAATTTTCGCTCAGTAAATGGTTGTATATGTGTTAACACTCTTCTTGAACATATATGGGTCCTATGTAAAATAATCGTCCATATATGATAAATTATCAAATGAGCGTCTCTAATGTTTGTTTTTGATCCCTTATCCACTTATATTTTCTGAAGCGCAAAACCAGACATGCCAGATTTTATGATGTACTAGACTCACTTCATTTCAACTTCCAACGCTTATTTAGTAAGAGTTATTTCAATTTGTGATAACTTTCTTATGACAATGAGTTTAGTATAGCGTTTTGACACATTTCTGTTTTAAACCAATATTGTTTTACAAACCGTATATAACTTACCACGCAGTGAATTCGGTATTCAATTGAAAACGTCATAAATCCTGCTATGTTTCTGATAAGATTCAATACTGACCGAAACCATTACAACACGAAAACGAAACAATACCAAACAAAATATAAGTTATGGATAACACATTGTCCACGGGCATTATCAATAATAAAGAATGTTTGCCCACGGGCAAATCACGAGGGCAAACATCCTTTATTATTGACTATTGACTATTGACCCGGACTATGTGTTATCTATTTTTTAAACCGCCAACTAGTTATAATAACAAACTAAGACCTTTGTTATAAGAGGACCTAACAAACGATGTATGTCAGCGCTGTCATAATAGCTCAATGGTTGGGTTTAGCGTTCCGCAGTGAAAACTCGGCGGGTTCGAGACGGTATATCGGCAAAATATTTGCAGTGTCAAACTTAGATTTGTGATATTTTTCAAAAGTGATAGTCAGTTGACACTTTATCTTTCGAAAATAATTATTTGAAGAGGGATATATCATAATAATATCCTGCCTTGCAGGGCGATTATCTTGATAATAACCTGCATCCGAGGGACATTACTCGAATAATTCCCTTGCCGTACGAGGCAGAAGGAAATTAGAATATATAAAGACCCCAAAGAACAATGGAGTGACGTCACTAAAGGTTTGTAATAACGAATAATCACCTACATGATTAATGATTTAAAAGCAATCGAAAATATGAGTTAAATTTGTTAACCAATGAATTTAAATCCATGTTAAAGAGTGAATAAGTGAGTTGTTATTGAGAGCCGTTTGGGCAATAATTTGCTCAGTAGTGCAATCTCATTCAAATGATATCATAAATTTCTTCCCTCTGTTACCCAGATAATACATGCGTAGCGTAGTGTAGCAAATAGATCATATTTTGATAAGATTGATTTTCAACAGTTATTGTAAATTATGGACGAAAAGGCTGGAGTCATATGATTTTGGAATAATCTTTGGATTCTTTTGAATTCAATCCGTTAAGTAAACACTTCTCATTGATTTCTAGTGACCATTACAGTTAACACTGGCAATGTTTTGTTATTAGGCATGGTCATGAAATTTGTTATAGGTCCAAAAAATTGTTTATAATAAAGTTTGACGAGAGGGCTTGAAATCATGAAATTACCCACAACTAACAACAACTTTCATTCCTAAGAATAATGTTACTTGCCTTTATACATAACACGACAAACAAACAAATTTGAATTTGAATATCCAAAAGATGTAAAACGTCATAATGAAAGTTTCTTCCCTTAACTGCTAAGTTATGGTTCTATAATCGTCTATCTAGCAAACGATTATTTCTGCAGCCATATCGCCTTCTTTCTTATTATACACTATTTGTCGATGATGAAATAAGGGGGGTGCTTAACTTTTCTTCCATATGTATAGATAGGCATGGATAAATAAGAGTCGGGTGTCTGGTGAGCTTAAAGACCAATATTCAAACTGAAATATTTTGAAAAGTATTTTTAGCAATATTTTGCGACCAACAGTGATAAGATCGGCCCACAATTCAGTAAATAGGAGACAGTTTACTAAAATGACCCAAACGTAAGCCCCGGCATGTCGATATGAAGGCGAAACAAACGTGGTCATCTCACAACTTACGGGTCCTATATGCTTGAAAGCCGTCTTTTTTCTTTTTCTCCGAATTAGGCACTAATTGCCGCCAAAGTCGATATCCATCGGACGCAATTGCGGTATCTGAGACGCGGTGTAAAACCTACACAACCTTTAAAAGCTATGGCACTTTTGTAGGAACTGTACTTTGGACGTCGAATTAAGTATTTGTTCGACGAAAGATTTTTCTACCGAGTGAAATATTTCTTTTCTCAATAGCTAGGTTCGCCATATGTGTAAATTTTAAATTGTTGAGTTACCGAAATGCAACAGCATTTGTGAAAGTAATTTCCAGAATATGAACAAAGGTGAATTATACAAGGTTAAAAACTGCTGAATAATTTATACATGAAGCGTATGTGTACCTTAAGAGGCGGAAATTTCCTGACATCACAATATCTGATTTCAATGCTTCACTTGTTGGTCATAATGGACTAATGTCACGATTTGAGGAAGCTATTCAGAATTACTTCCACTCCATTAAAGTTGCACTGTCGAGAGAAATTTTTTTAAGATAAAAGATTATGTATTAGATAGATGAACATTTTTTATTTTAGAAGTTAATTGCATGTTCAAAAAATTATATGAATATTTACTTTATTACAGTCTCCTTTACATGATAAATATATATATCAAAAATTTACAGAAGAATGACTAACAAGTGTATAAACATTGATTTTACGGCTATATTTGTAGTTTCAGAAATACAGTATTTACTTCTAAATTAGATTGTTTTTTTTCTTGAGTTCTGGGATAGTTTTAAAGTTTGTTTTTTGGTTCCGTTATTATTTGTAATTACGTACCCCGCGAAAACGAGTAGCATTTGTAATGTATAATTGAAATGTATCACAAAGGCATATTTCAAGCCACTTGTGGTGTGGGGGATTAGTAAAGACACCCTATACATTAAGGAAAATAGTAAAAAAAAACTGATGGCCAGTCCTTAATATATTTTCTATTCTAGTTCATATTTATTGCAGTCGAAAAAAGAAGTATCATTAACAATAATAAAAAATGTTCACATTTCATCTTTAAATGATTTCGATTT
This sequence comes from Steromphala cineraria, assembly GCA_916613615.1. Classification (NCBI taxonomy): domain Eukaryota; kingdom Metazoa; phylum Mollusca; class Gastropoda; order Trochida; family Trochidae; genus Steromphala; species Steromphala cineraria. The sequence continues at coordinate 3,602,316 of OU744726.1, forward strand.
ACGCATTTCATACTTTGTGTGTTCGCATGAAAGCGGAACTAAACGAACTCCAAGGAGTGTCGGTATCACGTGACTTTTTATCGAAGTTTTCCTCCAAAGGCGAGTCAACAGCTGCGTATTACACTATCAAAAATTTCCATCGCGGCAAGACTTTGGAAATGTTGAGGGTAAGGTAGTCTTTAATCTTTTAGATATTCGATTTTTAAAATATTGATGCATAGCAAAGAAGTGACACATACTCGTGCAACATGTTACACTTATGTGTGTGGTATTGATGCTAGAAAGTCTGATAATTTTCTTAGTTATGTTATAGAATATTTTATTGCGACTGAATATCAAACCTTACAATTGATGTTAAAAGCTTGAATCGGAAATTTCGACAGTTTATGATCGTGTAGGTATCAATCACAGAAATGTCATAATAATGCTGTACCAGATCATGATCGCGATGTCTGATGTTACCAAGAGTACAATATCTTTTGCTTCCAACAGTACAAGACCGTTTTCTTGTCAGAAGCAACAGAGCATGCTGTTTCATTAAGCAACACTAGATTGTTTACCTTCAAGCTTCGATCAAAACATGCTCGTTTTATATTTTTCTTTTTTATTTTGTGCCAGCTTAACATCGTTTTGTCAATTTTACTAAATTTTTAATGTTATGTTGTTTTATTTTTAAAGTGTAGGCTAAACATTTCTTAAAGTTATTTTAGTACTTGGTGTATTATAAAATCAATAAATAGCTTTCAAGGGAATTCCCCTTGCCTGCCAAGCCTGACGAAAATAGATCTTTATCAAACACTCGAATAACTTTCCTGTCCCTTTTGCCTATAATGACCAAATTTCTAAGTCATTAACATAAGATGGATACAATATATACTACAAATAGATGCAAGAAGTCAAGGAGGAGCCATAACCACCTAAAACGATACAGATATATGTTCAAAGTTGATTACCATCAACCTTCCCTTCTCTCATTATTTATGATATCGAGTTTGAGTCGAGTGTTTGACTTTCAGTCTCCTTGAAAACTAGTTATTCAACAAAACCCGTAAGTACTCTTGAAGATTATATATGTGGATTTTATACACTCGATCAGTCATCTTTACAAGACTCCCTGCTTTCAAAACTCCATTGCTATCAATTTATGATCGAATTCCAATGCTTTACGGGAACAAGTGTTTTATTGAAACTTATATCAAAACACACATTAGAAAAGCATATACTATACATGTTCATCAAGTAAAAATATGTAACAAAATGTTTTCTAAATGCAAAATTATAAATAATGATGAACGTTCTTGCGATGATTGAATTTCCTTTTTAAAAATAATTCATGATGTCAGCATAATTCTTGTTCTCTATCAATTCGTCCGCTAAATTACAACCTTTTCTGGTAAAGCATTTATAACTTTTTATACAGGTTCTGCCACCATTATACTCCTCTGTGTTTATGACATGTTTTAGTTAATACAATTATACAAAATGATCTCGACAAAATCTATATGGCACTTTTTCAAGGTACCAATAATTTGCATTTCTAAACATAAAAAACCTGAAGGAATTGTACTTTCAAAGCAGCTAACTAGCGCTAAGCGCGACCATGTAGACCCGTACATCCTGTTTCGGTTATACATTTTAACAGCTTGGTATGCAGTACAAGGGACACAACAGGGGATGAGGCAGATGTCTTTAAACCCCTTCAAAATTGAAACATAATTTGGTTTTAAAGTTAAAATGATATGTTGTAATTGACACATACCACATTTGCTTGAGTTTGGATGATGAAAGAATGACATATTTCGCCTGCAATTAGACACGTTGGAAACTTGTTATGCTTTTGAAAGCATTTTAAAAAGGGTTTATTGTATCAGTAGATTTTTATATTTAATTTATTCAAGACACTTACGAGAAAGACATTTGGCGGGCAAGGGATGTGCGGGCTTTGTCAATAGTCATATTTCATAGGGATGGTCGACTTGTACATGTCCATGAAACCATATTGAATAAAATATCTTTATTCGTGTTTAAAAGCAAAACCATCCCCTCCAGTTTGGGTCCGATAGACCCTGATAAACCGTACGAGGGATAATACCCTATTCTTATTCATATGGAAGTGTCTTCATGCATGGTTATCGCCGAACTACTTGAGCTTTCTTCTGTGAATTGAAACTGAAGGTTTCTCTAAGCGTCGAAAACATTTGCTGATCTTTCCTTCGATATGGTGGAACTTGCTACCAGACGACAAACAGAAACTGTACCAGTCTTCACGTGTCCTCAAAACAAACCACTTTAAACACTTCTGATTCTGTACAGCAAGAGTATTACGTTCAGTTTATAGTCATTATTTCATTCAAGGTTTATTCCTGCAGGTGCTGTTACTGCTGTTACTACTGCTGGTGCTGCTGCCCGCGGGGACCAGTAAACGCTCCAGGAGTGGCAAGTACCGTCTCTGTCCCCACCAGAGTCTGCCCATGGAGGAGAGCTTCTTCCTCGTGCCCCAGCTACGGAACGTTACCAGGAAGGTCATCAACAGTCCCCGCAGTAGACACACCTTACTGTCAAGGGAGATAACTTGTCCTGTGCGTGCAAAGGGAGGCTACTCCTGTCCCTGGTACTATCGGTTGAACTATGACCCCGACAGACAGCCAGGTTTTGTTGTTGAAGCTGGTTGTCGCTGTGCATCCTGTCTGGTAAGTCTTAATAAACGTTGAAAATAATCTAAATGTCTTCCGGGATAATTGATATGAACAATGATTTATCAAAAGTTGATACCAGAAGATGTCACGGTTAGATTCTATTTACAATCCTTGGTAAAATTCAACATTACTAGTTTTTCACACATGTTTTCATATAATTGCATTCATTGTTTTATGAACAAAGCGTCCAAATCAAACAGTTACCTCATTCCCTATTTGCTTAACATTTTGAAAGATATGTAACGTTGATACATGCATGTTTGTTTACACATTTCGATTGAACTTGATGTGATTTTGGGTCTGCTTAATTTTCATATTTTTAATATTGTTGTAATGTCAGTTCGGGGCATTGCCAGAGGGAAAACATTTTTTTCCTGCAAAGAATGTATTATTACCAATTCATTGACAATAAAAAGGTATAACTGCCAATCATACGATGTAAGTATCGTATCTGAGATATCAAGTTGATTAATTTTGAACACATTTCTGTATTTCTCTACTACCAGCACAGTGCAGGAGGAAGGTGCCGAGCCCACATGGTACCGAGGACCGTGTTGAGACGCCGCCCTGGCTTCACGTGTTGGTCCTGGTCAGTGGAGAGCTTCGCTGTGGCCTGCCTCTGTCATCAGATTGAACCATTAATTAATACAGAGCAACCTATAGACTGATGACCGAGAATATAGCATTTTAAGTCCGGGAAAGAAATTCTACACTTTCTTGCATGCGCTAGTCTCTCAAAATTCTAATAAGTGAAATATGCTGTCCGTGCTTCAAAACGTATGAGTTCTTTTTGCGTCTAGTTACTGAAATTGATAGGATCCAATATAGTGGACACCAAAAGAAACGCGAAATGTTTAAGTTCCTATTTTACATGGCAAAACTGTTGCTTAAATTGTTGTCGATTTAGGGGATAAATCCATTCTGTTTTCTATTTTGGGGTTGTATGTCGTGCATTCTTTACCCCTAAATATAATTTCAAACCGAGCTTGCGAGGTTAGAAATGTTTATTTAGGGGTAAAGAATGCACGACATACAACCCCAAAATAGAAAACAGAATGGATTTATCACCATTCTAACATGACTAATTAGTGAAAAAAGGTGGAACTATTTTGACTTGCGCAAAAGCAATGTGATTAGGTCAAACCGGTGCAGACCGGTTCCACTCTCTTGCAAAACAACGGTACAGTCCACTTTCATAAAGAACACATAACAATTAAAATGTCATTACATACAGAAAAAAACGTGTTTAAATAGACTCATCTGTAATATATATAGCATATTATCAATAGAAAACAGATTTCAATGTCGTCAAAGTTACGATTTTTTAAAACTAAATACATGGGTCGACCCATCACCCCTACAAGAGCGACAAGGACTGACCAAATCAAGGGACGTTACTCTGAAAATAGTTGTCCACTACGTGTCGGTGAACTGTTTCAAACTTAGGGGAAGTTGTCAAGAATGGGATATTTTGTGTCATGGTTTGGGAGACTGTGACAGGAGAAGTGGTCACTTGTAAATTAGAGGTAGGGGCACTGACAGCATTAAAGAATATAGTCGCTTCCGTTTATTTGATGAATCGCTGTATGAGAGGTGTGCGATCGTTGATTTTGTTTATAGATCTGTGGACTGTGATTAACTTACATCGCGAAGCAGTAAGAAACACTTCAAACAGGAACCAAAAACCTCGTTATTCGATTAAAATTTGTAGGTGTTTCAAAATGTCGACAAGTGTCGTCGCCAACATGTATATTGTAAACAGAACGTCGTTGAGTGCACTGCAGATTGTATATGAGTGCGCGGAGGAATGTGAAGCGGTCGTAAATATTTAGAGGTGATTATCGGTGAAATAATTAATCCAAAATGTTTATGAGTAACAAATCAGAACGCAGTATTTTCAAACTAGTTTTCGTGTCATGTTAGAATATAGTTATATGCACTTGAATTGTGACAATACGACCCTAAGCGAAATTAAGAACACATAATGCTGAACCGAACCGAGGTCTGTGTGGGGCTGATATATATATATATTGTACTGGCTGTAGCTGCACACACTGTCGATGAAATTTGTGTCATTAAAAAAACATAAAAGCATCTTTTTGAATAATGCACATATTATCGTATTATCGGAGCGATTTTCTGACAACTGCCGATTTCAACAGGATAAAGGTCGTCTCCACTCTGCCAGAATTAAGCGTGCTCGCAAAAGCATAACATCAACATATATCAATAGATGGCGCATAGTCCTTATCTCAATCCTATTGAACACTTGTGGGATGAAGTGCAGTGACGTTTTATTCTGGCTGAAAAAATTTTCCTCGTAAACACCGTCAAATGTGTTATTCATTCCATTGCTGTTTTGTCGCAAGTGTCTCTATCAGTGGTAGCCGTGAGTTCTCCCAATGTTGGCTAACTAGGTATTGAATATAGCCCGTATTTCAGTTGTCTCCAGTCAAGAGAACCAACTCTTTGTTGTTGTTTTTTCCTATGTTTTGTTATGACATTTGTTATCTTGATGTTCAAATACCTTCCTAATTCGAGTTTCATTTGGTGTTCAGTATATTTTGAATTAAAGAAAGAATGTCAACACATTACACTGGGTATTCTTGAAATGCTGTTTTGTTTTCCTTTCCAAGTTGATAGAAGTGTAACGTCGGAGTGATGGTCATTAGATGTGAAGCAAGCGCATAGCAAATTATAACGGGGATGTTCCCAATGTTTAAAAAGACCATTTCATGACAATAGACAATGGGGGTTGTCATCCCCCGCCACGAAGTTTTGAGTTTTGTCCGTGCGTCCGTCCGTCCGAGTTAAATGGGACAACTTTTCTCAGAAACTATTTAAGGTAGGATAACCCGTTTGCTGTGGGTCTTTATTGTACCAATAACTTGATAAAGTTCGGAAATCAGAACTACAAAAATATTTTTACGGAGTTATTGCCCATGTTTCGTATTTTTGGACTCTGTTCGAGGGTGTTGTCAAAGGGGACAACTTCTCCCAGAAACTATTTAAGATAAGTTAACCAAACTTGCTGTGTGTCTTCATTCTATCAATATCTTGATGGAGTTTGAAAATCAGAACCGCACAGTTATTTTTCTTACAGAGGTATTGCCCATGTTCCGTGTTTTGTGACTCCGTTCAAGGGTGTTATCAAATGGGACAATTTTTCTCAGAAATTATTTAAGATACGATAACCCAAATTTGGTGTATGTCAATGTAAATAGATTGAAACATGTTGCTTAGGATGTAACTTTGTGTGCTCTTGGGGTTTATTTATTGAAAATGAACAACGTACATCCTCAACGAAATGGCAACAGAAGGTCATTCTTTAGCGTTACACGAGTGAAAAGCCTTTTCCGTACGAGATCGTCAATATCAAATTTGATATAAATACATTTCTTTTTCTCACCTGTGATGCAAACCAAAACTAGGATGCATAGTATTACTGTATCGTTGTGATGATAATATAGGAAGTTAACACGGCAGCTGGACAGTAACACTGCTTTGCCTGTTGGAAATGCGAGTCTCATTTTACATGTAAATAAATTGACCCCGGGTGGATTGTTTTATAATATGTCGTAAAATACTTACATTGAAATCTTGTTATTAGGCACTCAAAAGTAAAACTAAAAAGGTATTGCGTGCTCAAAATGTATAACTTCTTATGAATTTAGAAAAATTACCAGTTTTCAGTTTTCATTGGAAGTCGCGAATTTTGAAGTGCACATAAAATTACAAAAATATCCTTGTGTATACATAGAAATGACACATTTTTACCTTTTCATGTGTAAATTTTTCAACTGATTTCTTTATTGATTTGTGTGAAAAAATGCGGCTAAGTATACACACCGGAGTGACTTTAAATTGGAATGTTCTTTATGAATGTACAATATGATTCCGTTTCGTATAATTTTTCATGTTTGCTGATATGCTAGATAACGATACAAGAATCTGTGTCGAAACGTCGCACTCTTCGAATAAAGAAGCTGCCATCCATAAATATTGTCCTTATTTGACTTTCAACATCTAAATTGCTACTCAAAGATGAATATGTAACACGATCTACTTCATTATAAGATATATTTGTTTGATTGGTGTACGTGAATTAAGTTATATTTCTCAGGCTTGATGAATCAAAATTAATTACACAACATAACTGAGAATATCTGGATAAAGGTATCCTTACATACCGCGGTGTCATTACGGTTGTGCGGAACATGTCTCTGTACACCTGGACTTGGTTAATGGTATAGTCGCACAACACGTCAGTCTAACCTAGCTAGCACTATCTGTCATGGCCTGTTCACATTGCCTAGATACCAAAAACTGAACATGTTGGTCAATGTTTGTGTGTTCTGTGCCTTTGATCAAATGTTATTTACATTTTATCTTTGCAACAATATATGTACTGTTCATGAATATTTGTATGTCATTGGCAGTGGAAATGAACATTTACTATCACATTGAAAAGAACACAAAACGTGGTAGGTCTGTTTCTACATTTATTATAACTAGATGGAGAAAGGACAGACCGAAAACGCCACAGCAACAGAACAGTACTGAGATGTATTCAGAATAGGTGTACTCTCACTATTCAGAAAGAGTTCACTTTAAACCTAAATAGTTATTATCATTTCAATAAAGAATTGTTAAAGGTCTTTAAAAACACTCTAGACTGACCTTATCATTCCTTGAAATTTTGTTTCAGAATTGATAGATTAAAAGAAGAAATATGTACAGTGCTATCAACAAAACACGTTTGCTATAATTTCGAATAAAGGCACGGTAATATTGCATATAATTTAGAATCTCGGAAATGAAGCTAGCGATGTTGCATGAAGAAACATGATGTAAAATAAAATTTTGACAATTTGAATTTCAAAATATGATTAACGTTATCAATTCAGCTTATCAAAATAGCATTATTGTGCCTTAGTTTCTAAATGACTTAATGAATAGATATACAAATAAATAAATATACCGTCACAAATGACTAATACCATAGCGATGACAAGCGTTTTGTTAGAGTTTGTAAACTTGCAATAAACAGTCAACAACAAAATATTTATATTGGACACAATACAATACACATATACGATACTTATACAACAACTGCCGGAGATTTACACACTAGAATAAAAGTCAGTTGCATCTTTTTGTGCTCTACTTTCGAATAATGTTAATTTCTAAATCGTATAAATACACAGCAAAAGCGAAAATATTTTCTATGACGATATATATATGTACACATCTGTGAAGAATGTCAAGAAAAAATAGTTGCATTAAATATAGTGAATGTTTAACAGGCATATCAGCAAAGCAATGGGCACTGGACGAAACACATTTATTGTAGGCCAATTTCATAGGACTAGTTGGATTCAGTTTGTCAAATAATGTAAATTGGCCTTCAGTTAGAACATTGCTCAATAATTTATTTGTTATCAGATTAGAATTAAATTCATAATCTAAAATTAATAGCAATAATCATCACCGGCTACATCAACGTCTAGCTATTCATATAACGAAACTAAAGGTAATTTTAAATATTGTTATATCTTAAGGGCGAACTGTTTAAAGTCAAATTGTTGATGGTTTTTATGTATATTTTTCGGATTAATTGCAAAGTGGAAATGCGGACAGGTATGATAAAGAATAGATGATCTAACTTGATAGTAAAGACGCTCTACGCTGATAAAATGTTCACAAGCACCAATCATGTTATTCATAAACATCTAATTCCTTAAACAAATATTCACAAAAATCGTACAGTTAAATGGTAGATCAAGGTAACTTTGATTCATAAAAGCTTGATCTTCAGAATTTTTGTAAGTATTTGACGTAAAAAGTTGAAATTTATAAACAACCATACACTTTGATGTACTAAGTAAAATATTTCACCTTAAAAACGTTAATGAAAAGTTCTTAGTATACGTTTTTCATAATGTTTTAACTTAATAAGTTTTACGTAGGTAACGTCAAAAGGCGTTATTTTAAAACCTGCAAAATGGCGGAAATGGTATATTTCAATACTGTAATGCGTATAAATAATTACAAATATTTACTGCTTACATGTTGCTTGTGTACCCATCTGACCTTCAACTAGGGGCTATCCCTGAGAATACCAACCGTCCCAGTCGCCTCCAACCAACCAATCAAAACACAGCATTAGTGGAAGCACAAACGGTAACCTTCATCAAAAACAATTCCTTTTCATGGACATAAAAAGGTAATTCTTAAAATATTACGTTTACGTCGTAGAGGACAAAAACAACTTATAAATACTTTTGACTAGCATAGCCCATTAAATAGTACAGGTACGACTCAGCATAAGTCTTTACACGAAACTTAAAATCAGTTAAACCGACATATGTTTCAAGAAAAACATCTTTGTTAAGTTTCATCATAACACAGTAGTAGTAGTTATGTTTAATGTTTTGTTCCAAATTGGTCTAAATGATTAAAGACTATTATTGTACAAAGTAAATAGAAACATTCATAAATATACCAATTCAATTTGTACACATGCCACAAAATGACTCATCGGTCCTTTTTCAATACAAACCACCATCAAATTAAAAAGTGAATTTTCCAAAATCATTGTCACTTAAAGCACAGCACAACTAAATCGTACCCCCTGTTTATGAGATGACATTTTGTTGTCTGTCAAACCAATAAAGTCATCTTGGCTTGTTGAATACGTTTAACTGGTAAAGTACTTTTTACAGTTTGAGTATTATGTTATTTAAGTTCTTTGAACTGGGAGATAACTTTGACTTGTTATTGGCGGTTATTGATAAAACATATAACCACTCTATCGTATTAAATTAACAAGTCACGACTAAACGGTGGTAAGTTTTGCTTGGTGGTGTATCTGAGGTCCTGCACATTGACGACTGTGCGCACCCACTTGCTGTAGAATATCTTGACAGGAATGCTTGAGAGTCCACGATGATATATTTGTATTGCAGTAGTCCACACCGATGGAATCTAGAAGGCGGAACACACCAGACACAGCACTGTCAGCAGCAAGGAGACGACTTGACACCCGCATCCTCCCAGCGACCCGGTCTTTGCTGTGTCCTCCTGCGCAGAGTCTGGAAACGATTTTGTTTCACTCGTTTATATAATAAACTAAAATGATCCACATTTAATAACTCAGTCATCATGTGTATAGACCATACAACAATTTAACTAAATGTATCAAATATCCTTAACAACTTGCATTGCATTCTCACTGAGAGTAGATACTTACTTGAACCAAAGGACGTATCTACGTCCTAGCTTGAACAGAGTTGACGGTACCTTTCAAACTAGGCCTCGACTCATAATTGTCTTATATCAATGTCATTGACCTATGTAGATTCGCAAAACAAATTCTGGCTTAAGACCAATTACATACCATGACATGCCCATGAATTAAATAAGTCAACTTTCCATTAAATATTAACAGAGAACACTTAGAATAAAAGACGCAATGTAGGACTAAAACTCAACTGACCATTAGGCGACATGGTCTTGACCACAACCTCCCCAGCGTTCTCTGTGGTGCTGTCCGGGGGGAGGGTTGTTGAGGGAGGGACATAGGGTATGCACTGGTCATAGTCCTTGTAGGCGGGGGGACACTCCACCGGACTGGTGTCCTCATCAACACCTGCAGGGTCAACGGTTAATTTACTCCTCAAAAGTAACGAATTCCAATGTTTATAGAACTAATCTTTTTTCATCAAATGCATGTTTTCACATATGTAATAGTATATATGCTGTTGCATGTTATTCTTTATGTTATGCATGCGCAATCCATATATTGTAAATCATGCATCTATGTAAAATTGCTCATGTACCACCGTGTGTGATTTTAGAGAATACTTTAGAGAGGAACAGAAACCTGAGGAAAAAGAATCAAATTTAGTTCCCCCAAGTTGTACTTTTTATTGATCATATATATTGGACAATGGGGATATATACATTTGGAAAAAAGAGTTTTACAACAACTGATTTTGCATCAAAGTGTCAAATATTAACGATATAGAAATCACCGACTCCAATCATCACCTTAATCATTGTAAAATGAGTCATCTTTGTTAAATATTCCAAGTGTTTAATCATTTCAATAAATGACAACTATTCGTATATTTATTGTGTGTTGTGTGTACAAAATATGTAAATGGTTGGACAGTGGGGCTTAGTATTTATGAGAGGTGTATAAAAGTGCCTAGTATTACTTCCAACTGTTTCCACTTCCTAAAACAACTCCTAGCAATACACTTGAATTGTATATGTCATCTTAGGATTGTAAAGAAATCCTGCAGTTGAAAGAACACTCACATGTTGGCATTTACTTGAGAAATAGATGAATCTTTTGTGGTATTACAAAGATGACCAATTAGAGAAAATCCAATTATGCCAAAAATGTTTACAAACTCACAGTCAATAATCCATATAAAATATCTTCTGATGTATGTCTACAAAATGTGCAAGTATGATTATCAACTACAGTAGAACACGGATATAACGAACTCCAAGGGACCAAAGAATTTAGTTCACTACTAGTATATCCGGTGTTTGCTACTCGCGTTTGGCCGCCATACGTAGGGCTTTTGACGGGACTTGAAATTTTTTTCACTATACCGGTTGTTCGCTATATCCGAGTTCGCTATATCCGTGTTCTACTGTAGCTTCATAAAGCTAAAGATGTTCGCTCATCTCACCTGTGGGGTAGTTTATGTATTCTATGTCGCAGTACAGGTTGATATCCTCACCCAAGTTGGCGTCGTACATTTCTTCATTGAAGCTCGGCCTCAGTCCATCACCGCTGTCGTCAAGGAAAATTAAGTACTGACCATCTTTCTCGAAATTATTTGATATACATAGTCCTGGTTCGTGGCCTGAAAGGAAACACAACACCTGATAAGAGATATACAGGGTTCGTATTTACCCCCAACACCCCAATACCGTACCATCAGTACCTTATGATTTATGTCAATTCTGGCTCACATAGTGACAGCTTAATAACTTTATGTGGATCCACATGTCCTATTCATGAAAGTGACATCATACTCACCTCAATATACTAGATGGCTAAAGCCTATCTTAGATAATTGTTATATCATATATGTATACCATCTCATATATGTCAACTTATCAGTACTTTTGGTCGTATGTTCGTCTTTTCTTAATAAATTGACTTAATCCTACATCATACATGTAGATTTTTATATCACTAATGTAAAATGCATTTTCGAGGTTACACAAACAAAGGTTACATGTAATGAAGCATATGATGTTTTAATATTGAATATTGAATGGTTATGAAGTTATTAGGTATATAACATAATTTTTATGCACGGTTACAGCAAAATTGATTCAAAAGTTCATTTCATTTAACAGTAACAATATAGTTGTCTTAAATCAAAGTTCCACATTACTGTTATGACTTTAAAGATTTTGTTTATCAGGAAACCAGTATGCATTAAAATCATCTAAATTAAGCATATTTTGATCTTTCCTTACATGTGTAATTCAAAATTCGGTCCATTTATGTAAAATTCAAATTTACATGAAATTATATAACTGAACAAATTTCGTAAAAATAACATTTTGCACACAAAAATAACCAAAGCACGTGCATGGATTTTTCAGGATAAAAACTTGCAATGTGAAAAGGCAAGAAAACATAACTGCAGCAGTATTTATGTCAAAACAGTCCTCGATTACCCGTTGCAAACGTTCCGATATTTCCCCAATACATATTCTGGATCCATATTAGGCTCGACAGGAAACTTTATTACCTCCCTTTGCTATCCAATCGGCTATCTTTCCGTCAGGATAACCAGCGAACCAATCAAATTGCTTTGAACATAACGCATCTCCGTGTCTTGGATAACAGTAGAGATGTCTGAAGAATTGGACATCAGGACCTAGATTTTCGAAGCTCTCTTAGTGCTAAGATAGTCATAAGTACCATACTTTAACATTGGCTTACGACTATCTTAGCGCTAAGAGAGCTTCGAAAATCTAGGCCCTGCAGGGTAAATATTGGTGTCTTTGGTGAAGAGGTTACTTGATAAAGCATTCGCTGGTTTTCTCTCGTTGATATGTTGGCTTTTAGGAAATACATATCATAAGCTTGATCATTTCGTGCGAATTTAACTGCAGAAGTTTTCAAACGATTAATGCGTATCTGATTTGTTGATGAACGAAGGCAGCAGTGAGTGAAGGCGGGGCCAGCAAAGGGATGTAATGATATTATCGGGTAGAGCCTCTGATTGATCCAGCCTATTGCTGAAGAAGTACCAAAACGTTTTCCCTAGAATTTCGAGGATGACTAAAACATGCAAAGCGTTTAGATAAGCAAGAACAAGGTTGGACAATTTAATTTGATGAAGTCATAATAAGTATGAAAATATAAATAAGTGGATGGTAGTATATAACTGAATTCATTAGCATAAGTAATTATTAGAAGCGAAACGAAATTTAAGCCATACGTTCTAAAACTGAAATTAAAACCAAAAGCCGGTTTGTAAGTTCATGAAACCTAAACATGCTACCTTAAATAATGTAAATGGAAAGAAAAGAGTTTAGAAAAAGAAAACAAGGTGATGAATTAAGGATTTCACTTACGCTCTCCTGTTTGATTGAAAACAAACATGAAAACATTATCAATATTTTTTAAGAATCACCACTTTGTTAAAAAAAATATTTTTGTCATGGAAGAAATAGACAATATGTGCACGATACAGTACAATGCATAGATAACTTAAGATGGAACACACAATATAGATGTACATAAACATGTATTTGTATATATATATTCAAACAAGCATATATTAAAATACACATTTTAAATAATAAGGTTATAAAAAGCCAAAATTTACATATGACAAATGCATTGTTTATGTCAAAATTAACAAACAAGCATACGATCATACCACACATCTCTCATACTTAACATTCATCTTCAACAGTAGGTAAATAAAGACCATTTCGAGAAAAGCATTCAGCGAAATGGAATAGAATGTGATTTGTTTTAATTCGTTTGATTTGTGTGTGTTCTTCATTGCTTCTCATAGGCATTAGAAAATAGATGACAAATGTCGGACTGTATCAGGGTATGACACCGTTATGATATCTGAAAAAAATCGTATATAAAACGTGTTTTCCTCTTCCGCGACTTTGAAAATCATGAAGACTGAAGTAATTACATGTACGTTAAATGAATCCAGCCATCGGAGAGTTCCATGAAGAAATAGAATCAGAACATTGATCGACCTTGAACTTCATAAAAGAGATAACTCACAGCAAACCAAAGTTAACCGTTTAGTACTGGTCGATAGCCGCCCACTTCCAGACTGCTCACGTGATCAATAAGTGCACGGGTTAGATAAGATATCTTAACAGAATAAATACTGTAGATTACTGGACGAGTTCGATCGTTAAGTAAGAATATCGAAAGAACTCATTCAGGCAGATCCCAACTGCCCAGACTTTGCACGTCATTGAACCTGCCTTAATGACTTCCGAACTGGCCAACCGAAAACAGTTGATGAATTCATTGATTACATAATTGGAGCAACGGCAAATCAGGCAAGGAAATATGCTGACATGGCAATTTCAGATTATGTGTCTGACTGAGGCATCTTTTACCGGTTCCAGTGACATGCTCATTACCAATGGCATTCGTTTCATGAGTGTTCGCGTTCTATTGTTGTACCAGCAATGTGCTTGAGAGAAGCAACGGTAAGAGCTTTCCAAGTAGGTTTTGGGTATTTACGCTGTTGTTTTGACACCACATCACAGGTTTCTTAAGGTTGTTTTAAGATATGATATTCCTTGTTTATACACCTCATGACAGTGCAATTCAATGGCATAAGAAATATTTTCATTAATTCAACACTTTTTGCTGTACACGATGGTGCACAACCGCCAATGCAAAAACTCAACCACCAGTGCCTTTGAATGTCTAATCTTTATTATATTCGACAATTATTTACATAAAAGACCCAAATGAGGTTCAACTTTCAGAAATAAATGATCGATGTCCATGAATTTGAGAGTCAATCATGCAGACATATTCCCGATAGAATCATGATTGTGCAAACGGAGCTCTTTCAAATATTCAGATTTGGAATAAAGAAAGTCACTTTGGCTGCATCCGAAATGTTAATGTCATTCGGAGAAAAGGGTAAAACAGGAACCGTCATATACCTCCCATTCTTGTAAGGGCCTCTTGAAGTGAATCATCATGTTCCAATGGCATTATCTTTGTCAAGTAGTTTAACTTGCTAATGACATGTCTACAATAATGTTGTATGGTACTTCCTCAGTTTCTAATTGATATATCCGATTTCTAGGGGGAGGCATGTTTGTCTTAAAACAGATCTCTTCAACATCAATATAAATAAACAAGACCATTATTCAAATTCTAAAAAGTGAGTACTAAAAAGGAATTTCCATTAAGATATTTCAGAGGAAAATGGAAGTTTAAAGGACAAAGTACATTTTCTTGGACCCCTTGCACGACAAAGGAAGGCATTGCATAGAATTCTGACATTCTGAAAGACTGACATATGCTTTGGTACTCATTTTTAACAGAAACAAATGTTTTGAACCTTTAAACTATGAGAATATAAGAAACTATAGATGTTCTTGTCGAGGAAGTCGCAGAGGAAAACGCACCGTACATATTATTGGTGTAGAAGTAGAATCACAACACACGAATTTTATCTTCTCGAGGAATGAGGACCGTTATATGGGTCTGTCTGTGTAATGAAGATAAAAGATCATTGTGTAGTGCACCAGAGTTTGTTTATTACCTTATTTCACGCATCACTGACGTCTGAATTTATAATTTAAATTAGTTACAGGAGGAATGCCCTTTTCGAATGAGGACTGTAGTTTACGAGGGGTCGGAACACCCCCAGCTAATGTTCATGAATTGATGTCATGACCTTGGACCCGTGTGCCGAGGCGATGGCGAGCTTGATAAATCACTGGCACACATGACAAAATGGTATGAATTCGTTACCTCCTGTGTCTCCTCCCCAATTCCATAGTTACTAAACCTTTCCTGATGACATTTCGTTTGACAAGATTAGATCATGTGTCCCTAGAACAGTTTCCCTGGTCCCTGTATAGTGTTCAGTTCAGATATTCAACTATATGAGATTATTGAGTGACATTTAGAATGTTGTGCTTTAAACAGACAACTATTAATGATGTCAATTTCAACCAAAGATTATGTGCTCTCTCATTCTATCAGGTGAAGTAGCCAATACAAATGAAGCTGTTTTGTCAGCTAAATTGTAATTACTAAAATCTAACATTCTTATCTTAGGTTCAGACTGGACTGATACAATTGTCATGTCGTGTTCCCTTGGAAAAAACTCTCACTTCTTATTGTGTTTCCAATTATTGACAATACCACAGAGTGACCAGTACACGTGACCTGTCCAGTGCATCCGGTGGACAATTCTCCATTATCCAGATCTCCCATCATCCCGGCTAATCCATGGGTCAATTGCTTGACCTCTGCACTAAAGCTCAATAGCAATGCTTGACCATTACTGTTATGGTGGGCAGTGGTTTAGGCTCTACATGGAAATCAAAGAGTACCGGATGACAGGATACTATGGGAATATCGTTTTCGAAACCATGAATTGTACTCAGATGACAATTAGAACATTTCGAAATATAATTCATTTAAAAAAATCGTTATTCATTGTTTTTTAAATGACATTCATGACGTCGAACTATTCGTAAGACAATTCTGTAATTATTGTTTTTCTAAAATATATAATATTTCATGAGACATGATAGGCTTGTGGTAAGAGGATCACGTGTTTTGATGAATGTGTTATGGAGATACGATAAAAATCAAATGAAAAGGACACTATGAAGGTATACATGTTTAGGGCTTCCTAATCTCTAAATATTTGCGACTTCATGTATATGGTCTGACATATATACAGTATATCAACTGTCTCATTAGAGTTTGTATCGTATCCATGCTATCGTTGATGTTTATGATTGCTTTCTGTGTCAATTTTTCACTTATTTTTCAAATTATATGTTTCCTATAATATTATAATGCATGTGTCCTTTTGCTTAACGTCGAGGATATTCTTCTGACAACTGCAATGTGAATCCTTTGTGAGGAAGAATACCATTCCAATGATAGCATGATTCCAATGAATACCACTTGCTCTGAGATTTCATTATTTCAAGTAAGGGATACCAGCAGGTTAGTTGACAGCAATCCCGCTATTTGCACGAAGATAACCCTGCAATAAGCACTAATGGTCACCATGATTAGACAGACCAGGAAATTGACAAGTATTGATGTGTTGATAGAACACTCTGGTAGGTGATGACATGACAGCTACTTCAACTGACTAGTGTCCGAATGGTCTGCGACCAATATTCACAGAAGTTAGAAACCTATCGGAGATTTCGTCTATTGTTTTGGAGGTCTCTTGTATTCCCGTAATAACCTCTAAGGAGGGTTTACATTGGGAAGTCAGGGCATTATATTCACATGTAACACCTACTCGAGGGGTTGGAAAGTTTTTATATTCATATGTAACACCTACTCGGGGGTTGGAAGGTTTTTATATTTCAAAGTCAAAGGGTTTTATATTCCTATGTGTAACCTAACCCCTAAGTCCACATTATCTTGAAAAAACTTACAATGCTTCCGATGTGCGGGATTCGAACCCTCAACCCTCTGAACCGTAAGCTAGCACTATAACCACTACTCTAACGGGCCAGTTAGAAGTGAAGGTTATGTTAAACAATCTATTGATTGAAGATCAGATTTCGGTACAAAAAATCGGCCCTAAAGCAATAGGAAATCCAATTGCACTTTAATTCCAATTTTAAATGCATACAAACATTCAAAATGGATATTAACAGTGTTACACCTTTTCATTTGTGATAAATTTATAGGATCCAAATACGGTGTCAACCACGTGACTTGTCGATTGTCATTTGTAAAACCTTACACCTCGAAGAATGCTTTGCACGTGCATTATGTGCTATGTCAATATCAAAAAGTCGTCTGAACACATTGCTTTTTTTGAAGGAAATTCATTTTAATCTTTTATATTCAGAATTGAAGCGACAGTATAAAGTAATGTAATCCAATAATAAATGTTAAAATTAACCGACGAACATGAATCCTTGATATTTGTTGTTTTTTTCTCAATTTTTATGATCAGTCTGAAAATATGATTACAAATACTACACTATGGACAAATGATTACGGGTTGTTAATAACGGCATCTAAGTTAGTTAAAACACTCGAACTCGGTTATGCTTGGGTTTTCAAAACCTTCGGAAAGAAATCCTCGCGGGAAGTAAGACCTCAAGCTTCGCTTTCGGTCTTACTTTCCGCTCAGCTTTCTTTCCTCAGGTTTTGAAATCCCAAGCATAACCTCGTTCTCGTGTTTTAACCCTAACTTAAAGACTTTCATCTTGACCACTTAGAGTGCGCTCAGACAGAAGATGCCACCTTTGTTTCTGACCAAACTGGTATTATTAGCTGTGCGCAGCTAGTTCTCTGCATCCATTTATCCGGTACTACCTCTTGTTTGACTCCAATTATTCCTCGCCTGTTTAATAAAATGACGATACACCATCAACTGACACTATTGTTGGTTAGGGTTTTTAATGCAACCCTTTTTATATTTGACTATCTTTCATTGTTTGTTATTGGGGAGCATTGAAGAATTATATTCAACTTCAGTAATAACATAGATTTTCCTTTTTCGAAAATGGATATTTACAGACATACATTTTTAATCTACATGTACAAGACTATATGATGCTACGGTTGTGATTACGTTCAATCGCAAGTCTTGTAATGGCGAATGTAAAGTCAACTGAGACAACTATCGTTTCTGTTTAAGAAGAGCACGACTCTACCACTAGTGCATGTAACATACGGGCAACTGATCATGGTTATTAAACTCTCATCGTTGGTAACTGTAAGATTTTCTCTGTGTGAATCATCGCCAAAACCATGATGTGAGGGGGAGCTCCGAGGGAGAAGGGGCGATAGGGTTTGATGGAACGAGGCCTTGGGGTGAGGTTATTGGTTATATATTGATGTAATATGTTAACACGGGAAGGGAAGATGAGTTGCAACGAGAGGTTTCACAACTGAGAGGCATTGAAAACACTTTATGTTGGAGTAAATTTCCTTGTAAATATTTTGAATTTTAGGAGCATTGACTTTGAGTATGTAGATTGGTAAGTAATGTGGAATTAGAATTTGGTATTTTGTGCAATATTCTCAAGGTGAAGGTGAGAATAGCCTGATGCCCAAATGAATCGGGGATACAGTATTAATGGTAAGCTGAAAGAAATTGAAATGCGAAGAAAATTAATCAAGTCAGTAGAATAAATGGAAGGTGTGGCGGAAGCGACAGGAGTACGGGTTTGGTGTTTTTGGTGTATTTCTGAAATATTTTAATAATATCTTAATGTAATGCATCGACATCGGACAGTTCTAGACGTAAGGTATTGGAATTGGAAACGCAGGGAGGGATTTGACGATGTCAAGTATCAATACAGGGGTGTGATTGAAATGATACCGGGTGCGATAGTTTCATATTACACCTAGGAAGACATTGCTTAATGGTAAGGAATTTGCTACTTTGATAAATATATCCAACCTATTCAGATTTGTGGCATCACCGGTATCGAAACTGTATATGTTCCAGGATCAAATTAACCGACAAATAGCTCTGGTTATCAATTATGGTAAGCACAAATATGATTCATATTTACTTCCAGACATAAGTTCAGAAAGTGATCTTATCAAACGTTTTTAACTTGTCCGGAATCAGATATTCAGATATACTTCCTGTTAAGTAAAATACGATCATTACTTCGATAAACATTAAAACACAAATATCAATCACACGTAATCTATTTTCCCGTAACAATGGTCTTATTGCCAGGTCCATGGAGTGTAATGTCTATGTATATAAAACTCTTGAAAGGGATACGTATGCGCCCACACAGTCCATACATCCAGTGGAACACGTACTTCTCCGGTCTATCAGAGCATCAATTAGACATATTACAGAAATACTAGAAGTTACATCTTATGTTTAAAGGTTTCCTCCCTAAAGGAACTGCTTACAGTTGAAACGTCACGAAAACACGCCACATTGGTCTAACCTTAACCAAACAAATATCCTTAAATTGCATAAAAGTTACTCAAGTTGAGCAGTTGAATCCGAATCTGTGACTAAATCAAACATTGCATCGCCTTGGGGCTCGTTTCAATCAATATAAATACGTATCCATTTTCTGGATTGGGCTGGCAACGGTTGGTGGTCTTCCAAACTGCATTGAGCAAGGAGCCATCGACATAATGCTTCGTTGCATGGCAAAAACACGACGAGGAAGCAACTCTGGCAGACAGCAGTGTTCCGCAGAGGATGAAAATAAGCTGGGAGTCAGCGTGACATGGACTATCATTAGGAAGATGTTCACAGAAGTTATGCAAGCAGTTTTCAGTTTGCTACCGTGTTTCACGTTTCAGAACGAGTGCAGGATGTGCTTTTAGTTAACTGTAGCTGTCTCCAGGCTGAAATATTTGTTCATCAAACCAAAAACGTCCATTTACATTTTCTTTTTAACATGAAGTAAAATGTAGACTTCATCAATGAGATCTCTTACTAGACTAAGTACATGTATAGTGTCTGATATTTATAAAGGTAGTTATAGAGCAGCCATGGAGAAGGATTGGACTGACTGTAACATAGGTGGTGTGCAATTTTTTTATGGCAAACAAAATAACGTTCCGTCATGATAAGAATAACTCTGAAATGAAACATTATATATACTTTACGTATGATCGTTTCTATGATTAATGAACGTTACATTTTGGCACTAGACATCATTATATCGTACACGTGCGCTGTGTCTAGTGATGTCTAACCAATGAGTTTATGATACGGCGAGGGAAGACTTATACCATGACTTTGTAGTAATAAATAATCCGTAATTTCCACACAATGTCTCTCCTTAACACACTTCAATGTTGAAAGCTATGTCGACTTCAAATTCAACCGGATATGTAGTATTATACAACATTAAATCACTTATGGAGAGATATTCATAAATATCGAGTGATCTCAGGTAACCTTAGCCATTATTCTCTGTCATTCCGTACATTTGATATCATTGTAGTGACATGGACATCGGCTGTGTAAATAACCGGAAGTCATCCTCAAAACGGCCCAACTGCACATATGGTGACATTATCAGACGGTATCATACACCAATAAAAGCGTTATCAATAAGAACGATGTATTCTATCCTTTGAAATGAAGCCACATGGTGAGTGGAGAATGTCAATGTTGAAGATGGGTACTTATATATGGTTCATGTAATATCATTTTAATGTTGATAATGGCTGTCGTTTATTCCTGGAAGTACCAAATTTATGACGACGTCGTGCATTTATGAATATAAATATCTTACATAAAATAAACACTTAAAAACGCCATATATGTTTCTCGTTTTGGACCGATGTTTACGTATGTCAAGAGTTGAATCATGATGTTGGTTATACTTTATCACTAACAAACTGAAGAGTTAAGAAACGTTAATAATCGACTGAAACTAAGAATACCTGCAAAAGTACATCGAATCTCATATCATCAATGTTTCAGTCGCCTATTTCAGTGAGTCTTTTCGAAAGCAATAATAACTTGATAACAAAATGAGTTATTTTGTAAATATATTTAACTACAAAAAATTAATTCGCCTTTTTTATAGTGGTAGGTAGAAAAGATGTTCCCATGAAATTCTACCGGTGTTGATCCATAATTGCTCTCAATGAGCAAATTAATTGGGCTTATTTATGTTAAATGTCATAAGGTTAAACGGTCAGGAATGGATAGCTTGGAGGTCAAAGGATGATTTGAAGGTCATTCACAAACAATAAGGATAATATCGTTACTTATAAGGAAAGCACTTAACCTTTGACAACAATTCCACACCTTGATTTTTCTTATCAATTCATCGTGTTAGTTACTATCTTTGAATATCAATATTTTCAGCTCAGTGACTTAGAAAATAAACATTGATCATATCATTTAAACAATTCTTGCCTTAAGGTCAAATTCAAACTAACCAACATATATTCAAGCATTCCATTCTTTTCAATCACCGTCTCATTAATAAGCCATCAAAAAATTCCAAAAATGTAATAAAGCAAACACGTTTATCCAAATTGTGTTAATAATGCAATTTGTCTATCTGAAAACCACAAGAATGACCGATATTTCTCGCGCGCAGCACGTGCAAAGTAAGCCACGTGTTTTTCATGCGGAAGAATTACACTTGTTTATCGTCTGCTCGAGCGGGTATCACTGAAAAACCTGGCCAGCTCTTGTTTTTCCTCAATTCGAGATAACTAAGGTATGTTATGCACGTGCTAAATGGGAACAGCTGTAGAATTCAACCCCGCTTATCTCCCCTTTATGAAGGTCGATTGGTCTCGAAAGAATACTATCAATTATTACTCAGAGGTAATTGAACGACTTATCACAACCTGATTTTCATTATCTACAAACCATGATCGAACGTATCTTACGATTCGTTACGAAATGTATGTATCAGAATGGTTAGTAAAATGGATAATTAATCTTAAAACGAATAGAATATCAGTTTGCATCAAATGAATATTTTGTAAAATATACTCATAAACCTTGCGTCTCGTATAGCGTGACTTTTCTTTTGAATCAAGCACTGATTTGGTAATTTTGCCCGATGCAATTAAAACATTTATTTGTTATACCAAATTGATATTTAATTTGTCATGCTGATATAGTCATACTTGAAAAAGTAAGTCTCCTTTCATTAACACGAGTACACTTATATATGCATCCCTTGATTCACGTATAATGACCTAGACAAACACTTCTTAACCTACATCTCCTCGATCAGGGAGGATAAGTAGAGAGCAATGGAAACATCGTTAGTAAGTAATTGTCCTATATCGGTACTCCAGTTGGCAGCTCCTGCTTGTGAGTACACAGGATCACTACCCCATCTGCTAACTCTTGGACCAGTCTTGTCACAACATCTCCTGGCTACTGACTCGCTCGGCGATGTTCAACAAACATTGCATCCCTGCAATAAAACTAACCCGAGGCAATTGAGATCACGGACAAGCCACTGGTCATTTGAAGTGGTCATCAAGTAGGCACAAGTGCTCATTCAGACCAACTTCAAGACAAGTGCGAAATTCTTCACGCGCCAACGATTCCTTATTCCAAGAGGGCCGACCAATTGCTGTCGTTTAATCATTTCTGCTTGTTTGATCTTGTAGTTTACTGTTCGTGAATAATAATGTTCGAGAAGTCACTACAACCTTTACGACAACTACTCTCTAGTTCTACTGACGAATGTTCTTTACATTCAATTCTGCTTTGCTGGTATTCTTTAATTTACGAATGAATCATTATTTCGGCATCAGCCGTTTGTGAAAAAAAGTAAATTTGACAAAAAAAATAATAAATATAATGAAAAGGAGACTGAGATTTCTTCATTTCCTAAAATTGAGCTCTCAAGCCTTATTATAGACTTGCTTAGGCTTTTATTTAATTTTAGGGTCTGGCTGACATACTAGAAAAAAAGCTGATGAATAGTTTATCTTAAGTTATAAGTTATAACTGTTTCTCTTTAGCATTGTCGAATATCAATTTTGATTTCAAATTTTCCTTTAATAATACTCACTGCATTGATGCTTCAGTTTCAGTTAAGCTTAACATTCAAAATACTATGCGAAGTTTTCATCGAATCTGCAAACGAGCCTTTTGATTTTAGCTTGGTAGAGGCGTAAAATATGGCACTAACGTTAAGCGTGGTGATATTGGTACTATATCTTACTAATGATATACATCGCCATATACAGTGTCAATGGTAAAGAACTCACAAATGGTTCTAGAAGCTTTGATAGCATTGCCAGACCTGACTTCAAAAAACCTTTTGACAGTTTTGATTAAAACAACGATTCAGTCCCAACAATCAGATGAGCTGAATAAACAGTGGAGCCACGTGCTTGACGAACAGACACACGATTCATCTTGGGTTAATATCACCAGATAAACATACGTGAACCCGACTCGTTCTCTGTTTATATTTAATTTTCTTATGCTTTATTTCAATTTAGTTCAAATAAACATTGAATGTCTGAATGACAGCGTTTTTTGTGCAATTGGCCTTCACAAAAGTAGGTACAGTTCTTGGGCTCGCGATATACAAAAGAATGTGCTGGCGAAGAAGGTTGATTCAGATTGTTTAAGTCAAGAAAATGACTCAGTAAACACTACTAAAGAAATCCTTTAGTCTAATCTAAATTCTATTACACTTTCAAGACGTGTTATATACACATATCAAAACGTCTTTAGTTCAATATTTCTATTTCTTGTATCTACCTATGCCAATGTCATGTAATTCAAAAGATATTTTGACTCTATATATAGAGCTATTTATAATTAAAAGGACGCAGGTTCAGTTTCGATGGAACAAAAATATTCAAAAGCAAATGTTACTTTAAACTTGAAATACATGTAATTTTCTATATTAGCTGCCGACTAAATACTAATTAAAAGCATTAGTATCAATATGCTAATCTTCAAAATTGTCATTATGTTTATGTTGTCCTTATGAAAACAGCAATAGTTTACCGAACCTACATTACCAGCGCCCCCTACAGAGAAGACAAATACTTTAACAACGAGTTATCTCCTCCTGATCGTATTATCATGTTAAAGCAAGGGTAGAGTTTCAGCCCTGATGCTGGGAGATGGCTATCAGGCAACTGCTAGGAACATGTTTGCAAAAGAACTAGGAATGTGATGACAGATGATACTCAACATTTGCACCGAAGGCTTCAAAAACACCAAAAAATATAAGATAAAAATTCTTCTTTTGACATTAATTTACACGTAAGACCGAAATATTCATTCTTTATCTAAACAGAATTTTCTTTTACAAATGATATCATTTCTGTGAAAAAGACATTTTACTCCAAAAAGGTTAAAGAGCTTTAAACTGCACAGTATCAACATATATTAAATAAACGAAAATGTCTTTAATATCTTGAAAACTGCATGTTTATCGAAAGAGTCATAAATTGTGATAATAAAGGACACCATATAACCATTACATAAGTTTTCCAAATGAATCTAGATAAAGATATCTAGCCGTCAAGTGTGCACAGCAGTAGCGCACAAACGCTTCTTTCAAATAAAAATCAATACGGTTTGAAGTAAATAATTCGTTGATATACACACATTTGAGACTTATTTTAGACCTAGCAATCCAATGTAAGGACAAGGTCCCAAAGATTTGTAAAGTCTATATGAACAACTCATGTTATTGATGAGGAACTGTGCATGCAGGTTTTCAATGGTCCAAAGAACTATTGTAAATATTTAGTTTACACGCCCTTCCAGTTCTCAATTACTACATTCTGGGCGGGAAATGCCTAATATAGTTAACTCTCGGTATGGTCGACATCTGACGAATGTCTCTCAGGCTGTGTGAGAAAATAAACCTTCACAAGGTTCGTTGCACTCGCTTCAGATACTGCAAGATCACACCACAGATGTCTCTAAAGCATGAACTGAACACTGGGTCAGGATGATGAAATCTGGATTCTCATCGGTGACTTGTTCGTTGGAAGAATACAGTTCTTATTTTCATGTGCATTCCTTCTTAGAATTGCATTTTAACAGTTCTTGTCGATATAAAACATTGTAACTATTTTTATCATAGGGTCCTACGTATTGTTAGTGGCTATCGTAGTGTTAGTGGCTTAACTCCGGAAAATGGCAGTGTCAGAGAGATTAAAATATAACGAGAGAACATCATAAAGGAAAGTTACTCCAATTGTAGTTTATCATGTATGATGCCGATCATAAATCCTATTTCGATATTTTTATCACTATTTTGTTTTCTATTACTTCGATATTGGTCCATGATGAACAATCTTTCTACAATATGTTCTTTCATGCCAACACCACGCATGCTACATCACCGGGGAGCACAATTTGGAAAACATAAACTACATCAAGCATATCCCCCATTCCCTGATTAATTACTCTGTCCAATTCTGGCACTGTCGTCCCGTCGCCCTCATCACCAGTCCCCCTATAAAAACATCATTAACGGCATCTGGTCATCAGTCACAGACACGTGACCTTGACCTCGGCCTGAGGTCATGGACCAAGGAAACGTTTGACCGCTTCAGCTTAGCTTCGATGACAGCTGTCTGGAATAATTGACTTCGGGCAGCTTCTATTCCACGCGTCCAAATTGAAGGATAACAAGTATTGTGAACGTCAAAGATAGTAATGGCTGTCCGGTAACACAAGACTCATGTCATAACCTTTGGTAAGAGCAATCTGCCCACGAAGGAGACTTCCATGACAGGATGTAATAACAGCACTGAGAGTGGCGATGGGTGTCAGTACTCATCATTCTGTTAATAGATTTCTTGATGACTTTAGAAGGATTTGACTTATGCTTGAGGTCAATCTTGTCTTATGTCATTGCTGCCATCAGCATTAACAAACCACCGGTCACTTCCAGTCACTTATGTAAACATGTTGTATGGAACAAGGCATGGTCACCTTGCCGACAAGGTCAAGTCGGCAACCATAAAATCAATGGATTCTGGACAAATACCCAATATTTGAATATCTTTGGACTATGCATAAAGTGCTCTTTGTCTTGACTTTTTGGACAAATGCTATATCCGTTTTGTTTTTTCTTTAACATAATGGAGTGAACTTATTTAAACGAAAGAACTACTGAATGTTATCTCAGTCAAGACATTTCAAAATCATGAAACCATGAATTGTTTGGTTAAACTTTTATTTTCCGAAAAATAAAACGGGATTGTAAACAAACGTTCAATATTTCGTTGTTCTTCTTTGTATATAAACGATTGTGTAGTTAGGTTACATCATTTAAAAGTACTTTAATAGCAGCTGCCATAGTTCATACTATTGACATTGTTTTGAATAATTCCTATATATGTTGCTACCTTGTATTTTACTGAATGTATTTCACAAATAATGAAATCGAGATAAACAGCGTCTCGATCTTGAACATAATTTCAACTTCTTCACCAGACATGGACATACATTCTTGTAAGATGTTTCGGTAAAGTAGATACTCTGAACATTTGTATTTTTCTTCCAATGTGCTCCTACAAGTCAGTAAAGATCTGATCTCTTTGACATCTGTGTGTGATACCATCTAATCGGAATAACATGGCCAATGCAAACCTTTATGTTCATTGAGAAGAAAATATAGACTTTCATCACGTTCTCTTAATGTACCCTAAATAACATCTATCGATTATCAGGAATTTGTATATAATAATGAACAATACACAATGAAGATTTACAAAATGTTATTATTTTACTTCGAAACGGTTATTTATATTACATGAAATAGCATTTTCATTTTACATACTAGAGGAAAGATTTCATTCTAGAGTAAAGTCTAGCGCATCAGGAAATATCATCTCGTGTTCATCATATACGGGTTATTAGGCTATATTTAGCACGTGTCGTGTGTCAGGTGCGAGACATGCGTATCAGGTTACTTCCTGTCTCGGCTCCGAACATCGTTGATTGCCCAAAAAGGTTGCGCAGAGGTCTGAACATGTGCTGCATTGAAGATGTTACATGGCTTCAGACGCCAAATTGAAAGTTCAAATGTTAAATATGACGTTTTTACACACACAAAAATCTTAGAAAGGGTTTTCTTTAAGATTAGGGTTACACTCATGTTCTTTACAAACAGGGACTTATATGGAGGAAGGGTTCTTGATAATGTCTCAATTCATTGGCTGTGGGTTATGTTTGCTCGATAATCTATTGACGATGAGGGATAACATCTTTTCAAGTCATATTCTTTTCATATTTTGGTTGACGTAAACATTTAAGAAATTTTAATAAATAAGTCTAATACGTGTGTCATTAATTACCATAATTGAAATCTACAGTTCTCAACAATAAAAATCCCAATAATTAACCAAGAAAATAATTAAAAGCATTAACAGAATTGAAACAAGAACTCTTGCATGGGTCAAGCAGTAATGCTTAACACGCAAACATCCAAAGTACAAATCACCTGACTGTTAGTACCTTAGAGAAAATCAACTAATCACGTTACCAGAACTGGGTTATTAGGTCAACCTACCTGTATTTTTCTCGTTATATCTAAGATGTAGGTACAATATTATATCTCTTCAAGCTGAGAGTCAAATAATTGGAAGGAATAGGAAGGTTAGTTTCTCTACTTTTATCTGATATATCTAAATGGGTTTCCAGCCCGCCTGGCCTCATGCTAGGTGCAAGAACACTCACGTGATAATCATTATCCCCTTACTCGACGTTTTATTATCATTTAGCAATATTGACCTGGTCTTGTGATTGACAGATTAAGGTCAGGCAGGTTATTGGCTAAAATACAGAAACATGATATTAAGAATAAGAGATGGCAAGACTTATAATTATGGAAACAATGTTTTGAATGAAATAGTTTCGTGTTCATTTTCCATTAGAAAAGGCCAAATCAGTTTTTATTTCAAAATCACCATCAGAAAACATTACCATCATCATAATCACATACGGCATCATCATTATCAAAATTGCTCACATTTCAGACAAAATGGATTTCACTGTTAGACGATAAGAGCATGCACTGGTGATTATACATAGCCATTCAGTAAGGTGTCAGAAAAACATAATCTGCATGATCGCTCATTATAATAAAGGAACTTTTTTTTAAAAACACATATGAACTTGAAAACAAACAACCTGTTATTTAGATGTGCACAAACAGGTACCTATTGGAAAAATAAGAAAATACAACTTTGTTTGAGGCTACAATGCCATGTATGTATCAGAATATGATAATAAGTAATATTTGTGCAACGTGAAACTGGACTTCACGGAGAACCCGTACGAAGGACATTACATGGACACTTGGTCAATGTCCGCCAATTGGTAGGAGAACCAGTCTGGCTAGAAGTCCAGGGAGCTAAAGACGAGTTATCTGTCAGAGTCAATTACTCTGTAGTAGTAATCATCAACATGCCTTCTTCAAGGAAACCTGGGATAATGATCTATCGTGAAGCCAAACATGTGTTACTCGACACTTACAGGTGTCTTGTGACAAATAGGTGTCATTTCACAAGGGAGAAGGTCATGTACCATAAATTTATCATTATCACCTTAAACATGTCTTTCATATTAGATATTAGAAATTATGTATATAAGGTAATGAAAGTACAACTTTTTAATCCATTACCGAATACTGACAAACTGGACGAAACATAATAACAACAATTCTCATTAATCTAAGTTAATGAGTCATCAGTCTCCATGGTAACCAATCCACCTGAAACTTGCAGGAATCAGGTTCGAGCACTCAATGCATGATGCCGTTGTATTTACAGTGTTGGTTGAGAATAATTTAAAACAGCGTTAAGATAGCTAAAAGGAGGAAACCATTAAATGTACTTCCATTGAATTTGGTAACGTGGTTCAACAAATATGAAAGGATTCAATGAAAATTCTTTCCTGAACAGAATAACGGAAGTAGTATATGTATAATCTTGTTTAAAACCGGAAAAATCCTTTCACGTGCTGCACGTGCATGTGTCCTCTGTCCCTCAATGAAATAGCTAAAATTCCATCTTCTCACATCGAAGGTCACTTCACAAATATGTTACATTAAATAAAGCGCCGTGTGGGAGTTCATTGTTGTTGTTTGGGTGGGGTTGACAGAAACAATAATACACGGCTTCATTTTCCCATACCCCACCCCACGTGAAAAAACAATGGCGAAGTATCAGGTAAAATTGGGGTTATCCTTCCCGCCAGACAGCATACGTTTGTAGATAAGAATGTCATTTCTTATCTGGAATAATAGAAGGAGCTCTCGAATACAATACTAGGGTTAAGGACCTGTCTCGTTAGACTTACGCTAAGGTCAGAGATTTTGGTCTGCAAAATATAACATTGAATACTTAGAAACATGTAATAGTTGGTGACTCATTCTCAGTAAGGATGTGGATACCTAAGATGGAAGTGATTCTTCACGAATTACGTCATCGAAGACCCTTTGTTCGAATCCCGAATCAAAAAAGGGGTGATTTGATGACCGTGTTCTAGTGACTATTCGTTCATGATTCTGTCATTCTGAAATTATCATTCTTTAAAGTAAGCAATTTAGAGAATGTATGACAGTGGATAAATATGTTTATCTAATTCCATATTTACAATATTCTACTTATTGAATCATACATGCCTTACAGAAGCTTATAGTACGACCTAGGTTAACTATGCCGCTTTGGAGAGCTGAATAATGACAGGCTTATAGTTTGACTAACGATGAAGTTCCACATACAGATTCATGTATTTAAATGACAAACAGAATGTATGGCAGTATAGACCTTTATGGTAATAGAAATCACTGAATGTGGATGGTCTGGCATAATCGATAACTAATATTGATTGGGCCTTATCTTGAATACCAGCATGAATATATCAGTGACAAAATCGTTGTATTGTCACCATGTATAGTTACGATAGATACGGTGTAGGCAGCTGACAACAGAAGATTGAAAACGGAATCATTATACTATTGTTGCAGTTTGGTTAATCACACTGGCCAGTAATGAGAAATACATTGGAAATCTGCTATTCATTAGCAAAAGTTTCCCGATCACGCTTATCTACGGAATTACCGGAAATGTGTTAGTCCATTTAAAAAATCTATATTTCATATGACGAAGTACAATTTCATCCAAACTTCTATAACTTTGCTTTCCAAGAAAAAGTATTCATTTACTCGTCACAAACGTTACTTTTACGTTTCAGTCCACTGAAGCTCTGAAGGGACAGTAGCACGTTTTTTGATAATTTTATATTTCAAATGTTTCACTGATAATTGTTAGTTGATACTTAATGTATTATTTTGACAGTGTAAAAAAAATTACACAAGCCAATCATCCATAGTCAGAGGACAAAGCATGACGATTCACATAAAATCCATTGGCGGCCATTTTGGATAAACTTTATATATTTGAATTATTACTGCTCTATTTAGTTTAAATACATTGTCTTTCAATTGCAACCATAAATTTTAATTTTCCTGACATCACCTTATATTCCCCCTAAAACGTGCTACTTCCCCCTTTAAAACGTGAACGCAAACGACTTAAACAAGAAGACATAGTAATCAACATCCCCCGCCAGATTTGTTCTTATTTTAAATTAAGTCAGAACCTTCTCCTAAATACTCGGCACACATCAAATTCGATGATCCTATCTGTTACAGTTTCTGAGAAAAATTGACTCCTTTGAAGACACCTCGAACAGAGTCCCAAAAAACGTAACAAGGGCAATTAATCCGGAAAAAATATTTGCGCGGTTCTGATTTTCGAACTCCATCAAGGTATTGATACCCTGAAGGCACACACAAAATTTGATGATCCTATCTTAAACGGTTACTGAGAAAAATTGGCTCCTTTTGAAGACACTTCGAACAGAGTCCCAAAAAACGTAACAAGGGCAATCACTCCTGAAAAAATATTTGCGCGGTTCTGATTTTCGAACTCTATCAAGGTATTGATAACCTGAAGGCACACACAAAATGTGATGATCCTATCTTAAACGGTTACTGAGAAAAATTTGCTCCTTTAACTCGGACGGACGGACGGACGCACGGAGCTCAAACCTAAATTCCCCTTCCACTTCGTGGCGGGGGATAATAATGAGGAGGGAGCCTAAATTGGTTAGACAAAACATGTTTAACCTTCTCAGACCAGAACAATGCTTGGATGTTATTGATGGTTGTTTACGTATAATTTGATGGCGTCAAACCGCATCTACATAAAGATTAGGTCTGGTATTTGATAAGCTATGTCACCCTCGTTACGTGCACACTGTTTCCAAGTGTTACCGCCATGTCTCGCGATACATCACGTGAAGCCTTGTGATAACAATAGTGACATGTTATGTCTAACGGTATGTCTCAGGGGGCAAGGATTAAATTTATTGATAAGACGTTATTGACAAACATTGTTATTGATAAATACATTGGTGTGATACAATATCTAATAAAGAGTGCAACTAATTTGTTTTCATTCGCGCCTTGAGATCGGTAGAGACTCGTCGAATAGTCACATTCTGATAACCCATCAAATCGTATGATAATTGCATTGTCTTTAGCAAAAATTCAGAGAAGTTGTATTGCTTTTTCAATCGTGTTCTTTGAAACAACTTCTCACTTGTTGTACCGTAAATCATACTCTTCAAAAAGGTTTTGGCATTGAGGTTCATAAGAACCAATAGGATAGATGCTCCTGAATGACATAACCGAAGCCCTGAGAGCCTGAAGCGAGTCCATCTAACGCAATAATGAGAAGTAGTGAGAGACAGGAACCAGATCTTCCTTGGTGGCCTTCTAATTTAGACATTCCCTTTCACTGCAACAAGCGCCGGGTTGATGCAACCAACATCACAAGATGCCAATTCTCCAATGACACAAACCAAGCTTCAAGTCTGAAAGAATTCTGGCACCATCTTTTCTGACACAAATGTGTCATGGCCATTTTTCAGTCTGCTTTTTTCCAAAGACCAAACAACGCCGCCAATGATTATTCCCTGAAGATCTATCGTACAAGCAAGCGCTTGAAGTAAACATAAAACCCGGACAATATAGGTAATGAAGTCGCACTCTGACACGTGGAGATACCTCCATGGCGGTAATGAAGCTGCATCCCCCACCCCCTATAGATTCCCTCCCCCTCAATATGTCTGCTATCACTTTTAAAGGGTCAGACAAATTGGGGGCCATGCCAAGCAACAATTAAGATACAGAGGGTGGATGTAAACTAGATGCCCTCTGATAACCCCCTCCTGTTATCTTGTAGTGGAACGGACGATATAGTCGAAGTAGAGTTTAATATCGAAGGCGTTAATTGTTGTTTAGGTGGACGTGAAATAATAATGACTGATATGTGATTGTTTGATCGTTGATTCAGTTTAACAGACATTGTTTATTGGAAACTGTTAAGACATGACCTATAAATAATCTGGAATACATGTGACAGATAATAAATTTGTTTTTCCCAAACTTCAAGCAAGAATGTTACTGAATTAGACATATCACGTTGATAAACATATTTACAAATTCGTTGTAAAAATGTATTCTTCATCTTAAAAAATACCCATATTAATTATACTACATAAGCATGTTTATCTGTTTTCCATAACAACAAAAGTGCCATCATTTTCATTCTCAACCAGCGCATCAAAGGAAGGCATCAAAGTTCAACTTAAACATTGTCACTTCGGTAGGATCACCTATCTATTACGAATATGTTGCGATGTTTACACACCCACTGCCCACAGGTCAAATCACTTGACCGCCAGACTGGAGCTATCTTGTATCAACAGGAATGGTAAACAGAACACTACCCTTCGGGTACTATCTTCCTGGTACGTGACAATGAATATGCATGTAAGCTGTATGACATCCCGGCCCTGCTGAGTCATCGGATATATTACCTTATCGACAACCACTATATGGAGGGGTCAATTCTAATTGCAGCATAAGACATGTACATGGACAGATCAATAAATTAAAAGTTTGAGACACCTCAGATTGCACACACTGCTTACATGGTTCCATAATTATCGGCAGCTATTGGGATGCCTCTAGACTAACAAAGAGTCCTGAAAAAAGTTCTTTCACTCAAAATTTTATTTTTCAATATTTGATATACAAAATAAAAATGGAGCCCCGAACAATTCTTAATTTCAAAAAGCTGAGGCATCTAGACTTGCCAACATTGTCTAGACTTAAGAAGGATCCTTTACTTTGTTTTTGCATATGGGTCTGGATAACAGACTAGGATGCAATAAACCATACATTTCCCTAAACTGAGGTATTCTGTCGTCCAGAGGGTAGCTTAAGGCGACAAGATACATGTGGGTCATTTTCAAAATTCATGCGAATTTCATAAGGATAAGAATGACAAAACTAAAATCATTTATATATATTTTTTATTATCTAACCAAATACAATGGTCATAGAAGAATATAAAAATAGCAAAATGCAATCTTAATGACTCGTCTATTTTCAGAAAGGATTTATCTAAAATGTAGTTACCCAAATTAAATTCCATCCTGTTACCATGACAAAAAGTGTGCTTAAAAAAATAATTAAATATTTAGGTACAATATAAAAGAGGTAATTTCTTACTTTCATACATTTCTGTTGTTGTATTATGTAAGAAAGGAAAAGTATTAACATGTTTTTTAAATATTCAAGTAAATGTTATTGAAATTATGATTAATAGCATTTAGGCACATGAATAAACACTCTCTGCTGACAATGCATTGTTTTAAGAGAATGAAATGACTATGCAGGGACATCTGACAATTTGCCTTTTGATGTTACCATGTTAGAAATAAAATTTATCAAGAACATTATAATGTTTTATATTATTTCTTACATGGTAACAGAATGGAAAATGTTGGTAACAGGATATACCATAAAAGTAACAGGAAGGAAAATGATTCAAGAAAGTTGAAGAAACCTAATTGATTAATAATGCAAAACTTGTAAATCATAATGAAGAGCAATACTATGACGCACTCAAGAAAAAGGAAAACAACAATTCTTCGTAAACCACAAAAATAAGTTAGTTAATTGTGGTTAACTGTTATGATGGTAACAGTATGGAACATCGGTAACAGTAATGAAATACCAGAACGGTAACAGGAGAGAAAAATGGTCAGGAAAAATAATCTGATGCTTTTATTCATGAAAGTCTTCATGAAATAAACATTATTTACTGTCCTTATATAAAATGCTATTAAAAGATTAAAACATTGCCCTGTAAACCACTAAATGCAAGATATTTTGGTAAACATAAATAATGGTAACAGTACAGAAAATTGGTAACAGTAATGAAATACCAGAACGGTAACAGGAGAGAAAATTTCAGGCAAATTAAAACTGACAGTTTTAAAACAAGCTTTTTATAATAATGAACATTATTTGTTGTTTGTCCATCATCGAAACACTCATAAATTATGAAACCAATGATCCAGGTAAAACCTTAAGATCAGATAATTTTGGTGAACTGTTTTAACGGTAACAGGAAAGAATATTGGTTACATTAAAGAAATCCTGCAGAAAAGTAAAGTAAATTCTTGACTGAATTTTTTTTAACGTTCACAATGAAAAAAGAAATGCTAGTAACTAGGAAAACAGTAGACATAGTTCTGAGTAGTTAGCAGTGTAGAAAGACCTGTTCATTTTGTTGCCAATAATTGAGAAGGTTTATTGATCATTGATTGTCCATACCAGGAAATCCCCTCATGGAGAGATGTTTCTTATGCATAATGTGATATCCTTCGATGCATTTTGGTTGTGGGATAACAGCAATGATACTTTAAAACAGAATCCAGCATCTGGCTTTAAATTTCTTTGGCCAGAAAAAGGTTTTCCTATTTTGGCCAACTCTGTTCAAACATTCTACTTTGACATCATTGATATTTGTGTCATGACAATACCAGGTTATGGCAACCAATTGACCACAACATGCTTACCAAGTAGAAGATCCATATTAATGTCAATCTTGAGATTATTGACTAAACCAGATTCATTTGTTTGAATAATCTTAACATTTACATCATATCTTCATGCTTCTCAGCAACCACACCCTTCTCTCAATCAACCTCATCCTTATAATCAACCTCACATCATAAGATCTTTAATATAACAGTTTTGTCCACTTTGATGATCAGCCTACTTCTGTTGCCTCCTTTGTTGATAAGCATCACTTCAAGCTCTGTGTCTTCTTTATTTTTGACAGCTTTTGTTAGATGCATGATTCCTGTCAAAAATGAAAAGCGTTTACAAGAAACATCTCTTTAGTTGTACTCAGTCTCTCCTATTACACATCAATCCATAAATTGCTTATTTTCATTTTCATTGGACAGAATTGATATTGCAGCACATTCTTAATGATTTCAGTTTAAAACTTGATTAAATTTTTAACAATAATTTGATTATTGTTTCCAATGGTGTGACCCTATAATTCTCCTGAGTTATCATATCTTGTTCGTATTTTGACATCATTTTATATTTTAACAACACAATAATCTCACAAATACATAAACATATGTCTCTATAAATACATATCTATCAAATCGGTTAAAGTGAGTCTATTTGTTTTGAAAATTGTTCAGAAAAAAAATATTACATGGTCACAAACTCTTGACCTATTAAGGCATATTTTCTTTCCTGTTACCAAATGCTTTAGAAGGACATTAAGGGAATAAATAGGTAGATTTTAGAAAGTATCTAAACAAGATATTGACAAAAGAAAAGGATGCAAATAGGTCATATATCTGTGATACCATCTATGTTTGTAAAAGTCTATTTTTATATACATTTTGACTTAGTTTCTATCCTGTTATCAAAAGTTTCTTTCCTGTTACCAATGTTGTCAAGATGATGAGTTTTTTTTTAATTATTTGCTTTTATCTAATCAAATACATATCTGATAAGAAGAAAAAGTTAACGATATTGATATCTAGTTCCTTTGTTGTTGCTTCAAATCATATCAAAACTACTTTTTATATCATAGATGACTACATTTCTGTCCTGTTACCAAAATGTTCTTTCCTGTTACTGAACATAAGGTAACAGTAAAGAAAGTAACAGCAAAGAAAATTTTTCACTTAATTGATTTTTTTAATACAATTGATGCTCCCTTTTAGTTTTTCAATGGTGGCAAATAGGAAAAACCATAAAGCCCCATGTATCTGCAAAATTAGGTATTTTTAGATTGATACCAACACTCAGTTATGAACAGTAACAGGAGAGAAAAATAAAAAAGTACTACTCACCTCCCTGACAGATGTATGCAAATATCTATTGGTTGAAATCATCAGAGCTTCAGCACATGGTCCCCACTGTTCAAAACAGACAGTGCCCTCAACATGGCACCAGCCTCATATTCAAGTGAGGGAGGAATCATTGTGTTTTTTTCAGTTTTAGTTCATGGTAACAGGATGGAAAAAAATGTTGTGACACAAAGTATCTTCAATTTTTTTCAATAAAAGAAAGTTCTGAAATTCTGAAACTTTTATCTAAAGAAAGATACCATTTTGTGTATGAATACTGTGTAAAAATTACATATTTTGAAAATTATCAGTATGCGTAAATCAAGATTGAAATTGATATTTTGAGTCTGTGACGGCCATTTTTACCCATACTTGACATGATTTTTTCCCATTATTTTCCAAAAAAAAAAATTTCTTCCAATTTGATATACATGTTTCAATAATAGTATCTATACACCATTAGGAAAACACATTTTATTGTTATTGTATGATAAAATAAATTAGCATTGTTGGCTTGAACATGTGGGACAGAAATTCGCATGGATTTTGAAAATGACCCATGTATTGATATTCCAAAACTTTCTATACACTTCAATGTAAACACTGATATGGACACATTACAATCTACCATCTAGCCTTTAAAACAATTTCATGAAGGTTTTGTAAATCTGATTATTGATGTTGTGCATGTATACCCGGACCAAACAGCACGCGCTATCAGATGCAACAATCAAATGCACCGGCCCATGGAAATACAGACAGACCAGACGCCATGAATATTGCAATTCTGTTACGCCAATTTGTATTCATTTGTACTCTAGAAATCATCAAAGAGCCAAATGGCGGTATTTGCCGTGACATGCATATCTACCTAATGGAAAACCAACTGATGACCTGGCCAGAATAATGTTTCCTGAAGCTTGGCAGTTGTTCATGGGAATTGCAATGTGCAATATTGATACGATATGCAATACATGTTTGATTTCATCGTGCGAGTCTCTATTTACTGCTTATTCATATTCAATTTGGCCCTTTCAATAGACATTACGTATCTTTACCATTGTGGACAAAAATAAATCAGAAACATCCGACCATGACTTTTCATAATGATTTGACATTTATAATTTAAAAAAGGATATCCTTATATTTTCAACAGTGTATGTCAAGTGAGAGGACATTATTCAAAATGAAAAAATAGTTTGATAACGTACAAGCCTCCTGTCCTTTATGCACGGCATATCACGTTACAAAAACGAATCGTCAAAATTGACATTCCAATTATATAATTTATTTTCTGATTTGGCCATTTCAGTTCCGCAAATGTGATTCTTACATCTTCGAAATGTCTCCGTGCACGAACGTCATACAAGCTGATGTATTCAACGAGGAATATGGGTCATTGATTTCTTTTACTGGTAAGCAAGAACCCTCGCCAATAACATGACCCTTGGGCGTAATTACAACTTCAGCCAATTTACAGACCCCGTCCCGTAACATCAGGTTACCCATAACATGGCCTCTGCTTCCTGGATTCGATTGAGGCTTAGTCTGCAACCATCTCGTACATGATCGCCATGTTGTCTCCTGGCGGCAAAGGGGTTAAAGTAATCTATGTATGGCTCTTTACGAAAATAACATTGATCCCATTTGAAAATCATTATGTAAATCAGTATATAAAAGTAAGATATTCTAATCTTATGAGAAACAAATCATAACATGGATTCTTTTAACTTGTTAAATGGTTAAAATGTTAGGTGAACTATCGTTCTTAATAATTAGGACATAATGACAACAATAAATTTTTTATTAATCATAATACAACTTTGAAATAAACATTGATAAATTGTCAAGCGATTTGACCATTTTCAAGTGCAAGAACCAAAGAATCAGTAATGCGTAAAATGGATTGAAGAACTGATATAACATTCAATCATAAACATCATTACAAATAATGTTTATCACACAGGATATATCCATCACTTTAACATGCCGAGATGTTAGCAGTGTGTAAATATTGTCTGTTAACACCAATTGGCATTTGTCGAACAATCTCAAAGGTGTTAACATGTTGATTTATCAAGTTAGAAAAACAAACAATGTTGAAATAAGGGGTCGTCTTGCGGGGAGACGCTATGTGTTTTCTAAACAAACTTATGTTTAGAAAAAGGCCGATTAAGTCTGAAATCACGCTTTTCAACTGTCAAACAGGGAAGCACTAAAATTCCATGGTTGCAATCAACAACCGCACGTGCTGCCCGCTTTCCTCGTTCAAACGACACATGCGTTGCTATAGAAACGAGTGTCTTGACGATCTGTCATGGCGCTTGTGACAGCTGCTAAACGCAATTTGAGAATTATTAGCTTAATCGTGGACTGTAACTTTTAACCTAACCTAATATAATTTTGAATGATTTCCGTTGCACCGAGTGACGCCACAATGCTTTTACAGAAAGTTGCTCCAAATGTCCTTTAATAAGCATTTATTCTAAATTTGGCGAAGTAATTAAGAAAATAACATGACCTGTGTTTCATGAATCAGAAGTAATAAAAATATCGATCTTTTTGTAACGATATTGTTGAGGCCCTAATGAATCGGCGTTAGATTAATAGTGTCACTGACGGAAGATTTAAAGCCACGAGAAATCAAAAGTTTGTTTTGTGATACTGTCTGCAAATAATTAATAAATAATTAATAATGAAATCTTTATCCTATTCTAATATTAACGTGACAAAGCTGGATACATGATTTAAACATCACATATGAGTTTTTCAAATATACAAGGAAATATATTAATCCATTGTTCGAAAAATGAGTATTGTCAATAATCAATGTATATGACATTTATGTTTCTGCCAAAAATCTAAAAAATACCAAAAATATTATTCAAACGTTTTGAATACTATTTTTTCAAACATTTTGATTACCACTTGGCCAGACAGGAGTACACGATAAAATCATGATTCAGACAAACGACACTCGAAACATTTGCAAAAACGTTTTTCTCTACAAGAATTCATGAAGACTTATAACAAATTACGTTATTTGTGGACATCGGTTTTGATTAGAAAACCAGTTGTATGTCTTCAACCGATTTATTGTGAATTGATACAATTAATGAGATTGGTAGAGCAAATATAGTTTCCTAAAACTCTTCAACATGTCTGCTACTTGGTACGGAGACTAGATCGTGTCGAGGTTATTTGGTTTAAAGAGGGATATAGAGTGGTGATTAGTCAATCATGATAGCGGTATTGATAGAGCATGTGCATGCATTACCGTGTACCATGGTTCCCAGTGCATGTACTTTAGGTAGCAGGGAATGTGCTTTATAAGATGAATGCTTATCATATATCAGGGATACTAATCACGTTAAAACATATGTGTTCTTGGATAAATCATATCGTAGTTCAAAAGAATATAAAGTTATCATTGAAGATTAAAACACATCTTAAAATCATATTTAACAATAGACGTTATAAATATCAAAAGGCTCTGGTAAATGTTTAACATGGCGAATCTAAAGAATGTTAATTTCTCTCAATCTTGCCAAATCACAACGTGTCACACCATCATATCCCAAACGGATGTTTTGACATACTCTGAACTTTCCAAAACATTAAATTGCGATAAGTTATTTCAGACAGGTTTAAAGGTCAATACGTGAACTATGCCGTTTATGGTATGATACTTCCTTGATTATTCTAGTCTAAAACATTCACATTGTATGGAGGAATACCAGTACTAGTGTTGATTTTACCAAAATATAGGATATCTAATGTAAAGTTAGTGTAGGCAATATGTACGTGCTGTCACCACAAAATGGGCGACAACCTTTCAACAAACCGGCAATGGTACAAAATAACAAAATGATAAAACAGAAATCCTATAATATGTCAATACAAATATTGCCCAAATTCGAGCGCATCTGGAACGAGAATCCTATGAAAATAAGTCCACGTTTCCAAAGGTCTCGGAATCTTACGTTGTTAAGACCGCGTCTTATTCTTTCACTTGTTTTGTGACCTTTCCATTTATTTTCTCGATTCCCAAATCGTTCACCTGTTACTTTTAACAAAAAAATTATATCTTGTGGATATTGTGTAAAAGACTAAACGCTAGTCTATTTGAATGCGGCTAGCATCGGAGCTATCACTTACAGGGACATGCCTAAGAATTGCCTGAAACGATGCAAGCTCAAGTGTATATAATAGCTCCAGTCTTTCCCTCATTCAGTCAATGCGAGCCATGTGAGCATTCTTTTCCCGCCTATGAACCGACCAATCAGAACACGTGTAACAGTTTTTTTCTTCTAGATTTCGTTTCGACGAATGACAGAAAGTCAAGGCATTTGAGGTCAAGGTCACGTCTAGGTTCCGGAAGTTTCGTGTTTGCCTTATTCATATTTCAGATTTTTTGCAACGAGTTTGTTATTTTTTAAACTTGTTTATTTAATACCCTACTGATATTATGTCTGATTAAGAGAACTTGATACGGATGTTAATCTAAATTCCAAAATATGTTGACAGTCGATGTGGGTGGTATAATATTTTTGAAAATTAGGTTTTAACGTTATACGGGCATGCTGTTCTTTCATAGAAATAAATTTTAACTCAAACAGACATAAATTGGAAACGATTGATAGAGCATGTGCATGCATTACCGTGTACCATGGTTCCCAGTGCATGTACTTTAGGTAGCAGTGAATGTGCTTTATAAGATAAATGCTTATCATATATCGGGGATACTAATCACGTTAAAACATGTGTTCTTGGATATAAATATCAGATTTTCTTTATAAATGATTATTCGCACTATGTTAAGCATTCATTATTTAGTAGCGTTGACCCCGGAGTCGTGATTGAAAGCTATGAATTTTGCAAAGTTTAACCCTGGGCAGAAGCTTAACTAAGGTCATGTCAGCAAGTACAGATTCCAACTGATCTAAGAACAAACACGACTGAGAAATAATCATTTCCAAAAACGTTCAGTATTTTTGAAATATTCAAAATCAATTTCAAGTACCTATTTTTCTACTGGACTTTTATATACATACATGTTTGTCTTTAACACACAGATAAATAAATAAATAAAGGTAAAATAAATAACGCCAACAGCAAAACCACATATTAAACCGCAGCCTGACTTTAGCAAACATATTTCTGGACATATTCATCGATGTCTCGCAGACACTCACAGCAGTACATTTACGTTGATGAAGTGATTTCCGATACCACGGCGCCATGTAAGCGTACGATGTCGAAAGAATAATGACGGATAAATATCGGTGAATTATTCATGTAATGACAGTAATCTCTTTGATCCAGGACCACCAGATACGAGTCCAGCCAACTGAGAAGGCACTGTGACCCAGTGCTCCAATCATCTGTCATTACCATTCTTCATTTACTAATGTTGCATCGTTGTACGTTTACCGTACCGAGACACGATCCACGATCCTCGATCCACGCCAATCTTACTCATCCCGCCACTTCGCTGGAAATCGATGACGATGACGATACTGCTGATGCCAACAAAAGTGAAAATTATGAGGGTTCAGCGTAAATATTGAAAGTTTGAGCGGAGGGTAGGATAACATTGAATGAGATCATTTTCTGCAAAATTATGTCCACAACCAGCCTCCTATGACAACGTAATCCATTGCTTTTCCTAGCGTTACTTGTAAGCAATTGAGTGTTGAATCTTTTTGTTACAGTTAACCTTATAGCGATTATTAGATATGAAAATAGAACAACATCCAACTCTTCATTTCTTAATCTAATATTGAACGATATACTCATGTAATTAAATTTGTTTTGTTGTGCATTTCCTTCAAGCAAAAGATACCTTGGACTCCAAAGGTTGCAACTGATTATAAACCGAAGTGTCTACTGCTTTCAACCTTTGGCAGACCACAGGAACATGCAGACATGCCAGTATTGTTCCAATATCCATCGACACTAAGTTTCAAACAAGGAAAATGTAGCCCTGTTTCTCTACAAATGAAACGTACAAGAACTGATCAAATCCAGACAGGTGCAACAAGTACATGCGCCCTTCATGTACCAAATATTGGAACTGGGGCGAATATCTTGATTGATTGGTTGAATTAACCAATATCAGCTTGCAACTTGCCCTCGTCGACTGGATAATAAGGAATTTCAGACAATATACCATCAAAGGGTAGACTTCTCATAGTCTCTTAACTCGTAGTTCCTGAAATGTTTGCGGGACCGAAAGTTGCAATCGGATCTGCAAGTGCTCTGGAATCTGCAGACTAAATAATCAAATTTGTCGGAGCTTTTTCCGAAATCTTATACCATGAAAATAAACGTCAAATCTTTAAGCTTCCACACTGACATTTGTGTTGGTTTGACGTCTTGAAAGCATCTTCCAGAATTTACTAAAGACTTGAAACTTAAATCTCATCTATATTGTACATTAGAGCATTTTGGACCGTTATGAGTTTTGATTGATGCTAAAAACTAAACTTGGTTATCAATAATCCACCATGTAGTAATCCACTGAATAAAACGAATGATTATTTAAGGGACTATCACAGAGGCTAGCAAGATCAGGAGCCACCAGTTGCCGACCTGATTCTCGTACGACTGACAACAGGGCAGAACGACTTATTACCATATATGGAGATACGCTTCTGATATCACTGTGTGTAAGGCAGCGTATCGATCCCGGTGCTGACCAATGTGAGGAAGCAATGGTTATTGATTAGACATATATCGCACTGTCCAGGAGAGCTATTGGGATATGGGGGACGATATGATCAATCACATGTTACACAAACACAGCCTTCTGTTGGTTATTGTTACTGTGCCACTAGAGTCATATGGCGAGATGAATTTATATATTTATGATTTACTAAAGGCGCCTCCAGAATTGAGATGAATTGATATGAGTAACAACTTGTGCGTGGAATGGTACTTAAGATTGATGATAGAAAACACACTCAACACTTGAAAATCTCATTTTTGTTAAAGAAATCTAGACTTGCAAATTTCTCTCCATTAGCTACCAATGAGTATGCATATAATGGTCAAAAACAATTTAATAAAAATAACAATTAGCAAAAAGTGCATTTTATGATAAATATATCTAGGTCAACACATATAATATAATATTTATCTATTAAGATGGATACAAACGTTGAGGTCGCGATGGATTTTACAAACTTCAGTGGTCTTGGTGACTTAACCTCAACATCTCATCAATCAACCTCGTTGAAGAAGTATTGTCGTCAACGTCATGATGTCGGGTCCGACTTCTCACATAACGAACAGTCTACGTTGATTGGTTTGAACATGGAATACATACTAGTGAGACCGAACTGTGGACAATTGGGACTGGGTAATTGCATACAGTAATTCTTGGAATGGATTCCTTCTGGAATTACATATCACAGATCATGATACCGGAAGTTAATCACCTCGTGTTGCACTTGAAGTACATAGCTACGAACACGGATAATGTTAATAGAAATTCAGATTCAGACATTCGTAATGATGTTTAAAAACAAGAAAACATAGTGAATTGTTACATTTAAAGGCACTGTATTTGTAAATACAGCCTTTCCAACTTCATCATCTACGATGGTATACTGCGTAAAGCATAGGAATATAAAAAAAGATACCATGCATAAGGGGAATATATCGGGAATTGGTAAAACCATTAAAAAATTCTCATGACTTCGGTTATCATCGATCTTATTTCTTGTGTAAGTTTATTCACAAAACAAATCACACAGCTGTAATCTTTGATACCTACTATAGATATATTCCTAGGGTTAAATATATGACCCCTTTGCAATGTGTAACAAGTTTTTTCTACTCTGAGCCAGACAGGATAACAAATAAATTAAACATAAATTTGAATTCCGAACAGCGTCTCCAAACCGTAGCGGGTCGCAAAACTCCTGAGATTATTATCGCCCCCTAGCGTCTTAAACTGTGTTATGACGTGTAAATGACCTACTTCGCTCTACAAGGGGTCCACATGAGCTCGGGTCATTTAGGGTTAACCCCGGTGCACGATGGGAAGGCGCGTGTGGCACGATTGGAATCTTTTTGTCGCTCGGCAAGCGCCAAGTGTGTGAAATTGTGTGTCAAAATACATCACGTCAAAGAACTTTCATAATCGAGCCCAGGTGATAAAGATTGGCGAATATAACGGTTTTGTCACTGAGAGAGGAAAAGTCATACCATATTGCGTTATGTCTGTGTCAGAGATTTCTTAAATGTCTATTTCATCATCTTGAAACTGAAATGAACCGACTGTAA
Source organism: Steromphala cineraria (assembly GCA_916613615.1). Lineage (NCBI taxonomy): Eukaryota > Metazoa > Mollusca > Gastropoda > Trochida > Trochidae > Steromphala > Steromphala cineraria. The sequence continues at coordinate 3,647,281 of OU744726.1, forward strand.
AGTGAATATTGCTACACTTAGAAATCGACGAGTATGAATTTCTGACAGCAAGAAAGGTAAATTATATGACAATAGCTTCATCATAGTGACGATGACAATAACATCATCGTATGATTCTACTTTATTAACAAAACGAAACGAAGTTGTTCTTATAGCCTACAATTGATAACACAACCTAGCGCAGAAAAGCTGAAAAATCCTGAACTTATCACAAACTGGCACGAAGGGTAGAGGGCGAAACGACATAGATAATATCTACAAAGACAGCCAAGAGATAGCTTGCCACAAAAATACATCAAATTGCACAACCTCGAATTCCACGTCTGGTTTTGATCGTCTGCCTCAGACTACCGCACGTGGTGCACGAGCAAAACGTGAGATTAAAGGCCGAGCATTTGAGGGGTTTGTAAGATTCCGACACACTGCAGACAAACCATTTATCACGTTAAACACATCTCTCAGATCAAAAACTATTTTGTTCAATGAATACCTTTTAAATGAACGATTTGCGTACAATAGTCGTTAAATGAGAAAACTCTTACGATGACTTGTATTTTGGCTTGAACTTGTGGAATTCGAACAAACCCAACAATCAAGAAATGAAAGGAATGTCATTATGAAACTTACAAGGGTAGGATTTCTGGACAGTGATAGTCAGTTCTCTGACCTGACGATTGATGCGTGACAGGAAGATAGCAGTGTTTAGATAAACAATGGAATTGGATTTCAAACAATTGTCATTTATTCCGGACAGATGCTGTTGAGAATGTATTCGTTGTTGTTACATTTTCTATCTTTGTGCACGCTAATACGTTTAATGTATCGTTATGTTGAAATTAAATTGTCAATCAAACCAAACATTGTTAAATGGTTTTCAAAGAGTTACAACAAATATCATATAGTCAATATTCTAATACATATTTTGTGTTGCGTGTGCGGATAGAGTCATGTCCAAGTACTGATAAAAGTGTTAATCCCTCTTTAATATTTTGTGAAGAAACAATCCATGTTGTAAAATAAAAGTTTTGGAACAAATTAATTCGAAATATTTGGGGTCTGCAGAAAGACCAGAACGAAAAAACTGAAAAACTATTACCAAAGTCATGTACATTGCCAGATGTAATTAAGAATCCCTCGTGCATGCGCAATGATATTTGCACGTGGCTCGTGACAGATGAGAGAGTCGAGTGCAATAGACACGAGTCTGTCATTGATGGAGGCTGAAATCAACATCCCCGAATATACATGGCTTCTGCATTAGGCAAAATGGACTCGCTCTTTCAGTGAAACGATTACGCTTTCTGGGGCATTGATATCGCAAATATCATTCGAGTCAACTCTGAATGTAGCTAACGATATTCGTCATTTCTAGTTTTGAGAGTAGAAATTAAATTGAAAAAGATAATGGAATTAGTCTATGTAAATGTTCTGTCAGACCTACAGAATGGTTACAGCAGCTATTTAATTCCTTCTTCACTTTTTGTAACGACCATTCCGCAGATGCAGAAACACCAGTTACAGACCAGCCGTTTGAAGCTTAACACGATGTTATAGCTTGCTCCGGGGGTCTTTTCATCATTCCGACCCCCTTGGTGAGCTAAAATAATCCCAAACTTAGTCCGATTTGAGTGCTATAATTAGTTACATATCAACAAGAAGCCCTGTTGGTGGCCCACATCAGTCATGCAGGGTCTTTTCTCCGCTGTTGCGTTTATCTGGCACCAAGTCATCGATAAAACAAGACAAATAAAACACGACGGCTACAACTTCTTTATCGCCGAATCTCGTGGTGATTCATACGCGGCCAGATTGTTAATACACCAGACGCATCGTTTGCTGGTAATGCTTTCAGCAAATATTAGCACACTTCCTTAAATAGGACCAAGTGGTTTCAAACGTGTCAATTACATTCACAAACGTGTTAATTACAATCATGATGCAGCGTTTACTTTGACAATGCCTCATCCATGTAAAGATAAATTAATACTTCCAAAAGCAGGTTTTGAACAACCGTTATGAAATGGGTCAGGTCTGCTCTAATTCATAATGAAACCTTAAACTATAACCTATAAAATGTTAAATTAATATTTGTCATTCATAAAATATTACTAATACAGTTGAATATCAATTTTTTAAGCATCAATGGTTTATTCGAATTGATTTTTGTTCAGACCACTTGACAAATATTAGCCATTGGACTCGAAACTTGGCTTTATCGCTGCCATAAGCCTTAGCCTAGGGCGGTCGTGCGTCTCTTTAATCCCACCCTTTGTCCAGTCATTGTGCATTGCACGTGGACAGGAGCTTGACCGCTGAGGGTGGGAGGGGACTGTCCGAGGGATGGGGGTACTGTTTGAAGAATTGGAAGACTGGGACAAGAGGGGACAAGGAGGGGTTTATGTTAGAGGGTCTTGGTCTGGTTTATGCAGCAAACCTCTAGGTGAACACATCAACTCACACGTTGTCAAAAGAATAGACATTTTAGGGAGGGTAAGGCGTGACCAAAAGATGAATTCGAGACTGATCGCATCTTAATCCCAGGACTAGTGCAATGGTCAAAATGAGCTGACATTATGTCGCTTGTGCCGAAATTTGCTGATGTTATGTAATAAAAATGGTTACTAAGAATACACCCTTGCTGTTCCACAGACTAGTCCATTCTTGGATATGTGGTGGAAGGCAGGGGTAGAAAGGGGAACAAGAAGACGTTGAAGGGAGGGAGTAGAAGATTATGTGGGCATCTGTCGACCCCGACCCTCGTCAAATAGCCCTCTAGGGACAATGGCTGCTCTTTTTGAAGAGGTCTGGGTTGAGATCTTGACCCAGGGTTAGCGTCAGTCAGCTCCAGGCTTGAGTCTGGGTTCAATACCTCAAAAGGTTGGAGGTCAACTCTAAACGGACTTGAACAAACTGACCCCTTGTCATACGGAAGGGTAGAATTGTTTATACCAAATCAACTTTTTGCTTTTACAACCTCTCGGTGATCTGCTTGCCTGTCATTCTTTACTACAATACGACCTACGGAACTGAAGATCTGTCCAAAACTATGATAGACAAACTTACATTTAGAAACACCATTCTAATTCCTACTGATTGCAAAATTCGTTTTTCCTCATTCATTTCTAGGATTATGAGTTTATATGTGTGAGACTTACGTGTTGTAGGACTGTTAAGGACGTAATAACAGTAACCAGAACATTATGGTCTCGAGTCACATTGCAATGGTTTTATCTCTATCCATACACGTCTAGATATATGATACCTCCTGAACTTCAGATACAAAATATACATTGAAAAAGGCAGCGTTGACCATCTCGATCTGAAAATTGATTAGATATTGATACTTTAAGATAGTCAAAATCAATGATAACAATCAATCATATCCACTCACGTTTATCAATTACCGAATCATCTATACAAAATGCATTAATGATGGCATAATTGCCACTGCGCTCACATAAACAGCGTTTAACTGCAAGCCGAGATGGTAACCCAGCCCACGATGAAGAGTGACATTAAGTGTCGCACCCCGCTGGTATAGGTAAACCACACACATAATAAACTACAGGCGTTGCTTTAGTGTCCGTCCTGTTGACATTAAAATGATATCAAAGATCTTAATGAAGCACAAAAAGGGAACTTTATTTTTTTCAATGAAAGGTCAAAGAGTATTATCGGAACATATAGACAATATAACTCAATCAAATGCACATTTTTCTTTTGTTAAAACAAGTATGATTGTTAATTATGATTTAGATCTTAATAACATTTTCTACGTATTAAACAATTGAGGACTAGATGAAAGGGAATAAGTTATTTGGAAATGTCAACTAACTTTATACGTTCATGATGCTAGAACGCCATGAAGCATTAATGGTGATTAGCAATCATTTACTATCAGTGTTTTGGTTTACAACAGTACCCTTTTTCATTAAATGAATGTACCAAACAACCAAACCTATTCCAAATCAATGAATTTATCGACCACTTAAATCATAACGCAAATTAAAATCAAAATGAACCAGCATGAGAAAAACAATAAAACAAAATCACTATTTGCACAAGCAATTTCCTGAAATGTACAACTAGAGTACAGTTCTGGCACGTGCAAAACGTGATGAGGGCCCCTACCGAGCATGCACGTCTTCTTTACGGGTAATTCACTACGCAAAGCATATGTTTTACTACTCAGAGCCTATATCGCCGTTATGTTAGCCCTGGAATGCGTTGCATAACTTGTCTATCGCACAGCTGTACAAAGAAGATGCGCCGTCTTCAAAATATACGTACGAAGATAGGGTGAGGGTATTTTGGGGAAAGAGCTGACAAGCTTGCAAACTCGATATCGGGGACTTGTTTAGGGGATTGTTTGAGCGATAATGAGATAGATAATTGGTTGGAAGGATGACAAGATAATAAGTTAAGAAGAAAGAAGAAGGAATGAAATGGTTTGGAGGATTGCGAAATTGATTGGGGAGTAAATGAGACTATGCAATGGAAAGGGAATGAGATGCCACAGCGTAAGTTAATAAGTAGTGAAACAAATATTTCTACATGCATTAGCCGTAGCCTACTGCTGAAAATTAAAGGAACCTAAAAAAAGCCATTGTCTGTAAGTATTGGTACATTGGGATTATCAACTGGACAGCTTAGTAAACTAATGTCCAAAAGAAACGATACCAAGTTTTCAACGTCCTCCGAAACAAAACTCTATTACCTGACAGAGTCGAATTTAAGTGTGCCTAACAGGCATATGTCTTGTAAAGAAGTATGCACATTTTCATTCTTCAGGAAAAGATACTTTTGATTTTGTGTCTCTTCAAACGCACATGGGGTGCATAAATCGAAATTTCAAGTTGTAATATGCACAGAACTTTTGTCATTTCACTATAAAATTGATAAAGTATTGAATTTAGGTAAGAATACAATCTTGTTGATACAATACATGTTTCTCGCAAATATGAAAAGATAATGTTTCAAAATTTTGCATAGAAGTTAGTTAACTACTGAAGAAATGATAAAACTATGTTTTAGTCTTATCAATCTGCAATGGATTGAGTTATTGTGCGATTTGTATGGTATCGTTTCTTTTGGACACTAGTTTACATGACTACATTTGGCCAAAGATGAAATCTATGAAAAAAATAGTTCAACATAAGAATGCAAGAGTTAACAAGGACGATAACGAAACATCCTTTATATAAACAACAATTTGATGAGGATAGGGAAATTAACAGAAGCCAACATCCACACTACAATATCCTAACATTCCATTCACAATTGTTCCAACACTTTTTACCTACTTATTCTAGAGATACACCGCGAAGCGACTCATCAGAATACACAGTGAAATGTCAGCAATAATAAGCTGTAGTTAATTGTGAGACCTTTACGGATATACAGTTGTTAGGATAATGTGATGCGCCACGTCTAGTCAGATACTAGTTGGCTGACAACTTATTCTCTAATGGTATGTTGGTAATACTTGATTAAACACAATATAAAGAGGCACTGCCATAATTGGGATGCATTCCCCAAACCAAACAGAACAACGATGATAATCGTCTTCAGAAGGATTTATCATAACTTTCGTCGCTTTTTAGTTTTTGGGGTACAAAACGTTTTAAACATGCACGTGTTGTAAATTTACACGAAAGCAGGTCACATTGGCATGTTATCACCTACGCCAAAATAGATGAATTTTTGAAAAAGCATTTCATTCATGAAGATGTAACTCCAAACTGGATACAGACAGAGCCCACATTGATATACTGGCCTGGCTGTATACACTAGAACAGGGTGGGACGATATGTGTTACTATTCACTGCCAATATCGGACACTTCCAACTTCAAGACACTGCTTCCTTGTATCATGTACCTTCTTCATACTGTTCAATTCTGTTACATTCATTCAGCATGAGTATCATCATAATTATCTGATTTATCGAATAACAGGGCCAATTCACTAATTGCAGAAGAACGTTGTATTAATGATAAAACCATTTACCCTTTACAGACTCATTGTCTATATCTTGTCCTAATTTCTTTTTTTCCTATAACAAATTCATTCAACAAGTATTGTGTCCTAACGCACATGTTCTTCAACGTCGCCTCTCCACATGAAAATTCATTTTTCACACCTTTCCCTGTATGTCCGTTCTCTTCTTCAATTCTTCCGGCTCTTTCCAGGAGCCACTTTACAGCTTACCTATATATACATGCCCCGCCAGGAAGAGTTCTTCTCCGTATGTCTAGCAGTACAGTAGGCATGTACCGATATTCGTAGCGGGGGATCAAAGGTGTCTGTTTATCAATACACGCTACTGTGTTTAGTTCAAACGATCTCACAGCTAGAACATTGGGTGTGTCGGTCCATAACAAGACAGTTGGCATCCTTGGCCCGACTCCAGAACCCCTGCCAACTCAGCAGAACAATACTGGTCGCATGTCTTAGTGGAAAACAGATTTCCGTGATTGGCATTGCACGTTTAAACAATATCCTCAACTGGTATTGTAAATAAAATATATCCTACGTAAGAAAACCCGTAAAGTAAGATGTTGGAGACAAATGACGGACTACATCTGTTATACGATTAATTATTAATTAACTATCAATGATATGGCACTAATACAATCTAAACGGCCTACACTATACGATTCGGCAACTGGGCCAATACAGGTAAGCTGGGCCAATACGGTCCAAACTGGGCCAATACGAGCAGACTGGGCCAATACGACTCTGAGCATGCGCATATACACAAATGGCGCAAGTCCGAAGCTATCGCTTGAAAACTTTCAACATATATTACAGTTCACCAATCTCTTTTATAATTTTGATTTCTATAAAAATGAACTCTCTAATGTTGTACAAGTAAATCACAAAGAAGTTAATTAATAAAAATGTCATTAATCAAGTTTTTCCATATTGGCCCAGTTACAGGTCCTCGGTTCGCTGTATTGGCCCTTGGCTTCGCCTCGGGCCAATACAGCAGACCTCGGACCTGTAACTGGACCAATACGGAAAAACATGATTAATAACATTATAGTAATTTCTACATGAATACTGTCAAGTACAATCGAGAGTTGAAGGCAAACATGATTGGCAGATATTATTTTGAATAATGTATCATAAGAAAAGGAAAACCCTTTGCTTTTAAATATAACATTCAACAATATGTACAAATGCTTTGGTCAAGACAAGGTATTAATCATACCACTATGAATGTCTCCTACCAACTTAATACAGCTACTAGTGCCGTCCTAGTCTGTACCGTTACCACTAGGAGACACTTATAATGTTCCTCAACTTATCATCACTTACTTACATCATGTTCTGTCAAACACGTGTACAGGTGTAATGTGAGGACCGCCAATGTATATTTAGACAGGTAACTCAAAACATGCCAGGTTAATTGTAGAAGCGATAACACACCTTCCTCCCAAGAGCTTGTCCATACTGATCACCCTCAGCCTTGTAGATATATCATAACCATTTGTATCCATTGTGTCACTTTTATGGATGTAGAAATAAGCCTATATATATTATAATTGGTTATCTTTGTAAGCAGGACAATTTAGCTACAATTGCTGACTTTATTGACTGATTCCCTCAAAACCCTAAAAGGACACGAACCCTCAAATCCATATTTATTGATAATACTTATCTGGTAATAAGGGAATATCAGTCTCTGTCAAGTCATGAGTATTTCTTTTATTATTCGTTATAATTAAGAGTAGTTTGCATCTTGTCTAACCCCGAAACGTCTTCTTTTGATCTATATGATTTATTATCATGACACAAAGTTTAATAAAAAATAGTTATACATATATCTATCTGTTCACCTTTGACAGTTTTGACAGTGACGTGAAACCGTATACATTCCCAACTTTCTGTGCTAGGCTAAGTCTGTTAGCATGATTACAAAATTCGATGCACATGACCTACACTTATTTGGTAAAATTACTTTAAAAGTCCCAGATTCGTTTCAGCTGAATATCTGATACAAGCAAGCAAGTCTAGGAATGTCAACCTTTGACCTGACACGTCAGTTTACACGGTCCAATAAGATAAGAGGCGACTGGACAAATAAACAGGATAATCTCGTGCATTCTCGCGAGGTCTAGGTTTGGAAGGTAAAGGCCAAGTTTGATATATAGCATCCCCTAAGCCATTGTCTTGGGCCCCAATGATGGTCGACTGGTTATCTTAAGACAACAGAGTGCGTCCAGAAAACACATTTACATACCACACATCTACATTAGCGCAACTGTTTTCCATTACCCTCTCTCCGAGATAAAGACACTTAGAGGAACAAATATACACATAAGTACACCCTTTATACAGATGGTGCTAATAAATCTAGTTTATTACATTGGATATATCTATTGCGTTATAATACCGATGGTAAATATTCGCTTATTGCAGGGTTGGGGCTATTATAACCCTATGGCAATATTCCTTTCTTAATTTGAACGTTTTGATGTACTATTGTATTCTTTCATTATGTATTGCTAGAAATTGCTATGCATATTTTCGAACCTATAGTTGGTGATGATGGAGTTGTATTTTCCCTTTCTCTATGACATATTTGACGTACAGTAGTACTCCTCGTAAAATCATAAATTTGTTTCTGGTTACCTTATAATGAGTAAATTATGTCATAAACACGATTCTTACTAGTTTCGGCTTACTTAATTCTCAGTTTTTTAGGGAGGACCTGTTTATATGCTCAAACATTTTACACCACAGTTTGTAGAGAATATTTCTCTCATCTCAACCCGCTGTCGATCCATGTGTGGTCATGCGCATCCAAAACCAGCGATGCTAAAGTAGACAAACATAATCTGCTTCACTGATGTTTTCTTTTCAATGTGAAACACTTTAAACGTGGATCTACCATTAGAGCTACTTGTTTAAAACTGTTATAGATGCTCAATGCAATTTTTAATGACATACATGTACGTATGTCAGTACATCAACTATCTGTTGTTAGATAGTTTAGAGATACCATCGTTAGTTAGGTGCCGGTATCAAAACCTACGATCCCTTTTCGAAATTTCAAAGAATTTATATCCAGACTATGAAATATTGTCGTATCTTCACTTACCACTTATAATTACCCATAAACTTACAAAAACCAACTATACTTGTATTACCTTATCCATAGCTACACTTATGTTCTGAATTCCTCTACACCTTGATGTAGACTACAGAAAGTGTACAGGTCTATTCGCCCACCTGCAGGTAACAGAACGCAGGTGACAGGTAGGCATTCCATACCTGAGGAGGAAGGGCGTGGTCTTCAGGTAATACCTACCACGTGGCATGAGATCATGTCTGGCAGACTTCCGAAATGTTGCAACAAAATAATGAGTGTAAACACGACTGCGGAGGCGAGGTGAATCATGTTGTGCAGTGTGGATTCTCTCCTGCCTAGTGGGGTAGATACAGGTGTATGTAGATGTGATAGGTGTCATTGAAAGTTTGTATACTTCTCAGGGGGTTGAGATATTCGCAAGGTACCATTAAAAGGTAACGGTTCTGGTTTTACTTTTATGAATGTGAATACATTTAAGTCTTTTTTTCTCAAAGGTATGGTAAGGGGAGGTGAGGTTTTATTTCTAGACTGTATTCGAAGCTGTATATTTCTACCTCAGAATGATTGGTTTACTTGTGTAAGTGTATTATGTGTAACACAATACATCGCCATTCATCTGAGAAATCCATAATATACAATTGTGACTAATAAATGGCTTGACAGATGAACATACAACCTCAAGGTATAGGCACAAATACGAAATGGCAAAAGAGAAACTAATAAGCTAATACACGTAAATAAAACCGACAAAGGAAATACTTTTATTGTATCAGGAGTAATAATTCCAATATCACAGCAAAACTTCCAAATGGATTCAGTGCTATCAACCACATCGAATATTAAGGATGCCGTATCTTGGCGTTATTCATCTAAAACAAACAACACCGCTCTTTATCGTAAAATCCAGACACTTTGATTGTCAGTTTAGCTTGAGTGAAGTAGGTTATGATTATTCCTTGCTAGACCTTTAGACGGGTCAGACCCCCTGCAGAGCTGCTGCGCATGCGTCCGATAATTGTTGAGTGCTCAGGTAGCGCAGACAAAAAGTGCGCATTAAAGACGTAATGCCAGGTTAGTCAACTAGCGTCCGTCTATACGTGGCCCATAATTAGGGTCTCTCTGGACTAAGGGCTGCCATTCAGTGTATACAAAAGTTACAAACTGAGTGGAGAAATTCAATCCGTAGACCATCTGTCCTCTGAACTACCGCTAGAGCATAACGTGTGAATTGGTGACACTTTCTGAACAAAGGGTGTGAATTCGTTCAGTGAAATTTATTGAGTGATCGCTCATTTGTGTGGAAGTTAGCCATTCGCAATTATAAATGATTGGTTACAGCTTACTAGGTCAACACCATCGAATTTGGTAAATGATGAACTTGTTTCATGTTGTTGGCTGTGCGTCCTCAAGAACATATCAGTTATACTGCTGACAACGTCAACGTCGGATTTAATTTGACACGATAACTATATTACTACAAACGCATAACGTTGTCAGTTGCATCATTTAGAGTATTTGCCATGGTGAATGAATCAATTTGACAGATGCCGCCCTGTGTGTATGTCACTCAATTCGTCTATGTTATTGACCGAGCATTTGAATACTTTTGAAATTAATTGTTTTGTTTTAATTTGCTTCAGATATCCTCAGCAATAACTTCTTTTGCCGAATAATAAAATTATTTTAACCAACCAAATGTGAAAGGTACACATGCGCACTCTGTTTTGTAGTATAACGATTCTGATGACACAACAGCATTACCATCATGACGTTATTGTTGAGACAGGATAAGTAGTTATAATTAACGTGAGCTGTCCAGCACATGAATATATATCACCAGGTTATACAATAGTTAGTCATGCCTGGCTTGTCTGATGATGTATGGTAATGGGAATGTAGAGTGGGCAGCGTTTGTCATAGTGGGGCCGTCATAGTACACCTCAATTTGTAGTGAAGTAAATCACACGTCATGTAAGCATGCCTATTGCATCATTTTATGACTTTCCCGAAAAACATGAATTTTGGAATTTTATAGGTACACATATATAAACTGCTTATCTTATTTTGAAATATACGAAACCTACCAATAGCAATGCATATAGAGACTGCATCAAGCCTTAAACCAATCCTACATTACCATACATACCAGTTCAGTTTGAACGTGCTCCCTCCCCCACAGTTTTGAGCGGAAGCCAAGAGAAGCCGGTTAATCTTGCCGAGCGAATCTACCTGTGTTTAGGCTGTAACCAGAATAGGTTATTTATCTCCCGCGCTTTGAGTACAGCAACATCGCAAAATACATATATCCTGTTGATTCCGCTTAAAGAGCCGGCACATTCCCTCGGCACAAAACAGCTGACTGATTATTTTCATAGAGGGTGAAACATGGCGTTGCCAATAGCCCATGGTCGGCTGTTGACTGCTTCGCCCTGGGGAACAGCCGTGAAGACATCAAACAAGCGCCACAATGAATTTATTGATAAAGTTCTGATCTCAGGGTGTGTGAGTCATAGTGAGGATATGATTTGTGAACAAAATGATATGGGTCGAAATAATTTTTGTCTTAATTATGAAAAGCATTGCTCTCAGACGATTACCCTGCCTCAGCCCTACTTCATTTAATAAATAATACACTGACGTGATACATATTCTTAATTCCGCATCTTAAACACTTTACAACTAGGAAATATTTGGGTTGCTATAGCAACATGTACAATATTTATTTCAGGACTGAAAGAAATGGTGATGAGTAACACCCTTGTCTTCTTCCACTTCCGTAGAATAACGAGAAACAAGATCAGACAGTTAAAACAAGCTATGCAATATAGATACCAAGAAGGAAAAGTATGTCTGTATTCTATATACCTTTTCCCCTTTTCAGTAAACATGTCTTTTAGACCGGAGTGTGTACCCCACCGCTTTACAGACCATGGACAGTTCCTCACATAACTTGAGTTGCAGATGGAATTTGATTACCAGATGAAATACTATGTTGCACAATCAGAATAAAGAGTACTTCAAGCAGTGATCTTATGATATCGCAGGGTAGAAAATCTTGTCTAAATAAAAGTGAAAGACTTTGCCCACTTTGTATCATCCTAAATGTAGAAACAGAATACCATGTCTGTCTTGTCTGTCCATTTATTTTGCCAAGTTGATATTACAAATTCCCCTCTGAGTGTAAATTTAGACTTCTGTTAACCACAAAAAATGAACTTATAATTAATAATCTTGCTATGTTTACATTCTTTGCACTCAAAATGAGAAGCAAACAGTTGTCCATAACCTAACTTGAAACTTTTATCAACATTTGTCTATGGTCTCGGATATCACTTTCTGTGTATTGTGAATGGATTGTTATATGTGCTTGTGGCGCAACATCTTTAAAATGTAAAACTATGTATTGTAAAATGGGCCTGTGGCCTGATTTACTGAAAAATACTACTACTACTCAGAATAAAGAAGTTGTCACCGTGTTTAAATATAAAAAAACGTTTGCATTGCACTTTATTGATGATATCGTGTATTTACGATTAAGACGGCAATTGGCAAAGCTTCTGCCTCTGTGTGTGAATCTAACAGTTTGGGAATCTAACTTGGGATGCTGTTGCTCACGTATTATTATCGGATTATGATGTGTTGATGATAACAGATTGTAACACTTAGGTTAGGTAATGATGGGAGATAACGGGGGTGTTGAGTAATGGGGTGTAACTGGAGAGTTAAAGTGCTTAGCTGTATCTATAATAAGGTATTTATATCACAGGAATGTAATGCACGACATAGGCATATTATATATATTCTCCATGAGAATGAAATACTATCATTATTTAGTACATTGCTGAGAAAGGTGGAACAATTGAAAATGTTTAATGTCTTACTTCCTTCATTTCATTCTATTTTGCTAGAAATTATACTAGAGATTCACAAAATGTTTTCTTTGTTTTGAAAGGAACTTCTCTCTTCAATAAATAATAATTTGTAACATAACCAGTCCTCAGTTCAAATTCTGTACTTCCAATTTTATCCTGCATTTTCCGTAATAATCCCGCTGCATAGTTCACCACGCTTTCCCCAAAGCACGTATTGCCTGGTTGTACATAACCTCGTTGCATAGAGAACATCTGTCAGGCAACCCTCGGCAGTTGTTGATACTCGATACTGATGAATGAAGCCGGTAAATCCTACGGCGCCTCAGGCAAACCCCTCCCAGACAAGGGCGCAGAAAACCCCTGTCCCCGTGACCTATTTAAGGGCTAACAATTGATGGAATGGTATGAACAAACGCCGTTTGTTTATGTATCGTTAAAGGATTGTTCTTGTCTATTTCCCCGTGTGACTTATGATTGACAGGTTTACAGTGAAAGCTGTCATGTACTCGACGGATCACGAGATAGATGGCACGTGTATCTTGAACTGCATGAAACGCCCGTGCTAACTGTTATTGACTATGGCAACTGACCCGTATAACGTTGAAGTACATTTACTATGGATCCGAATGAATCAGTATTTTAATCAATACTTGAATATCTCTTTTGAGGTTGAAAGTTTGCCATTTACAAACATATCAATACTTTTATTGTGTGTTATCATTTTTAATGATTAATATATTGACAATAGATTACAAATTGACAAGCTGAATCGGGTCACGCGTTCCATGATAAGATCGTAATGACTTTACGTAATAGTTCTCACGATAAAGATAACGCTACGCTTTGATGCGATGGAGAGGGCTATTTATAGCACATCCTCATCGCTTATTTCCGGGTATGGATATTCGATAAAATAATATTTCAAACGAAAAGGGACTTTAAACGTTTTTTTTATTCTAGCAACTTCCATAGGCACCTAACACTATCTCTAATGTGAAAACACTTAAAATGCCTTGCCCATATCGCATTATTAATTATGAAGATATTTACACCTCTAAATCCTAAGGGTGACTAAAAATTCGATTTGAATCCTAACCTACGATAACCCAGGACACAACTCCAGCTTATTGTTCGAGAATCGCGTCAGCTGAGAGGCGAGTATTATCTGAAGTTGTTTCTCTTTTGTGGGGCTGTTTTATCGATCGAAGCGGCGTCCGACGGCTCGTGCCGTTAAATATGACGAGAAAGTGGGAAGGGGGGCATTGGGAGGGGGATCTGGGACGGGGGGACTATTGACTGGAGAGACTAATCGGACTTTAAGATAACGTCAAATGTTGCATTTATCTAATGTTGTTAGGATTTTCAAGAGGCATGTCATCTAAATAGCAGAATATGTCTTTGACAACATATAACATCCCTCTGAGTGACTCTGTCTTGCTGTGTATGTATGGGTGTGTCTCTCTCTTTTTCTCTCTCTATAATCTCTCTCTCTCTCTCTCTCTCTCTCTCTCTCTCTCTCTCTCTCTCTCTCTCTCTCTCTCTCTCTCTCTCTCTCTCTCTCAAAGCATTCATTTAAAGTTCTAACAAAAACATTTTCCCTTAAAAAATACCTGAAATAAAAAACAAATTATCTATAAAACCTTACCTGCATAGGTGACGTTGATGAACTGATTAAGGGCGGGTCCTTTGAAGATGCAGTAGACCTCAACTTTGAGACTGTATAGCGTATCGTACATATAACCGCCGCTATAAATTTCAATAACTTTTCCATGTAAAAAGATATCCGAGAAACGAAGCTTTTCATCCATAGCGGGGGCAACTGTGGGGGTGCATCCATTGCACATATAAACATATGTCAATAACACTAAGGTACAACTCCATAAAGAAGGAATACTCCATGAGCCGGCCATGCTTCTTTCTTCTTATGCTAACTCCTAACGCGCGACCCTCCTCTCGGCACGGAATCCAGGGCGGTACTGAATAGAAGCGCCTCCACGCTCACGTCAAGCTGGAAGAATGGGAGAGCTATTTTTAGAACACCACTCGACTGAATCATATGGCATGTGCACCATCTGTGGAAGCAACATGGGCCCTTTTTAGTTTTTTATAAACGTAATATTGTTGTTATCTTCATAGCGAGTTTTTACTTAATATTTTGTGAAATATGTTTGTGTATAATATTTAAGATGCGACATGGTTCAATGTCTTTGTTTGGTGGTTTATTGATTTTATAAAAGTCAGTGAATATCACGGATTGGGAGTATTTCTTATTAATTGTGTCTTTTTTTGGAAAGATAAAGACGTAGTTTTTACGTGATATACGATTTCATCACATTCAAAAGCACATGACAGCACATGATACGAATATACCTCACATGATTCATATACTCGCGCTCCCTGGTATGGCTTCATAATATCATAAAAAAAATATCATGCTTTAAGCAAACCCACGTGGTTCTGACTCTTAAATCGAATAAATAATTTGACACTCAGTATCTAGATATGTTAGTTGAGAAATCGCAATATAAGGAAATGAAATCCATACTTTAAGTTGTTACTTTCGTTTTTGTATTTTCATCTAATCGACCTATCATTTACTCAAAGTAGCAACGTAAAGGTTAACTCAAAGTAGGATTATTCGCGAAAAATAAACATATTCAAATGTCATTAATGGAGCTTTAGCCGCAAAGCTATTTATAAGCAATTTGAAATTCATTTTTATTTTAGAAAATGATACTATGGGATTTGAAAAATAATAAATGACAAATCATCAACCATTTAATGAGCAATATTGACAGTTTCACAGTTTTAATATTGATTTGCTGATAATTTAAAATAAGCAGTAACTTTAACAAACAAACTACGTGATTTTGAAAAATCATCCCAATGTTCTCGTCGCATTATTCAAAGTAACAGTAAAGATTCATACACTATAATTGATACGCTTACGGCTTGGAATCCGTCAATGTTAACATTGTTTTACGTAACAAAGGAGCTTTATTAATTATCATTGACAAGAAATTGACAACTGATATATGCAACGCCGATTAATCAACGTCAACGTGGACAGTAATTAAGGGGCCTTGTCATTCCATGTGAAATCCTCATGCTTAATCCGTGAATCCATCCTTTCAACGAAATTAAAAGTTTGAATTTTAAAATATTAGCTTTTCCCAAGCTGTTCAGTAAGCGCCACAGGTGACAACATAATCGCCTAATTAGGTTGACATGTTTGTCACACTTTTCAAAAACATTCGGAAACAGCACCGTCTCACCTTTCACGGTTACCTGGCGAATTCTGATTGCATTGTGTCCACTTCAAGGAGGGCCGCATGTTACCTGACAATCACCTGTCTGTTAATTCGGACCAGCGTTATCTGCATTGTTTTACCTGTCTACATGTAAGATTCAGGTGAATGTAGCTTACCTTCCAAGGTGCCATGTCATTGATGGGAAGTTAACAGTTCATTGAAGCGTTGTATTCTTTCTAGTTTTATTCAATTGTATTTTAGTATAGATTGATCTCTCTTAAAATATTTAATGTGTATCTTGCATCACATTAATCGATGTTATTATAAGCGTAGAATGGCTACACAATATATAATGAGGCGTGTCGAGATTCCATCTGGTTTTTTTTCTGGGTTTCTGGGTTTATTGTCTTGTCCCATAGCGAGGAATGTTAGAATGAGGAATTTGAAGTGTTTCGGTGTGTATGATACGAGATGATGGTTTACATCAATTGTGAATTAAGCATGTTTTGGTTAATTTAATATTATTTTTGTAGAACTATTTTATGATTTAACATGGATATCTTGTTTGGGTTACGTCTCAGAAATTGTTTGAAATAAATCATCGTGCTCATTCATTTTGTAAATGCTCTACAAATGTACGAAACAATAAGGAAACGCATCGAGTTACTGCAGAACTATACGTTTAAAATTACACGAAGTGAAAACTTAAACATTTTTCGACAATGATACATGTCGATCATGAGTAAAAGTGCGAAGGTAAATGTGATTACGTTTAAAAGTCAACAATAGTCATTACGATATTGGTATTTTGATCATCAGATTAGTTATAAAGTCACTCCCTGTATAGGATAAACAAGGTGAACTGTTCATTCATTTTGTACTGATTTTGATAACGATTCCATGTTTTTTCTCATCAGCACACGCAAATATTTTTAAAGATTTAATTTTTCAGTTGAAGCAGGGCTGTAATTGGTATGAGGTGCATATAGCCAGCGGATGTTTGATAAAATGATTTGATGATGAACGTTGTGCATGTGACGTGTTGCTTTCAGGGTTAGCAACACCGGACGGACGGCCCGGACAGACGGACTATAGTGCCCAATGATAAATAATAAAAATACTTATTCATATTATCGCATTGTATGTTTTGTTTTTTGGGGGAGTCTATAGTAAAAAAGGAACATGTTAAGAATTTCCGATGAATAGGAAATAATTATATTTCACGCGGTTGAAATTATGGGGTTAGTGTTTGCATCAAGGCAGAAAATTTAAAAAACAGACTAGATATGTTGAGTGTCATTGTTGTAAATGGCGAGCTAAACTTGGTGACACGGGCTGCATCACAATAACGTTATATAATCAGGGAGACAAGAGATGAAGGAAGATACATCAAGGGAAATAGGGAGAGAAACAGCACATACATTATCACTTCAAAACACCAGGAAGCAATCCATATACAGACACATGAAACAATTTTAAATGTACTATATTAAAAATCGATGTAAGATAACATAACCAATTTCAATAAATAGAGATACCACAATCCCCCGAGACTGTATGGAGAAGATAGGATACAGATGAGATATTTTGTTTATTTTGCACGATCCATAAAACACGTGATTCATATTGTCTGAATATGACTATAACTGTACTAAGCAAATTCAGACGCGTGTGTATATTTACACGTACTCGGACAGTGTTGATTCAGATGACCAGCGCGTGACCAGTGTCCGTGCACGTGCAGCTGAACACACTGTCCAGTACTTGACCAGAGATTGACTGCACCGTCAGTTTATTGTAAAACAAAAAGACTTGTACACAGACAGGAAGCTTGCTCACTTTATATTAAACTAAGAAATATCTTGAATACAAAAATTATCTTTACAACTCTGCAGGATTTACATATCGACAGTATCGTTCTTGAAGCGAATGCGGTACGGGAGCAGCAAAACTGACCAGGCCTAAAGAGAGCCTATTCTATAATAATTTCAAAATAAGCAAATGCAGATGAAATAAGGTTCTTATGTTATTATGTGAAGTCCGATCTATTCAGTACCACTGTTCGATGAATATTCATGTCCACGTAGACGTATACTAATCAACGATATTGGCCAGCAATTGACGAACATGCTACTGTATTACGAAATATGTAACAGTAGTTTACTAGTAAAGAAACCTTACATTTTAGTTCAGTAAAGAGGTTCGAGCCTTAATTAGCAAGCCAGAGAGCACAAAACTTCATATGAGCCATGTAATAATTAGCAAGCCAGAGAGCACAAAACTTCATATGAGCCATGTAATAATTAGCAAGCCAGAGAGCACAAAACTTCATATGAGCCATGTAATAATTAGCAAGCCAGAGAGCACAAAACTTCATATGAGCCATGTAATAATTAGCAAGCCAGAGAGCACAAAACTTCATATGAGCCATGTAATAATTAGCAAGCCAGAGAGCACAAAACTTCATATGAGCCATGTAATAATTAGCAAGCCAGAGAGCACAAAACTTCATATGAGTTTATCCATTTGGTCTAGCTGACCATGGAATAGTTTCGTTTAGTACATACAAACGGGCTAATATAAACGTTTACTATTTCTCAATGTCGGACACTGAATTTATCGTGCAGCCATTCATTCATTCATGAAGATGGTATTCATTTATATTGAAATGGTGGTCCGATAATGCTTTATACAGAATAATGAACATGAAAAGTCATTTCTAAGTCAAATTTCAGTACGGGATGTTTAAGAGGCAGGTTTCCATGCAGGTGCGCTAAGTAAATATTTTGTAAAACTATTCTTTCACATACAGAGGAGGTAAGAAAGGCTACTATCATCTGGAAAAATAATATTTATCCTTACTTCGTAGAAAGTGTAAGGCTTTAACTGATTTCATAAATAATTGAATCACTTTTGCGATTTTAGCATTAAACAGCTTATTTGTTACAATTGTATATAATAAATACCCTGAGATGATTATATTAATTGAGTTTTAAGATACACGTAAACTGTGTTAAGCAAGTTACATTATATGTCAACTTGGTCTCACGATTTCAAAAAGGCGAATTGATGTCACTAATGTTATGCTTATCAATACACTGAACCCAAGTACAAGTTTCACAACGCTTCAATTTAAAGTCATTTCAAAGAAACTATTTTAGTTTCCATTTAATTCTATGCAATTTTTTGTTAGATAAAGAACACTTATTGAATAAACATATACACATAATTATAAGAGACTAAAGCTATAAATATTTCTATAATTGTTTTGGATTTAGTAATAAAGAGTAAAGGAGACATCATCTTACTTTTCTTGGAATTTGGAAGTTCTTTAAAACTTTATTATACTTATATTACAGTGAGACTTACATAGGTAAGATGTGAAATATATAATTTACTTTTAGACTCTGTTGCAACCTAGCTGATTCTACTGGAGTAGAAAAACATGTGTTGAGTAACACATTTCCCAGGCCATAGAAGTGATTCAAGATGTTTATATCTTAATTAAGATGTTTATTTTTCTTTTTAAAAAATCTGTTTATCCCTTTGTATTTGCTAGCACCTGGCCGCTAAGTTGATTACAGTTGGTCTCTAATTTGAGACACGCATGTAGCATATCAAACACCTTGTTTATTTTTTGACGAATTGTTTATTTTCGATTGCAACACGTTTTCTGGTTGACCAAAGTGATTTGATTAAAATTTTCCAATCATGAAAAAGTAGAAGAAGAAGTTGGTTACATTAGCTGTGACATTTCTAACAAGTAGTTTGTTTTTGTATTATTCTTTGGTTAAAGAAATGGGAAAACTGTATAAAGCTTTTTCTAGTGAACAACTTCAATTCGAATTTAAGATCTAAGAAAAACAGTAGATGAGAAAACCACACTTCAGTCACACCCTCAGTTTGATGTCAACACAACCCAAGGAGCTTGTTTAATTCCTCATTGTTAATCTTGCATTCATATATTTGTAGTGCATGGTTTAACGGTCACACTTGAGAAATACAAAGATGTTTTGGGGCGTTTAACTCTTAATAAAACATTTGGTTAATGATTTTGTGGATGTATGATTTAATGTCAACAATTTGAAATATGACGTTTTTGTTTGAAATAGGTTAATTGATTAGTTGTTTGACCTGAGTGGTGATTTAGCGACTCTATTTCTTTGACCTTGTGAAGTGGATGTGTCATCCTCTCAGCATATGGTTTGTAGATTGTAAATTGTTTATTTAAATACAGGTTTATAATCACACAAAAAAAACTAATGCTTTCCGCAACATCAAATAGGCGTATTCATGTAGACAGTGCACGAAACAATTATTGTTGTTTATAACACGAGTGTTCGCCAAACAACCAACATGCCGCTACAGAATGTCTTATCCTCATAAAGAACAAACTGTTCTCCAACAATCAAAAATGATCCCCGCCCCATTTCCTATCAAACTGATGTATCCTTAGTAACAGTCACTAAGGTATTTGCTTTTAATTGAAAAGAAAACTGAAACTATTTAGCTGTTATATTCGTTTTAAGTTCTACTTTGTACATGTACACTGTGAAATGTACAACACTCGCCATGCAATCAACACATTCCGAGGAACTAACCCTTTTGATTTTCATTGTGGTAATTGGAAGAACATTTTACCATTTAACAAACATTATATGTCATTTTTGGTCCTACATGTTATCAAGACATACTCAAGTGAAATCTTTCTAATGAATAGATAATTCAACATTCATTTAATGAAATCAAGTTTATTGGATACAATGTTTAACAACATTGTTGACGATGTTTTATAATCATCGGAGAGATCTGTTAAAAGTTACATCTTTACCATGGAGTTAGAAATAATTCAACCATGAATTGATGTTTCTTCATCCGGTGCTATTATTAAAACGTGTTCTACAGATATAATTGCCAATGACAAAACTATAGATTAACATCAAGTCACTGAATACGGGACTTATGAGTAAAGTTTGATTTTGTATTATCAGATATGCAATTTAGTAAAATTACGTGAATAAGAGCAGAAATACATCTGTCAACATTTTCTAGACTTGAGATGGCCGCTTAGGATTTTTATCGTGAGTCTAGATGACAGACAAGGTCAGAGCGAATGGTAGAAATTCCACGATGTAACCTCCCGTGTTTAGAGGGTTAATATAAAGACAATGAGTTGGGTCGCATCTGTAGACAGCCTGTCTGCTCAACATTGGCCCAATAACATAGCTCCTTCATCACTGTAACAGCAACTCAGACATAATCATATTAAATCAGCAACTGCTACCTTCCATCCGCGCCGTGTCAAAGTGCAGGCTTTATTCAATATATAGTCTCTCGTCATAAGGTCCTTGAAGTTGAAGCGATATGGAATGCCAAGTATGTTTTGTTGATAAACTTCTTTAGTCTTATATAGGAGACGTTTCGACATATAACTAACGTCGTTTAGATAAAGAAGTTGTATATCAATAAAATGCTTGTCAGTATTGATCCATCTTCTAAAATGCTGTTCAAGGGAACAACGACATCAGTATCTATGTCGAAACATCGCCTACATAAGAATAAATATATAAGATTTAACCAGTACAACAACACTAAACAGTATATGTATAGCAACACTAGTATCGTTTGTAAACGATAAACGCAGAACATGACGTAAAGTGAGTAGATACCAATCCTCATTGTTGCATATGTGATTTTCATGAGATGTTCTATTTCTAAGTGGCTGTTCAATCAACTACATCCGATGCATGAGTATATCTGCAATGTACCCTCAAAACTTAAATGCACGATAGGAAATTTTAACTCTGATTTTTTTCGTTTCATTTAAAACGTCAAGGTCACCTTCACAAAGCC
This sequence comes from Steromphala cineraria, assembly GCA_916613615.1. NCBI lineage: Eukaryota > Metazoa > Mollusca > Gastropoda > Trochida > Trochidae > Steromphala > Steromphala cineraria. Next base: position 3,669,355 of record OU744726.1, read on the forward strand.
CTGTGTGTTTGTGTGAAAATCGCTGATCTAATCTAATCTAGATATAATAGGTAAGGCGCCCTGCCCAATAAATCATTTTTTAAGCAAAATTAAGATTTTCATATAATTGGTAATTAAAAGCTTCATTCTGTATTAGGGAATCTCAGTGCAACACGTCTGTGTCTGGAGGTGTTGAGAGCTGTTGCCACAGAGAAGGGTTGCAATGGGTTTTTTATTCTTCAAGATAAATATTGAATTGAACATGACAAGATATTCTAAATGATTGGGAAGGGTATTATCTAATATGATACAATGGTGATTCCAGCGAGCAGATCTCTCTATGATTGAACATGAAAGTTTCAATGCTCAAATCTTAATCTTCCTGGAAGAACCCATTCTCTCCCCACATGACTTGATCTGCCTCTATGGGGAGAGAGTGACTTGATCTGCCTCTGTGGGGAGAGAATGACTTGATCTGCCTCTGTGGGGAGAGAATGACTTGATCTGCCTCTGTGGGGAGAGAATGACTTGATCTGCCTCTGTGGGGAGAGAATGACTTGATCTGCCTCTGTGGGGAGAGAATGACTTGATCTGCCTCTGTGGGGAGAGAATGACTTGATCTGCCTCTGTGGGGAGAGAATGACTTGATTTGCCTCTGTGGGAAGAGAATGACTTGATCTGCCTCTGTGGGGAGAGAATGACTTGATCTGCCTCTGTGGGGAGAGAATGACTTGATCTGCCTCTGTGGGGAGAGAATGACTTGATCTGCCTCTGTGGGGAGAGAATGACTTGATCTGCCTCTATGGGGAGAGAATCAACATGACTTGATCTGCCTCTGTGGGGAGAGAATGACTTGATCTGCCTCTGTGGGGAGAGAATGACTTGATCTGCCTCTGTGGGGAGAGAATGACTTGATCTGCCTCTGTGGGAAGAGAATGACTTGATCTGCCTCTGTGGGGAGAGAATGACTTGATCTGCCTCTCTGGGGAGAGAATGACTTGATCTGCCTCTGTTGGGAGAGAATGGGAAGAACCTAAATATAACAAAGTATTTGTTGACGACGAGGAAGAATGCTATTAACAAGGTACAGGACGCAGTTCTGAATATATCCAAAGCGCCAAGGTTTCAATAAAAAAACTAATAATCTAAACTGACGGAGTTCGACTTGGTTCAAACATCGCTATCAGATGCGTCATCGCGACTAGATGGACTAGATTGACTAGACGGACCAGATCATGCCAATTTGCCTCCTTTATTCTAGCACCGAACATCCGGCTAGCTACTGTTGGAGTGCACAATGGATGGTGACATTTAGTGCTGTGAGTAGGTACACGTGTATATAAAGTATAACAACATCAAGGTTGGAATGTAAGCGTGCCAGCCAGCCGTCATTCTCAGTAACACGGGTCCAGGTTCACGAACACATCTTAGCGAACCTTCAAGCACCTCAAACACAACTTATCTGTGTCTTTTCATGTCTTTTCTATCACTGCTCGTTCACTTTCATGTGATGAGCCAATACGTCAGTCCTTATGTTTAGCGACACATTCAAATGATAAATATGTTTATCGGTTATGTGTATCCATAATAGTAAAACATTTCAGTACAAGGAAAAAAAGCAGTGTAATGTAAGATGTTTCTATTATTTCTCCTGCCCTCGAACCTTATGAGTCATTTTAATTCTAATAAACGTACTTGGAAGTTGCAACCGCGTTACACACCGATTTTGCTATGTTTTAACGTCTTGTTCTATAAATCTTTTCAATATTTCTAGTATCGAACTGATGTTTTATAGAAATAAAGTGTTTGTATGATTGATTCAATGTGTTATTGGTACGGTAAAAGGTAAAAAAAAATGTCTCATATAAGTTTATGAAAGGATTTGTTTGTATAATGTGTTATGGCAATAACAAGGTGTTCACAAGCCGATAAGGTACCTGGATATTATGTCACGAAGTGGAGTGACAGAAGACTGATGTTAAAGTTTCCTTGAAGCCCTTCCCGAAGCTGTGCCAGGTCATAATCAATCGCCAAGGTCATCCGGGATGAGACGAAAACTCAAATCAAAGAATATTTTATTAGCGAAGCAAGACACACAGTGCAATAAAACTTCCTAATCTCGAGAATACATTCATGTTGCCAAGAAATGTTGGCTTTTCATTCAAAACATTGACAACTTGCCATTTCTGGTAATTATTATGATAAAAACTTGAAACATAGTTTTTGGTGACATAGTCGAAGTGCATGTTAGACACGTCTTTCCAGGTGTTGGTCACCAACATCAAATTTCATTTAGCAATCAGCGTGCACAAACTGATTGCAAGCCATTAATGTTATTTTTTTCCAGGTGTTTTAGGGAAAATTGCCTGACAGAGAAATTACGATCTCATTTCATGCATATATTGTGTGTTTTGTGAACGTGTGTATGAACCTAATTTCAGTACATTTAACAGTTAACATTCATTAGATATTTCAACGACTGTCATTGGTGACTGTGGCTTTGACAATATTTATCATTTCAATCTGTGACAGGAGATATCGCTAGTGGAAGACATAGACAATATATAACAAGAGAACTGGACATGAATGTGCTCTGGACAATGAATATAGTTCAAGTTGAACCTGATGGGAGTAAAACGCAATGATTAAAACAACTAGTTTCAGAAAACTTCTCTATAAAAGGTGCCCTTGAATCACTTCACGAACCTGAGCCAAGTTTATATTGCAATCAATGTGATCGAGCAAAGCATAAACGTCAAGGTCACCGAGGTTAGTACACGTACAGGAGAGGAAAATCCTCAATAAAAGAATTATTTTATTAGCGGTAGAAAACAAATATATCTATAAAACTTCTAGGGCGTGTAATTGGTCTTTGGAATGCAGATAAAGCATTATTCTTTGGACTCGAAGACAGTTTTATGCACAAACATTGTGTTATCTTAGGAGCATGTTGGCAAGAAGTGTTGCTTCCTTGATTAAAGTCTTGACAACTTGCCATTTCCGTTAACGAGGACACGAAACGTCTCTGTTGATGTTTTATTCGAAGTAAAGTGGCAACAGAAGGTCTTACTTTCAGACATGAAGCTTATAGTGCCATCAAATTAACATTCCAACCAATTCAATACCTGAACTTTGCATAGTTTGAGAGAAATGAAAATCGTATTGGAGATAACGTAACAACGGTTACAGTTTCTTCTTTCTTTGCTTGGCATTCTAGAAGTTGTCTTGATGAAGGGTGTTGAAGGAAATATTATGGGTATACTTCATTAGTCAGTGTTGGCGACGTTGAGAGTAATTAATGTATTGGGTAAGGACAATATTGGACTTGCGACTTCTAAAATAGACCCTAAAAAGTCATCTGCCGGGTGGTAGCAGTATACAGCAATTCATTCCTACCAGTATCACAAATTCGCGTTCTCTTGAATTTGCTACATCGAATTTCAATACATTGTGAAAAAATGAAATCAAGGTTGTTTAATATTTATGTATAATGCAAAATACAATCGTAAAGTTGCAAGTAATCGTCGACGTGATAGAGTAATAAGATTTTTCTATCAGTTCCTTATTCCTCCCTGGTAATTCCCACCGTACAACAATAATTTCTAATTCTATCAAAGTTTAGATACAACAGGCATTGTACCTTGTAATAATAAATAGCCAACGGGTTCGTTATCAATTTTTCGAATTGCAAAAAACTAGTAAGTTGCCTTCTTCAGTCATTGCGTGGCAACATTAGTTCAGTTTCGTCTGTCTTCTTCTCTTTGTAGAGGTAGAATCCTGTCTTGAAGTTCACATCTCTTTAGGTTATTAAACATTTCAAGTAAATAATGTAGTACAAAGAATTACATAATCATGCGTCTTAATCGATAAAACGTGTAATTCTATCACAACTGTCAAATCTGTTTAGACTAAAGTTTTTCTTGAAACTTTGGCGGCAGTCGCATAAACGAGTTATATCATCGTTTGTTCTTTGTGGTTAAGCCTTGAATTCCCCCAACCGAGACTGCGAATTATCACCTATAGCATTTCCTGTCAAAACGGTCATCCTTGATCAATCACAAAGCCCTGGAGACGGTTTTATTTTACCAGTTACAGAGGCGATGGCATTTCAGTACAGAACTGAACATATCTTGACGAATCTGGTTTCATATGATTGCGCTAACCGATCTTTCTTCTGCCCTCTGTCTTTTGTACATAAAACAGTAAGTGAAACCGTTAGTGAAACAGTTAGTGAAACAGTTAGTGAAACAGTTAGTGAAACAGTTAATGAAAATTAAATTCTATAAAATAGATAAATATATATCTTACTTTAGTACCAGACTTGAATGAAACCTTTGATGTGCAATAAAACGGTATCTGATGTCACGAGGTAGCTGTCGGGTATTTATTGAGGAGACGCAATTCAAGTATAAAATTCTAATTGATGCATATATTGTTACTAGTACAAGATTATAACACACGCCAGTTGAAACATGTTAATGCGAGTAACAATTGTGTTGATTTATATTTTACAACTTGTTAAAGAAGAGCGCAGAACCGTTACAAAAGACAACAATGAGGAGTGATGCCATTCATCGGCGATGAGTATTAGGCATTATAAGTTGTTTGCTTCTCACGAGGGTAATACGGTCTGATGTACCATCTTTGTAGAAATGTTGCCTGAGCCGCAAGGCGAGGGCTGACATTTCTACAAAGATGGTACATCAGACCGTATTACCCTCGTGAGAAGCAAACAACGTATTTATCTTACCGTCATGTCAGAAGAAAAAATATCCATTTAAGTTTGACTGCCGTTAACAGGGATGAGCCATCACCGCATGAACGGCCTTGACCCTAAATGTAAACAAAATGGCGTCGCCCAACCCGACTGCAATGTTATGAATCGTGTTACGTAAAACTATTACACTTAACATGCTGAAAAACTATTTGATTTTAATCCTATATCATGTGCAAGTAATGCAATGTAGAATTTGGTTCCAAACAAAACTTAAAATGACGAGAAAACAAATGTATAATTAATAATCACGAAAACAGCTGATCGAACGTATGTAACCTCTGGACACCGCGTGCGTCATTTGGTAACGTCATCTTTAATCCTATGCGACACCTCTTCTCGGAGAGGAGTTGTTGCTATGGCAGCGGGGTACATGAAATTTGTACACCGTGAGAGGTGAGACTCGCGGTGTACATAAGATAAAACGAGTCGATCGTCAACCAATCAAAAACGAGTATTTTACTGTAAGGTAAGATAAGATTAGTTGTCCGGCGATGGAATAAATCCGGACACTGTTTTCTGTAATTCGATAATGAAACCTTTAACGGGTGTACATATAATCTCGTATTGGCGAGCGTTCAAAGTTATATGAGCGTCCAGAAAGGATACTTCATAGGAATACCTTAAACCTTATGAACATACCATGCAAGATGTTGAATATTGTATCTGATTTGCGATAAAGTCGCACTGAAAACTAAATTCCAATAATGGTATTCACCAAACATTCGAAAGGAAAATAAACTGCCTTTCAAAATGATAGGAACACAAACTATTCTCTACACTAGACAGTCAAAGTGGTGCCTATTGCTTTGCACTGTAACTCATCACACGATGTGAAATAACTGACACTATGAATGCAATACACGGGACATTATATCCTCAGTCGGGGCTGTTTATCTATATTCTCTGGCTCTCTATATGGATAACTAATGCTATTGGTTTGAACGATCATCAGCCAATGTCAATCCTTGTTCTGGTCTCTTCACTGACGACAAAGAGCCCTAAACATGGATGATCATGTTGATCGGCTCGTCTGTGGCCCACATGATCCAATAAATGACTCATATTTGTATATTTCGCTTCTGGTTCCCGCGGTGTCTATGATGGCATTATTTACAATGGTGAAAGTATGGCGTCATTAACTTTACGATATTTCATCATTGTATTTGTCAAATGTTTCCCTTGTGGTCATGGTCAATCGTCCGGGGATACTGAGCTGAACAATTTGTTTGTTCAAATAAACGGTTATGTATATTTCTGATATCGATAAGTGGAATAGTTTTCTATATGCATCTACTGCATTGCCAGAAAGCACAGACATTTCCTTAAAAATACATTCACACTAACAACCGACGTTTACTTTTACAATGTATGAAAGATCCATTTGTGTTTTAATAGTTTTTCTTTTCGCAGTAAGATTTATGATGCGAAGTTTTCAAGCACATTTACCGAAAAACAGTCTAATGCTCTGTTTATCATTTACTGAATCATTCCACATTTCGACTCAAATCAAATAGCACATCTTTATTTCTCAACCAAAATAGTTCTGCAACACGCAATAGTGAAATCGATAGAAAGCCTTGCTATATCTCATAAGCACTTAACCTGTCAGAATTTAAAAACAACGTTAACTGTTTATAAAAAGCATGCTTACATGCGGAGCTGAAATATACATTGACCTGTCTTAACAAATCGCACGTGAAGTTCATGCTTAAAATGTTCATCTTAAAACGGATCATGCAAAACTCTTTTAACCGGATTGTTCTCTGCCAATACACCAGTTCAACTAATGCAGTGTCCTTCTGGAAATTTCCCTTAATGAAGAATACCGACGCCGCCTGTACAATTTCTACTTCATTTTTATTGTGGCCACAAGAAATTGTTTTGTATCAATATTCAAATAAAATATGCAGTCGGAAATTGAAATATTTTATCGGTACTCATTCGACACAATACATCATATCAACCGTCTGGAAAAACAGATTTGGATTTTTTTAGGCGTACATTGCATTGCTTAGTGGATTTCTTATAACATGAATATATGAATCTCATTAACGTAGCGTTTATGTTTCCATAATTCAAACGAACTTTCCAAATTCATCAGCTGAGAATTTGTTCATTTAATTTCTACGCTAAATTTTTGATGAATTTACAAATCCTGCTGTATGAAAAAGTCCTTCTCCTAAAGATTTATATATATAATTGAAGGTAGAATGTTGCTTTATTAATACTCGTTCATCAAGGCTTATTGTCATGATACTCATCACTATGTCATCCCTTGGACTTTTCTCCAGGAAATTCTGTACTGAAATTACCGCCCCCCCTAAAAACAAAACAAAACTGCTACGTCAATTGGACAACGAATCTCTAAAACTTTATACCTAACGTCTGTTAATCATATGTATGATTTTCAAATAAATATGTAATTTATCTTTAAAACCTGGACAATGAGATTGTATATCAGTCAAAAAATACTTTTGAGTGTTTTTTATATATTTTTTTGTACAAATTTGTTTTCCTTATAACAATATGTATCAAAATATGTGATAAAACACTATTGTTTATAGACAAAGAAGACATATTCTACATTAAACTAATAAATGAGCCTTATTCGTCAACCATTTTCAACATTTTTAACGTTTTGGGGGTCATGTTGGGGTAAATTTTGATTTTTACTCCTTCCTACATTACACAAAGATGTTATGATCATACAGAACCCAAACACAACAAATTTTGTAAACTACTGCAAATATGTGTTTTTTTTGTGATCATACGATAATAAAATGCATCCGCTAACTGTTAGATATTTAAAACAAAAGTGGTGTAACGTTTCTTGTGTAGCCCAGTGTATCTGAGACTCTAGTACTCTCTATCTACCACAAGGGAATCATCATAACGCACGGTTACACGGTTTTATATCATGGACAAATGGAGAAGATATTGAAAATGATTTATCGATATTCACTAGTTAAATTATTCATGTCGTTGAATGTATAAAGATGAATAATATTTCTCGTGAATGTATAATTTTAAGATAAACAAAACCACGATAACGTTCACATGGCGTAAGTTGTAATTTAGGATTCTACTCTATTTAATTTGACATTTAGAAGGTTGAATCAAAAGTAAAAACGTTTGTTATGAAATGAGAAACAGTCAGGTTCCATGTTGTTATTTCCGTGTTACCACATGACAACTCTTACTCTCTTCCGTTCCAAAATGCATTGTGTGACTCATGCACATATTCTTGTTTGTATATTAGTAACTGGTACGGTATACGTGTTTGTATACAACGCAATACCATTAACTATGTGGGTTGAATAAAATATCATGTGTTTTCAGAAAAATGACAAACTGAACGTCACGTGTTAAACAGCATGTTCACTAATCCTATTCATGTATATATGTTTGCAGTAAACATGCAGTTTCACTAAGATTTGGATGAATATGAATTACAAATACTGAGAACGTGTAATTAAGACCAACATCACACTATACAAGTTTATATTTAATGTGATACGATAGTTGATTCTTAGTATGTGTATCTTTGCCCATTTTCGTATTGCAATATAGAGCCAATTTCGATACATATTGCAATATATTGGTGCTTGTACAATCTAAGCTGTTCGCTGTTTTGGAACGGGAGATATGTTGATGACTGTTAATGAGCTATAACATATTTCGTTTATTTTCACATCATGAAATAACACTTTGTTTTCAACTTTGAACAAATTCGTATTTTATTGGGTTGTGGTTTCCTGCAATGATAAATGGAAATTGTTAATTTTGAAACGTCAGACATATTAGATACTTGCGAAAAGTAAGTACCGATATCATGTTGTTTTTGTTTTGCAATATACCGATATGCCTTTAAAGGGGCAGTAGCACGTTTTTAGGGGGAATATAAGGTGATGTCAGGAAAATAAAAATAAATGGTTCCAATTTAAAGACAATGTATTCAAACTAAATGAAGCAGTAATAATTCAAAAATATAACGTAAAATTCAGCCATGCGATTCATTTTTCTTACAAAAATGAATTAAAGGTGTTCACACAAAAATGGCCGCCAATGGATTTTATGTAAAGCCTCATACTTTGTCCTCTGACTATGGGTGATTGGCTTGTGTAATGAGATTGTTGACACTGTCAATATGATACATTTAGCATTTACTTACAATTATAAGTGAAATATTTAAAATGTAAAATTATCAAAAAACGTGCTACTGCCCCTTTAATACCATCCTTAATTGTTTAACTTGATTCTGACCAAAGACGTCACATTACAAGTCATTGAATCCGCTACTGCGGTATGGTTAAATGACACTATGATATAAAAAAAACCCCAAAAAACCAATATATATATTTAAGTGTTTATGTTAATGTTTATGTCAGTCTAATTGAGGCCCACACAAGTAAACACATGTGGATATAAACCAGCAATATCAAACCATCTCAGAAGCCTCTTATGAAAATAATTTGACATGAACGAACTAAATACATCTCGGAAAATTGCAAAGACAATTTCGAAAGATTAGCAAGGAACTCGTCATTAACGGAATGTATTAACCATTTCTACAAGTCCACCTGAATTACAGCCTTCTACGTGCTTGACATGACTCTCTTCCATCTCATGTAACTCGTGATTTACATTAAGCTGACCTGTCCGACTCGCAGATGTATCAACCTACCTGGGAGGACGACATGGTCAGTCTTGTACCTGTACTGACGAGATATAAACAAATAAATCAACAACGACCACAATCACTCCCAAACCTTTGTAAAGGGTCTACCTTAGATGCAATAAAATCGCAATAATCATTTATGAAATTGTTTTCAGTTGTCGATGACTAAAGTATTAAAAAATGCCACAATACCTTTGTTACAACTAAGAATACGTGCAATAATTTTATTATTATGATTCTACAATAGTAACTGTTGTTTAAAAATCTATATGTTATATATAATTGTCTCAAAAGTCCTTAAGCTTTTGTTGAGTACATAACAACAAGGAATCCATTGTTCCTAATAGGATAAATCACTTGTCAATATCAGCAATCAATTTCACGACTGATGTGTCTTCCCCTTGAGATGACAAACACTGCCTAGTGGCAACATCGGTGTAGAAGTTGAATGTGGTTGTAATGATGATTTACATACAAGGGTATTGCGTTAACATGGCATATAAACTAATGGCGATGCGTTTGAAAGGTGACAAATATATTCGTCACTGCCAACTTCGTGTGTGTAATTGAGTTGATGAATTATGTCAATCACATAATATCTGTTCTCTCTTAATATTAACGTATGCATTACATCATTCAGTAAAATCGTTGATACCTATGTATCTCTTTCTTAACAGGACGTCATCTTTATGTGTGTTTGTCACTTGTCACGTAAGTCAGATTTATAGGTGGTATAAACGAGCCTCTGCGTTACACATTCTCGGGAATGCTCTGTTACACAGGATAAACATTTTACGATACATACATGCACATTGTTCCGAAATATCTAGAACCCAAAATTAGATTTGACTACTTCTAACATGTCTTGATATAAAAAATATGCAAATAATGATTCTGACACTGAAATAGTTGAAGATATTAAGTGGTTGTATGAAAATACGTACAGAAGTATTTTGTCTGAACATTTACTGTTTCGTAACGATTTTGCTTTTTGATATTGAACGTCTTTCTATTTTCCGCGTCCTCTGTATTTTCATAACCTAGATACATGTCAACAGATCCCTAATAATATCTATAATAATAATAGTCAATAGATACTCGTTGTAAGTATTGTAACAACATGCACCGACAACAATACTTCATCAAGACTCACATCAAGATCTTTTGAAGCCACTGCTGTATATTAACATGGGTCGATAAGGGGTAAAGATAAGGTTAGGCGTCAGTCATATCTATAGGATCAATATTCAATCATCATACAACTCAAATAGTACAAGTACAAGTAACCTTCACATGACACATGGTGGTCACTGGTCAGTCATTTCAGTAGCAGAATTGTAAGTTTACTGCAACTGACGCCGACATGATGGCAGACACTCTTGTATGATATGAGTTATTCAACCAATTTTCTTACCATTCGGAAATCATAGTAACTGCTGATGGATGATGGTTGGAAAAAGTCATTGCACTTCAGACATTTTAATTATCTCTTACTAATTTAAAAGTACTAAAAAATTACTGAAATACTGAAAGCATTTATATAGTTTCATTATTTATTTTTCGACTTCATTCCCAATAAAGTTGAAATTATTTGCTGAATCATATTTTACTCTTAACATTAAACTTGAAATAAAGTATTAATATGTAAATTTAAAAAATAAAATACATAAATAACTTTTCTTTAACTCAAAAGGCAGTTATTGCGTGTTGAAATTCAAGCATGACTTATTCATGTTCATATCCATATGCTTATTTATTGTGTCCTTTTCCTTAACAAATCAATTAATCTTCTTTACTTACTTAATGATGCATTGTTTTCATTTTATGGCATTGTGTTATACCGGTGTAGATACGTTTAAGAAAGGGAAGTAAAATGTTATATATGTCAACATGCTATTGCGAACAACATGCATTCAAACTTGTATGTATACACGGATTATATACACATGTGCAGAAAAGTAAATATTTCCATGTGTCTATGTGCATGTTGCACTGTACTGAAGGTCATGCACCGTGCCGTCAACAACAGCATGGAAACCGTTATCCTTTTAAAGATATGTTTTTGTTACAACAATCTAAATAAATTTCGATCAACAGGTTTTATATAAGGTCATACTGCTGTGACAAAATATAAAATCTGTTGAAATGTATTTAGATTGTGGTCACAAATACTGATTTTTACTTACTTTGAAACTAAAACATATTGTAAAAAACCTGTAGTGACGTCATTCTATTGTTAAACTAGGGTTTCCTCTAGATCGTTAAACTAGCTCCGCAGTCAGTCTACTGCATGGCTTGGTCGTTTAACTCGTCTCGAAACGTTAACATTCTGAATTTGACTTTTTTTAAATCAATAAAAGAACATCAAAATGTGAAAAGTGGAACAATGGATTTAAAAAGGTTTTATTTTAAACACTATAATGTCTTTATATTTAATTTAATACCAAATGACAAGTTTCTGTAAACACTTCCTGATGGCGTAATTTATAGCGTTCGACGTAACAACATACTATAACTTAGTCTTGTCATCATAACAACTTAACTTCAAAGCATAACAAAGTTAGAGAAATGTCTTTTTATCTAGAAAACATTAGTATGCAACAAAATAACATCACTCTAGCTCCCACAAATAACTGCAATATCTGTCATCGTTGCACTTACTCAGAAACTGTATGCGGTTGTATTAATGGCAGGCAAACAGAAGGGGAAATACCTTTATGTTCCTTTCTTGTTCTATTCGTGTGAAGGTGAGATAACCAACCAGAGCATATTGCATGCATAACAGGGAGGAGATAATTTGTGCACATGCTGTCATCTCTCTTGTGAGACCGCACACGTGAAACTGTCATTGCCAAATTTTGGAACCAAAGAAGAATACTATAAGCTACCATGTGTCCAAGTTCAATGTCAAAGTACACGAAGATTGAGTTTGATATTCAACTCTGACAAATTACATCGAACATGCTGTAAATGGAAACGAACATATTTCGCCTTTTGAAATAGTTACATCAGCGGTGTCCTTAGGGAATGTCCGTAGAGGGATTTAGTCAGTTAGAACTGTATTAATTCTATAGATAAATATTTACTTAACATTACATTTTTCAGAGAGCTTCGACTATGAGAAAGGCTAGATATTTATGTGTGCCAAGTCCCTTCCCCCCGTCGATACGAAAATACGGAAGATACTAGCTCCGCATGTTGTTGATAATGCGCAACTGCGGCGAAGACATGAAAGGTATCTTTGGCAAAACAGGTGTATTCAAGTAAGGTTAAAATAATTCATCCCTTTCTTACAGACTAGTTGATATGAAATGTAACAGGAAATAAATAATCTATGTGCCCAAAGGGCAAGCAAGGAAAATGTCGAGGGTTTAGCTTTGCATGTACCGGATAACTCAGGGAAATTGAATCTAGAACATGCGACGTCATTTTATCAATAACATTTTCTCTTAGAAGTGAGAAAATCATGAAAGACGACGATGAACTTAAAAACATTTTTTGAAAATATTCGAGAAAAACGTTTTTCCGTCTACAAACTTTCGCATCGCATATTTCTAATCTTAAATTGTTGTTTTGAACAATTCAACTTTAAATCACCTCCACATGTTCAAACTTAAGCTGTGGCTAATCCTATTTATATAAATTCCCCGTACCTGAAGCATTGCTCAAACTTAACTCCGGTCGAGCCAAAACATTTTTTATACCTTAAGCGATACCAAATGAGGCAGCTGCTGTAACTGGGGTCAAGCTGACATTGCGAGATGCCGGAGAGATAAAATACTCAACATTACGTACTTGAAATATTCCAAACTTACTTCAGAACTGGTTTGAACAATGAGAAAATCCCTTTAGTTGACTACCGATATAGCTTTGAAGGATTGATCCATGCATATGAAGTTTTACTGAACTGAACAGCTATATATTTTTTCAAAGGAATATACAACATGTACAATGTATATTGAAAGATGAAGAAATATTTTTCAGGTAGACTGCCGATGGATTTATTCAAGCATATAAGTATAACCTTAATTGAATTGAAATATAATGTCGGAACTTCTAAAGTATATTTATAATCAAATACTTCAATGAAGGGATCAACTGATCAGAAGCATTTTTGTTGAATTTCTTTTGCAAAAAAACGTGTATCAAATTCCAGAATTAAACATCTAAAAAGCAAATGAAAAAGTAGAATTCGTCGCTTATAAAGTAGGCCTATGTTCTTGATAACTGATTCCGTGAATCCGGCATGTTTTCACTCTCCAGAAAATGTCACTATCGATGGTTATTAGAGAATTATTAGAGATTAAAAATTATAGTCTTCATATCAATGAACAACAACAAGGAACAACTTGTATATTTTTCTCTTTTAGGGAGGAGTTGCAAGTAAATTGCACAACATTTTGTTACATTAGCTTTGACAGACTAAATTAGATATGTCGGAACAGACAGTCTGATTAAAATCGACCGTGCTGCGAGGAATAAAATATAAAAAATATTGTCTCTATCGGGGCTCGAACCATTCGGGATATCCTCTCCGTCTCGGTCTGAATGCACCCACCTCTATCGCGTGTTGCTATAACCAGTTTAGCGCAGACAAACCCAGTCGTAAGCTATCCAATCACATCCTCGTTTTTAAATAGCGTTTAGCGGCGGTTATGTATAACGAATGGTACACTGGAGTTACCTGCCCCTGATGGATACCGAAGCTTTCACTGCGCTCCTTTCGATTGGCTAGATGAGCTTGTGTCAGAACATGCGGGCAATAGGGGTGCCTTCAGACTGTGAATGAGAGGAAAGCCGGGCTGGGTGAGGTTCGAACCCCGCTAGAGATAATATTTTTACACTTTTTTCCTTGAATCACAGTCGATTTTAATCAGACTGTCGGAACAGATTTCTTGTAGCATCGCTATGGAAAAGCAGCCGAATGTTTTTGCTGTTGTTGATGTATTCCACCGTGGTTTCTGTAATTCTGTGCTTGTAAATAAATGCCTCAGGTAATTGGTAAAAGAGTTTGGCGTTTTAAGCAGAGTCAAAGCAAAACAAGAATCTTTGAACATTTTCTCATTTTGAATTTTTACGTCACGTGTAAGTTAATTGCAATTATATGCATGTGTTTGATATGTTTTCTTCGTATACATGATACAGCAATTGTTGAATCTAATTTTTTTTTACATATGTATTTATTAAAGCCACGTTTAACTCGTTAGGCTCAGAATTTTATTTGAAGCACTAACGTATTAAACAGCGATTCATTTAACAGTATTCGCTTGGTTAGGCTTGCATAAAAAAGTTCACACGAAAATATCAATAAGTCAGGTAAATACATTTTAATGATAATAAAAATCGGATTCAACCATAACTCAAGTTTAAAAAAACAATGATCAAGTGAAACAATTCAAGAAAAATCCGGGGCTGTTTATGCAACTATTTAGTTTTCGTAACCGAAATTCCACATCGACGTTAGGTAAATACCGCTATGATTAAGTGAGGATACTCTATTTGCTTTTCCTTTGGGATGATTAAATAGGAATGAAATAAATGCACAGCACATGCAGGTAACACACCTGTTCTTTGAAGATGGACACTGCGCTGACCGGTTGTTTATTCTATTATCTACAATGACCCGCACGCGATAAAATCATGCAAAACGTGCGCCATTTTCCGCCGTGTGTTTATCGTGTAGATATCATACATAGCCAGATGGTCTATCGGTGACAGGCAACCTTCGTGCTGGTACCAGGGAGAGCACGTTTTGCACGTGCATGACAAAGGTCAGGCATGATTATTGACTGATATTGATGCATATCAGCGTGAAATGGACATTTGTCTTGTTTTGTGCCATCCGATTTCCGTTATAACTAGTAATTAACCTCTAAGAATATAAATATGGTGCATTGAATTTACCCAAAAATGTTAATGCTGTACAGTAAATCTGTTATTGATTAAGTATGAAATATTGACTTAAACATATTACGCTAAGGAATAAAGCAACAGGGCAGTTAACACAAGTCACATTTTCAAACAATATTTTTCTAAAATAACATAATTACGAATGAAACTGGGGTCTGCATTTAGATAGAAGAAATCGTTTCACCTGCAGGCCTATTAGAAAGATCCATGTAATCGCACAATGCCGCGACCCTTTGAATCTTTGTCATACCAAATTCTTTCTCTGTGACACGCTTTATGTCATGATTGTCTTTTTTCTAGTTCAGCACGTGCACCACCCGCGGCACGATTTTCACGTGCGCGGGTACCTAACAGCTGTCTATCAACCCCCTGTTGTTATGGTGATGAGTCATTTTTTTTCAAAATAGTCCGTGCTACACAACGAGAAAGGAGACTTAGAATTATGAAAGGGATAACGTTGATCCTCCCACTCGCACTGAAATTTTAATTGTGTAATGCAACAGTGTCAAGTTATATCTGGCGTAAAGAATGCAACAAAGGAAGACATGCACAAGTGGTTCCTCCTTTCTTGTGACACCGGTGAAGCTCATTTCTTCACAACACACAATGGTAGCATTTATATTTATTTATCCATAATTTCAAAGTAAAAACTGTTACGTGCATAATATCTCTACACCTTAACCTTTTATTTCTAAGTCACATTAATTTGTTTATTTCTGGCTTTGTTTTCCCTTTACTGAATATAACATGGGCATTACAAGCATTACACCAATTTTTTACCGTGTCCATTAAATCAGACGTCAAAAACGAATGTTGAAAGGAAGATGTGTTAAAACATAAAGCACAAAAAGACAATATATTTAGCAATACAAACGATAGTTCTCTTCAAATAAGAACTAGTTTCCACAAAGAAGACATAGTCACCATTTAAGATCACATTCCGTCTGGTTCCATCATTGAGTCAACAGAAGCAGAAGGTTCAGTGTACTTAGTCCGGACTGGGTAATGTTAATTTGATTAAGCTAATCCACATCGTCTTTCGCTCCAGAAACTACCATTGACGTGAATTATAGGACTATCTGGCAATACTTGATGAATTTAACGTGATGACACGACCACCGAAAGTAATTAATTATCCCTCGTGAACTTTCTAAAATCTAATTTCTAGGCTTGAAAATCGATTCAAATCTTTCGCCTCGAAAATCTTACGAATTAATAATTAATGACATTACGCTTGTTACTTAGAAAAGGGCGAAACTTAACGGCTTTGAAATTAAATTTTTCAATAAATAATACATAACCCGCAATTGTAGATATCATTTCTGAAAATTTGGGACTTGAACTTAGACAATGGACTGATTTATTAATATAACATAAGATATTTTGTTTTAAATAATTGCCTAACATTATACATTTTCAAAGATGAAATCATGCTGAACACATGTTGTGTAATGATTAAATAAATTCTTGACAGGTTCAAAATTAAGACACATTTCAAAACACAATAAATAAATGAACAGCATGCAATATTGACATTTCATATTAAGGCCGTTATTATTAATAGTTTAGTGGATTATATTTATAGCAAAGGCAGATGTCTTCAATCATGCATGAATAATGAGGTCATGTTGAGCTTGAAACGATTCCCCATCCAAAAAGGTCCTTGACAACGACAATGCGTTTTCAGCGTCGGTTCAGATTTTACACGCATCGGTGATCAGAGTCAAACCTAATATAGTGGGGCAAAAGATTTGGCTTTAGAAACATAGCCCGGAAGAAAATTCCCTCAAATAACTAGTCAAGTCACTTTCGTGAAGAATGGACCCTTAAGAAAATATTACACCTCGATCGAAGATTTTTCCACCAGCACAGTAAAACACAAAGGAAGAAAACATTCACCCTGCCTCACTCTACTGTGAAGATAAATTATTCTTGCGTTGCGGCACGTGTTTCTTTGATATGCATTTTTGTAATTGTGAATATCGATAATCATAATCCATACATAATTCATGAATATCATTTTCAATATTTGTAGCAACATATGGAATATACATCAGCGTTGGCTCCTGCTCCTTGGCCGTGTACAAAAAGAAATCTTTGTTCTCATTTAGTAAGTCTATTTTCATACTCAGAAAGAAAACAAATATCAAAATGTTAAATTGAAAATATCAATTATTTTTTTTAAAGTTGGTAGATAAATATTTCGTTGACAGAATAATGTCATATGGCTTCTTTTAAATGTTTACCATTGACGAATAGTTAGTTTGAAACTAGGACTGATTATTAATTTTCGAAAGAAATACCTTTATAGCTGTCGATTATATCATTTTATCTAAAAATTTAGTTATTCGAAACACAGATATATAATGGACGCGGATCAACTTAGATCTGTCATGTAGACCATCTAAACTTCGAAAGAGCACACATCATTGATATTATGAGTTAATCAAGTACCTTCATGCGCAAACACAATTTCGGTTATATCTAAGTTTTGTGATATTAAGTCTTGGAAATCAGTAACACAAAGGCCATTATACCCAATAAAACTAAACGCGGTAGCAGTAACTAAAATGCTATCGTTTAGGGAGACTGTGTATAGGTTCGTTAAAAACAATTATCACCTTATCTTGTTACCTAAACGTGCCGACCATAACCACTCCACTAATTAGCCTTCATTGCAACACTGTTCTCACAATCTCGCCTTCAATGATATAATGAGAATAAAACTGAGTTTAACATTTGCACAGAAAAAAGTCTATTGTTGAATCTGTTTAACCACTTCAGATTCATTTGCACAAGACAAACACAGATTACAATAGGTGACGCATTCAGATGCAATTAACCACATGCCGGGTCAACGATATGATGCTATTGTTATTTATCTAAAGGGTACACTCTATCGGTATACCTTTTTTTCAAGGGAAAACATATTAGAATTTTCAGTACGCCCTTGGTGAATCATGAAACATACATAATTCGTTTATAACCATTACATGTTTAAATATTTCAATAGGAAACACCTACTCTTTTATGTTTAAATAGAAAATTTATTGTCTGAAGTCAAATTTCGAAACGTTCCAACAATTTGTTGATGTATGGACGGATATTATGTCGTATCCTTTCACACATTTTACACCAATGCTTTTAACATTGATTGGTAAATATTTGTGAAATAATGTATTGATAATTATATTGCTATTATTAACTATTTTGTTATGTTAAACTTTATATTCTCATGGGCAATTGCTAGTCGGTGTGCTACATTTATAGTATTTATTACTGTCTGCAAGTTTGTACACTGTAGTACTCAAACAAGACATGGCTCTTTGTCGTTTCTTTTACTGAAATGATGCCGGTTCTACCATACAAGAGTGATTGGACAAACTCAAAATTAATCTTTCAAAAGGAACAATACACTCAATTAGGAGGCTTGAATTCTCCATGCAACAACAGTTTGGTCATTTAGACACGGGACGTTTGTTCTGTAGATGAACTGGGCTGTGGACTGAACTCTAGGGGGTCTGTAGTGGAACCGCAATGGATTCATCCAAACCAGGACCCGAAAAAAGATAATTAACCCTCTCTGTTTGCTATAGGATAACTGAGTCATTGGTACGTTTGACCGGAAATGTGTGATTGTACAGTTAATAATGACAGTCAACTTGGATTCGTGAGAATATCATTCAATAAACACGGATGTGCCTCTATTAGATTTGACCTTTAACTCCAACCTGAGGCGGATAATCTTGAACCGGAAGTACAAAACCTTCTGATTAGTCACATGCTGCACGTGAACCGCGAAGGTTGTTGATTTCAAGTTGGGCGAGGCCAGAAGTGATTATCATTGGTCTTCATCATCGTTTATCCGAAAGATTATATCATGAAAGATGAATGCTATTTAAACGACTTTTCGTATCTACTATTTTATCATTGGATTGCTTGGAAACATGAGAGAGGTTTTTGATCATGCCATGTTTTCGCCGGGTATTATATACACAAAGAACTTAATTAAGCACCCCCCACTTTTTCAAACAGAAAAACACTGCTGATAATAAACTAAACAAATGTACAATCAAACAATAAGGATTTTTAAATAGAACGATCATCTAGCATTGTGGAAACAAAAACTTCATTCGGTTTATGATTTACTGTCGCTGAATAACTGGTTTTACAATAAAGTAAGGGGAAAACAAAAAAATACACATTACGGTGATGTTACTGATTGCGGATTCGTTAGCAAAAGCAATCAAGTTTGAAATCCGTGATGTCAAAAATAAAATAAGTTACTTTAGCGTCGATCAAGACATATGTTATTATTGTTGAATGATTTTACTACCGAAATATACGAGGAATATATGTTTGTTGAGAACCTTAATCTGAATGGAACTCTGATGATGCAATTTGAAATGTTGGTTTTGAAAGAATGTAAAAAAATTGCAAAACGCTGATATTAGACTAATATTAATATCAGATATTTAGCAGCATGATATATTACTTATTTCAAAGGCATTTATTGGTGCAATGCCTTTTTTTAATATTTATATATTATATCCCTATGAATTGAATTTATTTACATTTTGTTTTAATTACATTTGCTAAAACATACAATGCTTTTTTTACATGTTGGACATTGATATTTTTAGGAATAATTTTGAACCTTTGACCATTTGTCGAATAAAGATACATAAACATCAAACATTTTGAAGACAATCAACTTTGTATACTCAGTCATCTTGGAAACGACGGAGTCTCAAGAGACAATCTCGTGCAAACCATGCAGCCACGCCCATAAACATTCCTTGCACGGAAAGCACGTGGGAAGCATGTGGGGGCGTGGTTTTACTTGCATGTGCGAACACGGAAGATGATGGCGCACAGAAACCACGTGGGTTTATAAAATAAACACGTGAGACAGGATGCCATCATATATCTACCCACAAGCAGGAAATAGTTCCCTGGGCAGAATTTGCAGCTGCAGTTTATGCGATTGATGTTGCCCCCATGTTAATACACTTGAAAAAAATTGCCCCGTAAATTTGTCGCACTTGAAGCCTGAACTAAACATGGCGTTCCTTAATCGAACACTGCTGTTGAGTGTCAAGGTGTGGACTTAGAACCTAAATTTAGATTTCAAACTGATTTCGAATTATCAAACGTTTTTCTAGCGATACATTTCAAACATCATATTTAACAATGTCCACAATTCATTCGCAGTATTATGTGAAAGAAAGTCTTACAGATGAAACTTAGCTGACATTTATGTAAGTAATGGTTATTAGCATAGTTATCAACTTGTAACGGGAAATGCAAGAACAGTCTGTCCGGGAGACCTGTCCGAAGCCCTTTAGGCCGAGGACGACCGAACAGACAGACTGTCCGTGCATTTCCTGTTACAAATTGATAACTATACTAGTAACTGACTTGCATATCGCTTGGATCAATAAGTGTGAAAACGAAGCAAAGAATTACAGATTTTAGAATATGTTTATTTTCTCAACCCTTTTGGGCCCGGACCTTTAAAAATGTATGAATGAAGTTTGTAGTACTTGTTCCACCCGATTGTTAGAAGCATGCAGTTATCGAGAATGGAAGCATGAGATACGAAATAAATGTTCTGAGCACGAGTTGTCCATTTCATAGATATGGCTTTGACTGATTCGGACGTCTCAATTGTGCTCTATTACAACAGTTTTAGAGCGTGGGCTTTTAAAAACATTACAATTGTTCGGATTTTCAACATTTAGGTAACAATCACATACTTGTTATTTTTTTAAACGTATTTGATAATTGTTTGGCAATAAATAGACTAAGTTAGATAGATAATGTTCAATCTATTGTAGTTTTGGCTTCAATCTTACCGTGTTGCGACATTTTGTATCAGAATTTAGCCATGTTTATTTCATGTTTCTCAGCATTCTTTAAAGTGCATTTTCCGCAGACTAAGTTACTTGATTCATATATGCCGACAGTATCGATGAATGAAACAATTCATAAATAATTTAGATAATTCGTTTCTTGCTAATCATAGTCGAATACATAGTCAATACTGAAAAATTAATTTTGTGTCTTTTGAAAACAATTTCATACGTGTCCTTGCATCCGATATCAGGACTGTTTTGACGATAATAAAAAGACCCTTTATGAATGGTTACCCCGGACAACGAGGTACAAGTGGTATGTAACACACTGATGTATGAATATCTCTGTTTTTATTCCTGAAGGTTTATTGGAGTTACACATCCGCATTGTAATCAATTGTGTGTTTTTTTATATAGAACAACTGTTTGTTGATGAAAGGTATATTTCCAACGAGATGAGGTACTAAGTCGCGATCCTGGTCGTAAACCGGACAAAAACTGCGGCTGGTGCGATTCTATTGACATACCTTATTTTGAAAATTATCAATAGCAGACAGAAGATCACATTTAACTTGACAGCAACTGAAAGGTTATACAAATTTGTATTTACACAAATGGGACTTTGATTCCGCTTCTGTGAAAAAGGGAGGGAGTCAAAATTTCTATGTTCTAAAACTATTATTCGTTTTGTTTGTATATCCTTTGAATTGACATCACCTTTAACCGTATGTAAAACAAGGTTTCAAAATCCAAAAAAATGGCGTGAAAACAGTGTCTTTTTAATTAAAAGAATAAGACAATTTAATAATTGGTCTTTACAAGTACACGTTAATGGAAAACACATTAAGACATTTTGTAAACGAAATTACGCAATGCATTCATCGGCTGTAAAGTGTTATAGCTGTATAGTTTTTGACTTCCTGAAATCACATATCTCGTATTTCAAAAGGTTATTAAGGAGAAAAGGGGATTGCAAGGGTGCTTCAGGTCGAAAATGATTTATTTGCAGTTAAATGTATAAAACTTGATTGAATAAAATCAACTATTATTTTGAAAAATAAATAAATGGGATCAGTTCATCTGCTTTCTTAATTTCATATAATATAATCATATTTTGACAATTATTGATTTGTAAAACGGATATGAATGCGCTTGTCCAGAAGGAACATGTAATAATATAATATGAATATTTGTTGTGCGCCATTTTCCACCCACTGGTACACGCTCGAGGCTATACATGAAAGTTTGTGTACAATGAATTAAATTATAAAATAAACTGATCATGAAATTACGAGAAGGCTTTTGAGAAAAGAAGGTTTTCAGTATGGCTTTGAACATATCCAATGTTGGAGACTGCTTGATATGGAGAGGAAGTGAATTCCACAGAGAAGGAACGGCATACTGGAATGACCTCTGGCCGAAAGAAACAAATGTAGATCATTGGTGGATATAAGGGCGACGTTTGGATAAAAAAGTACCTCTTCAGGATAATGTCTTTGGGAGGCATTTTAGAAGTTTGAATGACAATAATGTAGGACCTGTGTTTGAGAGTCTCACAGGAACCTGTGTTGAAACTTCGCATATCATGAATAAAGAAGTTGTCGACATTCCTCTGCATCATTATTCAGGGTAATGATCACAACTTGAGTATATGTTGTTATGACTATTGTTTCAAAACACCTAATAAAAGAAACAAACAAATATCATAGCATGTTAAGGCTGAAGGAGTTATCTCCCCTACATATAGTAACTTAATCGAAATTCTAATCACTCCAGGGGTTCCCCACATCATTTCACTTCATGATCATCTATATTGAGAAACAGCTTACCATTAATGTTGTTACTAATGTTGGACCCATAATTGTTTTTTGTCTGTCCCGATCAATAATTTTTTTTATTGCTATAAAAATTCTTGGTTGAGATTTTGCTTCAAATGCAAAAGGCTGCATCCACCTATGTATGAATTATGTACACTTTTTAATTGGAATAAGGAATTACTTTTTTGTAAAAAGACATGATAACATGATAACACAATGTATTATGCCATGTATTATGTATAAATGCATTAAACAACACAAGATGAAAAATATTATTTTATTCTCCCAATTTGGAATGCCGAAGTACATATACAATACCCTCTGTTCAATTTTGAAAAAAATTCTAATACAATATAATTGCACTTGCATGTTCATCAAAACATGTTTGAAAAGTTGAAATAAATAATCTAAAAATCATTCCTGTGGATTTTTTTCAAAAAGAAAGATATCTGTAAAGTTGTAAACATTAACCAAAAATAGTTGGACGTCACTCTGATAAAATTACCCTTTTGTTTATTTTTCTTTTTAGTTTAGAATGTTAGAATGTTTCCATAATACTTTACTATCAATTCTATTTGAAAAATATTAACTATCTGCTATGAATCATTAAATAACAAATAAAACTGACTATAAAGCTAAGGCACAAGCATACTAGTCAATAATCAATGATATTATCACATAGTTTCATTCAATAAACTCATGTATTTAGAAGAAGAAAACATAAAATTAAGTCACATATGACCATAAAGTAACTATTATCAAATAACATAATTAATGTGCTGTGAATAAGAAGATTTGGCGCCTTACCTACCTACCGTAATTCAATTTCCTATTCAATCTAAACTACAAATCACGAATACACTTCATGAATGCGTCACAAATTCTATGATTGTTTCTTAATCATGCCAATATGCAGTGTATGAAATAAGACCCGTCCGACAGCCCGAAACGGGTAACTTCTGGTCTGGGCTGGTAACTTTTTAATGTTTTTGTTGACTTTGACCATGAAATTAAGTAAAATCATTATTTCGGGCTGGTAACTTCTCAGGCTTATTTCATACACTGCAATATGAAAATCAAAAAATGATATATATTAATATAGTTGAAACATTGCCAATTGTAGAGTGCACATGTTCAATGTTAAGAATATACAAATGTATAGAATAAATATAAAATATATTTTTGCTGATATGATAATATTTTATTACACAATCGCAATTCACAAAGATGTCTCTGATTAAGGATGCGGTATTATCGATATATCGGTATATTGCAATAGAGGAACAACGCGATACGAATCGGTACACACTTCTGGATATATTCAATATATTCAACAATTGAAAACGAGCTATTTCCATCTAAGATTGTCAAAAAACACAACCAAATTAACCATGATTGTCGGAAAGTTCTTAACAAAGTTTAAAGTTGTGTTGAGAAAATAGCTTAAATATGTATAAAGATCATAAACAGTGATTAAAAAAAACCTTTCCAAAACGGCTCATAGCTGAGCAATGATGATGGTTCTTAACGCTCATATTAAGACAAGATAGCATGCACATTCTTGAATTAAAGAAGTACCAATAAATTACCATACGTATTGTAAAACGCTTTTCTGTATCACAATATTGCAATACATTGAGGAACCATCCTTATCCCTGATAAAGATACCCAATGAAAAATAAAACCCAAAACAAACAAATTCACTTGTATATTCCAAGATACTGTCAATATCAAATTACCCGATTAAATTCTTGTACTTTGAAATAATATGCCGGTGCATTATGCGTGCTTATCTAGGGCTATGTGAATGTGCACAAAATATCAAAATATGATTATAAAACATTTGCATAATAATATCCACATAAATTTTGATAAAAAAAGAGAACAAGATAAGACCCCACTGATGATATCCAAATAGAAACCTTATATTTACTGAAATAATGCGGATGTGATTAAATCTTATTTCAAAAAAGACAAAATAACAAATACTTCTTATAAACAAATCCAGGCTTCATATTAATGTTTCTTTCCTGGGTTCAGTACTTGTTTATCAAATCATGATCACTCAATCTCAGTCACTCATGTTTCAGTTGGCACTACAAATAATTCAGCAGTAAATATATATCAGGATTTCTAGGATTTGAATGTGTCATAGTCTATCATAACAGATTCGCAAAAATTCTATCACATAAAAATATACCCTTTTGTATAGGTACCCTCTTTGACATAATAAAAACATTTTGTTTTAGAAAAATAAACAAAAATGAATTCCCCTTTCCAAAATTTTCCTTTTTTGATAAACCTGGGTAATTTCACAAAACAAAACAAAACAAAAAGCATACATCATTGAAAGATCAAAAATGATTCGACATTAAAAATACGTAATTGAAGGTTTCATTTTTGCATTTAGAATATAAAGAAGTCTTTTTCTATGCCATTGAAAGGGAAGTCAAATGAAATGCCAAAAGGGTTATCTTATTGTGGAGATTAAGTCACATAAACATGGTTGATTAGTTGATGAGCCCGGTCATCTTGATCACCCAGAAAAACTTGGGTATTTTGTTGAATGGTATGGACGGAATGGTGATGGTTATCCCCCCTTGGGCACTCTTCTGCCAGTTGAAGTTGCCTTGGAAACCAAGCAGGGAGACAGTTGTGGCCGAGGATGTTTTAGGTGCCCCGAGCTCGATCATGTTAGATGTGGGCACATTGAGCAGAATAGCGTACACATTGGTACCCCTGGAGTCCTTCCTTGATGTGTACCTGAGACAAATTATTAGACGTGAAATTGATTAAAACAAAAATCATGAATAAGATGACCCTTAAAAATAACATAACTAGTACAAACCAAATAGGAATAATTAGATTTTAATGCAGACATAAATGGCAAATCACAAACAATACCATGAAAAAGCTAATAAGATCATTTCTTAGGTGACCCCTATTGTTAATGCTATTTTTGAGGAGTAGAAGTTAATAGGTACTCAAATATATCAACTACAAGGCAGACATAATGGTTAAGTGTGTTTAGAAATCTCTTTGACTTATAGAAACACAGTCTGCTTAAAAGTTATACTGATTGTCTACTGACTGTGTGTGGAGAGGAAATCACAAATTGAAAGAGCACTTATCCTAGCAGAGCCAATATCTTGAAACTATTCTTTTCCTTGAAACAAATTCTTTTCTTTCTTAATTCGACTTTAATCAAAGGTTAAAGTATCAGCATAAACCTGTAAATTTAAGTGGTAACATTCTATCTTTAAAAGAAATACACAATCAAAAGAGAAATGCAACTGACCAGACATCTTTGGTGAGAGTGTCGTTCTGGAAGGTCCAGGGGCGGCTGGAGTAGATGGCCTCTCCGTTGACCCCGAGCCACTCCCCCATCTGACCGAGCCTCTCCTGGAAGAGGGGGATGATCTTCCCGTCCTTGGTGGGTCCCACGTTCATCAGCATGTTGCCTCCACAGCTGGGGACAGAACCACGGTTATTGGCTTAGATCTAGACATATCATGACAGTAGTGACAAGCAGATAAGGTGTGGGTTGTTCATTTTTCATCTCAAGGTAATCATAGCATCACACTCTCATATCAAAAGCAATGAAAATGCAGAGAAGTGACATCATGAATTACCCAGTATCATAGTCTCAGATCTGGACACTACGAGACATCAAGCAGAGAAAATATTGGTTAATATTCATATCTCAAAGTGATAGTGAAAGTATTTAGCATCATACTCTGAGTTTTCAAGCCACATCAAGACAGCAGTCATATGACATGATGAATGATTGTCAGTAAACAACAACAAGGATGAAATACTTGTATTAACTCATTAGAATCATGACACTTTTCAACAGGATAAGCAGTTATATGATTTGTTTAGGAAAACATCAGTGATGATTTGAAATATTTTCAGAAATTAATTTGATGAATTGAGAAAAGTAAAGAATTTGAAAGAGGATGAAATGGCAAATTAATTACAGATGACATTCAACAGCTCATCACATCTAAATCTAATATAGGCCACAAGCACTTATATGATCCAAGGTTTTATCATATGATAAATATAAACAACATAGAGTAAGACAAGACAATAACACCATATATATACCTGACTGTGATGACAAAAGTCTTGAGGAGTTCTTCGATACTCAGGAATTCTTTGAGGAGTGTGTTTCTACGGTAACCCCAGGACTGGCTGTCGATTGTCATAGCATTCTCAAACTTTCTCTTCTGTAGTTTACCTGAGAATACCAAAACTTGTTTCAGTAAAAGTGAAAATTCTATTTCTTTGAAATATTCTTCGTATGTATGTACAAATTGATTCATTCATGCAAGCATTTTGATCAGTAAAAGAATAATTTAAACTATAAGTGTTTTATCCCTACCCCCCCCAAAAAAAACCCAAACAAACCAGATGTCCCCTCTTCACCCCTTCACCAAGGCTTAAAACAATACTACATTGAATTGTTGTCATGGAAACAGCAAAATCGTGAAATTATTAATTATCAATAAAATTCAAACCAAGAGACACATCTTGCGAGAAAGCATACAAAATATGATGATGATGTTCCAAATATCTCCATTGTTGTATGCATGTTATTCTTCTACTTACTACATCTTACGTCCTTGGCATTTTTCACATAAGCATGCCATTATCATTTTTATTATCATGATCGTTATGAGAGCTATGCTCCAAGAACAATTTGAACTCAGAAGTTGCTTGAACTAACCCTAAACAATGTGTGTGTTGACCCTTCAAGGGAATAAGATGAAAATAGATTTATTGATGATGCTGACGATGTGAACCTACCTGGGTTGTACCTGTCGTGGCAGGTAAGGAACCCCCCGTGGTGACACATGACCCCCTTGCCCCATCGGTCGTTAGTCACTACAGTGTCTTTCACAGGGCTGTAAATTAATTATCATAGATATTTGATCATGGCACTCAAAAAGATGCAGATAATGACGAAATCTAGAAATGGAGAAAACAATTTCAATTGAAAAAATTGAAAATTAATTTATTTGAATATTTACAAAGTGAGTCCTGACAATAGGGCTTGCATAGAGTTGTATATGTATCTGCCTAGAACTTGAGTAATCTGCCATGACAGGATTTTTGTGTCATTTGCTTTTGGACATTTAAATCAATGTTTGCCAAAATCATTCATTATCAAACAGTCAATATTATTCAAGGAATCATTTCGAGTCTATTATTGTACCTGTCGTTGTAGAGCCAGGCGATGAACTCCCGGGACTGCCAGTAGGTGTCAGGAGCGTCCCAGTCTCCGTCCGACCAGATCACGTCCGGCTTGTAGGCGTTCACGATCTCGTACAGCTCTGGCATCGTCTTGTCCTGGGAACAAGCAGCAGGATTAGTGGAATAAGTAATAGTAATACCTATATAAAATTTAATTTAGAGAATATTTACTGCCTTTTCCTAAAATGCACTTTTATCTCATTGAGTGATGTGTGAAGGACCTGCAGAAAGCCTGTAAACCTCTGATTTTCTGTTTTTTTCCCTATGCACCCTTTAAGATAAAAGATTTAGTGCAATCAAGATCCATAAAACAAATCAATATAATGATCATAGGCAAAGTTGGAACGTTAGTAAGCTGCTGGTCCTGTTAGTGCTGTTGTCTGGATCTAAAGTGTGGATTTGAACCATTCACAAAGAAATAAAACAACAACATTTACTATTGCCAATAGTGTCAACTAGACTCATGTATATCTTTACTAAATTAATATACTTATAAATCAGAAAAATCTACAAAGTATTAACTGACATCATTTTGAAAAAAGTGCTTCATAACATACTGCCCAAGTCAAATAAGATGTCTTCTCACTTATTCCTATGGATCATAATGTGCGATGTGCCCTATGTTCTTGTACTTCTGAAAGGTTCAAAGAATGCCTGACCATGCTTTGATATATGGACTTTTATACACTGACTTTGAAAAAGTGCCATTGATTTAAACATGGTTCTGAATCTTCTTGAATTTGTGCAAGTACTCTAACACCTCAATCAGGGTACCGATGCAGGTCACAATCACATCAGTACCTGAATACTTGTATCATAAACAGTACCTTGACAAAGTTGTTGGTAGAGAAGTTGTTGGCCTTGTCCTGCAGGAAGAGAGGATGGAACCACTCAAAGAGAGAATGGTACAGTCCAAACCTGATCCCCGTATTCTTGCGAATAGCTGTTGCAAGTTCACCTGCAGAAAAATAGTCATATTGAGAAGTTTATTCTTAAAACTTAAATTGCATATCATAGGCAAACCTTGAAAGGTTATCATACCGATGAACAGTCTTGATTTCATGTCTAATGTCAAAGTTAAATGATGTCATCAAGTAGATTGGCCCTCCTTTCAAATTTCATGTCACTTACAAGATCACGAGATAAAGATCTCCTTAACTGATCAGAATGAAAGAATGAATCCTCTTAGCTTTTGACATCCATGAGGTTCTGCTGAAGGAATTTTGGTTAAGATTAGGGTGAAACTG
This sequence comes from Steromphala cineraria, assembly GCA_916613615.1. Classification (NCBI taxonomy): domain Eukaryota; kingdom Metazoa; phylum Mollusca; class Gastropoda; order Trochida; family Trochidae; genus Steromphala; species Steromphala cineraria. The sequence goes on from OU744726.1 coordinate 3,698,880, forward strand.
ATCTGAATGAAGAGCACATACCCACAAGATCCCTGTTAGGACCGACATCCATAGAGTTCCACTGACAGGAGTTTTGGTTAAGATTAGGGTGAAACTGATCTGAATGAAGAGCACATACCCACAAGATCCCTGTTAGGACCGACGTCCATGGAGTTCCAGTTGAAGGAGAACTTGGAGGGCCAGTTGGTGAAGCCTTCATGGTGTTTGCTGGTCAGCACAATATATCTACAACACGCAAACAAGGTGATGAGGTCAATACCTGTTTTTACCGTCACAATGAAAACAATATTGACAAAGGCCAATAAGGTTGATATTGTTTTTCTTGGGTATATGAAATCAGTTATTTACCGAATTCATTAGTCAATAATTATTTTATTGTGCTTCAGTCAAAAAAACCCGAACTTTATGCCGTTAAACTTTAAACATTTTGTTAGTATCACATAACATAAGCTTGAACAATATAAGCAAAAAGAGAGTTTAGAAAATATAATGGCAACAAGGATAATGTTTGATCATTCGACAATAGACATGCAACACTCTCTATAGCTAAGTTCAAAATGAAATTCAGGAGACTTTCCTATTAACAAATATATATGATTTTTACATGATTATTCACACTTAATTACAAATATGTTAGTGAGGTCTGGTTTCATTTGTTCAAGATTTTAACAAGTTAAAGAATAAAGTGTATCACTAAAAGGGAAAAACATTTTGATGAAAAGCATATCATCAGAGCATGCGTGGAATGCATTACTATGACAAAACTTACCGGGGTAGTCTTAACTGATAACTTTTATTGTGGATTAAATATATTGTAAATATGCTTCTCTTCTATCAACCATTTAGTTAAGACTAAATTTTGTTAATATATAGCATAATACAGCACATTGGTATGTTCTCACAATGCTGAATTTCAAGATGGCGGATGAAAGCTGATATTAACATTACAGTAAATATAAACCAGTTTGATATTATTTGGTTTAATATTTGCGTTGTCCCGAGATCTATCAAATAACCTTGTGTTATTCCTTTTTTTTCTTTCCTGTACCACATCTACCTGCAGATATCATTTATCCTCTATTGCGCTGTTAACATTGCAAATATAAGATCAATAACATGTAAAATATTGCTTACTTGCAACTTTTTCACAAAAGGTTTTTGAAGCTTTTCTATGTAGTATGGTAAAATATTTTTACTACTTCAACACCTCTTTTCACAATAATATTTAAAAATTAAATATCAATAGCTGCTTATTTCATAAAAGATATGTCACTGCCATAGATCTCTTTGATTACTTAGTTGTGTATGTGTAACAGAAATGCAAATACTTTTGCTAAAAATAACACCATTGGCATAATGATTAAAAGTGCATAAAAGCCACGGATAATCAGATTTGTAAGGAAATTAAAAAGGCCCAACTCACAAGACTGTGAGTCACACAATAACAAGCCAGCTGTGACAACTCCCTGCTTCTTTATGTGTTTGCAATATTGTGTGTTACATACTAGCAATTGCCGCAGGTTGTCAGGCAAATAAACAAATCCAATAATCAATTAGGTCCCTGTCAGAAATTGTATGAATTTAACAACATTAAAATATCTTGGCCCAAATTGATATATTGATCATTTTAAATAAAAAAGATAACACTTCAACGAACAGGCCCAATGAAAAGCTGACACACTTGACCAAACACCAAGCAAACCAACAGTTACACTTGACTAACAACCATCTCTTCCTGTTTATAGGAGTTAATTAGTTGATTAAAAAGTTTAGATGGAAGGTTGTGTAATTGTTAAAGTCACTGTCATTGGTATCTATTTGTATTGGCATCTAATTTGTCTGAAGAGGTCTATATTTAGACAAAAAGAATCACCAGAAATCATATTTGATTCTTCCCAGGTTACCGTGCAAACATAATTTGGTGTTGTGTCCTCACAATGTCGTATTTTTGGTTAAGCAATATCTGGATACATAACTAATTTGTCTGAAGAGGTCTATATTTAGACATAAAGTAACACCAGAAATCATTCTTCCCAGGTAAGTAGGTTTCCATGCAAACATAATATATAATGTGGTGTCCTCACTATGTCATATGAACATTTCACTATCAAGCATACTGACTTGGGACTATTTATCGCTGTTTCTTTAGATGTTTTCAGTTCTAATTTCAAAACACATTGTCAAATTGAATATATTGTCTACATGATACATGAATAGGACTAGTTCTGTCAGAAAAATAAACATTTCATTAATGAATTGTTTATCATTGCTTTAAGACTTCTAAGAATAACAATAAGATATGACTGGTGTTCGTAGGACCTAACCGTAACAGTTGTCGCCACCATGTGCCATTAGTTCACAACATTCAAATTCATTCCCAAATCCTTGCACAATGTCAATGGGACCAAAAGTTTATCCTTTGAACAAAGACTTATCTATATTTATCAATCTGATTTGATTTGTCAAAATGGCAAACTGACTGACTGTCAGTGACAAGCACCTGACTTGATCGGATCGCATCCAAGCAGTTTAGCAAACGACTTAGGTAGGCATGAAATATTGTGTCAATTTAAAATTTCTTTTTAATCATCTCATGTGTAACTTGAGTTTTATATCTGATTTATCGTTAAAGTGTGTGAAAGCTCAAAAGCGCTATTACTGTAAAGTAGGCCAGTTTTGATGATTGTGATTACTAAGAAAATCATTCTAATATTATTTGTGAGAATATAATTGATCTTTCTCTATATCATTACTATTACCAACATCATTTTCTGTAAGTGTTATACTCTTTTTGGAATATTTGATATGGAGTCTAGACTGGTCACATATGACTCCTTTGTCTTGTTTTCGTAACAATGATTCTTGCATTCTAAAATTTAGCTTTTGTCGCATGTGGAAAAATATTTCTTTCAGTGATTCTTTTGGATGGTCATATTGATAGTGGGAGGCAGTGGCAGAGATCCTTTTGATTGAAAGTGGGAGGTTACCCAAATGCCTTACAGCGAGGTAGTGGTGATAAACTGGTCCCAAGCGATAACCGGTCTTCAGCCAGTCTATGCAAGTGAACATTTTGAGTTTAATCCAAGAACATAAACAATAAATAACTTACTGTGCGCCAGAAGAATTGAAAATCTTCGCCCATTCGTTTGGATCGTAGAACTCTGCAGTAAACTCGGGTGCAAAATCAGCATACGTAAAGTCAGGCTTGTAATTTGCTTCCATAAACTTCACGGCCTTGGGGCTCTTGGAACCTTTCCAGTCTTCCCAGAACCATTCCGATTGCACGCTTGGAACCGAGAAGACACCCCAATGAATGAATATTCCCAGTTTTGCTTCATCATACCAAGCTGGAAGGGGTCTAGAGTCGATAGATTCCCATGTTGGTTGATATTTAGCAAGCCCTGCGCTTACAAGAACAACAAGGAGAGTCACAACCGAGAGAGGCGTCTTCGCCGACATTTTGTTGTCATGTGACCAAATGAGGTCATGTGATGCATTTATATAACCCGCTCGCACCTGCTCGGGAATGTCCGCCTGTAGCTACTCGGTATATTCCGTCGATCCACATGGTAAAAGGAAATTTACAAAATAAAATAGAATAAGGTTTTTGAACCCTCATTTCAGTTTAATGACCCAGTAAAAAAACAAGACAGAGGAACAAACAGGAAAATTCTTACAAAAATAATTTAAAATTATTCAAGGGTAGAAAAACAAGTAATTAACAATGAAGCGCTTTGAGAATGTCTATGAGGACAGGGAAAATCGCCATATGAGACAGCATGCACATTATGCGACCAAACTGGCATAATGATGCCCCATGATAAATAAATGAAAAAAGTTTACATTCCCAAGAAAATATGGAGATGTGAAAATGAAAAGTATCCTATTAAATATCCTTACCTTGTTAATTGTCCAGTAGAACTATATATAGGGGATTCGTCATCACTGAATTAACGAAGTATTTAGTTTCTTAAGTTTACAAGTTTTCGATTACTACAACAGGTCACTCAATCAGCTTTATTTCAGTACAGAGGATGCCACACAGTACATAATACATAAACACCATTTTCTTTTAATAAACACCTTAACAGCCTTTTGAATTATTTTAGCAGCTTTGCTTGATGAATATAAACTGTAACATTTTCTTTACATTTACATTGAAAAACAGTACTAACAGTTATGAATGAGGGACTTAGTTGATGTCATTTGTCACTTGAGTTGATATCTTCATCTTTCTGTCTCTTGTTGGTTCAAGAGCGACGCAGATAATCTGGCTATTTAAAGATTAAAGTATTCACTTGAATAATGTTTACTTTAATACTTGAAATGATTGTATATTCAGCATCTGTAATGTAAATTAGATACATGTTCTTTTGGACTGTTTTATCTACACTTACCAAGGTATGTCGAAATACTGTGTGATATATATGCGTATGTTCGCCCGCGCGTGCAAAATAAGTTATACCATTCAGAGGCGGGGTTTTGGGGAGATATCCGCCTCAAGCTTGGTGTTATGCGACGAGCCGAAGGCAATTTGCATAACACCTAGCGAGAGGCGGATATCTCCCCATATACTCCGTCTCTGAATGGTTAAACGAATTTATCCTACAGAATGTTTAAACAAAACGCATATCAAATGATGATAAAGAGTAAGAACTGAGTAAGTTATTTTACTATAGTTTGTTAAAAGCTACATATCGGTTGATCAAAAGTAACCAGCTTGATCATATGTTCGAGGTAACAGACATTGTACATTTCAAGACGCTCAATCTGCACGCTTTTTCCATGCTATTTATATGAGCCGGGGTATAAATGATTTATTGCCCCGCTCTAGAGGGTGATTTCAGTATTTATTCAAGGTCACGTTGACCAATCAGAGATCGAGATTCTTACATGAGGTAGGATAATGGGTATTATATACAAGTCGGTTTCTTGTTATTCAATAGAAGCCTCCTTTCACAAACCGGCGCTAATTAAGGTGATCGCGAGTCACTAAGATAGAGCTAACTGCAATGTTGAAGAACAGGCGTTCAGCTTCACCTATTATTTAGGTTGTTTGTGAGAGGCGTCCTAGCTCAAGTATTATGCAAGCTCCGCGCGACACTAACAACAGAAGTAATGAACTTTGTATTATATGGTACGGTATACAGATAATGATTGCAGAGATCGTGATAAAGGTCGATAGTTTAGCGTAAACAATGCTCCCATGGTTACACGCAGATATCGCAAAACTTCACAAATTCACGCGCCTGCTTTCAATATGGCCGACATGAAACACTTCCTCACGCTGAGTACGATTATATCAATATTTGGCTATATTGTTGGAATACGTTATGAACCTAACTGGCCATCTTTGGAGTCTCGTCCTCTGCCGAGATGGTTCGACGAGGCAAAATTTGGACTATTTATTCACTGGGGCGTCTATTCGGTGCCCAGTTTTAGCTCAGAATGGTTCTGGAGTCAGCTGAAGAACAAGGATCCATCCGTATTGCTCTTCATGGAGCAGAACTATAGGGAGGATTTTACGTACGGAGATTTTGCTGCTCAGTTTACAGCGGAGTTCTTCAACGCCGATGATTGGACACAGCTCTTTAAGGATTCTGGGGCTAAGTATGACAAAGTCATGATGTTTTTTGTTTGTTGTTTTAACATATTTATATGTATATTCAAAATTCAAAATTGTTTACGCTATATTCAAAATACAACTGCAAGAATCATCTCTCTCACATCTAAACATCGGTCTATATGCAAGTGACTCCAGTACTCAAATCTCTACATTGGTTACCTATCTCCTCTAGTAACTTTAAGATATCATCAACAACCTACAAGTGCCTAAACCAGCTAGCCCAATCGTATCTGGAAGACCTCATCACAGAGTACAGACCAACCAGAAAACTACATTCACAAGAATAACAACTTCTTACTGTGCCTAAAACCAAGCTTATATCATTTGGACATAGAACTTTCGAATATTCTGCTGCTGTCTTGTGGAACTGTCTCCCGCTTCAAATTAAGCAATCCCCAACATTCGACTCTTTCAAATCAACACTAAAGACACCTCTTCAGTCCTACTTTTGCTAGCGCTTAGAGCATAAATCTTATTTAGCGCTATAAAAGTCACCATTATTATATATTAAACCGTAAAACGATTATTAATGTACTAATTTCTGAGGCCTTTGAGTATTGAATAAAGATTGATTAATAATATTTCCTGAAAATGTAAAAAATTATTTTGAACATGATTAAACACTCTCCATTTATGACTATTACTCGAAAATGAGATAAACCGTTCCTTTTTTTCCAAAATAACGATATATATTTATATATATATTTAGATATGTGAGGAATAAAGAGACGGATGTCTGTGAAGTGTCTTTTTATCATTATTCTTTATCCACTTTACGATACATTTTTTAAACGGACACAGATTTTGATGACATTTCTTGACGGCGGCCAACCCGTACAGGACTGAGCACATTGTAGAGCACCGGAGATGCATTCTTTGATAACATACGATAAGATAAGATAATTACTTTATTATCCCAAGGAAAAATCTGTTTTACATCACATGCAGTTCTCTATTCTCTCCAACTCGCATATCTGCAATAACCAGACTGCTGCAATAACAGATGAAACGTCAAGTATACCATTATATCATTATATTAAAGTGCCAGTAGCACGTTTTAAGGGGACTATAAAATGATTTCAGGAAAATTAAAATAAATTCGTCCAATTGAAAGACAATGTATTTAATCTAAATGAAGAAAATACAAATATAAAGTATAGCCATCCTATTCCTTTTTCTTACACGAAATGAATTAAAATGGCCGCCTGTGAAATTTGTTTGATTTGTTCTGACTATGGATGATCGGTTTGTGTTGTGGGATTGATGATGACACTATCAAAATAGTACTTTGAGCATTAACGTACACTTATAAGTCACAAATTAAGATAATACATTTTTCAAAAAAAAGAACGTGCTTTTGCCCCTTTAAGATTACAACATGTAACTATTTCAGATACATAGTGTTCACCACCAAGCACCATGACGGCTTCACCATGTGGCCCTCACCCGTGTCCTGGAACTGGAACAGTGGGGATGTGGGGCCTAAACGGGACATCGTCGGTTTGTGACGTCATTCTCAATATACGTTCCTAAAAGGGCACTTGCACGAGTTTAGGTGATTTTCAGGTGATGTCAGGAAAATGAATATAAATGGTTCCAATTGACAAACAAAATGAATTTAAGGTGTTCACACAAAAATGGTCGCCAAAGGGCTAAATGTGAATTTTGATAATTTGTTTTCTGATGATTGGTTTGTGAAATGAGATTTTGACACTTTCAGAATAAAACATAACGTACAATTATCAGTGAAAAATGGTATATGTAAAAGTTAAAAAAAAACGTGATTCTGCCCCTTTAAATCTATATCAAAATCATCACTATTATTGGATAAATAAAGGAGGCTTGCCGATAGTTCGTATAAGATTTTTGTTTTTGAGGTATTCTGATTACCTTTTTGATTTAAGTTTTTGTTGCATTATGGCATTGGAATCGCTTCACGTTTGCATTTTATGGAAGGGTAGACCAAAGGAATATGGTAGGGCTGATAACGAAAGATTAGCTTCAACATTTTTTCTCATGTACATGTTACGAAACTTATACTTTTATAACGTCCTACGATAGTATTAAAAATATGGAACTGTCGATCTGGTGTATTTATAGTGGCTGTAAAAAAGTTTTAATCTCTAATAAGATTATCTCAATGTCACGTTGCAGGTGAGCTGGTAACGTCTCTACGATCCAACTCGGAGCTGAGGGTGGGTCTGTACCACTCCCTGTTCGAATGGTTCAACCCTCTGTGGCTCCTGGACCAGGCCAACAACTTCACCACCAACTACTTCGTCACTGTGAGTCCTAAATGTTACATTGTTCCGGTATTTCCAAGAGCTGTTAAGGCAACATTCTATAGACATTGTGTCACAATTCACAATTTTGTCAGAATTTTGTCTACGTGTGGAAACCAATACCTGCTGTACTCAATTGAAGCATTCATAAAATAACTAAATCTCATCGTCATCGTCTACCATGACATCTGTATACCCCAGACTACATCTGTTAGAACTGGTTGAAACAACACAACGTGTATATTGCCTTTCTATTTTATATGTATCAATTAAAATGGAATAAAAGTCTTTTTATGATCATTTAATAATTCGAAAGTTTCAATTGAAGGCACCCCTTTAGTCGTATAGATCAAATCAAATACCTAATTCATATATATTCATCCAAACTCATAGATATTTGACTTCTCTTAGAATTAGCTTTTGTAGTTACCTAAAATCACAGGTGTTCAACCAACGAAATACTTATTTTATATGACAACCTTAAATCGATAGATGTTTGACACCTCAAATGCCTACTTTTTAATAGATTTACCTAAAGTCATAGGTGTTACAAATCACGTATCTATTTTATTTCGTTACTCAAATCCGTAGATGTTTAACCTCTACTTACCAAGTGCATATGTTTACCTAAATTTACAGATGTTTAATCTCTTTAATGCCTATTTTATATATTTACCGAAATTAACAGGTATTCAAACACTCAATTACCAATCTTATATGTTCACCTAAATCATTAGATCTATAACACCTCACATACCTATTTCATAAGTTAACCTTAAATACACAGGGTAAGTATATCACATCAAATACCAATTTTTTATTTTTACCTCAAGTTACAGATATTAAACTCAAATACTTACTTCATAGATTTATTCCTTAATTCACAAGTGTTAATCGACTCAATCACCTATTTAATATTTCCCCCTAAATCCACAGATCTTTAACCCCTCACAGGCCAATTTTATATGTTTACCTACATCCACAGGGCGAATCACATCAAATACAGATTTCATGTATTTACCCTAATTTCTCAGATGTTTAACTTATAAAATTTCAGTTGTTCTAGAAGTTGATGGTAAAATGAAGGCGAGTAATTCTATGGATAATTAACTTCTTTATTTGACAGTAGCGACGTTTCAGAATAGATTCTTATACCGTTTACAAGCAAATAAAACGTCGCTACTGTCAAATAAAGAAATTGTTCATCCATAGAATTACTCTTGTCTTCCCTATCTAATTTCAGATTTATGTAGTCATTAAATGCACAGAGTTCCCTTTTCATTTTGTATTTTTACATATTTACCTTAATTCACAGAGGTTTGACACATTAAATACCTATATACTGTTGTACCTCCCCCTGTATCCTGCTAGAGGAAGACGATGCCTGAGCTGTACCACCTGGTGAACACCTACCTGCCGGACTTGATACACTCTGACGGGGGCTGGCTCGCTACTGACACCTACTGGCAGTCCAGGGAGTTCTTTGCGTGGATGTATAATGACAGGTGTGACTTAGAGTTACTAGTCATTATAAAAGTATAAAAAAAAGTCATTCTTGTAAAGGCCCATATGTTACACTATTATACAAAACGCAATTTATTTTATTTTAAAAAATTTCATATTCACGTTCATTGCTTCGTGTTATGTTTTGTTGTTTACCTGATGTGGTAGGATTATAAAAGGATTTCATGAGTAGTACCATTAATGGCTACGCTGATACCCAAATTTGAGAGCCATCCTATGATATTAAGAGACATAAATGTCCTCTTTGTTATCGACGTTTTGAATACGTTCAAGTTTTGTCTAAAAGAGACATAGACATCTCATAAGAAGGGCATAGTCATAAGTAAAAAATGTGTCAATTGTTTGAACCTGCACAGAATTGCATAAGGCGTAATCATAACTTATTTTACGACCAGCCCGGTGAAGGATCAGGTTGTAATCAACGACGCATGGGGGATCAACTGTACCTGTCGACACGGGGGCTTCTTCAACTGTCAGGATAAGTTTAACCCTCGTAAGTATGTGTAAAAGTTACGTTCATGTTTAACAAGCACAAGCCTTGACTTTAAACTTTTCTGAATGAATATTGTTAGTTAGGCATAAGAATTGTCGCCAAACTTGAATATTTATTGTTTTAATCCTTAAAATACCAATCGCCACCTCAACTTCTAGAATGCCAACGAACTGATCAACCGGTTAAAGAAGTGATTTATGTTATATATTGACATACTGTCTGTGACGATGTGATAATTCTCTGCACACGTCTCCAGACACCTCAGATAGAATGTCGCTCCAGCACGTTAAACCCTACTCACCCACTCTCTCCAGACAGCCTGCAGCCCTTCAAGTGGGAGTGCCAGACCTCCATAGACCCCAAGTCGTGGGGCTTCAGACGCAACATGAAGCTAGAGGAGTTGATGTCTACACACGATATCATCTCCAACCTCGTCCAGGTCGTCAGGTAGGTACGTGATAACACAAATATGTGCTTGAAATCGTACTTGAAATAAAAGTTCAACATTATCTATTATATATTCTTGTGGTCAGGTAGGTATCATGACAAATACAAATGAAATTTGCCTAAATAAAGCCCATTTTCCTCTTGAATTCTGTATGAGATAAAAAAAATTGTGACATACAGAGTCAGATGTCACTCGCCATAAAGAAAAATATGATGAGTCTTAATGACACTTCTAAATTGTAGCTTATTTTACTTGCTAATTTACCTTATCCAAAATCTATTTCAGGTTTACGTCTTTTTTCAATCTTTCTACTCCGGCAAATGAAAATACTGTATCCCAGTGACATTTCTTCGATCTCTTAGTTTTAAATGTTACAACGTACACAAATAGAAGTTGGAAAACAAATTCCTTACGAAAATGCACAAAAGCTATAGAAGCATTCATAAAATATTCTTATGTTGCTCATTACTATTCAACCAACTCAACCACATTTTTTAGATTTGTATATATTTGCAGTTGTTTTCAGCTTTGTAAACATTTGCAGGTGTTTATATATATTTATATTTGCAGCTGTGGCGGTAACCTGCTTCTCAACATAGGCCCAGAGAAGGACGGGACGATATCTCCAGTGTTTCAAGAACGACTCCTTGACGTGGGACAGTGGCTGAAAGTCAACGGAGAGTCCATCTACACAACCAAGCCGTGGGTCTACCAGAACGATTCATTGACACCGAATGTATGGTGAGTCAACCTCAACAAATCTACATCTATTTTGCTTCACTACCTAAGCGAGTAGATCTCACCAGACTCCGTCGATCTAGCCGTCAGTCTGACCTGTGACGTCGTTCAAACCAAGCCAATCAGCGAGTTGCCCCTGGTCTGTCGTCCAGACCCTTGAGCAAAAACTATTAACTTAACGACCAACCAAGTCTTCTGCAGTATAGCAAGTCTAGATCACCTAGCTTTAGCTGAAGTTAAAGAATCTTCTGGGCTCCATTTCGTTATAATACATGAATTGTTCAAACATATTGTTAATATTGATAACATACTGTGACTAAATGTTAGTCTAGTTCGCCAGGTTCTTGAAATTTCTATTACTATGGATAGACAGTATTTTAATATTATCTTTAAAATATCCTACCGAATCTTGGCAATATCAACCTTAAAAATGTCGATTACATTGTATCTGTCATGGCTGCTTTAGATTCAAAGTAGTTAAAAGGTCGAGTATTTTGAATTGTACCTATTTCATTTTGCATCCAGACGTTCCCCAATCTGAACTATCTCACTCTACGTGCATTATAATCTGTTATTGTCTAATTGACAATCAATAATTGGTTTCCATATGGAATCGGCTTTTTTATATCAATGAGCCAATTATAAGAAATGCTGCGATCAATTAATAAGAGAATTTAGTAAATGATGATTTCTTGTGAATAGACTACTTATCAGTAAATTCTTATTTATTTCACAATTTATTATAAAAACAGTGTGTTACGGAAATGATATGTAATGTGTTACACGAAAGACATAACAGAACAGACAGAAGACATAATCAGATGGATAACAAATGTTCACTTAAATTGTTAAACAACAAGAAACCTCATAATTTTTCCCATGTTAATTGGTAAATATGTACAGAAAACATTGTCAACTTCAAAAAACACCAAAAAACGTTTTCATCGGTCCTCTAATAACAAAGATATCGCCCTTCAAAGTGCGAAAATTTTAGGCTTTTCAATTTGACAGTCTGAAAAGGGATTCTACCGGGTGAACGATATTGCCTTTACTGCGCATGCGAGAAAGGGCGATGTGATGTGGCAGGTTATGATAGGCTGAGAGAAGTTTTACAGATTGTGTATTATTACATCATATACAGAACGGAAATGGGCCTAATCAATGTAAATATAACAGACAATGGTGGTAAATAAACAGAATAAACATCTTTTAGCACGATTTAGAAGCTTCATCTGTCCGGCAATAAAACAGAGTAGTAATTAAACAGTTATGGCACATCGTAACTGATTATGTAATTACAGGCCTAGGGAGTCGCGCTTGGGATATTTCACACTCTTTGACAATGTTGTTACAAGAATTAGGGGATGTTGTTTTAGAGATCAAGCATGTCTGCCCATCTATGACACGCCCAGTTGTCAAAGCACTAGTCATCCATTGGTCAACAATAAGACGAACTAGATCCAATCCAAAATTAAACATTTAGAATTTATCATATGCTTTGTTTCTGTCTTAAGATAAACACATACAGTACACATGAGATGGAGTATTTTGCGTTTACAGTGACTTCAATAAGGTAGGCTTTGGTCACATGATATGTAAACTAAACTTTGTGCATTCAAACTTATATGTATACATATTTGTTATTTCAGGCAGTTGTTTGCGTTAGAAGTTTACAAATATTTAAAATTTAAAATAACATTATCTCAAACAAAGATATAGAAGGGTATTTATTTTACGCTGATGAGTTGTCTCTTTGTAAACTAACATTGTTTCTTTATTTGATTGAGAAACGCTCAAGACATGATGAAACATGGTGTCAAAAGGTGAATATCCTGAATATCCTTGTATTGCGAACTTAATACAATTTTATGACATAATGCCTCAATGACTCTCTTTCCGAATATTTCGTAGTGTGTATATAGCAAAACCTCATTCAGATTATATAAAATGACTTCAGGATTATTTATAAGTTCCTTAAAACATTTCACTAACTTGTTTAATTTGTCTTCAATTTTATCTGGCCACTCATCACAAAATGTAAACTTAGAACTACTAAATTCAAAACATAACTATACCGTAATATCTAAGAGATTTTCAAAACATGATTGAATATTAAGATTTTGCCTTGATGAAATATCCTAATGTTTATACCATTAATGAAGATATAACCTTAGCATTTAATTGCTTTGTTGTATGTTTACGAAAATCGTTGTTTCAATACTGTCACTGTATATGATATGTGTACTGATCTGTCCATGTTTACGTTACGTCACTATTTTGTTTCTTTTTTAAAAATAGATATGCGAAACATAGTTCTATGACAGGGATATGACATACCATGTAGTCTCATTGATGAATTGACGACTTTAGATCCCTCTGTAGAAGCCGTGATTAAGCTATCAACAGTCAAAAAGATTCAACCAAAATTAGTAAATGTCTTCATTATATGTCTCACTAACTAACCATCATACTGGAAAGTTGTTTTCTTTGTTTGTATAGTAATTATACGTAAGTAAGTAAGTGACCGCTTGACTCAATACTGTAAACAATAGCAATAGCCTGACCAGTTTGGCGAGAAAGGGTGATGTGATGTGGCAGGTTATGATTGGCTGAGAGAAGTTTTACAGACTGAAAATATGATGTTTGTTGTCAAAGTCATTAAATGACTATTTTGCGCATGTTTTTGAACAAACAAAATATCAATGTTATCTCAAGATATCTTTATGTATCCATTTCTGCATTGTGTACCCCCTCGGGGTTACATGTTGTTTAAGTTCTGATAGTGGAAATCTTAAGTTCAAGACCTTGCTTAATGTTGAAAGATATTTGTGTTGTAATATTCCTATCCATCTAAGGATTGCCATATCAAGATTCAGATGTAGTAACTTTAATGTTGTTGTTGAAAGTGGCAGATATACTGGAATTGAATATAAAGAGAGACTTTGTCCTTTCTGCAAACTGAAAGATCTTGCATTCATAGAAAATGAGTATCATATATTATTTGTCTGTAAAGCCTATGATAAACTTAGAACTCAATATCTCTACAATTTCACTAAATTGTCAAACATACATTTCTCTGTCGTAAACCTTCTGGAAAATTCAAACTATGATGTGATTTATAATGTTGGTTTATACCTATATCATGTTCAAAAACTTGTCAATAACAGGAAATAACCTGCAATGGATTACTGTGCGCACTCAAATGCATTCTGAAAATTGCCTGTTTTATAGGCCTATGGCCTCTGTACTGAATAAAACTGTCTGTCTGTCTGTCTGTCATTCATTCTTTCAATGTCTTAATGGCTTCATGGTGGTTTAGAAAAGTAAAAAAACTCATCCAAATCAATGCTTATCCATTTTGTGGCTTTAATTAATAATGTTTGTTAAACACTAATTGCAACGAGACCGTTGTAAATCAATACAAGATGCATGTTTAAACCTGGCCAGTTCGTGCCACACTTCCATGAAACTTTGCACACTTTCATTCCTGTGTCTGATAGTGATATTTCTTCTTGAAGCTCTGAGCAAAATATTGAACCAGTATTAAAGTCTTTTATTCTACTATTTTTATATATTCTATATTTTGGCCGATAACTGAGCAACAGGAACCCGATATCGTAAATAAAATGTAGGTAAAACGTAGGTAAGAAAGACCCGTCCCCTCTATGTAAATAGAACACTCTATTATTTAGAAGGGACGGGTCTTTCTTACTCACGTTTTACCTACACTTATTTACGATATCGGGTTCCTGTGAACTGAGCATAATCCAATAAGCAATTAATCGACGACAGTTCCTGTTACGTCTCTGTTTAAGGTACACGTCCAGAGATGGGGAACAAGGGCAAATAGTTTACGCCATTTTGCTTAATTGGCCTGAGGGACCGACCCTGACCTTGGGGTCACCTGACCCGGAAGTGGGAACGACCGTGAATCTGATCGGCTACGAGGGCAACTTCACCTGGCATAGGGGTTTGATGACTGGAATGGTCATAGATGTCCCGGCAATACCCCCGAATAAGATTCCTTCTGACTGGGCTTGGGTACTGAAGATAACAGGACTTATTAATTAGAACCTTTGTTTTAGTCTAACAGTAATAAAACGTTATTATGATAATATGATAATATGATATGACTCTTTATCCGTGCAGCTAAAACTATAAAATAGTCATATAGTTTTGAAACTAGAATTTAGGTTGAAGTAAATTCAGAAACATCACATTGAAATGAGCCCTTCCAATGGTTTAGAGATTTGTGTCATTTCTTTCCAATGAGGTTGAAATGTAGCACTTAACTCACTAATATTGACATATTGGACTGTGTAAAATGGTTATTTCACCCATATGTATAATATTTTCCTACCTCATGTCGCCGTGGCGGTAATGGAGCGTTGGGTAAAACTTGGCGTTTCCTCTCTACATATCAATATGTTTGAATGCATCCAAATAAAACTCTTTATCGATGTAGTTGTATTTTCTCTTCATAGACTACTTCTAATACAAATTTCTGGTTGCTCGCGACATGAATAGCTATGCTTTAAGATATGAATATAAATTTATTATTTTTTAGTTAACCCAAAGCACAAAGTAACAAGCTAAATAAAACAATTTTAAATAGTTTTTATTACTATATTATAGTAATCAATTAAAATAATATATTATATTTGTACAGCTAATCTTGTTCTGAGAAATAGTAAGCGTGCATTTGAATTCATTTATGCACCAGTAAACACGTAACACACCAATTAACCTTGTCATCATGAACTAATTAACAGTTTTGTCTGCCACGTATTCTTCTTGGACATAATACTTGTCCTTCATTATCTGATATCAAACAAGTGAAGCGCTTCATAGAGCTCATATATTCCTTGTAAATAGGTAATGAGTTAAACGATAATCAATTAATCCATCAAGCTGTCATTTTCTCAAAAGGCGTCCCTTTTAACAGTTTAATGAGCATTACTTATATATTAGGAGGACTAATGGAAATGTTTATAGCTCTCTCTAACAATTAGGTTGATATAAGAGAAAGAAATCAAAGATGTAGTAAAAGATAATTTGTTATTCTTTTTAAGAAGTTATGTGTACTGAAATAATCGACAAATGCCCCATTGATGTGTCGATAGAGTATGTAGATTCTTTACAAAATATATGTTTACTTATTCTGTTAGAGAGCAGAAGTTCAGGAGACAATGTAGTACTAAGTCCGAACCAACAAATATCAACGGAATTTGACATTATCGAGTTATTGAACATCAAATCGATTTATTTACATTCATAAATGAGATCTCTTTAACGACGATAGAAACAGTTTCCGATATTCCGACACTTTCTTTCGAAAAAGGAGATGCATTGCATTACGCCAATACTCGTTAGCACGGACATTATTATTCCGAGGTCTTGTATCGGAAAATCTTTCCATAAGGTTACAATGGCCCCTGGCTTGTTTCTTGTGTAGTTCCTGTCACAACTGCCATGATTGCCAATATTCCATGGAACTGTTTAACCGTTGCCAGACGTTCCGGAATGTTTTGAAGACCCTTCGCCCAGTAAGATGTTCGACTTCCGGTTGTTTACAAATAATGATTCTATGGTTTCGATTGGTGACCTGGATTAACCTTCGTGTGTTCCTGGACATTCTATTGTAGTCTTGTCATCAATGGAGATATCAAATCAATATTTTAGCACTATGCGACCATTTGCTCTCTGTTGTAAGTAAAAAGTTAAGTGCTTAAACCTTTTAACAATTAAATTTTCACATGAAAACTCAGCCAATCATTTCTTGTCAATGTTAACAAATCAGTTTGTGTCTATTGTCTGCATCAGTAACCTTTCAAAATAGTAAGTTGGACTGAAGAATGAATAATTGCGCACCACATGCCTGTAGTATCTACAGTGTCCTACAAGCATAATAGAACTCTATAAATGGACAAGCCGTACTTTGAACTGCTTGGTATTACATAGGAAGGGGAAGAAGACGTCAGTCTTAATATTCATACGATATAGATATATATTAAACACCTGCTACGACGTAGTCGGGAATATAACATAGCATAACTGGAAAGTTATTTGACTCACAAACTTCAAATTAGGTATAGATGCCCAGGGTACCAAAATTTAAAAACATTTGGCATCAAAATGACCAAATTCTGACTTTCGTCAGTCACTTGACTTTGAAAGTTCATGTACCAAATGTGAGATTTGTCAGTTAACAATGGAGATTATTCTTTTGTGAATCCGTGGCCCAAAAGAAGAGCCATACGTGCTATTTTCTTTGGAAAAGTTTGACCAATTCTTCGTCTCTTGGGTGAACATAATGCTTTGCCAATGAGGATTATCCATAATCCGTAAATCTAGCGAGTTTTGCAGACATGAAGAATCTTCGGCCAAATGGATTTTTTTGGTCTTCAGAATAAAATTCAATTATATATGAATGGAAATGTGTTTGTACTCTTAGGCCAATTTAAAGCAATTGTATATTTTATTGAACTATGTCGACGAGCCCTGCAGACTGACGTCTTTAATACCGACAGGTATCTATTGTTCCCAAAGTCCAGGCGTTACTAAATGCGTGATAAATAATGAGATCAAATTACTTTTAAAAATAATTGCCAATTACTACTAGGGCAGCTAGTGCTGACATATTGACCGTAAATACCACCCTGTATATCATCGTCATCAGTTTCACCGTAGATCGCATCATAACCGACATCAAGTGCCTCGTATGCTTCCCTATACAACGAGCGAATGAATCGCAATCAGCAAAAGTGGCAGCATCCGGATGAAAGATACCTGACTTCAGCTGCTCAAAAAACATTTCTTTGACAGGAAAATGGACCACGTATATTGCCAAGGATAAGAATCAATAAACGATACGAAGATTTGTCTTGATAGATATAAGGGTACTACTTGGATAAAAATACGATGATTCAGAACTATAACAATTAGGATGAATAACGAAAACGACTTTAAAACAAACCAGAAATATATTTATTAAAAAAATAAAAGCATTTATTATTTGCACATCTGTTCCTTAAAAATAAATATTTTCTAACATTCATAGCTTGAAACATTTAATTTGATAGATATAAGCATTGGGCATATATAAAAATGAATGAGTGAACTAATATCTAATTAAATCAACAACTAATATGATGTTTCAGGATGGATGAGATGGCATTCATAGCTTGAAACTTTACATTTGGTACATACAAGCATTAAGCATATATCACAATGAATGAATGAACTAATAACTAAATAAATCAGCAACTAATATGATATTTCATGATCAGGATGGATAAGATGATCTCGCTCTAAGAGCAAATCTGTATTTGGTGTGCTAGTAAAATTGCAGGGAGAAAGCCGGTAACATGGAGTTGATATACTTTACAATGAAACCTGCGAGCCGCAGCTGACGGGACCTCCTTGTTCCATTTTCCTACTTACGTCAGATGTATGATGATCTGTTCAGGTTAACGACATGTCTTCACGTTTTTTTAATAATCGAGTCAAGATTATTTGTAATCAAGCTTGTCCTGATTGGTATTAATAGATATCTCGAACTTAGTAACACGTTTGACTTCTTTGATTGGTATTCTAGAAGTTGGTGTGATGATCAATAAGGAAGATTATTTTATGGCAAGTGGTGCTTGACAATGACATTAGGATCTATGTCGAAACGTCGCTTTCAAAGAATAAAGAAGTTGATTATCCATACAAAATCTTCCTTGTAAGTAAAACGTGAAAAATAATATATGTCAAACTATCATCAACATATTTGAAATAATATGATTTACATTTGCATTGGATGATATAAATGAGTAACAATAAATCATGATGTAACGTTAGGATCAGAGCTTCGACTTCCGCCCTGCTGTTTCCGAGCTACTTCCATCTTCATTAACCAGGCTATATGTTCAGATCGATCAACAAAGCTAACCTAAATAAAAATACGGTTTTCCCGCTGATTTCCCAAGATTTTATCAAGTTACTAGCCTCAAAAGATTCTTGACAGGAGCACATCAGATGCGTCATGTTAGCCTAGCTTGTGATTGAGATGCCTTTTAATGTATGATAAGAGGGGTGGGGATGTATTGGAACGCCGGACTTCATAGCGTAGACACGAAGTTGGCTCAAACAGCATGCAAGGTAGTTTATCATATATACAGCAAAAGCCGACATTAACTCAGGATCTGAGTCGAGAAGTTTCAAGAATGTATGACTATATTATCGAAGATGTCGTTGTGTTATTGATCATGAAAGGTCGTTTTGTTGAGTAAAACATTTGACAAAAAGAGTCGATGTCAAATACTCACTCATATACACAATTAGTTTTCGTATTAAGGAACGAAATTATAAAACACCCAGAAAACTATGTTGAAAATTATAAAAGACAATGGAAAGAAAAAGCGAGACAGCTTGTCGACAAATCGTCCTGTGTTGGTGTCCTTCATGGTCTTCTTGCTGGAGGTGACGCTCACGTCGGGGTTCTCGCACACTCGCACGTCGGATAAAGATGTTGCTGAGGTCGACGTAGATTTCTGGAAAAACATACCAATGACTCCTAGTGAAATAATTAGTATTTCAGAATCAACAACGTAATAGAAAACGATTTTTTTTAAAAGTTTGTATTCGTTCCCACAGTTACATATTTAAACAAATCATGTCATATCAGTGAAAACGGTTTTTTGTTGTTAGATCCCTTGCATACTTGCATCAATGCTACGATAGGGACTGGTGCTTTGACTATACAACTAATAGTGCTTCAAGGCGTGTACAAATCTGAGATACCGCATACAAGAAATACATTCCACATGAACCATGTAGATTCCTTACCTCGGTTTCAGCCTTTATAGCTTCCTTCTCCTTCTGTTTCTTAAATCTACGAGAGAGAACCGTTACGACTGCGTATTCCATGTAGGCAGCAAACACAAACACAAGGCAAGATGACATCCACACGTCTATAGCCTTCACGTAGGGAACTCTGGGTAACTGGGCTCGTGCTCCGGAACTCTGCGTGGTGATGGTCAACACTGTAAGGAGTCCAACTGAGATTCTGGCGGGAACTGCTTCGTGATCGATCCAGAACGAGGCCCAGGAGAGGACGACGATGAGGATGCTGGGAATGAATGTTTGGGTTGCATAGAAACCGATCTCCCGTTCTAGGGATAGCTTGGCTTCGATACAGGTGAAACTCCCTGAAACACAGAAACACAGTTGGGTGAGCTATTTCTGTACTTAATATCAAAGGAAGACTATCAAATAACTTTTAACCAGACTTGCCATTCTTTGCCACAAGATGAATAATACAATCATCAAAAAATACATTTATTTGTCACGTTTCGCAGGAAGGTTATGAACTTGGTCAGATAAACTGGTAAATTTTATGAAATGAACATGTCCACATATGATGAGGACACCAGCGCAATGTCGAGATGTTTAATCAGACTGCGCGTATCTCTGACGTACCTGTAGCGTACACAGACGTGCAGTCATGCGCAGTGACGTTCACGAGGCTGAAGTCAGGGATGTAGGCGTTGGGCATTATGCTTGTAGCACCGCGAGCTTTGGACCACGTGAATATGACGTCCTCTGTCGTGTACCCGTCTTCAACAAGAGGCAATAATGGTTTGTATTGTATTCATATACTGTGCACTGTGTCATTCGATAAGACGAGATAAATAGTGGATATAGAACTATAGCTGACATAACACGTTAAACTCTACTCACTCGTCATCCATCAGGTAATTTATAGCATTTTGTACATGTGTAATGCTGTTATTTACATCGATATAATTATATAATAGTCAAAGGAATTTAATGAACATTTGTGTATTGTTCTTAAAATACTAATGAATTTACGAATTGGTAACATTTAAGTGTATATTTAAACAAACACGATCTTACTTTGGAATCAATACTGAAAGGAGCTTTGATGTGAGAAGTTTTGAAACAAAACCCAATGGTTTAGTTTCAAAATGATGCACTCTTGACATGGGGGATTTTATTGCGTTGGAAGTGAATACATCGACAACGACATTTCCCGAAAAAATGTAATGAAAATGTCCTTAATTCAAAGGTCATATATCAAAAATTGGTAGCCCTATGTATGCATGGTGGTATGAACAAACTTCAAACAGTTAAATCTATTGCAAATGATAAATACTACCAGAGTGTATACCTAGCTTATACGATAAGTCTAGGGAAAGTGGGTGCACTTGAAGGTTATGGTTACTATTGCTGGGGAAAAACGGTACTTTCAATGCTAATGCCATTTGCATCAAATGATTTTGAAATGTTTTTTTTTCTTTAAGATTATATTAAATCATTAATGATATCCTTTATTCTAAACGCACAGATGATCATATCTTTCTCCAAATCTTTAGCTTATATACTTCTATTTGGAAGAATGAAGTATTATTATTTAATTGATAAAACAATCACTTTTATATACCATCAACTGAACCTTTACATCCTAATTGTTTTTTAAATAATTTATGCCTTTCCAGGGTATTGTCGCTTTGGTTTCGTCTTCGTGGTCTTTTGATCACACAATCCCATCAACGTTAATTGCTTAAGATATCTAAAATATTTATTAAGATGGTAAGTGCCGGAAATAGATTCGTACTTAGCAATGAACCAGGAATTCACTAAGGGATATCAAAGAAAGACTCTAGGTTAACAAACAAAGTCTTATGATTATAGTTTTCCACTTTTAATCCATACATGAATTTGATTTCACATTCACCAAAAGGTGCCAATAATAGAAAAATATGGTAATACGGTTAAGACGAAACACAAACGATTGGTTCAAATAGTGAATGGGACACTTAAAATAAAATCAAATTAAGTAAACTGTCTTCCATTGAAGATAGTAAGCACAATTCGGTATTTATTACTTAAACGGTTCAAAGGGGCAGTAGCACGTTTTAGGGGGAATATAAGGTGATGTCAGGAAAATGAAAATAAATGGTTCCAATTGAAAGACAATGTATTTAAACTAAACGAAACAGTAATAATTCAAATATATAACGTAAAGTTCAGTCATGCGATTCCTTTTTCTTTCAAAAATGAATTAAAGGTGTTCACAAATAAATGGCCGCCAATGGATTTTATGTGAATCCTCATACTTTGTCCTCTGACTATGGGTGATTGACTTGTGTAATAAGATTGTTGGCACTGGCAATATAATACATTTAGCATTTACTTACAATTAAAAGTGAAATATTTAAAATATAAAATTATCAAAAAACGTGCTACTGTCCCTTTAAGGAAGGGGTCATGTGAACAAGCACGACACTTACAACTCTCCATCTTAATGGCGCAGACCTGATCGTCCATAGGGAACTTGAAGAGATCCATCTTACACTGCATGGTAACGGTTAATCTGGAATGAAGTGAATGAATTAATGGAATTTCCTCCATAAAAATGAAGAGTATACACAAAGTCACATGTTAGAGAAACATTACATACATTTCACAGAAATGTGGTATTTATACTCGTAAAAAGTCGAAATGCTGGCAGGCGACAAACATATCCTTAATTTGATGAATATTTGGTCCAGCGCGAGTTCCGTGAGCTTCTTACAGTTTATTGCAGAGGGGTCATGCGCCACGTTTTTAACAAGTGCGTTGAAAAGAGGGCAATTGTTACTATTTTGTCTTTCAGAAATGAAATAATGTAATTAGGGCTCTTCGTGAAAAATAAGCTGTTATCTAAATGGATTAATCATTGTAATCTTTTTCTCTGTAAATTCTGTTGTAAAATTCTGTATTTGCATTTACAACTTGAAACCACTTGTTGAACAGTATGATGTTATACAAAACCTGTTGATCTGAATGTATTTAGATTGAATTTGTTTATTGGCAGAATTGGGCGTCAAAGTAAAAGAAACGACTTTAACCTCGACATTGAGCCAACCTTTAAGGTCTCCGTTTGATACACGACATATTTTTTGGAACCTCAAAATAATAGTTTCTCAAATTGCATGAGCTGATTAATATAACAAATAGCTTTGTGGTTGCAAAAACATTAGGCGCCATACAGCATAGTTACTCTACTACCTAACCATGATAAAGAAAAACGATGTCATGTTTTAACAAATCTCTGGACAGTTGCAAAACATTAGGTCCCTTCGAGACATCTCTGAAACGAACAAAGAAATATTTGTTGAGAGCCACAGTTCATACAGTAAATATCGATATTTCCGAATAAACAAGTAAGCATACCTCTGACTGTAGAGGACAGTGCCGTCAGGTTTAACTCTGATCAAGACGTTGGGTGTGGTGATGTCGTGACGGGATTCGACCGTGGACTCCGGGAAGAACAGATCAGGCACCCAGAGAGTCGAGAGCTTCTTCTCGCTCATCACCAGCGTCTTGTTGAAGTCGTCGAACTCTAGACGGGGGTCCTTCCACTCTTGTCTCAGGTAGAAACTTGCCGTCATCACCTAGTGTTGGGTCAAACATAAAGACATACAAGAAATAAGCATCAAGAGCTGTATTTCGTAAATGCATGACTATCAATTTGTACATACTTAAGAGAGAATGATGCCATGATTCATGTCAGAATGAAAAAAAACACGTTTTAAGCCATAAGTTCTTAAAGGGGCATTAGTTAGTTTTTAAAATTTCATATTTTAATTTTTTCACTGATAATTGTACGTTTATGCTAATGTATTATTTTGATAGTGTCAAAAGTCTCATTACACAAACCAATCATCTATTGTCAGAGAACAAATTATAAAGATTCACATAAAGTCCATTGGCGGTCATTTAATTATGTGTGAACATCTTTAATTCATTTTGTGTATGTAAAAGGTTCTAATGACTGTATGTTCGATTTATTACTGCTCTATTTAGTTTAAATACATTGTCTTTCAATTGGAACCATTATTTTCCCCTTTTCTTACATCACCTCATATTTCCCCTAAAACGTGCTACTGCCCCACAAGTCTTTTTCAAGTGAATAAATGTGTTTAAACCACACTGGTATCAGAAATGTATTTGTACATTGCGAATGACGCTTCTGATGTGAGTGTTCAACTGAACGGCAATTCTCTTTTCATGTCATCGCCCCATTGAACACCTTAACGGTCGATATTAGGAGCTTTATGAATTCATTACTATTATTTATAGTTTCTATATAAGTCAATCAAAGATACGTTTGTCATGTCACTTAAGATCTGGAAAGGCTTAGGTGTTCGTTCCACGTATGGCGGTGTTCTAGAAATCGGTCTTAAATTGTATTCTTTATAAAGATCTTGGTCTGAAGTTGAACAGATATCCGTTTCCATAAAGTCACCTTATTATGTAAATGAAACATATCTAATGGCCGTTCATCGTGTGTCCTTAATCACTTAATCTGTGACGTCAACATGAAATTGTCTTGACGTCAGTTTTACAGGCCGTCACCAGACAACCAGGGGTTTTCTGGGTAAATCGTTAATATCGTCGTAAATAAAGCTTTTAGCAATCATGTGCAACCATTTTCAGGATAGGTACACTGTAACCTTTTTCCTATGAAGGCATACGGCCTAATGGGACAATAAATCTTATTAATATTATCTGAATCATGCGACACAAGAAACATATTTATAAGAAAGGTCTTTCAGTGCAATCTCGTCAACACAATGTTTATGGTCTACCGTTTATCAATAGACCCCGCAAGTCATCTGCCATTTTCAACCAAGAATAACTTCATTGAGTCAAAATCAATGATTTAAATCAATGTTTGTATTTTTAAATACTTCAAATACATTTCTGTAAATAATTCAACGACGCCATCAATTTCTTATATCGCGTAAAGGTTCTAAAGAACACACTTGAAACCATCTTGACTGATTATTTGCACGTCAAACCACACATACAATGCATGTTACACATCATAACATTTCTTTAGGGCAAACTCAATGTTCACAGGATATATCTTGGTTGAAAGATGTGCAGATCAATGGAGACGGTGGGAGTCCTACTCTATGTATACTTACCATATCTCTATCATTGACAGGCCCCACGGAGTTCAGGACCAGGTCGATTTCCACAGTTGTTGGTATTCCTGTCAATTGGAAAATAGCATCAACTATTGAGAATGATAGAAAAATGCTTTAGACATTCCTCTACTCATTGCAACATTATGATTCTGAAAGGAATTTCATGACGTTGAATGTCGACTAATATTAATATATATATTAAGATTAATATTCAGTCTCTGAAAAATTCTAGAAACGATTATTTTGTGGACATGTAATAGATAAGGATCCTCTGACATATTGCTATTTCACAGACTACTACAAGCATGTTTGTGGTAAAGAGGTAGGCAAACATAATTTGATTCGCAGTCCACTTAATATTTTCCACAACTGGATCCATCTGTTTAAGTTAAATGATGAAAGATCTGTGAAATATACATGTACATCAGACGGTAATTTGCAACTTAAAAAGAAGGATAACTGCCACAAGTATTCGACTTCAAATATTGGATTGACAACAATACAAACATGAACCATTGGATTATAAGGAAACAGGGAATCATTCCACATACATGGGTAACTTGATCTCATTCGCAATAGCACTTTCTAAATGCCATGTGTACTGTAATGATTTATTACAAACAAGCTTATACATGGGATAAAATAAGAACAAACTAATAGGGCCACATGGTGCTTTCTGTGTATTGAATGACTGAAATACACTAAATCCCAAAAGAAACTATCCACTCATTCAAATTTTCATTGGAAAATAACAAGACACGGTTTTCTATCCTAACAATATTTTATCTAATACTGAATCATTTGCACGTCATCTCACTTCATTTGTTTTGCAAGAACTCGTTTATCTTATAGCCAGGAAACGTTTTATTAACACTGGTGTGAAATATTAATTTCCATTTTTTAGAAATCGATTTTTCTGATCATATGTTAATGAATTTATGGAATATGGAGGCCATAGTCATCAATACTTCGTATGTCCACCTTCAGCTGTTATGCAGGCAAACACTCGACGTCTCATTGATGTCGTGAGACGTCTGACGGTGGCGTTAGGGTCCCCCAATTTATCCTGAAGGGCTTGTTCCAGCTGCCTCACGTTGACTGCAGGGTTTGCTCTATTCCTGATTCGCCTCCCTAGGCAGTCCCACGTGTGTTCAATTGGAGAGAGATCAGGAGAACGTGACGGCCATGGCAAGACGTTGACGTTATTGTTGTCCAGGAATGTTGACACTGCTCTTGTTGAATGTGCAGGCGCGTTATCACGTTGAAACAAAGTTCCCGAATGATTCTGAAGAATGGCAACACAACTTGATCAATGTATCTTTGCGCAGTCATGTTACCCAAAACGATCACCAATGGCGACTTGTTTTCTCCCCACCGTGTGCCTGGACCTCTGCAACACAATTTGGAGCGTTTCTTTCACCCTGACGGCGAAAAGCGGGCTCTGCCATCATGCTTATATAAACAAAACCTACTTTCATCGGTGAACATAAAATTTTGCCAATCACGAAGCTGCCACCTTCGTACACGTCTTGTCCAGATTAATCGGTTATGTCGATGTTGACGTGTCAACGTTGGGCCACAATAAGGTCGACGGGCCCGAATCCCTGCTGCGGATCCCTGACGGTTGATTGACTAAGCACCCTCCTGAGAGCCGTAGACGCCGATTCTGCAACTGTCAGGAATCGATTTCGGAGATGGAGAGTTCTTAAGTATCGGTCTTCCCGACATGACGTCACACGTGGTCTACCTGTACGCGATCTATCTAATGTTGTTCCCGTGTCCCTATAACGTTTCATCAATTTCCGATGGTTTTTCGATGACAGCCGAATGTTCTTGCAATAAGAACATTTGAAGCACCCATGTCCTTCATACCCAAGGCCCTGCCGCGCTGTTCTGGGGTCAATCTAGGCATTTTAAAATTGGTTTTATATGACCTGGCTCACATGTGAATTGATCGATTGCTAACTCACTTTAAATAATGAATGTGCGAAACAAAGATAAAAGAAAAACGTGTTTTCTCAGTTTTCAACAAAAATCACGTACCTAATCAATTTCTGAGATGAACAGCTGAAATGTTACGTTTTGGCGACCTGTTTCCATAAAACTTAACATTTAGCTCAAGTAAATTAAGAATATATTTGAATTCTAAAAATGGATAGTTTCTTTTGGGGTTTAGTGTACTCTCTTATGTTGACTAATTAAAATCGAATCTATTCCGAAGAATGACAATTTATCGACCCGTCTGTCAATAAGAATATCGTACTATGACATATGATGGTCCTAAACAATTCAATGTCACAAGTGTTTATATGAGTATGACAGATGTTTCCATTGAAACTGTTATTCTGTCTGACATCATTATCACAGTCATATCATTTTATTTACAGCATTTTCTTAAACGTTTTGACCTTTTGGCCAATTTTTCCTATCATTCAATTAATAAAGTGTTTCTCTGTCGACTTTACAGCTCCGAGGACAGCTGTATTGACCTGAGGGGAAGTCAAGGGTCAATACAGCACAACGAGGACTTGTATCTCGGCTTTTACGGAAACACTTAATAAATAACAATGTTATCAAGAAACCTATTTGTGTTTGACTTGCACAATAGTAGAGAGATTTTTTCATAAAAAAATGTTATCGATGCAGTCGATGAACTGTCGTAACTGTTAAAAGTTTTGAAGCGGTAGCTCAATCGTTTCGCGTTTCGTCTGTCTGCGCATGCTCAGAGTCGTATTATAATGGTCCAGTTTGCCAAGGCATTTCTATAATGTTATTAATCATTGATTAATGACATTTTTATTAATTAACTTCTTAGTTATTTACTTGTACAACATTAGAGAGTTCATTTTCATCGAAATCAAAATTATAAAAGAGATTGGTGAACTGTCATATATGTTGAAAGTTTTGAAGCGATAGCTTCGGACTTGCGCCATTTGTGTATATGCTCATGCTCAGAGTCGTATTGGCCCAGTCTGCTCGTATTGGCCCAGTTTGGCCCGTATTGGCCCAGCTTACCTAGCCTGTATTGGCCCAGTTGCCGAATCGTATAGTGTAGGCCGTTTAGATTGTATTAGTGCCATATCATTGATAGTTAATTAATAATGTATTGTAACAGCTGGCCCGTATTGGTCCAGTTGCCGAATCGTATGGTCAAGGGCGTATACATATAAATATAAATATATATTATTGTAGATATTGTGTCATACTTTTGACCGTTAATTGACGGTACCTGCTATCGCTGAGGGCTGAATACTGCCATCATACACGGCCGGGTCCAGCAGGTTGGCGATGAGGGCTCGCTCCAGGGACGCGTTGGGGTTCACCGCGCTCTCACTGCAACAGTCAGTTAGGATCTTAGCATTATCTTAAATAAATTAATTAAAAATATGCTCTTCCTGGTTTATTGCAAATCGTTTACATGAAGTTAAATTAAGATTTGTCGTGACGAATTAGATAAAAAAGATGACTAAATAAAGTTGTTCATATTCGTTGATTTAACCAGATCATTCTCATATTTAACATGTTATCATGTATTTAGTTTTAACACCAGTAAAAGACAATCCAGACAGTAGTTTTGTACAAAATCTAATTTGCGTTCGAGTATATAAACGGTAACATGATCAGCATGTCTGCACAATAAACTTAGATATAACATCTGCCGATTGCGTTAAAATAACACGATTTATTCATTCGGATTGTGACCCTCTAATAATTGTTTACTAAAATCATCAAAATTACTTAATAAGCAATAACTTCCAGTTTGTTATTTTGCATACAAATTCATTATAGATATTTTCACACATAAACTAAAATCCAAAAGAAACGCCCCCTTTTGTTTTTTCACACACATAAAAAATCACGAAAAATAATTAAAAAATGTTACCATTCTTCTATATGCCAAGGCACTATCTGAAGAAACACATCGGTTAAATGCACAAAATGCAGTGGTTAAGGTACAAAATAATATCGTTTTTTATTTTTTTTGTTCTATCATGAATCGAGAATCAAATATAGAGGGGACGTTTCTATTGGATTGTTGCATAGATTCCACCTTCCGTGTACCGAATGCCAATCAAAGAAGTCATACGTGTACAAAAATAAAAACAAAAATAAATATTCCTTTCTCGATCAAAACGAATTAGTAAAGACGTCACGATGATGGTTAAATCAATGAACTTATCATAACTCCGGATAAATGGGATTCTGTATCCATAGAAACGAGAAAATATTTACATGTAAGGAGAGACAATACAAACAAAATTAACAATGCATTACTCAATTAAGCCAACTAAAGTAAGATCCTACAGTAATTAACCCCAAGGTGCGCGTCACACTCAGGAGATCATATCAGATAGGAAGCCGGAAACAGTAGATAAGGAAACACTATTGAAGACAAACATTACTGCAAGCGAAGTTGATAATGAATTGTACACAAGACTTATCCTTCAATAATTAAGCTAACTAACATTTTTCATAAGTAACCACGTTTTATCCTGTTGACATGTTTCTGAATGATTTTCTATTTAGGTCAAGGAAACCTTGTTCATATTCAAGATTATTACACCCTCATCAAGGAGATATGAAGTATATATCAATGCTGGAAGCGTTCTATATTATCAAAACTACAATACGTTTTTGTGATATGTACGTTTGTCTGATGACCCGTGAAATCAGAGTGCCTTATCTCTTCGTAGATGATCTACTTAACTCATTAGTTCTCATCAGATAGCGCTGATTGAATAGAAATGAGACCACATGGGCCAAAACACAGATGTTATCAGAATGTTGAAACACCTCATACACTTCTGACAGAGAGTTGTTGCAAAAATATTCTTACCATTTTACTGTATGTATTAAGGTAAATAAGTTTCTATTCAAATGGCTAATATATAGGTCTTATCTGTTTTAACATGATCTCTTCCGATTTCCTTAAGCCTAAACGTGAGTTTTGATATTACGAATATATGTGTCCTTGTTTCTACTAAAAGGACCGCGCATTATTACATTTTTAACGAAAGTTATTGACATCATGAATACAGAAGCTGTAACGGTCTATTATCTTTGATGCTATAACAAATAACCTTCATAGATTCATGTGTTTATCAATCATTGACATCCTATCCAATATGGCGACGTTTTGAGAAATCATCTTACTATTACGAATCAACTTCCTATAACAGTTGGGAACCTGCCCAACCTAATACATTGTGATGCCACATGTTGTCTTGAGTTTTTGGAAGATCATGAATAAATAACTTGTTTGATGAATTAAATGATTTCGCATCGATTGCATAACCGTATTTATCAACCCTTCTGAAGTTTTAGGTATTTACATTAACATGCACATTTTCTTTATTTATGGTAAATTTGATTTTGTGTTCGTGTACATACATGTAGGGAAAATGTTTTCCCTGCATATTTGATTAAAGGACAATAACATTGAATAGAATAAAAACTCAACTAGATTACTCCATGATATAATTTATGTATGAAGTTACAGTTGTGCATTAAAAAGGACATTGACGTTCTTCTTGACGACGCTTTAATAAGAAACGAAAATTGATAGCCTGCACAACCGATCGACATGCTGTGAATTGATTGTTTGGATTAAAGATCTTAAAAACTCTCCGAAACAGTGTGTATTGGTCTCCTGCATTGCAGCATGTTCAAACAGCATTGACGACCCATGGTGGGATTTTAATGACAATACACGCCATTTCACAATGCTTAACCTGTAACGAAACATTCCATGAAATCTTCTTTATACTTAAAAGTTGCTTCGCACATTTTATCATTTCATAGTATCAGTTTATGTGTCTGCTCTTCGCTGTTACTAATGGTGAACTGAAATAAACATCGAAGATTTGAAGTCTTAGAGTATCACATAGAAGGAGGCGCAAGATGTTCCAGATAACAGATAACAGAACATATTTACTCCGAAACGTTGCGATTTTCCGAGGAGTGATAAGGTTGAGGGGGTAACCAGTAGACCATGCTTATTTCAGTAAGCCTCCATTTTGGCAATTGCTTTTGAAGACCTCAATCACCCTGGTTTCAATATTGATACTTTCCCCCTGTTATTCAAATCTTTTATCATCTATCTATATATGTACGTGAATGAACATATGATCAACGGTATGTCATGGGAGTGCATTTCAGTTTAACATGTTGTTTGAAGATAGAAGTATTCTAAGTCTTGTGCTTTTTCTGCCCCTGTACTACTCGGATGGGTTCACTATGCTTTAGAAGAGTTCTGACTGATAGGCGATATATAATGTACAAATCATTAAATATAATTATCATTTAGAGATCAATGAGTTATTGAAAAATATGTTTCACTTGTTGCTGTTCTCTTGTACAAAAACTTAACACTGACATATTTGCTGGGATGGTTCTGGGATCTGAATGTAAACTTACAGGTATATTATCCTAACAGTCATGTATATGTTTCAATAACACTGTGTGTTTGTTGGCTGATCTTTCCGATATGCAGGTCCAAGTACGTTGTATGCACAAATAGATCATTGTCGTCATTCATACCTGATTAATCAAAGGGTCACTATATGGTCACGATTGTGTATTTTGGTGCTTCATCTTTGAATAATGACCAAGATGACATTGCCCTATAACCGTAAATATGCCTAAAAGTATATTATTCCCAATGATTAGTTGTTTCAAATTGATAAAGGCTTCACCAACATGATTATACTATATCTTCTCTTAATATTTCTTATAGTTTTGTAGTTGTTTCATATGAATATATCTTTTCAACTCAAGTCGCGTGTTTTGATATCTTATTATTTAAAATATTTATTGTACGAAATAGTTATTGAAAGTTGATTATTTATGTAATGATGATTTGCAATTTAAATTCTGCGACATGTCGTATCATAGTGCTGTTCGTCTTCTCCTCGGTATTGTCATCTAGTTTTTTCAATAATTATTGATTATCCAAATATTTCCTGAATTATATAAATCGTTATGACAATACTATACCATATCAAAACCAGAAATATCAAACTGATTAGACATGATCATAACTGTTTATTTGATCGGTTGCAACATACCACACAAGTAATTACTCAGATACTTAAAATATCTCACATTTTTGTCTTGTA
Organism: Steromphala cineraria; assembly: GCA_916613615.1. Lineage (NCBI taxonomy): Eukaryota > Metazoa > Mollusca > Gastropoda > Trochida > Trochidae > Steromphala > Steromphala cineraria. The sequence goes on from OU744726.1 coordinate 3,731,097, forward strand.
ACGCGAAATATATAACAAAAAGGTTTAATGAAAATAAAATGTAACGATCGGAAGTGGAGTCACACGACCTCATTTATGCTTTGGAAATTTGTTATTCAAAATAACTTATGTTTGATTTACCTAAAACCTTTATTTAGTTCTCTACTGAACTTGTTTTACATAAGTCATCCTTTTCAGCACGAGTCAAGTTTTAGATCAAAACCATCACTGATAGTAAACACATATATGCGACTCCAAAAATCTCGGAGGGTCTCTTTAACGTACATCGTTCTATTGTCAACACATTGAATTCAAAGGGTAAACCCCCTAACAAAATGTCAACATGTGACTTTCTATAAATAGTTCACCACTGAAAGGAGACGGGTAGGACTTTCCCTTCCCTCAAAGTAAGAGATTAACTTATGACTTGATATAGTCAACACATGGTTCCTGTATATGTACATTTACAGTATGTATACAAACCGTTACCTACAAGTTGATAACACACCTATATGATACAATTGATGTTCATCATAGCAATTTTTAGCACATACGTGTTCACAATGAAGTCAACATAAATAGACATTAAAGACTCCGTCACGTCAAAGCCACAAAACATTTATTGTATTCACTTTTTATGATATCACGTATTTACGTCATATGATTTCACCTGTACCTCCCAATGAACATATATGGAAACTTTTGAGGTTATGGAACTGTTATATATATGGTATATATTTACGGGTAGTTATGGTGAAGGTAAACATTTACAGGTCCATCGTTGTTTCTCTTGTTTGTCAGTGACACCCTGTATTGTATGGGTAAACCAAGACGTCACGTTTACTCTGGTGACGTGTAAACAAACCAGTCAGATGGAATAACCTCTTCCTTGTCACCTGGTGTGAAATAACCCATCAAGTATGTGTTTACATATTGCTCCTGACAAACTAACATAAACATGTGGAATGATGCCAAATTGGACTGTAGAAAAACTTCAATATGTATTAACTTTAGAACAACATTGTTAGAAGTCTTTAAGTAGAATAAAATGTGACTGTATCTAAGCCAGAACCATGTTCAATGATTAGGAATAGTTGTCATCGTTTCACTAATATAAAATAATCAGAACAGGAATCTGAATGACGACAAATGTTATATTTGTTATAGGATATTTGTTTGCCAATCAAGGGGCGTTATACTATATTTTACCTGTAGTAAACGTTCTTCGGTATACGTCAGATATTTCAAACAGGTAAGTGGATTGTACCCATCTAACATACTGTACAAAAGGTCAGTATATATAGTTGACCATAGAGGGGTGGGTGGAGAAAGGCCAATGTGTTTAGCAGAATGTTCCTATTGAGAGTAGACCATGTCATTCTCTGAGTACATAAAGGTTGCTTGTCTATTGCGACTGGATCATTTCTAAATCAATCATTTTCACATAGTTTGTAGTTTTTATCGACAGTAAATACATTTTCTAACACCAAAAGCCATAAACTAATAAAACACATTCTCCAATAAAGTTTTAACACTAAAATGAAATTGAAAGTATTTGACATAACACAGATTGCATGATAAGTACATCACATTATTCTTTTGGAAACGTTTTTGAAATCAATATCGTTTACTTTTGTTATAAACAGCAAACCCAATCTCACGTTAAGCTCCGACATAGGAACCTTGTTGTTATAGTCTAGCTGGATCCTACGGATCATTGGCTCTATGACCAGCCTCGTTTGTCTCTCTTTGTTCTTTTAACCGTAAGTCAAGCTGGAATGGTTTAGGCAAGTACACACAATGGGTGGAAACGTGATATCTTCTTAATATGAATCAGCAGCGCTCTAATTTATAAACGCGTTAACACCCACTGCTTAAACTGTTTAGTAAACAATACCAATTGTTATATCATATGATAATAATAGAAGATAAATTTATATCTTGCCATGAATCGAAATAGAGCAGAACGTGCTGCCAACCTACATGTCATCTTCACCACAGGTTGCTGGGATACATATAAGGTTGTATATGATATGATATATTTTAACTTGAAACTTAAATGTAAGGAAATTTAAATCTGCCAGATATGTTGATTAAATCAATATTCTTTAGAAATTGTTGTTTTTAGACTGTATGCTCAGAAATATTTCAAACAAATCCAAAAGAAGTGAATCTACCGGACGAAATGATTAACATTTTATTAATCTTTGCATATAAATGAGCGAACTTTAGATATAAATTATACACACTAATGACAAGATCACTGCGAAGTACTGGTTTATCGTTCTCCAGTTACAATTCCACCAGGATGTTTAACTCTGTTTTCTAGTGCATATCAGTAATGAGGTGTAACGTTATGGATACATGACTGTAGACCAGGTCTCCTGTGGTGAATACATTCATATAAGAATATGAGATAATCATAAAATGTCGAAATCGATGAACTGTCGAATATAAAAATAACCCGTATGGAATAATCTTCCGCATTGAAAAAATGCCAAGTTCCGTGTAAGATAGTGGGCCGTTTTTTCACTCATTTACGGTATGCAAACTGTAATATCATTCTCTCATAGATTACTCTATTCGCTTGCTGTTGTCATCTTTTTGAACGTTTAACGTTTGCAGTACACATTTCCCTGGACATGTCAAATGTAACATAAAAATCACTCATTATATCGATCAACCTCCCTAATAGCCTGTAATCGATGTTTTGTGACATGAGTCAGTGTTTCACACACAAAGTGAACTTACAAAGGTTATCGATTTTACGGCAATAGTTCCGTTTATTTCACAAACACAAGGAGAGATACGATCACACCTGTCACAAAGAAATGATAGCCTTTGATTTCCAATAAGCGCATGTGATACAAGCAATGATTCAATGGATCCGGTGTCACAGGGTCAAAGAGTATCAAATGGTAGAAAGGTACATCTGATTTTCTCATGGACATGTTTACAATAACGTTGATGGCATGTTGAGTCATTTAATCTTCAAATGGGAATAGTTCCATTTATGTTAGACAATCTACATCTAATCATATCTACAACTTACATATACGCAATTTTATTTCATGTCTAGAATCAATATAAATTATCAGGAGGCATTATCAAGGCAAGTTAATGGATATACAACTTCTTTATTCTGGCCATGGGAAGGCTACGTTTCAACATTCTCAACATAAAGAAGTTGTATATCCATCACGTTACCTTTATTTTTCATCGTCTCAACTTTCCAACAGAATGCCCGATAAGTATCAGGAGGCATGACCTAAATCTGATAACGAATAAATTCAATTTAATATACTGTTACAATTATTGTGACAAAGTCGAGTATAGTTAAATAGATAGTAATGATCCTGACTGATTGTTCCTGTATCCCCTTACATAACCAGTGGAGACTTAAGAAGTTTAATAATAAGATAATGTTTTTAAAATGATAGAAATAAAAACAGACCTCTAAAGATAAACAAGTACAAGCGTTTATAACACATAAACGGCATCCGCACATTCAAGTATTATACAATGTAAATTGTTTACTATTGATTACTTTATATATTTTCTTAGGCTGTCGAAAGACGACGTTACATAAATTTCATGAAGTCGATGTCTACTTAGAAATAATTAGATTGTTACTTGTCTTCGCGAATGAACTGTACGTTTCCTTTTAGAATCTTTTTTTCCTGAGATAAATGAACGTTTGAAACCACATCAGCAGGCTATTAGTTTTTACATTAAACATCGTTAATTATTCTCTCAAGAAAGAAAATTCGCCAAAGTCATCAAAAGAACACTCTTGTCTGCAATTATGATATTATTATGTATCGTGTGTATACAAATCAGAGCTCAACAAAGGTAATTAACGGTAGAATCTATATCTACATTCCATACACGCTATATAACACGCTCTATTTGCCAGTCAACAAACAGACAGAATTGATTATTGCGTTTTCAAATATTTACGTAATACCCAATTTCATTTAAAGCAAATAGCCACACCTTATATTATCGCTAGGTAAAAACCTTGACATAAAATAAGTCATTTTAAAATAGAAAATTACCTACCTGGCGATAAAGGACGAAAAAAGCAGTAAAAGTGTTAGTTCCAGCATCGTGTTATCCAACGATTCGAACTCGGTGTAAGAGTGCCGCTAGCAATCAATTTCAGTCACTCAAAACGCGCTGATATCTGCGAGAGCGTCGTTTCTTATCAAACATAGATAACGCCGACTGAACGAAAAGAATAAACCTATCACACAAGTTAATACGGGCCCGGCAGACACAATGGCATTGAACGGACGACAGAACTGTAGATACCAACATGTTGCTCATGCTGTCAAAGACGGCCCCAATCGAGCATATTGTTTATGAGATCGAGGTTCGGGTGTAGATCGTCACGCTTGAATAGACCACGCGTTTTCGATCAAGAGATTTATTGAGAAAACTTGGGGGATTCGCGTTTTGACTTGAAGCTGAGTGAATGAATGCTGGAAATGGGAACAAGTTATTTGTATCTAAAATGACTTTCTTTTAAAATTCTGAAACGCGTTGCAACCTGTGGTTATTTAACGACAATCTAAATAATATAATACCGGGTGATAGAATGTGCAGTTTGACCGGCGCCACCGGTTTGTATTCACTGTATAAGTGAGTGTCTCTGAACGAACTATTTTGAGGCTTTCCAGCTTAAACTTGTCTAATCTTTTCAGTGTTCGATCAACAGCTAAGGACATTATTTCCTTTCATATATATGAACTCAAATAACAGTCTAAGAAACAAAGCAGAATAGTATATAAGTTATCAAGGTTTGTTGGACATACGTTTGTTAAAAAAGGCGAAGTTCAATAGATTGATACAGTAGAACTAGGATATAAAGAACTCCAAGGGACCAAAGAATTTAGTTCGTTATACCCGGTGTTCGCTATTCGCATATAATTTTAATGATATTATATAGGGACGGGACTTGAAAATTTGTTCGCTATTTCCGAGTGTTCGCTATATCCGTGTTCTACTGTATTTGTTAATAGTCACGAAATCCAAACAAATTAAAGAAGAAATGATCTAAAATGAAACTTGTTGACAATTTAAGTTGCTGTTTTGATGAATATGAATAAAAAAAATTGTCATGTTTATTTGGATTGCCGAGTTATTCAATCATTCTGGAATGATCTTGCAAATTAAGTTGACAACCATACATCATATACAATCAACATAACAACATATCTTTTTTCGTATTTTATTATCTGTTTACAATAATGAATCTACTGAATCATGTAATATTATCTGCAAAAACGTTGATCCATGGCTGTAGCATTAGGCAGGAGATTCCAAATCTTGCAAGATATTTAGTTATTTTGAAAGAAAACTTTAGTGTAGAAAAATTCATTGCAACTAAAACCAGTAAATTTGGCATAAATGTTCATATGTATATACAGATGTACACCAAATAATACAAAGTAACACAACTTGAATGTTCATTTGTTGGATTTTCTTTGCATGAACTAAACTGTTTTGACAGATTGTATTATTGTATAACAATATGATTTTGCAATCAATAAAATCTTGGTGAAAAAGGTGATTCAAAAAGGCCCAAGCATGGTGACTAAACTTTTTCAATGTTCAGAAGTTTTACTGATATGTAAAATAACCTTACCTTTTAAAAGTCTCGTTTACATATGGGTGTATTGTTTTATAAAATTCTATCGAGCTGTAGAATAATACAAAATAGACATAATTGAACTAAGGAGATACAACACAAAAATCATTAATTAAAGATGATAGGTATGGTATTTTTATTTTATTTTGTAACTTATATTCCATGGGCAATCTCAATTCCAATGAATTCCGAATGAAGACATTGAAATTGAAAATGAAATATGTAAAGAACAATCAGTCTTCGGCAGTGCATGTAAGTGTATTGCTCCCCTTGTGGGCGTTTGAAATCAATTACTTTGATATAGCAAATTGGCAACATTTTATCAATTTATATGTTCTTACAAATCAAACATAAATTGATGCTATAATATGACCCTCTGACTTCGATCTTTATGTGACTGAAGATTGTCGGATTTCGGTTAGGGGACTAAATGGGTAATTTGTGGAACTCGCATACAAAAATGACAAATGTATGCCAAATGAATTTTAATAAAGATATGTGACTGTTGCTTAACTATATCATTTAAATATACACCAGTAGAAGATTAGTGATAACTGAAGGTGTTACTCTTTGTCCATAAAATTCATATAAAGTTGGCGTATGATTTCTACTATTGTTCGATTTCAATATGAAATTATTGTCTCAAATATGTTTTAGAGATGACTTTCCAATTATAGTTGGATGATGTTAATTTATATATGCACATGGGATATTTGAGCATGTAAAATACAAAATTCCTTTATAAAAATACGTCGCTACTATAAGATATATCTATCTCTACCCTGCTTGACACCTACTGGTGCAGTCTACATCCAGCTATCCCGGTATCTAGCAACACTGGGGAAGATCAATGCAAGCAAGGTAAATCTCATATGTAAATACCATTACAGCAATTTCATGTTATTAATGTATTTCGCTGTTTATATTCCACACTGAAGTGCTCTATGTCGTACGTAAAACGCAAAAGTCATTGATTAGTTAAAGCAATAATGGCATTCATATTTTCATTTACCATTCCTAATATCTGTACACCATTCCCCAACTTGCACATGTTTATAAATCATTGTGGGTTTACGTCACTGGCGAGTAAGTATCAATATATCAAAGATTTGATGGAACTTAATAAGTGCAAACTCCTTTAAAGTTTGTGAGTCAAGATGAATATTTCAGTATGTCTGTCTGTCTATCTGAGTATGTCTCCGTCTTTAATTAATCCCTTGTATTTATCTCTATTTTTTCCTGCTAGTCTGTTTCGGCCTGTCAGTGTAGTTTTGCAATCAGGATGTCTCCGCCTGTCTCTATGTCTGTCTCAGCCTATCGGTATGTCTGTGTCTCTGTATGTCCGTTTCTGTATGTTTTCTCTGTTAATCAAATATCTATCTCTGTATCCCTGTCTGCAGGTTTCTGTTTTGTATCCTTGTCATCATATCTATCGCAGTCTATATGCATGTATATATCTATTCTCTCCGACCGTATGGTTGTCTCGGCCTGTATGTTTCTCCCTTTCTGGATGTAATTGTCTGTGAAACTTATCCATGTTACATTTCTTTTCTCTTTTGTCTTATTTTTAACATAATACAAAATAGAAAAGTACAAGATAGCTGTTATTTGTTTTTTAAAGATCAAGGATTATAGATCTTTGTCCAAAAATCAATTGACAATAAACAAAACGATACACACTTAGTTATGCTTTTATCGAATAAATCCGCAAGGAGTTGAAACAATGAAAGGTAGAAGCGTAAATATACAATGAAGTCGTTACAGATATGCTCTCGCTCCTGCTATTGATGAAAGTCACAGCACAGAAAGAACACACTTTTACACTTGATTAACACATAATTGTATTTTTTTTGTCATTTGTCTTGTCCTTAATTATTCATAATTTGATTAGTTACACGAATTGCATCAACAAAAGATAACTAATTAGCTCATTCAACGTGGATAAAAGTAAAATCTCATCGATCGCAACGTAGATATAGTCAACAACATGTGCAGTGGTCCACAGTTTACTATATCGCAATGCATCGAAAGTTTCCGCTGAAGTGTCCTGCACTATAATGGTGTGTTACTTTCATATACACGTGGGTATACTCATACCTTAGTGTCAGGAGTGGGCAGTCATCTCCCTAAACTGTCTTCCACTAGTCAAGGGATATCTCCTATGAGTGGGAAAAATATCTATAGAAATGGGAAATATTGTCTTTATTTGATGATGAATATTGCCATTTTGACAATATATCCTTCTTTGTAAATTCGATATAGACGTGCATTTAATATCACAAAACATAAGCTAGCCAAACGTGGTTTTCTCTGTTGTTATCGTTTCCGTATATTTGATTTATTTCTTAGTAATACCGAATATTTAAAAAGAAAACTCGCTGCAAAATAAAGTAGTCTCTCCCGGCAATGGGACAGATAGATTAAGAAAATGATAAAGAGAATTCCGCAGAGACAAAATTATCATCTAATCGTGACTGCATTGCCTTTGAAAGAATAACGGAACAATATAATAACAAATCGATATGGAAATGTAATCAGTTTGTGTTTAGGTTATTCTTTGTCATGTAGAAGATCACAGGCGTCATTGCCGATAACATCATTATTGTGCGATTGACACATACATGAAAGGAACACAAGGCCTAATGCAGACGTGTTGTGTTCCTCTGGCCGTGTTATTCCGAGCTTAACGATTTGCAGTTGCTGTTAAGAACTTAAAGGGGCAGTAGCATGTTTTTTCAAAATGTTATATTTTTAATTTTTCACTGATATATGTACGTAAATGCTAAATGTATTATTTTGATAGTGTCAAATATCTGATTACAAAAAAGCAATCCTCCATAGTCATAGAACAAATTATAAAGATCCATATAAAGTCCATTGGCGGCCATTTTTGTGTGAACTCCTTAAATTCATTTTGTGTAAGAAAAGGAAATCGTATGACTGAGTTGTGAATAAAATATTTGATTTATTACTGCTTCAATTAGTTTGAATACATTGTCTTTCAATAAGAACCTTTAATTTTCATTTTCCTGACATCACGTTATATTACCCCTAAAAACGTTGATCACATCACAGAATTATGCTGAAATCGACGGTAAACAACATAACATAACTTGCCCCCTTTACCCCATGTAAAACGTCAGACCCTTTATCAGGAGTTGAACTTACCTTTCTTACTTTTGATAGAGTATAAAGTCTGATTTGATTAAAGATAATGAAATCAACGACTAACAATCGATGGTTTCTTACATAATTTATTTCCCCGAGTCAAATGATCTCAGTTGTCTGGTGAAGACGGTGACTTGATTTTATGAACGCTTTCCGCAGTGTAGTACTACTTCCTATGGCACATGAAGGTAGATGAGAAAAAAGCATGAAACAATAGAGTGCACAGTCACCGAACGTTCAAGGTAAAGTCTCATGGCGGAAAGGCAAATGTTTTACACACTAGGAAAAAGATTTCATTAGTTTTACAAATATTTAATCTGAAGTGTGCAAAAACGTTCAAACGTTGCATTTTTCAGCCTTCAATTCACGAGTTTAACATAAAACATAAAATTTCCTCAATGTGATCCGAAGTGAAAGTTGCAATTGACTGCATTGAAATGGGGGTATGTATGTTCTGTCGACACACTGCCGGTCTTATTCTAACCTTTTGTTTATTTTCTAATGAGGGCAGTAGTATGACCAGAGTATATAATGCTTAAAAGGCACCGCTCGAGCGGCTTCAATCCGCCATTTTGAAAGGTGAGCATTGCGAGAAAACAAATGTGCTGTAATAAGTTTATTCATTTACAAAATTAAGTAAGGAGCATATTAACAAATAAATCATAATAAAAGTAATCAGTTGCGACAGCATTTTGTCGTAGTAATACATTCCACGATCGTAGCTTCGATGATTGGCTTCATTTCACGATGTTTTGTTTTTTTGAGCGAAGTATTTATTTTTTGTCAAATTGTCAAATCTTTAACAACTAAACTGCTTATCTCACAAACATAATATGATATTAAGTTTCAAATTATCATGTAAAAATCATAGTTGTAAACAGGAAAGTCCTCCTGAATTTCGTTTCCACAAAAAATACCCCGCTCGAATGGTCCCTTAAGGTCATACCCTACAAATTTAATAACACGACTTGTCATGATTAGAGTTCTGAAATCATGCAATGACATATGTTATGCGTTTGTTCAAAAGGACTCGCTCTCTGTCATGCTGAAGAACTTCCAAATCCCTGACACACGAAATGGATGGCGCTATCATACTCACTTCTAAGCTGTACCTAGACAGACATACAACCCTGATAGCATTATATTATCATTCATAATACGAGACAGGTATAGAACGGTCAACTCAATATCTACTTCATGGGTATAAAGATCGTCATTGCATTTGCGCTCTTCGACAATAAAGAGAAGACTCCAAGTCACACTCAAATACAAACCTTAACACGTTTAATGCAGAATGTAGTTTTGTGAACACTAAACATATCTATTTTCATGATGTATTGATGGAAATGTGAACCTTATAGTCTGAAGGAATGATGAGAAGTTATTTTGATTTAACAATGCTAAGTGAGATATTTGAATCTACAACATCGTGAGTTCCATTGATATGATGCCATCTCCTCCTCTCCCTGCAACCCAACTGACGTTATTTTGAATTCTCAACATTTATCAGTGTGTACCAGTCAAACAAGTGATGTTTCAATCGACGTTCTTGTAATAGGCCCAGTAAATGATGTTGAACAACATGAAAGCCGAGGGGAAACCAATACGTGAGAGTTTGTCAACATAACCGCCAGTGTTGATGCCTTGCGACGTGTTGTGGTTGATATCGTCTGTCTTGTCATACCCTGGACACACCTGCAATTAAGAGAATCATAATCAAAATAACCACAGACTTATAAGACTGTAAACAAGTGGCGACACGAGGTTGATGTGTAAAGTCGACATATACAGGTAAAGTTCGAGCATTTGAGGCGACGTTGCTGATTTTTGTTTTCTTTGACATCCGCCATTCTCTCCCCACAGAGGCAGATCAAGTCAAGTTGATTTAGCCTCTGTTCGAAATCCGTGGGTTCCGGCAGTTTCCCCTTGCGGAATAATCTTTTATCACAATACTTTTGAATTTCTTTATCAAATGACAAGGCTTCTCGCATGGAAAGGATGGTTCATATCACAATGCCTAGTTTGCCTTGTTTCAAATTGATGATTTAAAAACAGCATCGCTGATTGCACAACTAATTGTGATTGCCTCCAATCAGGCATCTCCCATTCCATTCCATTCCGCAAACTCGGCGTAATATAACAGAGGCTAAATCAACATGACATGATCTGCCTCTGTGGGGAGAGAATGACATCCGCAGGCTTAGGAATTTGCGTGAGTTTGGGTCAGAAAAATTTTAAATGTTATATACAATAGGAAAAAAGTATTGCAAAACCTAAGTTCAATTCACGATGTTATGCTGTAGTAATGTATGGATAGTTTTTAAAATTGAATTTAGTATCAGCGACATGTAACACAGACATTAAGTAACAAATTTATTCAAAGAATGGAATGTTATTTTGAATTTTGAGATTGTTCCTTGTCGAAAATACTTTGTTTCGGGTTCAAATTCAGGATTTCTAAGGTACAGACTGAGTTCAGGTGAGTCCTGTGAGACGACAGTTCCTAACCGTATGATCACTTCACTCGACAAAATGACAAAACTATTGACTTTGATAATCATCTCATTAGCACTAAACATGCTTCGGACATCACAATAGCCAAAACAATGTACTCGCAAAGTTTAAAAAGTAGTGAAACGTTATCAGACCGTACTTATCTTGTTGAGATGTTAGATAATGGGTCTATCTTAAAATACAATTACTTTTATGAAAATTCTTTCTTATCAGACAACTGTTCTGGGTAAGAAAATGAGCTGCAGTTAAAATACTTTTTTTCCAGGTGAATAAAAAGAACAATGCAGGGTGTATAAGAAGGAATATATGTGCGCGAAAACGACACAGAATAGCTCATTTCCGTTACTCTACCTTCTCTGTGGGATCCGGTTTTCTCTCGTGTAACTTTTTATATCTTCTTGACAAAACAGCAACAACAGCAAACTCCATGTAGGCCACGAACACAAAACACAGACATGTCGCCATCCACACGTCTATAGCCTTCACGTAGGGAACTCTGGGTAACTGGGCTCGTGCTCCGGAACTCTGCGTGGTGATGGTCAACACTGTGAGGAGTCCTACTGAGATTCTGGCGGGAACTGCCTCATGATCAATCCAGAACGAGGCCCATGATAAAACGACGATGAGAAAACTTGGGATGTAGGTTTGTGTAGCATAGTAACCGATCTCCCGACTCAGGTGGATGATGGCTCGTTTACATGAGAAGTTACCTGTGTGGAGACGAAGATATGAAAATAAATATGTCCCATTTTCCTTTAAGTAAATTATTTGTTTTCTGAAATTAAGAATTGTCTTCCACTGAAATATTAAAGATATATTTGCATTTTCTAAACAAACATATCAAAGAGGTGATAACCATATCAAATCTTTCTAATCTGTTGTCATATCTCGTCTAGTTCTTGTTTGTGTACATCATGTTTTAACCGGCAAAGATATTGTAAACATCATCAATTCAAAAGAATTATCACATACCTGTGGCGTAGACCTTTAAACAGTCCTCGGATGAAACTCCCTTCAGTATGAAGTCTGGTATGTTGGCGTCAGGCTGGACGGAGGTCGCGTTCCTGTGTGTGGACCAGGTGAAGAACACGGAGCTGTCTGTGTGGCTGTCTGGAGGGAGATGATCAAACTATACACATTTACAGATACATTGATTGTTATGATAACTCTATGACTGTCTGGGTGTGGAATGATAGAAACTACCAACATTTACAGAATTAACTGTTATTACCGTCTGGGTGGGCAATGATGGAAACTATACACATTTACAGAGACGTTGATTGTTATGATAACTCTGACTGTCTGGGTAGGGAATGATAGAAACTATACACATTTACAGAGACGTTGATTGTTATGATAACTCTATGACTGTCTGGGTAGGCAATGATAGAAACTATACACATTTACAGAGACATTGATTGTTATGATAACTCTATGACCGTCTGGGTGGGCAATGATGGAAACTATACACATTTACAGAGACGTTGATTGTTATGATAACTCTGACTGTCTGGGTAGGGAATGATAGAAACTATACACATTTACAGAGACGTTGATTGTTATGATAACTCTATGACTGTCTGGGTAGGCAATGATAGAAACTATACACATTTACAGAGACATTGATTGTTATGATAACTCTATGACTGTCTGGGTAGGGAATGATAGAAACTATAATGGTCCAAGCTGGTAAATTGGCTGTTCCATTTTAATATAAGGTGAAAAATCATTTCCCAGTCTGCTTACAATATTTTTGTAGGCAGAATGGAATGTAGGTAACTTGGGACTGTAGGAATGAGATGTAACCTAAATATGTACAGAGACACGGTTATGGTTGAAAATTACGTCCAAAATGGAATGGCTCTCGTTTCAGTCATACAAGAGGTTTTTCCAAGTAGATGCCTTCGACGAAGTTGAGCATTCACAAACTTTATCTATCAAGGTTGTCCATTAACTTATATAAGTAGGAATAAGTTACGTACAACTCTCCATCTCGACCATACAGCTCTGACTGTCCATAGGAAAGTTGATGAGATTCATAGGACATCGCACTGTCAGAGACACTCTTAAAGGAAATAAGTTTAACAAAAGTTTCATTTTATTTCAAGCTGTAATGTAAAAATAGTTTCAAGTAAATCAGCATTGTCACGCCGAATGATACAGAAAGGAAGTGATCAAAAACCATGTTATCTCTTGCGATACACATGTTATTTGCTAAAGCAAAGGAGTAAGTCTTCATACAATGGTGTTGGTGTTCTGTTGTGAGAGCGTCGGATTTCAACGACTTTTTCATGTCAAGCTTCTATCAGTACGCTTCACTAGGTAAAACTTAGGACGCAACAATAGGGGCGATTTGCTTTTGCTGTTACCTGTCATATCACCCTTGAATTTCTCACCGTAAACCCATGATTATTTGTTTGCTTTGTAAGTATATTCAGAGAAACATTGATATATATTTCCATTCAAAAATAAACTTTCAAAGATTTCGATCGTTTAACCAGAGGACCTAAGTTAACCAACAACAATATTCTGGTTATTTTGTCCAGGGGACACTCGACTTGAGAAGACAATTTGAATTGATATCTGATTATATAAAAGAGAAGAAACATAGCAATGTTCTGTACCTCTGTGAGTACATGATGGTACCATTGGGCCAGAGACGCAACATCACATTGGGCGTGGTCACGTCATGGCGGCTCTCGTAACGTGATTGGGGGAAGAAGAGGTCAGGCAGCCACAACGAGGCTAAACGATGATAACCAATGAGAATGTCGGATTGTAGGTCGTCATGTTGGAGCCTTTCGTCCCGCCATTCTTGACGTAAGAAGAAACCGATACTGAACTCCTGAAATATAGACTAATTCTAAACCATTTATGTCATAACAGTCATAGTCAACATGCACATTTGGGTTGAAATTAGAATCAAGTATCTAACGGTTTTGTCACTTGGAAGGATATTATTACCATAAATGATGTGTTAACAATGTTCTCACCATATCAATGTCATTCACTGGCCCAAGAGATTTGATTTCTAAGTCCAGCTTGACTCTTGTCGCTTCACCTACGAGAAAAAAATAAACATATAAAATGTGTATTAGATTAAATATACATGTATATTCAGTCTTAGATGTAGGCTAATGAAAGCTACGAAACTGAACAACCTTTTATCATGAACTCTTATTAGGTATGATACGTGATGATATAAAAGAAATCAGCAAAGTTTCATAAATGTTTTAAAGCTGATATTGTAACTATTTAAAAAGTTGTATTTGATCAAAGAAATTCTAAAACCGGTATTTAACGAAGTGATAAACAGATGCAAAAATCAAAACGATAGGGTGAAACGTTTCCCTGATCCTGGCTGTGTCCCAACACTCACCGTAAATGAGTTTAACAATAAGGGTACAGTGACAAGCTATACACATTTTACTAAGGGAATGAATACCCGTATAAAACAGCAGGTTGAGACTACGAAACACTTTATGAACGATCCATAGGTGTGATTAGTTACCCGATGTGGACCCCGGTCTAAGAGAGGGATCATAAACTCGGGGGTCCAAGAGATGGTCCAGGAGCTCCAACTGAGAGGGTGCGTCTGACACTACCATAGGTAGTAGAGAGCATAGCAACAGTAGAGACGTCCCCATCCTTTCTTGATGGTGCTGCAACATTGTGCTTTTTCATAGACAAGATAATGAGTGAATGAGTTTTACGCTGTTTGGGCAATAGTTCAGCCATTAGCGACGAGACAAGATATGAAATAACATAGTACCATACTTTAGTACAAAATATATCGGTATTCCAGTGTGATGTAACTCATTTTCATTTGTAGTCATTTTCCCCTATGTTGGCGGCTTTTCTCGCGAAGATTATACACAATTCCTGGCATTTTAAACTTCCTACGTGATGTAATGCATTGACAATCTGTCATTTTATGCCAAAAAACACCTATATATCAATTCGATTCAAGGATGAAAAATGCAAAGAAAATAAGATATCCTTAATGTATTTCTCTATAGAGGACGGGCGTTATTATCAAATTGGAAAACTATTGCACCACCTTTTCTGCCGTGACATGTATATATTATTGA
The DNA here is from genome assembly GCA_916613615.1 of Steromphala cineraria. Lineage (NCBI taxonomy): Eukaryota > Metazoa > Mollusca > Gastropoda > Trochida > Trochidae > Steromphala > Steromphala cineraria. The sequence goes on from OU744726.1 coordinate 3,746,502, forward strand.
TAATCGATTGGTAAAGAGCATTGAATATTGAAATATGAACATATGAAAATATGAAGAAACGAAAACCAACAAACCTTCATTTATTCCCGAATTAATGATACACACATGTACAGAAGTGAAGCACCCTTTATATCCCACTTCCGGTCTCGTTGCTATGGTTTCCTTTGTTCTAACTGTAGGTGTATTGACGGATACACCTCTCCTTTTTATGTTGTAAGTGTAGGTTATCCACTGATACACCTCTACTGTTCTGATACACCAACACTTTATTGTTAATCTACACTTAGTCTTGAGAAGAGATCTTCACCGTTGGCAAATAAACGGATTTTTGAGAATTATAATGAAAGATGGTGAGAATCGAACCAGGGACTTTTATGTTGCTGAGCAGCGACTCTATCGACAGAGCTAATGAGGATTGATACAAGCAGAGGTATTTTCTGTTGTTTTATGTATATATATATATTCTATATATATAAACCTATGTATATAATTAATAGTATGTACCAATTTTAATGAAATGAAGTTAGGTTGTGGTTTTAAACCGCAATTAGAAGAGTATTATTAATATTCTATTGATCTAGTTAGTGTCAAGAGCTGTATACTTAAAGAATGATGGAATGCTCTTTTTCATCAAATATGACTCGACCGGAGTGGGGTATAAGTCAGATATACCCACACTTCCCTCGGTGTATCGCTCAATAACCTCCTGTTTGAATCGTGGTTCCTCGGCTCCGCTACGCTACGCCTCGGAGACCCACGATTTAAACAGGAGGTTATTGAGCGATACACCTCGGGAAGTATGGGTATATCTCTAACATATTCAAACAACCTCGTAGAGTAGAGGGAATATTTTGACAATTTCATTGAATTGATATCTATCATTATACATTTACAGAAACTAAACTTGTAATGTACTGATTTCTTGCGTATTTTAGTCATCGTTCTTTGGTTACCAAGTCGACATTACGGTTCATAATCATATCATCTAGAGAACTAACAGGCTGATGAATTTAATTCTTGTTTTCAACAAATATTCAGAAAAGTTTAAACGATTTTAAATACTCATTCATTCAAATACTGTATTCCTTGTTCTTAAAAATCGTTGAAATGGGTGTGAAATGATTCCTCGAATACTCACGCGACACTTTTCTTCACTCGAATTGTTTCACGCTATTGATTTTATTCACGTAAACCTTTTAGAAACATGTATAAAAGAATTATACTTACCTCACCGGCCGCTAGTATCAATATGATGAACCGTTTGAGCTTAAGGCAAAGTTAATAAGCGACAATACATAGCTAAGTTTATTCCAGTGGTCTCGTCAAACCACTTAACATGGACGCTTAGCAACACTGTTTAATCATCTGGCTTGGTTGGAGATCAATCTCGAAGCACGTTTGTCAACATGTTAGGGAAAATATAACATTGATTTCACAAATATTGTGCTCGATGAAGGCGAAGATTCCGAAAGGAATCATTTTCATTTTTAGAAAAGAAAACACGAGTGTATATGACAGTGTTGGTTATTGATGCTTTCGCTGTGTGTCTGTCTTTTTTAACCCTTAATCATGTCTTAAGTAAACACCAAAAAGGATACAAAAACGTTAAGAAAAACAAATCCGATTTCACGTGCGTTTATTTAACAACCGACTTGATAAAGGAAACGATTATTTCACATTTCAAATAAGGAAAAAACTTCCTGTTAAATATCGACCCATATGAATAAACACAATTTGTAAATTCTCCATAGACCTCCTCAATATTGTCAATAATTCGAAAGGTAAAACGATTGGAAAATATTGAATTGAGACTCAGTGTTTATTTAACATCTGTTACCACTTTCTGAACTTATGACGCCGAATAGATGATAGATATTTTGTTTAAATAAAAAGAACAACATTTTTGTATATGTGTACACAGAAGTCGAAATTAAACGTCTTATTTCAAAACTAATTTATTGAATTGCCAAGCACAATCAACTCAAACAGTGTCCTTCGTCTGTTATGGAAAGATAAATTGCGTTAAAGGAACTGATGATCCAGAAATACAATACCATTTTAGTTACCTAGATAGAACAAAACTATTGTCATTGAATAATTAGTTAAACATAGAAACTCTTCACTTACTTTCAAAATGGGCAAGTTCAGTTCTGGCTCCCCTTGCAGATCGTTGTAGCCAAAGACGAACGTCAAAAAGATATTTTATGGGCGCTTCAAAGAATTTTGCTGCACTTTCTTGTGAAAAAATAACGTCAAAACTCTATCTAGAATCTTTATCAGCTTATGGGGCTCCTTTACGAAAACAGGACACTCATTCCGAAGAGAGGAAGAAGCGTCAAGATCGATCTATCATCTCAACCACGTATGTGCTAGCCTATGAATGTATTAATCATACACACCTGCATAGAGATTATTAACCGAGTGTGTTTCCGTATCATTAATATCATATAATAGGAATAAAATTTGTATTATGCGAGCCTTTGGCGAGCATAATACATATATTTTTATTCCTATTATATGATATTAATGATACGGAAACACACGAGGTTAATAATTTCTTTATCATATAATGTCATTTTGAAATAAAAGGATTTAAACGAAAATATGATACCTTCTAAAAATATGTTTGACCTAGATTTCGCGGAGTAATTGCTTTCACAATAAAGCAAGGTGAAGGTCATATTGTCGGCGATGTACAGTTGTGAACAGTCTAGAAATATTCCTTCATGAAATGATTTTTTTCACAGTGATAGAAACGTCTCCTTCAATCTATGAACATTTTCAGTCTGATTTCCAATGCACGAGTAAACATTGTATTTTTTAATAACACAAAACGTGTAAGAACCAGTTGTCAACGTCGCTACAACAGGGGAAGTAACTCTAACTGCATTTTGAAAAGCTGCATTGTCATTGTTGTTACGCAGTTCAGTTACGGTATCCTTAGACTAAACGTCGACTCTTTGCGAAGGTGAGGTTGTTGCGTTTGTCACTACGCTACTAGATAATCTGTACTATCACTAGAATATGATAATGATTTGTTTATGCTGATAAGTTGGTAACCGACACGACCAAAGCGATCTAGGCCTATGTTATGCACGAAAATTGAAGCACCTATTTTTTCGATAGCCGATATATAGCTGCATATCGTTTTATTTTTAAACGCACAATGAAAACAACTTGAAATGCTTCGATAACCAAGCTATTTCTAAAATACGAATGCGTGATAAGTTTTGACAGTTTTTGTTTACGATATTTTATTCGATAAAAAACCCACAAAACCTGAAAACTCCCGACGACGTTATAAATGTTTAGAGACCGGTTTAGGACTCGCATGACATGCATGGAGTTTTGAGAAAATAGTTCGGGTTTTGACCTCATTTGCATTGTTATCAGGGATCTGATAACATTATTACAAGATGGGTTTATTGCACAGATAACACTGCCCATTATATGATAAATTGATGTATCAACCCCTTTACTCATTTATATAATCATGATTGTCAAATACGCGAAGAACTCAATGTTTGCCACAAAAGTATCAGTTTAGTTTTATAAAAAAGAGAACTTTATCTATGTCTCATTTTACTGATCGTAGCTTTCTTAGGCATTATAGCAGTTATCTCCCTTGGACTGTTAAGAATCGATTTTGCTTGCGCATTAATCGATTCCTTGACTAGATGGCGCAGTGACATGCAAGTCAGATTCAATGCATGCTACATGATGAGATAAAGACAACAGTAATCTTCACATCATACAAGCTGTATCTTTGCCTTCTCAATATGTAATCATCAGAGTGAGAGGGAGAGGCATTTTTGATCCGAATATCCAATAGTTACACTTACGTGAATTGGTTATTTATTTAATTCTATATATAGTGTCATGATTGAATCAGGAAGCATTATGATATACCTTCATATTTATAGTAAAACTAAGCAAAATATTCCTTCAGAAATGTATTTTCATAAGATGTCAAATTCCACGTCATATTTATATAATGAGTTAAATATGATTATAAGAAACTGAAATAAAGACATGATAAAATAATAAATCAAATAATTAATGTTCGGTATTATTATAACAAAACTTCCAAATGGAATTTAAAAACTTGTGTGACATTTACTTACTCAAATGATACAAATAGATTAGTTTGTGGAATTTTCTCATAAAGCTCGGAATGATCTTTCAAACCTTTACTTCATTGTTCTGCTAAATGTCAGAGGCATGGTTATGTTCAAATTAGCAACAATTTATTAATACAAGTTATTGTATTTCAGATATTATCTATTTACTGTCATTTATTTTGGTCATGAAATTCACTGAGTATGATGGACACAGATTGGATTTGAACTTAAAGTTTTGAAATCTTTGAACATTTTATTTATTGTTTATTGCTAATTTATTGTTGGAAATCGTTTTGTTCTACATTCAACATGTGACATTAATCGATAAGTGTGAAGGTTTTGCTTGTGTAAAACAAGAAAGCTTACTCGTAAGTTAACAATGAGAAATAGAGAAATACCAGAGATCATTGTCAACCGAGCAGAAATAAATCATTTCAACAAGAGAAATATTTATGAGTTACTTTTCTTAAGGCTTCGATCTTTATTATCATTTAACCGAGTCTATACAATTCATTTCACTGAGATTTGTTCCTTTAAGACTCGATGACATTTAATTCAAGAGATTACATTCAGAAAACTTGAAAGCTTCGTTTTTCTCTCATGGAAAATCTTTGAATAATTTTTCAGAAGCTTGCTTTGATTTTTTACTTGCTATTACAATATATTATATTCGTTTTCGATTCAATCTTAACTTTTGTCGACAATTTGCCTTCAATCTCATTGTACGAAAGATCTGAGGGCATCGTACCTTTCACCTTCACGAAAGTAAGCACTCAGATATCAAACGAGAGGAGGACGGAAATATAAAGGTCACCTGAACCCTTTCATGTTGGTACTGATAAAGGTTCAATATGATTGTGTTAGAATGATAGGCTTATTCTAGTCTACAAGCAATTGGTCTACAACGTTTCATTACACATGTCAACTTCCGGTATGACTGGTTATACACCTGTCACATGTTTGCACGGTATGAACATAACACTCACGTTAATACACTTATCCGTCAAACAAATTCAAAACACTTTTAAATCCCTCAAATGCTCATATCTGAATTATCAGCAGTGATAACGTCTTGTGTGATTGTGAACAATTCCATCAGCGTTACATCCTATGTGACTATTTTTACAGTACGTCCTTATCCATTTGCATTTCTATGTACAAGTACAACCCTCGATCAAATTAACATATTTTCATTCTGAATTCTGTGTTCTTGTTGGCGTCATAGAACAAGACCTGGTGTTTTAGTCAGATCCACAGAGGAACAGATACAGCTCCATTAATGCACGACAAGGCTTGTGTCAGGCTATACAGATGGCTTGGATGGTCCCACCAAGATATAGAAGTAAATGGTACACAACCCGCTTTTAATGTATGTTACAGCAATAGTAGTTTTGAATAAGACATGCTGGTATTACATAGAATAATTCATTATATACACTCAGAGGCAAAATAATATCTTTAATTTGTAAAATTTATAAATTTAATAATGCTTTTATTCCAATTACAAAGATACTGACCAAAAATAACATTGAAAAAGCTGTTTTGGGACCCTTCGTGTATTTTACCAGTCATACAATAATAAGTATCATAGTTCGAGGTTTGAAATTGTGAGTACTTCTTCACTAATCATGTGCCTATCACAAGGGTTCGTAGCATTTCAATTACAACAGGATTTTGTTTTGTACTCTTTTAAAAAGTTGGTATCGTTTCTTTTGACCCTGAGTGTATATCAAGTGTTGATATATCTATGCCTCAAATGAAAAATACGTAGATGCCAAATTTACAGAAATGACATAGTGAGCTTGTCAGTGCAATCATTCTGAACATGGATATCTATTGACGAAGGACTCGATACTGTAGATTATTCTTGATTATTCACATTAGGAAATGATTGAAAGCATACTTGCTTGAAATACATAAAACCTGTAATGGATACAATTACATTACTTGATGAAGAACTCATGTCGATCCAATGCGTCTGTCAAGCTGTCAATCTTTAAGGGGTTTACTATAATGTTTTGGGAAATTGGTCTCTCCGAAGCTAGGGAGGGGCCCCGGAAACTGATTGACACCATTACGTGACGTGCTGTATTCCTTTAGTCGACACGACACAATTATCGTCTTTTTCTAAGTTAATGCAAATTCACTTTGAAGAATTTTTGTGAAGGAGGGATCTTTTAGAATAATTTCAAGTATAACAGTAAGATGTGTTTACTCTACATGCACCGGGTGAGTAGTAGGATACAAAGCTTGCCCCTTGAAAACTTCAGTTCTGTGAAATTTCTATGCCGAAAAAGTTACCAAATATGTATTCCATCAAGGTATGAAATGACGAACTGTATGAGCAGCATTCACTGACTATGCATCAGGAAGGATGATAAGACAGCAAAAGGCAACTAAATTCGCAACCTTATTTTTGAAATATATGACAATCACATTTACCTGTCTCACTTTAAAATAACAGAAGTCCCAAATTGTTATTAAACAATGATCGTTCGCCGGATTATGGCTACTAGTTCAGGAACAGTAAATCAGTGCAAGCATGACCATAACACGAATAATGAAGTTTAATGTATGACAATCGAAATGTCATAAAAGCTTGTAGGTAATTTATTAATATAATATACAGATCAATTTGTAAATGCACATGATTTAGAACCTATGTCACAATAACGAATAACATCCTGCACAGAATGTGGAAACATTGCTTCCTCTAACATCGATATATCTTCAATCAATGAACACAATTCATTTCTCTCCTCGCTATACTATTATCAATGAATCATTTCTAGATATTATCGTAATCGACTCTATAATCTAATTTATCTGGGTAAATGAAGCATTGTGTTGCATCACTTCCACTTGAGTTGAGTGTGGTGCTTCATTCAATGTGGTTAAAAATATATTTCTGACTTACAGTATTTAGTTTACTAATCTGACCGTCGGAAATTTCTCTTCGTTTATTACAAATTTACCATTTGCCATATCGTCCATTTAGTATTACATGTATGGACAATATCGTTGGTTGTCAGAAAGTTATGTTACATAATTCAAGCTAGAGGCTACGCATATACACAATGTTATGTCTTATTCTGTTTTAAAGTGTTACATATTAAGTTCATATTAACAGTGCTGTTTTGGTACAATGACAAGTATAATTTTAAAGCTCCAAAATGTTGATCTCCGTAATTGAACGAGATAATAGCAGTGATCGCTAAAAGCAAAACGACTTATATATCTAATTTCAGCTTAAATGCTGTCGATATTTGCCAGAAAATGACATGATGAATATTTAGGGTATAATGTCCTTTAAGAGTGTGTCATTTATTTCTCTGGAATGGAGACAGGCCATCAAAATACAATCCAATCAGAAATCAATATCTTTATTTTCACATTTGCAGCCAAGAAAGGCCCCGTTTCCACCTCGCAACACCCCAAGGACAGACAAGCAGCACATCCAACAATGGTCTCTCGCCATCAAGCTGCTGATCAATATAACGTCGGCAACCTTCCTAATCGTTTCATCAACTGTTTTCTCACTGACATTGTGTTAAATGTTTGCAGTCATTTGAATTACTCACACTGCATACCTAATTATGTTCTACTTCACATCAATGGTTCATCTGCGTACACTTCATCTGCCACTGTTGTAAAGGCGTTTCATGAGCACATCAGCTTTCAAATAAAAATCATCGTGTCTTCGTAGGTCTCAATTATAATGCTAAGTGTTTTGCTCCATGAGTCTGATCATGTTATACAAACAACAAAGAATGTGTTCGAGAAATGTTATAACTTATGAATTTGTAACATTTCCATCAATCATCTTACAATTACATACACTGATGTCATTTAGACACTGTAGTACAGACTTGATTAAATGCCTATTTGATTGGTTAAGTGTTTCAAGAATATAAGTGGGACAAATTTACTTTGGGTATTGTATGTGAATGAGTCGTTCTATTATTTACAGGTTTTCAATGAATTCATACACAGAATAGCACCAAATATATGATACTGATATAATTAATGATTTCGCTGTTGGCGATTATGTGCTCTTATACTGGTATCAGTACTAGACTAGTCCGCAACTGGGGCACTGGCAATGCAAATCCGTTATTTAAAAACTATACAATTGATTGATACTGTTTTAAATGTAAATATGTCATTTAATCATGGCAGGCTAGTTGCACATTCTTACCTTCAGGTTGTTTGTTTGAATAGGAGTAGCAACTATATATGCAAAAGGAAGTTCATACCTGCGATATCGAATGGGCGATTAAAATTACCTTTCCTAGTCACGCCTTCTCAATTAGCGGATCAGTTAGATGGAAACAGACGAGTCATCTCTGAGAGTCTAAAATCAGCTGGAATTAGTAATAGGTAAAATAGATATCTCATTATTGGTATGATCAACCTGGCATAGTACCTGAAAATAATCAGCGGTCAACCATTTTAGGTCAGTTGGAGCAAACGCAGATGGGCTGGGGAATGAAATGAAATTCAGAGATAATAAACCCTAACATCAAATAATGATGCACTCGCCTATGTTCATGGAGGCGATACCCAGGCAGCTGAGATTTCCATCATAGCAACAGAACCTTCAACACACGAACAAGGAGCTTACACTTGAAAATTTGTCTTACGTATACTGGACACCATGTTTTCATTGTGTATTGGACTTTTTAGGGAAACCTTAACTGCATTAAAATTGTGTAACCCTCGTTGAATGCTTTATCTAGACATATATTTAGGGCATAACATTTTTGTTCAGGTTCTGAGCATAAAAAGTGATTATGGTTGGTAGAATACAATACCAATTCTGGGGAGAATCCTTTTAGAGCTATAAGTGTCAATTGTTTTCTCATATTGGAACCCAAGTTTTGTCAATAAAAATAATTAACAAAATAATTAGTAACTTCAACATAGAAAGTTTTCTCTTGACTTTAAGTTGTTTATGAAATGGCAGGCTGATCTAGGTTAATTACACAACTTTGCCGTTGTATCTTTTGAGTCATGACATTTCAGCAAATCATTTACCAGCAGTATTTATGTATAAGAAAAGAAATAATTAATCTATATAAAAAATATTAGGTATCAGTTGACATTTGAAGTTTATTACATGAAAGGAGATTACTTAGAGTTATTTCCATAAATATCACAATAATGTCCAGCAGTATCAAGTAAATGAGAGAGAAACTAATTATCTACAACATTAAAGATACAGAGGATATACTTAAAGACTTGCAAGGAATTACAACTTTATATAAAAAGCATCACTATAGCAATGCTAGAAAGTTGAGCAACTTTGACGTCACGGCCTAAGCTTACCCAACTCTGTTGGCAAATATGCATTTCAACACAGCGGAGGTTCATTATGATTTTCGTTAATCTCTACTTTTAAAGATACCTTTTTGCCAAATTTTTTGACATATCAGCAGACTTATTAACCATATTTCAAAAACTTGAATGAGGTAGACATCGATTACAAAAATCATTTTTCAAAATGAAGGATACAGTCATGAATTATATATTTCAAATAGAAATATGGGAAGAACAAACAAAAGTGAATTTACACGCTCGATATTGCGCTGATAAGCATCACAAGTCTTTATTGATGAGCGACTAAATACTGCAGATTACCCGTGTGATGAAATTAGGAATTGAATGACAACATACTTGCTCAAAATATGTTAAACTTAAATGGATACAATTCATTTCTTGAAAAAGGAGTCATGCTGATCACACGTGTCTTTCAACCTGTCATGTTTTAATGGCTAACATTCTATATTAAGGATATTTTATATGGGAGAAGCTAGAGCAGGGAAAGTGATTGACAACATTACGTGATATGTTTTCTAAACCCGAACTGCTGTTAAGGGGATGATAATGGAACTACGTCGATCTGACAGTGGCGTTTCTGAAGTCGACATATTTGAACATTTACATTGTAAATTCATTAAGGACCTTAAGTAGAGCATCACTTTTACCCTTAATACACTGAAGCTGAGTGATTAGACACTTCGTCTAAAAATACCTTCAATTCTTACAAATATATTTCTTCAAAGGCGCAATAGCTACAGTATGTCTTGTCTTGGTTATAATTGACAGTGCATCAGGAAAGAATATGACAAACATACGTTATACTACATACGATTGCTATTGATTGCAAATCTTTGCAAGTATGTCAGGAAAATTGTTTTGTCTTGTTTTAAATCACAGCAGTCAAATAGTAACATGCTATCAAATCTTTGCACAGAATACTTCCGGATAACAACAACAAAGCCAATAACAGGAAATAGCTACTAAATCAGAAATGGGTGGTGATGAAGCTCGCCATAAACAGAAACATGTTAAGAATAACGACTTCGATTCACTACAATACGTTTACTATTCTGCTCTGTGAATCAAGCATTTAAAAGACTATTCACGATAGTGTTATTTACAACAACACTCAAAAGGGATAAAGAAGGCAACTAGCTTTATCTCAAATATAGATATTGAATTAAATATAACTGTGTATGTATACCACGAGTATTTTAACCTTTCTCAGTCAAGTAAGAGATGATTGCAGTGAGTGTGAGTTGGACACTGACATGCTGACAGCTATAGTGTAGAAATTTAACACGATGAGGTCACTAACAAAAAGTTGATAGATGTGTGTCAGGGTGAGGTCTAAAGCATTCCTATTGGCTTCGGCTGGAGGGATACCTCTTCGGCCGAACAGGTAGGGTGTAGGATTCTCAACCCGGAGGTCCCGGGTTCGAATCTCGGATGAACATGAAAATATTGGATTTTCTTTCCTGCTACAAGGGGAAAGGAAATTCTTCATACGCTATTAATTGTATTTATTGTTTTCATCACGTCTAACTTCCATATCAATACACGAAGTTGAGGATGATTCATGATCCAATTTGTCTGTCTGATCCAATGCAACAATAAGGTATGGCATCCTGTACAGATGTTGACCAAAGTGCCCTCTCTGACAGTGATAAATCCACCATCAATAAACACGTTCAATTTCTATAACTAATAGTTGCAATGAATGATATCCGGATCACTGTGTATAACCGTACACCGGAACTAGCGAGGTGTACGGCGGAGAAATGTTGCTAGCGAGGAGCCGAAATCGAAAGTTAGGTAATATTTTAGTTCATAACTTTCAAATAATCAACATTATGTGGTAATTTTAGCACACATACTTAGTAAAATGTATGTGCTTGTCATTATGTATCCAAGGGACAGTAACAATGACAGTTGCGAGTAATGCTGCTGTTAGTAACATATCTATTTTAGTCATCACCTGAAGCAATTGTAGGCGTTTCACGAGCATCATCACATCTCAAATATCAGTTCATGTTATCAGTTTATAACAGTTTTAATTTTCACTACAATGAAGTACAGATTTGATCAATCTTTAAAAGGATATACAACACAGAATACGTGTCCCCCTTGTTATACAACAGGTTAGAGGACTTACATCCGTCATGTTGTTCAGCGACGCTAAATCGCGTACTCAGAGACACTAGATTATACTATTTTCAATCAGGCAGAATTCAAATTCATAAACATTTGATACTTTAATTCATATCAATGGAAAAATGTCAGTTATAGCCAAATTATTATAATTAACATTTGCCAAATGACTTACAATTATCGACATGGAAGCTTAATTAACCTTACGTTTAGTTAACCTACCCACCACAATGTGTCGACTGTTTATAACGCTGGTAATAGTTTTAAAATAAAATTCATCAAATGCTTTCTGAAGATCGTTTTTTTTTCAAAACATCCATCTGCTATTTTTCACATTCATTGTTTTGCCTCACGAGATCTCCTGTGTCGAAGTTGTTAGTACTGCTCTGGTGACTAACAAGCGTACATTTTTAACACATTTTCTTTCACTGTCAGGATAAAAATGAAAGAATTGAACAAATTAATCATATTTCCGTTTTCACATGGTTAACACATTTTCTCATCAATTATTTCATTTGAAATGACCATGTTATCGTCCGGTTAAGCAAAAGAAACAAATGTTTAATTACTAAATACAGCAAGCTTTTTAGTTTGGGAAATTTCGGATGTAGAGCAATGGATTTCCTCTTGTATCAATCAATAATTAAAAACACTTTGTAAAAGGGTCACTGCTCGAAATAACATTTTATGAAACGCATTTTCTGCCCTGAAATCAAATTATGACTTTTTAAAAAAAATTGTTTTTAAAGAAATGTTTGAATATGTCAATTAAAACGCACGGTCTCTACAGAGATGGACAAGCCTTATATACATTTAGACCATGACTGCTTTGTTGTGACGCATGGTCTAACCAACCTCATTTTCAGTTAGACCACGGATGGAACTACTTTTTATGAGCAAGACTATGTCGTGATCAAAAAGCTTCTATTAGAAACAACATAACAAAAATATGCATTTTATTACATAAAACCGATTTTACAGATTGAGCAGCCTTTCGGGTCATTAGGCAGAAAGGCACGTACAGCTTGATTTCAAAATGTACCCTTCAAATTCATTTCGTAGGATCTCCTCCGTCGAATTTCGGCATCCTTCATCCGTTTTTAACCCACTCGTGTAATAGCATTAAGATGACTAAGCGTTGCTTCTCTGACACCTGTAAATAAAATATGCACCGAAATCAGGTCTGTAGACTTTCATATCCTTATTCATTTATGGAATGACAACATTTTACAATGTTTACAGAGAGGTTAAAATTGAGAACAGTAGGAAACTGTTCTTATCCAAACGGGTCAAATTGTCCGCCACGTCGCCAATTACTAATACATGTATTATAATATGGCATCCAAATAATATCTCAACTAAATAGACTACGGTTTTGTGAAACGGTTTGTGTTAATTACTTGTTTATCGTTTTAATACTCACTATATTTACAAGCACCACTTCTTATCTAAGACTCCACATGCGTAGGCTAGAGCTGTCAATATACCTCCGATCCCTTCCATGTCCCTTACCCAAATGACAAAATCACAGCATGCGCATGTCGAAAGTGAAGCTGCACGTGCATCTCGTGAGGATGTGTCTAAACGCAAATTTCACGAGCTCTATGGTTTTGTTTTTATGTCAATTACATGTACTTGTGTAACACGGTCGCCGTCAAATAGTTCACAATCATTTCAACAAAAATAACATCAACTTTTGATTTAACAAAACGTTTTATGAAATACGTTTGTGGTCATGATCTAAGTAAGTTAGACCATTCGGGCCTTGTTGTCTAATCGTTTAAATGGTTAGTTAGGCCACTCGCGCTACGCGCTCGTGGTCTAACTAACCATTTAAACGATTAGACAACAGGCCCGAATGGTCTAATTATTACATATTAAGGGAAAATGCCAACATTGTATAACGGAGGCCTTGACAAAAATATGCATCAAAGTAACTGATATTAAACCCTATTAGTTGGGAAAGTAATCTCAGACTACGGAGGTCAACAAAATTGAAAAATATATATGTACTCTCCTCAATAAGCTGATGTCCTCAAAACTAATCTTGTTCTCTGGTTCTATTTCAATTGCATAAAAAGAAAAGATCCGGCATAAGATAGGACCTGCAGGCTTTACACTTGATTTTATCGTTATGATTTACATTATGTTTAGATGATGGTTATGTTTAGCATTTTATGTTCGGATATCACATTACTCGCGCTCGTGGTCTAACTAACCATTTAAACAATTAGACAACAGGCCCTCATGGTCTAACTATTACTTATTACATGAAAGGAGATTACTTTAGCGTCATTTCCATAAATATCACAATAATGTCCGGCAGTATCAAGTAAATGAGAGAGAAACTAATTATCTACAACACTAAGGATACAGAGGATATACTTAAAGACTTACCAGGTTTATATTTAAAGACTTATTATATTAAAGTGTTGCTTTCTCAAGTGAAGAAAGGTTATATATAATACAAGTGAACATCAGATAGTTGGGACGAGATCGATTAAGTTGTCAAGATTGATCATGTCTGAACCATCCGATGTTTAGTTTTTAGCTCATTAGGCTTGTAAAGCCCGATGGCCTTATGGCATGGCACGGTGTCCGGCGTCCATCCGTGTGTCCGTCCGTCCGAGTTAAAGGGGACAGCTTTTCTCAGAAACTATTTAAGATAGGGTAACCAAATTTGCTGTGTGTCTTCAGGGTATCAATACCTTGATGGAGTTCGAAAATCAGAACCACACAATACTTTTTTACAGAGTTATTGCCTTTGTTTCGTGTTTTTCGACTCTGTTCTAGGGTGTCGTTACAGTGGACAACTTTTCTCAGAAACTATTTACGATAGAATAACAAAATTTACAGTGTGTCTTTAGGGTATCAATACCTTGATGGAGTTCAAAAATGAGGTAAATGAAATTACTGATTACAGAGTTACAGCCCATTTAGGAAAATATTTGGAGCTTTTGTGAAAACTTATTTGAATATTGATGACCATGTCTTCTTGTTATTATTTAAAAGAAAATGCACAACCTTTATAAAATTGTCAACATTTCCCAGTCAGATATTTAAGATACAAACCTCAGGCCTTTCGGTTTCACTCGAGAAAGGATAATATTTTAACATAAAGCGTCTACCACTATCTGCAGCAGATATAAAGTTACAATTCTCAGTTGTTCGGGTTAATAATCCATTAAGTTTAATCGTGTGAGACAATAACATAAAATAAAATTGTTTTCTTAATTTTGGCTTTTCAATCAGAATACATCCGTATTGTCAAGTCTTGTTAGTCAATTGTAAAGGAATTTGAAATGTGAAATTATGCTTTTTGTAATGTTGGCATGATGAATGAACATGGGATAAATAATTTGCTCTCAATGCTCCTAACAATACATTTACCATTTAACTATAGTTTGCTGGCTACTGTCACATCTTTTTGACCTAGCAAGGTTTGACTGGCATTGCAAGGTAGGACATATAAGGGCATATGATTATTACACATTCTCTGAAAAGGCTCAACAGTAACATAAGAAACTAATTGATTTTGGAAGCTTCATTAAAATAAACACAAATAAGCAAGGCGGAACTTGACAAAGTAAAATGATATCTGAACACAACATGCTTAGGTTTAAACATAACGAAATTTAATCATAACGATAAAATCAAGTGTAAAGCCAGCAGGTTCTATCTTATGCAAGATGCTTTCTATTCAAGCAATTGAAATAGAACCAGAGAACAAGATTAGTTTTGAGGATAACAGTGTATCGAGGAGAGCAATTATCTCACAATTTCTATTGACCTCAATAATCTGATATTATGTTCCCAACTTATAGGCTTTTATGACATCGATTACATTTGTGCACTTTTTTTTCAAGGCTTCCAATATACAATGTTGGCATTTTCCCATAATAAAGTATATAAGGCTTTTCCAGCTCTGTAAATTAACATATTCAAGCATGTTTTTGAAAAAATTAACGTCAGAAGGGCAGTACCATAAACAGTCATAATTTGATAGGAGGGAAGCAAATCCGTTTCATAAAATGTTATTTCAAGCAGTGAACTTTTAACAAAGTGTTTTAAATTATTGATTGATACAAGAGGAAATCCATTGCTCTACATCCGAAATTTCCGAAACTATAAAGCTTGCTATATTTAGTAATTTAAAATTTGTTTCTTTTGCTAAACCGGACGATAAAATGGTGATTTCAAATGAAATAATTGATGAGCAAATTTGCTAGCCATGTGAAAACGGAAACATGATTAATTTGTTAAAATCTTTCATCTTTATCCTGACATTGAAAGAAATGGTTTGAACATGTGTTAAAAATGTACGCTTGTAAGTCACCAGAGCAGTACTAATGACTTTAACACGGGAGATCTCGTGAGGCCGAACAATGAACGTGAACAATAGCAGATGGACGTTTTAAAAAAAAAAATCTTTAGAAAGCATTTGATAAATTATATAAAAACAATTACCAGCGTTAGAAACAGTCGACAAATTGTGTTTGGTAAGCGTCCATGCTGTCAATTATAACTCATTAGGCAAATTGAAAATTATAGCAATTTTGCTATAATTCATTCTCTCCCAACAGAGGTAGATCAAGTCATGTTCATTTAGCCTCTGTTATATTACGCCGAGTTTGTGGGTTAGAATGGGAGATGCCTGATTGGAGACAATCGAAGTTAGTTGTGCAATCAGCGACGCTGTTTTTAAATCATCGTTTTGGCTACTAATCAAGGCAAAAGCATTGTGATATGAACCACCCTTTCCATGCGAGAAGCGTTGTCATTTGCTGAAGAAATTCAAATGGATTGTCGTGCAGTTTTTTTCCGCGAGGGGAAACTGCCGGACCACACGGATAAGTCTTACTAGAACAGAGGTTGTATCAACATTTTACTTGACTTGAGCTACCTCTGTGGGGAGAGAATGCATATTATGATGTCGTCATTCAAGAACTGCAAAAAGGAACATCTTCAAATAAAGTTTATTTCAGTTCTTATTTCAACCCTGTTGTAGGCAGATGCATTTACAGGTTCAAATCGTTGAAAATATAGAAAACTCATGTCCTTGCACATCTTTCTGTTTATTGATATGTTTATGTTGTAGACGATTAGTTTATGTCTTATTAAAATATACTGTCGGACTATAATGTGATACTAATAGCAACAATCTACAACAAAATCACCTTCTCAGACTGTAAATGTCAAAGGAATCTTGTATTGTTATTCATAAATAATGCTGTATAACGAATAATTGAAGTATCATGATGTCAAAAATATTTTTATTTCATGTTAAAACGAAAACTTCCTTGTTTCGCTGAAACTTTATGAAATAATAAAATGACCTGAAGGAGAAGTTTTATCACAAACAAAGGAAACTTTATGATTGCAATATGATGATGGCATACATTGATGACATTAATAGCTCTAAAAACATGTACTAGCGTGATGGTTTCTTAGATGTATCAATCGAAAGGCTTGATGCACAGGAAATTGAAAATAATCAGTATTTAGAGATGTATAAATAAAATCAGTATTTTAACGTGTAAAGAAACCAATACCTCTTCCGTCTACAGTAGCATTAATGACCAAAAAGTTATCAAATTGCCTAATAGACAAAAACCCTAGACGGAACAAACTCTGATTGGTCAAGGAGTTCATAACCATGTCTATTTCAACAATCGACTTGTAAAGTGAAAGAATTTCAAATTTCTGCTAAGTCACGTCTAGGGTTTCTGTGTTGCAATGATACTGATGATATATGTTGAATCGATAAAACTCGAAGGTTTTAACAAAAACATGATGTATTTACGAGAATCTGTATTGGTATACAAATAGTATGATAACATATAAAAATCGTCAGTATGTTGCGGCAGATGACATTTTGTAGAATTGTGAATAAAGCCGAACAGAAATTGGAGAGAGTACGCGATTAAGCGTCGCCGAACAACATGGCGGATGTCTGTCATTCAGCCTATTGTATAACAAGGGGGACACGTTTTCTATATTGCATATCTTTTTTAAATATTGATTATTTTCAATTTCCTGTGGCTTGATGATAATATGAACAACACATTTCATGCCCTCGGTAGGTTAATCCTGAACAAATGTAACAGTAACATGCATTCGATGACAACTAGTATTACATGAACACATGTCTGACACAATTTCAAATTAGTGTGTCTTGGTTGTGTCGATATTGTGGCTATATCAGTTGTCTGAATGTTGAATCCGTGAACATAAGACAAGGCATAGGACAAGGGTATCTTTACACATCGTTAGGGGTTCTTCAATGTCAGCTCACATCCCTGCTCACGTGCTTAGTAACTGCAATATCATTCACAACACGAGAAACGCCATCTGACTCACATCACTGCTCTCTCTGGCACTCTCATGAACTACTGTGCTGATCTTAGATCGCCAAACAATGTTCCTTATAGCCATGTTTCACTCGTTTTTGTATACCAATTTCATGAACTACTGTGCTGATCGTAGATCGCCAACTCACATCACTGCTCTCTCTAGCAATCTCATGAACTACTGTGCTGATCTTAGATCGCCAAACAATGTTCCTTATAGCCATGTTTCGTTCGTTTTTATACCAATCTAGTGAACTCAATACGAAGGTCTTTGAGATCATCAGTTGTCTATTTCATTAAATGGAGCAAGCCAAATATGAGGATTGTATCCAATATAGCTCTGAATCAGATCGCTTGTGAAAATATATCCTACCTGAGAAAGCTTGAACAAGCAAAAATTGTTAATGAAAAACGATCATGAGAATGTTTTTCATAAAACTGATCCTCTTTTTAAAGTAAAATGTACCTATTAATGGAGATGTTTGTTTATGTTTAATACCTCTTACAAGATCACATTATTTTAATAGCAAAGCCAATATCTCAATACATCATACTTTACATATTTCCGTTCATTAAATAAGTGAAAACCTTATTCTAAATTTCAAAACCTACCATGCATAAACAGTACCCAAAGTAAACAATTCTTCATTATTACTTTAAACTGAAGCACTCAAATATGTACTACATTGTAGTTAAAATGGAAACTGTTACAATCAATGAGGTAAATGAGACAAGTTATGGTTGCATTTAACCATCCTCCCCTTTGCCAGGTGCACACATAATGATATCAATCTTATAGGTGATGTGAGTCAAATCAAGAAATACCCTTAGCATAGTTCTAGTCTATAAAAAGTCTGAAAACATGAACTGATATTTGAAAGCTGATGATGCTCGTGAAACTCCTACAATTGCTTCAGGTGATGGGTTAGTAGCTGAACCATTGATGTGAAGTAGAATATGATCGTGTTTGCACTGTGAGTAATTCAAATGACTGCAAACATCAAACATAATGTTGCTTAGAAACTAGTCAGTGAACCATTTACGAGAGTTGTCGATCTTATAATCAGAAGCAGAGGGATAGAGATGAGCCGTTATTCTGCGGCTGTGTCTCGTGGCTCTAGAGACAGGGAAACTGTGGCTTTCATGGCTCCTAATGTGAATGTAAAGATATTGATTTCTAAGTGGATGGTATTTTAATGTCATGACATTTCCAGATGATGAAACTCATACATTCGAAAAGCAATTACATCTTTCATGAACATTAAAATATTCTGGCCAACATCGGTAATGTTTATTCTTGATGTAAATCGTATCAGTTTTTTTTCCAAATCTACTAATATTGTAATTATATCACGAAAGATGTAAAAGATTTGAGTTGAAAGAAAAATAGTCATATCATTTTTACATTTCCATTTGACTACAAACAGATCACACACACACACTTTCCGGTCAAATCAAACCGCTACCACAGAATGTTTCAGGCAGCAAGTTAGATTGAACCATCTCCAGGATCATATCCGGATATCATTCATTGCAACTTCTATTAGTGATAGACATTGAACGTGTTCATTGATGGGAGCTTTATCACTGTCAGAGAGGGCACTTTGGTCCACATCTGTACAGGATGCCATATCTTATTGGCACATTTATGTTGCATAGTCTGGACAGACAAATTGTATCATGAATCATCCTCAACTTCGTGTATTGACATGGAAGTGAGACTTGATAATAACAAATAATAGCATATGAAGAATTTCCTTTCCCCTGATACATGTATATCTGTTGCCGGAAAAAGAAACCAATATTTTCATGTCAACGCGGGATTCAAGCTCGGGACCTTCGGGTTGGGAATCCTACATTCTACCTGTTAGGCCAAAGAGATATCCCTCCAGCCGAAGCCAGTAGGACTGCTGTAGACCTCACCCTGTCACACATCTATCAACTTTTGGTTAGTGACCTCATGGTGTTACATTTCTACAAGATAGCTGTCAGCACGTTTGTGTCCAACGCACATGTAGACTCACTTCAATCATCTCTTACTTGACTGAGAAAGGTTAGAATACTCGTGGTATACAAAGTTATATTCAATTCAATATCTATATTTGAGATAAAGCTTGCCTTCTTTATGCCTTTTGAGTTTTGTTGTAAAGATAGAGCAGAATAGTAAACGTATTGTAGTGAATCGAATCGAATTCTTAACAAGTTTCTGTTCATGGCGAGCTTCATCACCACCCATTTCTGATTAAGTAGCTATTTCCTGTTATTGGCTTTGTTGTCGATATCCGGAAGTGTTCTTTGTAAAGAATTGATAGCATGTTACTATTTGACTGTGATTTAAAACAAAACAAATCAATTTTCCTGACATACTTGCAAAGATTTGCAATCAAATAGCAATCAGATGTAGTATAACGTATGTTTGTCATATTCGTTCCTGATGCACTGTCAATATTATAACCAAGACAATACATACTGTAGCTATTGCGCCTTTGAAGAAATACAGAAGAAATTGTAAGAATTGAAGGTATTTTTAGACAAAGTGTCTAATCACTCAGCTTCAGTGTATAAAGGGTAAAAGTGATGCTCCACTTAATGTCCGAAAGCATGGTTCTGTAACCGGGTCTTGCCGGGGCAAGAAGCAACAACCAACAAGGGGTCACGGGGTGCGAGGATTTATTCGTCTCGTGCTAAGCTAGCACAATATGGATATAAGACACCCTGCAAAACACAATTGCATACAATATAAAATCTATCACAACATTGCATAAACATACATAAAATATATTGAACACTCATCAAAACATCATTACACAATATATTATATTATGCAACTAAACATCACAAAGATATATTACACTTTATGATTACTGATAAGTTATGTCTTACCAATTACACAATTACTCGATAAAACATTAGCTTAATAATAGGTGCTTCATATGGCACATACCAAACAAGGGAGACAATTCATTATTAGCTCCAGTTCACAATACATAAATAGTGAACTAAACACACACAGACATATAATATTAACATCAACTAATCAGCACATTGTGATGATTATTATCAACATCAAGAACATGTCATAAAGCCTTTGATAGCATTATTAGAAATATATACAAAACATGATAAAAGATATCAATATGCAAATATAGCATACCCTGAATGTGGTTCCGGGGTGATCAATCCATAACCACGATTCTAACTGGAAATCATCATGATGTCCTAAATACAAGAATAGTATCATAAATAAAATGTTATTTATGTACCTTATAGACATGATGACTAATGCATATAAAAATCATAAGAACTACAATGAATGAATTATTCACACATTTAAGTTTCATCAAATAATCTTTCACTCACCTCATTAAACATTCACTCAGAATACATTCATACAAAGAGAAGATAGAAATAAAAGATTACTTTAGTATAAAATGTTATAAATGAAGTAGATGATTTACATTAGAAGTTATTCAAAATGGCGGCATCCACCATTACCATTACAATTACAAAGTTTAGTTTTACAAAGTTAATGAAATAAATGATTTATGCTATTTCATAGAAATACTTTACACTATCCTATAAACTACATTTAGATTGATAATTACTTTGATTACTAACCTTAGTTTATGATCTTAACTTCTTAATCGTCTGTCAGTGCAATATCATCTTGCTGTGCTCAGTGTAGTGAGAGAAGTGCATGCAAAATGGCAGAACATTGACTGATTCAAATCAGCCAATGAGAGGACAGATTGGGTTAAATGAAGCATGAATAGATGATAGTAAAATGACATAACCCAACCTCCCTTATATTTATAGATGGACTGACCCAATGCATAAGAAAACCTAACCTAATGATACTATTCCCAGAACAACTGGAAAGTAATAACCTGCAACTTAAAACATATCAATAAAACAGAAAGACTTTAAATGAATAACCACTTTATTATAAAATACACATATATACAACTGTCTGCCACATACTTCCCCTCATCAACAAATGACGTCCCGTCATTTCATCTTGCCCGCGACAAGATCGAGGAGAGTATCGGACAGCTTGTTATGTTGATTCCGGAATCTGTCATCAGCCAGGAGGGAACTGAGGAAATTGGCCCGAGCTAGCCAATCAGGAGATCCGGAATCCACGCTTGCACTCACATTTGAATCCACAGCTGGAACAGCAGAACACACATATTCACCGCTCCTCATCCAGGCGGGCTGAGTCCTTGCTCTGATTGAGCGCCGGGGATGATGAGGCTGGTCATCTGGCTGTTCCTCGAGGCTGTCATCATGGTCGTCGTCATGGTCATCATCACCATCACCTGTTGCCTCAGATTCATCTTCTTCCTGCTGATCGTCATGACCAGCAGTACCAGTTGGCTCTTCTTCCTCCCTCTCCTCAGTAGGAGTCCCATCTCCTGTGACCACTTCCATGGGCTCCTCTTCAGCCGGCCGCTCTACTGGCATCTCAGTAGACACTGAAGGTACTGGGGGACGGGCGATCAGCACAACTGAATCCTCATCTGATGAATCCTCATGCGTTTCTGGCACAATCTTTCTCTGTCTCGGTGCAGGCACAGGCACTGGTGGTACTTGTCGTTTCCTAGGTTTCACAACAGGTGGTTCCTTGATGGGCATGGATCCAACTGGAAGCAGAAGGTTCCTATGAAGCACTCTTTTGCGTCCCTCTCCATTCTCTTTTCCTACTTGAAACACAGGAATAGATGAATTAGGCTGGCAGAGCACAACATACACATCTTCCTCCCACTTGTCGGCGAGTTTATGTCTCCCATCAAAGGCCACTACTTTCACAAGTACACGGTCTCCCTTCTCCAACATTGCTGCTCTGGCTCGCTTGTCATAGCCTGTCTTCTGCTTATCTCTGGCCTTCTCTGCTGCAGTGGAAGCCAGGTTGTAAGCCTCTAGGAGCCTTTGCTTCAGGGATCTGGTGTACTCGGTCGTTGATTTTGTCTCTGTTCTTTCAATATCTAGACCAAAAGCTAGATCAATGGGAAGTCGTGGATGACGCCCAAACATCAAGAAGAATGGTGACACAGATGTTGACTCATGTCTAGTGCAATTGTAGGCGTGGACAAGTGGACCTACATGAGCCTTCCAATTCTTCTTCTCTGATGGATCCAAGGTGCCTAACATGTCACAAAGGGTCCGGTTAAACCGTTCAGTCATCCCATTTCCCATTGGATGGTATGGTGTCGTCCTTGACTTTTCAATCTTGAGCATTTGGCACAATTCCTGCATCAGTTTGCTGGTAAAGTTTGCTCCTTGATCTGAATGTATCCGTCTTGGAAGTCCGTAATGCACAATAAAGTTGTTGAAAAAGGTTTCCGCTGTGGTCTTTGCTGACATATTCCTGGTGGGGTATGCCTGAGCATAACGGGTGAAATGGTCCGTTACAACCAACACATTTTCAATTCCTCCTTTTGACGGTTCCAAGGATAAGAAGTCCATGCAGACGAGTTCAAGAGGTTCTGAAGTCCTGATATTGGAAAGTGGAGCTCTGATGTTAGTTGGTGTTTTCCTCCTCAAACAACGATCACAATTCTGGAGATGCTCATCAACGTCATTAGTCATCCCTGGCCAATAGAACCTATCCCTGAGTAGTGAAATTGTTCTGTCTCTTCCAGGATGTCCAACGTTGTCATGTAGACTCCTTAACGCTGATCTCCGAACTGTTGAGGGTAAAACTAGTTGCTCCCTTGTGACTCCATTCACACTTGTTACTCGGTAAAGAACTCCTCGCTTGAGCTTGAGATGGTTGAAGCTTTTCAAGATTGTTGTCATGTCTTGATCCTGCAGGTGCTTGGTCCTGTCTGGTCGCAAACCATTGTGCAAGTTGGTGATGATCTCGGTCAATACTGGATCCTTTGCCTGTGCTCTTCTCCAATCTCTGGCATTCTGTTCGCACTTGTCATCTGTAAGGTCAAAGTCATCGTCCACAACATCCGCGGAGAGGCACAAACTTTCCACTAAGTTGCTTGCATGAACAGACTGGCAGATGGCAGAGACAGATTCCATTCCTATCTGTTCCACGTTGTCTGTATCCTCTTTGACTGGCAGGCGAGAGAGAGCATCTGCATCCATGTTGGCTCTTCCAGGGCGATACCTTATTGTGAAGTTGTAGCTTGATAGTGCAGCTAGCCAACGATGTCCAGTAGCATCCAGTTTTGCCGTTGTCAAGACGTAGGTCAAGGGGTTGTTGTCCGTGACAACCACAAAGTCATGGCCCCACAAGTAGTCATGAAACTTCTCCGAGACAGCCCACTTCAGACACAAGAATTCAAGCTTATGTGCTGAGTAGTTTCGCTCAGATCGGCTCAAACCTCTACTTGCGTAAGCTACGACTCGTGGCTGCCCTTCCTGTTCCTGGTAGAGTACTGCTCCAAGTCCGTGGCCACTGGCATCTGTATGAAGTTCAAAAGGCTTGGCACAGTCGGCATATCCTAAGATAGGAGGTACAGAGAGACGTTGTTTGAGCTCCTTGAAGGCACATTCCTGTTGTTCTCCCCATATCCAATCAACCATCTTGGATTGTTTATTCCTCTTGGAAGCAGATTTAGGCATCAACTCAGAAAGTGGCTTGGCGATTTTGGAGAAGTCCTTAATGAATTTCCTGTAGTAGCCAGCAAATCCTAAGAACTTCCGCACTTCCTCTGGGTTAGTTGGAGTTGGCCATTCTTGAACTTTGTTGATCTTGTCCGGATCTGCCTCAATGCCATTCTCGGAAACAATGTAGCCAACATATCTTACTTTCCTTCTGAAAAACTTGCACTTCTTCGTAGCCAGTTTAAGTCCACATTCCCTGATCCGTTGGAAAACTTGTTGCAGTCTCTCTAGGTGCTCTTCGTATGTTTTGGAAAAGATTATTACGTCATCAAGGTAGATTAAGCAAGTATTGAGATGTAAACCTTCTAAGCATTGCTCCATGAGGCGCTGGTAAGTTGCTGGTGCGTTAGAGAGTTCGAACGGCATCCGGTTGTATTCATAGAAGCCGAGTGGTCCAACGGTGAAGGCAGTACGTTGCTTATGTGACTCTTCAATTTCTACCTGATGGTATCCGCTTTTCATGTCGAGAACACTGAAAAACTTGTTTCCTCCGAGACAATCCAGTAATTCCTCTATCCTTGGCAGTGCATATGAGTCTTTTATGGAGCGTTGATTAAGATCGCGAAAATCTACGCACATTCGCAGACGTCCATCCTTCTTCTTGACAAGCACTACGTTTGATGCCCAAGGACTGTGAGACTTACGGATGACTCCTGCAGATAACAAAGTCTGTAAATGGCTCCTGACTTCCTCGTACATGGCTGGCGGAATTCGTCTGTGTCGTTGCTTGAAAGGAACTTCATCTACTAAGTCAATCCTATGACGCACCATGTTACTGCAGCCAATGTCATCATCATCCTTGGAGAAGATGTCGATGAACCTCTTGATGACATCAAGTCCATGATTAACTTCTTCTTGGCTGAGATCAGCAACATCTATATCCACTTGGCTGATCACATCCTCTAAGTTGTCAGCTTCCACTGTAGGCAACTCAGGTATAGATACTGGCTGTATCTCACAAACAAGAGCTCTTGGTGGAATGACGATGGTCCTTGTGGTAACATTCGACACATGTACGTCCACTGTTGCTTGATCCTGGTAGTTGTAGGTGATGATGGATGGAGCTATGTCCAGATCCTGAGGAAGAGGCGAGTTGATAGTTGGCTGAAGCAGAGCACAGGTCACTGGTAGCTTGAAACCTTTTGTAACTTGTCCCTTGATTACCATGTTTGAATTGGGTGGGATGATCAAGTTCCTGTCGCTTGTACTTCGGACCAATCCAAGACAGTGTCCTCGCTTCTCTAATTCCTTGTCCCTCATTGTGATTGTCCTGTACGCTAGGTACCATGGAGTATGCAAGTTGGCTTTCTGTAGGAATCTCGCTCCATGTTCCTCTCTACATAAATCCAGGAAAAAGCGCAGCACATTAGTTCCAAGTAAGGCTGGTACCTTGGCATTGTATCTGGTGTCCGGGACAACTAGCATCAAACATGAGACATCTTCACCTATCATGCCAGCTCCAACGATGCTTAGGTTTACTCTTATATAACCTGAGTAGGGAAGTTGCTCTCCTCCGGCACACTCGATGTCCAGTATGTTTTCGATAGGCTCTAGTGTGATGGCACTGAAGTTATTCCTATAGAAACTTTCAGACATTATAGATACAGTTGCTCCTGTGTCGAGAAGTGTTGTCACCGGAAGACCTTCTATACCTATTGTCACTTCCGTTGATTCACCTACAAGTCCATCTGGTATGAGTCCGTTGTTGGGGCGTGTCTGATAGCCTAAGGGTAGCCCCTTTCCATAGGCCTGTCCTAGTTTAAAGGGCGCTTTAGGTGATCAAGTCTTACTCTGCATCCCACGGCGATGTGTCCAGGGTAACCACATCTCCAACACCTTACAGGTTCTCTCGTCTGTGGTCCTGATCCTTCTTGAGGGATACCTTGGGATGGAACTTGTGGCTGAGTAGCAGCTGGGAACTGTGGTGGTGGTCCTTGCGGATAGTAAGACTGTTGCAATTGAGGCTGAGGATGGACAAATGGTAGTTGAGGAGCCTGATAGGGTACCTGTTCCTGAGGTGGAGGTCCATTCGGCTTACCCTGATGCTTTCGTCCTCTTCTTCTTTGCTGTCCAGATGGTTGAGAAGGTGATGGCTGGTGCAGGAGAACTTGTGCTGACTGGTGATCACGAAGTTCTGCAAGTTCACTCTTGATCTCCATCATCATGGCCTTTAAATCCAACACCTCTTCCTTGGTAACTAGCTCCGGTTCCCGCGTGGAGACCATCTTGACTGTTGCAGCCTTCCTCATGGCTGTACTTGAGGATGGCTTCTCCCTATGCAGGTCGAACTCAACCTCTCTCAGACATAACCTCAGCTCATCGAAGTTAGATATGGTCTCATACTTGTGAGCGGCGAGGCTCTTGAATCCAGGCTTGAGGCCATCCCACAACTTGCTCCGGAGCATCTCATCCTGTTCCTGTGGGGGAATGGAGCGCTGCATGGTAATCTGGTACATGGTATTTTCCAGCCTGCAAGCCCATGCAGAAACATCTTCGTGGTCCTCTTGTTTAGCTCCGTAGAACTGTGACATGAGTGTCTCTTTCCTGCGAAGTGTTCCGAAAGCGCTCCTCAGTTTACTCATGATGTCCTGGATGCTGGCCTTGTATCCAAGCTTCATGGCGCAGAGTGCCGCCTCACCCTTCAAGGACTTCCTGATAGCCTGAAGCAAAACATCTTCGCTGTATGTCGTCGACTGTATCAAGCAATCCACTTCATACTTCCATAAGTCATAGCGGGTGTCCTTTCCAGTCTCGCCGCTGAAGAATGGTAGCTTAGGGAAGTGATGGAGGGAGGATGCTGTCATCTGGGAAGGAGGCTCGGTAACTGTCTCGTCTTTCACTGTGCCCTTAGGCTCAACCTTGGATTCTGTCCCTTGAGTTGCAGACTCTTCAAGCTTGTAGACATCTTCCTGAATCTCTGCCTTCACAAGCGGTCCTTCTGACTCTGCAACACCAGATATCCAACCCTTCAAGTCCTTGGTGGTGTCAGCTTTAGGGTTGAGCCCCATCTTTGCGAAGACAGTTAGTAGCTTCTTAAGTTCCTCCTTGTTCAAATTCATTCTTGAATGTGGTGATTCACAGAAACAAGAGCACAAAATCACAATCCAAATGTAGAAATTCACAAATGCACAAATCCAGGTGACTTGGATCCTCAAGAATGTGAAACACAATCACTGTTGAAATTAACACAAGCACTGATGGAATCACAAGATGGCACTCCTTTTGTGAATTGATTAACAAAACAAACAATGTGAAGTGAAGTGCAATGAAAAATTGAAATTTGAAACAATTTAATAAACAATAGTTAGTTAGAATAATGAACAGGACTTGTGAGAATAATACACAAGTACAACATGATGAACAGAAGTGTATAAATAAACATTTAATAATTATGACAAAAGAATAATAACACAAAAGTGATTTGGAAATGTTACATGGTTAGGTTGTTATGCAACAAAAGCAATATATTTAAATGGAAAGATAACACATTCAATGTGCAAGTGAAAAGTGTTGATTACTAAGGCATAGTGCAACACAAAAGCAAAACAAAAGCACAAATGTAACACAAAATTAACACAAAATTATAAATTAATAATCAATGCAATGAGGGATGTATGCAAATTAGGGCATGACTCCACCTGAAACTTAAAGGGAAATATGTAGCTGTGGGGATACTTTAGGACATGGTTGGTTCTGAAACACAAAGGGAAACGTGTAGCTGTTGGGGTAATTTAGGAGAAATTAGCACACTGAAACACAAAGGGGGTTTATGTAAATTACATTATTGATTATGAAAGAATAAATGTCAATATGTAGATTGAATTGTGAAAATTGTGAATGCAATTATGAAATAACTAAGTTAAAGATATATGAGAATACACTAAATGTTTATAAAAGCAATGGAATATCCTAAGTCTACAAACCCAAGTTAACTTACACAAATAAATTTACTAAAGTAAATTAACCTAACTTAACAATCCCAAATAAATGAACCTAAGCAAATTAACCTAAGTCCCTAACCCTCAAGGAAAGACAAAGAAGAGCAACAAAGGTAAGAAGCTAAGGCATGGTAGTAAACAGAAAGAGAACCTAAGTGCAATGAAGTACAAAATGCTAAGTCGGTCGTAAAGCAGTCAAATAAGTGAAGACTTACATGTTAAATTTTATTTAAACCTATCTTAAATTTATCTATAAAAGCTGGAAAGCAGAGGGTAGAATTATTCAAACACACAAACTCACATGGTCACATACAAGCAAAAAGTGTGAATAATCAATTAACTAATTAATTAAGTAATTAACCAATATGATAATTAACTAATTTACTAAACTAGTTAATCTAAATGTAAGTTAATCCAACAACTGTAGGTTAGATCAACCTAAATGTAGATCAAACTTATCTAAGTGTAGGCCTACATAATGTAAATAAACACTTAATTAAGAAAAACAACAATTGAATTGGGTGATCACCAAATGTATACAATACACACGATGAACAAAGTCAAAGTTACATTGTATAGTGTAAACAATCCAAAAATTTAGAAAAGGTAGCTAAGTTTCAACAATGTATGAACACTGATGAATAATACCACAAAGTTACATGTTACATAGCTGCAGCAAAATAATTACAAGTAATTGGAATATAAACTAAGCCGGCAATATGGAAATGTTAACAAACAATTACATTATCAGTAGAAAATTATGAAATTATAAATTCAAAGTCTTGGAATAGATGATAATGTCAATGTCACTTCAATCACATAGTAAAATACATATCAAAAACACAAAGGGTAAATACCGTGATAGTGTCCAAGACTCCAAAGTCACATCCTAATATTGAATCACATAAAACACATCCGGAAAGGTCACAATATATACATCCAAGGTCACAGGCACAAGGTCACAAGGTCACTGACGATCGTAGACATCCATGTTGATGATAGGGAGGCCAAGATCCAACGTGGTTTAGCAGCAAAATCCTCACTGGGGGCTCCATTTTGTAACCGGGTCTTGCCGGGGCAAGAAGCAACAACCAAAAAGGGGTCACGGGGTGCGAGGATTTATTCGTCTCGTGCTAAGCTAGCACAATATGGATATAAGACACCCTGCAAAACACAATTGCATACAATATAAAATCTATCACAACATTGCATAAACATACATAAAATATATTGAACACTCATCAAAACATCATTACACAATATATTATATTATGCAACTAAACATCACAAAGATATATTACACTTTATGATTACTGATAAGTTATGTCTTACCAATTACACAATTACTCGATAAAACATTAGCTTAATAATAGGTGCTTCATATGGCACATACCAAACAAGGGAGACAATTCATTATTAGCTCCAGTTCACAATACATAAATAGTGAACTAAACACACACAGACATATAATATTAACATCAACTAATCAGCACATTGTGATGATTATTATCAACATCAAGAACATGTCATAAAGCCTTTGATAGCATTATTAGAAATATATACAAAACATGATAAAAGATATCAATATGCAAATATAGCATACCCTGAATGTGGTTCCGGGGTGATCAATCCATAACCACGATTCTAACTGGAAATCATCATGATGTCCTAAATACAAGAATAGTATCATAAATAAAATGTTATTTATGTACCTTATAGACATGATGACTAATGCATATAAAAATCATAAGAACTACAATGAATGAATTATTCACACATTTAAGTTTCATCAAATAATCTTTCACTCACCTCATTAAACATTCACTCAGAATACATTCATACAAAGAGAAGATAGAAATAAAAGATTACTTTAGTATAAAATGTTATAAATGAAGTAGATGATTTACATTAGAAGTTATTCAAAATGGCGGCATCCACCATTACCATTACAATTACAAAGTTTAGTTTTACAAAGTTAATGAAATAAATGATTTATGCTATTTCATAGAAATACTTTACACTATCCTATAAACTACATTTAGATTGATAATTACTTTGATTACTAACCTTAGTTTATGATCTTAACTTCTTAATCGTCTGTCAGTGCAATATCATCTTGCTGTGCTCAGTGTAGTGAGAGAAGTGCATGCAAAATGGCAGAACATTGACTGATTCAAATCAGCCAATGAGAGGACAGATTGGGTTAAATGAAGCATGAATAGATGATAGTAAAATGACATAACCCAACCTCCCTTATATTTATAGATGGACTGACCCAATGCATAAGAAAACCTAACCTAATGATACTAT
The DNA here is from genome assembly GCA_916613615.1 of Steromphala cineraria. Classification (NCBI taxonomy): domain Eukaryota; kingdom Metazoa; phylum Mollusca; class Gastropoda; order Trochida; family Trochidae; genus Steromphala; species Steromphala cineraria. Next base: position 3,777,315 of record OU744726.1, read on the forward strand.
TCCCAGAACAACTGGAAAGTAATAACCTGCAACTTAAAACATATCAATAAAACAGAAAGACTTTAAATGAATAACCACTTTATTATAAAATACACATATATACAACTGTCTGCCACAGTTCCTTAATGAATTTACAATGTAAATGTTCAAATATGTCGACTTCAGAAACGCAACTGTCAGTTCTATGTAGCCCCATCATCATCTCCTTAAGAGCAGTTCGGGTTTAGAAAACATATCACGTAATGTTGTCAATCACTTTCCCTGCTGTAGCTTTTCTCATATCCAAGTTTCCTTAATATAGAATGTTAGCCATTAAAACATGACAAGTTGAAAGACACGTGTGATCAGCATGACTCCTTTTTCAAGAAATGAATTTTATCCATTTAAGTTTAACATATTTTGAGCAAGTACAATGTATGTTGTCACTCAATTCCTAATTTCATCACACGCGTTATCTGCAGTATTGAGTCGCTCATCAATAGGACTTGTGATGCTTAACAGCGCAATATCGAGTATGTAAATTCACTTTTGTTTGTTCTTCCCGTATTTCTATTTGAAAGATATAATTCATGACTGTATCCTTCATTTTGAAAGATTATTTTTGTAATCGATGTCTGCTGCCTCATGCAAGTTTTTCACGAAAATCACAATGCATTTCGTGTTAAGTTATCAATTACTCAATGAAAGAACCCCCGCTGTTTTGAAATGCATAGTTGGGTAAGCTTAAGCCGTGACGCCACAGTTGCTCAACTTTCTAGCATTGCTATAGTGATGCGTTTGGAAATTGTGAGTATTTAAGAGCTGGGAGAAGCATGTCCAGTTCTTATTGTATGCTCGTCACATGTGCAATCACAATCGCTGTATTTCTTCTTTATCCACATGATCTGATTACGGAGAATTGCTTTGTTGGCGTATTCCTTCTGTAGAAGTCGAAAATTCATAAAATTGTAAAGACGGACGGATGGACGCACGGACACAGCCCACACCTATATCTCCCTTCCACTTCGTGGCGGGGGATAATAATAAGAAACACCACGCAGAGTGTAAATGTATATTCATGTGCTTTTATTATTTTCCGATTGATGTTCATTTCACATTACTGGCTGGTATGGACAATTTTTGTTTCAAATGTTCCGTGTGCGCTCGAATAAAATAGTTTGAATGATTGTGGGTAATTTCGTCTTTAGATAGTCACTGATTAGAACCTTCCAAATCGATCTGATTACACACAATCTCTATGAGCAATTTAGAAACCTTTAGTTTACAATGTTATAGTTTTTATCCATGTTCAGATATGTTTATTGACATTAACTCTTATTTATACCAATAAAGTTAACTAATCCTGTACGAGCTTGTTATCGTGTTTCATGCCAGAAATATTTCCAATCATGCTTTACCGTTCTTCCGGAAAGCTGATGATATTCCAGATCAATTTATGATGATGGTTGAGTGTACTGTCCATTGTCATGTTATGTACTTCTTATTATGTCAATCATCCTGTTGGTGTTCGAGAAAGCTGCTTGAATTAGGTCTAACCACGTTATGATGGCCATAATCTTAACCTTTTGAAATCCATCGTCTTTTCATATTCAAAAGTGGACGTGTATAATTTACTATGTAGACAGTCATATAATCGTTTACCAGGTTCAAGAAACAGACTTTGCATTAGTCATTCCAGAAAATCCCAAAAGCCTTTAAAGGCACAACTGCATGTCAAGATTAGTGAATTTACTAAGTTTCATTCAGCTAGCCCTTATGGGTTTTTAAATTATGCTCCTGAAACGCAATTCTAACTGGCCTTTCTATGGAAATTGGAAAAATAAAAAAATCCAGAAAGTTGAAAATCCCAAAATGCAACTACATGCCATGATTGGTCAATGTACTAAATTTCATTGAGCTAGGACAAACTGTCCGAAAACACATTTCTAAGTTACGATTCCGTGGAAACAAAAATAAACAAGCAGCTGACATGGTGGAGCTTTATCTCCTGCAAATTGCACAATATGTATAGGTTTTCCTTATCATATTGCAGATCATCATGCATTATGTATTTAGGATCTCCACGATCAATTTGATAATATATATAAACCAAAGGAGAACATACGATCAAAAAATGTTTCACTAATCTATTGTTTCAAATTCAACACTTTTTATCAATTGGAGTTTACTTGTATTTTTATTGTATTATTTATACTTGCCATTGGTCTTTGATGATATATAGTTCACCACAGTATGAAAAGTAATTGTTCACTCTAAGCGGGATCTGGAGTGGATGTGGCTTTATCCAAGTGTGGGAGATCTTATTTTTTCCCGTACGTGGTTACATGGTTCAGTGGTTCCGTAATTCCGAAATGCTTTTGTTTCCTTGCCATATCTCAAAAGCCGTTCAATAATATTTTGTTAACGAAACTTGGGATCTAGTGGTTGCCTGGTGCCATTTTATTTTGGTTATTCTGAATTTTATATTTTTCTGGTTTCCATGGAAACAGTTTGATCTTAATGCACTTAAGGAGTATATTCCGTTTCCGGGCCATATCTCACAATCCGATGTTCACTGACGTGATTATAAAGTTGTGAAATTGTCATGTTTTTAAAATGTTAGCTGTTATCATTTTCTACCATCGATTACCCTCGCGTGATTTGAACTGTTGAAGTCAGCGCTCTGATGACGCCAACCTTTCACCAACCTTTTTGTCCGACTTTCGGATTAAAACAGAGTTACCATTTTGACAAAATCAATCCTGTTTCCGTTTTCCAATGGCTAGCAAATCTGCTCATCAATATTTTCACTTGAATTCGCCCCTGGAATATCCGTTTGACAGTTGTTACCATTCCGAATAAAATAGCAACTGACAAAGCTATGTGAAAGTTTTAATAAATGACATTGGGTATTCCTTGAATCAAATGATAACATTAAACATTTCGCAAAACGATGGATTATGTATTTGTAATTATGGGACTATGTAGATGTTAGTGAGAACATGTTGCGTGTTAAGTGCTTGAGACAGTCACTTTAGTGGCGCTGAGGTTTAACATATGTTTTCAGTAAAAAATCACATCCGCGAATATGATTAAATTGAATTCGAAATACAAACTCTTTACATTAGTCTTCTAAGTGATATGTTTCCGGTTCACAATCATGTCTGTGTTCGACCTAGAAGCCACCGCAACAATTACGGTCATGATTGGGACAACAACCATGGATTACTGAAGGCCAATAGAAATTGCTTTCCTCAATACTCCTTTGATGTCCTAACCAATCTCGTTTGGGTTTCTATATGTGTTTGGTGAATAGTCAAAATATGGCCTCAAACAAGATTGCAGGTCTAACAGCTCTGTCACTTAATTTTATGTACAGTCCTGAATTTATATTATTACTAAATGTTATGCCTCCTGATGTCAGTTTCTTTCATTGTTGCCCCTTTTTACATTTGACTCTATTTTGATTGACATTTACTGCCTGCAGTTGGTAAAGATTTAGGGGTAATGTATCTTTGTCTTGGTTGCCCTGAATGTGTGTTTCCGTATTGTTTCACCCTGAAGTAGTGTTTACAATTAGAACATACAGGTTTTCTTGATATCGTACATTATCTTTCGAAATTGAATTATTTGATTTTCTGCAACAAGCGATGTGATGGTCATAAAAAATATGATTATATATTCAATTCTAAATCTATTTCTATTCTCCAAAGATGACAAGCATTTTAATATTTGGTTTTTGACAACGTTTGATCCTACTAGCTTACATGTAACAAGATCCTACTTTGTTTATTTTCCTAATATGTAACGTTACATTTGGCATGAATCACTGGACTTAAAACTGATACTATATCATCTTACTGATATGGTATCAGAAATGAAAGAAAAAACATAAGATATGGAGTTTTCCAAGACTTGATGTAACTTAACAATAAACAAGGTACCGAGTATCATTTTTCAATTTCAAAATAAACCACTATTGTGGAAATATTTCATACCTGGACACTGCCAATGTCTATATTCTTTCGTTGGAAGAACAGATTCATTCTCATTACAGGCAGTAAAACATCCATCAAAGAGTAAGTGGTATGAATAAAGAAATCTTCCCCCATTCTCTTCTTCAATCCTTTTGCTTTTGGATCAGTAGCAGTGGAGAACTACGTCAAGAACGAATCAAGGGTTCTGTATATGGCATCTAAGGCTTGGTAGAAGCTTAGCCACCTGACTTGGTGCACTTCCCTGCATTTGATGGATGGTTCATCAAGAAGTTTTTGGACTGCAGAAAGACTGTCATTTCTAAGAGGTGACTTCTTGAAGTAATATAAAAGTGACTCCAGAATCCCCTGGTAATGTTTCATGTCTGTCAAAACAATATCATGTTTACTAGCAAAATAAATGTTCAGGAAACTAAATTTTGATATTTTATAAATTTATATTAAATCATGTTTCTGGGGATGGTTAACATGGCAAAAAAAGAGTCATGAACTATCACATTCTGCATTTTATCATTTTACAATTAAGACACAACATAAACCTAAATGATTTGATAAAAAAAACAATAAAAACCTGGAACATTTTCAGCGGCTTGCTCTGAACAGAGGGCAAGGCGATGAGCAGAACAGTGGGTGTTGATGATGTGCGGATTTTCTCGAAGAAAATGCCCCGTCAGTCCTTGCTTTCTGTCTGTCATCACTGAAGCACCGTCTGTTCCCAATCCTACAAATTACAATATGAATTTAATAATTATCAGAATAAATGTAATGTTAATGCAATAATGACAGTTACACTATAACTGATTTTAAGATTTATGTAGTATAAATCAACCATAAAGGTTGTTTTGATAAATTTGATCAACTATGAAAAGGTTTACCGTTTATCAATGACAAATTATTGTTTGAAATATTAAATGTGATTTGTAATTATTGTTAAATTTCTTTATATATATTTTATTAAAGACAAATCTTCTCAATATGGACATTTCTCTTATTCAGGCTGGTTGTCATAATACTTTTAGTGTTAATATGACATTACATTGAATATAAAGGTCAAATCAATAATAATTGAGAAATGAATATTGAAAAATTAACACTTTATGACTTGTTTAAAATAAATGTCACATACCTGAAACCTTTGCAATTTGTATATTTCTTCCATTCAAGTGCTTGCATATTTCTTGGTATATGCCGTTGCCTGTCGCTGATGTTATTCTCAAGTCGGTGAGATATTTTGTCGAGGGTATCATAGAGATGGGATCAATAACACTAGCAGAAATACATAGCTTATGGTGCCCCATGATATCTGTGCTTTCATCTGTCATGATTGTCAGGACAGGTGACTTTTGTAAACTTTCTGTCACTTCTGAATCTATGGTGTCCGACAAAGACTGCAGAAGATCGCAGGCAGTCTTGTAACTTGAGTAGGAAACATGTTTCTTAACTTGTAGACTGTCCAGATGTGGTGTACCTAAATCAGTCAGAAGTGACAGTAAGCTGTTGTATTTACTTAGAGCAATACCCTCTTTTGCCATCCAATAAACTATTTTGAAACAGGCAAGAATACTATTTTCTTCATTTGATCTTGCAGTCGAAATAGCATTTTCCAAATTTTTCTGTTCAAGTGGAGCCAAGACAGCTCTTTTATGGTCAGAACATGATATATGGCGAGTCAATGTTGTTGTTTTAAAATTGTCTGTACCAAATTCATGACATCGTGTTTGAAAGCTTTTGTTCTCTGCATAATTCACAGTACATAACATTTTCTTTCTTGTCATACTTTAGCCAAAGATATTTTGCTTCCCAGGCTTTCGGTATTTAGTTGTTGTTTATCTTTAGAATTGGCCGCACTATCTTTATCATCAGTATTTTTTGTCTGCTCGTTCTCACCTATTCTGAAGAATTTAGAAATGTCATTATTTGTGGCTTTATCGTCTAGCAGATGCTTTCGCGGCATTTTGACAGCTCTACTTCCGGTGAAACCGAACTCCTTGAACCAACCTATTCATTCGTTTAACACTACAAGCGATGTTAAGAGTTTCATTACTGAGCTCCCTACAGTGTCGAAAAAGCAATGTTTAGAGTTTGTTTACCGGAAGTCAACGTTTGAAGCTAATCGCTGCCATTCTGAGTGATATTTTATTGATTTTAGATAAAAGAAAAATCTGAGTGTGAGAATTTTGATAACAGTGCGATATAATCTCGCATTTAGCAATTTTTTAAGGGATATTTTTAATTTATGTGCGATAATATCGCGATATCGCGGCCTAAGTCAATCCCTGATTTAAAGGCACAACTGCATGTCAAGATTAGTGAATTTACTAAGTTTCATTCAGCTAGCCCTTATGGGTTTTTAAATTATGCTCCTGAAACGCATTTCTAACTGGCCTTTCTATGAAAATTGGAAAAATAAAAAAATCCAGAAAGTTGAAAATCCCAAAATGCAACTACAGTACATGCCATGATTGGTCAATGTACTAAAATTTCATTGAGCTAGGACAAACTGTCCGAAAACACATTTCTAAGTTACGATTCCGTGGATCAAAAATAAACAAGCAGCTGACATGGTGGAGCTTTATCTCCAGCAAATTTCACAATATGTATAGGTTTTCCTTATCATATTGCAGATCATCATGCATTATGTATTTAGGATCTCCACGATCAATTTGATAACATATATAAACCAAAGGAGAACATACGATCAAATTTTTTTTCACTAATCTATTGTTTCCAATTCAACACTTTTTATCAATTGGAGTTTACTTGTATTTTTATTGTATTATTTATACTTGCCATTGGTCTTTGATGATATATAGTTCACCACAGTATGAAAAGTAATTGTTCACTCTAAGCGGGATCTGGAGTGGATGTGGCTTTTTCCAAGTGTGGGAGATCTTATTTTGTCCCGTACGTGGTTACATGGTTCAGTGGTTCCGTAATTCCGAAATGCTTTTGTTTCCTTGCCATATCTCAAAAGCCGTTCAATAATATTTTTTTAACGAAACTTGGGATCTAGTGGTTGCCTGGTGCCTTTTTATTTTGGTTATTCTGAATTTTATATTTTTCTGGTTTCCAAGGAAACAGTTTGATCTTAATGCATTTAAGGAGTATATTCCGTTTCCGGGCCATATCTCACAATCCGATGTTCACTGACGTGATTATAAAGTTGTGAAATTGTCATGTTTTTAAAATGTTAGCTGTTTTCATTTTCTACCATCGATTACCCTCGCGTGATTTGAACTGTTGAAGTCAGCGCTCTGATGACGCCAAACTTTCACCAACCTTTTTGTCCGACTTTCGGATTAAAACAGAGTTACCATTTTGACAAAATCAATCCTGTTTCCGTTTTCCAATGGCTAGCAAATCTGCTCATCAATATTTTCACTTGAATTCGCCCCTGGAATATCCGTTTGACAGTTGTTACCATTCCGAATAAAATAGCAACTGACAAAGCTATGTGAAAGTTTTAATAAATGACATTGGGTATTCCTTGAATCAAATGATAACATTAAACATTTCGCAAAACGATGGATTATGTATTTGTAATTATGGGACTATGTAGATGTTAGTGAGAACATGTTGCGTGTTAAGCGCTTGAGACAGTCACTTTAGTGGCGCTGAGGTTTAACATATGTTTTCAGTAAAACATCACATCCGCGAATATGATTAAATTGAATTCGAAATACAAACTCTTTACATTAGTCTTCTAAGTGATATGTTTCCGGTTCACAATCATGTCTGTGTTCGACCTAGAAGCCACCGCAACAATTACGGTCATGATTGGGACAACAACCATGGATTACTGAAGGCCAATAGAAATTGCTTTCCTCAATACTCCTTTGATGTCCTAACCAATTTCGTTTGGGTTTCTATATGTGTTTGGTGAATAGTCAAAATATGGCCTCAAACAAGATTGCAGGTCTAACAGCTCTGTCACTTAATTTTATGTACAGTCCTGAATTTGTATTATTACTAAATGTTATGCCTCCTGATGTCAGTTTCTTTCATTGTTGCCCCTTTTTATATTTGACCCTATTTTGATTGACATTTACTGCCTGCAGTTGGTAAAGATTTAGGGGTAATGTATCTTTGTCTTGGTTGCCCTAAAAGGGTGTTTCCGTATTGTTTCACCCTGAAGTAGTGTTTACAATTAGAACATACAGGTTTTCTTGGTATCGTTCATTATCTTTCGAAATTGAATTATTTGATTTTCTGCAACAAGCGATGTGATGGTCATAAAAAATGTGATTATATATTCAATTCTAAATCTATTTCTATTCTCCAAAGATGACAAGCATTTTAATATTTGGTTTTTGACAACGTTTGATCCTACTAGCTTACATGTAACAAGATTCTACTTTGTTTATTTTCCTAATTTGTAACGTTACATTTGGCATGAATCACTGGACTTAAAACTGATACTATATCATCTTACTGATATGGTATCAGAAATGAAAGAAAAAACATAAGATATGGAGTTTTCCAAGACTTGATGTAACTTTAACGCCTTCATTCGCCAATAAACAAAACATCAGTCAGTTCTTAATCTATAAATATACCTGATACACATCAATTATGAATTAAAATAAACTTACTCATTACCAAGAAAAGGGCAGTCAGTAAAAAGAAACATAATATTTTAAATTTATGAGGACTTTTAGAAATGTATTCATTTTAAAGAGTGTAAAAAGCATTTCAAATTAAGACGACCTTTTCCTTGTAGAATCTGCGTTTTCATGAAGAAAAAATATACATGGTAGTGTAATGCAATGCATTTCAACTTTGATCTAATGTTTCATTTATTCCATAATGTTTTATGGTTTAAAATTTGACATATGGTGGTGTAAATATATTCTCCGTTGTCATAAAATCCAAACCATTTTTAATAATAGTTGGAAATAATTTCAAATTCGTATGATGTATACAGAATGAGGCAGTTAAAGCTGATGAGTTTCCCATTACGGGAGTACTCAAATTACTGGTGGCTATTAAGTAAATGTCATGATAAAATCGAATCATAACGTTTTAAGAATTGTAAATGTCAATATTCCATCGAGGCAAAACATCCTCCTGTAGCAATATTCCTTTTTTTGAGACAGTGATATCTAACACATAGTGTGTTTATCAAAAAGACATTTCGTTTGTCCGAAAGACACCTTTCACATGTTTATGATCAAAGGTTGTAGTTCTTTCACCTAATGTGATGAGATTCCCTATCTCTTATGGTTAAAAAGTGTTTGTTAAAAACGAAAATGTCCGCCAGGAGTTTATACATTAATGGATCACGTTATTTTATTGTGGAAATCGGCTTGATCAATACACTGAAGCGGCCATTCAATCCCTATTGTATGTGTTGTGCTGTATTGACCAGCCTTGAATATGAATATATCGACTTACTTGTAGTATTCATTGAGTTTTGTTTTTGGAATTTGCATCTTTCAGTTCATACATGCTTTTCTGAACATTTGATAGACGCTAATACAGTGTCGTATGACAACTTTGTACACAATATTATTTGAGTGATATTGTTTCACTGATATTTCAGCTACTTGAATCTAATGCATGAAATTGCTTTCGTATATTGTAGGCATCGGGAATATTCCTTTCGTGGCCTTAGAGTAACGATAAGCGAAAACAATATTGGGTAGTCATGGCAGCCCTACATTTCAAGTATATAAAGATTTGAAATATGAAATGGGCAATAGAAAAACTACAAATATTCTTTAAGTCATTACACATTTTTGGTTTCGGCATTTTATTAATCTGTTTCACTAATGTAATCAAGGACGCTAATAGTATTACATCTGTTAATAGCAAATTTTGACTGATAAAACGTCGTGATACCCAGTCTGATAACTTTTCAACAAGATTGTGTTGATGAACATTTTTGTCGTGTCCAAAAAGACATATTCACTCGAGTATCAGTTCGATATCTTTATGTATTTGTGTGTGTCTGATTGATATTTTTCTTATTTTGTATATTGTCAATACATAATTGCAATATATACGATGAACAACCATGTCATAGTATATTTCTAAATATGTATATTAACCACTGACAACACGAGTATAACCCATTGTCTCCCAGCTGTAATATTAAGTTATATCATGTATGTTAACATGAAGCGATTATGATAATGTCACATTTATAAATTGACCATTAACATAATTATTTTGCCTAAAAGTCACCTTTTTACAAAGAATTAGGATTGAGCGCAATTCCTTGCTTTGTTAGTTTGCTGGTCTCTCACGCAAATGGTGCGGGTTCGAATCCTTTATTTTATTGGTGGAAGCACCAAATAATTGGAACTTCGGCCTCGTTCTGCGTGTGATATTTTATCATTTGTACTTGTATTAAGTTTAGCCAGTTGTTTCAATGGGTATCTGAAAACGAGAAGTCTTTAATATATATTTCTTAATAATATTATTCCTTAAGGGAAATGATAAAATGTGTGCGCTTAAAGCATGTCTTGCATGGATAACGTACAATACACATTGACTCTTATTATTCACATTATTAGATGACAATGAGTAAAACCTCAAACATTCCTTAATATCACAGAATGTGTTTGACAAGACATAAACTTTCTTTAAATTCCCCCTTTTATCGTGACTTGATCTGTGTCTAGAAGCTAACAACCTCCACAATGATTAATCCTCTGTAAAGAAAGCACTTATATTTGAAGAGTACCGAATTGGTTCAGAATGTACGTGACTCTTTACCTTTAAATGTTCTACTCCGCCAAAGGGCACTTCAAGTAAACGTTCACCTTATTGTATCTTGTTAAACAATTCATGCTGTTTCTACATGTACCATAGTGGAAAGGGTGTAAGTTGAAATAGGATTGAATAAATCGTTTACTGAGACCGAAATCTATTTGTCTGGAAATCTATCTGTTGACGTTCTGTCTCAGTCACAAGTTCAGACACCAATTCAAATTAAGTAGAGGAGATTTGTACGTTGCAGACCGGAGTTTATTCACTTGTCCATGTCATGTGTTACTTCGATTGCGCCAAACAGGTTTGGTCAGTGGGACTGTATCATTGTCATCCAACGGGTGTTATCAGCATCCTAGATGGTTGGTCTTCATCATATCATTACTTATAACTGTTATGAATGTTACAACTGCATATTTCTTGCCACAGCAAAACATTGTAGGATACGTGTAGTCATGAGTATGAATTTGTACGTTATTAGGTTGATGAAGTCATTAGTTCCCTTTAATAAAGGTGGTCAATGTTTAACACTTATTTGAATAGATTGATTTACGAAAATGAGTTGTTACGGACGTTTGTGTAGTGAAACCGATTTTTCATTTAAGCTTTCCTTAACATGGGATGAAGTATTGAATCGTTATAAAACATGAAAATTAAAAGGAACATATGGTAGTCCCATTTGAATTATTAAAGTGATTAATTGCCAAAATTTATTACACTTGTGTTATGAGATTGTTTGAGCATTTCTCTTTGTTTTTATACACAGGGGATTCGAGCACACATTATGTACGAAAGTGAATGATAATACAAGACTATATATCATACTAGGTTCATCATAAAAACGATTAAATCATTTACCAAAGACCTTGGCCTGTTGTCAGAATGCTAATGTTTTCTTACATTCTTAAACTTTTTATTTGTGACATGATAATGAAATGACTTTTGATGTATATTATTAGGTTGAGGAAATCATTATTTTCCTTTCAATATGAGGTGGTCAATGTTTACATCTTTGATTAATTTACGCAAATGTGTTTACACATGTTTAGTTTAACGTATTGTATTCTACGCTTTCCTTTACATTGGATGAAAAATCGAATCTGTATAAAACATGAAAATGGAAAGAAACGTGTTATGGCAATCTCTTTTGAATTTTTAAGTGGTATAGTGTTTGGTTATAATTTGAAAAAAACACTTGTGTATTAGCTATGTGATTTTCAAGCGTTTTTCTTGTGGCACACAAGTGAATAATAATACTAGACTTATCCTTGTGGTTCAGGATAAAAACGATCAAAACATTTGGTTGAGATCCTGACCTCAATGCTGAAGTTTTCTTAGATTCTAAAACTTTTATTTGTTAACGATAATGAAATGACTTTTGATGGAAGCTATCAAGGAGAATGCAACCTATAGTTTATGTACAGCGTCTTCCCTAAGGGATTTCAAGATGACCTGAGCATGACAAAATCTGATTCACAGGTGAGTATTAATTTGTTTTTTGGTTCTCTAGCCGTTTTTTTGGCTTACAAGTGTTATATATCTATTCTGTTGTTTGTAATGTTCTTTCTACATTGGATATAGTTTTTGCTTACACAACGTGATCTTGAATGTGTATTTTAAGAAGTTAACATTTTGGTAGGCAAGTTTGTATGAGTCACAAGTGGTAAAAGGTTCATTTCTTTTGTTCCATAGGCGTTTTGGACTTTACACTGTTATGTATATTTTCTGTCGTATGTAATGTTCTTTCTACATGGATATATCTCTGCCTGCACAACGGGATCTTGAATATGCATGTTAAGATGTTAACATTTTGGTAAGCAAGCTTGGCATAAGGCAATAGTGGTAGAACAAAAAAAGAAAGTCAAACTCTGTTAATAGTAAACTATTGTAATACATATCCGGTTGGTTTTGATGGTTGTCCTTCTTCATCACATTAGCGTCTAATATGCCCTATCAAATAAGTTGACATATATAAACAAGATGAATCAATTAGAGATACATTGCAAGATAATACGTTTCCTCATACCTTCCTGAACATCAATAACAATCACAAACATCATTTTCATAGTAAACAGGTTTTGTATGAATGTCCCAGTCTCTTCATGGAAATATACTCTCTACAGTTTTCGGCCCCTTGTTTTATTCCAATCAGCTCTAAGCATAGTTCTCATATATCCAATGAACTATGTTTAAACAGTCCGATTTGAACAGTGATTCGTCTGTATCGTCATACCACAGGTGTATGAAAATTGAAACTGTTGTTCCTTGAAATGAAATGATGGACCAACTCCATCCAACACTCAACTGGTTCTGCCGATTGAGCTAACAAGGTCTTGATTAGAATAAATATTTAGTAAGTATAATAAGGTTTCCCTATTTCAAATAACGTTTATAACATTCATAATTTCATTTAAGTTTGTGACTCTAATTAAAGAGATGTGAAGGAGGGAACTCCTTGTTGGGCAAATCTGTTATTTTCATTGATTTCTATCTGCAGAATAGCTGCTACTCTTCAAGGACACTATTAAGACTCATTTATTGATCCTTTCCTGGCCACACGGTGATTACAATTCTTTTGCTTGCCTTCAGATTCTAATTTCGTTATCTTAATAAACCAACCCAGGCTGAAATTGAACTTTAAATGTAAAGTTAATTTTGCTTATATCAATTTTGATGTAGATAAACTTGATACTCTCATAATCGAATTGACTAGCATGTGTACATTCTGTTTTTTAAAAAATGTTATGGTTTAGAAAACTTGTTTAAGATGGCGGAGTTGAATCAGTAAATGGTAAGACGATGCAGTAAATGTTGGTTGTCTGTCAAAATAGGCATATTATTTTATATTGGATATTGCATCTTACCCTATGATATAAAATAAATAGCCATATATCGATGTCAGCTGTGAAAACAAACTTGGAAAATGTTGAGTTCTTGGCAATAATGTCTTATCCGAGAAGTGAGAATCGGCAACCATAAAGCAATTTTAAATAAACATTACTGTAAGGCTCGCCCCTTTCACTTCTCAGATGAATGAAATGGAATACAAAGACAAGATAGTAAATCCTGATGACTGCAATGTGTCTTTGAATGATGCCTTTGAATTGCAGCCGTAAGAATTCCTACAAGATAACTATTAAAAGTTGTTATCGGATTACAGAGTTTGGCAAGTGAAATATTAACGTTTTATGGTTTTTGACTCCACCATTGCTTTAGGTAGAAACAAGAATCATGCATTGTTCATTGTTCTAATGAATATTACAGCTGGTAATATGAAATGTTTCTAACATATTTCTTTCTTTAATCGGCAATCATTTACTAGAGCATTCAATTAATAATTCATCATTGTCATAATGTTACTGTAAAATATCTCTTAAGGATAAACGGATACTTATGCAGTACCAACAAGGGGAAATCCAATTTGTAATCAAAGGATTGCGTCTTCAAATGGATGAGTTGTATTGAACTAATTGTTAAATTATTGTAAATCTTGTTGAAGTTGTTAATGGAGGAAGATCACCAATGATCTTATCAAAACTTTAAGGTATACAATTTCTGTTGTCGTACAAAGTAATGTTATGTTGTTTTTTTTTGTACAAAGTATTTCATTAATTTCTTATATTGCTCCTTTGATAGAAATTTTTTTATACTCGAGTCATATCTTAAAATGACTCATCCTTTATCGTAATCTTAAAAACACCACATGTTTGTATGACAGACCATGATGTATGTCAATTGACAGTTCAATCAAACAGAAGTGTGAAGGGAAAACATTACTGTATTAAAGTGGATATGATTCTGTTGCTCATCTATAACTTTCTCAAACTATATCATCTTTAGCATGAAGTTGTTATCAATTTGATGAACCTATATAAATATCATATACAGATTGAGCAAAACAAGCTGTGTATTTGAATTATGGATTGCTGACATTCGAGAGTGCTTGCAAATAAAGATAAATGATTTTAACAAGGCATCTGAACTTCAGTCAACATGATGAATACGACTTTTAGCGTAACTAGTGTTCAGGAAAGCCCGACATTCATTATAATATTGAACCAATGATAAAAATATTACAAAAAGATAAATTGACTTCACATAGACAACAAATGTCCACTTAAAAACAAATGCTCTGCTTAAAAAGCAAATTTAAGTATTGTTTGAATCTTATTTACATTGTTGATACATTAGAAATGAACAAAGGTAATACAGAAGACGAACACTGGTTTATTCAACTCATTCAAGATCGATGAAAATTTTGACAGATGCAAAACTGTATTGAATGAACTGTCTTGTTCTTCCTTGATTGTATTTCCAATCAATAAAAACATTATAAACTTTTTGAAAGATATTTTATTATCCTTACAAACGTTATTGGATTTTGTTCACCTTTGAAAATAAGCATCAGAGAATGTATTGTGCACGTTTTGAATGTTGTATATTTGCTTTCCTTTCAGAGGATTTAGTTAAGGTAATTATTGTTGATATGATATAAATATTCTGATAAGGAAAAGGATATCAAAACAACATGAATATCTATTGCTTATATTATCACAAAAAGATATACGCTGTGCACATATGGAGATGCTTTATCCAAAAATATGAAACCGTACAACTTATCCATTCTACATGTACCCTTTACATATACAAAAATTATAATGTAACGCTTGGAGGCCTTGCATGAATTTATGAATTTGTTATAACTACAACAACCTATCAAATAACAGAGTCAAACTATAGTAGTCCAACATCGTTGCAAACCATCATGATGGGTATATAGATAAACCTTAATAGATTATCTAACAAATTGTATTACCCAAAGATTAGGCGTTAATATTTAAACCATTAGCAACTGGAAATAGAGAAATAAGATAAAATAATGATTGCAAAAGCGAAATGATTAAGCAGCATAACTGTTCATCATCATATCATCAGCAAAATAAAAAAGGTGAACTGCTTTAAAGAAATAAAAAATCCTGTATTCACCAACAGTTTTGAAATTAAACAACTCAAATGAAGCCATTTTCACTTCATGCTTAAATGAGGGAAAATTAATGATATTCAATTAACATTCCAAAGGTGCACGTGAATTTCACATTTAACAGTATTTAAATATATTAGAAAGCAATTTTGTAATATTATAATTGTTTTAATCCGACGTAATTCAGCAATTTAATCCAACGAGTGTTGATGTAAAACAGCAATAAACAATGATTCGACCATATGCTTTCTGTCAGTGAAGAACTGGAGTTTTCAAAAATATTATTTGTTTTCATTTTTTACCATAGATTGCCCTCATGATTTGAATTGTTGAAGTCAGCGCTCTGATGACTACTAGAGGAACTTTACTATCACCTGATCAACCTTTTTGTCAGACTTCCAGGTTCCAAGGTTCCAGGTAGCGATTTGGACAAATCAATCCTATTTCCGTTTTCCTAAGGATAGCAAATCTGATAAGCAATAATTTTACTTGAATTCGCCTCTTGATTTTCCGTTTGACAGTTGTTCCCTAATTGTTACCATTACGAATAAAATAGTACGTTTTTGATTAAACGTCATTATTTATACTTACCGTAGACAAGTGACCTTAGCCTGTTAGCCATATAACATGCAATCGACTCATTCCCACTGATGTAATGAAACTTCATTACCCAGAACAATCGGAGTTATCCGCCCGTCACTAGCCCACTAGGTGGCGTGACCTGTCATCCAATTAGATTCATTCACATTACCTAGGAGTCCCAATTAACGACGGATACGTAAGAGGGGAGGCGGGCGGGAGTGACGACGGTCACTTGTCTACGGTAAGTATAAATAATGACGTTTAATCAAAAACGTACTATTATTTGGATACTAACCTCCGACAAGTGACCTTAGCCTGATACCACAGAAGGTGGCGGGAAGGATTCGTCGCCAGAGCGGTAACTCTCAAGATTGTCCTGAAGGTCGACGACCTAGCTAGCGACTGTTTTAATCGGGAAATTGTCTGACCTCCTAGGTCGACGACCCTCAACTAAAACCCACACCACACAATAGTTGTTAGATTAAAATGTGAATTAACCAACTCACTATATGAGTGACTACATCGACGGGTCGGGAGTCACTAATGTGGAAGGTTGCGCCCCCTACCTTGGGGAGCCCTTGTGGTTCGCTGCTGTGCAACAACCTGCGCCCCTAGACGGCTTACGCCCTCTAGGTTCCCCGTAGAGACATCGCGCAAGTAGTGGTTGACGAACGCCAAGCTCGACTTACAAAGCAGCCGGCCATGACGTCCGCCACCGAGAGATTACTGTGATGGCCATGGTCACCAAATAGGCTCGAATCTCGTGCGGGTCGATCTGCGCAGGCCCTTATAGGCGTCTGCTATCGGTAGACTCCCTCCAACTGCCTCCTGTCAATCTTCAATTAGCTCGTTTGGGAGTGGGACAGGAAAACCTGCGCCTCCTCTGTCTCAGTGTCCGCGTCCCCCTATGGTGACACATAGAGCACGCACCGGACATGAGACGTCCCGCTCGTCCGCCGGTTCGACGGACGGAGAGATTGACGGCAGTGTGAAAGTTCCCGCGTTCGTCAGCGCTTTGGTTCTTGCATTAAACACTGGTGCAAGTTCCAAAGTCGTTGAACCTCATATCTCACCCCAACCCTGAGCAAATCGCCTTGCAACACGTGCAATTCTGATATCCTGGCCGCTGACCCCATAGCCACCAAGAAGGTAGTTCTAATGTTGAGACGCAGCAGCGCCGTGTTTGTCAGCGGTTCATAGTGTTCAGATAGGAGGTGATTACGCAACACAACCAAGACCCCCCTTCCGGCGGTCTTAACTTAACGATGAATATGTCCTCCCGGAGTCCTTCTCGCGAAGGACGGCCCTAATGACTGCGAGACTCGTGTTGAAGAAAGAGGCCTTAGGCTCCTTCCCGTGCGCAGGCGGACGGGAAACTCAGCGATCTGAGTTAGCGTCACTACTCACACATCAAGCCCTTCCCGCAAAAGTCATAAAAGGAAGCCCATTGAAATCGTACAGTTTGCGCGTGGAGGACTGCTAAGAGGTCGCCACTGCGCTGGCCACCGTCTCCCAAAGCCCAGCGCCCTTCAATCCGTCTTCCCTGAGGAGCCTAGATGGGTGGTGAGGCTACCGGGAGTTCCGACCTCTGGCGATCGTAGATCACTAGAGGCGAGAGAAGACGGGTCGGCCACTGGTGACACGTAAATTGGCAACTGCTGATTGCCTCGTGTCGCGAAAAGCAGACATTCGGTTCGAACACTCGAGGGTGCCACACCCACTCCATGAAACGGAGGATGATCAGGGTGTATACCGCTCTGATTGAGCTGTTTAGATTGTTCACAAGCGAAACAACTCTATAGCCAGATGTAACAGTGATCCGGCCTAGGCCGATCCCAGTTGTTGATCAATCAAGCCGATGTTGAGCTGTTTGTGTGAATACACAACACCTGGTTCATGCGATGGTTTAACCATCCTCAGGTGTGCGTTACAGATCTGTGTAGACGCGTCAACGTACCACTGACTCTTGTCTAGAGGTTGCCCGAGGGCACTCCTGCTAGAGCATGAAGTCGTTCTGCCACTATAAAAGGTGGTGAGTGAACGAACGTGAGCGCTGAAGGCTATCTGAAGAAGCGAAAGATGGAGTCTCCATCCCCCTCCCTCGTATAGACTTGAGCTGACGTCAAGAACCCTAGAAAGCGTTACTACTGCAGGAGCGTGAGAGGCTCACGACCCGCGTGTGCTAACACTTCCCTGTGGCATCCCATGCCCCCCCTGGCGACCAGGGCCTGTCTTAGCCACCGGCCAGACGCCTAAGGAGACGAACGTTGTCGTCGGTATAAAATCCCCCCTTGCCTCTGTCCTCAACCTGGAGCCCTGGCGAGAAGGCACCGATGTGTCAGACGGCGAGGAGACCAGCGACACGCTGGTCCAAAGGGGGCAGGCTGATGGACGCCTCCCTGACCGGCGCAATGACGTCGTCCTTAAACGCCTTAAGGTCGAAGTGATGAGGCGTGGGCGCGATGCAACGCTTCCTCGCCTTCTAGGGCACCCCCACGCCGTGGGGAGTCAGCCGTGAAGGTTATAGGGCCATCCTGAGACGTATCCCACGAAAGGGAAGCGTCGGGAAAACCATTCAAGTGCCAGGGGGTCCCAAGGGACCTGTCCAAGTTCAAGGACCCTAAGTCCGACGCCACTCGTTCAGCCTGTGGTAGAAATCGGACCCGGGGTGGGTCGCCTGGCCGCCCTGGAGCGCTGTTGCAGCTCACCCTTCCGGATGGAAAAGCGGAAGCACTAGCGCTGCTCCTAGGGAGCACCGACTCCCATCCAGCCAGGAATTCCTGCCCAGGCGGCAGACCACGTGAGGGACGTAGCACGCCGACTCCCGAGAGACACAGCACCCGCAGAACCCCACGTAAGTGGACGCGAGTCGGAGGGGACTAGGTCCAATTCGTGAATAAATAGCTTGAGGATAAGGCGGAAGAAAATCCCCACTAGACAAGGGGAGAGCGCCTGCCGTCTCGAACTTAAGTGCAACCGGATTATCTAAGAGGAAAGCACCTGGAGCGCTTCGCCAGTATCAAGCAAGCAAGCGTCGCACCCCCTGACCCACCAGCGTCAGAAGTGTCAGGCGCTAGTCCCAGGTGGACATGACCCCTTCTGTCCTGCGAACCTGAGCAAAAGAAGCACTACCAAGTGACAAGCGTCAATCACCTCTCCAACCAGGTGCTCCCCCTAGAGGGACGCTCCCTTAAGCTAAAAGTGAGATACACGAGCGCGAAGAGCGGCCAAGCACACGTTAATCCCCGATCAACGGACCATGAGAGCTCACAAACCAATCAGCGTCAATCACCGCTCCACTCAGGTGTTCCCCCTAGAGGGACGCTCCCCTTAGTTAAGAGTGAGAGACGTGAGCGCGAGGGGCGGCCAAGCCCACATAAGTCCCCCGATCAGCGGAGCGGAAGAGCTCACCAAACAATCAGCGTTGATCACCTCTCCACTCAGGCGTACCCCCTAGAGGGACGCTCACCTGAGCTAAGAGTGAGAGGCGAGAGGCGGCCAAGCACACAAGCGCACATTAATCCCCGATCAGCGGAGCGGGGAGAGCTCACAAACCAATCAGCGTCAATCACCTCTCCACTCAGGTGTTCCCCCTACAGGGACGCTCACCTGAGCTAAGAGTGAGAGACATTAGCGCGAGTGGCGGTTAAGCACACAAGCGCACATTAATGCCAGATCAGCGGAGCAGGGAAAGCTCACCAACCAATCAGCGACAATCAACTCTCCATTCAGGTGTTCCCCCTAGAGGGACGCTCACCTGATCTAAGAGTGAGAGATGTGAGCGCGAGGGGCGGTCAAGCACACAAGCGCACATCAACCCCCGATCAGCGGAGCAGGGAGAGCTCACAAATCAATCAGCTTCAGAGCTAACCAATTAGCGTCAGACGCAATTCCAAGGTAGACACGAACAGTGAGATCGCCTCACCTTCTGTCCCGTGACCCCGAGCGTCAAGCGCACTACCAAGCCACATGCGTCCCCACCTCTCCACTCAGGCGATCTCCCTAGAGGGAAGCTCCCCTGAGTTAAGAGTGAGAGACACGCGCGCGAGAGAGCGCCCAAGCGCACGTCCAATCAAGTGCCTACTCACTAGTAGACGTTAGGGAAGCGCACAGGCACGCGCGAAGCGTGTGGCGCTTGCCCAATCCGTGAACTTGAGCGTCAAGCACACTAATAGCGACACACGTCAGTCCCCTCCCCCAGACGCTTCCCATAGAGGAAAGCTCCCCTGAGTTAAGAGCGAGAGACACGAGCGCGAGGAGGCGGCCAATCGCACAAGCACACGTCCCAGCAAGCGCATAAGCACACGTCCAAGCAAGCGCCTACTCGATAGTAGACACTAGGGAACATACGTCCGACACCAGGGAGGACGGAATGTCAAACTCCCCTGCGTCCTCGGAAATAATGAGGTCCGATCTCTCCGGCGACACGCCATGCCTGTGGCGGCAGACGAACCCTGGGTCACGCGCCTAGAAGCCTTGCAGCGGCTCTGCGCCTGTGCTGCTCGGGGGAGAGATCCTCACACTCCACGCACCGGTTATCCTCCGGGCAATTGTTCCTACACAGGAGACAGACGACATGAGGGTCGTAGCTCGCCGACTTGCGTGACCTGCACCGTCCGCAGAACGCCCGGTACGGGGTCGCTGAGTCGCAGCGAACTAAGTCCCATCCCCTGTAAGGGATTTTGACAAGCGAGCGCTAGGCGTCTGCGAGTCAATCCAATGGGGGAGAGAACGCGTAGAGCGTCTCTAACACCCCTGTCCAACGGGGGGGAGAGCGCGGCCGCGCCTCACTCACCGAATCCTATCCTGAACCTCAGGCGCCAGCGGCAGCCTATGCAGCGCAGGTCAGACGAACTTGCACGACAAGCGCACACAAGTGCCACGCGTCAGTTGACCCTCCGCTCAGCCGCTTCCCATGGAGGGAGCTCCCCTGAGTTAAGGGCGAGAGCCAAGAGCACGAGGTAACGCCCACGCACAAGCACACGTCCAACCAAACACCACGCGACTAGCGCACAGCGGTAGAAGTCCAGACGCCAAGTGCGCGAGACACCTAGCGCCAGGAAGGCGGCAGGCGGCAAGCGCAGGCGAAAACCAACGGCACACAAGTCACCAAGCGTCAGGAAGACGACAGGCGACAAGCGCGGCCTAATCCAAACGCCACTAGCTTGCGAGACACCTAGCGGCAGGCGGCAAGCGCAGGCGAAATCCAACGGCACACGAGTCACCAACCGTCAGGAAGACGGCAGGCGACAACCGCGGCCTAATCCAAACGCCACTAGCGTGCGAGACACCTAGCGCCGGGAAGGCGGCAGGCGGCAAGCGCAGGCGAAATCCAACGGCACACGAGTCACCAACCGTCAGGAAGACGGCAGGCGACAACCGCGGCCTAATCCAAACGCCACTAGCGTGCGAGACACCTAGCGCCGGGAAGGCGGCAGGCGGCAAGCGCAGGCGAAATCCAACGGCACACGAGTCACCAACCGTCAGGAAGACGGCAGGCGACAACCGCGGCCTAATCCAAACGCCACTAGCGTGCGAGACACCTAACGCCGGGAAGGCGGCAGGCGGCAAGCGCAGGCGAAATCCAACGGCACACGAGTCACCAACCGTCAGGAAGACGGCAGGCGACAAGCGCGGCAAGCGCTAATCCAAGCGCCACACGAGATACCTAGAGCTAGGCAGGCGATCAAGTGTAGGCGGCAGTAGCGCTAGCTGTCACTGCAGCGAGGTAGAGCGACTGTCCGTCGCCCGGGCTGCACGTGCTGCACGACCGCAATCGACAACCCGTGCACCACCAGTCCAAGTTAACACGGCTGTGTCAACTAGCAAAAACACCTGTCTGAAACACAGAATTCACTCGCGAGGAATGAAAACGAGAAAGACAGATGGAATACCTGACTAAGGTAAGCAATAGAGTCAATAAACAACAAAACACGTTAATTAATATAGCTCAATACAATCGGAAGAGATACAGAAACACGTCTGCACACTACCGACTCTGTAATGTGAATGAATCTAATTGGATGACAGGTCACGCCACCTAGTGGGCTAGTGACGGGCGGATAACTCCGATTGTTCTGGGTAATGAAGTTTCATTACATCAGTGGGAATGAGTCGATTGCATGTTATATGGCTAACAGGCTAAGGTCACTTGTCGGAGGTTAGTATCCAAATAATAGCAATTGACAAAGCTTTGTGGAACATAAAATAAAGAACATTTGGTGTGTCTTGAATCAGTTTAATTATGTAGTTGTCGGGACGAGTGAGTCGGAAAGCTATTGCATGGTAAGTTTTCAGTAATAAATAAAAACGCAAATATAATTCGAAATGAAAACACTTTCTGTTGGGTTTCTAAGTGAAATGTTTTCGGTTCAAAATAAACTCTGTGTTCGCCCTAGTACACACCACAATAATCACTTTTATTAAAACATACTGGTTGGGACAACGACCTTGGATTACTGAAGGCCAATAGAAAATTACTCTCCTCAATAATCCTTTCATGTCACAACTAATCTCGTTTGTGTTTCTATTGTGTTTGGTGTATAGAGAACATCCGACCTAAAACAGGAGTGCAGGTTTAATAGAGATGTAATTTAAGTTGATGTATAGGTCTGAGTTTGTATTATAACTGAAATATTATGTTTACCAATAGCAGTTTCTTTCATTCTTCCCCATCCCCCCTCTTCATATTTGACATTTACTGCCTGTAGTTGGTAGAGATTTTAGGCTTAATGTATCTTTGGTTTGGTTGCCTTGAATGTGTGTTTCTATTCTTTCTATTTGTCAAGACTACTTCAAGTTTTGACAAATAGCAAGAAAATAATGAAGAATAGAAAAATAAAGTCGAGTTAGGCTGTCAGGAACATGCCACACTTCAATTTAATATGATCAACAAAATGCAGAATTTTACATTCAAGTGGTATTTATGACGTTTATATTTGTAATAGTTCCTTGAATGTTTCCCTGAATGTCAGTTTCAATCAAAAAGAATATTACACGTCCATCATGATTTCCAATACATGTACTCATTAACAACAACTAATTTCTCATCAGCTATGAGAATGTTTAGAAATGTGCATACAAATTATTTCAAATTAAAATGACATTTTCCTTGTAGAATCTGCGTTAACATGAAGTAAAAATATATATGGTAGAATAATACAATGCATTTAAACTTTGAACTAATGTTTGATTTATGCGGTAATATTACATGGTTTCAAAGTTTAACATAGTGGTGTCACAATATTCTCCCGCGTCAATCATATCAAATCATTTTTAATAATAGTTGGAAACAATTTCATATTGTTATTATGTATACAACATGAAGCAGTTAAAGCTGATTAGTTTTAGAAACGTTCCCATTACGGGAGTACTCAAATCACTAGTGGCTATTAAGTAAATGTCAAGATAAAATCGAATCATAAAGTTTTAAGAAAAGTGAATGTCAAGGAAAAGTATCTGCCTGTAGCAATATTCTTCTGTTTGAGGCAGTGATATTTAGAGATGCGGAAAAGTTTCGCCACGAAAAACGTATTACTACCATTATCAGATTATGCTTCTCAGCAAAAGTAAGACATTCTCGGTAAAATAACACAACTGATTTCTCCATGCATGATGATAACAGGCACTGCACAACTTCTCGTTATCACTTTTTTCCACTTGAACATCAGTAACTCCTTACACAACATTGAAGCTTTCAACTATAACTTCTAAATAATCTACACAACCAACATTCCAAGAGGCAATATATGTGGCAAATAATCTAATGGTTAAGCTATGATGTCTTTTATCACCTTGACGGCGCGATCAATACACTGAAGCGGCCACTCAATCTCTATCGTATGTGTTGTGCTGTGGTGACCAAAGTCGAATATGAATACATCGAGTTTTTAGAATTCATCTGATTTAAACGGTATTTATTTCCAGATGGTACATGGAAAGGGGGATTGATAAACAGGGTTACCCCTATATTAATATCTCTCCCCGTGACGTTGACAGGATTTATACATTATAACATGAAAACGTACATTACAACAAGAAATAATTTCTTACACCAAGAACTGAATATGTACATTCAACAATTACCACAACCTATATACATGGACATTCAACAATTGAAAAATAAGAAATGTATGCTATTGCATGCTAACAAATATGACATTTAGTTTAAACTTCACGTGCTTTCTAAATTTGGAAACGTTTACTTAAGTCAATAAATGTGCAAACAGAATCCACAATTTTTAAATTAATCTCATCAGATAAGTCATCATTACCATAGAGAACGGTTTTCAAATTAAATCCATGAACATAATAATAGCTGTTTGATCTAATATCTGAATAGTATTGGCAAACGAAAAGATAGTGCCTAACATCCTCATAACGGTAGTTACATAGGCAAGTAGCAGAGTCTTCTATAAACCTGTCAAATTTGTGACCTTTTAGGTCACTGCAGCCTAATCTTAAGCGACAAAGTGTTACTTGATTTTGTCTGTTACCATAGTCTTTAAATATTTTATGAACGTTACAATCACCTTTAAATATATTCTTTTTGAAGATAGCATAGGATTCACAATTTTTTAAATACACATCGAGATCATTCCACTCAGCAATGGCCGATGGTAAGAAGGACCGTTTATATAACTCAGTACAACATACAGGAATTTGTAAATTATGAGATGTACGAGTACTACGGTTCGAAATGTCGGACATTGCTGGTGGAACTAATGACGATAAATATTCTGGTGTCAACTGAAATTTCATTTTGTAAAATAGACACAGTTTGTGACATTTTCGCCTAAGGGCTAATGATGTAAACCCTGTTTCTTTGTATAGTTTTTGGTGGCTGGTACCTCTGACTGCACCACAAATTGTCCTAAGTGCATCCAAATGTAGATTTTCAAGTAACAATTCATGATATTTTGTACAGTTATCAAATATATGATCACAATAGTCAAAGAGAGGAAGGATGTAAGAATTATAAAGTACATGCAAAGTATGTCGATTCAGACGGTATTTGTAGCTCCGCAGACAGTTTATCATCGGGCTTGCCTTTGAGATTATATTTTCTATGTGGGAATGCCAGTTACCGTTTGACTGGAAAGTCAATCCTAAGTGTTTATGAGTACTAAGATCATTTATAATTTTACCTTTCATGTCAAGATTCGGTACTTTCGTGGGTACCCGTTTTCTGGAGAATGTTATGCTCTCGGTCTTTGCAGCATTAAAGTTGACTTTCCATTCATCGGCCCATTCAGAAATTCTGAGTAAATCATTATTAATAAGATATGAAGTTTCAATTGGATCACCAATAATTACGTACAGGGAGGTATCGTCGGCAAAGAGTCTTATATTGCAATTTATTTCATCCACTATATCATTGATAAAAACAAGAAATAACAGAGGACCCAAAACAGAACCCTGAGGTACCCCTGCTAAGATCGATTTTGTGTCCGACTGGCGTCCGTTTATGACTGTATACTGATTTCTGTCAGATAGATAGCTTTCAAACCATTTTAACAACTTGCCCCCAATACCATATTTTTTCAACTTGAATAAAACCCCCTTATGCCAAACTCTGTCAAAAGCCTTGCTTATGTCACAGAATACTGCTTTTATTTCTTTTCCTTCATCTAAGGCTTTGCCTATAAAATTATATAAATGTGTCAACTGGTATACTGTGGAGTCTCCCGGTGTGAAACCAGACTGTAATGGAGTAATAATCCCATAGCTTAAAAAGTAATTATGTACATGTTTGTGAACACATTTTTCAAAAACCTTAGACAGACAACTTGTTAAAGAAATAGGTCTGTAGTTAGAGCACAGAAGTTTACTCTCCTTTTTGTGGAGTGGAATGACAGATGCGATTTTCCAAATGTCTGGAAAAACCGACTGGGTAAGAGATAGATTAAATATATAACACAGAGGTTTAGATAGGTAACTTGATAGGATTTTTAGGATTCGGTTACTAATTTTATCAGGACCGATTGATTTATTTGAATCGAGAGATTTTAAAATATCTTCAATTTCTTTTTCCGATACATGTAGTTGTTGAAGGATAATTTCGGGATTTGTATTGTCATTAATAGATTCGTCGTGATTTGGAATCTTTGTATTGTTAACAAAGTAATCATTTAAGATATTGGCCTTGGCGTGATCGTCATCGTAGATAACTCCTTCGTGTTCCAAACATGGAAATGATTTTGATTTGGAAGATCTTTTTAAATAATCTTTAACTAATTTCCACCACGTTTTATTGCCATGTTCTGAGTTCAAACTATTATCAAGTTTTGCATTATACTCTTTTTTGCATTTTCTTATTTCTGAAATTACAAAGTTACGTTTTTGTCTAAATATTTTCCAAAGGCCAGGAGAATTTATTTTTTTTGCTTTTCTATGAACTCGGTTTCGTTGCCTAAGTAGTCTACGGATGTATCCGTTCATCCAAGGTTCGTCACGTGGACGAATTCTAACTAACTTATTAGGTACAAACGAGTCCGTAAGTTGAATAACAGCATCGATTGTGTTTTGAGTACTTACATTGACATCATCAGTTAACCCTGCATTCCAGTCAAATGTAGATGCTGCTCGAGTCAGCCCAGTTAAATCTATACTATTATAGTCATATACTCTTCTTAAATAACTCGGTTCAAGTGGTTTTTTATATCTCAATTTAACAAAGACAGGACAATGATCACTACAGAAGTTGGCTAATGTCCCAAAAGATGATGTTAGATTTGGACAAGAAATCAGAATAAGATCGATGAGTGTCTTTGAGGTAGGTGTTATACGCGTTGGTTCATTGATTATCTGTTTCAAACCGTAAAGTCTTTCTATATTTGTAATGTTGTTGTCAGTAACGTTGTACATATTAACATTGAAGTCACCCAAGACAATTAGAGCTGATTGACTATCATTTGCTAAAGCTATTGATTCGTCAATTAATTCCCAATATCTAACTGTATAGTTAGCTCTATAAAAAGTACCTATTGTGAAGTTTTTATTTCTACAATTTATATCTATCCATACAGCTTCAAGTCCAGGCAATTCAAGTTCAGACCTTCGTTTAACATGCAAGTTCTCCTTAACATATACTGCCACGCCCCCTCCCCTAGTTGGCCGATCCCTACGTAAAGGCATATGAAAGCCGGGTATAAATATATCCTCATTTTTTATACCAGGATGAAGCCAAGTTTCAGAAATGCTAATTACATCGAACTCTTTTAGTTCCGCATAAACTAAATCTACTTTATCAACTAAACTACATACATTTACATGAACAAAGGATATATCAGGGTTGTCAGGACCAGGATTGGGATGTACATCGCCACAACATAAAATTATTAGAAGAGTTATACGTAAGCCAGTAGTTCCAAGAAAATAGAAGGAGATAATTAAAAAGCACGAGTTGATATCTAATTTATGCTTGGGGTTGTTATATCTGATTAAACAGAAGGTCCCAATCCTCTGTCTGTACATCGCTATGTCAACTCCCATGATGGGAAAAAGGTCAAGTCAGAGGTGAGTAGACATCGGATTGGGACTAGCATGTGTATAGCTGATGAGTAGTATGAAACAATACAAAGTAATAAACCGATTGTGTAATGGAATTCATCTTGCTTTATTTTTGTTATTTGCATCTTTCGGTTCATAATAATTGTGCCATATCATAACTCAGTGCATTATATCGTTTGACGGATAGTTGCATGAAATAATGCTTTTGAAAACCTTAGGCACCGCGAGAACAATATGGGGAAGTCATGACAGCCTGACATTACAAAGTGAAATGATATTGGAAATATGAAATGGGCGATTGAAAAACTACAAATCACATTTTAGTCATAACACATAAATATGTTTCACTAATGTAATCAAGGACGCTATTAAGATTGTATCTGTTAATGGAAAAGGTTGCCTGAAAAAAAACGCCGTCTTGTTTTGATTTTGTTGATGACATTTTTACAAATAGAATAAATTCAGTTTCACAGTATTTTGTGCGTAACTTTCCAAGAAGACATATTCATTCGAGTATCAGTTCGTTATCTATATGCATATGCATGTGTCTGTTTGATACTTTTGTTATTTGTAAATTGTCAATACCAAATTGCAATATTTACGATAAACAGCCATTTCATTGTATATTTCGAAATATGTATTTTAACCACTGCCAACACGAGTATAACCTAGTGTTTTCCAACCTTAAATCAAGTTATTTCCTGCCCTGTTACCAAGAAGGGATTAAGATCAATGTCACAAATATCTATTGACCATAAACATAATTTGTTTTTGCCTAAAAGTCACCTTTTTACTATGAATTAGGATTGAGCACAATTGAGTTGTGTTAGGTTGATGGTCTCTCACGCCAATGGTGCGGGTTCGAATTCTTTAGTATACTAGTGGAAGCACCAAATATTTTGAACTTTGGCCACGTTCTGTGTTGTGATATTTTATCCTTTGAACTTGTATTCAGTTTAGCCAGTTGATTCAAAGGGTATCTGAAAACGAGAAGTCATTAAAAGCGGCTTCAAATGTAAAATTCCTTAAGGGAAACGATAAAATGTGTGCCTTTAAGCATGCCACTCATGGATAAAGTACAATACACATATACTCTTATCACATATATATTCATTCATAAATATCACAGAATGTTTATGATAAAAGATAAGATATCTTGTTTTAATTTTTTTTAAATGTTATCGTAGACTTGATTTGTGTTTAGAAGCTAAAAACCGCCACAATGATTAATCCTATGTAAGGAAAGCACTTACATTTGAAGAGTACCGAATTGGCTCAGAATGTACGTGACTCTTTACCTGTAAATGTTCTACTCCGCCAAAGGGCACTTCAAGTAAATGTTCACCTTATTGTCTCGTATTTTACCATTCATGCTGTTTCTACATGTACCATAGTGGAAAGGGTGTAAATTGAAATAGGATTGAATAAGAATCGTTTACTGAGACCAAAATCTATTTGTCTGAAAAGCCATCTGTTGACATTCTGTCTCAGTCACAAGTTCAGACACCAATTCCAATTAATTAGAGGAGATTTGTACGTTGCATCCCGGAGTTCTTTTCACTTGTCCATGTTACTTGTAAGTTGGGATATGATCAAATGCACCAAACAGCTTTGTCAATGGGACTGTATCATTTTCATCCAACGGGTGTAATCAGCATCCTAGATCTTGATCATAGCACAACTTCGTCATATCATTACTTATAAATGTTATGATCGTTACTGATTGTTTTCGGATATTGACATTGTAGCATGAGCGTAATCATACTAGTTAATGTGTACATTATTAGGTTGACGAATTCATTATTTTCCTCAACATATAAGGTGGTCAATGTTTAACACATCTTTGATTATTTTTTCTTGACCTTTAACACATGTGTAGCCGAACGGATATGTAATATACGCTTTCCTTTACATGGAATGAAAAATCAAATCTTTATAAAACATGAGAATGAAAAGAAACGTGTTATGGCAAACCCTTTTGAATTTTGGATTGATAATGGTTTTTTTTCTGATTACTTGACAAAAACACTTTTGTATAAGTAATGAGATTTTCAGGCGTTTCTCACGTTTTAGACAAAGGCACACATCATGCCTGAAAGTAAATAATAATACAAGACTATTACTCGTGGTTCACGATAAAACGAAACATTTGGTGGAGATCTTGACCTGTAAAAATGCTGATGATGTCATAGATTTTAAAACTTTTATTTGTTAAAGATAATGAAATGACTTTGGGTGAAAGCTATCAAGGAGAATGTAACCCATTACTTATGTACAACGTGTTCCCAGAGGGATTTCAAGACGACCTGAGCATGACACAATCTGATTCACAAGTGAGTAATAATTTGTTCATTTCTTTTGTTCTATAGGCGTCTTTGCCTTTACACTGTTATACATATATATCTATTCTGTCGTTTGTAATGTTCTTTCTACATGGCTATATTTTTGCCTAAGCAACGTGATTATAAATGTGCATGTTAAGACGTTAACATTTTGGAAAGTAAGCTGTGCAATAATCACAGCACAACTGGTTCTGGCGGGCGAGCTTATACAATTGGGTTAGAATAAAAATTCCTTATTATAATAAGTTATCCCAATTATACATAACGTTTATAACGTTTATAATTTATTTATGTTCTCGACAAATCTCAATGGGAAGGGGAACTCCTTTTTTGGCAAGTCTGTTCTATTCAGTGATTTCTCTCTGCTGCTACGCTCTATGTTATGAAAAGACACCACTATTAGGACACGTTTATTGATTCTTTTCCTGGCCACACGGTGATTACAATTCTGATTGCCTTCAGATTCTAATTTCGTTATTTTGATAAACCAAACAGGCTGAAATTGAACTTTTAATGTAAAGTTAACTCTGCTAATATCAATTTTGATGTAGAGATAGTTGATACTCTCATCTTACAAATGATTAGCACGTGATACATACTGTTTAACGGAACAAAATATGTTATTATTTAAAAAACTTGTTGCACATGGCCGAGTTGAATTAATAAATGGTAAAACGATGCAATAAATGTCCCATGTCTATCAAAGTAAGCTAATCAATTTTAAGTTCATCTGGCCTGTAAGGCCCGATGAGCTTATGGAATGGCATGGTGTGTGGCGTAGACTTTATGGAATTTAAAATTCTTCCCCGGAACCATACGGCCTAGAAAGCTGAAACTTGGTGTAGAGACTCCTTGACTAGTAAGGATTATGAATTGTAGTTTTGGTGGCCCTGTGGCTCCTAATAAGGGCCACAGGGGCCACACCCTTAAAACCTATTTCCATCTTCTTCTCCAGAACCACGAGGCCTAGAAAGCTGAAACTTGGTGTACAGACTCCTTGACTAGTCAGGATTATGAATTGTAGCTTTGGTGCCCCTGTGGTCCCTGATAAGGGACACAGGGGCCACAACGCAAAAACTTATTTCCATCTTCTTCTCCATAAGCATATGCCTAGAAAGCTGTAACTTTGTGTACAAACTCCTTCACTATTGAGGATAATAAATAAAGGATTAATAAATGCACATTTTGTGACCATGTGGTTCCTACTAAGGGGGGACCACATTGGCAACACCCTAAAGCAAAATCAAATGTAAAGCCTGATGAGCTACAGAGCCAATGGCTCTATTTTTGTTAAATTGCATCTACCCCTATGGTGTAAAAGAAATATTTCCATGTCAACTGTAAAAACAAACTTGACAATGCTGAGTTCTTGGCATTGACAGTTGCAATAATGTCTTTCCCGAGAAGTGGGAATCGCCAACCATAAAGCAATTTTAAATAAACATTACTGTAAGCATCATCCCTTTCACTTCTCAGATGAATGAAATGGAATACAAAGACAAGGTAGTAAATCCTGATCATTGCAACGTTCCTTTGAATTGCAGCCGTTAGAATTCCTTAAAAAAGAACTATAAAACGTTGTTGTGAGATTACAGAGTTGTTGAAGAGGAAGATCTCCAATCATCTTATCAAAACTTAAAGATATACAATTTCTTTTGTCGTATGAAGTAATTTTCTGCTTTTGTATGAAGAATTTAATTAATTCAATATATTGATTCTTAGAAAGTCAAACTTTATCTCCAATTCCAACCAATAGAATCTCAGAATAGGCGAATTTGTTGTATTAAAAGGGTTTTATCAAACCATCAGCGTTCAAAATTTTTTTTTCTTCAAACAGTTAGGATACGCGAGGATGCATGTGACAGATGACATATGACATAGTTCAAAGGTTCTCTATACATACATAAATATTATTTACGTACTTTCCTAGTTGCAGAGTCAAATATTGTTCATGTAATTGTGAATGTAAAGCTGAAATCTCTAAGCCCAGAAGGCCCTTCATTGAGTATGGAAACTCTGTGTCAATCAGTTCATTTTTGCACGTAGGCCATAGGCCCATATACAATAGGTACATAAACAATAATATTTACAATGTATACAACATGCTTTACAACGAGTCTCTTCTTAATAAGAGAGCATGAAATACAAACACAGATATTCTGAATTGTTGTAAGGGTGATTTGGTGGAAAATATCGAATATAAGTTCTTTCTTTAAGTAATTTTCATTTTGATTCATAACAGGCCTACAAATTTCAAGAATAGTAAATGTGAAGACAATTATAAGTTTTGAATTAATTCTCCACTAACATACTATGTAGTGTTAGGTATCAGTATGTGAATTTAACAATGATGGCAGGTACAAACTCCTTAAGTTTTCATACAAAGGACTGTCAAATTAAAATCAATATCAATTGAAAGGACAAATGTCCTCATTCACCATACACCACGTGTACTTTATTTGACTATTCATCTTTGAGACGTACCTCTCCATACATATTGTGACATAATGAAGCGCAGTAGGTAGATATGATTGAAAACGGCGGACATAATGTACAGCATGTGCAGAAGGTAAGGAAAACTCAATAATGCAATTTTGCAGTCTTTATATGGCTTGCTTGATCTCTGTATCGTATCGAACAACTGAAGCAAGTCGGGGGACAAACGATTATGTTGAATTTCCCAAACTCTTAATATAATTATCAATGATAAGAAAAGGATTTACTTTTAAAACTTGTAAAACATTTTCAAATCAATGAAAAGATAGAAAGGCTGTTTGAAGATAGTTTCACCCTTTTGAAATTCCACATAAAAACAAATGCTCTTCTAAAAGTCTGAAAAAATAGACATAACTAAGTCCAAGACTTCAGACGCTATTCATAAAAGGCTTAAGTCAAAAACTTAGCCGAGACAGTCAGGAAAAACTTAAGTAAATTTGTTGGAATGCGCGCGCACGTTGTCAGGGGGAATCTCTATTAAAACTTCTGAAGCGTCAAGGGGTATTCCCGGAATTCCCCGGATGTTGACAGCAGACGATACGAGGTGACATGGCTGAGTCAACAACTAGAAAACACCAGCCGAACTGGACCAAAGATGAATGCTTGCTGTTGGCTGGGCTTGTTAAGACCACAGGCAGACAATCGAAGGGAAATTCTCGGCGAGGGTGACTTTTGCGATTAAGCAAGAGACGTGGCAAGTGAGTGAAAACGAAAGTGATGAATGACTTGAATGTGTCGTCAGTATCGTATATTTACCTTTATTAGATGGTTGCTATAATACATTAATATATCCATAACTGAAACGTTAGGACTATGAACTGATAATATTAGTAACCATTTAATGTTTTACCAATCAAATGAAAACGATTAAGCAACATATGAAATTAGATTGTCTAGTCTGACTTGTAAAGTAAAGTTCGTAGCTTTCCGGTTTCTGTGAAGCAGTTACAAAAAAATTTTAATTAATGATTTCACTTTGATACATACATACATCGTATCTAGATTGAAATTACTCCAATACTAGGATCATTATTTCTGTTAATACATCTCATAGTCAATTATTTATCTATCTATGTCCCAAAAATATTAAAAAAATATAGACTTAATTTTACAAATTTGTTGAACTTTTAGAAACGTAAAGAGTGTACATATTTTCATTGAAATATACATATGAAAAAAACAGGGGCCAACTTCATTATTTAGCATCTGATAACAAAATGAAGACTTGTCATATAATACTGTATTTCTGAGTAATTTTCATTGTGATTCATAACAGGCCTACACATTTCAAGAATAGTAAATGTGAAGACAATTATAAGTTTTGAATTAATTCTTGACTAACATACTATGTAGTGTTAGGTATATTTGAAATATTGTCAATATATACACGTTTCTATTCCCAAAGTCATGGGCGCAGCCATCTTGGTGTCACGTGACCGTTCGCCATTAAGGTGCTGAAGAAAACGTCAAACGGCCTGACGTCCGTAGGGAACCAGTGTAAAACTCTTCACTAATCATATCCGAACAACTTGTAAAACAAAGCTTAAACGATCAAATTAAGATTTTTAACATGATATTTATTGTATTAACTTATTGTAATTGCAAAATTCAAAATTTTTTCATTAATAGAAATTATTATGATAACTCAAAGAGGAAATTCGCAGTTACCAACATTTGATAAAATAAATAATGAAAATAGAAGATACAAAGATTTTTTTCAGGATGAAGGAAAGCTTTTTAAGAAATAAATCAGAATTATTAATAATATCTAGTGTATTTGCCAGCGGCAGTAAGATTAGCTTCAATACCGCTTGAATTGAAACAGAAATTCCTTAAACTCTAATTAATAATGTGCAGGCACCTAAACTAAAGATATCGAATTAACACGATTTTTTAAAAAATATTAATAATTACGAAAAACCATCTTTATTTAAATGTTTAAAGGTTAACTCAATTTTGTCAATATAAGTCTACGTTCACATTATCGGAGAAATACAAAATAATTTACACTTTATAGTTTTAAAAATAGAATATATATTATATTATAGAATAGATGAACACTAACATATTAATTTTACAAAAAATTGTCTTAATATCGGTTTAAGCCTAGGAAAAGCGGGAGTTATTAGTAACACTTATTATTATAGTCTCATAGTCATAAAACGCATTTGATGAATTGAGTATTGTCTTTTTTTACTTGCATGACATTCATCATCGGCAAAAAAAATATCGGATACGAATGGATGGCATTTTGTAAACCTTCGTTTGGCGTAAAAAGTTATAAAGTAAAAAATGCTTACATTATTGTAAAAACTTCCATCTGTAACTTCAAATCATCAAAAGAATCGGTCATATTTATATTTAGAGTAAACTCATCAGTGATATCGGACAACACGCGTCGACCCGAAGTCGCCTGAACTTCGAACAACTTTAATTAGTCATGAAATTAATTTCTGCAACAAGTTCGTTTAAAAATAGTATGTTGCCAAATATTGTGATTCTTATAGCTTGCATAAAAATGCTGTCATCATTTATATTTTTCAACAAACTTTGGCGGAGAGCTTCATGATAGGAATCTACGATGTTTATGTGTTTGAATGTCAATGTTGACCAACAGTGCAGTCCAGGAAGCGGGGGAAAAATAAAAGAAATTATATTATGTTAAATACGAAACTTCTATATAACCTCTTATAAATGCTGATACTTTAGAAGAAATTATTATTATTATGGAGAAGGTTTGTTATGCTCTTATTTCAGTTAATTAGGCTATGTCCATGGTTCGGGCTATATCAATTGTCTTTTTATGAAGGTCACATAATATTTAAGTATTGTCCTACAATATGTCTGGGAAACATAAAGAAACATATCTAACACATATTACTAATTTAAAAACATTAACTTCGGCGCCTCCATGTTATTTTCCGTCCTTGAGTCGTCATCAAATTAGAATGACGCATGGCGGAGTTGCAGAGAGAATGTATCGTCGGAAAATTCAAATATGTCGTATGTTAATCATAAAAAAATTCATAGTTGCGACAATATTAATTAAGTTTGTACCTTGGCTTTGTTATTGTTTGAAGCTCAAAAACTTCTCGATACACATTTGGAACAAACCTTTTCAGCTAGTCTTCAAACTGAACATAATTTGGAATCAACAAGATTGATTTATTTCCATATACACCTTGCTGAGCTTTCCTTTATATAATGACTTGTTTCTTTAAGAATATTTAAATCCGAGCAATATCCGAATATCCAGTTTTTCAAGTCCGTAGGCCTATTTAAAGGGGCAGTAACACGTTTTTGGTTCGGAATAAGCGGCATCTCACGAAAATAAAAACAAAAGAATCATATTTAATTAGAAAATAGCGAGCAAAAACGGACTAAACAGGCCTAGGAAATATGTCTGAATCAATTTTCTAATCCTAAATTATTAAAGGTGTTCACTGAAAAATGGCTGCCTAAGGTCGGGTCAAGTCACGTGACTAAAGACGCGATACCTAAATACCCGGAGATACCTAAATACCCGGAGCGGAGCTTCAAATATGGCGTCAAACTCGACTCGACTCAAACCAAGTTGACAGAAAAAAACCGAACCAGTGTTTTGAAAGCCGACGGCAGTGGTAAATGAGCTGTATGTATACTGGCGGCTTTGGAATATTAGTCATTTGAAGGAGTGAAAGGTCTAATATACAAATACAAGTGACACTGTGACAGTTATCGGACCTTGCTGTTGTGTTGCCGAACAGGCGTCGAGGTCACGGGAGGTGAGCAGTTAGGCCTATGCCAAGTTCTAACATCTTTGAGTAGACAGTGTTGAGAAATAGAGGACCAAAAATTCAGTAATTATCCAATGGGCGGCATATTTTCCTTTGATCTTATCATGTACCAAGAAAACTCAAGCTGATATCTATTACGTCACGAAAATATCACCACAGTTATTTCTGACGTCCGGATTCGACAGGCAGTTTTAGGGCGGAGCTAGCAATATCGGGCCGACGACCTTGAGAAAGTTCAACATTGTTGCATCCTCAAACACGTAGCCGAGATCAAAGGAATGGAAACCGCTCAGGCGACCAAAATATTAACATTACCAGTCACTGAATGAGAAAAATAACAAGTTGACCATAATATGTAATGCAGTGAAAAAAATTAGGTTAAAAAGTACCAACGATTGCAGAAATTCATTGGCATCGCGGAAAAATATAGATATATGTCGAACTTTCGAGCTGACATTTCTAATCCCAATTGTTCGGTAATTACGGTCAACCCCCTCCCAAATAAGTAGTAAAAAGGTACATAAATAAGTTGGTGAAAATCAACAAATCTTTTAATATTGATAAGACCACAAGTAATAAAATTTACATTTCACTATATAAAATGAAATCCAGTCTGAAAACAAATCAGTGCACGTGTTACCTTATTTCAGTAAATATCTGTTGCATATGCCTGCATGGATGAGAGAATGTCTGGTCATCCAAACCCATCAATATTATTCATCGTTACGAAAAAACATAAGGAAATTGGGTCACTCGTCGCTGGACGATTCCTTCAGACTAATCTAAATGTTGGTCATGCAGGGAATGTTGATGTCGGGTGAAAGATCGCAAGACGTTGCCCATTGGATAAAACAGATACATGATTGACACACGGGGTGTATACGAAATATCAGCTTGCTATCACTCACTCGGGGGCTCCATTTTTCCTTGGTGTCCTTTTGGAGAAGTGCGATACTTTCAATTAATCAAATCAAGTATGATTAAAACAAATTACAATCTATCACTTGTTGACTATTTTCAAGGAAATAAGGTATCTATGCTAAAATAGACCTGGTTGATGAAAACAGCACTTCATTTCTCACAATACAAGATAATCATGATCCACTAGACCAAAATAGTTTTTTTACACTATGAGAAATAAATAAAATACTTAAGTTTCGTTATATATTTATTATCCAATATTGAAATTTTCAGATACAAAAGAAGATTCTGGCCGATCATACAGAAGGACTTGAAGGAAAACATAACAAACTTAAAATATCACTGTAAAAATCATTGTCATTAGTGTTCATATTAAGTATAACAAAAGCATTTCAATCGGAACTTTATATATTTTTCAAGGGTTATATTTTGCTATTGAAATTATCCAGATTTTTATCATTTTGATTTGTGACAATTTTGTGATTCGAATTTTGAAGTAACAGCTGACCCAAATTTTCAGAAAGATGGCAAAGATAGGTTATAACAGAGCTTGATTTTTTTATTTCAATTTGTTTCGTGTTATTTACAAAAAACTTCAAACCTCAATAAAATCTGTACCTGTGGGAGATAATTTCACCAAAATGTGGGCAAGAACAATCCCCATCTATTTTCGGTCGTTATAGATTTATTGCTATTTTCCAAGTACTGAAATTTGTCTGAAATTTTGCCGTTCTTTTTTTTTAATTTTTTTTTTTATAAAACTTTTGCTCACTGTTATGCAGTTTCACACAGGGGAAAATCGCTGACTGAAGAGCCAGCACAAAAACCCTTCACAGAAATCACGTGCATCACGCATATCACGGTATACTGTGGTACAACGACCGAGCAAGGAGATGGGCCTTGCAATCCCGCCAGAAAGTGGGCTGTGATATAACTCTCTCTCGGCCCTTACGGCAGAGAAACAAAGCATAGCACCTCCCCTCAAAAGCAGTATTGAGGCCGGGACCTAACCCGGGAGCGTTGCTCCAGTACCTGCTTCTCTCAGGCAGACCCGACCTCGCCACACGCCAGTGAGGCAGGGAAATGGACCTGCTTTTTTAAGAACAGATACTACACTTTGATCTTAGCCAAAAGGCCGAGAAGCGATCTTACAGTACGCCTCATTAGAAATCTTCTAACTGTCAATTTGAAAGTTGTGAGTGAGTGAGTTGGTGTTTAACGTGTTTTGAACAATATTTCAGTTATTAAACACGTGGATGTTGCCATCCAAAAGAGAGTAGATAGAAAAGGGAGAAAGGGATCGAAAGGTTGAGGGAAAAGACGGAAGAAAGGCATAGTAAGAGATAGAAAGCAGGTTTTAGAAGGACTCAAATTTGGTCTGACTTCTACCGGTCGACCTGTCTAGCTTGGGTGACCCTACCAGGAGCATGTAAGCCCCAGCTGGCATAGCTCTCGGGGTCGTCGAAGCACACAAACCACCACACCACGATACGGTAATGAGGCCAGTGGTGGTTAAAATAGATGACATCTTTACACACACCCAACTTTCATTCACAACATTCAACAAGTTAATCTATTCATATTCATACTAATTCAACTAGTTAATATCTACATTTTAACAAACCATAATCTTCTCACTATACAAAAACTTGTTTTTACTTTTTTTCTGGTTTCATTTTTGTGTCGGTAGCCATGATTTCAAATAGACATTCACACAAGTCCACGTGGTGAGGGACTGCATTCAGACAAGTTTTCATTCACACTTATTCAACAAGTTAATATCTACATTTTAACAAACAATGACTTTCACAATATACAAAGTTTTTCTATTTACTTTTTTTCTGGTTTCCTTTTTTTGTCGGTAACCACGATTTCAAATAGACGTTCACACAAGTCCACGTGGTGAGGGACTGCATTCAGACAAGTTTTCATTCATACTTATTCAACTAGTTAGTATCTACATTTTAACAAACCATAATCTTCATCCTATACAAATATTTGTTATTTACTTTTTTTCTGGTTTCATTTCTGTGTCGGTAACCACGATGTCAAATAGACATTCACAAAGGTCCACGTGGTGAGGGATTGCAATAACGCAAGTTTTCATTCATACTCATTCAACAAGTTAATATCTACATTTTAACCAACGATGACTTTCACAATATACAAAGTTTTTCTATTTACTTATTTTCTGGTTTCATTTCTGTGTCGGTAACCACGATTTCAAATAGACATTCATACAAGTCCACGTGGTGAGGGACTGCATTCAGACAAGTTTTCATTCACACTAATTCAACTGGTTAATATCAACATTTTAACAAACCATAATCTCCACACTATACAAAATTTTTGATTTACTTTTTTTTCTGTTTTTTTTCATTTTTGTGTCGGTAACCACGATTTCAAATAGACATTCACAAAAGTCCACGTGGTGAGGGATTGCATTAACGCAAGTTTTCATTCATACTCATTCAACAAGTTAATATCTACATTTAAACAAACGATGCCTTTCACAATATACAAAGATTTTCTATTTACTTATTTTTCTGGTGTCGGTAACCACGATTTCAAATAGACGTTCACACAAGTCCACGTGGTGAGGGACTGCATTCAGACAAGTTTTCATTCATACTCATTCAACAAGTTAATATCTACATTTTAACAAACCATAATCTCCACACTATACAAAATTTTTGATTTACTTTTTTTTCTGGTTTCATTTTTGTGTCGGTAACCACGATTTCAAATAGACATTCACACAAGTCCACGTGGTGAGGGATTGCAATAACGCAAGTTTTCATTCATACTCATTCAACAAGTTAATATCTACATTTAAACAAACGATGCCTTTCACAATATACAAAGATTTTCTATTTACTTATTTTTCTGGTGTCGGTAACCACGATTTCAAATAGACGTTCACACAAGTCCACGTGGTGAGGGACTGCATTCAGACAAGTTTTCATTCACACTAATTCAACTGGTTAATATCAACATTTTAACAAACCATAATCTCCACACTATACAAAATTTTTGATTTACTTTTTTTTCTGTTTTTTTTCATTTTTGTGTCGGTAACCACGATTTCAAATAGACATTCACAAAAGTCCACGTGGTGAGGGATTGCATTAACGCAAGTTTTCATTCATACTCATTCAACAAGTTAATATCTACATTTAAACAAACGATGCCTTTCACAATATACAAAGATTTTCTATTTACTTATTTTTCTGGTGTCGGTAACCACGATTTCAAATAGACGTTCACACAAGTCCACGTGGTGAGGGACTGCATTCAGACAAGTTTTCATTCATACTCATTCAACAAGTTAATATCTACATTTTAACAAACCATAATCTCCACACTATACAAAATTTTTGATTTACTTTTTTTTCTGGTTTCATTTTTGTGTCGGTAACCACGATTTCAAATAGACATTCACACAAGTCCACGTGGTGAGGGATTGCAATAACGCAAGTTTTCATTCATACTCATTCAACAAGTTAATATCTACATTTAAACAAACGATGCCTTTCACAATATACAAAGATTTTCTATTTACTTTTTTTCTGGTTTCTTTTTTTTGGTCTGTAACCACGATTTCAAATAGACGTTCACACAAGTCCACGTGGTGAGGGACTGCATTCAGACAAGTTTTCATTCATATTCATTCAACAAGTTAATATCTACATTTAAACAAACGATGCCTTTCACAATATACAAAGATTTTCTATTTACTTATTTTTCTGGTGTCGGTAACCACGATTTCAAATAGACGTTCACACAAGTCCACGTGGTGAGGGACTGCATTCAGACAAGTTTTCATTCATACTCATTCAACAAGTTAATATCTACATTTAAACAAACGATGCCTTTCACAATATACAAAGATTTTCTATTTACTTTTTTTCTGGTTTCTTTTTTTTGGTCTGTAACCACGATTTCAAATAGACGTTCACACAAGTCCACGTGGTGAGGGACTGCATTCAGACAAGTTTTCATTCATACTCATTCAACAAGTTAATATCTACATTTTAACAAACGATGACTTTCACAATATACAAAGTTTTTCTATTTACTTATTTTTCTGGTGTCGGTAACCACGATTTCAAATAGACGTTCACACAAGTCCATGTGGTGAGGGACTGCATTCAGACAAGTTTTCATTCATACTAATTCAACTAGTTAATATCTACATTTTAACAAACCATAATCTTCACACTATACAAAGATTTTTTATTTAATTATTTCTTGTTTAATTTTTTTGTCGGTAACCACGATTTCAAGTAGACGTTCACACAAGTCCACGTGGTGAGAGACTGCATTCAGACAAATTTTCATTCACAATCATTCAACAAGTTAATATCTACATTTAAACAAACGATGCCTTTCACAATATACAAAGATTTTCTATTTACTTTTTTTCTGGTTTCTTTTTTTTTGGTCTGTAACCACGATTTCAAATAGACGTTCACACAAGTCCACGTGGTGAGGGACTGCATTCAGACAAGTTTTCATTCATACTCATTCAACAAGTTAATATCTACATTTTAACAAACGATGACTTTCACAATATACAAAGTTTTTCTATTTACTTATTTTTCTGGTGTCGGTAACCACGATTTCAAATAGACGTTCACACAAGTCCACGTGGTGAGGGACTGCATTCAGACAAGTTTTCATTCATACTAATTCAACTAGTTAATATCTACATTTTAACAAACCATAATCTTCACACTATACAAAGATTTTTTATTTAATTATTTCTTGTTTAATTTTTTGTCGGTAACCACGATTTCAAATAGATGTTCACACAAGTCCACGTGGTGAGAGACTGCATTCAGACAAATTTTCATTCACAATCATTCAACAAGTTAATATCTACATTTAAACAAACGATGCCTTTCACAATATACAAAGATTTTCTATTTACTTTTTTTCTGGTTTCTTTTTTTTGGTCTGTAACCACGATTTCAAATAGACGTTCACACAAGTCCACGTGGTGAGGGACTGCATTCAGACAAGTTTTCATTCATACTCATTCAACAAGTTAATATCTACATTTTAACAAACGATGACTTTCACAATATACAAAGTTTTTCTATTTACTTATTTTTCTGGTGTCGGTAACCACGATTTCAAATAGACGTTCACACAAGTCCACGTGGTGAGGGACTGCATTCAGACAAGTTTTCATTCATACTAATTCAACTAGTTAATATCTACATTTTAACAAACCATAATCTTCACACTATACAAAGATTTTTTATTTAATTATTTCTTGTTTAATTTTTTGTCGGTAACCACGATTTCAAATAGACGTTCACACAAGTCCACGTGGTGAGAGACTGCATTCAGACAAATTTTCATTCACAATCAGTCAACAAGTTAATATCTACATTTAAACAAACGATGCCTTTCACAATATACAAAGATTTTCTATTTACTTTTTTTCTGGTTTCTTTTTTTTGGTCTGTAACCACGATTTCAAATAGACGTTCACACAAGTCCACGTGGTGAGGGACTGCATTCAGACAAGTTTTCATTCATACTCATTCAACAAGTTAATATCTACATTTTAACAAACCATAATCTCCACACTATACAAAATTTTTGATTTACTTTTTTTTCTGATTTCATTTTTGTGTCGGTAACCACGATTTCAAATAGACATTCACACAAGTCCACGTGGTGAGGGATTGCAATAACGCAAGTTTTCATTCATACTCATTCAACAAGTTAATATCTACATTTAAACAAACGATGCCTTTCACAATATACAAAGATTTTCTATTTACTTTTTTTCTGGTTTCTTTTTTTTGGTCTGTAACCACGATTTCAAATAGACGTTCACACAAGTCCACGTGGTGAGGGACTGCATTCAGACAAGTTTTCATTCATACTCATTCAACAAGTTAATATCTACATTTTAACAAACGATGACTTTCACAATATACAAAGTTTTTCTATTTACTTATTTTTCTGGTGTCGGTAACCACGATTTCAAATAGACGTTCACACAAGTCCACGTGGTGAGGGACTGCATTCAGACAAGTTTTCATTCATACTAATTCAACTAGTTAATATCTACATTTTAACAAACCATAATCTTCACACTATACAAAGATTTTTTATTTACTTATTTCTTGTTTAATTTTTTTGTCGGTAACCACGATTTCAAATAGACGTTCACACAAGTCCACGTGGTGAGAGACTGCATTCAGACAAATTTTCATTCACAATCATTCAACAAGTTAATATCTACATTTAAACAAACGATGCCTTTCACAATATACAAAGATTTTCTATTTACTTTTTTCTGGTTTCTTTTTTTTTGGTCTGTAACCACGATTTCAAATAGACGTTCACACAAGTCCACGTGGTGAGGGACTGCATTCAGACAAGTTTTCATTCATACTCATTCAACAAGTTAATATCTACATTTAAACAAACGATGCCTTGCACAATATACAAAGATTTTCTATTTACTTTTTTTTCTGGTTTCTTTTTTTTGGTCTGTAACCACGATTTCAAATAGACGTTCACACAAGTCCACGTGGTGAGGGACTGCATTCAGACAAGTTTTCATTCATACTCATTCAACAAGTTAATATCTACATTTTAACAAACGATGACTTTCACAATATACAAAGTTTTTCTATTTCCTTTTTTTCTGGTTTCCTTTTTTATTGTCGGTAACCTTGATTTTTAAATAGACCGTCACACATGTCCACGGGGTGAAGGACCGCAATCACACTAAGATTTTGATTGTCTTTTCATTAAAGTTCAAAGAATCATTACTAATTTGTTAAGATCAATGATTAATGATCAACATAACAACATTAATGTACAATGTATGCCCATTTCAAGGCCAAAATAGTTTATGATATACCTTATTTACAAAATATCAATAGCTATAATGCGCCTATCTATTTTCTACAAAGACTGAATCACTGAACATAATCTGAAATTTGTTC
This sequence comes from Steromphala cineraria, assembly GCA_916613615.1. Classification (NCBI taxonomy): domain Eukaryota; kingdom Metazoa; phylum Mollusca; class Gastropoda; order Trochida; family Trochidae; genus Steromphala; species Steromphala cineraria. The sequence continues at coordinate 3,821,589 of OU744726.1, forward strand.
TTTTTGATGATGTATTACCTACCGGTAATAATTACCTTTTTGAAAAAATTCATGTGATGGTCAGCGAGGACATCTTGAAGTTCTTAGAAGTGTCACAACAGTCCTACTTATTTATTATTTCATAAATGACTTCACACCTTGAAGTAAACTAAGTACAAGTAAATGCAGCCATTCTAAAAAAGTAAACCCACATGACTACAAGGACGACTGTGCCGATGGACCAAGATATCCTATCATTGTTCAAGCCCAGCAGAAGACCGAACTACCTGGAATCTGAATCCACATTGTTGTCACTAGGCCTTCCAGATATCATTACATCAGGTCGTCTGTATCATTCTAAGACCAGGGGGAATCTAGGTATAAGTGAAATTCAGCAACAACTATGGACTCTCACTTTGAAAATGCATGTTAGATATGACCGAAAAGGGACGGAAGAGAATAAGAATCACACAGAAGCAAATTATCAGTTCAACATTTGGCCAAACAATTGATGTGTTCTTACAGGCACCAAGTCAGTTCATTTATGGAAGTCTCACAATTGGATGAGAATCTGTGACTTGAGTCACTGGCAGTTTCTCGATAATGGGTCCTTCTTGCTTGAGTCATCAATGCTTGGAATACCAACGTGTTGAATAAATCAACAATACCACAAAAATTAATTTCAAAGCTAATGAAAAATGGTATAGACAAACAACTGATGTGTATATATGAAAACAACAAATGTGAAATGTCTCTCTGATTGATATGAAATGCATCAGACAATCAGTGGAACATCAGCAGCATCGAGAAAGAGAACCTGTGAGTTAAAGATGTTATTACCGGTATATATGTGTGTGTCAGAATTCAGGTTGAATAACAATAAGGAACAATGTGAATGAAATAAATAACTGTAAACAGCAGCTTTTTAAAGTTCCTTCAATGTGATGATTGATAGAAGGGAAAAACAAGAAAAAGGAGGAATGTAGAAACTTTTCTTGTGTCAAAGAAATTGGATAAAGCAGCAAGATAATGACAAAGACTGAGAACATGATGAAGTGAAATGTGGACCACTCTGTACTGTCTATCATCATGAACTAGCACAGACACTGTTGTGAAATAAATATGTCTTGTGTGATTTAATCACTTTTTTGGTGTCTGAATTGAAGAGACTGAATAACAGAAAGAAAACTGAAAACAATGTGAAATGAAATAAACAACTGTTAACCATGGCGCTGCTTTCTTGAAACTTGTACACCATTAGTGTGTTGATAGAAGAAAAAGAAGAAATGAAAAAGGTACAATGTATGAAGAAATTTTCATTGTGTCAAAGAAATTGAATAAAGCTGCAAGGTGATAATGAAGACTGAGAACATGATGAAGTGAAATGTGGACCAGTCAGCACTGTCTGTCATCAAGACTTAGTGAAGATGCTGTTGTGAAATTAATATGATGTCTTGTTTTTATTCTGCAAATAACAAAATTTTTACTAAGGTAAATTTGGTTTTCCAGAGAAAAAGAATATTAGAGAAAACACTGACTATAAAAAAAATACATTTTATTATTGAAAGACAAGCAACAACTTAGATTGTTTTTAAATATTATCAAAACTACCTGCATAAATAAATTGTAGATATTAATTTCAAACACTGATATGATAATAGCCATTAATTCAAGGCAGGCTTACTATTTCACAGCATAAAAACTGTGTGCATGAAATCTATTGGAAGATAAGAAATAAAATAATTCAATATCTAGTGCTGTAACATTTAGCTGATGAGAATCATTCATTTTAGTAAAACTTGAGAGATGTGAAACCTCCGTTAACAAAAGCTCAAGGTGATCTTGAAAAATATTGAAGAAACAGTCTATATCCTAGATGAAAACCCTTTCACTAAGAAATTGTTAGTCTCAGAAAATAATTCTTGAATAATTTGTTACAGTAAATATAAGAAAGGAGCCTCAGTAAACCTTAGAGTAAAATTCAAAATTCTCAAATCACATCACTCTAATACCCTCAAATCTTATCTTGAGGTACTCTGAACAATTCTATTGAACCGAGACCAACTTTAAGGTCCTGACCCTTTTGTAAGTAAATATTTGTATAGGGGCAAGTTGATTAGTATTTGGTGATTATAGGGTCACATCAAAGGCGCTGTAGTTGCTGTTTGTAACCCTGAAAAGTCACAAGGTCTATAATTCAACAGTCTCGTGTCACTAGACATCATCAATGACGCAATAAGAGATCTCAGAAAGTCAGGGTGTTCCTTTCCATAGCTATGTTAGAACTGGTCAGTTCGTCAACATCCCTTACTAAATTGTAGCAGTGTCCTTGTCCCAGGATTGACACCCTCTCAAGGGCATTGAGGGTTTGTTTTGTTGATGTCAGTGTCTCAGTGTAATAATTGACATTCTGAAACACAAGAATTTAAATATAATATAAAACACACCAAAACCATTTAATAAAGAATACATTTGTACACACATATGTATATTGAGTTATTAACACACACTAAGTAAATGAGACCTCACTATTAGAGATTGATATGTTTACTGACTTGTGGTGAGTACCGGTAAGAGTTTAATGCCACTTGGGCAATATTTCAGCCATTAGCAGCAGGTAATGGTTTGTAATTGGTTGGTATAAGCCAAGAATGTGTAGAATAAACGCTGAAGCAACTGGATGACCATGCAACGTTTATTCAGAAGGCAGCATAGCAACTGTCCATTGCAAATGATTCTCTTTACAATTTAAGTTAGGATGATAAAGATTAGATTATGCTGGAATACAAAGAATATAAGATACATCTGAACTTACCATAAACATGAAAAGCGTGCATCAATCAGACAGCGAACTTCTCATGGGATAGGAACAGGAAAACTGTGGTGACAAGATATTAGAGGAAATATATTATTAAAGTAACATTTTTCACACACCCAAAAAGTAAAATAAAACCTCACAGTGTTCATAACATTAATTTGTTGGTATAAAACAAGAATTTTTGGCATGAATAGCAACTAGGTTACCCTACAAAGTCTATTCAGAAGGTAGCAAATTAATTATCAAATGATTCTCTTAACTTAAATTAGAATGAAAGCCATTGCATTATGCTAGAATACAATGCACATGTAGTGAAATTGCGTCACTATTAAAGCATTCTACAAGCGTAAGCACTACATGGTCAAGCTAGGCATTACATGCAGAGAATAAGAGACTGAGTCAAGTTTCTAGCAGAGAGAGGGCTGAAAGCACGTCTTCACTTACCGAAACTATCGAACAGACTCATTGTTGGAATGCGGCAATCGGCAGACCTCGGGGTGGTTCTGGAACCGGCGTCGGGGCAGCTCGGGTACTCTAGGTTGCGGAGGGCTGCATTCTGAAGACGTCAGATCTCGCTGGCGAACGCGAACTGCTGATCTCCACATTCCTCCCTGTTTTATGAGCCCCCCTCCATGGGTGGCCCTGCGAGGGTTGACTTTCAATTCCGACAGTAAGCCGGAACTGGAACAGGTTTCTCTCCTGCCCCCCTTGAATTCATTATCTCTTAGACCTTGTAAAATCCTCCGTAGAAACTTGAAACACTTCCGCCACCCGTGCTGCGGTGTTGAAGATTAGGGTGGGGGAGTTGACGGGATATCCTTCAGGTGCCATGTATGCCGCGTCCGTCTTCAAGAGTAACCGCCGGAGAGGAATGGTCCTCAGTCCTTGCTCCTGGGTGATTGAGTAATTCACAACACGTCCGGCGACTCCAAAGTGGGGAATGAAGCTAGCCACTCTCTCACGGTGGTCTCCTCTCCGGTGAAGCAGTGGAGATGGATGGGTTGCTCCGGTGGTAGTTGCTCCCGAAGGATGGTCTTGCACCTTGAGTGGGTGTCTGAAGCTATTGGGTCATCCCTGGTTCCTCGGACGTGTAGGATCACTGGTATTCCCGGTGGGATAAATTGGGCCATTCGTCTTAGTTGCACGGTACAATCCAGGCCGATCTCGGCTACGGCAAAGCCAGGTTGCCTCCAGAGGCTTATCATTCGGAGAAACTGGCTGTCCGTGATGGTGTAAACCTTTTTTGGGTGAAGTCCGATGGCACGGACCATGCCTGACTCGTCCGATGCTGTACAGGGGTGTCGCTCTGGGTCGCAATGAACCTCCACCCCTCTGGTTATGATTACTGAGTGGTGGGGAAGTGGTTGGGGTCCGTGTTCCAGGAGGAAAGAGGTGTTCATCCCTCCTGTCCATCCCAGCGCTCTCCAGGTCCTGTCTAGATGGAAATGACTGTCAAAGACTAGGGGGACAGCGCGACCCTGGATGGTCTCTATGGTGTCGCTTTCCGGTAGTGGGAAGGTCAGTTTAGGAATTATGGTTTCCTCCTCCAGGAAGGACATCCCGGAGCGGTTGTTGTCCTGCCACCCCTCGGATGAGGTGGTGGCGGTAGCTGTGGGAGCTGCGGGTGCAGTGGGTACTGAGTTGGTGGCAGTTCTGTTCGGACGTACAGGCATCAGCATCCGTCGGAACTCATCTCTTTGTTCAGCACTCACCAGGTTCAACAGATGCAGAAGGACCCGCCAATGACGGAGACAGGCCGGCGAATTGATTGGGTGGAGAGTGAATTTCGGAGGAATCCACCATCCTTCGCTCCGGCAGAGAGCCTTGAGGTGGCCAATGGCGGTGTCAGGCAGCTGACAGTCATGGGAGATGGATAGCTCCTTCTTTGCTTTTTCATAGAGTTGAGACACTGACGCACCAGGCTCCACTATCCAGTGCGCCAGTTGTTTCAAGGCGAGTAGTGTAGTTCCCAGCGTGGTCTGGTCGTCCACTCGCTCCTGGCTGTGACGTTCCATTAGGTACTCCGGAAGGTGGCGATGAAATGCGTGGTGACGCATCTTCCGGGTGATCCGAGAGTGATCGCTCTGGCGCTCTTCTTAGCATGACCTCGGCCGCGCACCTCTCCTTTCTTGATCCCTTTCACTAGGGGTGAGGCGTGGGGGGTCGTGTGGTAACACTACCACCACCCGAGGTGTGGGTGGAGGCGTCGGCGTTTGTACCCTGTAGGTTGGCGTCACCGTTGGCGACCTTGGTGGGGTCTGTCGCAGACGGGGTGAGCGATGGCATCTCAGTTCCGGGGACCGGCTTGGACGGCGTCTTTGGTGATCCCGGGAGGATGACTTGACACTGTTCCCAGGTGGAAACGGATCGGTTATCTACCTCTGTGGGGTACTCGGACCTCGCTTCGGGGTCGGGAGACTCCCGTCAAGGAGCGACTGGAGCCTCCCTTGCCCTCCCCTCTGCTTCCAGGACTGCGTCCCAGACGGCATTTCTCATTGGCATGATGATGGTTTTGATGCACTGAAATTCTGTTGCAAAGGCAATGTAACGTCTATCTGCAAAATGACAAGGGAGTATATCATTTAGTCAGAGCTGCATTCAGGACAATAATACTGTGTCATTTTGGCAGCTGTTTTTTCCGTTACATTAACACAATCATGAACATGCCATCATCCGGCTCCCGACAAATGCAATACACTAAGTGATCTGAATACTCAGAAGTTTGATTCATGCCCTCAGAAGTTTGATTCATACCCGGGGATGGGGCCGTGACTAAAGATGCTGCGACCCCCTGACGAGAAACCTTGCGCTGCAACCATTTAGGCAAAACCCTATCTTTACACAATTTGAGACGATCATGATGAGCAGTAAACTTCTTACAACGAGAACTAACCAGGAACAGAGTAGGTGAAAGTTTCTTTTCCACCCAATATGGCCCTTTTCAAACGTGACAGGGCTTTTTACACTGCCCAGCCGTGACTGCTGAGTCTAAAACGTAAACGGGCTGATGTTCTTGTAACTTGTGGACTCTAGATGTCAAGTCATAGTCTCTTTTCATTCTCATCAGGGAAGTACCTAACTGGTTTCTCGCCTTGGAATGAGCGACTAGGATTGTCGCTCTCATTTCTGTAACGTAGTTATTCATGTTGGGCTCCTCTTCCGTATCTGCGGGTTCGGTGAACATGAGATCTGCGGGAAGATTAATTTTACGTCCCAGCATGAATTTGTTTGCGGTATACCCGGTGTTTCTGTTCACCGAGGATCGGATGGCACTAGCAGGTTGCGGTAAATACTCATCCCAATTTGTCTGAGATTTGGTCACATGGCACCGTATCATTTGCATCAAGGTACAGTTGTACTGTTCAATCTGTCCGTTGGATGTTGGTCTGTACGGAGTTGTCCTGGTTTTGGTAATGTGCAGCATCTCGCACATAGCTTTGAATACCTTGCTTTCGAAGTTCCTCCCTTGGTCCGTATGAACTTGGAAAGGAAATCCGAATCGAGAAAAGAATTCATTTATCGCAGCCTTTTCCATTAACTCAGTTTTCTGATGAGGTAAAGGTATACATTCCACCCACTTAGTGAATTGGTTAATCATCATCAGAATACATGTGTTACCATTGGTGCTTTCCGGGAGAGGACCAATAAAATCTAGATGCACCATTTCCAAAGGTGCACCTGCATGAAAAATCCCTAAAGTTGATTTAGCCTTACTGTTTGGTTTTTTATTCCTGTTGCAGTTATGACATCCCCTGAAGAATTCAGCTGCATCTTGTCCGCAATGGTACCAGTAATACCGTTGTTGTAGTCGTTGCTTGATTTTGATGATTCCCATATGACCACCGGTTGGAATGTTATGGATTGCGGCCAAAAGGATCTCCCTAGCTTGAACGGGAACTAAAACGTGTTCTCTAGGAGGGTCTGGAACTGGAACATATCGTACAATGACATTGTCGGCGTTCAACCGGAATAAATCACGATCAATCCAATAAGACTTACTAGCGGGGCTTGACAGCTGTAATTCCGCATCCTTCGGGATACTCTCATTGTGCAACCATTCACAAAGGAAGTGTAAATCTGGATCCTCTTCCTGCATTCTCCTAATTCCTGTGAGGAATAACCAATGGTTAAGCAGTCGTTTGAAGTAGCTTTAGCGAGACTCACATGAGCAATACGTGTGTCGTTTTGACATGGGTTTGTTATCACCTGTTTCTCCAAACGGTGAATTTCTACGCGCTGGACATCATAGTTGGACTCTGGAACCTTGGTGGCTTGGAGGCATCGAGGTTTTCTAGATAGCGGGACGGCATAATCTACCTCTTCAATGAATTGTCCCCAATTCTGTTGGGCTTTAACACAGTACTTACAGCCTCCACAGGGTAGACACTTGAGATCCGTGGCGTAACGATTTTCATCGCAGAAGTTGTCATCTCCTATTGGGCAGAGGCTGTCAGCGTTGAGGTGTTTTGTCCCTGGTCGGTGTTCCACCGTCAAGTCGTACTGACTCAATTCCTCCAACCAACGTGCAAGCTGACCTTCCGGTGAATTGAAGTTTAGAAGCCAACGAAGACTGTTATGGTCTGTCCGTAACAGGAAGTGTCGTCCTAGCAGATAATGTTTATACTGTCGGGTGAATCTTTCAACTGCCAGGAGTTCTCTCCGAGTGGTACAATACCGTCGCTGGCCAGAGGGAAGGGAGAAGCTACCATAGCTAATGACTTTTTCCTGTCCTTCTTGAACTTGGATCAGTTCCGCTTCAATGGCATGATTTGATGCGTCGGTGTCCAAAAATGATGGGTCATTCATCGTCGGAAGACTGAGAACAGGTGTTGTCAAGAGTTTCTCTTTCAGAGACTGGAAGCTTTGTTCTTGTTCGTCGGTCCACTGGAATGGTTTCTTTCCGGTTATAGCATACAAAGGAATAGCAATTTGAGCATAGTCTTTAAAGGGGCAGTAGCACGTTTTTTGATAATTTTATATTTAAAAATTTTCACTGATAATTGTAAGTTAATGTTAAATGTATTATTTTGACAGTGTCAAAAATCTCATTACACAAGTCAATCATTCATAGTCAGAGGACAAAGTATGAAGATTCACATACAATCCATTGGCGGCCATTTTTTGTGAACACCTTTAATTCATTTTGTGTAAGAAAAAGGAATCGCATGGCTCAACTGAACGTTACATATTTGATTTATTACTGCTCCATATATTTTAGATACATTGTCTTTTAATTGGAACCAATAATTTTCATTTTCCTGACATCACCTTATATTCCCCCTAAAAACGTGCTACTGCCCCTTTAATGAAGCTGCGGTGATAATTTGTGAAACTAAGAAATCGTTCTACTTCCCTTGTTGTTTTCGGCTTCGGCCAATCTTCCACTGCAGATAAACAATTGGGGTTCACCATAAGCTGGCCTTGTCTCACCTTTCTTCCCAGGAACTCTATCTCCTGCTGAAATAATTCACACTTTCTAGGCTTTAGTTTCAGTCCGTATTGTCTAAATCTTTGGAGAACTTTACGTAAATTGTCAAAGTGCTGCTGAACATTGGTTCCGTTGACTATAGCATCGTCTAGAAATGCTAAGGCTATGTCACAGTTCAATCCTGCCAATATCAAAGACATTACACGAGCATAGGTTGCCGGGGCATTACACAGTAAAAAATCAATCCTGTTTCCATTTTCCCGTTTGCTCATCAATATTTTCAAATGAATTCGACTTGGTAATATTTCCGTTTGGCAGAAATAACCTCAATGTATCCTTACTATTTTAATATCAAATGTCACAGTAATTTTTAAATAAGAATAGAGAGCATTGGGTATTTGTAGTATCCATTGATAACACGTTGCTAAAAGATTGGTTATGTGGTTGTTGGGATAAGTTAGTCGGAAAAATGCTGCCTGGTTAGTAAATGGGTCTCCTTGCTTTGAATAAATAAAAATGAATGAGAAATGTTTACTATTGCAGTAATCACAAAACAAAAGAATCTATTTTTCTTAACTTTCTGAATAGCATTATTGATTCATAGCAAACTACTATTTCCTGAAAAAAGTATTATTTGCTTTCTTCTATGCTTAATATATAATACAAATTAAAAAGTTATAAACCTAGGCTAATCAAACATATCTTCTGAAAGTGCTTTCTCTTCTTTCGTATCAGGAAAATAATAATTAAAAAAAATACCTGTCATATCTAATAAACTAATTTGAAATGAATCAGAATATTAAAACAGGAGTTCAAGCAATACTGATACTACACTACAACTACTACATAATATTATTCTCTTTTTTCATAATGAAAAATAAGCATACCAAATTTACAAAACACTTCAAGATATACAGATGAGGATCCAAACAATAATAAAGAATAAATTTGATAAACATTAAATATTATTATTTTTCAGTAATAAAATAATACTCAAAGATGATTTTAAAAAACAACAACTCGAAAGCAAACTCTTTGCATTGGGTATATGGAAAACTTCTCAGAGTGAAATATTTTGGGTTCAAAATAACATCGGTGTTCGACCTAGAGCATACCCAAATAATCACTGCCATTAAAACATACTGGTTGGGACAATCACCTTAGATTACTAAAGGGAAAAAAGAAGTATAAAAATTACTTTTCCTAACACTGCTTTCATGTGTTAACTAATCTGGTTTGTGTTTCTATTTGTGTTTGGTGTATAGAGAACATCTGGCCTAAAACAGGATTGCAGGTTTAACAGCGATGTAATGTACGTTCATGTTCAGATCTTAGTTTGTACTAGGTCTGAAATAAGATGAGTATAGATGTAAGATTCTTGCATTCATCCCACTTATTTTGATGCAGTATTGATTGCCATTTGCTACCTGCAGTTGGTGATAAATGTAGAGTAATGTGTCTTTGTTTGGGTTGTCAGTGTTTAGTTTGTTTCACACTGGAGTAGTTTGACAAAGAGAATGATGAATTTGAAAAAGGAGATAAATCAAGTTCTCTCGACTTCTTGCTAGTTACATATTTATATGTAGGCTTATAGGTGAATACAAGATCAGGCAGAATACATTTGAGTTAATCTTTTCCAAACATGATCAACGGAATGCAGAATTTTGCTTATAGGTGAATGAAAGATCAGGCAGAATACATTTGAGTTAAGCTTTTCCAAACATGATCAACGAAATGCAGAATTTTACATTTAAGTGGTAGTTGAAACACTCCTTATCGTCATTGCATTGTAACAGTCCTCTCGCGTGGATATATGTCATTAACAGAAATACCTTCCTTTCATGTGAATTGTCGCAAATACTCAGATTGTTACTCAATTGTGCTATTTCGTGAATGTGACGAATATCCCTTATCAAAGTTTATTCACCCTTGTTAAGTCTATTACATTTTCACTGACAATCAATCGTCCTAACATAATTACTAAGCATAATCTTGTGATTATAGTTAAAACGGTTGATTTCGTTGTCTTCAAGGATTTCTGTTATTCACTGATGCCTGTCTGAACTATTTTACAACAATGTATCTATCACTGATTAACGTGAAACAAATGTTATGTAACCACAAACAACTTTTCATGTTATCGTACCTCATCTTTTGAAATGTAATTATATCATTTTCTGAGACAAGTTATATCCTGGCCATTCAGATACCATTCTATTATCTAAAACTATTTAAAGTTTCCTTGTGTTTATTTATTTTCTTAATTAATAACACGGAAGCATTTCAGTTTGTGTTCTTTGATAATGTCTATTTGATCCTTGTTACTTAAGAAGATCCTTATTTGTTCCCTTTCATTATCAATTAGAAGATAAATAGTTGTGTTTTTAAAATTTCCGGGATTCATTGTTATTCAGCACCTGCAAAACGCTTCAATTTGTTGGTGGAGAAAATATGCAAGTTCAAAAATGATTGGTTACATAAAACTAAAGCAAATAGAAAAGGATTTTTGGCAAGTTAGAAAATGACAACAACAGTAAAAATTGAGTCGGGCACGATTTTTGGGAGAATCAAAACATATAATGTTGAAGCGGACCAAATAATGTATTCTTTCGCGGTGATTCGCCTGAGCCAATTTGCGTGTGTTCATTGCTATTCAACACTGGGAAATCCTTCAAATCAACCAATCAGAAACGAGTATTTACCAAAGGCTATGGTGTCTTGTCTGGTTTCTACAGAAGATGTTCTATTGGGACAATAGCCATATTCATCTCCTGTTTATTAGAGTAGTTCATCAGCTTGGTCCGCCCCCTGCTCTCTCATGTCACCTTCTCAGCAACAATACAGTGCTGTTTGTCTCACGTGTTTACACCTAACCCTCACTTGTTAACACCTATTACAGTATGTTAAATCAATCATTTGTCTTTGTCTTTATAACCACAATGATGGTTTTCAATGGTGCTCATCATTCAACACTGTCTGTTAAAATTAGACTCTCTAATGGATTATGGTGTTGCTGTTATAAGTATCTATTTAATGCACTTGAGACAACTTAGCATAACGTTTAAACTAAGTATGTATAGAATGTAGTAGTAGATGAGTATGCTTTCATATTTCCGGGCCACCATCTCCAACTTCAAATCGTCTATACTTATGACGAATGATGAAGGCAATGTTATTGATATGCAACTTCTTTTTACAAGTCTTGTTTATAAATTTGTTTGCCTTCATCTTTTTTCATCATCTCAACTTGTTGAAGGCCCATCAAAGATATTGTTAATGCTCATGTCATAAAAGAAGCAACAGATATTCCTGTTGTTTTGATATTCGTCCAAGTTCCTAACTAGAACAGATTTCTATTGTATCAACAAAAGTAAGCTTTACTAGATCGTCTTAAAAAACAGCGATCAAGCATTCAAAATTGCTACAACACATGATGTTATGTTTATTTTCAAAGGCAACAGAAATCCTGAAAACATTTGATACTAAAATATCTTTCAAAAATTTAATACTGTTTTGATTGAATAGAAATGCAATAAATAACCTCTGTCAAAATTTTATTGATCTCGCATTAGTTGATGAAATAAGCCTTGGTTTCCTGTAGTACATTTCTATTTATTCTATTGAACGTTGCAAGGTGTTGATTGTTAAGAATTTATTAATGCAAATAAGGAGTCAGACTTTGCTTTGTATTTGCTCTTGCAGCAGAAAATTTGTTTATCAATTGGAATTTTGTTTGGTGAAACTGTCTTCAAGAAGCTTTTCAATCTTTTCAAAGATCCTTAGAAATAGAATATCCAATAAGAGAATGAAAAGCTTGTCAATTATTAAAAGATTGTTTGATAACCTGTTCCTAAAACGCTAAGAAGATTTTAGGATAAGATATTAAACATGATTGTTTGTCCGCTGACGTGCTTCAGTTATTACTTTCTTTAGGAGATCAAGCAAGTTAGATGATTGCTGCAAAATTGTATTATTGACGTTTGTTTACCCCCTATAAAAGCTTGGGGTGATTCCAATTCATATTATTTTCATCCTGTGTCAAACATATCTTCCTCCTGCGGTAAATTATTTTATAAATCTAATGGTATGGAGAGATATTGCTTACTTAAGCAGGCAAGGATGCGCCGGGAATTAAAGTTTTCATAATGGTCATGGGAATTACTGTTTTGTAAATCATAACTTGCATTGTCATTGGCTAACGTAACATGTTTGCACCCATTCATGTTTTAAAGCTTCGATTTTCTATTTCAGTTGAGAGATATAGATGCAAATTCTCATACCTAAATTGTGAAAGTAAAACATCACTTAACAGATATAGATGCAAATTCTTATACCTAAATTGTGATACAAATACAAATAATCCGGGCCAATCGATAGAACAATGTTCTGCTCAATACCAGTATGCAATAAGAACTTATCTTCTCTTCAATCCAGAATAAACACTTGAGCACATTAAATGTTCATGTAGGTGCACAGATACGTAAATTTTAAAAAGTTTAAATGTCTTTGTTTAACTTATTAATGATGTTAATCTAATATATTAAAGTTACATGTCGACAAATATTAACACCATGTTGTTGGTCTGCTATGAAATATTTAATATCTCTACCTTTTGAAAAAGTGACTATGCTCTGAATATAATTATATCGATAAAAAGTGTCCAACAAGAGGTTGTTACTTTACATTCATAATTTCATGAAAACATTTTCCCCTTGAAACTAGGTAAGTGTGTGAACATTTGGGTACTATAGGTATAGAAAATCTTTCAACTTTGTTAAAGTAGTGGTCACATGTATCCTCAAGTAGTAGGAAAAGAAATAATCTATCTTTGTACGCTGATGGTTTGAATCAAAACCTTTTCATAAGACAGATTCGCCTTTTCTGACATTCAACTTACAGGATAGACTTGAAGAAAAATATTTGACTATCGAGGAAAAATATATGTAATTGATGAAATAATTCGAACAGGAAAATAAAGTTGTATATCTTCAAATATTGTAAAGAAAATTGGCGTACAATTACAACAAGAGTTTACAATAATTTTAGCTACTAGGATAACATGTAACACAATGCAGGCTTCTTAAGAAGCAGTTATATTATAACTTAACGAATTTTTGCTGGTTGATACTTCATCAGTGTACGTTTATTTTTTTAGATCGGATAGCTGTAAGGTAAAATATGATGAACTTAAAATGGCATGCTAAAGTTAATATTTTATGATTCGATGAAGGAAATGTTTTTAAAATTGTTTTCATCCAAGTTATCGAAATTATACTACAATAACAAGGCACAAATCATGTGTCTTCATAAAGGAATGATGTTTTGTCAAAAAAAAACCTCAAAATGTTCAAGCTTAACTTGCCCTACTCTGCAATTTTTTTTACATTTTACAGGATATTTTCACAGCTGACATGAAAATGGCTATTTCTTTATTTTACCCGCAAAAGAATGCTATCAAAAGCATGAATTTTTGGTTAGGGCATGTTAGAAATGAATGATGTAAAATAATGAAAAATGGTTACAATGAGAACATCATTCTCTCCCCATAGAGGCAGATCAAGTCATGTTGATTAAGCCTCTGTTATATTACGCCGAGTTTGTGGGATAGAATGGGAGATGCCTGATTGGAGGACATCAAAGTTAGTTGTGCAATCAGCGACGCTGTTCTTAAATAATCGTTGTGGCTACCGAATCAAGGCAAAATCATTGTGATATGAACCACCCTTTCCATGCGAGAAGCGTTGTCATTTGATAAATACATTCAAATGGATTGTGATGCGGGTTTTTCCGCCAGGGGAACTGCCGGAACCCACGGATTTTGGCGTAATAGAACAGAGGCTAAATCAACATGAAACAATAGAAGGCCGTCAGGACAGCCAAACATAACAAAGGAAAACGAGATTGTAATTTTGAAATAGGGGATAGAAAAACTATGTTCTATTTTAGTAAATACACATCTGTTAGTGGTCAGGTATTCTATCAATCTGTTATAATACTGCAATTATAGAAATAATACCATTATATCCGAGTTCGTGCTACCAAGCCTGATTACTCTTGCAACTAGGATTTGTTAATGACATTATTATAAATAGAATAAATCCAACTTCTAGAGATTCTGTGTGTGGCAAAGAGGGCGTTTCCATTTGAGTATCGGTTCAATACCTACAATGCATATGCATAATTTAGTCTAACTGAGTTTTTTTTAAATTTGTAAACTGTTAAACTGCAATAGAAATTACAGGCATTACATGGTATATTTCGAAATATTCATGTAATCCACTATTAATACGGTAAAACGATTCTGCTACATGATGCTAAATCATTGAAACAATTAAGATATAGTCAATTGGTTTTTTAAAAAAATCATATTTATAACAATTTAAAAAAGAATTATCAATTCATTTTTGTTATATGGTATTGTTAAGCCATTATGTTTTGGGCTTCATTTCAAGTGTTTCCATCTTTGAGTGATGTGGTATTTTGAACAACTAAAATGTTAACTCCAATCATGTAAAATATATTTAAAAACATATGTATAAACAGGAACAATCCTTCTAAATTTACCCAGGTATGACTGACCCTTTAATCATGTTGTACATGGAAAAGGCACATACAAATAGACTGTCATCATAATCAGATAACAATGAGTAAAATGTCAAAACTATATATTGTTCTGTTTTTCTTTTACCGATATGATTAAACATCTGTAAAGGGAGCATATACATTTAAGGAGTACCGAATTGGTTCAGATTTGTTATTACCTTTAACCTCTAAGCATTCATTGCAGCCAAAGGACTCTTCAAGTAAAAGTACATTTCCTTATTGTCTCTTGTAAAACGATTCATGCTCTTTCTACATGGGAATGTGTGTGTCCTGAAATAGGATATAGGAAATGTTAAACGAGACCGAAATCGGTTTGTCTGGAAATCTCTCTATTGACATTCAGTCTAAATTTCAGTTAACAATTCAATTAGATGGGATTTGTAGGTTGCATCCTAGAGTTCTCCATGTTATCTTGTCCATGTTATGTGTTAGTTGGGATATTTACAATTGTACCAAACAATTTTGTTCAGTGGGACTGTATCATTGTCATCCGACGGGTCTAATTAGCATACTAAATCGTTGGTCATTATCAATAACTCATAACTGTTATGATTGTTACAACTGCATATTTTCTGATATAGCATTTAGCATAAGTGTACTCATGAATATGATTTGTACATAAGTTGCATGAGGAAATAATAACTTTCCCTCTAATATAAGGTGGTCAATGGTTAACACTTATTTGAATTTCTTTATTTACGAAAACTTTCCTTTACATTGGATGCAATATTGAATCATTATAAAACATAAAAACCAAAATGAACGTTTCATGAAAGTCCCTTTTGAATAATAAATGTGATAAAGTGTTTGTATTTAAATGACAACATTTAATACACTTGTGTATAAGTTGTGAGATTTATTAAGCGTTTCTTTTGTTTTTCTACACATGTGATTCGAGTCAGGCATAATGTCCAAGAGTGATTAATAATACGAGACTTTCACACAAGGTTCTTGATAAAACAGATAAAAACATTTACCGGGGATCTTGGCATTTTGTGAAAAGACTGATGTTTATGCTGATTCTAAAACTTTTATTTGTGATAAAACAATGAAATAACTTTTGAAGCAATCTACCAAAGGAGAATGTAATCTATTGCTTATGTACAACGTGTTCCAGGGGGATTTCAAGACAACCTGAGCAAAACAAATCTGATTCACAAGTGAGTAATAATTTCTCAATTTCTTTTGTATTAAATATAGAAGTATTGTATATGTATTCTGTCGTTTGTAAAGTTCTTTCTACATTGATATACACTCTGCAAAAAAAGAAACGCACAGGTGAAATATTTCGATACTTATTGGACAGAGTAAACCATGCATAAATCGATCATAAATGAATACAAGTGACTGAAAATCGGCACACATTCAATTTAATGTACAGTTGTTCGTTAAGAGTCATTTCCGAGTCAAATCACTCTTCCCTGAATGACATAAGGGGGCGTTAAAGTCAGTACTTAGTTACACAACCTCTTGCAGCAAGCACAGCTCTGCACCGTCTAGGAACTGATTCCACAAGTCTGCGGATCTTTGCCTGGGGAATTCTTTGCCACTCCTCCTGCAACGCGTTGGCAAGCTGTGCAAGTGTCTGAGGTGGTTGTTGACGTTGTCGCACACCTTTGTCCAACATATCCCATAAGTCTTCTATAGAATTCAGATCCGGTGATTTAGAAGGCCATTGGAGAACACGTTCTCATTCTTTAGATAGGCACTTGTCACACGTGCTGTATAAGGACGGGCGTTGTCATGCTGGAACAACTCCCTCTGGCGGTCAATAAGTGGAAGCACGTGGGGTCTCAGAATCTGGTCGATGTAACGATTTGCCGTTATGTTGCCCTGGACAATCACCAGTTGACTTTTTCCATTTTGGGACATGGCCCCCCACACCATAACGCTGCCTCCACCAAATCGGTCGACCTGTCAGACGCAATTTCGGGGGAAACTTTCATTTCCACGTCTGTAGACACGTTGTCCTTCATCCCTTCTGTGCAACAGGAACCTCGACTCATCACTGAACCAGACCCGTCGCCAGTTCCTCAGGTCCCATGCACGCACTCTGGTGCACCACTGAACACGTCATCGCCGATGCAGACGTCGCAAAACTGGTCCAACTTTGGGTCGATAAGGGCGAATACCTGCTTCACGGAGAAGGTTCCTGATGGTCTGAGAGGTGATTCGACGTAGTCCAGGCACTTGATTAACCAAGTGAGAGGCAACGTCAAACCGATGACGTAGGTGATATACGCGGATGAAGCGATCCTGCGCTGGAGTAGTCGCCCTTGGCCTGCCACTCCCAGTACGGTCTTTCGTCGTGTTGAAGCGGTTGTAGCAGTCCCATAGCTGAGATATGGTGCTGTGGTGGACGTTGAATCGTCTTGCAACACTAGATTGTGATTCCCCTGCTTCTAAATGACCAATAATTATATTACGATTTTTGCATTCAATCTTGGCATTTGCACAAGTCGTATAAGTCTGCAGTGAAATGAGCAGTTTTCGTTGGCCTTTTATATTCAATGTTTCTAATCATGTTTCCTGCACAATTCACGTGCATTGCGTTTGAATCATTTTCGTGATGCACGATTTATGCACTTTTTTCAAGTTTCACATATAAAGTTCACAAAGGCAATTTTCGTCTATTTTTCATGCTTCACACTTAACCCATGACACTTGTAATCATATCCAAACATTTATATTCTCGAAATTATATTTTGTGAAAAGATATGTGAATTTTAATTCATTCCAAAACCTGTGCGTTTCTTTGTTTGCAGAGTGTAGTTTGCCTACACATCGGGATTTTGAATGTGCATATTAAGAAGTTACATCGTGGTTAGCAAGCTTGGCATTAATCACAAGTGGTTAAACCAAAAAAAAGAAAATGAAGCTCTATGACAAGTTAGCTTCTTATTGTAATAATTTTAGCTATCGCATTGCATCTGGTTCCATAATAACATATTTGAGACCTGAATGTAAATAAAGTTAAGTTCTGTTAAGAGATATCTCTCTGCAGAAAAGCTGAAACAAATAATGTTATAAAAAAACATGACTATAACAACTTCTTTATCCAATTGTTGGCTGGCCACGCGGTGATTACAATTGCTTTCCTTTAGATTCTTATTTCGTTATTTTGATAAACCAAACCAGCCTGAAATTTTACTTTAAATGTCAAATTAAATATTCTTATGTCAATTTTGATTTGGAAGTAAAGTATGTTTTCCTCTTACAAGTTAGTATCATGTTGATGTTCAAACTTGTGCCCTATGAGAATTTGTTAAATTTCTAATTTGTAATCGTGACCAATAGATTTAAGCATTTTCATACATGTAGAAGTTGTCATTGTAACCATTTTTTATTATTTTACATTTATTCATTTTTAACATGCCCTTACTAAAAATGTATGTCTTTGATAGGATTGTTTTGTGGGTAAAATAAAGAAATAGCCATGTCAGCTGTGAAAATATCCTGTAAAATGTGATTGGTATTCGTAGTTGAATAATGACTTTCCCGAGAACTGGGAATCGGCAGTTACCATTAAGCAACCTATAATGATTATTAATGGAAGCTTAGTCTCTTCCACTACCCAGTTGAATGAAATGGAACACAATGACGATCTTGTAAATCCTGACGACTGCAATCTGTCTTTGAATTTCAGGAGATAACATTCTAACAAAACAACTAAAAAACATTGTTGCAGAGTAGGGCAAGTGGAGCTTGAACATTCTGAGTTTCTTTTAAACAAACCATCATTGCTTTATGAAGACACACGATTTGTGCCTTGTTATTGTTGTTTATTTTAGAATAATTTGGATAACATGGATGGAAGCAATTCTAAAAATATTTCCTTCATCGAATGATAAAACATTAACTTGAGCATGCCATTTTAAGTTCATCATATTTGACCTTACAGCTTTCCAATCTAAAAAAAATAAACGTACACTGATGAAGTATCAACCAGCAAAAATTCGTTAAGTAATAATAAATTGCGTCTTAAGAAGCCTGCATTGTGTTACATGTTATCCTAGTAGCTAAAATTATTGTTAACTCTTGTTGTAATTGTACGCCAATTTTCTTAACAATATTTGAAGATATACAACTTTATTTTCCTGTTTGAATTATTTCATCAATTACATATATTTTTCCTCGATAGTCAAATATTTTTCTTCAAGTCTATCCTGTAAGTTGAATGTCAGAAGAGGCGAATCTGTCTTATGAAAAGGTTTTGATTCAAACCATCAGCGTACAAAGATAAATTTATACTTTTCCTAAACCACTTAGAATACTTGAGGATACATGTGACCCCTACTATAACAAAGTTAAAAGATTTTCTATACCTATAGTACCCAAATGTTCTTCCAACACTTACCTACTTACAAGGGGGAAATGTTTTCATGAAATTATGAATGTAAAGTAACAACTTCTTGTTCCAGAAAACCCTTCATTGATTATGGAATCTTTTTATAAATATAAATTTAGAGGATAGTCACTTTTCAAAACATAAACATATTAAGTATTTCATAGCCAACCAACAACACAACATGGAGTTCATGTTTGTTGACATGTAACTTTCATATAATACATTTTTAAGCAAATCACACAATGTTAGATTAAACAAACATCATTAATTAGTTAACACAAAGACATTAATACTTTTTAAAATTACGTATCTGTGCACCTACATGAACATTTAATGTGCCCAAGTGTTTATTCTGGATTGAAGAAAAGATAAGTTCTTATTGCATACTGGTAATGAGCAGAACATTGTTCTATCGATTGACCTGCCTGGATTATTTGTAGATAAAGAGAGACTTTGTAAACATCAAGAGATTAATTTCCTAGAACGTGAGATATGCAGACAGCAAGCACGTGTCTGAATCACAGCATTGTTGCACTCACGCACGTGAACTTTAATTTACTGACAATACACATGCTTATACAAACATGACTTTATTGACAGATGATTTGTATCTTTGACTAAATCGATAGAGACATACAAGGCTGCCGGAAGTCACTCATTGGTTCAACAGTAAAACTGAACCACAAACCTACTGAATTCATTTCAGCCAAAATGCAAGTTATGTTTTACAAAACTGTAATTCCCATGTCCATTATGAAGATTTTAATTCCTGGCATATCCTTGCCTGCTTGAGTAAGCAATATCTCTCCAGATTTGTGAAATAATTTACCGAAGGAGGACGATATGTTTGAAACAGGATGAAATTATTATGAATTGGTAATCACCCCAAGCATGTATAGGGGGTAGGGAAATGTCAATAAAACAACTTTGCAGCAATCATATGAATGAGGTGCCTGATCTCCTGATCAATTTGATAACTGAAGCACGTCAGCGGACAAATAATTTCTTAGGATTTTTGAACTGGATATCAAAACAATCTTTTAATAAAGCTTTTCTTTCTCTTATTTGGAATTCTATTTTAAAAGGTCTTTGAAAAGATAGAAAGACGACTTGAAAACATGTTCACCAAGCAAACTTCCAATAGACCGATCAAGTCTGTCAATCAAATCTCGCGCATGCGTTATTTCAGCCAATCAGAGCGGCGATTTCGCAACGCGAATTTGTCAACTTTACTTCCGGGGACAAACAAAGCGATAATGGCGACTCGTTTCTGTTGTTGCAAATAATATTTAAAATGACGTTCTTTTCAATTTTTATGCATCCATGTCATGACATAAGTACTCCTCATTGTGTAGGGAAGCAAGGTTACCGTTATTCATCGCTAAAATTGTGGAAATGGCTTACTACAGGGTAAAAACACAATCGTGGGTCGGACAAGTGTTAGAAGGTGAGAATTTGTTCGAATTACGCACTTTTCAAGTCACTCCCATAAACTTTCAACAAGGTGACAGCCATAAGTACCCTTTGATAATTTATCTTCAGTACTTGATGTTTCTGAATCAACAGTTCATTTCAGTTGATCGGGATCATAAATAACAATCTTACACGTTGACATTTCGGCAATTTTCAAAATCTCGCCATATTGGAAACAAACTATGTTGGACGCCTTGTTGTGCAAAATAGGCGAAATATCCCACTTAGAAATAATTAAATATCAAAGACACTTGCAGACATTGATTTTTTGATAAATATAAGGTTTTTTGCATTTCCATTTCACTCATTATGTTCCATTTGTATTATGCTCCAACCCATAAAATTTATTTATGTATAGCTTTCAAACAGTAGGCTATGTCCCATGCATTACCTTTCAGACATTTGATAACTTGAAAATATTCTTGCCTGTAAGATTAAATATGAAATATATATCATGTTCATTTTAAATATTTCAATTTTACAGTTCAATGGTTAGCTTTCTTTTCAAATATTTGACCAAACAAAACCTAACTATTCAAAACAATTTACTTTATTACCTCATTAATTGGTGCCAGTCTAGGCATATAATTCAAAACTTAAGCTATACAACAATCAACTTTTCTGTCAAAGCTGTAACAATAAATTTTTAAAAGAGTCAATAACCAAACTGTTCAACTATCATTTTAAGAGTTTTTGTGACCATAGATCAGTTGGCAAAAAACATCTGATTACTATTTTTTATCAATCAAATAAAACTTGGTGCATATATGTCCATGAATTGGAATACAATAAGACAAAAACCAAAACAATAAATAAAAAAATAAAATGTCATAGGTGAAATCTTGATCAATAGAGCCATTTTATTGCTGTTTACTCATATGGTCAGTGATCACTGTTAATTGTTTCTATTCACATCCTACTGTTTTTCTTTGAAAACCTGAAATGCAACATTTATTTGTTAAGCAAAGATTTATTTTTTATTTTCAAGATTGATTACTTCCAGGATCCCTGATATTTTGTGTTAAATAATTTTCACAAAACATTGTTACTATTATAACAATTATATATTTAAAAAGTTCATAGTGTCACTTAATTTATTTGGATCTTTCAGTTTTGAATTCTTTAACACAATTTAATGTACAGTGAAATCTATATATGGCTCAGGCTGTAGGCTTTTCAAATTGGAAATTTGGTCATATCCATATTATCCCAATCACAAATAAATTAAGATCAACAGGTTTGATATAAGCATGATAAGGGCATACTGTTGTATGACAAAATATAAGATCTGCATATTGACCTAAATTTATTTAGATTGATATTTCCCAGATCCTGAATGAAGCCTGTCAAATATGTAGTTTTTTATTTTAAAAATCATCCCTGTGTATTCACATCCTACAACTTAACCTTCTCTCTTTTACTGTAGATATTTGGCATTCATTAAAGATTTATATTTGGCTACATTTGAAATATAATTTTTAAAAAGCAAAATATAAATGTATACTATGATTGTATTTTTGAATATAAGAATTAATCTTTGATGATTTATATACAGTCAATTGATTTTTGAAGGGAGACTCATTTGGTAGTTAAATTTTATTTTAAAAACAGGTAACCTTTGAAGGGAACATGAAAATAATTACCATTTAAAGGAAAGTATAAATAACATATACTGAAATAATATTTTGAGAATATTGATTTGTTTATGAATATATAGGATCTCTGTGTCACTGACTGTCAGTATAAAAAGCTATATCAATAATTAGGAATGTAAATGTTGTATGTCCAAAAAATACAAACATGGCAACTAATTTTAATTTTTTTTTCAAGGATTAACATTTTCGATAATATTATTTTTTCAAAAATTTATGTTGACTGATCTAGATGTGTAATAGTCAACAACTGAGCAGGCCTATGCGACCTAGCCACTTAACGGCCCCGAAACCCAGGCTATATGCGACCATGACAATGATTAAACAATATAATTTCAGTAAAAAAAAATTCTCTCGGCAAAATATAAAAAAACGAACTTGTTGATGATTTATGAAAGTAAACATCTGGTGGTAAAATGTGTTATGAGAGTTTTAAATTACTTGGATTGTAAGACACTTTACAATAGTGATGGAAAAATACCGAGTTGAAATGCCTTTGTTTACAAACTGGTCGACGACGTCTCTCGATCTGGTCATTGAAAAAGTGTCAAAATTACTTTTTATTTGTTGATAAAATGAAGATTTATCAAAGCTATATGTGTATCTTGAATGTATTTGTTTAGATAATGTGCGTTATGAACGACATAAACATGAACGCAAACCAAAAAATTCGGCAAGTGAGGTTGTTGAGATACACGGCCCGGCTCGCCTGAGCTTGAAACTTGTCCCCTCAAATATTTCAACCAATCACGTCGTAGGGGGCGGGGCCTAACTGCTCCCGACTGGATCGGTCTATTGATAAACACATTTTCTGCTGCAAGAGCAAATACAAAGCAAAGTCTGACTCCTTATTTGCATTAATAAATTCTTGACAATCAACACTTTGAAACGTTCGATAGAATAAATAGAAATGTACTACAGGAAATCAAGGCTTATTTCATCAACTAATGCGAGATCAATAACATTTTGACAGACGAGAACAAAGGTTATTTTTTGTATTTCTATTTAATCAAAACAGTATTAACTTTTTGAAAGATATTTTGGTATCAATTCAAACGTTTTCAGGATTTCTGTTGCCTTTGAAAATAAACATAACATTATGTATTGTGGCAATTTTGAATGCTTGATCACTGCTTTTGAAGACGATCTAGTAAAGCTTACTTTTGTTGATACAATAGAAATGTGTTCTAGTTAAGAACTTGGACGAATATCAAAACAACAGGAATATCTGTTGCTTGTTTATGACATGAGTATAAACAATATCTTTGATGGGCATTCTACAAGTTGAGATGATGAAGAAAGATGAAGGCAAAAAAAATATATAAACAAGACTTGTAAAAAGAAGTTGCATATCAATAACAATTGATCATTCGTCATAAGTATACACGATTTGAAGTTGGAGATACGTGTCCCAGAAATATGAAAGCATACTCATCTACTCCTACATTCTATACATACTTAGTTTAAACATTATACTAAGTTGTATCAAGTGCATTAAATATATACTTATAACAGCAACACCATATTCCATTACAGAGTCTAATTTTATCAGACAGTGTTGAATGATGAGCACCATTGAAAACCATCATTGTGGTTATAAAGACAAAGACAAATGATTGATTTAACATACTGTAATATGTGTTAACAAGTGAGGATAATACCCCCTTTACACCGGGCTCGTTCTCAGTACGTTCTTTGATTTTTTCAGAACGGGCTCAAACTGTCTGTGAACTGTCTGAGGACGAAATGAACGTTGTGGCAACTGTTTACGAACTTTATGAACTGGCTAAAAACGTACTAAAAACGGGAAGGTGCTCCAGAACGTTCTCCCCATCCTGAAATTGGATGGAGTACAAATGTACTGAAAACGGGATTGCCGTTCTGCGAACGGAACTGCCGATCTTCGATCTGACTAAGGACGAGTAAGAATCGGGAATTGATTGCAATACGTTTGTGCACAGTTTCCACCCCGTCCATTCCGTCCACAGCCAGGTCTCACTCGTTCTCAGTACGACCATAGTCAGTTGTTTGTACGTCCTAATAAGTGTAAAATATTGAAAATGTTCTGATTCAGTTTGTAGTGCGTTCTTACACAGTCATAGAAGTTCTAATAAGGTCCTCATTGCGTTCTACTTCCAAGTACGTTTGCAAAATTCTCACATAGTTCTTACTACGTTTCCATTTCGGTATTTAAGGACGGGTATAAATACACATGTGTTAATACTTTTATCATTTTGGATAGAGAAGTGATAAGAAAAACATGAACCAAGTTACGGCCACTATGGCTTCTACAGGGCTAGTGGATCTGCCATTTGATTTCCTATGAACAATCTGCCTCTGATCATACTTTTTTTTTTTGGAGGCATGATGTTTTCACCTTGAAATTGAGAACGTTAGTGAGAACTGGCAAGGACATGATGGGTATTAATAGAAAACGGGCCAGAACTGGATGGTTTTACAATTAAGACGTACTGAGAACGGAATCAGGACGTAGTGAAAACGAAAAGAACTGTTTTACAACGAGTTGGTCGCAGCAAGGACGGAATTATGCGTATCAAGAATGAGGTTGGTCTAGTTTAGAACGGATATGAACTGGTTGAAGACGTCCTGAAAACTAGGCGAACGGGCAATACTATCCAATTTAAATGTGTTAGAAACTGCCTGAGGACGGGGTAAAGACTAGATGAACGTGCTTAGAACTGTGTATGAACGAACAGGCGTCATATTTGGATAAAATATTAACAATCGTTACTCGTTTCCATCCCGTCCGATGCCGTTTTGCTTTTAATTTTGAACGGAGTAGGACGTAGTGAGAACGACCTTGGTGTAACTCAGTCATTAGGTGTTAACAAGTGAGACAAACAGCACTGTATTGTTGGTGACAAGGTGACCGGAGAGAGCAGGGGACGGGCCAAGCTGATGAACTACTCTAATAAACAGGAGATGAATGTGACTATTGTCCAAATAGAACATCAGGTGTGACTGAGTTGCAGGAGTCGAACTCAGATGCATTGTCTGACAACCCTTTACACAATCATTCTAACATTGAAATCACAAATCCATCATAAATCTAAACATTGAGGTTACAATACAACAATAAGAAGCATTGAAACCCTATCCAATTGGTGTGAAGCAATAGGGTATGTTGTTTCATGGCTACATATCATTTTATGAACTAACATGTTCATTGAAATATACCTATCACAGAACATAAAAAGCTGATTAAAACTTGATTACTTCAAAAACTATTAAGTACAGTAAACGTCAATGATAAAGTAAAATCATATACTTTATAGAATATTGTTTGTCAATATTTCATAAAGAAAAAACATCTTCCTGTAGCGATATCCTCTGTTTGACACTGTGACATTTACCACATACAGTCTTTTATCAAAAGACACTTCGTTTATCTTAATGACATTTTTAACATGTTTATTATCAAAGGTTGTAGTTCCTCCACCTCACGTGTTTGAATTGCTACATGTATCTATTTAGCTATCTCTAATGATTAAAATGTGCTCACAAACAGTTTTCACATAATACTTGATAATATGATTGAGTGATTTTTTGACCCTCTGAAGATAAAACATTAGGCATAAGATATTATCTTACTTTGAAGATTAGTTTTTTTATAAATCTGCTACTACCATTATCAGATTATTGGTTTTAGCATCAGTAAGAAGTTCTCAAAAATAACTCTAGCTAGTGATTGCTTCAGCACTGAGTTTCTCTTCACCATGCAGCTTCTATTCATCTTAACATTCTCTTCTTATATTTAACTTTAACATCAATTACGCCTTAAACAACAATGATGTTTTCAACTACAACCTCTAAAAAACTGGTAATCCAGTTTAGGAACCATCATTCTAAATATCATTTTCTTTTATATGTTGCAAAATACTAATTGTTAAGTGATGATGTCTCTCTACCACTTTGACATGAGGAAGCCCTAGCACAGGACGAACACTGTTAAAATGATTACAGAATTGTCGAAATTAGCACAATCAATATACAAAAACACCTCCTTATCGTAGGTGATGACAAGACTAGAATTTGTAA
Organism: Steromphala cineraria; assembly: GCA_916613615.1. Classification (NCBI taxonomy): domain Eukaryota; kingdom Metazoa; phylum Mollusca; class Gastropoda; order Trochida; family Trochidae; genus Steromphala; species Steromphala cineraria. Next base: position 3,847,949 of record OU744726.1, read on the forward strand.
ACATTTATTTTGTTTGTTTCTCGCTATAGTTTCGTTATTTGCATATTTCGGTTCATAAATGAACATTTAAAATTCTCTTATACAGTGCTAAATGACAATTGAAAGTCATTTTTATTACAAAAACTAGTTTGACTAATAGTTCAGTAAGTTGTTTCTACTGGATGAAAGTATGCCTTTATACGCCCTAGGCACTGATAATTTTCTTTTGGTCTTTGTGTAGACATAATAAGTGAAAACAATAGAAGGACATCAGGACAGCTAAACATAACAAAGTAAAACGAGATTACAATTATGAAATGGGGGATAGAAAAACTATTTTCTATTTTAGTAAAAACACATTTGTTGGTGGTCAGGCATTACATCAATATGTTGTAATACTGCAATTATAGAAATAATACCATTATATCTGTTAATAGCATATTTACTCCAAACCTTCTTTGTCTGATTAAATTTCGTGCTACCATGCCTGATTACTCTTGCAACTAGGATTTGTTAATGACATTATTGTAATTATTGCAAATAGGGCATTTTCATTCGAGTATCGGTTCAATGCATAATTGAGTCTAACTGAGTTTTTTCAAATTTGTGTAATGTTAAACTGTAATATAAATTACAGGCATTTCATGGTATATTTTCGAAATGTTCATGTAATCAATGCAACTGTATTATCACGTGTATTATCCATTGTCTCCCAACTGTTGTAGAAAGTATATTTTTTTAACAATATGGTAAAAGGATTCTGCTACATGATGCTAAATCATTGAAACAATTAAGATATAGTCAATTGGTTTAAATAAAAAAAAAATATTAATAACAATTTTAACAAAAATGATCAATTTATTATTGTTATATGGCATTGTTAAGCAATTGTGTTTTGGGATCCATTTCAGGTGTTTCCATCCTTAAGTGATATTTTGAACAACTGAAATGTAATCTCCAATCATGTAACATATGTGTAAAAAACATATATATAAACAGGAACAGTCCTTCTAAATTTACCCAGGTATGACTGACCCTTTAATCATGTTGTACATGGACAAAGCATCATTATCAGATAACAATGAATAAAATGTCAAAGATTCTTTTATTTTTCCTTTTACTGAACTGATTTAACATAAAGGGAGCACTTCAATTAAGGAATACAGAATTGGTTCCGATGTTAATGACCTTTTACCTCTAAAAATTCTTTGCAGCCAAAGGACACTTCAAGTAAACGTACAATTCCTTATTTGCTCTCCTAAAACGATTCATTCTCTGTAGGGGAAAGTGTGTGACTTGGAATAGGATTGAATAAGAATTTCCGGTTGCGCATGCGAGAAGACTAGACGCGTTTGTGGTGGGCTCCAACCACCGATGTGAAATCCAAGCTAATCCAACATACATGTATTAAACCATGTGATTCAATAACATTCATGTGAAAATACAAGTCTTCTGCATATATTAATGTAAGTTGTTCAAGAAAATTTGACATTATAAATATCATTGTCAGTCCTTGAAATTTTCCCGCAATATGGCGAGTAAACCTAATACACGGTCCAGTCCATCTTTGGAGGAAACCCTGCTTGCTGTCGAGCAAAGGCTCACACTCCGAATCGACAATATGAAGATTGACTTGCAAGCATCTATAGAGTCTGTAAAATCGGAAATCACATCCGTGAAATCCGAGGTTGAAAACATTGAGCTACGTGTTTGTGCACACGATACAGAACTTGAAAAACTTAAAGATGAACTGGCCCAAACAAAGAACGAAAAACAATTCTTGGAGAAACAATTTCTTCTCAAAGATATTCATGACCGGAAGAGCAATTTACTTTTTTATGGTGTGATTGAAACGCCAGAGGAAAATACTGAACGTTGTCTCAGGGCATTCATGATAAATAAGCTGAACTTCAGCGAGCAGAGGGTTAACGACATTTATTTCAAGGTGGTCCACAGATTCCCCATCTCTGAATACCAGAAGAAGACCAAGGAATCTCCAATACGGTGCATAATCGCTACCTTCATCTACATGCCCGACAGGGAATCTGTGTTCAACGCGAGGAAACTTCTAAAGGGGACACGATGCAGTGTTCAAACCGACCTCCCCCCACTAATGAAGAAGAAGAGAGCGATCTTGGGACGTCAGAGTCGGGAGATACAGGACAAGACTGGACTCTGGAGCCGGGTCAAGGTTCTTGGAACAGACGTATTCATAGAGACAAGGGATCCAAAGATTCCTAAGTCACCATGGTCGAAATATGAATAAATGTTATGATATGAAACTTAAATGTGAAAAAGAAACTATGAACATAATTTTGAATCGAAAATATATGTTTCAATGATTAACAGGGAAAAAAGGTTATAATCTATAGACTATAATATAGTTATCGAAAAGAATAATCATGATAAAAACAAATAGTTTTATTCCAATGTTTATTTCAGTCACTTTTTACATTTTTAGTGGTAACTGAAACTATGAAAACTTTTTTGGTTTTCAAAAAGTAAATGATCAAAACTTAACTCCATCTTGACTTCATATATTGGAAGAAACCTATTTGAAAAATGATGTTTTAATGTTGACATTAAAAAAAGTTACTTTTATTTTTCTACGTCAGATGTTATGTAATCATTAGCCGGCAGCGTACTTCTGCACGTGCTGGGCGTGTAGTGCGTGGTTCACAGAGACTGTACTACACGTGGTGTGTAGACGATTGTCGGAGGACATTTAGTTTTTATGAAAGCCAGTTAAGGAATTTAAGCTGTTCCACTTCCAATGTTTTGTTTCACCTTTATACGCGGACATTCAGTGAGGAAACTGTACATGGACTTCAATATATGTACACATGTCAGTTGTCATAAGAACTGCGGAACAGGGATTAAGACATAGATCTTTGCATATGTGCGTACATTCAATCATGGATATTTTGTGAATTTCACAAGGATTGTGAAGGAATTTCTGTATGGATATGTCCACTATGCGGAAAACGTAAGTCATTATCTATTTTGTACATGAATATATACTACTTGTTCCTTACTGAACTACATTTACCAGAACGTTGTAGTTCAATGATTGATTCACTTCACTATAGGTGATTGGAGTCTTCCGTATGATTTGTTTTCGGAAGCTAACAATGTTTTTCTGTTTATACAAGTGTAGCCCTTTTTGTTGTTTTCGTAAAAAATTAGGTACTATCCATCATTCATCAATTCATGCTCTTTTTGAGAAATATCTGGCTAGCATTAACACATTTGCAACATGATAGACAATGTGAAAATATACTGTAACAACTGTCAAGGTTTAAACAGTTCTAACAAGAGAAGAGATGTTTTTGAATATTTAAAAGGTAAAAATTCCCATATTTATTGTCTACAAGACACCCATTTTACACCAGATTTGGAACATAACATCAAAGAGGAATGGGGCTCAAAGTATTGCAAATTCAGTTCTTATAGAAGCAACTCTAGGGGAATAGCAATTTTATTCAATAAGAATTTTGAAATTAAAATCATAGACGAAATTAAAGATGAAGAATGTGGGAACTATCTAGCATTGAAGATAGAGATCGAAGAAAGAACAATTACATTGATATCGGTCTATGGTCCCAATCGAGACACTCCAGAATTTATCCATAGTATATTCGATATCATAAAACGCTTTGACTCCAAATACTTTATTCTGTGTGGTGACTGTAACATGATACAAAATATCAAATTAGATCTTTATAACTACAAACATGTAAATAATTCTAAGGCAAGGGATGTATTGTTAGAATATATTGAAGAATTTAACCTTATTGACCCATGGCGAGATAAAAATCCACTGCAAAAACGATACACATGGCGTCAACAAAAACCAATAAAACAGGCCAGATTAGACTTTTTTCTTTTATCAAGAAGTCTTGAGTGTTCTATTGTAAACGCAGGTATAGATCCAAGTTATAGATCAGACCATTCATTACATTGGGTTAATCTTAAATTTAATGACGTAGAAAAGGGCCCAGGGTTTTGGAAATTTAATAATTCCTTATTACGAGATAAGACATATGTTGACAAAGTAAAAACTATTATCAAAGATACCCCTAAACAATATACAAATGATTCTAATGGTACAGAAACATTTACAATTAACGACCAATTGCTATTTGAAACAATTCTTCTGATGATTAGGGGATACACTGTGAAATACTCTTCTGAAATGAAAAAAAAAGAAATAAAAGGGAAAAGGAACTTCTTGAAAATATCAGTGATTTAGAAAAGGAACTAGATCTTTCAGAAAATTACGAAAGGAAAGAAAATTTACTGCCAAGGCTCCATGAAGCGAAAATTGAACTAGAAGAAATTCATAAATATAGAACCGAAGGCATCATAATGAGATCAAAAATTGATTGGTACGAACATGGAGAAAAACCAAGCAAATATTTCCTTTCTCTTGAAAAACAAAACTTCTTAAATAAGGCAATCACTAAGTTAGAAAATGAACAAAAGGAAATCGTAACAGGTAAGAAAGAGTTGATTAAGGAAGCAAAGACATTTTATCAAAAGCTTTACACAAAAAGATATAGCAAAAAAGTAAACTAACATGACCTTTTTAAAAACACTGACATACCTAAACTTGACGAAAACCAAAGATTAAGCTTAGAAGGAGAGTTAACATATGATGAAATTTTAACTTCCCTTAAAAGGATGAAAAATGGGAAAAGTCCCGGTCCATCTGGTTTTACAAATTTTTCTGGAACGATATACATAAATGTCTTCTAAAATCTCTAAATTATGCGTATCAAAATGGCGAATTATCAACCAGCCAAAAACAGGGCCTTATTACTTGCTTACCTAAAAAAGACAAACCAAAGCAATATCTATCAAATTGGAGACCAATATCGCTTTTAAATGTGTCGTACAAGATTGGCTCGGCAACAGTAGCAAATAGAATAAAAAAGGTGTTGCCAGCTATTATAAACGAAGATCAGAAAGGTTTTCTCGCTAATAGATACATTGGGGAATGCACAAGAATGGTATATGATATAATGGATTACACAGAAACTATGGAAATCCCTGGCATGTTGTTACTAATAGATTTTGAAAAAGCGTTTGACTCGGTGGATTGGAATTTTATTGAGGAAGTTTTTGCTTTTTTTAACTTCGGTGAATCTTTAAGAAAATGGATTAGAACACTCTATTGCAACATAAGTTCCTCAGTAATGGTAAATGGATTTGGCTCAGATTTTTTTAATATAACTACAGGTTGTAGACAAGGTGATCCCCTTTCGCCTTACATATTCATTATATGTGCTGAAATCTTATCTGCAATGATCAGAAACGAGCCTAAGATAAAAGGAATAATGATTGGAAATACAGAATATTTTGTCTCACAGTTTGCAGATGATACGTCTCTTGTGCTAGATGGTACTGAAAAGAGCCTCCAAAGTGCACTAAAAATACTTGATGATTATGCCTCTTTTTCCGGTCTGAGAATAAATGTAAGTAAGACAAGAATAATATGGATAGGTTCTCTTAGAGGATCAACTCATATTATGTGTAAAAAGTGGAAATTAAATTGGTCTCAAACAGAATTTACTGTTCTCGGTATTGTATTTACCATATATATAGCTGAAATGGTTGAAAGAAACTATAAAGATAAACTAAAAAATATGGACAGCCCGAAACCTTTCACCCCTTGGTAGGATCACAGTACTTCCTTTAACGTTTCTCAAAATATACAAGATTTCATGCTTAAAGGGGAAACATTTATAAAACAAAAGGTAATAAATAAGAAAACCAACTCTTTTTGGAAAGACGTTCTTTTAGCATGGGGATCATATACGACATCCAAAGGTAAGAAGATTGAGCAAGGTAGTGATGTATTATCGCAATGTTTATGGTATAATGAACATATTCTCGTAGATAAAAAACATTTGTATATCCACATTATGCAAAGGTAGGCATAACTTTTGTAAACGACTTGATAGATGAGGATGGAGTAATATATACATTTACAAAATTCCAAGATAAATATAGAACTCATTTGAAGACAAACTTTTTAGAATATGAAAGCTTAATTAGAGCAGTTAAACAATATTGCAAGACATATGACATTTTTTTTTGTGACATAATAGAACTACCATTTATTCCCTATTTACTTCAAGAGGTAGTAAAAAATAAAAAAGGTTGTAGGATATACTACGACATACTTAGCCCAATTATAGACCCTGCCGTCCATAGCTATAAACAAAAATGGGAATCTGACCTGGAGACAATTTTAAATGAAAACGAATGGAAAACCTATCAAAAAATTGTATTTCGAGCTCATGCAAATTCCGATTTTAGATGGTTCCAATATTCTTTAATGCATAGAGTTCTGCCAACAAACCAGCTTTTATTTAAGATGGGCTATATTGATAGTCAGTTATGTTCATTTTGTAACACTGCATCTGAAAGTTTACTTCACCTCTTTTATGACTGTCCAAAATCTAAAATCGTTTGAAATAAACTGTTCACATGGATAAAAGCAAAAACAGATATCAGTTTTGATATCGATAAGAAAAAAATCATATTTGGATTTCCCGAAAGAAGAAATGATGTACTCAATCTCCTAATAACGATTGTCAAATATACTCTTTTCAAAATAAGATCATATACAAATACACCTCGATTTGATAAGATAAAAAATGAAATCATAAAAATTTACAATATCGAGAAAATAAATGCCATCTCTTCTTGTAACTTCACAAAATTTGTTGGTTTCTGGTCTGACTGCCACCATTTGTTTAACTGACGTATTACAGTATGTGCTAAATGCCTCTTTTGTTTTTCATTTGTTGCTGTTGTCACCTCTCATTGTACCTAATGTTATTATATGTATACACTTGATGAATTGATGATGTACCACAAAAAATTGAATAAAAAAAAAATAAAAAAAAATAAAAAATGTTTAATGAGACCGAAATCTGTTTGTCTGGAAATCTCTCTGTTGAAATTCAGTCTTAATTTCAGATACCCAATGAATTAGATGAGATTTGTAGGTTGAATCCCAGAGTTCTCCATGTTATCTTCTTCATGTTATGTGTTAGTTGGTATTTGTACATTTGCCCCAAGCAGCTTTGCTCAGTGGGACTGTATCAACGGATTGTCATCAACGGGTGTTATCAGCATCCTAGTTCGTTGGTTATTATCATTGCAAAACTTCATCATATCATAACTTAAAACTGTTATGACTGTTATTACTCCATTTTTTCTGATATAGCAAAACATTTAGCATGACTGTAATCATGAATATTATGAATACATAACTTGGTTGAGGAAATCATTATTTTCCCTCTAATATAAGGTTGTCAATGTTTAATACTTATTTGAATTGATTGATTTACGAACATGAATTGTTACAGACATTTAAAACATGTGTACTAAACGGATATGGGGTCTAAACGTTCCTTTACATGGGATGCAATATTGAGTCATTATAAAAATGAATGTTTCATGGAAGTCCCTTTTGAATTATTAAAGTGATAAAGTGTTTGGTATTTAAATGACAACATTTAATACACTTGTGTATAAGTTATGAGATTTTCAAGCGTTTCCTTTGTTTTTATACACTTGTGATTCGAGTCAGGCATCATGTCCAAAAGTGATTTATAATACCAGACTTTCACACTAGGTTCTTGATAAAACCAATAAAAACATTTACCGGGGACCTTGGCATTTTGTAAAAAGGCTGATGTTTTCTTAGATTCTAAAACTTTTATTTGTGATAAAATAATGAAATAACTTTGGAAGCAATCTACCAAAGGAGAATGTAATCTATTGCTTATGTACAACGTGTTCCAGGGGGATTTCAAGACAACCTGAGCAAAACATCTCTGATTCACAAGTGAGTAATAATTCTTCATTTCTTTTGTATTAAATATAGAAGTGTTGTATATGTATTCTGTCGTTTGTAAAATTCTTTCTACATGGATATAGTTTACCTACACATCGGGATTTTGAATGTGCATATTAAGAAGTTACATCTTGGTTAGCAAGCGTGGCATTAATCACAAGTGGTTAAAACAAAAAAAGAAAATGAAGCTCTATGACAAGTTAGCTTCTTATTGTAATAATTTTGGCTATCGCATTACATCTGGTTCCATAATAACGTATTCCTATTTGAGACCATACTGTAAATAAAGTTCAGTTCTGTTAAGATATATCTCTCTGCAGAAAAGCCGAAACAAATCATGTTACAAAAACACATGACTATAACAACTTGTTTATCGAATTGTTGGCTGGCCACGCGGTGATTACAATTGCTTTCCTTTAGATTCTTATTTCGTTATTTTGATAAACCAAACCAGCCTGAAATTTTACTTTAAATGTCAAATTAAATATTCTTATGTCAATTTTGATTTGGAAGTAAAGTATGTTTTCCTCTTACAAGTTAGTATCATGTTGATGTTCAAACTTGTGCCCTATGAGAATTTGTTAAATTTCTAATTTGTAATCGTGACCAATAGATTTAAGTATTTTCATACATGTACAAGTTGTCATTGTAACCATTTTTCATTTGTTGACAATTATCCATTTTTAACATACCCTTACAAAAATGTTATGCTTTTGATACATGTAGGATTGTTTTATGGGTAAAATAAAGAAATAGCCATTCTCATGTCAGCTGTGAAAATATCCTGTAAAATGTGACTGGTGTTGGTAGTTGAATAATGACTTTCCCGAGAACTGGGAATCGGCAGTTACCATAAAGCAACCTATAATGATTATAAATGGAAGTTTAGTCTCTCCCACTTCTCAGATGAATGAAATGGAACACAAAGACAATCTTGTAAATCCTGACGACTGCATTCTGTCTTTGAATTTCAGGAGATAACATTCTAACAAAACAACTAAAAAACGTTGTTGCAGAGTAGGGCAAGTGGAGCTTGAACATTCTGAGTTTTTTTTAACAAACCACAATTGCTTTATGAAGACACATGATTTGTGCCTTGTTATTGTTGTTTATTGTAGAATAATTTGGATAACATGGATGGAAGCAATTCTAAAATTATTTCCTTCATCGAATGATAAAACATTAACTTGAGCATGCCATTTTAAGTTCATCATATTTTACCTTACAGCTATCCGATCTCATAAAATAAACGTACAATGATGAAGTATCAGCCAGGAAAAATTCGTTATGTAATGATATAATTGCGTCTTAAGAAGCCTTCTTTGTGTTACATGTTATCCTAGTAGCTAACATTATTATGAATATAAAACCTTTTTGCAATTGTACGCCAATTTTTTTAAAAATATTTGAAAATATTTTTATTTTCCCGTTCGAATTATTTCATCAATTACATAAAGTGTTCCTTTGATAGTCAAAATTTTTTTTCAAAATCTAACCTAAATCTAAGTTGTATGTCAGAAAAGGCGAATTTGTCGTTTGAAAAGGTTTTTATTCAAACCATCAGCATACAAAGATAAATTATTACTTTTCCTAAACCACTTAGAAAACTTGAGGATAAATGTGACTGCTACTAAAACAAAGTTGAAAGATTCTCTATACTCAAATGTTCTTACCTAGTTACAATAGGGAAATGTTTTCATGCAATGTAAAGTAAAAACCTCTTGTTCCAGAAAAACCTCATTGATTGAAACTTTTTATAAATAAAATTCGAGAGGATAGTCACTTTTTCAAAACATCTAATATTGAATATTTAATAGCCAACCAACAACATAGTGTTAATGTTTGTTGACATGTAACTTTCATTTATTCAAATGTTAAGCAAATCACACAATGTTAGATTAAACAAACATCATTAATAAGTTAAAACAAAGACATTTATACTTTTAAAAATTACGTATCTGTGCACTTAAATGAACATCTAATGTGCCCAAGTGTTTATTCTGGATTGAAGAGAAGATCAATTCTTATTGCATACTGGTAATGAGCAGAACATTGTTCTATCGATTGACCGGCCTGGATTATTTGTAGATAAAGAGAGACATTGTAAACATCGAGAGATTAATTTCCTAGAACGTGAGATATCCAGACAGCAACCACGTGTCTGAATCACCGTATTGTTGCACTCACTCGTGTGCACTTTACTGACAATACACATGGTTATACAAATATGACTTTATTGACAGATGATCTGTATCTTTGACTGAATCAAGACTGCGCTGATTGGTTCAACAGAAAAACCGAACCTCAAACCTACTGAATGTGCGCCTGGGTCAATCAGCAATTCATTTCAGTCATATCCTAGCATTTGTCAGGCTTTATCAAGCTACGTATTGTCTGTTTCGGATTACTTCTGACAAGCTAAGGTTTTTTCATTGATAACATGATGACTTATCCTTCCATTTTTATCGTACAAATCATCACATGTGTGTAACAAACAGAGCTAGATGTATGCCAATATACAGTTCAATCAAACAAATTACATACAAAAGTGGATTATGCTTTTGTTGCTGATCTATTACCTTCTTACTTGAGCAATTCATTAAGTTGTTATCAATGTGATAAAACTCTATATGCCACATACATACATATGCCAAAACAGCTTGTGTATACTACCTACCTAATGACGTAATGGAGCTATGGCGTAAAGACAGTTCGGTCAGTGACTCTCCCACTGCGCCATCTTGAATATTTGATGTTGTATTTACGAAAAAAGTAAACATCAGAAGGGCCTATTAAAAATGTTTAGTGATGTATGACTTTCTCAAATTAGGTATAAGAATTTTCATCTATATCTCTCAACTGAAATAGAAGATGCAAGCTTTAAATAATTAATGGGTCCAAAAAAGTTACGTCAGCCAATCAAAATAATAATAATAATATTAGACTATTTATATCGTGCAACATGTCCATGTCCATGACATGTTCAAGGCAAGTTATGTTTTAAAAAACTGTAATTCCCATGACCACTCATTCTCTTCCCACAGAGGCAACTCAGTCATACCTGAATTAGCCTCTGTTCTATTACGGCTAATACACAGGACAGAAAAGTAGAAATCTGATTGGAGGCAATCGAAGTTAGTTGTGCAATCAGCGACGCCGTTTCAAAAGGGGTCATTCGCAAATGCTCGGATACTCACGGCTATTCCCGGTGATTTGGCATTCAGGGGAGATAACTCTTCCTTCTACAAAACATCGCTTTTTTACCTTCTCATTCGTTTTTATTTGGTAAATTTATCATAAAACAAAGAACAATTTACACAATTATAAAACAGTATGTTTCTAATGAAAAACCCTATCCATATCTGATTTTTAAATATTTTCCCTCTCACACTGTTAATGAAAAATAAACCTAAAGGCATGATGCTTTCGAAAGTCACTTTACGACCGTTGAGAATTCCCAAAGTCGTTGATATCCAAAAGGTGTTTTCATTGGCTGCAGATAAGGGAGCTATGTCAAGTTACAACTTTTTGCCTCTAGGGCAATCTGCCGGAACCCCAGGATCTAGGCGTAATAGAACAGAGGCTAATTCAGGTATAACTGAGTTGCCTCTGTGGGGAGAGAATGATGACCACTATGAAGACTTTAATTCCTGGTATATCCTTGCCTGCTTGAGTAAGCAATATCTCTCCAGATTTGTGAAATAATTTACTGCAGTAGGAAGATATGTTTGAAACAGGATGAAAGTAATATGAATTGGTAATCACCCCAAGCATGTATAAGGGATAAACAAACGTAAAATAATACAATTTTGCAGCAATCATCTGAGTTGCTTGATCTCCTGAAGAATGTAATAACTGAAGCATGTCAGCGGACAAACAATCATGTTTTATATCTTTTCCTAGAATCTTCTTAGGATTTTGGAACTGGATATCAAAACAATCTTTTAATAAAGCTTTTATTATCTCTTCTTTGGAGTTCTTTTTTAAAGGGTCTTTGAAAAGATAGAAAGACGACCTAAAGACAGTTTCACCAAACAAACTTCCAATCGATAAACAAATGTTCTGCTGCAAGAGCAAATACAAAGCAAAGTCTCCTTATTTGCATTAATAAATTCTTAACAATCAATACTTTGAAACGTTCGATGCAATTAAAAGAAATGTACTACAGCATATCAAGGCTGGTTTCCTCAACTAATGCAAGATCAATAAAATTTTGACAGATGAGAACAAAGGTTCTTTATTGCATTTCTATTCAATCAAAACAGTATGAACATTTTGAAAGATATTTTCGTATCTATTCAAACGTTTTCAGGATTTCGTTCACTTTTGAAAATAAACATATCAGCATGTAATGTGTCCATTTTGAATGCTTCATCATTTTTTAAGAGGATCTAGTAAAGCTCACTTTTGTTGATACAATAGAAATATGTTTTAGTTAGTATTTTGGAATATCAAAGCAACAGGAATATCTGTTGCCTGTTTTATGACATAAGTATATACAATATAATTGATGGGCATTCTAGAAGTTGAAAAAAAAATGAAGGCAATATGTGTGATAAACAAAACGTGAAAAAACATCTATAACATTGCCTTTATCATTCGTCATAAGTATACACAGTCGTAGATGGAGATACATGTACGTATCTCGGAAATATGAAAGCATGTTCACTTACCACTACATAATATATACATGTATACTCTGACAAAACGTTTGACATAATGCTAGGCTGGCCCAAATGCATTAAACAAATAGCTATAACAAGAACAACGTATTGCATAACAGAGTCAAGCTTTAACAGACAATGTTGAATGTTGAAAAATCAAACATCATTTTGGTTATAAAGACAAACAAAAAATGATTTATTTAACATATTGAAATAGCTAAGATTATGTGTAAAGTGAGACGAACAGCAATGTAATGCTACTGACAAGGTGACCTGAGAGAGCAAGGGGCGGGCCAAGCTGATGAGTTACTCTAATAACCAGGAAATGGATTTGGCGATTGTCTAATCAGAACATCTATTGTAGTAACCAAACAAGACACCATAGGTGTGAAGTAGTTGCCAAAGTCGAACTCTATTGCATGGTCTGACAAAAGTATTTAACAATTCTAACGTTGAAGTCACTAATCAATCATAAATTATAACAATGAAGTTTCAACACAAAGAAAAAAAGCATTGAAACCCCATCCCATTGGTGTGAATCAAGATGATATGTTGTTACACGGCTATATATCGCTTTATGAAGTAACGTGTTCATTGAAAGATACATATCACAAAACAGAAAGCTTGCCTTTTATCGAATAACCAAAAAAGGGACACAAATGGCGTTGTGAATAATTGCAATAATTTGATATCTTTTCACTTACTTATGCATTTCCATATTTTACTTATTCAAGAACACCATTTATAGGTCACAATAAAATCGTATTTGAAAGATAACATGAATATTATTTTCCACCAACTATGATATTTCATTTTTTACAATATTTTATTGAAGGTTAAAGAGATAAATAGACATACATGTATATCATTCAATTTGAGCAATGGTATTACATATTGCCGTCACATCGAATTTGTCCTCAGATATTCATAAAATTCATTAAAATGAGTTGAAGTGTTGTCATATTCTCTTATTTTGTTGGCTGAAACCAAAAGTAACACATGTAATGACTACAAATCAAATATTTGCATGTTGATTGTTCAATGACAAACCAATACCTTTGTAATTAAGAATTCATAATTTTTGGCAATAGCTAAACTTAAGACAAAAATAAAGGTCACCTAATCCTTATTACATATTCAAAATTTATATGCGAAATACAAGGAACCTATATTTGTAGTTAAGTCTGCTCAATTGGGTTTCCAGTTTCACTGACGTTGCCAGTAGCACGTTTCTTTCGATAATGATTAATGACTGACTGTATTCCCTCAAATTATCTTTATCTGAATTGGTACTCTGATTGCATGATTTTTCCTTTTCTGAAAGCAATTACCTTTGAAATGAACGTAAGATAGTTAGTCTATTTATTGCCATAAGGTCTTCATTAAGAACCTAAAGGATAGCTTCAAAATTATGTGATAATAACAGTAGGTCTACATATGGCATTTCTATTCTATTTCTATGGCATTATCTCTCATTTGAATCTTAAGAAATCGACAACAACGTATTTGACCTTTCATCCATTCTCAGTCTATCGATAGCAATAGTATGCTATAAACCCTATTTGACGAACAATTCAGAAAGCAATATAACGTTTCGGTGTTTTAGTTAGATTTAGCCATTTGCTCTGTAGCTCATCAGACTCCATAACAAGTTTGCTTTATGGTGTGGCAAATGTGGTTCCCACTTTGTAGGGGTCACAGGGTCACCAAATGTACAATCCTCTAACTTTATAGTCTAAAGACACGGCCTTAATTTCCAGAGAAAAAGATAACAGATACATGCATGTACGCTCTGATGCCATGATCAAAGAACTTGGCATTAACTTGACATATCTGATGAGTCTTAACAATGCAGACTCCAGTACATAACTGTTTGAAGATTGACTTTTCACTTTTCACGATTAGATTCTTATAAAAAGTATAACAATATCATTTTGACAAAGAAAGTCATGCAAAGAAAAAAATGTTTATGGTGAAATCTAAATAATAATGGTAATGGTGCATCTGTTCAAGCCGAGTAGTCTCCTCGGCGTTTGTGGTTTGAAATAATTAGCCTCAACTCTTTATGTTACAAGACTTAAAATTCTCAAACTTTCCAGCAATTAAGTAGGTGATCTACATGTATACAACGATATGAATTGTTGTTGTTGTTTTGACGCATTGACTAGTAATGAAAGGTATTTAATAGAAGTGATGTTTGATGTGTTACATGTTTTGTCTTAATGTATGTAGTTCAGAGTATTTTAAGGAATCTTTTATGTTTTGTGCCTCTACCGATGTATATCAGTAACAAATTGTAAACACTTTTTGGTGTTAGACTTTGCTAGAGAGACAAAATATGTAAAGCAATTCTTATAAATACTTACAACATAAACTTTTTTCAACGTTTGTTCAAATCATTTATGCAAATCTAACACCAATGTCGTGAGAATGTAGCTTGTAACACCAAACAATACATAGTTTCAATAAAATAGAAAACTCATTAAACTAAAACTACAGATGATTAAATTTCGCCTGTGCAACTATTGACGTACATGTACATACAATCACAATCCGTCTAAACCAAAATCCATATTTTCAGGATTTTCCCTCATTAGCATATCATGCAACAGTAGTAATGTGGAACGTTTCTTAGATGCTGTGAGCAAACAAGCTTGATGACTTATTTTTCAAATGACGATAAGCGTTTTGTAAAGAAGAGGAGAATATTTATCTGTTACCAACACAGGTGTGAAGATTATAAGAAATGTTACATCAGCTTTTGCAACAGATTGTAACTTGCAACTGTCAAAACCTTTTGCCTAGGTTGAATGTGATGTCACAAGGAATGATTGCACGGGGTATGGTTACACAGTTTTTATGCATTCATCTAATATGGTTGCAGATTTTCGAGACTGCTCAAACAATCAGAATCGCGATACAAAATGTAACACAACTTTTTGTATTTTCTTTATAATAAAGAGAGTCTTTGAAAGAATAAAATTGTTTCGGTGGTATATATTTTACAAATTGCTTCAATACATGTAAGTTGAAATCTATTACATGTCACTTTTTTAACCTTCTCATAATTTTGTTACAAATACAATAAACATCACGGAATAACCGATAATTATCAATAAATATCATGCTTGATGGAAAATTAAACTGTATTGCAACAGATAATTTTTTCCTGAAATCCATAAACAATTTTCCTGAATAAATTAAACAGCTGAATGTTAATTCAAGTGAACATAAATTACGGATAAAGGTTCCACTTTGCCCCAACAATAAATCAAATCACAACAAGCATCAATATCAGTGAAATGGATTTTTTCTTTTCAATGAACACTTTGTCGTTTAGCGCCAAAAACAATTTATAAAATTAACTCATGTCACCTTGTCAGAAACAATAACGAGTTATTGTCTCACTGGTTTTCATATATACTACCTTGTATGTGTGATATAATCTGATTAGGTTCAGTCTTTATTCTGTACATAGATGTTCATGACTCAAATGTGTTGGGTTTCTTTACAGCTAAGATTTCTCTTTTGTTGATTTGGTGTAATCATTAAAATTTATCATAATTTACTCAAACTCGCTTGGGGTAAGGAATCTTGATATATTTCTGTGTTAAAGAGACATATTGCTTTATATTTCTTTAGATAGGAATCCCCTCACTTTTTAACTATTGTTACTTTTTGTTATAATGTATAAACTATTAAAGTTTGTTCTTTGTTATCTGCTACACATTTGTAATCAAAACGCATTTCATTTTTCAATAAGAAGAATAATTACGTCACTTTAGATTATCACAGATCAATCAATTATGAATTTTCAAAAAGGATAGAGTAATTATCCGAGAATTTTTTTTTTATACCAAAATATCCTTCATAATCTTTATACGGTTTTGATTTTAAATGCAATAATTGAAAGATGAAACGTTTGTCCGCTCTTCTTTTCATTGAGATCAGTTAAATAACCCTTATCACGATCAGTTTGATGAATATTGTTTTTCTACTGTATCTAAGTGGTGATTGATCAGAATTTATAAAGGCAAACAATGAGTCAGATAATGCTTTGTATTTGCCCCAACACGCGAACTCCTGTATTTTTTTTAGCTGTACGCGTATTTCAATTTAGTTTAAATCTAATTAACTATCTGATCTACTTTCTGTAAAGGAGCCGTTTATCTTAAATAGTTTTCCTTCAATACTGTGAAGATTTTTGAGAAATATTATAAAACTTGACCATTTGACTCCAACATGCTTTAATTATTGGTGTGATAATGAAATCGAGCATCTCTTCTGAGGTATGCAGAACTGTATCATTGCAGTTTCAATTAACGCATGTTTCATGCTTGAAGCGAAGTTAACCAGGCTCGTACTTCAATGTATGAATTTATATATATTTATATTCCTTTGAAATGATGTTTTATTGACAATACTATTTCAAAATATATCACCAAGTTTACCGAACACAGACTACACTTTTGGTATATTTCATCATATTTTACGTGAAGGAAAATTAAAATACAGTTTCTGTAAGTAACATATGAGTCAATTTTACAAAAATTGTCAGTCGAATTAAGGTCTAAAGCATTCCTACTAGCTTCGGCTGAACAAGTATCTCTTAAGTCGGAAGGTAGAGTGTAGGAATCTCAACTTGGAGGTCCTGGGTTCGAATCCCGCTGAACATTAACATATTGGATTTTATTTCCTGCTACATTTGTCACAACACCTTAGAGTCCTTTTCCGGTTTGCAAATCCTTATTGGTATGTAAATCCTTCGAAGTTTTCTTTTTCAGCTGACACGAAAATAAACTATTCCTTTACTATTTAAACACATCAATAAATAAATTTTAATGTACATACCCTTTGTTTTAACTGACAGTCTACTCATCTTAGTTTGCACTATTACAATAAATCGGTCATCTATAAATGTTTGCTAATAATAAAATATTTTGTATGATAAATAAAGTTAGAAACTATTTCTAGGAAACATACTCGCAGGCATGAAAAATGATCATTGATTTAAAATTTCATGAAGAAGCGTCTATTTTGCGTGTATTTTTGGCGGTTGATTATCATTGACTACTGATTGACACATATCACAAAATGTTCATAGGACCATGTCATAAGTATCAAAAGGTAAACATGTAAATCATGTGTATGATGAAAGAGATAGTTATCTTCACATCAAAATTTACATCAGCAGATTTAATTTGACATTAAAAGTACAATTTTAGCTTTGTTTAATTTATTATAAAACGAAATTAGAGTCTGATGGCACAGCATAAACATTTGAATCACCTCGTGAGCAGTCAACGAATTAATTATAGAGTCATTATAGTCGTGTTTTTTGTAACATGAAAAGTAGAAGCTCCTCTGCAGAGAGAATTAACTGAACGCAAGCGAACTGGTACAAAACACATAGTTTACAGTCATTAGATTTCAGGTTGAAATGACTGTATCATAAAAATCTCACTTCTGTTATTGTTTCACTTTTTTAACATTAACAAAATATTTACAAGAAATGATGGTTTCACGTTTTCCAGTTCTCAACATATTGTACATAAGACAAGCATGAATGTGTTAACACATGAGTTTGTAGGACCTAAAATTGTCCTAAACAAAATACATCAAAGCAAAATAGGGCAATCCAAATGTTTGATTATTGACTAATACAATTCAAATGAACTTCTGTAAATTTGTTTAGACTTCTGAATTCAGAGTATAATATTTAAAGAGAGGGCCGAAAAGATAGTTATCATTCAATGGACAATTTCACAATTATTGCACAACTATCTGAAGTTTCGAAGTTTCGAAGTTTCGAGTTTCATCAAAACCGCCGTCACGTTAAACACCACACACAGGCTCATCATGTAATATATTATGGAATAAGTATCACACACGTTCTTTGTTGTTACATGCCTTAATAAGAAACATTTCAGCAACATTCAAAGGGGGGAAAGAGTGGTAATAGCTAGATACTCTATATACGTTGCAGGAACTGTTCATTTTGATAACAGGAAGGGTTAGAAAGTTGATATACCAAGTTTAAAAGGACCGATACTCAACAATAGTCACTACACATTAACAACAGCAGTGACAGACTATTTAGAACCAAATCCCTTTTATTTGGCCTACAACTTTTGTAATACACATATACACAGTATATTCTATAGTCAGTATCGCCTCAATCGTGCTTTTATTAATCCCGAGTTATTCAATAATGAATGTTTCCATCCCTATGGATTACTTATTGTTATCACATTTACGCCAGGACTTCTGTATATCATTTCAATATAGTTCAACAAACTGGCTACGGGAGCTCCCTTTGATGTGAAACGAACATATTTTTCTCGCCTAACACTGATAGAGGGGATGTGTCCCCTGATACTAACTGTCCATGGATCAGGGGTAGCCATGATATCCAGGAATCATTGAGATTTGATTGCAATACACATGCCGTGTGCCAGCTAGGGAATCTGTTTAATACCCGTACAGTGAGGGAGACGGAGCGACGCTTTATGATTGAGGTGATGGCATGAACCATAACAAGTTAACAGTGTTTTATAGACAGACCATGAGGATATGAAGGTATTGTATTGTGTTATTATAACAGAAATATAAGGCATTTATAAGGAGGAATAATATTCTGTCAATTCTCGCGTCACAGTCATTGCTCTATTAATTTGCAAATATCAATGCATGCAGCTTAAAACAACGTTAACTATTAAAATAGTATTATCAGGCATATAAACGAATTAAATTTTAAAATGACACAATAAAGAGGTTATAATGCTCTTGTGTTTTGGAATTGTAAATATCCTGCATTAGAAATAAACACTATGAATTTAGCTCGCCAAGGCTCACAAAATACAATGTTTATTACTAATGCAGGATATTTATGATAAAACACACTCGCATGATAACCTCTATATACTGGCCATTCCTCAGTGTAAACTATGCTTAAGTGAAGCATTCATCAAGTGATATAGTCATGACCCTTGGCCTGTCCTTGGCATTACACGTTTATGTTTTTGAATACTCTTTTGTTCACAAATATACAGGTAAAATATGGATGCGTATACAACTGACACTATTCCTTGACAGCAACTCTATCAATTATGTATTAAGGACCCAAGGGCATCAGAGGAAGATGCAAATATGAGGTCTTTTCCCGAGTGTTGTGTATATTAAAGAAGGATTTAAGCTTATGACCCTTTACCATATGCTAAGATATAAAACAATGATTTTTTTACAATGTTCACTTTGTAAGTTTTGCCAGGAAATGCCATTGACCTTAAATAAATTTGATAATAGATCAATTTCTGAAACCATAAATGTCAAAAGAAAGCTGATTTTTTTAGACACATTCTTCAGGTTGAACTATGGAATAATGACAATAGCACAACCATTTCATCTAACAAGTTATTGTGCTTGCGTTATTGTCAAAACACTTTAAAACTTCCCACTGTCCCATATCTAATACAAGCTCTTTGCCAACCTAGTTTATAAAATAAAACGCTGTTATCTGTTTTGTTGTTTCTTTGATCTTCAAATCATTGGATTCTCTTATCAAACAGCAGCACACTCGTGCAGTCATCATTAAACAACGATTACAGCAATATTGCTTCAAGTGGATTGCAGGTTGACACAAAATCAACTGTTTATCTGCTGCTCAAACCACAATCAACTCATCCAATTCTCTCTCCTCTTGTAATTGTCCCCTTTGAGTGAGAGATGTTAGCAGTTCAAAGCCATTCTGTAATCATGTGCTAGCCGATGGATCTCACTTTACTCACTGAGCCCAAAGGTTGTTCGTTATGACCTGATGTTGTAACAAGTGCTTAACTGTTGCTTCAGTGTGCTCCCAAGCGTCTATTGATCTTCAATTGGCAATGAAATTCAGTCAAAAGTTGTACTTGTGTTGTATTTGTAATCTGGTTTCGAGTAATTGATATTGTAAAAATAAGCACATGAACATGCACTTGCAGAAAATGTGTATTCAAACCTTTCTCTGTAGGATGTCAGTACTCATTGAGTGTTTATAGATATTTCATTTACTGACAAGATGTGTTCTCATTTTGAAATCTCTAATATGTTAACTAGTCTCAAATGAACTGACATGGATGGACCATGCCAAACCTCAAACGAGTGTTGAGTGGATAAAAAGTTAACTAAACGAGTCATGTAGCCTGGATAGTGGGCGTGCTAATTAGCGCCCAGACAGCCCAGTTACCTGGATGTGATTTCAGAACAAATGTACTGAAAATATTGTATAATTCGGTGTCCATATCTAGGAGCACGAGGTCTGTAAAAGTGCGTACATTTATGTAGGAAAATATTATTTTCACTATAAAATCGTCAAGAAAGTGAGGTTATTAGGCTGAGTAAACAAGGTTCGACTAAATATTTATGTGTAGGACAAAAAACTGATATACACCCGAATGGATTGCTGATGACCATAAACACATAGGCAAAGGATTTGAGGTTCAATGTTATAATGTATTTATTTTCCTTCACACGTGTGTTTGATTGAGCTGTATATTGGCAAACATCTCAAACTTTTTTACAAGCATCAGTTGTTGTTTTACGATAACAATGGAAGGATGAGTCATCATTTTATCAATAATAAATCCTTAGCTTGTCAGAAGTAAAATGAAACAGACAATACGTAGCTTGACAAAACCTGACAAATGCTAGTGATATGGCTGAAATGTATTTCTGATTGACCCAGACGCACAGTCAGTAGGTTTGAGGTTAAGTTTAACTTGAACAATCAGTGACTTCCGGCAGCCTTGTATGTCCCTATCAATTCAGTAAAAGATACAAATCATCTGTCAATAAAGTCATGTTTGTTTAAGAACATGTCTTGTCAGTAAAGTGCGCGTGCATGAGTCCAACAATGCTGTGGTGCAGACACGTAGTCGCTGTCTGGATATCTCACGTTCTGGGAAATTAATCTCTTGATGTTTACAATGTCTCTCTTTATCTACAAATAATCCAGGCCGGTCAATCGATAGACCAATACTGAACTGTCTGCTCATTAGCGGTATGCATTAAGAAGACGAGTTATCTGCTCTTCAATCCAGGCTAAACACTGGTGCTCATTAAATGTTCATATGTCTTCACAGCTACGTATTTATAAAAAAGTATAAATGTCTTTGTGTTTACTTATTAATTATGTCGGTTTAATCTTACACAGTGTGATTTGCTTTAAGAATTGATTCTATTAAACTTTCATGTCACCAAACATTAATAACATGGTGTGTTATTGTTTTGCTATAAAAGATGCATTATGTGTACATTTTACAGAAGTGATTGATTGAAGTAGTCAGAAGTGCTTGTGCCAGACATTTGCGCATTCTTTTGATGTTTGATCAAGGACTTGATAGATTTGTCTGTTTTGACTTCATGCCAGAGTGCAATTTAATGTAAAATAAAAAAGGGTCTTTACTTTAACATTTGTAGGTAATAGCTTATTCTTATCATCTTTGTAGATATGTAATTGGTAAACATAAAACACAATATTTCAAAATGATAACTGTATTCCTTAATCAACCTTTATATTTCCAATTAGGACACCTGTACCATACTTAGAATACGTTTTCAAATTTCTGAGTCCTTGCCTTGGAACAAAACTTTGACTTTGATTTCCCTGCAAAAAGCGAAGAAAATATAATTTTGGAAGAAGTTGAAAACCTTCACCAATACAAATTAGGATTATTCGTTAGAACAAGTTTTATTAGGGTTCTTGAGTTCTTATCATGAAAATAAAAGCCTGTACTTTCGGATGGATGGACTTATGTCATTTCTATACTTGATTAAAAGTTGGTTTGGGGGATATAACTTTAATTCATGGATAAGGTAAAAATCAATGTTTGCTGTCACATGCACTCTCAAGATCATGGGTAAATAATAGCCAAAAACAGCTTTAGTTGTGATTGACTATAACTTCAAACACAATGAATATTAAATAAAACCAATAAGGACTTTGACAATCACCAAAACAGCCTGTATATCTGTAAGTCTTCGTCTTTCTTTTACATACAACCAATGTTGACACACCACTTTATATATAACTGTATAGGAACGTTTCAAAGGGCACGAAAGCATGTGTCGGATTAATAGATGATTGAATGTGTGCAATATCGTTTAGGACGAAGTTGTTAAAAAATATATCTATGACTAAAGTGCTTCTTTCCAAGTAACATCATATGTCCAGGTTAGGATGAAATTTCAACATACTATTCTTACATTGTAGAACTGTAATAATTAGGGTAATTGTATCTTCATGTTGGTTTGAGTCTAGCAAGGGAATGTTTGAAGTATGCTTAAGTATGTGTATATGTTTGTAAGCTTGAAACTGACATTTAATGATTATTTCTTCTTCTTGTCATTCAAGAATATTGGATTCTTCGTTAATTATATCAAACAAGTATCTGTTTTGCTTTCAATCCATTTAAGTAAATCTTGTCACAATGTTTTGACAATAAATTTAGATAATTGTATCTTCATGTTGGTTTGAGTCTAGCAAGGGAATGTTTGAAGTATGCTTAAGTATATGTATATTTTGTAAGCTTGAAACTGACATTTAATGATTATTTCTTCTTCTTTGCATTCAAGAATATTGGATTCTTCGTTAATTATATTAAACAATTATCTGTTTTGCTTTCAATCCAATTAAGTAAATCTTGTCACAATGTTTTGACAATACTACATCTTTCAGATATTAATTATCCATCAGCTACATGTGCAACGTACATATTTCTCAAACCAATTAACGTCTTTAACCGTGTCACATTTTATGTGCTTAAATACGAATCAGAATGGAAAGCAACAGGCAAACACGTATAATGTGACAAACAGCCTCAAATCCTACAGTTGAGATAGGATGTCTGATAGTCTCACCTCTCAGGGCTACAGACAAGACATGTTTTATGGTGCATACAGCATCAAGTGCTACAGTCACGAGTGATTGAGACAAGGGAGATTAATGGGAATTAGAATGTCTTCACATCAGGAATACCCCGTTGTGTTGATGATTTGTGGCTTGGTTTGATTGTTTGTATTGCATTACCACAAGGGTGGTATGTTCCTATCATTTGTCAAATGTCGCCACTGCTATCTACTGTTAGTTCAAGTAGTTGAAACAATTTCAACAACTCACCATCAACTATGACACAATGAGAACTTAAGATTATGTGTAATAATTATTACGTGATGCTTTATGATGTTTGATTTTGGTATTTCAAATCTGAGTTTTCATATAATGTGAATTATGTAGTTTAAAGGGGCAGTACTACGTTTTTAGGGGGAATATTAAGTGATGTCATGAATATGAAAATACATGGTTCCAATTGAAAGACAATGTATATAAACTAAATGAAGCAGTAATAATTCTAATATATAACGTAAATTGTAGCCATGCGATTCCCTTTTTTTCACACAAAATGAATTAAAGGTGTTCACACAAAATGGCCGCCAATGGATTTTATGTGAATCTTCATACTTTGTCTTCTGACAATGGATGATTGGCCTGTGTAATGAGATCTTTTACACTGTCAAAATAATATATTTAGCATAAACTTGCCTTAGTTCTCAATAATGCAAGCGTTAATCGTATCATAACTCTCTTTTAGATTCTCAATGACGTGTTTTGGGTCCTGTACATGAACAGTTGTAGAGTACAGATAAATTTGATTTTAGTGCCTGCAGTTCAAAGGCATTGCAGGCTTCTTGATTTACAACGTTGTCCTTTTGTTCCATTTCATTTATCTGAGGGTTTAATGGAACTTAAATTTTCAATTATATTTATTCAATGTTCCTTTTTGGGAATAGTCGATTCAAAGTTACTTTTTCAACAGCAAATGTGAAGGATATAACTTTGCAACTGAAAACACGTCTTTTCGTAAATCATAAATGCAGTATCAAACAAATGTTAATATAAATATTCGTAGTTTAACTGACAGCCGATATTTATCTTATATTTATCTGCATTATTTCAATAAAATATGTCTTGTAAAAAGTTTTGGAAATGATAAATTATCAAATACTTGAACTTATAGTCATTGCATGTAAAAACTGATTTATATAGCTGCTTATCATGGAAATGTACATGTACTTGCATGTATGAAAAATCAGTTTCAAGTTTTGTACCAGATAGCCGTTGATTATCATTGACGAAATGACTCACAAACAACGAATTGTTCGAAGGACCATGTCACCAGCATCAACAACAAAATATCTAAATCATTTTTAATCAAAACATCAAAATTGACATTAGCAGATTTAATTTGACATTAAAACTACAATTTCAGCCTGGTTTAGTTTATCAGAAAAGCGAAATTAGAGCTTGAAGGCAAAGTAGAAGAAGTTTAATTACTGCGTGGCCAGGCAACGAATCAATAAAAGTGTCATTATAGTCGTGTCCTGTTGTAACAGGAACAGTAGGATCTCTATTGCATAGAGAACTATTTGAACTCAAACTTATACAAAACATCTTTTTCAGACACTACTGTATGTATTATTAGGATCTCACTTTATTATTGTTTTAGTTCTTCCAAAAATGAGAAAATACACATTGAGTTTGTAGGACCTACAGTTTTTGGTCCTCAAAAGCAAACATAATCAAAATCAGAATCAAGCGATCCAATTGTGTACATATTGACTGTAAGACTGAAACAATACCATATAGATGTACTGTAAATTTCACAGACATTACACCTTTATCTGAAATTTCGAACTTTGAGGAAAATTGTTTCGAGCATGCCACATATCTGTCCCTTCTGTACTTAGTATAGAGAACATACATTTACGAATCGATCAATAAGAATTAACTATGAAATATTATCTTAAGAAATAATAAACAATTCAAAATGTCAAATAATGATGCTATTACAAAGAAACCCCTACACTGTTAACAACGTGTGGTTCAGCAGCTGTTGTTGGAGAAAGAGAATAGATTAATCTGTATATTACTTTGAAATTCGTCTTTCTTAATTCCCTATAAGTACTTAACGTATTACGTATCAATTTCTGCATTCCTTCGCACGTTGATATGAACAGTATAAGCAACAATAAAAGGAAAAGCATGGTAATAGATAGAAAATAAAATAGTAGGTAGTTACATAATTACGATGTTATAACTGTTGACTATGGTAATAGGAAGGATATAATAGTTTCATAACAGGACTGATATTCAACATGTCTACAACAATTACAAAACACATTAACGACAACAGTGATAGGTTCTGGTTTACATAATGTCCTCTGAATGACTGAATATAGCGATCAGCAAGATGTTTATTGCATATATTAACGAAATAAAGGTCATTTTTTCATTTAGACCACAAAAGACTTATATGATGTTTGTTATGGTGTAGTGGTTGAGTGAACTCCGCTCCTAAATATAACTTCAATGTCGTTTTCTTGCATGCTCGTGAAACACCCATTTCAGAATTATGGTGTCTTTATTTCGTTGTTAATCAGACAATTTCTGGCAGTAACCAACTGTTTTGGGTTCATTCTAAAAACTTAATTCTCCATATTGATTTGAAATGAAATATTTGTGTATCAATTTGTCAAAAGGTCACAAAATAATTTATTTGAAACAAATAGTTTTTGATGTTCCCAAGTAAAGCCCAAATCAGTCTATAAAATGTATCTGTCTGTATCAAGCAAATTTGTTGTTCATTTCAACTTAAAATCCAAGGATTTCATAAATGTCAGTTTGCAAATCATCGGTGCAGTACAATTTCGATTGCATTACATGACATCCAAGAATCACTGAGATTTAATTGTAATACACATGCAGTGCGCCAGTGAGAGAGTCTGTGTTATGCCGGTACAGAGAGAGCGACTGCACAAAGCTTTATGATTGAAGTGAGGAGCATCTTCCTTACAAAGCTTAAAAAGTCAGTTTCCAACGTTTTTGTGTGCTAACTCGCGAGGTTACTATACGGAAAATTCCTAGTCAAATCAGAAAGCCCTTTACAAAACAACATTGAAATTGAAAAATGGTGTAACTGAAACATTTGTTAAGGGATAGAAGCGCCTGCAAAGTCGGATCGATAAGCACGTTAGATCAACCAGTGCATTTATTGTAACACCGAAATCAACTGGGAATTTAATTGTTTTAAACTATTTGAAAAACTTGATTACTGGAGGTCAACCAACCCATAAACTTAGAGCATCGGAGATTTGCTGCAGCAGGGGAGATAACTAGAGGTAACCATTGATCGCCAGAGAGAGCGCTGTTAACAAACCAGAAAAGACAAGGGTCGACGGCAAGGCTAAGATAAGCCAGGTCCTCCTCTTTCTTTTAATTTTGCGTAGGAAGACGAGTAATTGGATGTACCATTAAGAGTTAACAGCATCACGTTTCATAACCAGACCATTTGGATATGTTGTTAGATTATTAACAATTCATCCATGTATTATATACTTAACTGATGCATCAATCACGTAACCCAGTCATGACCCTGGCCTGCCTATTGACATAATACGTTTATCTTCTTGCATTGTCTTCCATTAACAGGTCGCTGAATGGTACGTATGTACTGATCTTCCTGTGCGGTAGTTACGAGTGAACGTCCACTCCTAGGCCTGTCTTGAGTTGGCCTGATTCGTCTGAACAAATTTGCGATAGTCAATCGAAACTTCCTCGCAATTCTGACGTTGGTTGCTCCCATTTCAGACATGCATATCGCCCTCTCTCTCTCTCTCTGTTCTCGCGTCAGTCGTGGCAGTCTTGACGCTTGCGGGCAGCTGCTTTGATTTGCCACCGACCCTTCCGTAGAATGGCCTTGACCCCACAACACCACCTTGAGAGACTGCGATAGGCAAGACGAGTTTCCCGATGGCAAGCACGTGATTGGCGTAGGGACCTTTTTACGGATGAGAGTCGGTTCTGTATTCACCACACTGACGGCCGAGTGCATGTATACAGACGAAGGGGTGAAAGATTGGCAGCTACATGCCTTCAAGTCCATGCCTATGGATGAGGCATTATAATGGTACGGGGTAGAAATATTGACAATCAAACAACACCATTGGTCGTTATTCAGGGAAATCTAAATGCCAATCAATATGGAGACCAGGTCTTGCAGCCTTTTGTCATACCGTTCATCAACAATCAACCACAAGGCATATTGTTTCAACAAGACAATGCAACACCTCATACTGCAATTGTGACTTGAAACTTTCTTCAGCAAAACAACGTCAATGTTCTGCCCTGGCCGTCTCGATCCCCGGATATTAATCCCATAGATCTGTGGGATCATCTGAGAAGACAAATCCGTCGTCGACATCAACCTTCACAGACGAGACGACAGTTGGAAGTAGCATTGAGGGAGGAATTGCAGCGACTGCCAAATGACGTAATCCGGTGCGACGGCGTGCAAGAGCTTGTATTGATGCTGATGCTCGACAAACACGTTACTGACATTCCAATTATCCCTCAAATAACTTTTACGTCTTCCATTTGCCGACTCTTGCCCATGAAATCTCAGTGTAACTTTCACTTTTGACCCCTAAGTAATTTGAATGCAAAAATTAAAGCTTATCCTGTTGTGATTTTGTCATTTTATGTACACCGTTAGATTTGCAATTGAATTTACTACAAATTACATGTAATTCATAAAAGATATCATGTGTTGTGTTTTTTTGTACAGGTCAATAAAACAAATATAGTTTCTTTTGCCCGGTAGTTTAGATGAGAAGAAGAGAAAATGTTAACTTTGTGATTTTTCATGTCACCTTTGTTTACTGCAGATGTCTCCCCCATTGAACTGATCAGAGTATGAAAAAGAGTATTTGTATGTTGAATTACTATTTTGAATACGTTTAAATGGTTTATTCTGTAAATGTCCCACAGGAGTGAGAAAGTTTCTAAATTGTAGAAAGATGAAGAGTTCATTTTGAGAATCTTTCAATGTTTTTGTAATCATTGCACGAGAGATCTTAAGGGGGCAGTATCACGTTTTTAGGAGGAATATAAGGTGATGTCAGTAAAATGTAAATGAATACCGTATTCGTCCTATTAAGCGCCCCCTCCCTAATGCTTTTCCAATAGTTTTTATTTATCCGGGCCTGTGGATGTGTAGTTGCACTGAATTCAACGATCGACCTACTTTAATTCTCGTTCAGAATCCCGACAAGTGCTAGTTTAGCTTGTCTATAACGTATTCCTAATAAGCGCCCCCTTTGGATTTTTTAAAGCTAAGCGCCCGGGGCGCTTAATAGGACGAATACGGTAGTTGAATTAAAAGACAGTGTAATTAAACTAAATGAGTAAGTAATAAATCAAATATATAATGTAATGTTCAGGCATGTAATTCCTTCTTCTTACACAAAATGAATCAAATCTGTTCACACAAAATGTGAATCTCTAGGATTTGTTTTCTATATATGGATGATTCGTTTGTGTAATGAGATTGTTGACACTATCAAAATAATACCTTTAGCATTAACGTACAATCACTAGTGAAAAATTGATAATACAAAATGTTCAGAAACTGTGCTACTGTCCCTTTAAATGATGCATTTATGATTTTACAAATTTTTATCATTTATGACAGCCAGTGCACCTAGTTATTCATATTTGCTATACTTGATATATATGCTCATTGTACTGTTCATAACAAGGTTTAAATTAAGATCATTCATTAATTCTACATTTATAATTGAAGACATACTACTAAGTACATTACATTGGATCCTTGAGTTACCCAATTCCAACACCCTTTCTAACTGTCGAGATCATTTATGACAGTAAATAAGTTCTAACTTTTTCATGAGAAGTCGAACATTCCGGGACATCAAATCCAAGCCAACTGCAAACACTGCACACAAAGGTTCACTTAGCCTAGATAGCCACACCATTCTGCTGCCAACTTCCTTATATAGGGAAATTCTCTACCAATCAATTTGTCAATGGGACCACTGATGTATTAACTAAAAGAGGGGGTCGATTTGTTGTTAACGTTATAAAGTGACTGTATGTGGACTCAAGTGGATGTCAATGTTCATTGTAACACCGATATTGCTTATCTTGTCTGATTGATGCTCTTGTAAGATCAATTTCACTACAAGGGGATCTCTTGACTAGCTATCCACCATTCCATCTGAATTTGTTTGACCTTGTATCAGTATTCAATGACTCTTTCATATTCTTCTAATGTGTGATTTAATAAGGACAACAGTGTAATTTTGATTTGCTACCAGTGTTAAATGAATTATTTATCAGATGCCACCGTTAATATCATGTGATTTGTTACCTGTAAGTGTATGATGTTTAATTTAATGCTAATCATAATGGACTGTAATCATTTATTTTTAGTTTTATTTGTAATAGACAATCACTTAGGCTTCTATTTGAAGCAGGTCGAAATTTTAATATCTAACTTGATAAATTAGGCGAGCTTCATTAAAGGTATCAAATAATGAGACGTCAATTCAATGTAGTTTGATCAATACAAACTATTTGTTACTGTCTTCCGTACAGGTAGATATGTGTCCTAAGTACCTTACTTACAAAGGCACTGGACTTCAATACTTGGCTTTCATTGCTTCTTAACATGCAATGAAGAAAGCCAAAAAATGATCTTATGCATTTGAAATATGTAACAACTTGAAATTTCAATTTGAGTTCTGGATTTGGATTTTGGATTTGTTTGCAATGTTTTCTGCAAGATAAAGGAAAATGGGTCAGTGGCTATCTTCAGATGCCAAGGATTGGTAGCGAGCAAGGATTTTTTAAATATAATACTGTCCATCGCATTTAAAAGGATTGTTCTGAAAGTCAACTGTTGACATTACAATCACATCACCTTCAATTAATGTCAAGTTCAATTAGTTAGTCTTCGTGTATGATTTCCATTTTGCATATAATACCAATAGTTATGGACAGAACTAATTGATAGTTTACATGAAATTATAAAGTGTGGCATATATCTGATACTGGCTGTTCTGTTACCATAGATGAACTTTAAATTGCCTGAAGTGTCAGTAAAAATTCTTATGTAACGTTCAATTATTGGTTTAACGTGGTGAACTTGTAATTTGTTGTTGCCTAAAGAGTTTTATTCTTCAACTTTATAACTATATAATCACAAAATAGTGAATTTGTTGGATATTTGCTCTTGCCTTTATGGTACAGTGCAAATATTGGCTCCATTCATTTGTATAGCCATACTGTTGGCTTATACAACTATCAGAACGCGTATGAATAAAACATGTGATGTGGACATCTATCTTTTGGTAAATAGTTCCCAAAAGTGAAAGCATTTCATGACACAATGTACAGTTAGCATTTGTGTTGATCTATTATAAAGATTAGTTTTATTGCCAGTTTATTTCGTGAATAAGTGGCAAGTAAGAATAGTTTGTATATCGGTTATGGATTGTAGATTCATTTCAATGTTGGCATATTACATACAGAATAACATGCGTCAAAAGTCATATGAAATACAGAACACTGATAGGCCACCATGTGTAAACACATCCAGGATTTTGTCTTGGTACAGTATGAATCGTTGTTGTTACGTTTCTTCAACTAGCAAAGGATGTTTTTAGGATGAACCTTCTCTGGTAAGAAACATGTCAATATTTGATGAGCTATCATTACTCATGTCTGAGGCTTGTCATGATCACAGTGAATGATCATTTCCACAGTACTTAAAATGCTTAAAAAGATATTTATAGATAAAGATCATGTCCTTAAATCAGAACAGGTAATCAATTACATTGTTGGATGAGATAAAACATTATTTCTTCTTTACTTATTTGGCAACCTTTCAATTTTCAAATAAATACTTATGCAATCATTGTAATCATAACAATTAATAATGTTTATTTGAAGCATGTTTCATTATTCGTTCACAATATTAAAAAGCGTTTCAGGGAAGTCTTGATATGTACAAACTTGGTAATCTATTCAAGTTCAAAATATCAGTCAACCATTTTATGTAACAAAAGCAATCATTATTTGTTATAACAAATCAATATCAGATTCAGAGATGTATGGCATATGATGATAAAAAAATATTTTCAACAATCTGGGGATGCTTGTACACCTAGTTTGAACTCACAGCAAACATTTCAGACATCATCTTAGTTTGTAATATAAAAACACCCTGTCAGCTATGTCTTATAAGAATACAACACTCATTGCAAATAAGAACTAATTTATAGAAACGCTTTGTGCTGTGTGAAAACGTACACCAATGTATGATAAATGGTTATCAATTTAAAATGTTATGAAAAAGCTTCTATTTTGGTAGCAGATAGCGGTGATTACATGTATCATTGACGATTGATTGACAAAAATCTCAAAGTGCAAAAGGTCATTCCATCAGCATCAACAGACCAAACCATTTAAATCATTTGTATGATGAGAGTACCAATGAACTTCACGTCAAGATTGTCATCAGCTGATATAATCTGACAATAATACAACAATTTCAGGGTTTAGTTTATTTGAAAAACAAAATTAGTTTCTTAAGTCTGTGGCCGTCAATGAATCAATAAAGGAGACATTATAGTCGTGATCTTTTGTAAGATTGAACAGTAGAAGCTCCTCTGCATATAGAATTATCTGAATTGCAGAAAAACACACATCTTTTTCCCCCAACAAATATCCTGTTGAAACGACTCTATCAGAAGGTTTTCACATATGTTATTGTTTTTGCTTTCTCAAAAATTATTAATTGTTTTAGGAGCAATAGTTTATGATGTCATGGTTGCCAGTTCTCCACTTATTACACAGAATGCAAGCATCAATGTTTTGACAGAGCTTTTAAGACCTAAATGGCCGAAGGGATTATGTCCTCCATAAGGAAAAGACAGACAGACAAGCAGAAGATCTTTATTTTGACTTGGTCTTTGAGAAACCTCATTGGTTGTTACAATCATTTGGGTGTGGCTACAAATGGGCAGGAAATCTCATCTGTCCTAAGCTATCCAAATGTTTGCTGACACATTGAGTTTGTAAGACCTAAATGGGGGATGTCCTCGATAAGAAACCTAACCAACAAAAGAATCAAGCTATCCACATGTTTATTGATTTTTACTTGTTAAACGCTAAGCCATACTTCTATAAATTTGTTTTATCTGAAATAAATGCATGGCATGATATCATACAAGGAGACCAAAAAAGATACTTTTCAATTCATGCACAGTTTTAGAGATATGAAAATGGCCACATGTTACCGCGTTAGGAAGCAACAATTGTTTCTAACACACCTAGTGTATCGTGTGAAGATAAGATCATTTTACAAATGGATGAATACATTATGGCTAAACATATTCTCTGAAAAAAAATTTGTAATCAATTGAAATATTCAAGTAATGTTGATGTTAAATTGGAACTGTTGTATATGATGACAGAGAGGGTCACAACGTTGACATACACATAACAAAACATGTAATCACAGCAGTGACAGGATATGTAAAACCTGATCCCTTTTATTCAGCCTACAATTTCTGCAATACCTTCATATACACTGGATATTCTACAGTCAGTATCGCATCAATCACGATGTTATTAATCCCGAGTTATTCAATAATGAATGTTGCTTCCCTATGGATTACTTATTGTTATCACATTTATGCCAGGATTGCTGTATATCATTTCCACATACTGGCTACGGGAGCCCCCTTTGATGTACAAAGAACATATTTCTCTCGCCTGATGCTGATATAGGGGATGTGTCCCCTGATACTTATTGTCCATGGATCAGGGGGAACCATGTTTTTACATGACTTCCAGGAATCAATGAGATTTGATTGCAATACACATGCAGTGTGTCGGCCAGAGAGTCTGTTTAATGCCCCTACAGAGAGGGAGCTGATCACCGCTTTATGATTGAGGTGATGGGATGAACCATAAAGAGTTAACAACGTAATGTTTAATGGCAAGACCATTAAGATATGATGTTACTAGGCTTGACTGAAACATCCAACACGTGACCTAGTCATGACCCTTGGCCTGCCTAGTAGCATCATTAGTTATCTTTGCTGCAAAAGGTAAAATACAGATACAGATATAGATAACATTTAAGCACTTTTACTTCTGGTGTCTCTTGTGAAACTGCAAAATGTAACAAACAGTTAAAGGGGCAGTAGCACGTTTTTTGATAATTTTTATTTTATATTTTTCATTGGTAAATGTTCAATGTATTATTTTGACAGTGTCAATAATCTCATTTAACAAGCCGATCACCCATAGTCAGAGGACAAAGTATGAAGATTCACATGAAATCCATTGGCGGCCATTTCGTGTGAACACCTTTAATTCATTTAGTATAGTAAAATGGAACCGCATGGCAAAACTTTACGTTATATATTTGAATTATTACTGCTCCATTTAGTTTAAATACATTGTCTTTCAATTGGAACCATTAATTTTCATATTCCTGACATCACCTTATATTCCCCCTAAAAACGTGCTACTGCCCCTTTAATGTATTTAGAAATTCTAATCTTACCATCTTGCTT
This sequence comes from Steromphala cineraria, assembly GCA_916613615.1. Taxonomy (NCBI): domain Eukaryota; kingdom Metazoa; phylum Mollusca; class Gastropoda; order Trochida; family Trochidae; genus Steromphala; species Steromphala cineraria. The sequence goes on from OU744726.1 coordinate 3,881,948, forward strand.
GCATCTAAACATCTTACTACATATAAACCATAAAATAATAACTTCGTCATGTTCCAACTGTCTCAAGTACCAGCTTTAGTGAACTTACTATATTTAAAACCTTGGAGGCCATGGCGTCTTTATTTAATTGCTTCATGTTTCTGTGATCTTGAAAACATCCAATTCTCTTACTAAAAAGCAGCACATTCGTTCAGTCACAATCGTTTAAGCAATATTTATCAGCTCCATAACTTATCCAATTTTCTCTCCTCTTGTAATCATCCGAAGGAGATGTAAGCAGTTCAAAGCTGGTATGTAATCTAGTCTGGTCTGCTGGAACTCATTTCACTTACAGGGTTTAGTAATCTGTGATAACCAAGTCGAGATCCAGATATTGTAACACTTGCGATACTGATGCACACATGTGTTGCCAAGCGTTTATTGATCTATTTATTGTTTTTTGACTGGGAATTGAGTCTAAGTCCTAAGTCTTTACATGCCATAGTTTGTTACCCTGTTCTATGTGCTCATCTTTTTTAAATCGGAGGGTCTGATGAAAGTTAATAGATGAGAAGATGTTTACTATGTGCTTTTTTCATGTTACCTGTGTTTACTGCAGATATCTCCCCCATTAGTGTTATCTAGTTATGGAGGGAACATTGATCCGGTCAGACTATGTACATTGAATTAGTATTTTGAATACGTTTATCGGATTCTTTCTGATATCTCCGTCAATGTCCCAGAGGAATTAGAAATATGAACAGTTCAATTTGAGAATGTTTCCATGTTTTAATTATCATTGCACGAGAGATCATCAAGGATGCATTTGTGATGCCAGAACATCACAACCCGGCTAACTCCAAACAATGCACAAAAAAGTTCACTTAGCCTCGACATCCACACCATTGTGCTGCCAGCTTCCTTATATAGGGAAATATTCTACCAATCAATCTGTCATTGGTACCTCTGACGTATTAACGTGAAGAGGTGCTGATTGGTAATTAAGTGACTGTATGTGGACTCAAGTAGATGGCGATGCTTATTGTAAAGCCGGCTATTGTTTATCTCGCCTGATAGATGCTCTTGTCAGATCGTTTTCTCTACAGGGGACCTCTTGACTAGCTATCTACCATTCCACTTTTGATATAGATACATCTGAATTTGTTTGACCTGGTATCAGTGTTCAATGACTTTTTTCATATTCTGCTAATGTGTGATTTATAATGGAAAAAAGGAATATTTGATTTTCTACCAATGTTCAATGAATTATTTATCAGATGCCACCGTTAATATTGATTTGTTACCTGTAATTGTATGATGTTTGATTAAATACTAATCATAATGTACTGTAATTGACATTATCATTGATATTTAAGTTTTAGTTTTACTTGACATATAATACAATAGTAAATTAGTGTCAAGTCCATGTACAAGAAACATAATGATAAAACCTATCTTGTAATAGACGTAAGTTTCAAGTAAATTCAAAACTATTACATAATGAGACATCAATTCAATGTTTTTTATCAATAAAACATTTTTACTGTCTTTAGTAGAGGAAGCTATGTTTATATGAAAGGAACTGGACGCCAATACTAGTCTTTCGTTGCTTCTTAACATGCAATGAATAAAGTGAAAAATGATCTGTTGCATTTGAAATATATATGTAGTTAGACATGAAATTTTAATTTGGGTTTTGGATTTGATAGCATAATAAAGTATGCGAGGTGTTTTTGCAATGCTTTCTACAAGATAAAAATAAATGTGTCAGTGGCTATCTTTGATACCAAGGATAAGTAGCGAGCAAGGATTGTATTACAATTATACTATTATATTTATTCAATCGGTCCATCGCATTTAGAAGGATTGTTCTGAAAGTCATTCCCATCATATCACTATCAATTGATGTAAAGTTGAGTGTGGTCTTCGTGTATGATTTCTAGATTTTAAGTGCTTAAGGATAAAGTTTAAGCTATAATAATAGCGTTTGACCCAACGGACAACAATATGTAAATCCAGAAATAATACGCTCCTTGCCATTTGCCAAACATTCCTAAGAAGTCATTGAACTATACTAATACTAAGAAATATTGTATCTAAAACCGATTGACAGTACGATGTTGTATACTTAGCTGTGTATAAAGTACATGAATAACATATGGAGTGGAATATATATGATAATGGGGTTGCTTGGATTGTTTAAGGTCATTTGTACATAACATCGTGTTGATTAATGATGTGATAAAAGATAACCATAGATGAAAAATATATATCCAGCAGTTTAAGTGAAATTTTTATCTATGGTTTAACATGGAGCACTCTGTTGTTACGTAAGGGAACTTTTAGCTACCTAATCACCAAATAGTGTATTCGGTCGATATTTGCTCTTGCCTTTATCAATAATGCAAATAGGAATGACAATAATGCTGAGAAATATATGGATGACAACTTCTTTCTTCATTGTATGCGACGTTTGGACACAGATTCTTGTGTCGTTCTCAGAAAATCATTTGTATAGCCTGACTGCACATAGAATTATCAGATTCTTTATTACCTTTATCTTAACAGATAATTGGTACATTATAAAAACGTTATTGGTACAGGTTGTGAATGTCGAACATGGTGACAAAAAATAAGAGTATTAAGGAGGATGTACGATTACAATTTCATCATAAATTACTCATCAAATCATTTCTCAATAAACTAGCCTTATATAAATATTTACCCAAGTTGCACAATATCTTTACAGTATTACAATTAAAAAGTTGAATAAACTTTATTACTGATGGACATTTATAATAGTATATTTTGATATATAATATTCTATAGTTGTTAAACGATGGACATATTAATATGAAATGGAATTCGTCTTCTATATCATCTTTACACATTAGACATATACGATTAGCGATATTTAATTTGTTACATCTACCAGTTTCTACAGCTAACTTTTGGGAACTAAGCCTAAATTTAGACAAATAGTTTCTATACAGACGTAGAATAGATTTACGTAAATAATATTGAAGTGAACATTGATCAATTTTATTACAATATATCACACATTTAGAAGAACTAGACAACTGACTGAAGATATACTGGATCGCATGATCATTTATTCTTTGTTTTATAACTGATAGATAATCATGTGGTAATTCCTGCTATCAGAACGTTATGAATAGAACATGTGCTGTGGACATCTAACTTTGCAAATAGGTCCCAATGTGTTAGAACTTAAAGACACAGTGTAAGGTTTGCATTGGTGTAAATTTGGTAATTAAAATATTCTTTTTGGTCTGTTTTGATTTGAATTTGGTAAGGATATCGGCTTTTGTTTGCAAATTCCATTCGATATGTGGAACATTTAACAGTAATTTATACTTTAGATGTCACGTTACATTCAGGACACTGCTACCGACACAATGTGTTCACCTATGCAAAGTGTTGGTATTGATGTTGGTAATCGGAACATTCGTGCTATGTTTCTTCCACTTGCTATGCATGTTTTTGATGATGTGTCTGCTCCAGTAAGAAAAATGTCAATATTTGATGAGCTGTCATAACTCATGTCTGAGGCTTGTCATGTTACGATGAATGATAACTTTCATAGAAATAAAGATGCTTAAAATCTTACCTACCAGATAAGATCCATTTCCGCATATCCGAACAGGAGACATTAAAATATGTTAAGGTATGTTCAGATATGCTATGTAGATGGAAATTTATCAAATATATCTGAATATTTGACTTGGTACCGGTTACCGGTTATTTGTTTATGTAATGCATATATATGTGAATGTTTGAATTCATGAATACCAATTATACATGTAATGAATGTGTGATCTGATACAATTGTGATATGTGAAAAGTTGATCTGCTACCAATCTTCATTGAATGTTTAAATGAAGCGTGATAGTATGGTATTTGATTTGATACTAATAATACAAGAATTTTTTTATCACTATGCTTTTCATAATCATTTTGATATAGCAAGTACAATACTTTATTTAATAAGTGATGAGCTCATGTGCATAAAAACATTGGTGGTAGTATTAACCTCGTAATCTACAGAAAAATTAGTTGAATCTATAGCAAGTCAAAATGTAAAAGGCTAGAAGAATTTAGCAAAAATAATGAAGATTACCAAATAATAAGACGTCAAGTCAACTATCTATCAACAACTTTGTGTTACTCTAGCAAATGAATTGGACTTAGCTGTAGTGAGTGTCTAGGAATATCTCCATGATAATTAATAACTTAAGTGAACGAATAAAATATTATTGTTATAATAGTTAGTGTCTGTTAATGATCTTCAGATGAAGAGTAAGGATTTGCTGTATTTTTTCAATGAACCCATCACATTTAGAAGGATCTAAAATGTCAATTGCACATCACCTTCAACTAATGAAAAGTTCAATAAGTTTTTCTTATGAGTATGGTTTTCACTTTGTCATATAAATCCTAATTTTAAATGGACGTTAATGATTTTTTAACTAATGATAATAGCTATTGACCCCAATAAATTCTATGCACCTTGACATTTTCCCAATATTTCTATGAATACTAACAAATATTTTGTTAAACAAAATGGACAGAAGTAATTGATAGTGTACATGAATATTATATGGTTTTGCATATATATGATACTGGCTGGGATTTTCAGCCTTAGATGAACGTTAAATTCCCTGCAGTGTTGGTGAAAAACTTCATCAAACGTTTAATTATTGGTTTAACATGGTGGACTTGTAATTTGTCGTTGCCTAACTGATTTTATTCTTCAACTTTTTAATCACAAAAAGTGTTTTCGTTGGGTATTTGCTCCTGCCTTGCTCCTAATACAGTGCACATATTTGCTCCATTCATTTGTATAGCCGTGTGTTGGCTTATACAATGATCAGAACATGTATGAATAAAACATGAGATGTGGACATCTATCGTTTTGGTAAATAGTTCCCAAATGTGATAGCATTTTATGACACAATATACAGCTTGCAATTGTGTCAATCTATTATAAAGATTAGTTTTTTGCCTTTTTATTTCATGAATAAGTGACAAGTAATATTAGTTTGTATATCGGTTATGGGTTGCCGATTCGTTTCGATATTGGGAGCATGATACATAGTGATTATTACCCGAGGAAGTGTGTCATATGACTTTCACAAAACGAGAGTGATTTGTTGTATTACCTGAGTGTGAGAAAGCGTTATACACAAACTTGCACGAGTTTCGTAAAAGACATATGACACACTTCCGAGGGTAATAATTTCTTCATTATCGCTTCTATTCCATTCTACCAAGAATCAGGCCACTTCACTTGCGACGTCCGGCTACAATGACATCACGAACAATGCTGTTATGACGTCACAGGCGAAAAAATACGGGAACTCGTGCTACAAGATCCTTACTAGGCAAAAGTTATATGTGCACTAGTGCTCATATTTAAACAATGTCACTACTTATTTGTAACCATTGGGGTAATAAAGAATGACATGCTACATAAGTCATATGAAATACAGACCAGGATAAGCCATCATGTGTAAACACACCAAAGGATTTTGTGTTGATATGAAGCGTTGTTGTTGTGGTTTTAGGATGAACGTTCTCTGGTAAGAAAAGTGTCAATATTTGAATAGCTATCATTACTCATGTCTGAAGCTTGTCATGATCACAGTGAATGATTACTTCCACAGTAATAAAGATGCTTTAAAAACATCTTTAGAGATAAAGATCATGTCCTTAAGTCAGAACAGGTAATCAATTACATTGTGGAAAGAGATAAAACATTATTTCTTTTTTACTCAACAAAGCAACTTTTCAATTTTCAAATAAATACTTTTGCAAACATTGTAATCATAACAATTATTAATGTTTATTTGAAGCATTTATCATATTCGTTCATAATATAAAAGAGCGTTTCAGATAAGTTTTGCTATGTAGAAAAACTTGGTAATCTATTCAAGTTGAAGATATCAGTCAACCATACCAGAAACGTTAGTTTTCATAATCACAAATATATCTTACTTTTAATTATAGAATATATGAATGTCTGATTAAAATCTTATAATGCGCCAAAGGTCACTTCTCAAAAATGGTCAGTTTTGTTATTATAGCCGTTATTGAATATTAGATTAATCTGGCAACAAACCAATAAATGTGTGACTGGCAACACACCTTTTTTTATGACATCATTAACAGAATCACAGCTATTGATTGTAACAATATCACAGTAAAACATCCAAATATAACATCTCTATTTAACGTTTCTTTGAATTAACTGGTCCACAAGCTATAGGTTTGCTTTTCCTACTCACGGAATCAGGATAATGTTTAAATATAACAAACTATACATTGATCTGCATAGAAAGAACGATCATTGATTGATATAATGCAATATCACATCATTATTGAGTTATCATTTGTGAGTTAATATCCACAATATGTCTTTATTATTTTAATGACCTTTATTTCATTAAACCCGTGTATGTAATAGTGTGATACATTTGCTTACATGAATATGCTGAAATTGTCCAGAAAATTTACTTCTTTGCCGTTTTAACAGATCTATGGTTGCGTACACAAATATAAGAAAACCTACGAAGAAATGATAAAGTGGAGACTCTTTTCATGTACATCAAAATAGTTTCGATAGACACTTGAGACACTGAGGTAGAAGATTGAATTGGGGAATGATAGGTTTTGAATAACACATAAATTTGAGCACAGGACAAATCAATATCACATATATCTGAAGCACCATTTGATATTATAGCAGATACATGTACGTACGCTCTGATGCTTTGGTCATAGAAGTTGGCAATAACTTGACATATCTGACTAGTCTTAACAATGCACACTCCAGTATATTTCTGTTTGAAGATTGACATCTTACTTTGCGCATCAATGCAGCCTCTAGAGGCAGATATATATAAGCCCATTTTTACTTTACGAGTAAATACCTAGTTGTAGATTTTGGAAACTGACGGTACAATCAGATTCGCATAAAAAGTGTAACAAACCATTTTGACCAGGAGAGTCATGCAAGGAACAATTTGTTACGGTGGAATAATGATTATAGTGCATCTGTTCAAGTCGAGTTGTCTCCTCGGCGTTTGTGGTTTGACATCATTACCCTCAACTCTTCTTTGAGTTACAAGTTTTGATATACTCAAACTGCCCAGCCATCCAGTAGGGGAACTACATGTATACAATGATAAGAATTGTTGTTGTTGTTGTTGTTGTTGTTGTTGTTGTTGTTGTTGTTCTGACGCATTGACTAGTGACAAAAGGTATTCAATAGAAGTGACATTTGATGTGTTACATGTTTTTCTTAATGTATTTTGTTACAAAATTAAGAGTATTACTTGAGGATTCTTTTATATGTTTGAAAGAGCGACAAAAAATGTTAAACAATAAAAAAAATTTCAACGTTTGTCCAAATCATTTACGCAAATCTAGCACCAATGTCGTGACATTGTAGCTTGTTACACCAAACAATATATACTTTGATCCAAAATCATTAAACTAAAACTGCAGATGATTTATTTCTTGTGTGCAACTATTGACGCCCATGCAATCACAATTCGTCAAAACCAAAATCAATATTTTCAGCATTAGCATATCATGCAACATTAATAATGTGGCCTGTTTCCGAGATACTCTGTGCGAACAAGCTTGATGCCTTTATTTTCTTGCAATCTTTCTGAAGGTAAGCGTTTCGTAAAGAAGAGGAGAATATCCAACTGTTACCAACACAGTTGTGAAGAGGATAAGAAATGCTACATCTGTCTTTGCAATTGCAACCGATTGTAACTCGCAACTGTCAAAACCTTTAGCCTCAGCTGGTTGTGATGCACGGGGTATGGCATTTTTTATGCATTCATCTAGAAATGGTTGCAGATTTATATTCGAGACTGCTCAAACAATCAGAATCGCAAAAAATAAATGTAACAAAACTTTTTGGTAATTACTTTATTAAAAATAAAGAAAGTAAAATAAAACGGCTGAATGCTTATGTAAGTAGACATAAATTAAATTTTTTATATGATAAATGTTTTCACTGCGCTCCAACAGTTAACTAAATTACAACAAACATCAATATCTGTGATATGGATTTTTTTCAATGAACGCTTGATCGTTTAGCACCAAACGATAGCCCTAAAACAATTTATTATATCAATTCGCCTCTTTGTCCTGGCACTGGTTCATCGTGAAAAGCTGTTGATTAACGATTCGTCTGTGATGGTAATTCATGAAGTTGAGTTGTTGAAGATGATGAAGGTAAATTCACGTGTAGCTCTTTATCCTTTCCATGATAAATTAGAGCTGTCAATCTAGCGAGAGTGTTTTGTTTGCTATCTACAACAGATCTTTTAATTAGACAACTTCATCAGCTTGGCCTGCCACTTGCTCCGTCATGTCACCTTGTCAGAAGCAATACAGAGTTATTGTCTCACTGGTTTACAGATAAACTACCTTGTATGCGTGATATAATTTGATTAGGTGTAGTCTTAAGTCTGTTCATGACGCAAAGGTCTTTAGTTACTTTACAGTTAAGATTTCTCTTTGTTGAAAAGTTTGGTGTAATTAATAAGATTTATCATAATTTACTGAAACTCGCTTGAGGTAAGGAAGCTTGATGTATTTCTATGTTAAAGAGATATATTGCTATACTTTCTGTGGATAGGAATCTCCTCACGTTTGAAATATTGTTACTTTTGTTAAAATGTATAAAATATTTATGTTCGTTTTTCGTTGTCTGTTACACATTCGTAATCAAAACACATCTCATTGTTCAATAAGAAGAATCATTACTTCACATTAGATTCTCAAAGATCAATCAATTATGAATTTTCAAAAAGGACAGAGTACATATCTTTTAAATATTTGTTCTGATACCAAAATTTCCTTTGTAATTGAAATAGGGTTTTAATAATAATGCAATAATTGAGAGATAAAACGTTTGTCATCTCTACTTCTCAACGAGATCTGTCCATCGATCCTTTATTACAATTAATTTGATGAATAATTGTTTTTCGCTTTGTTCTACTGTAGAAGTTTTGTTCTTATTGTATCTCATCTATCAAAGTCTTGATTGATCAGAATTTATAAAGGCAAACAAGGAGTCAGATAATGCTTTGTATTTGCCCCAACAATTGAACTCCTGTATTTGTATTTGAATTGTACGCATATTTCAATTTAGATTAATTCTAAATAACTATCTGTTCTATTTTCTATAAAGAAGCCTTTTATCTTAAGTTTTGAAATAATCTTTCCTTCAATACTGCGAAGATGTTTGAAAAATATAATAAAAGTTTAGTTGCGGTGAAGTAAACCAGGCTTGTAAGTTTAATGTATGAATCTATATGCATTTATATTCCTTTTAATATGATGATTTATTGACAATATTATTTTCAAATAATTCACCACATTCCCGAACACAGAATACGGTTTTAGTATATTTCATCATATTTTAAATGTTTGTTAGTAATATATGTGTCAATTCAACAAAATATTGTAAGTTGAATGATAACAACGTTAATTTCCTGCTTGTGTTGGCACGTTTGAATTTGACATGACAATCTCAATAAGTTGCATTTTTGAGAAAGAAAACAGCGACAGTTAATTACGATATTTGACATCAAACTACTGTTTTGTTACTGTATAGCCTAGGCATTCACAAAGGAAATATGTCATCAACAAAGGTAACCCGCCCAGAATATGTGTAATGGCATCTATCAAAAGATGTTGCACAAACGAAAAATACAGTATAACAAAGATGTGTTGAATTTACAATATTAAAGTCAACTTGTATTTTTATAATTTTATCGATACAGAAACCTTACCTAATCGAATGAAATCTGTTACCTTGTTTTTGTATTACAAAAATTGATATACTCCTGAATAGATATATGATTTACCTATAGACTAAGGCAGTAGTTTTTATGTTGAACATTCAGTGACTTCCGGTAGCTTTGCTTACCCCTATCGACTCAGTAAAAGATACAAACCATCTGTCAATAAAGTCATGTTTGTAGAAGTTTGTGAATTGTCAGTGAAGTTCGCCTGCGTGAGTCCAACAATGCTGTAATGCAGACACGTGGTCACTGTCAGGATACCTAACGTTTACAAAGTCTCTCTTTATCTACAAATAAGGCAGGCCGGTCAATCGATAGAGCAATGTTTAACAGTCTGCTATTTAGTGGTATGCAATATGAAGACATATATTTGCTCTTCCATCCAGACTAAACATTGGAACTCATTAATTGTTTATGTTGGTTCAACATAGTAGAAATGTCTTTCTATTAAGTTATCAATGATTACGTTTAATCTTACAAAGTGTAATTTGCTTCAAGAATTGATTGTAATAAATTGTTATGTCACCAAACATAAACAACATGTTGTGTTGTTATTTGCTATAAGATATGCATTATTTGTACATTTTGCAGAAATGATTATTTGCTCATTGTTCTGATGTTTGATTAGGGATCTTTTTTCCTTACAATAACTATATATCTTTTTCTTTCTATTATGCTTGTTATCCTTAGCAAAATATGTCTTTGTATAAAAGCAAGCTGAACTAAAAAACATGCAGTGTCAGTTACATCTCTCGCCAAGTGGGAAAGTTTGCAAATAATCAAACGTTTCATAAGTCGGAAACTGTTTCCTGGAAACGTACTCGCAGTTATTAATAATGGTTATTGATTTAAAATTTCATGAAAAAGCTTCTATTTTTGTACCAGATTGTGGTTGATTATCACTGACAAATGACTGACTTGATGTAATCTCAAGTTATTCATAGGATTATGTCATCAGAACCAACAGGTAAACAAGTAAATCATTCGTATGATTAGAGCGTCAGTTATCTTCACATCAAAATTGACATCAGTTGAATTAATTTGACATTAAAACTACAATTTCAGCCTGCTTTAGTTTATTAGAAAAACGAATTGAGAGTCTGAAGGCAGAGCAGAAGAAGTTTAATCACCTCGTGGCCAGGCAACCAATCAATAAAAGAGTCATTCTAATCTTTTTTAACATGAACAGTAGGAGCTTATTTGCATAGAGAATTATCTGAATTACATGAATTAAACAAAAACATCTTTTACAGAAACTTGATATCATGTTGCAAACGAACTTATACAAAACGTATAGTTTTAAGATATAACACGACTGTATCATAAGGATCTCACTTAAATTATTGTTTCACTTTTAAAAACATGAAGAAAATATTTACAATCAATAATGGTTTCACGGTTGCCAGTTCTCAACATAGTATACATAATGCAAGGATGAATGTGTTAACACATGCGTTATATGACTTAAAGTTAAACTAAAGTCCTAAAGAAAACTATAAATAATCAGAATCAAGCAATCCATATGTTTGATTATGACTGTACGTTTGGAACAATACAATACAAATGAACTTCGTAATTTTATTTATTATTGTGAATAACTTCAGAGCATGATATTTAAAAAGAGGACGGAAAGGGAGATATCATTCAATGATCAATTTCACAGATATTGCACCTCAATCTGAAGTTTTGAACCTGGAGAAATTTTTTTCAAACATGCAATCACGTAGATAAGATACATAAACAAATCGATCAATGACTTTTTACTATCAAATATTATCTTGGCAGCCGATGATAATCTCCCATATTGATGACATTACATAGAACTACTACAAAGTTAACAAACTTTTATTCACCAGATGTAGGCTACAAATGCATAAGATTGATAACTATTTTCTAAATTCCACTTTAAAAATTCCTTTAAGTACTTAATATTGGAGTGTAAAACTTTCGGAATAAATTGCTCTCTTTACTATCAACACCATTAATAAAACCACTTTCATGTTAAACACCACACATGCTACTGCACCTTTAAAGAATGAGTATCACGCTCGTGCTTTGTTGCTTTGAAAGTTAATAGGAAGAATGTAAGCAACATTCAAAGGAAAAATACATGGCAATAGCAATAGCAATATATACGATGCAGTAACTGTTGACTATGATAACAGGAAGGGTAAGAAAGTTTATATAGCCATATATTCAACATATATTCAACAATAGTAAAACATATTAACCGCAGTGACAGGTTATGTAGAACCAAATTTATTCAGCTTACAACTTGTGAAATTTACACATATACACTGCATTCTACAGTCAGTGTCGGCTCAATCACACTGTTATTAATCCCGAGTTATTTAATAATGAATGTTGCTTCCCTATGGATTACTTACTGTTATCACATTTACTCCAGGACTTCTATACATCATTCCAATGTAGCTCCGCCGACTGGTTACGGGAGCCCCCTTTGATATGAAAAGAACATATTTTTCTCGCCTAACGCTGATATAGGGGATGTGTCCCCTGACACTAACTGTCCATGGATCAGGGGTAGCCATGTTATTACATGATAACCAGGAATCAATGAGATTTGATTGCTATACACATGCACTGTTCCGGTTAGAGAGTCTGTTTAATGCCCGTACATAGAGGGAGGCTGAGCGACGCTTTATGATTGAGCTGCTGGGATGAACCATAAAGAGTTAACAGCAACAAGATTTAAAGCCAGACCATTAGGATTTGATGTGAAGTTATTGCGTTAAACTGGTCATTTCTCTATGTGAACTATGCTTTAGTGATGCATCCATCACGTGACATAGTCGTGACCCTTGGCCTGTCCAATGGTATAAATAGTTTATGTTTCAAATACTCTTTTGTTCACAAGATACAGGTAAATTACAGATAAAATTAATTATATAATTAGCAATGAAATGTAGAGTTATACATAGAAAATATAATCCATATTTAAAGAAAAGCAGGAGAAAGTTATAGTTCCACTGCAGTGAAAATAAAATCCATAGTTCCACTGCAGTGAGAAAAGTATGACCAAACCTATTACCTCCCTTTGATACACGATTATCCCCCTTTGAGGAAATTGAAACCATGTCTTCCGCCACCATGTTGGTTAGGATTGAAGGGAAACGACATTTTACGATTCGGTACATAACTGTTAACATTTTGCAGTCCCAATGTATCCTTTGATATTGATAAGACACCCGATGTTCATATCTTGTTGCTGTAGTTACTAATTGTTCATGTCATTGCAAAATACATTGAGAGATCTGTCACACCGTCATAGAGCTTACCTCACTGTAGCAGATTGACTTTCCAAAATTATTTAGATCTGTCTGCAATGTTTGGATACGTCAGTAAACATTCAAAACATATATGGTTTTTTTATTTTAAAACATTATTTCCGATTAAATGTTGATTTATTTCTATTGAACTATTTTTTTACAGAGAAAGGATAAATGGAGTTATTCATCACAACAGTCAAACTTTGCCGACAATTGTGGGTTTTTTTTATCTTTAAATTTTAAAATAAGTAGATTAATTCATTCTTTCTGCCGAATTTCATTTCTAATTTATCTCATAAAGTGAGAAAGTGTCACTTTCTCACTCCACTCACATGAGATAGTCTCTTTGCATATGAAACAATTCGTTGACAATAACTCATCATTTATGTAATAAGGACTCAAAGGAATCCGAGGAAGATGCAAGTATGATGTGTTGTGAAAATTAAAGAAGGATGTCAGTTTATATCTCTTTTTACAATATAAAAATTCAGATAGCATTAAGTGATAAACTGTTTACTTTGTAAGTTGTGCCAGGAGGTGATATTGAGCTTAACAACACCTTGAACCATGAATTTGAAAAGAAACACACGCACGTCACATTCCTCAGGTTTAACTATGGAATAATGACAATTACACAACCATTTTCATTTCAACAAGTTATTGTGCTAGTTTTACGGTCAAACACATTTCATATCATTAATAAGTTCTTTGTGATGATCTCACTGCCCCAGATCTGATACCATCTCTTGGCCAACTTAGTTACGGCGCTTTAGGTTTTAGAACGCCATTAATTCTCTGTGATCTTCTAAACATTAGATTCTCTTATCAAACAACAGCACATTCCTGCAGTCATCATTAACCAATAGTTATAGCAATATTGTTTTAAGTGGATTTCAGGTTGACACAAAATCAACTGTTTATCAGCTGCTCCAACCACACATAAACTCATCCATTGTTCTCGTTTCTTTGTAATTTGTCAGAGCAAAGCCATTCTGTAAAAATGTTCTAATCCAATGGAGCTCACTTTACTCACAGAGCCAAAAGGAGGTTACTTTATGACATTGTCGGAATTCAGATGATGTAACAAGTGCTTTATCTTAGCACGAGAGTGCTGCCAATCGTTTATTGATCTTCAGTTGTGAAAACAATTCAGTCAAAATGTTATGTTTTGTTTTGTTTATAATCTGCATCTCAGAAACTGATGACGGTTGTTGAATGACAGGATGTAGTGCTTAGTGTTTTTGTGTCACCTCTCTTTACTGCAGATGCCTGCCCCATGAGGCTTGTGGAATAGAGTTAGATAAAGCTATGGTTATTAAAGGGACCGTTGCACGTTTTTTTTTGGGGGGGGGGGGGGGGATATAAGGTGATGTCAGGAAAATTAAAAGGATAAGTCAATTTGAAAAAAAATGTATTCAAACCAAAAGAAGGCGTAACAAAACAAATATATAATGGAAAGTTCAGTCATGGGATTCCTTTTTTACACAAAATGAATTAAAGGTGTTAACACAAAAATGGCCGCCAATGGACCTTATGTGAATCTTTATAATTTGTTCTCTGACTATGGATGATTGGTTTCTTTAATGAGGCTTTTGACACTATTAAAATAATACATTATGCATAAACGTTCAATTATCAGTGAACATTTTAAACGTGCTACTGCCCTTTTAACGAAGAGTTAAAAAAATATGTACGAACGTATTTTAATAAGGTTTATCAGGTAAATTCTGAGGTCTATATTTATGTCCAAAGTACTGCAAACATTTCACAATTGTAGAAAAAATAAGATACTTTAGTTCAATTTGATGATATGTATATGCATATTGTCCTCTTCACGTCGATTATAATAATGAAGATAGTTCTACTTTCACAACTGTGAAGAACATTTATGGCAGAATAAAAGTTTTGACTCTTGGCTGAAAGGTCAAATTCCAGCACATCACATCCTTGCCAACTGCAAACACTGGACACAAAGATTCACTTAGCTTCGACATCCACACCATTGTGCTGCCAGCTTCCTTATATAGGGAAATCTATAAATCAATGTGTCAATGCGACCATTGAGTATTAATGTGAAAAGGTACCAATTTGTTATTGAAGTCATAAAGTGACTGTATGTGGACTCAAGTGGATGTCGGCATTTATTGTTAGCTCTGATATTGCTTATCTTGTCTGATTGATGCTCTTGTTAGATCAATATCTCTACATGAGGATTTCTTGTCTGGCTATCTTCTATCGCACTTGTGGTATAAATACATCTAAATGTTTAATCTGGTACAAGTAATCAAAAATTTGTTCGTATTCTAAAGTAATATATGAATTTTTGTTTTTATACCAGCTTAAGATGAAATGTCTGAATGTACTTTGTTAATAATTGAAACTTTGATTTCGTACCAATGCTCAATGAATAATTGAGAAGATGACACTGACATATATTGTGTGATTTGTTACCACCAAGAATTACCAATCTCCGTTTTTAAGGTTTAGGTCACTTATATTGATAAGAATGAATGTTTCTTAAGTTGAGATTTGTTACTTTCACACATATATTTCTCATCCGAATATCGAGACTCTGCTAAGATTCATCTGACAAGATGTTGGCATGCTTTCAGACCATGTCGCATGTCAAAATGTTAACAGATGGACAACAGGTGGATGGCATCATTCCAGTTCACTTTAACTGTGTTCTGTCTCCTCAGTCCACAACACTCCCTTTCAGACAGACACATAAACCCTTCAAATGTTTTAGAAATTCATGATATTAGATTATTTATCATTGTCTCTGACAACGAATGTACTTAGACATGAAATGCTGATGTTGCAGTGTTCCTCAAATTTATAATTAACCTCCTTTTTATGAATATATATGCTTATAAAAGGTAGATGAGTTTCTTAAGGGAGAAAAGTTTATTTCTCTTTGCATAATTTAATAAGTTTTGTTGAAAGTTTAGACATGTAGATATGTTTTAGGGTAATAACCAGTATGAACTCTTACTGTTATTAGCTACAGAAAAATCTGCAACAAAGCTAAGGATAAAAAAACTTGCCCGATTTTATGTATATTTTACCATTGCTGAGAGAAAATCTGTTCTATGTATCCTTTTCAGCATTTTTGTATGATTGAAATAATTAAATAATCACATTAGATAATATCACGGAATGACCAAAATTTATGATGAAATGAAAGTTATACCCCACTTCCGGTCTCGTTGCTATGGTTTCTTTTGTTCTAACCGTAGGTATATTGACCCATACACCACAACTTTTCTAATACACCTATTCTTTTTTGAACATCCAAATAACTTGGGCAAATTAACCAAGTTGTAAAATTTAAAATTTTTGAGAAATTTTAATGTCAAAAGTGGGAATCGAACCAGGGGCCGCATCGCTTCTATCGACTGAGCTACTGAGGCTCGATGTAGGTGGTGGTACTTTTTGTTGTGCCATGTCTGGATTGTTGTATTTTCCTATATAAGCCATGTATAGGTACTAATTTGTACACAATTTTAATGTAATGAAGTTAGATTATGTTTTTGAAAACGTAAAAAATGAGTATTGTTAACATTGTGTTGATCTTGTTAGGTTTAAGATAAATATACACAGATAATGGTGGACAACTCTTTTTCGTCAAATATAACTCAACCAGAGTGGGGTATAAGTCAGATATACCCACCCTTCCCTCGGTGCATCGCTCAATATACCTCCTGTTTGAATCGTGATCGTCGGCTCTGCTACGCTACGCCTCGGAGACCCATGATTCAAACAGGAGGTATATTGAGCGATACACCTCGGCAAGAGTGGGTATATCTATTACATGTCATGCTTGATGGAAAATAAACTATTTTTTTTGTGGTACATACACACTGTGTATAACCGTACACCGGAACTAGCGAGGTGTGCGGCGAGAAATGTTGCTAGCGAGGAGCCGAAATCGAAAGTTACCTAATATTCTACTTCATAACTTTCAAATAATCAACATCATGTGGTAATTTTAGCACATATACTTAGTAAAATGTATGTGCTTGTCATTCTGTATCCAAGAGACAGTAACAATGACAGTTGAGAGTAATGCTGGTGTTAGTAACATATTTGCTATCTCTGACTATGAAAAGGATATGACATTAAATAGTTATGTCTCGGAAAGCTATTGACATGATAATAACATAGAAAATGTTGATGAAACCGCGATGATTGCTTTTTAAGTGATCCCGTTTGCGATCACGCTCCTCGCTAGCAACATTTCCGCCGTATACCTCGTTAGTTCCGGTGTACGGTTGTACACAGTGATACAAGATTTCCCTGAAATCTATAACTTGTGTTCCTGAATACCTAAAGTGGATAAATGCTTTTGAAAGTTTTCGATTAGCACCAATGAAAGCTATGAAACGATTTATTCTGTTGCTTCCCACCAAGGTGATCATAAAAGGTAGATTAGATTATCAAAGGCAAAAAGTTTATATCTCTTTGGATATATTATAGGGCATCTAGAGTAGTTAATGTAAGATATGTTATAGGATAATGACTAGTATAAACTTTTATTGTTCTTCTGCAACAAAATTAAGGATTAAAAAAACCAAAAAGGATAGTAAAAGAACGATTTTATATAAATTGCAATTGCTTAGAGAAAATGATGTTTGTTCCATGTATCCTTTTCACCCTTTTGTATACTTGTTCTTCTGTGATGGGCATTTTAGAAGTCGAGGTGTTGAATGATGATGAAGGTAATTTAATAGATACACTACATTTGTACCTCTTTATTTCTGGTAGGCATCGTCTTAATGAAACAGCTGCCCATGGTAAATCAGAGGTGTCAACCTAGTGAATGTGTTTTGTCTGGTTTCTACAACAGATGTCCTAATTAGACAATCGCACATCCATCACCTGGTTATTAGAGTACTTCATCAGCTTGGCCCGCCCCTTGCACTCTCAGGTCACCTTGTCAGCAGCAATACAATGCAGTTTATCTCACTTGTTTACAGCTAATCTTTGCGTCATATAATCTGAATAGGTTTCATCTGTATTCAGTACAACGCACTATATGTTCCCAACTCACAGTTATTAGGGCAAACTGACCGTGGTTTGGACACCACCCGAGCATACAACTTGTAATCTTGCTTGACTGAAAAAGTCACTATTAAAACATGTTACACTTGTATTTCTTGAAATTTATGCTTTTGTAACCTGTGGTATTCTCGAAACTGGACATTTTCTTTGTGACCATACCCACAGACGTACTGAATCCCTAAAGACAAAAGCGTTGATCTACGGCTACAAATTTGTTTTAAATTAAAGCCTCTATTCTAAAATTATCTTGAAATTCATTGTCTGTTATATGTTTCTATTTATGAATTAAGGTTCATGCAGTTACAAGTTGACGAGTCAAGATATCCTACATTCCAAAACTTGAAAAAGAAAACTTTCAGAGCTCACCTGTCAGTCGATGACTCTCACATTCAAGGTTCGAGTCTCGGCATCGCTACAATCAGCTGGACGATTGATTGACAGGATGATCTCCTCGAGCCCTGTCTACTTACTGCTTGGAACTTTCAATAAACAAACATGCAACCGTTTATATCCTACAACCGAGTCTGTGTCTTATCTTGGTAATGTTTATTTTTATTGATCGAGCTGACATTGCCGTTCATTTAATCACAGAGATTTTTGCAAACGACGAGTGAAAACGTCACTTCATACGTTTACCCATTTTGATTGGCTACGTTCATGAAACTTCTTGGTTGAAAATAGAGCAAGTCCTATTCCTTGCAACTTGTTTCCATCATGTAGTTTGCAACGTATGTTTGAAAGATTCACGGGTTCACATGATAAAATTATTTTTAAGCCACAAGTTGTATGCTACGAATTGCACCGTGTGAACGCGCCTTTAGGCAGAATGTAGGTATTGAATATCTATGGGTTTTTTTTTACATCCATTACCACCTTCGTAATTTCGTTATTTTATAAAGAGAATAATTCACTTCACCTTATATTCTCAAGAAATAAATCAACTAGGAATTTAAGAGCATTAATTATAGTTTATTGGTTGTTTTGATGCCAAAATATCATTAAGCGTAAACTGTTTTGGTTGATCAGAAATGCAATTAATGAAAAACACCACCTTTGTCCATTCTGCTTTTCACCAAGATCTGCCAAGCAATTTTGTATATGGTTGGCACATACTGAAGCTATGTTCAAGACTAAGAAATGTTTGCACATACAATATTAATATTAAAATGAACTACAATACCAGATGAGTTATTGATATTGTAATAAATTAGCAAATGAAGATGCACCTGCACAAAATCTGTATTCAAAGCTTTCTCTGTGTGATGTCAGTTCTCATTGAGTGTTTATACATAGATATCTTATTTACTGACAAGATATGTTCTCTTTTCAAATCAAATCTTTTATTTCGATACTATAAGGCCACGGTCCCTTGAGTACAAAAACACTTCAACGGTGCAGACATGAAAAATATTGAAAAATGTATGCAACATAAAAAACTTAATATGACAATATTGTTTTCCTAGCTTCAAATGCATAAAAGAGATATTTAGCAGTATTCAATGACATTTGTGAATTTGTGGACGACATTAAACTATTAAATTTTACGGTATTTGGATAAAGATAGAACCGAGACAACACATATTTTCTTCTTAAATGAATGTAGGCTGGACAGATAAGTAAAAAATGATATTCATTTTCAATTAAATTAAGGTTACACATTTTACATTTTCTTTGTTCCCGGGGAATCTTAAAAAATCTACCTCTTTCAATTTCTAAACTATGGGAACTTAACCGAAATCGTCATAAACAAGATCTAAATTGAATTACATTAATCTCACTTAAGTATGTTTCACATGAAATTGTTACCTTAAAATTACTGTAAGTATACATTTTCGGACTCTCGGATAAAGAACTGTGTAAAACTTGTAAAAAATTATCTTTCAGTCGTTGAAAAAAAACCTTAACAAGAACATTTTTATCACCGTATGTATGTGAAAACCAGACATCACCAAAACCTAATTTGAATATAACATTTCTAATTTTAGTAACCCAATTTACATGACCTTGTTCATCATATAAACACATCATATCATAACATTTTCGAGGCAAACGATATTCAGGCATAATGATAAGATTTAACCAATATTTGATACATTTTAAAACAGCAGATAATTGAATAGGATATCTCCCACACTCAGCTAAAACTCCATTATTTGATGTTGATAACTTAACGTTCAAAAAACGTTTACAAGCATAAACATGTACTTTTTCAAGTTGTTCCATATCGGTTAGACCCCAAATTTCAGCCCCATATAGGAGAATTGGTGTTATCTTTGTATCAAATAATTTGAAGTACAAGTTAGGAGAGTGTGGTTTCAATGAATGTATACTACTAAGAAGTAATGATAACATTTTACGAGCTTGAATAGAAATATTGTCAAAAGCTTTCGACCACTGCAGTCTATTAGTGAAGTATAAACCAAGATAACAGTACCCTGACACTATTTCAATACGTTTACCGTTATAAAACCACTTTTCAAAACGAGACAAACAACCTCCATTCTTGAACACAACAACTTTTGTTTTTTCCATATTGACTGACAATTTCCATTCCAAACAATACCTGCTAAGGATATCAAGTTTAGCTTGTAGACTTCTGACACTAGTTCCAAATAGAATAAGGTCGTCAGCAAATAAAAGGAGGAATATATGTATAACATCTGGATGTAACTGAACACCAAATTGACATTCGCTTTCAATAACATGAACTAATTCGTTAATATAAAACTGAAACAAAAAAGGACTCAGCATACAACCTTGTCTGACTCCTATCGAACACTCGAATACATCAGACAATCTGTCGTTTGAACGAACACAGGACTTTACATTACCATATATTGACTCTAGCATTTTACCCATTTTACGACTCAAACCATGTTTATACAGTAATTTCCAAAGTAAATGTCTATGAACAGAATCAAACGCCTTTGAGAAATCAACAAAAACAACATAAAATTTACCACCTTTACGTGTAAGATAACGCTGGACAATAGAATACAAAACAAAACAAATGTCAACCACCGAATAGCCTTTCCTAAAACCAGACTGGCACTCTGAAATTTTACTCATCACTTCAGCCCAGCACACCAATCTCTGGTTTAAAATGAAAGTAAAAACTTTACTCAGTATACTTAAGAGACTTATTGCTCTGTAGTTGTCAGGGGTAGAAGCGTCACCTTTCTTGTGAAATGGTATTATTATTCCTGTTGACCAATTTTCTGGGAATATACCGTTTTGATAGATGTTGTTAAAGATAATCTCAAGGAAAGGCACAGTCACATGTGAGGAATGTTTCAGATATTCACTCACAATATTGTCAAGTCCAGGAGATTTATTGTTCTTCAGAGCTTCAATACTGCGAATGATCTCTGACCTTGATACAGGCGAGTCCAGTATATCTTCTGTGATTTCTCTCATGGAATCCGACTGATCATCGGTATAATCCATATTTTCAGCTGTGTCATCTGCATTAACTTGACTGCCGTAGAGGGTAGAGAAGTATTCCGTCCAATCTTCAATATCTATTGGGTTACCACGTTGTTTATGACCAGATAACCTCTTTATCATACCCCAAAAACGTTTTGAGTCAGATGTCGAAGATTCTAAATCATCTCTCAGGCGCTGAGTACATTGTTCTTTCTTCATTCGACATAAAGATTTGTATTCACTGCATGTTTTCTTATATTTCATTAAAAAATGTTTGTCTTTTGATTTTCTAAAAGCATTTAGAAAATGACACCTTTCGTGTTTTTTGCAGAGACAGTCATTATCGTACCATGGCGAAGAGTTCTTAGTTTTTATTATTGGTCGTCGAAACATCGAGGCAGCCGATAGAATAGCTTCTGTTAACACTGAAACCGCTTCCACGACATTAGTCGCAGAACACTTAGCTGCTTGTTCCAATAATGTTAATGTCTCGAAGGATTCCATATGCTGAATGAAGTTTATTTTACACGATTCCTTCCATATATATTTGCACTGGTCTATGTGGTTAGAGGTAGGATGTGGCAGGGAGCTACCAGGTATACTGACATCTAATTGCAGAGGGAGATGTTGGGATTCAGATCTTGACACAATATCAAAGCTTACAATATAAGGAAATAGTTCAGTAGACGCGAGAATATAGTCAATCACACTGCATCCCAGGTGACCTAAGAAGGTGAAATCACCTATACCGAAATCACTTCCGCATCTTCCGTTTACTATATGTACATTTAATATCAAGCACAATTCAAAAAGAGTTTGACCGAAGCTGTTCACAGTCTTATCACAAGAGTATCGGGTCATCTCAAATCCTGTGAAAAATTCACTTACGAAGTCTTTACCCTCTACTTGCTGAAGAATGGAATCTTTCATATAGTCTGGAGTTAGGCCAGTCCTGCTATTTGTATCGCCAAATACAAGGATAGCGAGATTAGAATATGTTTCAACCACTTTAAGTATAAAATTAAGCAATATTTCTACCCCATTCCGCATTTCTTTGTCCGTATACATACTTGAACTTTGCGGATGAACATATGTAAACACACACAAAACATCTGTGTTTAAATCAAACATAACCTTATCAAACAATAGCAAAATAGCATTCTCTCCATGAAAAACATCAATAATATATTGAGAATAAACACATTTTATCATAACTAATATTCCTCCGGAGTGTCTTCCAAATTTAGCAATCTTTGTTGCTGGTAAACAAAAATGTTTATAATCTGAAAATTGTAAACTAAAGTCAGTATCTGTTGACCATGTTTCATAAAAAGCAACAAAGTCAAAAGTCGTAACAAAACGCATAAAGTCATTATCATGTAATTTGTTGGATAAACCACCGATATTCCATGAGAGAATAGACAGTTTACAGTTTGTTAAGCCCTGGCCTCCCTGCTATTTTCTAGAGTTTGAGTTGACCTTCGACATTGACCTAAGCACGCGGTCACGGTCATGTGTAGATGAGACGCGGTCTCCTGAAGACGGTGGACTCCTGGTCCTCTCCGAGCTGCCAGTGGGTTCTAGATCCTCCACGACCAGCCTTCCGTTTTTGTAGTAGCCTCGCTTGTTCTCCGATCGCAGTTGGTTTAGCTTCTGACGCTGTCGCTAGGTCAAGTCTTTGGCTATACCAATGTTGTGTTTACCAAGTTCAGAGCGGTCCTTAAGTACAGCGATTTTCTTCCCACTGTCACCAAACTTAGCTATCATGGGTCTGTCCTTCCCAGGAACTAGTTTCCCTATCCTGTGGGCTCGTGTGATGTCCTGCGCAACAACGGGATCGGCAGATCTTACCAGATTAAGAACGTCTACAACTTTTTGTTGACGTTCATCTCCGTCTTCATCACGTGACTCGGGTATGCCATATATGAGCAGGTTGTCCCGCCTACTGACTGCCTCCAGCCTATCAACTTCGTCCGTTAGCTGCTCGAGCTGCACGTGCGTATCCTGAACTACGTCCGCCATTTTATGAATGAATTGAATTTCATTTTCAAGATGGCTTGATTGTTTTGTAACTTTATCGATATCGAGTTTCATTTGTGCTTGTGTATCTTTGATTAAAGACATATCATGTCGGATCACACTGAGAGTTTCTGAAATGTCCTTTTTGATAAGATCACATTTATGGTCAAGTTCTTGATATGATTGCTGCATATGTTGTATTACGCTCTTTAGTTGACCCACTTGCTCACATACCTCTTCTTTATCTTTCTTCATTTGCTCGAGAACAGCTAGTATACCATCATCAAATGGTCCTGGGTTCACTTCAACGTCCCCAGCTTGAAGTAACAGCAATAGATTCACATTATCCAGTTCAAAAACAAATTCTGGGTGTGTATACAGTGTTCCGCGGTAAAAAGAGGCAGAGTTGTTTACTGTGACGTCACCAGAAGTCGGCATGTTGGCAACAATGCAATTATCATGCATCATATTCAATTTTTTCATAATGTCAAATCGTTTACATACCTCAGCCGTTAGATATGTAGAGATTCCGATAGCAAGAAGCACAAAGCAAGTTGCAGTAAGGCGGAAAATGACATCGTTTGTAGGCGACCATGTCGACGTTGGGTCGTAGTCAGACCTGTCCAGTTGAACAACTCGCCTAGACGTCGGTTGTTTGTGAGAACCTATGCGTATTCTCCACGTATTGATGTCAACCCCCATTCTCCACACGTTAATGTCTGTGTCCTTTAAATTGTAGCTCTCTTCGTTTGTGCATTAATTAGAGAATCAACATTTTTATGCGGAGCTCCGCATACCCTGTCTGCACCCGGCGGCCATCTTTTATCGTTGTTCTCTTTTATAAATTCCTAATTGACAAGTCTCAAATGAACTGACATGGATGAACCGTGCTAATTGATCAATCAAACCTCAAAGGAGTGTTGAGTGGACGATTTAACTTAACGAGTCAATCTCAATCAATCTTTATTCAATACTGAAAGGCCACAGGCCTATAGTACATTTTATAAGAATGCAAAATACAAAAATATATGGCAATCATGTCACGACAATCATAACATATCTAACATTGGGATTTCCTAACGTTCGTGGCATGGTACAGAAACATTGCAAGATTTTGTATTACATCATACTTATTACATTTCATTAAGGATGAAAATTTCTCTAAAGAGGGATGAACATAATAAAATTCCTTAAGGTATTGTCTTCTGCGTTTATCATATAACTGACACAAGAGCAAAACATTATATTCATTTTCTATAACATTTGTAGTACATGATTGACATAATCTATCTTCTCTTTTCATATTAAAATATCTGCCCTTTTCAATCCATAAATCGTGAGATGAACATCGGAAACGTGATAAACTTACTCTAAATTTCTTTATAGTAACACATGATAAATAGTACTCAGTATAAATATATGGCTTAAAACCCAAATAAGTGTCACATTTTGAAGAAAGTGTTAGTTTACTAAGCCATTTTTTTGGTATATACCCTTTAGTCTTTGCGTAAAATCACTTAAAAACTTCGAAGGGCACTCAACAGTTTGTTCATACCACATATAGTTAAAACCAGTTTTATATAACAGCTCGTTAATGTCCGATACCCAGTTTTTGTGTCCATGACTGTCATATAAAATCATCATTTCATAACATTTTTTTGGTAAACAGTAAGAGGGCATACTTAGGAGTCTCAACCAGTATTTAACAACTTTCACCTGGGAGTTAATGATGAGCGGATATCTTCCGCATTCACCATATATCATTACGTTTGGTGTACTCATTTTCACCCCAAGAAACATTTTACATGCCAAAAGATGAAATCTCTCTATTTGGTCAAAGAACTGGTACCCCCATATTTCAGCTCCATACAATAGAATTGGACTAATCTTGACATCAAATATCCTAAAAAAGGAAGCTAAATTCAAGTCCCCAAGTACTTTTAAATTTTTCAATATACCTATCAATATTTTTTGTGCTTGGATAGACGCGTACTTGGCATGGGTTGACCAAGAGAGATTATAAGTAAAATATACACCTAAGTACTTATATGAGGTGGTCGATTCAAGAAGGTTACCTTTAAAATACCATTTTTCATGTCGAGATAATTTCACCCCTTTCTTGAATGTAATTACTTTCGTTTTACTCATATTCACATTTAGGTGAGTCTGTTCACAATAGCTTTCTAATTCGTTGATTTGCTTCTGTAGACCAACGATAGTGCTTGAAATAAGAGCTATAAGTCCAGCCGACTACGTTTGAGGAAAAATAACTTTTTCCAGTATTAAATTGAATACAAGCTCAAGATATGGTAACATCAACATCAGTCATGAACTGAACTGAACTGAGCTGAACTTTATTACACTCAGGCTGCAGACTGCAGCATAAGAGGTACATGAATATATACACAATGATACATGATGCATTTCAATACATTAAAAAGCTGACTTATCATTCTAAAGTTAAATATGTTATTTCTTAAAATAGGACATAATGGTTTTACAAAATAATGACAATTTTCTTAAAGTTCCTAGCTTGTTGGTATTAAACAGAGTGTTCATTTTGTATGTATTTGGTCTGGTGTAAAAATATTCGTGAATATACTTTTTTCTATCTAATTCTAATTTCGGACATAAAAAAATAAATGGAATTCATCACCAATATCATTTAATCACAAAGAGTACATATCCAGTCAGTTACAGGGATTCGTCGTCATCTACCTGTTTCAATTGGGAGATAATGAATGGAAGTACTGAATTTCAACAAGTTATTGTGATGTAGTGAGTTTAAATATTGTTCAAAAAGGTAGTTGCTTGTGAAGAGGATTCAATTGTTGATATCCATGCTTGCTGAGAGCTATATTTTAATCTACTTTTAACAACTGACTTTGGCCAGAAGATACTTTTCAAATTTTGAAATTCCAAATAAAACTCAATCAAGATCATCGAAACATTTCAGAAAATATTTGGTCCATTTATGTACATATTTGCCAAATACAAATAGTTGAATATCGTCATGTAGCCTGGATATGCTGCTAATTAGCGCCAAGACAGTCTTGCTATCTGGATGCGATTTCAGTGGAGACAATATTTTATAATTCGGTGTCCGTATCCGGGAGCACGAGGTCTGAATAAGTGGGTACATTTATGTAGGAAAATATTTGTTTCACTATAAAATCGTCAGGAAGTTTTAAAGCTATCCTGGGGCTGAATAACCAAGGTTCGACTGGAGGTGAAATAGGATGCTTATAATGTGTACGACGATATATTGATATCAACTGAATGGATTGCTGATTACCATCAACACAAAGGCAGTAGGTTTGAGGTTAAGTTTTAATGTTGAACAAATCAGTGACTTACGACAGCCTTGTATGTCCCTATCGATTCAACCAAAGATACAAATCATCTGTCAATAAAGTCATGTTTGTATAAGCATGTGTTTTGTCAGTGAAGTGCGCGTGCGTGAGTGCAACAATTCTTTGATGCAGACACGTAGTCGCTGTCTGGATATCTCACGTTCTGGGAAATTAATCTCCTAATGTTAACAAAGTCTCTCTTTATCCACAAAGAAGCCAGACATCCAATCGATAGGCCAATGTGTTAATTGTCTTCTCATTAGTGATATGAAATAAGAAGACGAGTTATCTGCTCTTTAATCTAGACTAAACACTTGAGCTCATTAAATGTTCATATGTATTCACAGCTACGTATTTTCAAAAATATCAATGTCTGTGTGCTAACTTATTAATGATGTCGGTTTAATCTTACACAGTGTGATTTGCTCCAACAACTGATTCTATTAAAATTTCATTTCACCAAACATAAACAACATTGTGTGTTGTTATTTTGCTATAAAAAAATGCATTTATTTGTACATTTTACAGAAGTGCTCTTGCCAGACATGTGCTCATTGTTTTGATGTTTGATCAAGGACTTGATACATATCTCTATTTTAACTACATGCAAGACTGAAATTATACTATACAACAAAAAGAGTTTTCATCTTAACATTTGTAGATAATAGCTAATCATTTCTGTTATTGGTATTCTCCTTTGACAATAATCAAAACAGCCTGGATGTCTGTAAGGTTACGTCCTACGTGGCAAGTTCTACTTACTACCAATGTTCACACACCACTTTATACATAACTGTATAGGAACGTTTCAACGGATCATGAGTTCTTATCAAGGCAAGAAAAGCCTGTACTTTCGGATGGATGGACTTAAGTCAGTTCTATACCTGATGAAAACTTGGTTCGGGGGATATAGCTGTAATTCATGGATAAGGTATAAATCAATGTTAGCTGTCACATGCACCCTCAAGATCATGGCTACGTTATAGTCCAAAACAGCTTTAGATGTGAATGAATAACTTCAAACGCAATGAATATCAAATAAAACTAATAAGGACTTTGACAATCATCAAAACAGCCTGTATGTCTGTAAGTCTTTGTCTTTCTTTTACTTTCAAGCAATGTTAACACTCCATTTTATATATAACTGTAAAGGAAGGTTTCAAAGGGCATGAAAGCATGTGTCGGATCAATAGATGGTTGAATGTGAGCAATATCGTTAATGACGAAGTTGTTGAAAAAAATATATCTAATGACTAAAGTGCTTCTTTCCAAGTGACAACATATCTCCAGGTTAGGATGAAATTTCAACATACTTTTCTTAAATTGTATAACCGTAATAAATTTGGTAATTGTAACTTCATGTCGGTTTGAGTCTAGCAAGGAAATGTTTGAAGTCATTGTAAGTATATGTATATTTTCTAAGCTTGAAACTGACATTTAATTATTATTTCTTCTTCTTTGCATTCAAGAATATTGGATTCTTCGTTAATTATATTAAACAATTATCTTTTTTGCTTTCAATCCATTTAAGTAAATCTTGTCACAGTGTTTTGACAATACTACATCTTTCAGGTAACATTTATCCATCAACAACATGTGCCAGGTACATGTTTCTCCAACAAATTAACGCCTTTTACTGTGTCACATTTTATGTGCTTATATAAGAATCAGCATCGAAAGTAACAGGCAAACCACGAATAATTTGACAAACAGCCTCAAGTCCTACAGTTGAGATAGGATGTCTGATAGTCTCACCTCTCAGGGATAGAGACAAGACATGTTTTATGGTGCATACAGCATCAAGTCCTACAGTCACGAGTGATTGATACAAGGGAGATTAATGGGAAGTAGAATGTCTTCACATCAGGAATACCCGATTGTGTTGATGGTTTATGGCTTGGTTTGATTGTTTGTATTGCATTACCACAAGGGTGGTATGTTCCTATCATTGGTCAAATAGTCGCACTGCTATCTACTGTTAGTTCAAGTAGTTGAAACAATTTTCAACTCACCATCAACCATGACACAATGAGAACTTAAGATTATGTCTAATGATTACGTGATGCATTATATTTGATTTTGGCATTTCAAATATGAGTTTTCATGTAATTTGAATTGGGTAGTTTAAAGGGGCAGTAGCACGTTTTTAGGGGGAATATAAGGTGATGTCAGGAAAATGAAAATAAATGGTTCCAAATGCAAGACAGTGTATTAAAAACTAAATGAAGCAGTTAATAATTCAAATATATAACGTAAAGTTTAGCCATGCGATTCCCTTTTCTTACACAAAATGAATTAAAGGTGTTCACACCAAATGGCCGCCAATGGATTTTATGTGAATCTTCATACTTTGTCTTCTGACAATGGATGATTGGCCTGTGTAATGAGATCTTTTACACTGTCAAAATAATATATTTAGCATAAACTTGCCTTAGTTCTCAATAATGCAAGCGTTAATCGTAACATCCCTCTCTTTTAGATTTTCAATGACATATTTTGGGGCCTGTACACGAACAGTTGTAGAGTACAGATAGATTTGATTATAGTGCCTGCAGTTCAAAGGCATTGCAGGCTACTTGATTTACAACCTTGTTCTTTTGTTCCATTTCATTCATCTGAGGGTTTTTAATGGAACTATATTTTCAATTATATTAATTCAATGTTCCTTTTTGGGAACAGTCGATTCAAAGTTACTTTTCACCAGCAACTGTGAAGGATAAAACAATTAACAACTTCGTAAATCATAAATACAGTATCAAACGAATGTTAATATTAATATTCGTAGTTTAACTGACAGCCAATATGTATCTAAGTCTGCATTATTTCAATGAAATATGTCATGTAAAAAGATTTGGAAATGATAAAATATCAAATACTTGAACTGATAGTCGTTGCATGAAAAAACTGATTTATATAGATGCTTATTATGGAAATGCTCTTGCATGTATGAAAAATGGTTATCAGTTTCAATTTTGTACCAGATAGCAGTTGATTATCATTGACGAAATGACTCACAAATAACGAATTGATCATAGGACCATTCCATCAGCATCAACAGAAAAATATCTAAATCATGTTTTTTAAATCAAAACATCAACATTGACATTAGCAGATTTAATTGGAGATTAAAAGTAAAATTTCAGCCTGCTTTAGTTTATTAGAAAAGCCAAATTAGAGCTTGAAGGCAAAGTAGAAGAAGAAGCCAGGCAACGAATCTATAAAATAATCATTGTAGTCGTGACCTTTTGTAACATGAACAGTAGGAGCTCTTCTGCATAGAGAAACTTAAACTTATACAAAACATATCTTTTTCAGACACTACTGTATTATAAGGATCTCACTTTATTATTGTTCCAGTTCTTCCAAAAATGAGAAAATATTTATAATCAATACTAAATTGTTTGACCATTGCAAGCTATCGAAGTATAAAAATGATGCAGAATTTAATTGTTAACACATTTGTAGGACCTAAAATTTTTGGTCCTCAAAAGCAAACGTAATAAAAATCAGAATCAATCGATCCAATTGTGTACATATTGACTGTAAGTTTGAAACAATACCGCATAGATGAACTTCTGTAAATTTCAGGTAATTTTAGGAAAATTGTTTCGAGCATGTCACATATCTGTTCCTTCTGTACTTAGTATAGAGACCTTACATTTACGAATCGATCAATCAGAATTACCTTTGGAATATGATCTTACGAAATGATAAACAAAAGTGTCAAATAATGATGCTATTACAAAGAAACTCCTACACTGTCAACAACGTGTGGTTCAGAGAAAGAGAATATATCTCATATGTTGATTACTTTGAAATTCACTTTCTTAATTCTCTATAAGTACTTAAAGTATTACGTATCACTTTCTGCGTTCCTTCGCACACGTTAATAGGAACAGTATAAGTAACAATAAAAGGGGAAAAAGCATGGTAATAGATAGAAAATTTAATAGTAGGTAGTTACAAAATTACGATGCAGTAACCGTTGACTATGATAATAGGAAGGCTTAACAGGACTGATATTCAACATGTCTACAACAATTAAAAAACGACAGCAGTGATAGGTTATGGTTTACATAATGTCCTCTGAATGAGTGCATATCTGTGATAATCATCTAGTGAACCGCGAGATATTTATCACATATATTAACGGAATCATTATTTCATATAGACCACACAAAAAAAGGTTTAGATAATGTTTGTTGTGGTGTACAATGTAATGTTTGAGTGAACCTCGCCCTTAACATTACTTCAATGTCGTTTGCTTGCATGCTCATAAAATGAAATTTATCTGTCTCTACCAAGCAAATTTGTTGTGCATTTCAACTAAGGATCCAAGGATTTTATAATTATCAGTTTGCAAATAATCGGTGCAGTACACTTTCGAAAGCAAATTTGTTCAAGGAGGTGGGAAACAAGAGCTGTCTCCTGCTTGAAACAAAATCATATCTTCAATCATTAGCTCTTTCAAATTTGTGAATTTGACTTTGCAGTGCATACCATAGAAATGTAAACCTTTTGCTTTTTCTATGAAGAATCCTTTCGAGGTGTGTTAGGATATTACGTCTATGGAGAAATTGTTGATTTTTTTTTTCTCGCATAACACTGATAGAGGGGATGTGTCCCCTGATACTAACTGTCCAGGGATGAGGGGTAGCCAGCCATTGCATTACATGACATCCAGGAATCACTGAGATTTAATAGTTATACACATGCAGTGCGCCAGTGAGACAGTCTGTGTTATGTCAGTACAGAGAGAGCGACTGCACAACTCTTTATGATTGAAGTGAGGGGAATCTTCCTAACAAAGCTTAAACAGTCAGTTTCCGACACTTTTCTGTGCTTAGTCGTTAAATTGCTATAAGGGAAATTCATAGTCAAATCAGAAAGCCCATTACAAATCAACATCGAAATGAAAAATTGGCGGCTTTTCTTTCCAAGTCTGTAACTGAAACATTTGTTTAGGGATAGTAGCGCCTGCAAAGTCGGATCGATTTTTACGTTAAATCAACCAGTGCATTTATTGTAACACCGAAATCATCCGGGAATTTAATTGTTTGAAATTTTTTGACAAACTTGATTACTGGAGTTCAACCAACCCATAAACTAAGAGCGTCGGAGATTTGCTGCAGCAAGGGAGATAACTAGAGGCAACAAATGATCGTCAGGGAGGGCGCTGTTAACAAACAAGAAAAAAAGGGTCGACGGCAAGGATAAGATAAGCCAGGTCTGCGTCTTGCTTTTAATTTTGCGCAGGAAGACGAGTGATTGGATGAACCATTAACAGTTAACAGCATCATGTTTCATAGCCAGACCATTTGGATTTGATGTTTGTTTATTATCAATTCCTCCATGTAATTTAAACTTAACTGATGCATCCATCACGTGACCCAGTCATGACACTGGCCTGCCTATTGGCATAATAGGTTTATCTACTTGCATTGTCTTTTATAGACAGGTCATAGATACAGGTTAAAATACGGATACAGAAAAAATAACATTATTTCACTTCAGCAACTTTATCATTCGTGTCTCTTATATTATGGCTAAAAGTGATAAAATGAAGATGCAAATGAGGTATTTTCCTGAAAACTGCAGTATAGGATCGAGGATGTTTTGAACATTAAAACCTGTGATCATAACACCTTCATCCTGTACAGACTAAAATATCAAATCTGTTAAGGGAACAATGTCAATTTTGAGAGCTGTGTCAGGATATGATATCGAGTCTAAATTGAATTGTCAAAAGGTCAATTCATTTAATCAATCATATAAAGAGAAAGTCTTCAATCTGATAGATGTGTGCTCAGATGTATTCATTTCTCACAATTTAGTGTATTTGAATTATCGTAAATAAATCGAGGATATGTTATGCATTTAGAAATTCGAATCCTACCCTTTGCAATATTCTAACTGCATAAAAACAATAATCACTTCGTAACGTTCCCATTTTCCCAAACCTAATACCAACTCATGGTGAACTCACTCAAAATAAAACCTAAAACATGGCGTCTTAATATTATCAGTTATGATGCCTCTGTGATCTTCAAAATATGTGATTCTCTTATCAAACAGCAGCACACTCGTGCAGTCATCATTAAACAATAATTACAGCAATATTGATTCAAGTGGATTACAGGTTGACACAAATTCAACTGTTTATCACCTGCTCAAAGCACAGATGAAATCATTGATTTTTCTCTTTTCTTGTAATTGTCCCCTTTGAGATATAATCAGTTCAAAGCCAGTCTAAAATCATTTTTTAACCGCATTCAGGTCACTGTACTCACAGAGCTCATCAGGACGTTTCATTATGACCAGGCTGGGATCCAGATGGTGTAACAAGTGTTATACTGATGTACCAGAGTGTCGCCAAGTATTTATTGATCTTCAACTGGGAATTGACTTCAGTCGAAGTGTTTGCTTGTTATAGATTTATGGGTTGGTTTCAAGCGCTCTTCTTTACTGCACCTCAGAAACTAATGAAGGTTGATGAATGAAAAGATATAAACTTTGTGTGTATTTTTGTGTCATCTTTTTATTGCAGATTTCTACACCATGAGAGTTGTGCAATAGAATTATCTGTAGTTATGGCTGTGAACATATATCAGAGTAAGAGAAAATATGTACGTTGAATAAGTTAATTTGATTAGGCCTATCAAGTCAATTCTGAGATCAATGTTAATGTCCAAAGAACTGCAAATGTTTCTCAATCGTAGAAAGATTTACATACCTCAGTTCAATTTTAGCTTGGTTACATGATTGCAATTAGATTAGAAATATAAGCGGCTAAACCTTATTTATCTAATATAGGATGCATATGTGAGTTATCATTTATCATTCTGTCGTGTAGTTGTTCCAGACAGCGTATTGATATTTGCTTTGTTTAAATTGTATATAGAAAATCTCAACCTCATGTCTTCTGATATCAAATATATCAAAGAGTGTTGAATTATTTGGTATCAGAAGACACGAGCGTGAGATTTTATTTATCATTCAAAATCATTTTTCATCACATTTGCATGAAAAATGTACATCTTCGAACACTGCATATCTCTAAATCTACTAAACCAGTGATGTCATAGCACTGTGATGTCATTGTGTTTATGACGTCATAGCATTGTGATGTCATTTCTGATGATGCAAAACGTTTGTGATGTCATGTCCCTTCTGTTGATAGGGCATTATTCAAAATCTATTGTCAAAATTATTGTCAAAATCGCTTGATCTTCCACAAGCGATATCTCCTGTGGAACACAGTTTTGGATGATGTTCTCTTCATAACATTGGGAGAAATAAAGATCATTCAGTCATTCTACTTTAATAATTGTAGACATTCTACTAGGTACATTACATATAAATATTTATGATTTCAAGTCTAACTGGCAAAGAAGTTCTCCTCGAGTTAACC
Source organism: Steromphala cineraria (assembly GCA_916613615.1). Taxonomy (NCBI): domain Eukaryota; kingdom Metazoa; phylum Mollusca; class Gastropoda; order Trochida; family Trochidae; genus Steromphala; species Steromphala cineraria. The sequence goes on from OU744726.1 coordinate 3,916,341, forward strand.
AAACATATCATCCCCTCTAACTGCAGAGATCATTTATTACAGGTATCGAATTTTGACTTTTTCCTACGACGTCAACATTCCAGCTCATCACATCCCAGCCAACTGCAAACACTACACACAAGGCTTCACTTAACTTCGACTTCCTAATCATTGTGCTGCTAGCTTCCTTTCATAGGGAAATATTCCATCACTCAATCTGTCAGTGACGTATTAACGTGAAGAGGTACCGATGTGCTATTAAAGTGACTGTATGTGGACTGAAGTGGATGTCTGTGTTTATTGTTAGCCCAAAAAATGCTATCTCGTCTGTTTGATTGTTGTAGGATCAATTTCTCTACATGAGGATTTCTTGACTAAGTATGCATCATTTCTCTTGTGATATAAATGTATCTGAATGTTTGATCTGGTTACAGTAATCAATGATTTTTATTACAGTTCTACACTTGTATCTGAATTTTTGACTTCTTAAAAGTTATAGATGTGTGTGGGAATTGTTATCATGATAATTTGTGATGATTTGATTTGGTAACATTGTTCAATGAAGATTTAATCAGATGCTGACGACATATCGTGTTGGTATTGTGATGTTTGATTTGGTACTGATCATAATGGAATGTGATTGACACTATTATTATTTCAAAAATATATGTTCGATAAGAAATATAATATTTTAGTTGATTGGTACTCCGCTCATGTACAACAAACATAATGTTACAGCTTACCTGGTTGTAAGAACCTAACATTCATTTATAGCAGAGTAACCAGATGAATCTAACTAAATGCATTAACTGTCCCAGGTAAAATGACACCAATTCAATGTACAAAATGTAGCTCGATCAAAAAAAGGAATTCTTACCGTCTTCAAAAGAGGAAAATGTTTTAACTTAGTGTCTCGAAAAGGAACTGGACTTAGTAAACGTGAATATCTGTACTTGCATTTCATTTATTCTAAACATACAACTAAAGTGAAAAATATGATGAGTTTTGCTTTTAATGCTCATGATACTGGATAAAAAATAACGTGTCACTGGCTTTTTGCCATTAACGTTAACTAAGACTTTACTTATCAGTAAAGCTTTCTAAATGAAGATTGGTAGCAAGTAAGGTTGTGGTATATTGAATCAATGAGTGCATCGACTGTAGTATGATTGCTGAAAAGGCAAATGTTGACTTTACATTCTGTCGAAAATTGGAAAGTTCTGTGTGGCCTTTATTAAAATGTGTCTGAGTATATGAATTCATCATGTGATTCAATTTATGCATGAACGTTCAAAATGTCTGACGGTGGTTTTTAAAAATGTGATAATAGATATTGACCCAAGTGACAGCCATGTGTAAACTCAGAAATGCTACACAACTTGCTATTTCCAAAACATTTCCCTGAAGCGATTTGTTAGGAGAAATCGAAACACTGCTGGATAATTTGTGACATTTCTCCGCATTTAAGGTATAGACTACATAAATTTTATATTGTATGGCATAAATATGATTATAATATATATGTCCATACAGAAAATAATTAGGCACCCCCTAATTTCGAAAACTAACACATTATTCTATGAGGAAGTAACAATACGTTGAATAAATCTATTCCTCTTAACATTAAAATGTAGATTTCGTAAAATTTATCTTCAGAGAAAGATCATCTATGTTGACATTTTATGCCATTACGATTGAATTTGTAATGGTACTAAAATTTCTCTAAAAATAAGTATGGCTGTAGTGTCAAAACCAGGTAATAGACATTGGTTTTCAAAAATCGAAAATATCGGTTGTGACCATCTTGACTTTCACACATTATCTTGCAAAATGTGGAAGTTACAAGTCGTATTGTCAATTATTGACGAAAACGCTAGAATCATACGATTTTGAAATTATCTTCTGAAAACAGTTCTGATAAGGTGACTAGTAATGCAAGTTTAAACCGAAAAAGGCACAACTACACATAATTGGTATACATACCAAACCTCAATGGACTAGACATTTAAGGGTTCTAGTCTGGAAACCAAATTCTAAGTTGTATTTCCTTTGAAACGGCCAGAGAGAAAGGAAGAGGTTGGCAACCTTAAAATGCATAAAACAGATGAAAAGGTTCTTTCTGTATATCAATTTGGAAACCTTTCTATAAGCATTTCCCATCATTTAAGGAAAAGTCATAATCTTGAACATGGACTCTTTCAGGATATCTTGTCCGCATTTTATGCATGTACATAAATTAAGTCCAAAATACCATTCAACAATTCTTATGAAGATCTTATATACAATAAAAATGCTTACTTTGCACGTGATCATTTGCATATATTTCATCAGATCAGTGAGGTAACAATATAAACGTGTAAGTGTAAACTATAATAATATACATGAGTGTGAAAGGTGAAATGTGTGTTGGCGTAACGTGTCGTCAGCAATTTTCAGCAATTTAACATGTGGATGTTGCCATTCAAAAAAGAGTAGACAGTTCAGGGAGAAAGGGACCGAAAGGATGAGGGAAAAAAACGAAAAGAAAGGCATAGTGAGAGAAAGAAGGATGTTTTAGAAGGACTCACATTTGGTCTGGCTTCTACCCGTCGACCTATCCAGCTTGGGAGACCCTACCAGGAGCGTGAAAGATCCAGCTGGCATGGCTCTCGGGGTCCCCGAAGCACACAAACCACCACACCACGATGAGGAAATGAGACTAGTGGTGGAGGAAATCATTCCTCACATCATATTCAAATCTTCATTTACACACTAAAATACATTTTGATGGTAAGTTTTCAATGATTGCTCACGTTTATCTAATTCTTGGACAATCAGCGAAAGATTTTGATAACTGGACTTTTTTCTAGAGTGAAAACCACTAATCCCTATATTAATATTTTGCTGATTTGGATGACCATAATAAAATATTTTGATCATTATCTGATCAATAACATCAGATACATAATAATTTGTAAATGTCATGTGCTTATTATGTGTGATTAAAATTATATTATAAACTGATAGTCAACAAGTGAATGTTGGTAAAAATTACTCACGACTATTTCTTACATATAAATGAGAGAATAAAGTTTATGCCATACAATATATGATTTATGTAATCTATATTTTTTAACGTATAGAAATGTCAGAAATTAACCAACAATTTGTCCATGGTACAATGTTTGTTGATATCTTAACAAATTGCTTCAGGGAAATGTTTTGGAAATGGCAAGGTGCGTAGCATTTCATGGTTTACACGTGGCTGTCTCTTGGGTCAATATCTGTTATCATCCTCTTAAAAACCATCACCTGACATTTTGAATGTACATTTATGATTTGTATCACATGATGGAAATCATATACTCAGACACATTGTATTAAACGCCACATTGAACTTTACAATTTTCGAACGATTGTAAAATCAACAGTGTCCTTTTCAGCAATCATAAAACCGCCGACAGACAATCTTGGTATCTGACAATCATTTAGAGAGCTTAACGGATAACTTTAGTCTAGGTTAACATTGATGGTAAACTAGCCACTGACCCATTTTTCTTTATCTTGCATCATAAATATTAAAAGCAAAACTCGCAATATTTTTCACTTTAGTTATTTTATGTTCAAAATTAATGAAAGGCAAGTACAGATATTCATGGTTACTAACTCCAACTAAGTCCACTATTTCTGTGAGATACAAAGTAAAAATATTAATTTTTTAAAGTTTAGAGTTATGACTTAATCCGCTTGGGCATTATTTCAGCCATTAGCGGCATAAGTTCTAATAAGCAGGTGAGCTGTTACATTATGTGTAAGTTCATGGGCCGAACACTAATTATAAAAAAAGTCATATTCATTATTTAAATAAAAAAATAAAATAATGATTGTGTCAATGTCAATCCAATATGATATGATTAGTACAAACCAAACATACAACCACCGGTAACAAATCACATGATAAATTTCAGTGTCATCTGAATAACATTCCTTGAATATAGGTTCCAAATCGTATTTTCACAAATAACCATGTAACAATTCACACATTCATGTTTAACTTGTATGAATGCAATAAATGATATAAAAAAACCTTATTACTGTTACCAGATCAAACCTTCAGATATATTTATATCACACGAGAAAAAGTGCATACCTACATGTAGTCAGAAATCATCATGTTGTGAAATTGATCTTATAAGAATTAAACAGACGAGATAGCAATATAATGGGCTAAGGTATACAGTCATTCACTTGTCCACATATTATCACTTTATAACGTTGATAACAAATTGGCCCTTCTTCACGTTACTACGTCAATGGTCCCATTGATAGATTGATTGATAGAATATTTCCCTGTATGAAGAAACTGGCAGCACAATTGTGTGGAAGTCGAGGTTAAGTGAACCTTTGTTAGTAGTGTTTGCTGTTGGCTGGGATGTGATCGGAATGTTGACGTCTCAGGAAAGAGTCAAAATTCGATTTCTATAATCAATGATCTCTGCAGCTAGAGAGAATGGTTGGTTTGATTAACTCATGGATAATATAAACTTCTTTACCAATGAGACTTGAAACCATAAATATTGATATGTAATGTAGAATGTCAACAATTATCAATGTAGAATGACTGGATAATCTGTATTTCCACCAACCTTATGAAGAGTAAAATACATAACTACATATTAATCAAATCAAATATCAATACGCTGGATAAATCGAATACACAACAGATTGGTAAATGATAATTCACATGTTCTTCCCATATCAGATAAATATGGTTTAGGAGCAAACTTGAACTGAAGTATATTCATCTTTTTACAGAAACGTTTGCAGTACTTTGGACAATTAACAGAGACCTAAGAATTGATCTGATAAGCCTTATGAAAATACTTATTCAAGGTACATATTTTGTTTAACTCTGATCTATGTTCACAGCCATAACTTCATGTGGTGGCACGTGGTCCTGTGCAATGCTCAGTCGACCGCTATCAGAATAGTTCAGCAACAACGGGCGCAGCTCGCTGGATGGGTGGGTAACCCGTTGCTTGATAATCTGAGAGTTTGAAGGGTTGATTCCCTGCCCCACACTGAGACATGAGTAAAGAAACCTGTGGTGTCACCCTGGGTAAGTAAATTAGTTCGAAGCGTGCCTCTGTCCACCCAGCAGTAATTGGGTACCTGGTATGATACGATGGTACTCTGAATTTGAACCTCGAGCGCCTGACAGGCGAACGGATGTATTCTCCTTAGGGAGTGTTCTGTACTCGTTGACCAGGGGTTATGTGTCACTCATGATCAGCGCTTTTAGCATGCAATGTGCATGGATATATGCGCTATATAAATGGACTATTATTATTATAGCACTCTATTGCACAACCCTGGGGCAGAGATCTGTAGTAAAAAGAGGTGACACAAAATACACAAAACATTATATCCTTTCATTCAACAACCTTCATCATTTTCCGAGGTGCTGTAAAGAAGAGCGATTGAAACCAACCCATGAATCTATAACAAGTAAAAATTCTAATTGAAGTCAATTCCCAATTGAAGATCAATAAATGCTTGGAGACACTCCGGTGCATCACTAAAGCATTTGTTACATCTGGATCCCGACCTGGTCATAACGAAACGTCCTTATGAGCTCTGTGAGTACAGTGACCTGAATGGGATTAAAACAAGATTTTAGACTGCTCTGAACTGATTATATCTCAAAGGGGACAATTACAAGAAAAGAGAAAATTTATTGATTTCATCTGTGGTTTGAGCAGCAGATAAACAGTTGATTTTGTGTCAACCTGCAATCCACTTGAAGCAATATTGCTGTAATCGTTGCTTAATGATGACTGCACGAGTGTGCTGCTGTTTGATAAGAGAATTCGATATTTTGAGGATCACAGGGGTATCGTAACAGAAAGTATAATGACGCCATGTTTTAGGTTTTATTTTAAGTGAGTACACCATGAGGTGGTATTAGATTTGGGACGAGGTGATGACTCTCACTGTATTATACTTAAGATTCGAATTTCTAAATGCATAACATACTCTTAATTTATCTACAGTAATACAAATACACTACGATGCGAAAAATTAACATATATGTGCACATATAATTAAATCCAACTATCAACTTGAATAATGTCTCTCCATATGATTGGTTAAATGAGTTGACCAATTGAAAAAACGTTTTCAACTCGCTATCATATCAAGACACAGCTCTAAACATTTACATTGTACCACTAACAGATTTGATATCTTTGCGGGTATAGGATGATGGTATTATGGTCACAAGCTTTAATGGTTAATTTCTACTCGATCCTTTACTACAATGTTCTAGAAATACCTCATTTGCATCTTCATTTGATCACTTTAGCCATAAAAAAGGAAACACAAGTGATAACGTTTCTGAAGTGGAATAATGTTATCTTTATCTGTAATGTTACCTGTATCTATGTCCAACAAGTAGTGTTCAGCGTTCATTATGCACAAATACACTAAATTGTGAGAAATGAACATATCTGTGCACACATCTATCAGATTGAAGACTTTCTCTTTATATGATTGATTAAATGAATTGACCTTTTGACAATTCAATTTAGACTCGATATCATATCCTGACACAGATCTCAAAATTGACATTGTACTTTTAACAGATATGATATTATGGTCTGTACAGGATGAAGGTGTTATGATCACAGGCTTTAATGTTCAAAACATCCTCGATCCTATACTGCACCTTTCAGGAAAATACCTCATTTGCATCTTCATTTCATCACTTTTAGCCATAACATAAGAGACACGAATGATAAAGTTGCTGAAGTGAAATAATGTTATTTTTTCTGTATCCGTATTTTAACCTGTATTTATGTCGTCCAAGGAGTGTTTAGTGACCTGTCTATAGAAGACAATGCAAGAAGATACACGTATTATGCCAATAGGCAGGCCAGAGTCATGACTGGGTCACGTGATGGATGCATCAGTTAAGTATAGTTTACATGTAGGAATGACCAGGATTTTCTCAATAATCTAATATTACATTATATCCAAAGGTTTGGTTATGAAACTCTTTACTTAACTCTTTATATGTAAAAATATGTTCTTATATATTTTCCTATATCCTAACACATTCGACAGGATTGACGATAGTATGCACTTAAAAGTCTATTTCACAAATTTGTAATGCCTGCCATTTGAAAGAGCTAATGATTAGATAAACTTTATGATGCAAACTGCCTTAACTTCGCCCTGGGAATACCTTGAAACTATATACTAACTTGATGTATTTTTGTTTGAAGCAGGATACAGCTTTTGTTTCCCACCTCTTTGAAACCATGTGCTTTCGAAGTTGTACTGTAAAATCACATTCATGAAATCCGTACATCTCAAACATTATTTGTTTCAATGAGATTGTTTGTGACATTTTGACAAATTGTTACAAACATATTTCATTGCAATTCAAATAGAAGAATATTGGTTTTTCAGTTGGTTACTTCCTTAATATTGTCTGATTAACAACCAAGTTAAGACACAGTCATTCTGAAGTGCGTGTTATATGAGCATTCAAGCATTAGACATTGAAGTAATGTTAAGGAGCGGAGTTCACTTAACCATTACACTGTATCAACACTTGAGCGGGTTTTGTTTTGTTGTATACAAATTAATGACCTTGACTTTGCGAATATCTGTGATAACCTTCTTGCTGATCGGTCGATGGTGATTACAAATATTCACTCATTAAGATGTCATTTTGTTAACCATAGCCTACAATGTTGCATTAATGAGTTTTTAAATATTGTAAACATTTTGAATAACAGTTTTGTTATGCGACTTCCAACTTTCAAACTCATCCTGTTATCAAAGTTAACAGTTACTGCATATATAACTTATTCTATTTTATTCAATAAATGTAAATACCTACCAATAATTTTATTGCTATTACCATACTTTTTTCTCTTTAATTGCTGCTTATGATGTTCCTATTAACGTGAGAGGGAACGCAGAAAGGGTGTGAAACATATTCCTTTAAGTACTTATAGGAATTAAGAAAGTGGAAATTCAAAGTAATCGACACATTGGATATTTTTCCTTCTCAAAATCCAGCTGCTGAACCAAACTCTGAAGGAGTTTCTTTGTTATATCATCATTATTTGACATTTTGAATTGTTTTCCATTTTTTAAGATAATATTTCATAGTTAAAACTTTTTAATGTATCCTATCTATACTAAGTACAGAAGGCAAATATATGTGGCATGCTCGAAACAATTTTCCTCAAAGTTCGAAATTTCAGATTGGGGTGTAATGTCTGTGAAAGTACATGGGTATGGTATTGTTTCAAACTTACAGTCAACATGTACACAATTGTTAGTGAGGACAAAAAACATTAGGTCCTAAACACTCAATGTGTCAAAAAGTTCATGCTTGCAACAGTTATATATTTGAGTGCTTGCAACCGTAAAACCATTTCGTGTTGATTATAAATATTTTCTCATATTTGAAGAGGTGAAACAATAATAGAAATGAGATCATTATGATACAGTAGGTTCAACGTGTAAGCGTCTGAAAAAAATGTTTTGTACAAGTTTCTTTGAGTTCAGATAATTCTCTATGCAGAAGAGATCCTACTGTTCATGTTACAAAAGACTATAATGACTCTGTTATTGATTCGTTGCCTGGCCACGCGGTGATTAAACTTCTTCTGCTTTGCCTTCAAGCTCTAATTTCGCTTTTCTAATAACCTAAACCAGGCTGAAATTGTAGTTTTAATGTCAAATTAAATCTGCTAATTTCAATTTTGATTTGATCATAAATAATAAAGATGTTAACCAGTTGATACTGATGATATGGTCTTATGATCAATCCGTTATTTGTGACAGTCATTTCATCAATGACAATCAACCATTATCTGGTACAGATAGAAATTGACTGTTTTTTATGCATGCATGTAGATAGCATTTATTTAAATCAATTTTGCCATGCAATGACTTTTAGTTCAAGTATCTGATATTTTATTATTTCAAAATAGTTGTCATTGAAAAACTTATTGAAAAAGTGCAGACCCATATGATGCAGTAAATATCGGCTTTCAGTAAAACTACGAATATTAATATTTGTTGGATGCTGTATTTATGTTTCAGGTGCAAAAAGTTGTTATCCTCCACAGTTGAAAAAATAACTATGAATAAACTGTTCCCGAAAAGGAACATTAAATCAATATAATTGAAACTTTAGTTCCATTAATCTCTCAGATGAATGAAATGGAACAAAAGGCCAAGGTTGTAAATCAGGTAGCCTGCAATGCCTTTGAACTGCAGGCACTATAATCAAATATATCTAAACTCTACAACTGTTCATGTACAGGACCCAAAACACGTCATTGAGAATCTAAAAGAGAGTGGTTATACAATTACCTCTTGCATTATTGAGAACTAAGGCAACTAAAAAATCTATCCCTTAAACCAAAACAAAAATCTTCAAAATATTGTGTGCGTACTTTAAACTACTAAATTCACTTTATATAAAAACTTTGATTTCAAATGCAAAAATGAAACATCATAATGCATCAAGTCATGTAAACATAACCTTATGTTATCATTTATGTCATAGTTGATGGTGAGGTTTTACTATTGTTCCAAATATTCGAATTGAAAGTAGATAGCAGTAGTGAAATTGTGACAAATAATAGGAACTCTCCTTGTGGTAGTGCCATACAAACAATCAAATCAAGCAACAAATCATAAAACCTACTGTAGGACTTGCTGTTTGCAACATACACCATGGCTGGCCTCTAGCCCTAAAGGGGGATTAAATAGATAGAATATCTCAACTGTAGGATTTGCGGCTGATTGTCAAAATATTCCTGGTTTGCATGTTGTTTTCGATACATATTCCTATTTAATATAAAATCGGTTACATAGATCTAGCACATAAAATGTGACACTGTAGAAAGGCTTTCTGACTACTTCATTTAACCACTTCTGTACAAATAATGCATCTTTTATAGCAAAATAACAACACACAATGTTGTTAATGGTTGGTGAAATGAAATTTTAATGGAATCAGTTCTTGGAGCAAATCACACTGTGTAAGATTAAACCGACGTCATTAATAAGTTAGCGCAAAGACAATGATATTTTTAAAACATACGTATCTGTGAATACATATGAACATTTAATGAGCCCAAGTGTTTAGTCTAGATTGAAGAGCAGATAACTCGTCTTCGTATTTCATATCGCTAATGAGGAGACAGTTAACACATTGGCCTATCGATTGGATGTCTGGTTTCTTTGTGGATAAAGAGAGATTTTGTAAACATCAAGAGATTAATTTCCCAGAACGTGAGATATCCAGAAAGCGACCACGTGTCTGCATCACTGTATCGTTGGACTCACGCGGGCACTTCACTTACAATACACATGATTATACAAACAGGTCTTTATTGACAGATGATTTGTATCTTTGACTGAATCGATAGGAAACCGGAAGTCACTGATTTGTTCAACATCAATCTCAAACCTACTGCCTACTGCCTACTGCCTACTGTTTATGGTAATCAGCTATCCATTCGGGTGTATATCAATATATTGTCGTACACATAATAAGTATCCTATTGTCAGTATCTCTATGTTAACTCGTCTACTCGACACTCCTTTGAGGTTTGATTGATCAATTAGCACGGTTCATCCATGTCAGTTCATTTGAGACTTGTCAATTAGGGATTTATAAATGAGAACATATCTTGTCAGTAAATAAATAGAGAACCTCACCAAGTGTCTTCTGAGGATATTTTACTTTTATCAATGAGTGTTGATATATTTGATATCAGAAGACATGATTATGTGATTCTATGTATCATTCAAAATCATTTTTATCACATTATCTCGAACAATTTACATCTTTGAACACTGCATGGCCCTAAAACTGCTAAACCAGTGATGTCATAGCATTGTGACGTCATCATGTAAATGACGTCATAGCATTGTGACATCATTACTGATGATGTTAAACGTTTGTCTAATTACAGGCTATTGTTCAAAATCTACTGTCAAGGTGATATATCCTAGGAGATATCGCTTGATATTACCCTTACGGGCGAGGATACACGAGTGGATATTTTTTTGATATCCGCACATGTGCTTTTTAGTGATTCTCAACGTTGATTGGTCGGTTCCTAGGAGAATGAAAGACGATTGGTCGACGGAACTATTTTCACGTTTCATTGATAAACTGAACGTGTCGAACGTATGTCGATTAGGTTAAAAATAAAATCGTAGATCGATGAATATTACTGTAAATCATATAACTTACAGTTTGAAATTAAACCCAGTATTATTTGAAACTATTTGTCTACGTGTTAAATTTCATTGTGGTCTCAAGATTGTGCTTTTTCCAAAGGTACAATAAGCGCTGTCTGTTTGTAAACAAACATGGCTGCCATCGAAATTCATGAAATCTAGCCAAGCACAAAAATTTCACTGATCCATTAGTAATTATTTACACCTTAACACTAAAGGGACTTAAGTTCAACACATACATTACTGATAGCAATAACTTTTACAAATCAACATACTCATTGTCGATCAGCCCTGGGAACAATCCTACCGTGATCACAGGCCGAATAGAGTTATCCTTCTTGACACCTGCGACGTGAATGAAAGTAACATCGAAAGAAACAAATGTTGTTCAAACTTCAGATTACCTGATTATCATGACATACAGACTTGTTTTGATGCATTCTTTATAGGTTTCTCTTAAAGATATTGCCACTTTTTTCAATGATAGTTGAAAAAAATTGGCAGGTTTTTGACATTTTCGTTACAACATTGTGCCGTCATCAACACATCGCAGTGGTAGTACGGCGTGACGACCGGCTGATTTCAATACTTATTGTCTTTGTCAAATAATGTTGGTTGTTAAGAGTTTTATGTTTGTTAATTTGTTCAAGGTTGAAAGGTGTATTATATCATTCAGGGACAATATTTTCGTCGTTTTCGTATTGTTTTAAAACTGAACTAGATTCCGATGCGTTGTTGACTAATTCACTCTGCAGATGTTCGGTTGGATACGCTTATGAATACTGATCAGCTGATTGGTATCACTTACTACAGCATCACTATGATTTCTCAATCGCAAAAATTTCTCAAAAATGTTTTGTACAAGTTTCTTTGAGTTCAGATAATTCTCTATGCAGAAGAGATCCTACTGTTCATGTTACAAAAGACTATAATGACTCTGTTATTGATTCGTTGCCTGGCCACGCGGTGATTAAACTTCTTCTGCTTTGCCTTCAAGCTCTAATTTCGCTTTTCTAATAACCTAAACCAGGCTGAAATTGTAGTTTTAATGTCAAATTAAATCTGCTAATTGCAATTTTGATGTGATCATAAATAATAAAGATGTTAACCAGTTGATACTGATGATATGGTCTTATGATCAATCCGTTATTTGTGACAGTCATTTCATCAATGACAATCAACCGTTATCTGGTACAGATAGAAATTGACTGTTTTTTTATGCATGCATGTAGATAGCATTTATTTAAATCAATTTTGTCATGCAATGACTTTTAGTTCAAGTATCTGATATTTTATTATTTCAAAATAGTTGTCATTGAAAAACTTATTGAAAAAGTGCAGACCCATATGATGCAGTAAATATCGGCTTTCAGTAAAACTACGAATATTAATATTTGTTGGATGCTGTATTTATGTTTCAGGTGCAAAAAGTTGTTATCCTCCACAGTTGAAAAAATAACTATGAATAAACTGTTCCCGAAAAGGAACATTAAATCAATATAATTGAAACTTTAGTTCCATTAATCTCTCAGATGAATGAAATGGAACAAAAGGACAAGGTTGTAAATCAGGTAGCCTGCAATTCCTTTGAACTGCAGGCACTTTAATCAAATCTATCTGTACTCTACAACTGTTCATGTACAGGACCCAAAACACGTCATTGAGAATCTAAAAGAGAGTGGTTATACAATTAACTCTTGCATTATTGAGAACTAAGGCAACTTAAAAATCTATTCCTTAAACCAAAACAGAAATCTTCCAAATAATGTGTCTACTTTAAACTACTAAATTCACTTTATAAAAAAACTTTGATTTCAAATGCAAAAATGAAACATCATAATGCATCAAGTAATGTAAACATAACCGTATGTTTATAGGATATCTAACGAGCTTCCCCTTTCATATCAAGTTTATGTCCCTAGTGAAATAATTTTGCTTTGTCACGAGCCTTGGCGAGTGACAAAACAAAATTATTTCACGAGGGACATAAACTTGATATGAAAGGGGAACGAGTTATGTATCCTATTTATTACCAACTTGCATTTCAGACGATTTATTGCTTTTTTAAATAACTTTTCATTATGCCTATAAAGAGACGAAACGGCGGATGAATATCAAACCACGTCACAGCCTCAAATATTATACTATTACGACGTCAAATATTCACATTTCTAAATTCTACCCTACGTTAATTCGTAGTGTCTGATGAAATGTAAGTAATAAGCACTTTATTCATGAACGAAGCGTACGTGAAAATAAAATCTCACTGCGCGAGAACAGTCAGAGTTATCTTTCTTTGGTCAACGGCATGACATGACGGCCGCCATTTGCCTGTATCTTTTCGTCAAATTGTGTAAACAACCGCCTTCAAAGTAAGTTTAAGATGCTTATCATTGTTCAAACGCGTTTTGTTTTGAAGAAATGTTGTCTAAAGAATATTCAGTTGTCTTTATATTTTATAGATAACAAGCAATGTCTGTCTGTGTCATTTTGGAGCGACATGGATCAAATAAATGAAATTCGGTGATCAAATTGTGCTGAATTTAAACCCTTTTGTGTTTATATGAGCCTTGAGTTATCAGTAAGATGTTTAGTTGTAATTCGTTTGTCCTCCGATTTATTCCTTAACATTTCGGTAAGGAATATTTAAAAGATAAACTGAAAGTTTGAAGAATGACTCCGACTCACTCAGTGCCATTCGAATTTGTGAATGAAAACACGTTCGTTTTATGAATGAATAAAGTAGTCCGGACAAGGTCAAAGTTCACCGCAAGCCAATCAAATCACTTTTAGGTGTTATGACCCATATGTGTCATAACAAATTATTATGAAACCCCTTTACGAAGTACCACGTGGGTAATAATATCATTTATGTCATAGTTGATGGTGAGTTTTTGCTATTGTCCCAAATATTCGAATTGAAAGTAGAAAGCAGTGCTGAAATTGTGACAAAGTGTGGAAGTGCCATACAAACAATGAAAAAAACAAGCCCCAAATCATGAATCGGTTACTCTTGTACATATATTGCTCCTACCCCTGGGAGGCATTTATCTCTCTTGTCTGAATCAGAGGCTACTGTAGGACTTGCTGTTTGAAACAAAGATCATGGTTTGCCTCTAGCCCTGAGAGGTGAGATAACCAGATAGACTATCTCAACTGTAGGATTTGCGACTGTTTATCAAAATATTCCTGGTTTGCATGTTCTTTTCGATACATATTCCTATTTAATATAAAGTCGAATACAAAGATCTAGCACATAAAAAGTAACACTGTAGAAAGGTTTTAATTAGTTGGAGAAATATGTACCTTGCACGTGTTGCTGATGGATTACTGATATCTGACTGATGTAAAATCGGAAAAACATTGTGACAATATTAATTTGAACGAATTAAAAGCAAAACACATAAACATAGAAAACATATTCTCCTATGCAAAGAAATAAGGAAATATAATTAGATTTCAGTTGAAAACTTACAAAAATATACTTAAATGTATACGTATAGATCATTTTTTAAATTCCCTTGCTAGACAAAAATACAACTACCAAATAATAAAATTACAGTCTCTCATTTAACTAAACTGATAATGTTGATCATTTATCTATATGGGTAATAAGTATATCAATTGTATTTTTGTATTATTGTATTATATATTATTATGTGTAGATCTATGAAATAAACAAGAAATAAAGTGATACATCACAATTTATTATGGTCATACAATTTCAGAATAGTGTGTTAAAATTGCATCCTAACCTGGACATATGATGCCACTTTAGTCATTAGTCATATTCATTGAAACAACTTCGTCTAAACAATATTGCGCTCATTCAACCATCTATTGATCCGACACATACTTTCATGCCCTTTGACACGTTCTATACAGTTATATATACAATGGAGTGTTAACATTGCTTGAAAGTAAAAGAAAGACGAAGACTTACAGGCATACATGTTGTTGTGATGATTGTTAAAGTCCTTATTAGTTTTGTTTGATATTCATTGCGTTTGAAGTTATTTTAATTCACATCTAAAGCTGTTTTTGACTATCACTTACCCATGATCTTGAGGGTACATGTGATTTTACCTCATCCATGAATTACAGCTATATCCCCCAAACCAAATTTTCATCAGGTACAGAAATGACTTACGTCAATCCATCCGAAAGTACAGGCTTTTCTTGTCTTGATAAGTACTCATGATCCTTTGAACCGTTCCTCTACAGTTATGTATAAAGTGGTGTGTAAACATTGGTAGTAAGTAGAACGTGCCACGTAGGACGTAACCTTACAGACATCCAGGCTGTTTTGATGATTGTGAAAAATAATATAAATAATAGAAATGATAAGCTATTATCTACAAATGTTAAGACTCTTTTTATTGTATAGTATAATTGCAGTCTTGCATATAGTTAAAATAGAGATATGTATCAAGTCCTTGATCAAACATCAAAACAATGAGAAAAGGTCTGCAAAAGCACTTCTGACTACTTCACTTAACCACTTCTGTACAAATAATGCATCTTTTATAGCAAAATAACAACACACAATGTTGTTAATGTTTGGTGAAATTAAATTTTAATAGCATCAGTTCTTGGACCAAATCACACTGCGTAAGATTAAACCGACGTCATTAATAAGTTAGCATAAATACATTGATATTTTAAAACATACGTAACTGTGAATACATATGAATATTTAATGAGCCCAAGTGTTTAGTCTAGATTGAAGAGCAGATAACTCGTCTTCGTATTTCATATCGCTAATGAGGAGACAGTTAACACATTGGCCTAATGATTGGATGTCTGGTTTCTTTGTGGATAAAGAGAGACTTTGTAAACATCAAGAGATTAATTTCCAAGAACGTGAGATATCCAGACAGCGACTACGTGTCTGCATCACAGCATTGTTGGATTCACACGCGCGCACTTCACGTACAATACATGATTCATTTGGGTGTATGTCAATATATTGTCGTACACATAATAAGTATCCTATTTCATCTCCAGTCGAACCTTGGTTACTCAGCCCCAGGATAGCTGTAAACCTTCCGGACGATTTTATAGTGAAACGAATATTTTCCTACATAAATGTTCCCACTTATTTAGACCTCGAGCTCCCGGATACGGACACCGAATTATAAAATATTGTCAGTATCTCTATGTTAACTCGTCCACTCAACACTCCTTTGAGGTTTGATTGATCAATTAGCACGGTTCATCCATGTCAGTTCATTTGAGACTTGTTAATTAGAGATTTATAAATGAGAACATATCTTGTCAGTAAATAAATAGAGAATCTCACCCAAGTGTCTTCTGAGGATATTTTACTTTTATCAACGAGTGTTGATATATTTAATACCAGAAGACATGAGGGTGTGATTCTATTTATCATTCAAATTAATTTTTATCACATTATCCTGAAAAATGTACATCTTTGAACACTGCATGGCCCTAAAACTGCTAAACCAGTGACGTCATTGCATTGTGACGTCATCATGTAAATGACGTCATAACATTGTGACATCCTCGTGTTAATGACGTCATATTATTGTGACATCATTACTGATGATGTTAAACGTTTGTGATGTCATGTAATTTCGAATTACAGGCCTATCGGAGATATCGCTTGTATAATATCTCCTGTAAAATACAGTTTTGGATGATAAGATATCTATAAACAATCAATGAGTACTGACATCCTACACAGATAACTTTGAATACAGATTTTCTGCAAGTGCCGTTTCATGTGCTAGTGTATTACAATATCAATTAATCATCTGGTATTGTTTTTCATTTAAATATTAATATTGAATGTGCAAACATTTCTTAGTCTTGAAAATAGCTTCAGTATGTGCCAACCACACCCAAGATTGCTTGGCAGATCTTGATACAAAGCAGAATGGACAAAGGTGTTGTTTTTCATTAATTGCAACCAAAACAGTTTAGATTTAATGATATTTTGTTATCAAAACAACCAATAAACTATAATTAATGCTCTTACAATTCATAGTTGATTTATTTTTTGAGAATACAAGGTTAAGTGATTTTTTCTCTTTACAAACTTACGAAATTACGAAGGTTGTAATGGATAAAGCAACATAGATATTTAATACCTACATTCTGCCGGTGCAATTTGTATCATACAACTTGTGGCTTGAAACTAATTTTATCATGTGAACCCCTGAATCTGTCAAACATACGTTGCATACTACATGATGGAAACGAGTTGCATGGAATAGGACTTGCTCTATGTTCATCCGAGATGTTTCATGAACCTAGCCAATCAAAATGGGTAAACATATCAAGTGACGTTTTCACTTGTCTTTTGAGAAGATATCTGCGATTAAATGAATGGCAATGTCAACTCGATAAAAAAAATGAACATTACCTAGACACCGACTAGGTTGTAGGATATAAACGGTTGCATGTTTGTTTATTGAAAGTTCCAAACCAGTAATCAGAAATGGATCGAGGAGATCATCATGTAGTCGTCGAGCTGATTCTACCATTGCCGAAACTCGACCCTTGATTGTGAGACTCAATGACTGACAGTTGAGCTCTGAAAGTTTTCTTTTTCAAGTTTTTGAATGTAGGACAGCTTGACTCGTCAACTTGTAACTGCATGAACCTTAAATTATAGATAAAAACATATAATGGACAATGATCGAATTTCAAGATAGAACAGTGGCTTGAATTTAAAACAAATGTGTAAACGTAGATCAACGCTGTCGTCTTTAGTACGCCTGTGGGTAATTATATGTCCAGTCTCGAGAATACCACAGGTTACAAAAAAATCAATCTCAGGAAATACAAGTGTAACATGTTAAGTAACATTTTCAGGCGGTCAAAACTACAAGTTGTATGCTTGGGTGGTGTCCGAACCATGGTCAGTTTGCCCTAATACCTTTGAGTTGGGAACATATTGTTCTATGTACTGAATAAAGATTGAAGCTAATCATATTTTATGACGCAAAGATTAGGTGTAAACAAGTGAGATAAACTGCAATGTAATGCTGCTGACAAGATGACCTGAGAGAGCAAGGGGCGGGCCAAGCTGATGAAGTACACTTATAACTAGGTGATGGATGTGATGATTGTCTAATTAGGACATTTGTTGTAGAAACCAGACAAGACACATCTACTTAGCTGACACCTCTGATTTACCATGGGTAGCTGTTTCATTAAGACGATGCCTACCAGAAATAAAGAGGTACACACGTAGTTTATCTATAAAATTACCTTCATCATCATTCAACACCTCAACTTCTAGAATGCCCATCACAAAAAAACAAGTATACACAAAAAGGAAGCAACAGAATAAATCGTTTCATAGCTTTCATTGGTGCTAATCGAACTTTCCAAAGTATTTATCCATTTAAGGTATTCAGGAACACAAGTTATAGATTTTAGGGAAATCTTGTCTGTACCACAACAATATATTTTATTTTCCATCGAGCATGACATTTTTCATTTATATCTTTTGGTCATTCTGTGGTATTATTTATTAACATTATTTAATTGTAATAAGCATACGCAAATGCTAAAAAGGATGCATAGAACATATTTTCTCTTAGCAATGGTAAAATATACATAAAATCGTTTAAAAAGGGCAAAGTTTATTTTGGTATCCTTAACTTTGTTGCAGATTGTTCTGTAGCTAATAACAGTAAACGATCATACTGGTTATTACCCTAAAACATGTCTACATGTCTAAACTGTAATCAAATCGAATTAAAATATGCAAAGAGAAAAAAACTGTTCTCCCTAGAGAACCTCATCTTCTTTCATAAGCATGTATATTTTTAAAAATGAGGTTAATTATAAATTTGAGGAGCACTGAAATATGAGCATTTTATGTCTAAGTACATTCTTTGTCAGAGACAATGATAAATAATTTTTATGATCATGAATTTCTAAAACATTTGAAGCAATTATGTGTCTGTTTGAAAGGGATTGTAGTGGATGAGTGGAGCAGACAGAAGGCAGTTAACGTGAACTGGAATGATTTAATCCACCTGTTGTCCATCTGTTAACACATGCCAACATCTTGTCAGATGAATTTTTGCAGAGTCTCGAATTCGGATGAGAAATATATGTGTGAAAGTGGCAAATCTCAACTTAAGAAACATCAATATGCGTGACCTTAACCTTAAAAAAACCCGGAGATTGATAATTCTTGGTGGTAACAAATCACACAATATATGTCAGTGGCAATTTCTCAATTATTCATTGAGCATTGGTACGAAATCAAACTGTCACTTATTAACAGAGTACATTCACACATTTCATCTTAAGCTGGTATAAAAGCAATAATTCATATATAACTTTGGAATATGAACAAATTAAACATGTATATGTTTTTATATCACAAGTGGAATGGTAGATAGCTAGACAAAAAATCTTCATGTAGAGAAATTGATCTTTCAAGATCATCAATCAGACAAGACAAGATAAGCAATATCAGAGCTAACAATAAACGCTGACATCCACTTGAGTCCACATACAGTCACTTTATGACTTCAATAACAAATTGGCACCTTTTCACATTATTACTCAGTGGTCCCATTGACAGATTGATTTATAGATTTCCCCATATAAGGAAGCTGGCAGCACAATGGTGTGGATGTCGAAGCTAAGTGAATCTTTGTGTGCAGTGTTTGCAGTTGGCCGGGATGTGCTGGAATGTGACCTCTCCGGCAAGAGTCAAAACTTGTAGTCTGCCATAAATGTTCTCTACAGTTGAAAAGGATGTTGGGTACCACAGGATGCTAGTTAATTTCTTAACCAATGATACCTGCCTTTAATCATTCATATTTCTATATAAAGTAGTGTGTCCTCGAGTATCAATGTAAAATGAATGAACACTCTTTATTATGATAATCGGCGCGAAGAGGACAATATGCATATACATATCATCAAATTGAACTGAAGTTTCTTTTTTTCTACAATTGTGAAATTTTTGTAGTACTTTTGACATTATTATAGACCTCAGAATTGACCTGATAAGCCTTATCAAAATACTAATTGAACGTACATATTTGTTAAACTCTTTGTAAAAGAGGCATTAGCACGTTTTTTGGAAAAAAAATATTTTTTCAATTTTTCACTGTTCATTGAATGTCAATTATCAATGTATTATTTTGATAGTTTCAAAAGTCTCATTACACAAACAAATCATCCATAGTCCGATAACAAGTTATAAATATTCACATAATGTCCAGTGGCGGCCATTTTTGTGTGAACATCTTTAATTCATTTTGTGTAAGAAAAAGGAATCCCATGGCTGAACTTTACATTATATATTTGTTTTGTTACTCCTTCATTCCTATTAATACATTATTTTTCAATTGGACCCATTTATTTTCATTTTCCTAAAATCATCTTATATTCCACTTAAAAACGTGCCACTGCCTCTTTAACAGCCATAACTTTAGATAACTCTATTCCACAACCCTCATGGGGCAGGCATCTGCAGTAAAGAGAGGTGACACATAAACATTAAACACTAATTCCTTTCATTCAACAACCTTTATCAGTTTCTGAGATGTAGGAAATGTGAGAAACCTAGGGAAGCCTTTTAGGGCCACAAATTTTTTTTTATTATCTTGAGATCTTGAATTTTCAAGATAATAAAAAAAATTGTATGGCCCTAAAAGGCTTCCGTAGAAACTAGATTATAAACATAGCACAACATAATATATTGACTGAAAAGTATTCCCAACTGAAGAACAATAAACAATTGGCAGCACTTTCGTAATACTACGATAAAGAACTTGTTACATCATCTGAATCCCGACCATGTCATAAAGTAACCTCCTTTGGGCTCTGTGAGTAAAGTGAGCTCCATTGGACTAGAACATGATTACAGAATGGCTTTGCTCTTTGATTACATCTCCTACTAGCCCAGCGGATAAGTGAAATAATTGTGCACATCGTGATGCAAGCATGAAATTTGGCATGATTGTAATTTATACCTGTCTTATAACATACAGATCGAGAGGCCTCGCAAATTTTTTATATTTTTCATTTTTTGGGTAAAAAAGTGAAAAAAAGTGATTTTTTTTCACTTATTTTCCTCTAAAAAAAATTCTGAACCCTAAAATACTTTCTTATCATAAGTAACAGTGTTGGAAATTCAAAGCTGATCATTTTTCATTATATGCATGTATTTCTATCTTTAACGGTTAGGTCTACAGAAGTCATAACACTAAAACTAGGACTGCCGCAACAGTATTCAGGTCTTCAAGACTCTGCTTGAACTACAAACCAAGGGTTTGTCATCAATTTCAATCCAGTCTTTTTGAAACTAGTAGATAATAAAAGAATCCACATAATATTTGAATTAATGGGTTTCATAGAGTTTAATATGCAAACCAGGGCTGTTAGATGTGTGTTTTGGGTCAATCCCTGATGAGATGCCAACAACTAAATAGCGCTAATTGGATCTGGCAAGGACATTTAACTTGGAAGCTTGGGCAACTTTTCGAAAGGCATCATTAAGTTGCTAAGAATTAAAGTTTGTTTAAGATGTTAATGAAAATTAATGTTTTTACAATAAAGCAACAGATATGTCATGGTTGCTACCCTCCTAACTGATCAACAGCAATATATTGAGAATGTTGAAGAAAATGTATGTATTAGGTTTTTATGTAATATAGGTTTGAAGTTTTTATAACTTCCAAATTATGTTCATATCATATGAAACTTAATTGGAAATTTTCGGAGGATAACCTTTACACTAATGAAGTTGTACTTATGCTGGAGGTGACATAAATGTATTCATATTATAGTTGCTTTTTTAGTTCAGGAGTTATGAAAGAACAGAGCCATTTGTCCTGTAGCATAGTTCATGAAATCAATTTGATAGACATTACTCATACAATCTCTTATGGTGTCAACAGTTAACAAGTATTTAATATTTATAGTGGACAAATTTTCAGAATGTTAGAGCTTTTTATTCTTGAGAAATAGTAACGACGAAAAAATAATTTTAACTTCTAGCCTTCATGTGCCTTATAAGGGGACCCAAAGTAACCAAATCTACACTCATAATCTGCCTTAGCTAAGAAATCTTTAAGCAAGCTTTCCATGATAGTTGTGTTTGGTACGTTGAGAGAAAAATGGTCAAATAAGCATCTTATCACCCGTTATTTAAGAAATAATATTAATGAGAGATGACAGATTTCTTATACTTTTAAAATTTTGAGGTATTCTTGGGCATAAGCTTCTGGATGTTTTTATTTTATTTATTAAAAAGTTTTTTAGGACATGATCTCTGTGTTCCTTATCAGGAGTCATGCCATGATAAATGCCAAAATTTATTGTTCTTGAAAAGTCAATTTTCAATGCCTTTTATATTCATAAAGTGCTAGACCGTTTGGTACCTTAAAATTATCTTCTCTTATCTGCTCGTAAATGAACAATTATATCATACTTTAGCGTATTGAAAGGCATTGTCTGTCGGGCATAATCTTGACTCAAATTTTTGTGGGGAGCTTTGTAATTTGGTTCTGACCCCAGACCACACCTATCCTAACCCCTTTTTAAGATTGTCGTGGAAGGGTGTCCGCCTTCTTTTGATTTATCTCGAGAAACTAGAAGCACTAGCAAACTCAAATTCTCAAATATTTTTTTATCAAAGGCTAGGATTTGAATTCTTATCATCTTACTCCTAAACCTGAGTGTACAATTGAAACGGGTAATCCATTTAAACACTACGATAGAATATTTGAGGTAGTTGATAATATCTGTCTGGTTTGTCTGCATTCAAATTCCTGCTGTGGCACCAACTAGTCTTTCAGTCAGCTTATTTAATATCTGCCTTAACTAAGTACACCTGCCAGAGATCATTGACAAACAGAGGGTAAAGTAAATAAAGGGTTCAACTCATGAAGATTTAGATAGACATGCATATGACTTGAGTATCACTTCAACATCACAATTACATGTACAATATACATGATACAATAAAATCATTTGTCAGCCAATATGAACAGATATTTGAAAGCAGATATTAAGTTATAAGTAAAATTGAATCACAAAATTCAACTTATGGCAATAACTTCCTAAAAAAATTTCTTCTTTTTCTAATTGAAATCTTGTGCAGCAGAAAAGTGAAAATCCAATATTTTTTCACGTCCAGCACTATTCAACCAGATCTCCGGGTTGTACCTGTTGGACTTATGAAAAGAAGCATGTAGGAATGCATTTGATCTCACCAGCAGAATATTGATGCTTGATTGATAGTGATCCTTTATATTTAAATAAATAGTTTATTTGTAAGTAAAGTCTTTAGCTTCTGATGACAAATCATAGAAAGATGATCAGCTACAGAGTTGATGTCTGGTTTGTTTTCAAAATATCAGACTAATCTATTTTCATGGCCTAAATTCCCTATGGTTTAAATCGAAGAATACAACTATTTCTGACATGCATAAATGTTAAGAAATGTTTATGTTACAGTTTGTTTACATGTAATCTTCAAGGAGATCATACATTGAACTATTGTCCTTTTATTTGAGTAGCCTGTTCAGATGTTGAATCTAAAAGTGTTAAAACGGGCAACGTTACTTAAATTAGAAAGCAAAAATATTTTCGAAATGGTCGTCAAGACTATTAAAAGTAATACCCAATCATCTTACACACACCGTTATTTCATTGAAAGTTTATTTTAGCAATGTATCATCACATGTACTTGCATGTGGCAGTATCTTCCACATTTGCAAAGACTTAAAAGACTTGCTTTGACATACTTGTTACATCATCTTAAAGCTGCATTTCAGCAATTGCTGCCAACTCTTGTTCAAGCTCTCCAGCAGAGTTACCGTAAACCCCTATTTGGAAGGTTGGTAGTTCACCACATCATATTGAGTATTCTATTCAAAAATGGTTTTTCAAACATAAAAAATAATGATATGCTTGTTGTAAATAGATGCCTCTCGGAGAGTTGCCCAAGCCTCAAAGTTAAACGTCCATGCCAGATCCAATTAGCGCTATTTAGTTGTTGGCATCTAACCAGGGATTGACCCAAATATAAATTTAACAGCCCTGGTTTGCATATTAAACTCTATGAAACCCATTAAATTCAAATATAATGTGGATATTCTTTTATTATCTACTAGTTTCAAAAAGACTGGATGGAAATTGATGACAAACCCTTGGTTTGTAGTTCAAGCAGAGTCTTGAAGACCTGAATACTGTTGCGGCAGTCCTAGTTTTAGTGTTATGACTTCTGTAGACCTAACCGTTAAAGATAGAAATACCTGCATATACTGAAAAATGATCAGCTTTGAATTTCCAACACTGTTATTTATGATAAGAAAGTATTTTAGGGTTCAGAATTTTTTTTAGAGGAAAATAAGTGAAAAAATCACTTTTTTTCACTTTTTTACCCACAAAATGAAAAATATAAAAAATTTGCGAGGCCTCTCGATCTGTATGTTATAAGACAGGTATAAACTACATTCATGCCAAATTTCATGCTTGCATCACGATGTGCACAATTTAGCTAAAAAATTGCACTTATCCGCTGGGCTATACTCAAAGGAGACAACTACAAGAAACGATAAAAATTGATGAATTTATGTGTGGTTGGAGCAGCTGATAAACAGTTAATTTTGTGTCAACCTGTAATCCACTTTTAGCATAATTGCTATAACTATTGTTTAATGATGACTGCACGAATGAGCTGTTGTTTGATAAGGGAATTTAATGTTTAGAAGATAACAGAGAAAACATAAGAGATAATGGCGTTTTAGGTTTTAACTAAGTTGGCCATGAGATGGAATCAGATCTGGGGCAGTGAGAACATCACAAAGAACTTATAAATGATATGAAATGTTTTGGACCATAGAACAAGCACACTAATTTGTTAGAAATGAAAATGGTTGTGTAATTTTCATTATTCCATAGTTCAACCTGAGGAATGTGACGTTAAAGGTCTGCTTGTGTTTCTTTTCACATTCAAGGTTCAAGGTTTTGTTAAGCTCAATATCATCTCCTGGCACAACTTAAAAAGTAAACAGTTTATCACTTAATGCTTTGCTATCTGCATTTGTATATTGTAAGGAGATATAAGCTAACATCCTTCTTTAATTTACACAACACATCATACTTGCATCTTCCTCGGAGTCCTTATTACATAAATGAACGAGTTATTGTCAAGGAACAGTTTCATATACATAGAGACTATCAATGTAGTGAGTATAGTGAGAAAGTGACACTTTCTCACTTTAGGAGATTAAATTCGACAGAAACAATGAATTAATATATTTATTTTATAATTTAAAGATATAACAAACCCCGCAGCTGTCAGACATTGGAGGGCAAAGTTTGGCTGTTGTGATGAATAACAGTCTAGCAACTCCATTTATCCTTTCTCTGTTACAAAAATTCAATAGAGATAAATCAACATTTACTCCGAAATAACTTTTTGAAGAAAAAACAACCATATATTTTGTGAATGTTTACTGACATATCCAAACATGGCAGACAGATCCAAAATAATTTTGGAAAGTCAATCTGATACAGTGAGTGAAGCTCTATGACGGTGTGACAGATCTCTCATGACATGAACAATTAGTAACTACAGCAACAAGATATGAACATCGGGTGTCTTATCGATATCAAAGGATACATTGGGACTGCAAAATGTTAACAGTTACGTGCCGAAAATATCGTAAAATGTCGTTTTCCTTCAATCCTAACCAACATGGTGGCGTGAGATATGGTTTCAATTTCCTAAAAGGGGGATAATCGTGTTTCAAAGTGAGGTAATCGGTTTGGTCATACTTTTCTCACTGCAGTGGAACTATTACTTTCTACTGCTTTTCTTTAAAAATGGATTATATTTTCTATGTATAACTCTATATTTAATTGCTAATTATGTAATAAATTCTATCTGTAATTTACCTGTATCTTGTGAACAAAAGAGTATTTGAAACATAAACTATTTATACCATTGGAGAGGCCAAGGGTCACGTGATAGATGCATCACTAAAGCATAGTTTACATAGAGAAATGACCAGTTTAACACAATAACTTTACATCAAATCCTAATGGTCTGGCTATAAAACATGTCGCTGTTAACTCTTTAATGGTTCATCCCAGCAGCTAAATCATAAAACGTCGCTCAGCCTCCTTCTCTGTAGGGGCATTAACAAGACTCTCTGGCCGACACACTGCAATTGTATTGCAATCAAATCTCATTGATTCCTGGATATCATGTAATAACATGCATATGGTTCCCCTGATCCATGGACAGTTAGTGTCAGGGGACACATTCCCTATATCGGCGTTAGGCGAGAAAAATATGTTATTTTCATATCAAAGGGGGCTCCCGTAACCAGTCGGGGAGCTAAATTGGAATGATGTATAGTAGTCCTGGCGTAAATGTGATAACAATAAGTAATCCATAGGGAAGCAACATTCATTATTGAATAACACGGGATTAATAACATTGTGATGGAGCCGACACTGACTGTAGAATGTACAGTGTATATGTGTAAATTTCACAAATTCTAAGCCGAATAAAAGGGATATGGTTCTACATAACCTGTCACTGCGGTTGTTAGAGTCTTTTACTATTGTTGAATATAGGTTGAATATATGGCTACATCACCTTTCTAACCCTTCCTGTTATCACAATAAACAGTTACTGCATCCTGTATAGTGTAACTCCCTACATTAGACTTTCTAGCTTTTATTAGTTTTTTCCCTTTGAATGTTGCTTTCATTCTTCATATTAACGTACAAAGCAAGAATTAAGCACGAGCGTGATACTTATTCTTTGAAGGGGCAGTAGAACATTTTTATATCTTTGATTTATCACTGATAAGTGTATGTTAATGCTAAATGTATTATTTTCATAGTGTCAAAAATCGCATTACACAAACCAATCATCCATAGTCAGAAAACACATTATAGAGATTCAGATAAAGTGCATTGGCGCCCATGTTTATGTGAAAACCTTTAATTCATTTCGTGTAAGAAAAAGGAATTGCGTGGCTGATATTAACATTATATATTTGATTTAATACTGCTTCATTTAGTTTATTCGAATTTTCTTCAAATGGAACCATTTATTTATATTTTCCTGACATCACCTTATATTCCCCCTAAAAGCGTGATACTGCCCCATTAAGGTTTAACATGATGAGCTTGTGTGTGGTGTTAAACATGAAAGTGGTTTTAATAATGGTGCATATAATACAGAGGGTAATTTGTTCCGAACGTTTTTACATTCCAATAGTAAATACTTAAAGGGAATTATAAAGTCGAATTTAGCAAATAATTAATGACCTTTACATTTGTAGCCTACATCTGGTGAACAAAAGTTTGTTAATTGTGTTGTAGTACTATTTAATGTTGTCATTATGGGAGATTTTCATCGGCTGCCAAGATAATATTTGATAGTATAAAGTGATTGATTGATTTGTTTAGGTATCTTACCTTTGCGTTATTGCATAATCGAAACAATTTTTCTCCAAGTTCAAAACTTCATATTAAGGTGCAATATCTGTGAAATTGATCATTGATTATCTATATTTTCGGTCCTCTTTTAAAAGTTCATGCTATGAAGTTATTCACAATGATAAACACATTTACGAAGTTCATTTGTATTGTATTGTTTCAAACTAACAGTCATAATCAACATATGGATTGCTTGATAATGATTGTTATAGTTTCTTTAGGACAATTAACTTTAAGTCATATAACGTAAACTCTGGTAATCGAGAATGCTACAAATAAGGCAGGCCAGTCAATCGACATTCTCGATTATCCAGAGTTTAACTTCCAATTATATCTCCACTAACCTCTGGAACCAATATAGGCTCAATGCGATTCATAAATTACCTCACATTAGTTGCATTACTGTCTTTCATTAGCCAATCAGATAGGCCTTTAGTCAGAGTCAGAAATAGGAAAGAAATCATAGAGGCAGATAAACGGCGAATGAGTGAGTTTGGGTTTAACATACAATCAGCAATTGTTTTAGCTATTAAACATGTGGATTTGCCATCCAAAAGACAGAAGGTCGGAGAGAAAGAAGTTCGACAGGATGAGAGAACAGACGAAAAAGAGGGATAGAAAACAGGTTTTAGAACGAAATTTGGTCTGATTTCTTCCAATTGACTTTTAAAGCTTGGATGACCCTACCAGAAGCATGCCAGCTCCATTTGGCATAGCTCAAGGGTCGGGGAAGCACACAAGCCACCACACAGCAAAAACGTTTTGAGTCAAGTGGGATGGCATATAATCAAGTCAAAACCATTCCATAATACATGAAGATACTAAATCTTCCTACCATCGGTTATGTATGCAAAACTTGTGTTGTAATTTTCCGTACACAGTTTTTTTCTCTCTGATCTGTCAACTCTCTTAAATTGAGATGGCAGCATGTTTTACAGCTGAAATACTGCTGACAGCACGTTAAACCCCAACTCACTCACTATTTTATAAATAAAATCAAAGGCCATGCAATAAAAAATTTACAGTCCAGAGGTATTCTTTTGACGAGAACTGGGAATGCTAGGTAACAATTGATATACCCCACCCGTTTTGATAGACAAAAACACTAAAATATAGTCTTGAAATCCATCTCTTTTGGGTGTCATTTCTGTTTATTGACGAAGCCGGGGTGTGTCATGAAAGAAGCCATGCCATTGGTACGCTGCTGAAGGCAGCGTAGATACCTCATGGGACAATATGCTACTAAGGGCAGGTAATTTGTGAACCGCATTGATCCCATATTGGTTCCAGAGGTTAGTGGAGATATTATTATTATATTATATTATATGGATATTTATATAGCGGGCATATCCAACCACTCGTGGTTGCTCAAGGTGCTTAGATTTTCCCCCTGGTCAATGGCATTCTTTCACGTCCAATCATTTTTCCAATTCAACTCCCTGGGGAGTATTCAACCGGCAGCCATATGTGGCGCTCAGGTTAGGGACCATTCTATGCCTCACAGGGTACCCATTCACAGCTGGGTGAACTGAGACACATAGTCACAGCAGTTTGTCCAACACTGCTGAACGCTGATAACCGACAGCTCGGTGTATGCACGTGTTCATGTATCCACCATTCAGCCACTGACATGAATTTCTGGGATCTTTTAAGTGCGCAGTTTTTGTTGCACTACACACTAGGGCTCCAGGGTGACACTTTTAGAGTTCTAACAGAGGTGAACTCTAGGTTTTTACACCTTGGCCTGGATGGGATTCGAACCCCGGACCTCAGCAACGTGAGACCGGCGCTCCTGCCGACTGAGCTATCCCGTACCCCAATATATAATATATAATCGGAACGTAAATTTGGAAAATCGAGAATGTATTTGTAGATGAAGAGAGACTTTGTAAAGTCTCGAGAATACCAGAGGTTACAAAGAAATCAATCTCAAGAAATACAAGTGTAACATGTTAAGTAACTTTTTCAGGCAGGCAAGACTACAAGTTGTATGCTCGGGTGGTGTCCGAACCATGGTCAGTTTGCCCTAATACCATTGAGTTGGGAACATATTATTCTATGTAAAGAATAATGATTGAACCTAATCATATTTTATGACGCAAAGATTAGCTGTAAACAAGTGAGATAAACTGCAATGTATTGTTGCTGACAAGGTGACCTGAGAGAGCAAGGGGCGGACCAAGCTGATGAAGTACTCTAATATATAGGAGATAGATGTGACGATTGTCTGTTGTAGAAACCAGATAAAACACAACTTAAGAAACATTCATTCTCATCAATATA
Organism: Steromphala cineraria; assembly: GCA_916613615.1. NCBI lineage: Eukaryota > Metazoa > Mollusca > Gastropoda > Trochida > Trochidae > Steromphala > Steromphala cineraria. The sequence continues at coordinate 3,946,335 of OU744726.1, forward strand.
TGTGACCGTAACCTTAATAAACGGAGACTGATAATTATTGGTGGCAACAAATCACATAATATATGTCAGTGGCATCTTATTAGTAATTCATTGAGCATCGGTACGAAATCAAAGTTTCACTTATTAACATATAGTACATTCACACATGTCATCTTAAGCTGGTATAAAAGCACAAAATGATCTAACTGTTGAATATGAACAAATTTTTTATTACTTGTACCAGATTAAACATTTAGATGTATTTATATCACAGCAAGTGGAATGGAAGATAGCCAGACAAAAACTTCATGTAGAGAAATTGATCTTTCAAGAGCATCAATCAGACAAGATAAGCAATATCAGAGCTAACAATAAACGCTGACATCCACTTGAGTCCACATACAGTCACTTTATGACTTCAATAATAAATTGGCACCTTTTCACATTATTACTCAGTGGTCTCATTGACAGATTGATTTATAGATTTCCCTATATAAGGAAGCTGGCAGCACAATGGTGTGGATGTCGAAGCTAAGTGAATCTTTGTGTGCAGTGTTTGCAGTTGGCAAGGATGTGCTGGAATGTGACCTCTCCGGCAAGAGTCAAAACTTGTATTCTGCCATAAATGTTCTCTACAGTTGAAAAGGATGTTGGGTACCACAGGCTGCTAGTTAATTTCTTAACAAATGATACCTGCCTTAAATCATTTATATTTCTATATAAAGTAGTGTGTCCTCGAGTATCAATGTAAAATGAATGAACTATCTTCATTATGATAATCGGCGTGAAGAGGACACTATGCACATACAAATCATTAAATTTAACTGAAGTTAATTGTGAAATTTTCGCAGTACTTTGGACATTAATATAGACCTCAGAATTGACCTGATAAGCCTTATCAAAATACTTATTGAACGTACATATTTGATAAACTTTTGTAAAAGGGGCAGTAGCACGTTTTTTGGAGAAAAAAAATGTTCACTGATAATTGAACGTTAATGCTAAATGTATTATTTTGATAGTGTCAAAAGTCTCATTATACAAACAAATCATCCATAGTCAGAGAACAAATTATAAAGATTCACATAAGGTTCATTGGCAGCCAGTTTTGTGTGAACATCTTTAATTCATTTTGTGTAAGAAAAAGGAATCCCATGGCTGAACTTTACATTATATATTTGTTTTGTTACTCCTTACATTATTTTTCAATTGGACCCATTTATTTTCATTTTCCTGACATCACCTTAAATTCCCCCCTAAAAACGTGCCACTGCCCCTTTAACAGCCATAAATTTAGATAACTCTATTCCACAAGCCTCATGGGGCAGGCATCTGCAGTAAAGAGAGGTGACACATACACATTAAACGCTACTTCCTTTCATTCAACAACCTTCATCAGTTTCTGAGATGTAGGAAATGTGAGAAACCAGATTATAAACATAACACAACATAACATTTTGACTGAATTGTATTACAAACTGAAGATCAATAAACGATTGGCAGCACTCTCGTGCTAAGATAAAGCACTTGTTACATCATCTGAATCCCGACCAGGTCATAAAGTAACCTCCTTTTGGCTCTGTGAGTAAAGTGAGCTCCATTGGACTAGAACATGATTACAGAATGGCTTTGCTCTGATTACATATCCTACTCAAAGGGGACAATTACAAGAAACGATAAAAATGGATGAGTTTATGTGTGGTTTGAGCAGCTGATAAACAGTTAATTTTGTGTCAACCTGTAATCCACTTAAAGCATAATTGCTATAACTATTATTTAATGCTGACTGCACGAGTGTGCTTCTGTTTGATAAGAGAATCCAATGTTCAGAAGATTACAGAGAAAACATAAGAGATAATGGCGTTTTAGATTCTTAAACCTAACGCGACGTAACTTAGTTGGCCAAGAGATGGTATCAGATCTGGGGCAGTGAGAACATCACGAAGAACTTATTAATGATATGAAATGTTTTTGACCTTAAAACAAGCACGATAACTTGTAAGAAATGAAAACGGTTGTGTAATTTTCATTATTCCATTGTTCACCCTGAGGAATGTGACGTTAAAAGTCTGCATTGTTTTCTTTTGACATTTATGGTTTAAGGTTGTGTTAAGCTCAATATCATCTACTGGCACAACTTACAAAGTAAACAGTTTATCACTTAATGCTTTGCTATCTGTGTATTGTATTTGTATATTGTAAAGAGATATAAGCTGACATCCTTCTTTAATTTTCACAACACATCATACTTGCATCTTGCTCTGATTCCTTTGAGTCCTTATTACATAAATGAGAGTTGCTGTCAAGGAATAGTTTCATATACATAGAGACTATCAATGTAGTGAGTACAGTGAGAAAGTGACACTTTCTCACTTTATGAGATAAGTTAGAAATGAAATTCGGCAGAAACAATGAATTAATCTATTTATTTTAAAATTTAAAGATAAAAAACACCCGCAGTTGTCAGACATTGGAAGGCAAAGTTTGATTGTTGTGATGAATGAACTCCATAATGTAAAGAATAATTCAATAGAAATAAATCAATATTTAATCGGAAATATTTTTTGGAAGAAAAAACCCCCACATATTTTGTGAATGTTTACTGACATATCCAAACATGGCAGACAGATACACATTTTTTTTTGAAAGTCAATCTGATACAGTGAGTGAAGCTCTATGACGGTGTGACAGATCTCTCAATGTATTTTGCAATGACATGAACAATTAGTAACTACAGCAACAAGATATGAACATTGGGTGTCTTATCAATATCAAAGGATACATTGGGACTGCACAATGTTAACAGTTATGTAACGTACATCGTAAAATGGTGGCGGAAGACATGGTTTCAATTTCCCCAAAGGGGGATAATCGTGTTTCAAAGGGAGTTAATAGGTTTGGTCATACTTTTCTCACTGCAGTGGAACTATGGATTTAATTACACTGCAGTGGAACTATAACTTTCTACTGCTTTTCGTTAAATATGGATTATATTTTCTATGTATAGCCCTATATTTCATTGCTAATTATATAATTAATTCTATCTGTAATTTACCTGTATCTTGTGAACAAAAGAGTATTTGAAACATACATGTAAACTATTCATACCATTGGGCAGGCCAAGGGTCACGTGATGGATGCATCACTAAAGCATAGTTTACATAGAGAAATGACCAGTTTAACGTAGTAACTTCACATCAAATCCTAATGGTCTCGCTATAAAACATGTCGCTGTTAGCTCTTTATGGTTCATCCCAGCAGCTCAATCATAAAGGGTCGCTCAGCCTCCCTCTCCTTACGGGCATTAACAAGACTCTCTAACCGGAACAGTGTTTGTGTATTGCAATCAAATCTCATTGATTCCTGGATATCATGTAATAACATGGCTACCCCTGATCCATGGACAGTTAGTGTCAGGGGACACATCCCCTCTATCAGCGTTAGGCGGGAAAAAATTTTCTTTTCATATCAAAGGGGGCTCCCCTAACTAGTCGGCGGAGCTAAATTGGAATGATGTATAGTAGTCCTGGCGTAAATGTGATAACAATAAATAATCCACTGGGAAGCCACATTCATTATTGAATAACTCGGGATTAATAACATTGTGATTGAGCCGACACTGACTGTAGAATGTACAGTGTATATGTGTAAATTTCACAAATTCTAAGCCGAATAAAAGGGATATGGTTCTACATAACCTGTCACTGCGGTTGTTAGTGTCTTTTACTATTGTTGAATATAGGTTGAATATATGGCTACATCACCTTTCTAACCCTTCCTGTTATCACAATAAACAGTTACTGTATCCTATATATTGTAACTCCCTACATTAGACTTTCTAGCTTTTATTAGTTTTTTCCCTTTGAATGTTGTTTTCATTCTTCCTATTAACGTACAAAGCAAGAACTAGGCACGAGCCTGATACTTATTCTTTGAAGGGGCAGTAGAACATTTTTATATCTTTGATTTATCACTGATAATTGTATGTTAATGCTAAATGTATTATTTTCATAGTGTCAAAAATCGCATTACACAAACCAGTCATCCATAGTCAGAAAACACATTATAGAGATTCAGATAAAGTGCATTGGCGCCCATGTTTATGTGAAGACCTTTAATACATTTCGTGTAAGAAAAAGGAATTGCGTGACTGATATTAACATTATATATTTGATTTAATACTGCTTCATTTAGTTTATTCGAATTTTATTCAAATGGAACCATTTATTTATATTTTCCTGACATCACCTTATATTCCCCCTAAAAGCGTGATACTGCCCCATTAAGGTTTAACATGTGTGGTGTTTAACATGAAAGTAAATAGTAAATACTTAAAGGGAATTATAAAGTGGAATTTAGCAAATAATTAATGACCTTTACATTTGTAGCCTACATCTGGTGAACTGTTTAGTAGTTCTATTTAATGTTGTCATTATAGGAGATTTTCATCGGCTGCCAAGATAATATTTGATAGTATAAAGTTATTGATTGATTTGTTTATGTATCTTATCTTTGCGTTATTGCATAATCGAAACAATTTTTCTCCAAGTTCAAAACTTCATATTAAGGTGCAATATCTGTGAAATTTATCATTGATTATCTATATTTTCAGTCCTCTTTTAAAATTTCATGCTATGAAGTTATTCACAATGATAAACAAATTTACGAAGTTCATTTGTATTGTATTGTTTCAAACTAACTGTCATAATCAACATATGGATTGCTTGATTCTGATTTTTATAGTTTCTGTAGGACAATTAACTTTAAGTCATATAAACTCATGTGTTAACACATTCATCATTGCATTATGTATAATATGTTGAGAACTGGCAACCTCGAAACCATTATTGATTGTCAATATTTTCTTCATGTTCTAAAAAGTGAAACAATATTAGAAGTGAGATCCTTATTATACAGGAATTTAGTTGTTTGAGTTCAGGTAATTCTCTATGCAGTGAAACTCCTACTGTTCTTGTTACAAGAGACTATAATGACTCTTTTATTGATTGGTTGCCTAGTCACGAGGTGATTAAACTTCTTCTAATCTGCCTTCAAACTCTAGTTTCGTTTTTCTAATAAACTAAAGCAGGCTGAAGATGATTTGAAGATAACTGACGCTCTCATCATACAAAATGCTTTACATGTCTACCTGTTGATACTGATGATATGGTCCTATGAACAATTGAGATTCAATCAAGTCAGTCATTTCACAGTGATTATCAACCACAATCTGGTACAAAAATAGAAGCTTGTTCATGAAATTTTGAATACATAACCATTATTCATAACTGCGGGTACATTTCCAGGAAACAGTTTCTGACTTATGAAATGTTTTATTATTTACAAACTTTCCCACTTGGCGAGAGATGTAACTGACACTGCATGGGTTTTTAGTTCAGCTTGTTTTTATACAAAGACATATTTTGCTAAGGATAACAAGCATAATAGAAAGAAAAGATATGAATGAATGAAAAAACTCCCTAATCCAACATCAGATCAATGAGCAAATAATCATTTCTGCAAAATGTACAAATAATGCATCTTTTATAGCAAATAACAACACAACATGTTGTTTATGTTTGGTGACATAACAATTTATTACAATCAGCTCATGAAGCAAATTACACTTTGTAAGATTAAACGTTATCATTGATAACTTAATAGAAAGACATTTCTACTATGTTGAACCAACATAAACATTTAATGAGTTCCAACGTTAAGTCTGGATGGAAGAGCAAATATATGTCTTCATATTGCATACCACTAATGAGCAGACTGTTAACACATTGCTCCATCGATTGACTGGCCTGCCTTATTTGTAGATGAAGAGAGACTATGTAAACATCAAAAGATTAATTTCCCAGAACGTGAGATATCCAGACAGCAACCACGTGTCTGCACCACAGCATTGTTAGACTCACGCACGCGCACTTCACTGACAAGACACGTTCTTATACAAACATGACTTTATTGACGGATGGTTTGTATCTTTTACTGAATCGATAGGGGTTAGCATTGCTGACGGAAGTCAACATAAAAACTGAACCACAAACCTACTGCCTTAGTCTATAGGTCTATTCAGGAGTATATCAATTGTCTTTAGTTCACAAACAAATTAACAGATGTCATTCGATTAGGTTTGGTTTTTGTATAGATAAAATGATAAAATAATAATTTTCATTGATATTGTATATTCAACACATCTTTGTTTTACTGTCTTTTTCGGTTATGCAACATCTTTTGATAAATGCCATTACACATATTCTGGGCGGGTTACCTTTTTTGATGGCATATTTCCTTTGTGAATGCCTAGGAGCAATACGGTAACAAAACAGTAGTTTGACGTCACATATCGTAATTAACTGTCGCTGCTCATAGTATTCTTTCTCAAAAGTGCAACTTATTGAGATTGTCATGTCAAATTCAAACGTGCCAACACAAGCAGGAAATTAACGTTGGTATCATTCAACTTACAATATTTTGTTGAATTGACTCATATATTACTAACAAAAACACTTAAAATATGATGAAATATACTTAAACTGTATTCTGTGTTCGGGAAATGTGTTGAAGTATTTAAAAATAATATTGTCAATAAAACATCATTTTAAAAGGAATATATATATATATATATATTAATTCATACATTAAACTTACAAGCCTGAAACTGCAATAATACAATTCTGCATACATCAGAAGAGATGCTCGATTTCATTATTCAAATGGTCAAGTTTTTTAACATTTCTTAAACATCTTCACAGTATTGAAGGAAATATTATTTCAACACTTAAGATAAACGGCTTCTTTATAGAAAGTAGAACAGATAGTTAATTAGAATAATGTAAATTGAAATATGCGTATAACTCAAATACAAATACAGGAGTTCGAGTGTTGGGGCAAATACAAAGCATTATCTGACTCCTTGTTTGCCTTTATAAATTCTGATCAATCACCACTTTGACAGATAAGATATAATAAGAACAAAACTTCCACAGTAGAACAAAGGGAGAAAAAAATATTCATCAAATTAATTGTAATGAAGGATCATTTGACAGATCTCAATTAGAAGTTGAGCTGACGAACGTTTTATCTCTCAATTATTGCATTATAATCAAAACCGTATTATAATTACAAAAATGTAAAAGATATGTACTCTGTCATTTTCAAAAATTCATAATTGATTGATCTTTGAGAATCTAAAGTGAAGTAATTATTCTTCTTATTGAAAAATAAAATATGTTTTGATTACGAATGTGTAACAGATAAAACAAATAAAAAATTAAATAGTTTATACATTTTAACAAAAGTAACAATATTTCAAACGTGAGGAGATTCCTATCCACAGAAAAATATATCAATATATCTCCGTAACATAGAAATACATCAAACGCCTTACCTCAAGCGAGTTTCAGTAAATTATGATAAATTTAAATAATTACACCAAACTTTTCAACAATAGATAAATCTTAGCTGTAAAGTAACCCAAAACCTTTGCATCATGAACATCTCGTTCTATGTTTAAAGACTGAACCTAATCAGATTATATCACGCATACAAGGTAGTATACCTGTAAACCAGTGAGACAACAACTCTGTATTTCTTCTGACAAGGTGACATGAGGGAGCAAGCGTCAGGCCAAGCTGATGAAGTTGTCTAATTAGAAGATGTGTCGTATATAGCAAACAGACTCTCACTAGGCTGACAGCTCTGATTTATCATGGCCAGGATAAAGAAGTACACCTGAAGTTACCTCCATCATCGTTCAACTACTCAACTTCGGATTACCACCCCAGAAGAATCGTTAAATCAACAGCTATTCACGATGAACCAGTGCCAAGACAGTGAGGCTACCATCATTCAATACCTTGAGGTTTTTACCCCGCGTTCGGATTTGATATAAGAAATTGTTTTAGGGCTACCTTTTGGTGCTAAACGATAAAGTGTTCATTGAAAAAAAGATCTATATCACAGATATTGATGCTTGTTGTAATTTAGTTAACTGTTGGAGCAAAGTTTAAAAAAAAATATATAAAAATTTGCATTTTATTTGTAATTTATGTCCACCTACATAAGCATTGAACCGTTTTATTTTACTCTCTTTATTTATTAGTAATTACCAAAAAGTTTTGTTACATTTTGTTTTTGCGAATGTGATTGTTTGAGCAGTCTCGAAAATCTGCAACCATACTAGATGAATGCATAAAAAATGTGTAACCATACCCCGTGCATTATTTCTTGTGACATCACAATCAACTGAGGCAAACTATTTTGACAGTTGCGAGTTACAATCTGTTGCAAAGGCAGATGTAACATTTCTTATCATCTTCAAACCTGTGTTGGTACCAGAAGGATATTATCCTCTTCTTTACGAAACCCGTACCTTCAGAAAGTTTGCAAGAACATAAAGTCATCAAGATTGTTCGCTCAGAGCATTTGTAAACGGTCCACATTATCAATGTTGCATCATATGCTAATGAGGGTAATCCTGAAAATATGGATTTAAGGTTTGGACGAATTGTGATTGCATGGGAGTCAATAGTTTTAGTTTAATGATTTTTCAATTTTGATCAAGGTATGTATTGTTTGGTGTGACAAGCTACAATCTCACGACATTGGTGTTACATTTGCGTAAATGATTTAGTCAAACGTTAAAAAAATGTCTAACACCAAACAAATGTTTGTTGCTGTTATACATCGATAGAGGCACAACACATAATACAATCCTTAAGAAATACTCTTAATTTTGAAACAAAATACATTAAGACATATTATGTAACACATTAAATGTCACTTCTATTGAATACCTTTCATCACTAGTCAATGCGTCAGAACAACAACAACAATTCATATCATTGTGTACACGTAGGTCACCTACTTAATGGCTGGAAAGTTTTAAGTCTTGTAACTGAACAGATGCACCAGTACCATTATTATTTGGATTTCACAAATTGATCCTTGCATGACTCTCGGTCAAAATGGTTATGTTACACTGGGAATCTGATTGTTTGAGCGGTCTGCAAAGTCATGTATTTACTCGTAAATTTTAAATTTGCTTTTCTAGAAACAAGTTGTTTATATATATCTGCCTCTAGCAAAGGCTGCATTGATGCACAAAGGGAAATGTCAATCTTCAAACAGAACTATACTGGAGTGTGCATTGTTAAGACTAGTCAGATATCTCAAGTTATTACCAACTTCTATGATCAAAGCATCACAGCGTACGTACATGCATCTGCTATAATACCAAATGGTGCTTCAAATATAGGTGATATTGATTTGTCCTTTGCTCAAACTTATGTGTTATTCAAAACCTATCATTCCCCAATTCAATCTTCTACCTCATTGTCTACAGTGTCTATCGAAATTATTTTGATGTACATGAAAAGAGTCTCCACTTTATCATTTCTTCGTAGGTTTTCTTATACTTGTGTACGAAACCATAGATCTGTAAAATCTGGACAATTTCAACATATTCATGTAAGCAAATGTATCACACTATTACACACACGAGTTAAATGAAATAAAGGCCATTTAAATAATAAAGACATATTTTGGATATTAACTCACAAATGATAACTCAATAATGATGTGATATTGCATTATATCAATCAATGTATAGTATGTTATATTTGAACATTATCCTGATTCCGTGAGTAGGAAAAGCAAACCTATAGCTTGTGGACCAGTTTATTCAAAGAACAAACGTTAAATAAGGATGTTATATTTGGTTGTTTCTGTGATATTGTTACAACCAATGGCTGTGATTCTGTTATTGACGTCATAAAAAAGGCGAGTCGCCAGTCACACATTTATTGGTTTGTCGTCAGATTAAACTAATTAAAATGGCCTTCAATAACGGCTATAATAACAAAACTGACTATTTGTGAGAAGTGACCTTTGGCGCACTATAAGATTTTAACCAGACATTCATATATTCTAAAGTTAAAAGTAAAATATATTTGTGATTATGAAAACTTCAAATAACGTTTCTGTTATGGTTGACTGATATTTTGAACTTGAATAGATTACCAAGTTTTTCTACATAGGAAAATTTATCTGAAACGCTCTTTTATATTATGAACGAATATGATAAATGCTTCAAATAAACATTAATAATTGTAATGATTACAGTGTTTGCATAAGTATTTATTTGAAAATTGAAAAGTTGCTATGTAAAGTAAAAAGGAAATAATGTTTTATCTCTTTCCACAATGTAATTGATTACCTGTTCTGACTTAAGGACATGATCTTTTTCTCTAAAGATGTTTTTAAAGCATCTTTATTACTGTGGAAGTCATCAATCACTGTGATCATGACAAGCCTCAGACATGAGTTATGATAGCTCATCAAATATTGACACTTTTCTTACCAGAGAAGGTTCATCCTGAGACCACAACAACAACGCTTCATATCAACACAACATCCTTTGATGTGTTTACACATGATGGCTTATCCTGGTCTGTATTTCACATGAATTATGTAGCATGTCATTCTTTATTACCCCAATGGTTGAAAAAAAGTTATGACATATTATAAATATGAGCACTAGTGTACATATCACTTGTGCCTAGTAAGGATTATTGTAGCACGAGTTCCCGTATTTTTTCGCCTGTGTCGTCATAACAGCATTGTTCGTGATGTCATTGTAGCTGGACGTTGCAAGGGAAGCGGCCCGTTTCTTGGTAGAATGGAATAGAAGCGTTAATGAAAAAATTATTACCCTCGGAAGTGTGTCATATGTCTTTTACGAAACTCGTGCAATTTGTGTATAACGCTTTCTCACACTCAGGTAATACAACAATTCACTCTCGTTATTGAAAGTCATATGACACACTTCCTCGGGTGATAATCACTATGTGTATCATGCTCCCAATATCGAAACGAATCGGCAACCCATAACCGATATACAAACTAATATTACTTGTCACTTATTCATGAAATAAACAGGCAAAAAACTAATCTTTATAATAGATCAACACATTTGCAAACTGTATATTGTGTCATAAAATGTTATCACATTTGGGAACTATTTACCAAAGAGATAGATGTCCACATCTTATGTTTTATTCATACATGTTCTGATCATTGTATAAGCCAACACACGGCTATACAAATGAATGGAGCCAATATTTGCACTGTATCATAAAGGCAGGAGCAAATATCCAACGAATACACTTTTTTTGTGATTAAAAAGTTGAAGAAGTTCCTAGACACTAAATACAGCAAAGTCCAATTCATTTGCTAGTGTAACACAAAGTTGTTGATAGATAGTTGACTTGGCGTCTTATTATTTGGTAATATTCATTATTTTTGCTAAATTCTTCTAGCCTTTTACATTTTGACTTGCTAAAACTTCAACTTTTTGTTCTGTAGATTACGAGCTTAATACTACCATTAATGTTTTATGCACATGAGCTCATCACTTATTGACTTAAATATTGTACTTTCTATATCAAAATGATTTTAAAAAGTATCGTGTTCAATACATTCTTGTATTATAAGTATCAAATCAAACATCATACACGCTTCCTCTATTTAAACATTCAATGATTGGTACTAGATCAAATATTAACATATTAAAATGGTATCAGATCACACATTCATCCATGATTGGTTTTCACATTCACATATAAATGTATAACACATAAATAACTGATAACCTGTACAACATTTAATATTCAGATATATTTGATAAATGTTAAAACTATATATATACAAATGTAAAATCGTGTGTAAGATGTGGAAGTGATGTAACCTATTACTTTGATTGTCCCATGGGCCTTAGACAAGGCTGTATTGCAAGTCCATTATTATTTTCATTCTTTATTAATGAATTATACTACGACGTTATGCATAATGGTAGACACGGTGTACAATTGTTTCCAGACATGTTAGAGTTATTCATACTCCTATTTGCAGACGATGTTATTTTGATCTCTGAAACAGTTATTGGCTTGCAAAACCAGTTAAAAATTCTGGAAAGTTACAGTACTGAATGGAAATTGTCAGTTAATCTTGATAAAACAAATGTTGTTATATTTAGAAGAGGGGGCCCCATTGCATCGAAAGAAAAATGGTTTTTCCAGGGTAAACCCATGAACATAGTTAACCACTATAAGTATCTTGGTGTATTATTTACATATACAATGAACATGAAACACTGTATTAATGATTTATGTCTAAGAGCAAAGAAGGCTTTTATTTCGATTTTATCTATTTCGAAAGATTGTGGGGTCTTATCCCGGAATGTTTTTTTCAAACTCTTTGATGCCCAAATACAACCAATTTTACAATATGGATCGGAGGTGTGGGGTTTTCAACGCTTCGACTGTTTAGAGAGATTGCATCTAATGGCTTGTAAAAAGTTTTCAGGTGTTGGATCAACTATTCCCAATTGTATGGTTTACGGCGAGTGTGGAAGATATCCCCTCTACATAAATTCCCAAATAAGATGTTTGAAATATTGGCTTAAGATCCTCACAATGCATGAAAGTCGCCTTCCAAAAATTTCCTATTATATGATGATTAATCTTGATAATATGGGTAAGGTATCTTGGGCATCAAAGATTAGAAATCTTTTATGTTCTCATGGTTATCGTTTTGTTTGGTTAAACCAAGGTGTTGGTGATTTTAATATGTTTTTGAAGGAATTTCGTGAACGTTCAATTAATATGTTTTATCAAGAATGGCATTCAACCCTAGAAACAAGTTCTCGTTATGACCTGTATAAATCGTTTAAGACACTACTGCAACCAGAGCGTTATTTAACATTTCTAACATTCAAAAGCACCAGAATCACTTTAACACGATATAGACTAGGCTTGATGGATATAATGATTAATAAAGGAAGAAAATTGTCCATTGTGAAATGTGAAAGAATATGCCAGTTATGTAATAGTGCAATAGAGGATGAAGTTCATTTTACTTTTGTTTGTCCATGGTATAAAGATTTACGAATGAAATATATTTCGGATAGATACTTATCAAAATCCCCACTGGAAGCATTTGTATCAATTATAACTTGTAGTGATACTTCAACTATTATAAATCTAGCGATGTACATAAAGTATGCACAATATCTTCGTAGCGAAATTCTGAAATCTAGGTCTATACTACACTAGTTTGTATAATATATCGTGAACCTTGTATCACTATGTATAACATGAAATTGTAACTCTCCTGTATACGGGCCGGAGGCCTTGAATGCAATAAACTTTGTCTGTCTGTGTCTGTCTATAACATATCTGAACATACTTAAACATATTTTAATGTCTACTTTTCAGATATGCGGAAATGGATCTTGTCTGGTAGGTACGATTTTAATCATCTTTATTGCCGAGACAGTTATCATTCATCTCACACACGACAAGCCTCGGACATGAGTTATGACAGCTCATCAAATATTGACATGTTTCTTACTGGAGCAGACACATCATCAAAAACATGCATAGCAAGTGGAAGAAACATGGCAACAATGTTCCCTTTGCATAGGTGAACATTGGTTTCGGTAGCAGTGTCCTGAATTTAACGTGACATCTAAAGTATGCATTACTGTTAAATGTTCCACATATCGAATCGAATTTGCAGACAAAAGCCGATATCCTTATCAAATCCAAATCAAAACAAACCAAAAAGATTATTTTAATTAGCAAATTTACACCAATGCAAACTTTACACTGTGTCTTTCAATGCTATCACATTGGGACTTTTTTGCAAAGTTAGATGTCCACAGCACACGTTCTATTCATAAACGTTCTGATAATTATATGTGCCACCAGTAAGGCTATACAAATGAATGGAGCAAATATTTGCATTATTGATAAAGGCAAGAGCTAATATCAACCGAATACATTATTTGGTGATTATATAGCTAAAAGTTCCCTTACGTAACAACAAAGTGCGCCATGTTGAACCATAGATAAAGTTTTCACTTAAACTGCAGGATTTTATTTATCTATGGTCCTCTTTTATTAGATCATTATTCAACACGATGTTATGTACAAATGACCTTAAACTATCCAAGCAACCCCATTATCATATATATTCCACACCATGTGATACTATCTACTTTATACACAGTTAAGTATACAACAACGTACTGTCAATCGGTTTAAGATAAAACATTTGTTAGTATTAGTATAGTACAATGACTTCTTAGGAATGTTTGGAAAATGGCAGGGAGCGTATTATTTCTGGATTTACACATTGTTGTCCGTTGGGTCAAACGCTATTATTATAGCTTAAACTTTATCCTTAGGCACTTAAAATCTAGAATTCAATCTCACAGTGGAAATCATACGCGAAGACCACACTCAACTTTACATTAATTGATTGTGATATGATGGGAATGACTTTCAGAACAATCCTTCTAAATGCGATTGACCGATTGAATAAGTACAATAGTATTATTGTAAACAATCCTTGCTCGCTACTAATCCTTGGTATCAAAGATAGCCACTGACACATTTACTTTTATCTTGTAGAAAGCATTGCAAAAAAACTAGCATACTTTATTATGCTATCAAATCCAAAACTCAAATTAACATTTCATGTCTAGCTACATACTTCAAATGCAACATATCATTTTTCACTTTATTCATTGCAGGTTAAGAAGCAACGAAAGACTAGTATTGGCGTCCAGTTCATTTTATATAAACATATTTTCCTCTACCAAAGACAGTAAAAATATGTTTTATTGATAAAAATATGTTTTATTGATAAAAATATGTTTTATTGATAAAAATACATTGAATTGATGTCTCATTACATGATTATTTTGAACTGGTTCAAATGGAAACTTAAGTGACTCTCTATTACAAAATAGGTTTTATCATTTTGTTTCTTGTACAAGGACTTGACACTAATTTTCTAATGTATTATATGTCAAATAAAATTAAACTTGATATAAAAAATCAATGATCATGTCAATTACAGTCCATTATGATTAGTATTTAATCAAACATCATACAATTACAGGTAACAAATCACATAATATTGATGGTGGCATCTGATAAATAACTCATTGAACACTGGTAGCAAATCAAAAAATTTTCCTTAAGAAATCACACAGTAGTAGAATATGAATTGAATTAAAAACTGATACCAGGTCAAACAAATTCAGATGTATTTATATCACAAGTGGAATGGTGGATAGCTTGTCAAGAGATCCCCTTGTAGAGAAATTGATCTTACAAGAGCATCAATTAGATAAGATAAGCAATATCGGTGTTACAATGAACATTGACATCCACTTGAGTCCACATAAAGTCACTTTATAACGTTTACAACAAATCGACCCCCTCTTCTAGTTAATACATCAGATTGATTGGTTGAATATTTCCCTATATAAGGAAGCTGGCAGCACAATAGTGTGGATATGTAGGCAAAGTGAACATTTGTGTTCAGAGTTTGCAGTTGGCCGGGATGTGATGTCCTGGAATGGTCGACTTCTCATGAAAAAGTTTGAACGTATTTACTGTCATAAATGATCTTGACAGTTAGAAAGGGTGTTGGAATTGGGTAACTAAAGGATCCAATGTAATGTACTTAGTAGTAATTTGACAATTATAAATGCAGAATTAATGAATGATCTTTATTTAAACCCTGTTATGAACAGTACAATGAGCATATATATCAAGTAAAGCAAATATGAATAACTAGGTACACTGACTGACACAAATACAGAATGATAAAAATTTGTAAAATCATAAATGCATCCTTTAAAGGGACAGTAGCACGGTTTTTGAACATTTTGTATTATCAAGTGTCACATTTCGACTGATTGACAACACAACGCATGATTACCAAAACAAATTTATATCCCAAATATATGGAAAATAGTTACAAAACAGGATTTATGTATGATACAAATTATACAGAATCCACTGGTATCCCTGCTAATACACCTTATGAAGTATGCATACTTGTAAATTGTCTAATAAGGTTACACACACAAAAGTCAGAACCTCATAAGTGTATACAATCTTAATTCAAAGATATATATATATGGGAAATTATAGCTTATGTTTGTTTTTATACTTTTCTGACAATATAATCCTTGTTACATGACAAATAATAATCAAAATTCAAACAATACTTGATGTGATATTAAATTCACACAACTCTCACAAGTCACAACCTTGCAATGATATTAAATTAAAGACAGTCTCTTTGTTATGGTTTCATCTAAATGAATGATAATTAAATGAGTTCACTTCAAGACCACTTCTTGATAGGTATTTTCAAAGCACAGTTACATCCTCCATACAGTGAGAGAAAGTTCATAACTTCATAAGTTCATACAACCTTCTATGTCGACAGAAGGTCTTGGTCACATGGCCATACAGAGTGCAGATCATCAGTCGTCACTCAACACGTCATAACACGATGCACCTTGCACGGCATGACACAATAGGGTAGTAGGCATCTCCTACATCATACCCAGCACTGAAACAATGTATTTCATCAATGCACTAATTGCATAATAATATTTCTGACATTTTAAAATACACACACATCAGAAAACTTCAACCAAAAGGGATTACCGGTGAGCACATTCCTTTCACAAAATCCAAAATTTACAATGTAACATGTTATAAAATTGTTCTTACATGTTCACAAAAGCTTTTAGGAACATAATCATAAACTTATTAATTCAAAAATATAACATTAAATAGCACTTACGGCTCAAAATTGCCCCTGAACATTTCCATTCTGCAACCACATGTTGACAGTCCAGAAACTTCCGGTTGCGTTTTGGAGGTCTAACCTCCCCACTCTTTTCCCGACTGGGTGTGTTTGGGTGATGTTACCAGTTTTTTTACAAGTTCTTGACATCAAGTTTTGTACGTTAATGCTAAAAACAATCTCATTACACAAACGAATCATCCATATACAGAAAACAAATCCTAGAGCTGCACATAAAGTCCATTGGCCTGAACTTTACATTATATATTTGTTTTATTACATGCATACCTACAGGATCTTATCACAGCGTACCTACCAACTCGATCCCTACGGTCAAAATCTGCTTCCCTGGTCACGGTACCTAGATCACGGACAGTTAGGCACTGGGATAGACACTTCTCCAAGTCAGCAGGAACTTTATGGAATAGCCTTCCAGTCCATATCAGATCTTTAACAACCATCAGCAGTTTTAAAAAGAACATCGAAACTCATCTATTTTAGTGCGAATATGCTCAGTAAACTCAAAACCAGATTGTTAAGCGCCTTAGAGTGATGTATTGCTATCTCTAATAGGGCGCTATATAAATATCATTATTATTATCTATGTTAAGCAACTACTGCTCATCAAAGATAACTATTTATGCTACAACGCAGACCGAGGGTCATGACTAGGTCACGTGAGGCATATATCAGTCAAGCCTACTTTAAATGGAGGAAGGGCAAGTATAACCAAATAACCTAACATCATATCCTTATGGTCTTCCTATAAAACATGTCACTGTTAACTCTTTATGGTTCATTCCATCACCTCAATCATAAAGCGGTGCCGAGCCTCCCTCTCTGTAGGGGCATTAAACAGACTCTCTCACTGGCATACTGCATGTGTATTGCAATCAAATCTCATTGATTCCTAGATGTCATGTAATAACCTGTCTACTCCTGATCTATGGACAGTTAGTATCAGGGGACGCATCTCCTCTAACAGCCTTAGGGGTGAAAATATGGTTTTTTTCACATCAAAGGGGACTGGCATAGTAGCCAGTCGGTGAAAACGATAAACAGGTCCTTGTGTAAATGTGATAACAATAAGTAATCCATCGGGAAGGAAACATTCATTATTGAATAACTCGGGATTAATAACATCCTGATTGATGCGATAGTGACTGTAGAATATCCAGTGTATATACATGTATGTATTGCAGAAATTGTAGGCTGAATAAAAAGGATCAGGTTTTACATATCCTGTAACTGCTGTGTTCATTACCTGTTATGTTTTTTGTATGTCAACTTTGTGACCCTCCTTGTCATCATATTCAACAGTTCCAATTTAACATCATCTTTACCTGAATATTTCAATTGATTGCAATTTCTTCAGAGAATATTTTATAGCCATAATGTATTCAACCATTTGTAAAATGATCTTATCTTCACACGATACACTAGGTATATTAGAAACAATCGGGCTTCTTTACTAGGAAACATGAGGCCAAAATACAAAAATATAGTTTGGGGTTAAATATCTGTAAAACTGTGCATAGAATTAAAAGTATCCTTTTTTTGGTCTTAGTGTTTAATGCCATGCCATGTATTTATATCAGATAAAACGAGTTTATAGAAGTATGGCAGTGTTTACAAGTAACAATCAATAAACATTTGAATAGCTTGATTCTGTTGTCCATGAGGTTTTTTATTCATTCTCTCTACACTCCCCCTCCTCCTCTCGGCCATTTAGGTCCTAATCTGTCTAAACATCGATGCTTTCATTGTTTGGAATAAGTGGAGAACTGGCAACTGTGACAACTTGTATTGTTCGTAAAAAATGTAATACTTTTGGGAAAACAAAATCAATAACATAAGTGAAAACCTTATGATAGAGACGTTTCAAAAGGATTTCAAGTTTCTGAAAAATATGGGTTTTTGTGTTCAATTCAGATATTTTTATATGCAGAGAAGCTTCTACTGTTCATGTTACAAAAGAACACAACAACATTGACTCTATCGATTCACAGACTATTTTTATTTAACAAAACCAAGCTGATATCGTAGTACTATTCTCAAATTATATCTGCTGATGACAATCTTCTTTTCTCATCCCAAAAACAATTTACCTGTTCATGCCGATGCAATGACCCTATGAACAATTTGTGATTTTTGTCAATCGATTGTGAATAGGACATGTAATCATCCAACATCTGGTACAAACATGGAAGCTTTTTCATAACATTTTGAATTGATAACCATTTCTCATGGGAGTAGGTTTTCAGCATACAGCATTTATATTAATCAATTCAAATATATCGATTTCTCTCATATGATTGTCATCAGACATAATTTTGTTATTTCCAAATTTGTATTGCCGACAGCTCTTTTGAAATAGTGCAAACTAAGATAATGCCTCAAATGCTTGTTTTGAGTTAAAACTAGGTTTGGTTTGGTATCCCCAAGTTGTTGACAAACACAATTTTTTATCGTCAGATAACATACAGCAACCTATGATAAACATGAATGAAAATTTAGTCTAAATTTACTTCTCAGTTCAACGAAATGGAACACACGAGTAGGGATCCAAAATCCAAAATCGTCTTTAAAGTGCTGGTGCTAGAATTAACCTTAAGCGTGACGTATCAGGTTTTTTTCATATTTAACTGACTTGAATTGAACTGACATCTCAAACAAAAAATAGATATTTATTAACTGATTTGTTTGGACTGACAGTAGGCGATAATATGATTATTGTTTTGGAAAAGATGAAAATTGATATCACATTATTGAGGACTTTCATAAAACATTGGGAAGAGTGCATTAACAGAAATAATGATATGATGATTTTGAGCCTGAGAATGATAAATCAAAGAGGGTTGTGACAAAGACACTCCATCTAGTGACCTCAAATATATATTTACTACCTTCTACCATTACTTTACTTCATATCATTTGACGAGAGGCCCAATTTGGCATTCGGGTATATTGTTTAATCATTCAAATAGAGAAGAAAGCCCCATATATAACATTGTAAGCATATACACTTCTGCTAAATGTACAAATAA
Source organism: Steromphala cineraria (assembly GCA_916613615.1). NCBI lineage: Eukaryota > Metazoa > Mollusca > Gastropoda > Trochida > Trochidae > Steromphala > Steromphala cineraria. Next base: position 3,966,047 of record OU744726.1, read on the forward strand.
TAATCTTTTATAGCAAAAGAACAACAAGGCATGCTGTAAATGTTTGGTGACATTAAAGATAAATATAATCAATTATTGAAGCAAATTACACAATGTCAGATAAAACCAACATCCTTAATAAGTCAACAGAAAGACATTTATGCGTTTTAAAAATATGAAGCTGTAAATACACATGAACATTAATTAGCAGCAGCATTTCGTCTTGATTTAAGAGAAGATAACTCTTCTTCTTAGTGCATACCACTAATTAGAAGACAATTAAACATTGCTCTATCGGTTTGATGGCCTGGCTTATTTGTAAACAATATGACATTTAAAAATACGTAGCTGTAAATACACATGAACATTTAATAGCCGCAGTCTTGATTTAAGAGAAGATAACTCTTCTTCTTAGTGCATACCACTAATTAGTAGACAATTAAACATTGCTCTATGGGTTGATGGCCTGGCTTATTTGTAGATAAGAGGAACTTTGTAAACAAAATAAGATTAATTTCCCAGAACGTGAGATATCAAGTCAACGACCACGTTGCTGCATCATGTCATTGTTTGACTCACGCACGCGCACTTCACTGACAATACACATTCTTACACAAACATGACTTTATTGACAGATGATTTGTATCTTCGACTAAATCGATAGGGACATACAAGGCTGCCGGAAATCCCTGATTGGTTCAACATAAACAATGAACGTCATATCTACCGCCTGTGTGTAATGGGTAATTAGCAAGCAAACCTTTCAGGTGTTTATCAAGTTATTGTCGTACACAGAACAAGTAAAAAGATTTTATCTAATTAGTTTAGGTTTCAGTATTGATAAAATGATGACATATGCTGGCGTTCTCATCAGTATAAACAATAAGTCGTATGATAGAATAATGTCTGCTTGTGAAAAGGCTCGCAAAATGATAAATATGTATCATGATATTGGGCTTTCCTATGGTTCACTCAATCCTGTTTGTGCTTGTCGCATATGGCGTAATGTCATCTTACCATGTGCCTTATATGGCTGTTCCGTATGGAGTAAGATAACATCCAAAGATCTGGATATTTTGGAATCAACACAGAGATATTTCTGCAGAAAGGTACAAGGTCTGCCAAAATGCACTGCCTCTCCTGTTGTTCTAGATACTTTGGGTTTAATACCAATTCAAGGGTATATAGAAAAAACATGTTTGCTTATGTTTGGTAGATTATGTCGTCTAGAAAATTCATATACTGTTAAGCAAATATTGCTACATCGAATTGTTGAATTGACATGTACGATTGATGCTTGTACGATTGAACACTTTTAAAGAAATATTACTTGCTTGAAACTATAGATACATTCATTGCTGAAGGTGTTATATGCTGTAAGGCAAAATGGAAGGATGCTATTTCATCTAAAATATGTGATTACTATGAGGATGCTTTGTGTCACAAGATTTAAGTGAGAGAGGATATGTCTAGGTATCGCCTTATCCGAGAATCCTTCAAACCAAGCAGACTATGGGAACTGGCTTTGATAAATAAACGTAAATTTTATAATCTTTATCATACTATTTATATTGCCTGTAGAAAGATTGAATCAAGAGAATGCTTGTGTGGAATTGTTGCTTGTGATAATGTAAAACACGTACACAGAACAAGAAACAAGATTTTATCTAATTAGTTTAGGTTTCACTATTGATAAAATGATGACATAAAGAGTTTAAAATATAATTGTAAATTCAACAACGTCTTGTTAAACTGTCTTTTTCGTTTGTAAAACATCTTGTGAAAGGTGCGGGAAAATTTCTGTATCTAGGACTATTTTTGATTATATCTGTCCTCTGTTAATGTTAAAGGAGCAATAACATATTGTACCAACAGTAGTTTGATGTCCTGTAATTTAATCAACTCAGCTTTGTTATTCAAAATGCAACTCAAATGGTGGAAAAGTGGTGATACAGTCCATATTAGTTTTGTCATCAATAAACTGTAGTAAAAGAATGACACTGAAAGGCATAAACCAACAACCAAGCCTGTTTAATTGAGTATGACTTAATGAAACCTAGGTAATAAAATTTTGCAAACTTCAGATTAGGAGCTTAATGTCTTTGTCACATGAAATGACTGAAGCAAGTCATGGTACAATGGTCAAGTCAAACATCCTCACAGCATTATAAGAAAAATTATTTTAAAAACATTTTACAAACACGAATCCTTTCATGTCACGTTCTTATTTTTTTAGATTCTTTAAACGAGAAAGAATAACATGAATGGGACGTTAACAAGATCAGACTTCTGATGTGGGGTCAATAACAAAATAATATCGGAACCCTTATTGCAATTTTGAATTGTGATGAATCAACATTTTCTCAAATATATAATATATAATGAGAAAAATAAACTTCAAAATTGAATTGATGTCTCTTAACTTTTTCATAGTTTATAATCTGTTAGAGTGTAAAGTTAATATGTAAATAATAAAAATACTACCAACTGTGTTTTGATTACAATGGTTTAACAGAATTTAAACACCAAAATATAAATTTGATAGTTACATTTTAACAAAAGGACATATAGGTTGTAAATGATGATATGTATATCTTTTCACAGAAAAAAAACCTTTACACATCTCTTACATACAACACCCATTAAACTACCTACCTCAAGTGACTTTCAGTTAATTTTGAAAAGATTTCATTATAACCAGAAGCTATATGGCAACAGAGAAATCTCAGTTGTGAAATAAACTAATAATTTTGAGTCGTAAACAAATCGTGCTATTTATAGAATAAAGAATGAACCTAATCAGACTTTATTAGGTGTAAACAAGTGAGATAAACTGCAATGTATTGCTGCTGACAAGGTGACCTGAGAGAGCAAGGGGCGGGCCAAGTTGATGAAGTACTCTAATAACCAGGTGATGGATGTGACGACCGTCTAATTAGAATATATGTTGTAGAAACCAGACAAGACACATCTACTTAGCTAACAGCTCTGAATTGTTATTGACAGCTTTTTTATTTTAAAGATTGAATCCTAGCAATAAAAAGGTTGCATATTCATAAACTCACATGTAACTTCACCATAATTCAACACCTCAACTTCCAAAATGCCAATCCACGAAGGACAGTTAAATCACAGCTATCCATGCAAAATTAGAGCAAAGAAAAAGAGGCTACCATCAAACATAAACACAATCAAAACATTGATAACGTTTTTTAAAACAGTAAAAATGTGGTTATTGGTTGAAGCATGCTGCAAGGTACAAACCAAAAGATTTGAGTTTCTGTTTTGGTATGGAAAGAAGATTTGCTGATTGTAATGGCCAGGGTGGTTCATTTATATGGAGTTGATCGGTGAGGTATGATACAAAATGTCTATTCTTACACTTGTAGGTGAGAGTGAGGACTTTATGAGTTATTCTTTCACTGACGTGCAACCAATGAACGGATTCTAGGGCAGGGGTTATGTGTGAGTGTCTGAGGATACAGAATCACAATCCGAGATGCCGTTCTGAACAGATAGAATTTTTGTATCATTGTTAAGTTGTGACATGCATACAAACATTAAAAAAAAAGAATACATGTAACTGATATCTATGTTAATAATGTATGCTACCACTGTAACAAATTGTTCTTTCAAGACTCTCTTTTGATTATTCATCCGCAGAATGGTTATGCAGCTCAAACACTAACATATCATACAGTTTCTTAACGTATCGTATTTTTCAGCTAATAAGTCAAAATTAGCAAAAAGAAATACATTTTCATCTTCAATAATCCCATCTTCCTGTAATGTAATGTAATGTAATGTAATACATATCAAATCTATGTTGATTTGTCAATATTAGTAAACCATTATTTCATGTCTAACTACATACTCTGTCGAGGGTAATGACAGACAAATTTGACGACCAGAGTTTCATGCATTTCCGGAACATTTGAAGGTAGTTGGTCGTATATTTCTCTGTTTTGAGAATGTTGTTGACTGGTCCGAGGAGACAGTTCGAGTTGAACGAATGATTCCATCAACATATTGATGTGATATCTGGCAAGCGACTTGGTGTGAGTGCAAGCAACCATCTCGTCAGATCAATTTGAACAGGAAGCCTTAAATTTGGATGAGGAATATACATGAAAAAGTAACAAAACTCAACTTTTTAAGACGCTCTTGTACCTCTCATAAACTAGATATAAACCATTACTTAAAACCGAGGTCGTTTGAGCCAAACGTGGAACATCTGTAATAAAAAAATACCCTCAATCATAATAGTGAACCTCTTTGCTTAAGTGCCTAACACATGTACAGTGTTATCTTAAGCTTGATATCATGTACTTAATTTGGACTTTTTATGATAAGGGATATGAATGAATACACAAACAATAATTACCATATTACAAGTTACATTTCAATAATCACGTGAAGTTTACAAAACAGTATTGGCGTGACCACCTTGATACTAGACACTGGTGTAGTGGTGGCACCAACAGCTCAAGGTATTTTCTGCTTTGTGACACTTTTAAAAAGTCCTGAGAAATAACAATTACTTGAAAGACATCATTCAAATACTAATCCAAAGTTATGTTATAGTTCTAAATATCGGTTCACAGCAAAAACATTAGCTGCAGATAATGCTATTGGTCAACCCTCATGGGAGGGCATCTGCATTATAGATCTTGACATAAAACAACATAGGACATAGTTTTCTTCGTCTTAAAGTCATTACTTTTTGTGATGATGTAAAGACGAGCACAACAATCAAGTCATAAATCGTTGAGTACAGTCAAGTAAAGTATTTCAACTCTCAGATCTCAAATTTGAGGGTCAATAAACGCTTGGCAAGGCTTGGGTGCAACAGTAAAGCACTTGTTATGACATTTGGATCCCGACCTGGTCATAATGCAATGACGTGACGAGCTCTGTGAGAGAAGGGAGATCCACCAGGGTCTGACATGATTACATACTGACATTTAACTGCTTAGATCTTCTACTCAAAAGCTGCAATTACGACGGGCGAGAAAATTGGAAGAGTTTATGTGTGGTTTGAGCAGCTGATAAACAGTTGATTTTGTGTCAACCTTTATCCCACTAGTAGCAATATTGCTATAATCATTGTTCAATGATGACTGCACCAGTGTGTTGCTGTTTGATAAGAAAATCCAAAGATTTGAAGATCAAAGAGACAACATACCAGAAAATTAAAAGACACAATGACCTTTTAGGTTTTATTTTGAGTATGTTCACGATGAGTTGGTGTTAGATAACATTATGAGGCTTTTACTCCTTCTTTAGTGTTTATAGGATAGATGTATGGGTGGTGTGCATTGGAGTGAAGAATGCTTTCCAACTTGTAAACTGACTGAACAATTTGTTGAAATAATCGATGACTTTTGAAATATGTTATATCGGTTGCATCACCGCCAGCATATACTTGTACGGGCTTCTAGAATTAAAGTGAAATCAGGAAAATATTATCTAATGTTGTAACTTTGAAAGAAAATCTGGTTAATTTAAGTCATCTTGTCTTTTTACAATACAATAAGTTTGTTCATCCACTTTTTGACAAAATTTTATTTAACTAGTAAAGCTAGTAAAACATATATTTGGCTCATTATTTTATAATACATAACAATATCTTTAGATATTTGATACTATATTGTTTAAATGTCAATCTCTTTATTCAAACTATATTTTTTTGTTAGAGCTCAGGCATTGTCTCCCTACGGAGACAGATCAAGTCAAGAAATGTTGATACAGCCTCTGTTCTATAACGCCAAAATCCGTGGGTTGCGGCAGTTCCATTTGAATTTCTTCAAATAACAACTCTTCTTGCATTGAAATGGTGTTTCTTATCACAATGCCAAAAGTAGCCAAAATGATTTTAGAACAGCGTCGTTGATTGCACAACTAACTCTGATCAGGCATCTCCTATTCAATCCCATAAACTCGGCGTAATAGAGCAGAGGCCGTATCAACATTTCATGACTTGATTTGCTTCTGTGGGGAGAGAATGGAGCTCAGGTGGTATTTGGCATACTTTGTCTTGTAATGTGTTGTATCCTTATTGATTTCCTGCCAAATGTCTTGAAGCATATATATCTATGATGGGAGGAGACCTTTCGACAAGAAAAATGTGATATTTCAAATCACCAAATATCTGCCCTTACTCTGGATCTTGTAACTAATGGAGTGCAGAGACAGAAACTTGTTAGGATGGTGTTTGTGACGTCACAATTACTTCAACACAGAAGCACCTTCAGTCTGTATTTCACGCGGGATTGCAAATACAGACCACACAACAAGCTCGACATCCCCAATCAATTTAATTTGGTTTAAAATATGACTTTAGTGGATGTATCTGCTTTACACTAGGAGCAGGCTATCCCAAGCTCTCAAACGGAGTGACTATCTCAACTAGCACTCGCTGACGAGTAAGATTAATGTAGTGTTTAGCAGATCGGTCCTCATACATGTAAGGATACATCATTTGCAGATAAGTCATGCTTTTTGTTCAAACCATGATATCCAACACTGCCAATCAGTCCTAATGGCTACACATATCAGGCATAAGAACTGACTTTCTGATTATTGCTTGGTTCAAATGAGATTGAATGGGTATATATATATATATCTCTTTATTCAATACTGTCACACACCGGAGTAATAACAGAACATGTATTTAAGCAAATAAAGGAAATTTATTAACCCGAAATATATACACCCCCTCAGAAGCATAAACTCACACAGATTCACACACTTGACTCACCATAGACACTGAATCACGCACCTTACATGCAACAAAACACACCATACATACTTCACACAGATACACTTTAGAACTTTTACATAATATAAATCAAATGACGTCTCTGAAAATCAATAACAAATTATTTCAGTCTTAAACTTCTCTTAAAGTCCATGCTATTTCAGCATATCAAACAGTTCCTTCACATTCTGCAATATTTCACATGCAGAACATCCTGTGCATCTCACAGAAAAACCAAGGTACTTCACTAGACAGCACAGTTCATCCAACTGGAACTATCACCAGTCCATCCGACTGGATACTCCACAGTCCATCCAACTGCCTGTATTACGTCTCCAGTCCATCCGACTGCTACACGGACGCCTCGGTCCTTACCGTCCTGCCTCCTGTTACTTCCGTCTGAACAAACGGGAACATGTCATCCTCGACCTGTCAGATGACCATGTCTAGCACGGGAGGGAAGGCTACAACAAAAGGATACCACTTACAGTAAGCTACTCACGTACAACCCTTGTTGCCAAAAGAAATGCCTTTTACAATACTGCAGTGTAACCTTTACATACTTTTTACTGTACACACAATCTATTCTCATTCATTAATGAGTATCAAGATTTAACATTTCAAAGACCATTTACACCCTCTTGTTGCTATTACAGCGATAAAAATAGTATACAAACTTCAAACAAAAACCATTTATCAAACCCCGTGAAAGAACAGTACATTACAACAACATTTTCAACGAGGTGTTATCAAAATTGTTGACAATATCTTTAGTATATTCAAACATTCAATATTATGCAATAATAACAGTGACAATTAAAGTACTCACGCTCAAAAAGCCCAATTCACAAACTGTACGAGTTGACTGTCTCTCACTGCACTCATCAGTCAACTGCCCAGTCACCTGTCGCACTCAGCCGTCTCGCTCGTGCATTCACACGCGGGTGCGTTCGGCGAACCCAACCCCAATTCGGGAACATGTTCTGATTGGTTTGACCTACCTGATCTTGACAAATACTAAGAGGCCACATGCCTATAGTACAAAACATGGATGAATTACAAATGATAACATTCAATGGTAATACAGCCACCTTCACAGAAACCATATCCTCATAACATCAATTTACACACAATTAATTATTACAATTACAACATATTATATTCTAACATACCACATCGTATCAGACAAAACATATATTATCTAAAAATATATTATCGCATCATACTTATAATTTATTCTTTCTTAGTGACATTCCTTGATCAATGAAAGTTGATAGCTTGCGAATAAGATTATTATTGTCAGTTCTTAAAAGTAATGAGAATTTTATTTTATTTGGATGTTCATAATATTATCTAGGAATGTTAGTTGTTCTGAGGTCAGCATATACTGGACAAATTAAAACAAAATGATATTAGTCGCCTACACAAGATTACATAATTTACAAATTCTATTTTCTGGCGGTATATTATATCTACCTGACTCAATTGCTAGGTCGTGGGATGAGCATCTAAAGCGAGATAATGCATTTCGGAATTTTCTTATATTTAATGAACTCAGATAATGTTCTCTGTATATATGTGTCTTAAACATCCTGTATAGTAAAAACATTTGTTTGAAAGTGATAGTGACATAGACCATTCTTGTGTAAATATATCTTTCAGTCTTTGCATAATAATGTTTACAAAATTGGAGTTAAAATCAATTTTTTGGCTCAGCCATATGTTACCAAAGCCAACATTATTTAATAATAATAATAATATATCTTTCAGTCTTTGCAAAATAATGTTTACAAAATTGGAGTTAAAATCAACTTTTTGGCTCAGCCATATGTTACCAAAGCCAACATTATTTAATAATTTACGAATGTTGGATACCCAATTTGTCTTTCCATTCTTATCATACATCATCATCATATTTTAGCATTGTCTAGGGTATCTTTATGAGGGCATATTCAAAAGACGTATCCAAAATTTTATTATTTTCACATTTGCGAATATGTGAATTGGGAATCGGCCACATTCACCATACACCATATTGCTCGGAGTGTTAATTGATTGAATGGGTAATGTATATCACAAAGGCTGTTAGATAAAAAGCAGATGTGTAATTGTATGCTTGTAGAACTTGTTTTAGGTACTGTCAAAAGAGTGAGAATGGTTTGTCTAAATCTACACTTTTTTTGGCACAAAAGAAAGCATCGATATCATGACCAGTGTTATTTTTAACTCTTTTGAAGAACTAATAATTTCAGTAAATTCAGATGAATTATCAAAATAGTATGTGATTTTCAAAATTGAGAATTTAGGACTTTTTAAATATTTAAAGACCACAAAAACAGCAATATCGGTAATATGATATTGGCCAATGGAGCTAATAATTATAAAGACTGTTACTGTTACCGGGTCAGTGTGATAATACAGGGAGCAAGGTGTTCATCTTGAGTGTTGATGATGCATCGAATAGATTAGAAATTGAAAATTAAATGCAACAAACACATTACAATAGTTAATCTAACTTCTTCTAACAGAAGTGATGTATAGAATATCTGTACATACAATGTTATATATAATGATAATGTGTATTACATCACTAATTATCATCACCATCTACGTCTGCGATCACACATATCAGACAATTTTACAAAACTTCAGAAGTACATGTACAACATCGTTTGTCACGAGAGGAAAGTTAAATGCCTCAATAGGACCTTTATTTGATATTACGTTATTCATGTTAATCACTGATTACGTCACGCTGTGCTACATAGAGATTTGTTTATCTTAGTTTTCCTGGGTTCAACATCCATACAAACGAATCATCATGGGTAACAACACAGACGGTGTGTTATCGCCATAAATTCATAAAGCACTGTTTACTGTGTACACAATATTGACTGATTGCAAGATGAAGTTGACCACAAAGCACAATGGGTTTGTTGATAGGAACATGAGTGTGCAGGATGAAGGAACAAAGGCTTTTGTGAGGTATTGTTGACATTTAAAAGGTGCCATCAACGAGAAGTTAAGAAATTCCTGTATTTCTCTTAATGCAATATAGTCTGATGCAAAGTTAATTACATCTATGACATACATTCTGATAAAGTTGCATGATATGAAACAAATCATCGATTACTGGTACTAGATCAAACACACATGTTTTTATATTACAAGTTGAATGGTAGAACGCCAGCCAAGAGATGAGCATGTAAAGGAATTGATCTTACAACAGCTTCAGTCAGACGAGATAAGTAATTGTTACAATAAGCACTGACATCTACTCGAGTTCACAAACAGTACCTTTATACAGTTAGTAACAGGCGACACCTCTTCACATAAATATGCCAGTGTATATTTGAATGTAATGTACTTAATTTGAATTTATCTGATAAGATATATATAGAGAGAACCTTACCAAAGTGTCTGTTTACATCAAATATATAAATAGGAGTTGATTAAAGTAACAAAACAAAATCTAAGATATATTTTCACTTTTATCCACGAGTGATGATTTATTTGATAAAAAGGTTAGATTTCATTTATCATACAAAATTTTCTGCTAACATCCAAAGAACTAATTTTACAATACTTCATATTGATTATCATACAAATCTAATAATTTACAAATAAGATAATCATGCAAAGTTTCCCAAAGAGAAGTATTTTTCTTCTTTCTGCAATGTAGAAACTTTAATGTCCTGAGAGACATTAACATGAAGCAGAAAAGCCTTGACGACCAAATCAAATACAAATTCAAATGTATGAAATAGTTTAAACTCTGATCTACGTCCACCTCAAAACTTCTGGAAATTCTATTGTCCGTCCCTAAAGGAACAAGCTTCTGCAATAAACAGAGGTAACATAAAACAAGTCATAACATTCATCAGTTAACCCTCTTCAGATTCTGTGATGAAAAATTATGAAAACACGAACCAAGTTATAAATCTATGAGAAGTCAAGTAACCACTGAACTGGATATCAATAAACACTTGGCAACACTTGGGTGCATCAACACTTGTTAGAACATCTGGATCCCAAACTGATCATAACATAACAATGTGACTAGCACTATGAGTAAAAGGAGTTCCATCGGTTCGGGACAAAATTACATACTGCCTTTGAACTGGTTTCATTACCTACTCAAAGGGGAAAATTACAAGAGCTGGGATTCGATCTGGAAACGTTACGAAGTGGTTACTCCTTCTTCATTGTATTTTTGTAGATAGATCTTTGCTGATGGTTTCTTATTTCTAAATACAAGTTTTTTCATAAATCTTTGCAGTTTTATTGGATCACTTTAAACTTTTGAACAAGATATATCAGACATAACTTTGCTGACGTGGAATAATGTTATTTGTAGTTTTTCCTGTATCGATGTTCAGCAATAAGATTTCCAAAGTAGTTATCAAAATTTCATTAATTATCAGCTGCTTGGAATATCCATTTTGCAGAACACAAATATGTTTTGTTTTATGGTAAATATACATAGCATAAAATAAATGATTGCTTTCGACTTGAGTGAGTTGAACGTGCACAATCACATGAAGTGATGATCTTTTTCTCTCCATATAAAATGATCGCACGCATATTTGAATACCCTTAAAGAGACACAGAGTATGTTGATAGGATCACATATGTCAAATTTTGAAATCGATGTTATTACATCTGGAACCACTAACTGTTACTAAAAATAACAAGTTATATGTAAATCAGTACAATAAGAGCGAAAATACGGCCATTCAAAGTCGGGATTTAGATCGAAAACCTGACAATGTGGCTTGAGTGGCGTGGGCAAATTCGCCAAACATAATTTTGAAACCTTGTCGTAAACTGACAGGAAGATATATTCTATTCGAAAGTGTTTATTAGGTATTGTAACTTATAGGTAGATTAATTGGATGCATAGTTTCGAATATTAAACGTATTTGAGATGTTTTCTTGATTTTTCCATAAAATCAAGCATTTTAGAGATATTAGGCATAAATGAATATATTTACAAGTTCATTGATAAGATATGAACTTTAGCATATTATATATTTTGTAGCTTATCAAAATCAAATAAAATTTTAAGAAAGATACTCTGTGTCACTTTTAGATATGTTATTGTCTGCTTAATTTAAATTTTCAAAGAAATATACTTGTGTAGTTCCTGTTTTTGGTAAAATACATTGAGTTGGTCACTAACAGAAAGATATGCAATTTGCAATTAAACAATACGTCTATGTAAGAATGTCTGTTACTATATGCTTTATTCATTGATTTAAACATGTTTATTCACAATGAAAGGATTTAGTCCAAGTTATCTAACTTAGTAAAACCTTCTCCTATGTACAATGCTTACATGAAATGTTGAAAATCAATATATGAACAATAATATATACAAAGAGAAAAGAAGATGAATTATATAGAATACAAACATCGAAAAGCAAGGACAAAAGTAACATTTTCTCTCAGTTATCAAATCGTTTTGACTCGGAGATATACTTCTTTAAAATATTGATGTTGTCATTGTAGGTTAGAGCTGCGCTGCCATATAATATTAAATCTAAATTAACTGTTAAAACATCTTCTTTTGATGTTTCGAACCATTACATGCCTTAAATCTGAAAACAAAATACATTCCATAAAATAATGTTTGTAATTTTTATAAATAAATTACATTTACACATTGAGTATCTGCTAGGCCAATTTGGAATTAATGGCTCTTTAATTTGCTGTTGGAATATCTCCATAAGGTATGAATTACGTTTAATCCTCGTTTACCAAAAAAGAATAAGGCGATGCTTTGGACTTCTTTGGGCATATTTGAGACTAAAAAGTCATTAGGGTAACACATTCTCTGATATGATTAGAGAGATTATTCCAAAGTTGGGATGTTGATGAAAGAAATGATTGATGGTAAAGCTTTGTGCGAGAAAAAGATAAGGAGAGATCACGGACATTTCTAGGATTATGATTTGTCCTTGATACAACTGAGAAAGGCATAAGGTCACATAAGTAGGATGGAGCATTACCATAATATATTTTATAAAATAGGATTAATTTTCGAAATTCTTTATTCATTCATTCATTCATTCCATGAAATGATGCTTATAGTGTCTATTTTCTGATACATAAAACGAAATATATCGTAAAATATGAGTTCAATTAAAACTGTAAAAACCTTGTTGCCTTTTTATCATTTAGAGTTTCACCTTATTTTTTATGAACTTAATCACGCCCATGGGCTTAAATTTGGTTTATTGTTCCGTTTTTAATCCCATGGGCGTAATAACGGGTGGGCTTAAATACGTACAGTTCCAGTAGTGTTCAGAGAAGAACAAGTAAATATGGCACTAGACAGGTCAAAAGTCATTACAAGGTGACATGATTGATATATCAGTCACGCCTAGTTTACATGAAGGGATAGCCAGTAACGCAATGACATTATATCCTAATGGTCTGGCTATAAAACATGTCGCTGTTAACGCTTTATGGTTCATCCCATCACTTCAATCATAAAGCGTTGCTCAGCCTCTCTCATTGTACGGGCATTAAACAGACTCTCTCAGGCACACAGCATGTGTATTGCAATCAAATCTCATTGATTCCTAGATGTCAAGTAATAACCTGGCTACCCCTGATCCATGGACAGTTAGTATCAGGGGACACATACCCTCTATCAACGTTAGGAGCGAAAATATGTTCTTTTCAGATCAAAGAGGGCTCCCGTAGCCAGTTGGTGAAAACGATACACTGGTCCCGGCGTAAATGTGATAACAATAAGTAATCCATAGGGAAGGAAACATTCATTATTGAACAACTCCAGATTAATAACATCCTGATTGATGCGATACTGACTGTAGAATATTCAGTATATACCCGTATGTATGTATTGCAGAAATTGTAGGCTGAATAAAAGGAATCAGGTTTTACATACCCTGTCACTGCTGTGTTTGATTATCTGTTATGTTATGTGTATGTCAACGTACATACCCTGTCACTGCTGTGTTTGATTATCTGTTATGTTATGTGTATGTCAACGTACATACCCTGTCACTGCTGTGTTTGATTACCTGTTATGTCAGGTGCATGTCAACGTTGTGACCCTCCTTGTCATCATAGTCAACAGTTCCAATCTAACATCATTATGAGTTGAATGTTTTAATTGATTGCAATTTCTTCAGAGAATATTTTATAGCCATAATATATCCAACCATTTGTAAAATGATCTTATCTACACACGATACACTAGGTATGTCAGAAACAGTTGTGGCTTCCTCACGAGGAAACATGTGCCAAAATACAAAAATATAGTTTGGTGTTTAATATCTGTAAAACTGTGCATAAAATTAAAAGCATCCTTTTTTGGCCTTCTTGGGTGACACCATGCCATGCATGTTTATAAGATAAAACGAATTTATAGAAGTATAATAGTGTTTCACAAGTAACATTCAATAAACATTTGAGTAGCTTGATTCTGTTGTTGATGAGGTTTCTTGTTCATCCTCTCTCCTCTCCACCTCCCCCTCCCGGCCATTTAGGTCCTAATGTGTCCAAACATTGATGCTTTTATTGTTCAGAAAAAGTGGAGAACTGGCTACTTGTATTGCTCGTAATTGTGTTTATCATTTTTGAGAAAACGAAAACAGTAACATAAGTAAAAACCTTATGATACAGTTTCAAGTTTCTGAAAAATATAGGTTTTTGTGTTCAATTCAGATATTTCTATATGCAGAGAAGCTCCTACCGTTCATGTTACAAAAGGAAATGACAATAATGACACTTTATTGACATGGACTGTTTTAAAAACTAAACCAGGCTGAAAGTGTAGTGTTATTGTCAAATTATATCTGCTGATGGCAATCTTCATGTGAAGTTTATTGACGCTCTAATCACACAAATGATTAACATCCTTTACCTGTTCATTCCGATGAAATGACCCTATGAACAATATGTGATTTTTGTCAATCGATTGTCAATAGGACATGTAATCACCCAATATCTGGTACAAATATAGAAGCCCCTTCATAACATTTTAGAAAAAATTGATAACCATTTTTCATACATGGTAGTACGTTTTCAGCATACAGCTTATATATAAATCAATTCAATTATATGCGATTACTCTCATATGACTGTCATCAGAGGATTATTGTGTTATTTCCAATGTTTATTGCTGACAGCTTTTTTGAAATAGTGCAAACTAAGATAATGCCTCAAATGCTTCCTCTGAGTTAAAACTAGGTGTACAGTCATCCCCAGGTTGTTGATAAATAAAATTTTTTATCGTCTTTTGCCATACAACAACCTATGATAAACATGAATGAAAATTTAGTCCCATTTACTTCTCAGTTCAACGAAATGGAACACAGGAGTTAGGATCCAAAATCGTGAATCATCTTTAAAGTGCTGGTGCTAGAATTAACCTTTAGCGTGACATATGAAGTTTTTTTCATATTTACTGACTTGAATTGAATTACATCTCAAACCTAAAATAGAGATTTATTAACTGACAGTAGGCGATAATATGATTATCGTTTGGAAAAAGATGGAAATCGATATCACATTATTGAGGACTTTTATAAAATTTGGTAAGAGTGTATTAACAGAAATAATGATATGATGGTTTTGAGCCTGAGAATGATTAAATCAAAGAGGGTTTTAAATACACTCTATCTAGTGACCTCAAACATATATTTACTACCTTCGGACTTTACTTTACTTCATATCAATTGACGAGTGGCCCAATTTGGCTTTCGGGTATATTGTTTAATCATTCAAATAGAGAAGAAAGCCCAATATATAACATTGTAAGCATATACACTTCTGCTAAATGTACAAATAATCATCTTTTATAGCAAAAGAACAACAAGGCATGCTGTAAATGTTTGGTGACATTAAATATTAATATAATCAATTATTGAAGCAAATTACACAATGTAAGATTGAACCGACATCATTAATAAGTTAACAGAAAGACATTTATGCCTTTTAAAAATATGAAGCTGTAAATACACAGGAACATTAATTAGCAGAAGCATTTCGTCTTGATTTAAGAGAAGATAACTCTGTGCATACCACTAATTAGAAGACAATTAAACATTGCTCTATGGGTTGATGGCCTGGCTTATTTGTAAACAAAATGAGATTAATTTCCCAGAACGTGAGATATCAAGTCAACGACCACGTTTCTGCATCATGGCATTGTTTGACTCATGTACGCACACTTCACTGACAATACACGTTCTTAAACAAACATGACTTTATTGACAGATGATTTGTATCTTCGACTAAATCGATAGGGACATAAAAACTGAACCTTATATCTGCCGCCTGTGTGTAATTGGTAATTAGCAAGCAAACCTTTCAGGTGTTTATCAAGCTATTGTCGTACACAGATAAGGTATCAGATTTAATCTCATTTGTTTAGGTTTCAGTATCAATAAAATGATGACATAAAGAGTTTAGAGTATAAATTTAACAACATCTTTGTCAAACTGTCTTGTTCGTTTGTAAAACATCTTTTGAGAGGTGGGGAGAAAGCATAGTCCGTATCCATGAATATTTTTGATGACATCTGTCCTTTGTCTCTTAGGAACAATAACATATTGTACCAACAGTAGTTTGATGTCCTGTGATGTAATCAACCGAGTTTTGTTATTCAAAATGCAACTAAAATAGGAAAAAAGTGTTGATACACTTTTGATTAGTTTTGTCATCATTATACCGTAGTCAAATAAAGATACTGAAAGGCTTAATTTATTGAGACATAAAACTACCAAGTCTGTTTAGCTCCTCTTCAAGCATGTATATGAGTTAATTAAACCTAATAATAAAATTTTGGAAACTTCAGATTAAGTGCTTGATGTCCTTGTCACTTCAAATGACTGAAGCACATCATTGTATAATGGTCAAGGCAAACATCCTCAAAGCATTTTCGGTGTAAACAAGTGAGACAAACAGCACTGTATTGCTACTGACAAGATGACCTGAGAGACAAAGGGGCGGGCCAAGCTGATGAAGTACTCTTATAACCAGGTGATGGATGTGACGATTGTCTAATTAGAATATATGTTGTAGAAACCAAACAGGACACAATTACTTATTATTATTACTGATTTTATATTGGCAGCTTTGTTATTCTAAAGACCCAATCACAGGTCTAAAAAGGTTGCAAATTCATAAACTCACATGTAACTTCACCACAAAACCTCAACTTCCAAAATGCCAATCCAAGAAGAACATTTGAATCCACAGCTATTTAGAAAAATCAGAGTAAAGACAAAGAGGCTCACATCAAACATTCAAACAATCAAAACGTTGTTGACATTTTTTAAAACAGTCAAAATTTTGTGATTAGGTGATATTTTCTGCAACCAAAATATTTGAGATTCTGTTTTGGTATGGAATAGAAGATAAATTTGCAGATAGTAGTGGTCGGGGTGGTATATTTATATGGAGGAGATCGGTGAGGTATGATCAAAACAGTAAATTCTTACACTTGTAGGTGAGAGTGGGAACTTTATAAGTTATTCTTTCACTGATGAGCAGCCAATTAATGAACGGATTCTAGGACAGGGGTTATGTGTCTGAGCTGCCAACGTATAGTATTTTTTCTCGTCTTTAAGTTGTGACACGCATACAAGAAAGGAAAATAAAGGATACATGGAACAGATATAATTCTATCTTAACATTGTTTGGTACCAATATAACAAATTGTTTTTTTGAGACTCACTTTCAATTATTCATCTTCAGAATGATTATGCAGCTCAAACACTAACATATCATACGATTTCTTAACGTATCACATATTTTCAGCCAATCAAAATTAATTTCATCTTAGATAAGCTCACCTTCCTTTTTAAAGTTACATTTGTCGTTTATTTATTGTAATTGAGTATGGTAATGTAATACATATCAATTCTATCTTGTTCTATCAATAAAAGTTAACCAGAATTTCATGTCTAAGTACATACATGTACTTTGTCGAGGGTAATGACAGACAAATTTGATGATAAGAGTTTCATGCATTTTTGAAACATTTAAAGGTAGTTTGCTGTATAGTTCTCTGTTTTGAGAATGTTGTTGACTAATCTGAGGAGATATTTCGAATTAAACTGGAATAATTCCATCAACATGTTGATGTGTTATATCTAGCAAGCGACTTGGTGTGAGTGCATCGACTATCTCCTCAGATCAATTTGAGCAGTAAGCCTCGAATTTGGATGAGGAATATATGTGAGAAAGTAACAAAACTCAACTTTTATAACACGATCTTGTACATTTACCTCTCAGCAAACTAGATATTTACTTAACAACGAGGTCGTTTGAGCCAAAAATGGAACATCTGTAATAACAAAATACCTCAGGACGATTTAAAAGTTGGAATTCAATCACTCATGGTTGTAAGTGGTCCCATGCATTCCACATCACCTTACTTTACACATTGGTGAGAACCAGTTTTGTTCCTAAATATTTGAATAGCTTTTAGAAGTGGTATGCATTTGAAAAACAAATCTATTTCGAAATTCATCGGACATTGATACCAATTCAAATATTTGCATATTACCATCATCTACAGGTGTCTATGTATATATATATATATCTGTATCACATGGAAAATATCACTGATAATTGGTATCAGATCAAATAGCTAGTCAAGTGATCAGCATCTAGATATATTGATCTTACAATGGAATCAATCAGACGAGATATGCAATATCAGGACTAACAATAAGCACGGATAATTCTTGAGTCCACATATGGTCACTTTCTAACGTTAATAACAAATCGGCACCTCCTCAAGTTGATATCAGTGGTCGCATTGACAGATAGAATATTTCCCTATATAAGGAACCAATCAGCACAATGGTGTGGATGTCGAGGATAAGTTTAAACCTTTGTGTGCAGTGTTTGGAGTTTCGATATGATGTGCTGGAATGATGAATTCTCACGCAAGAGTCAAAACCAGTTTCTGTCAAAAATGATATCTGCAGTTGAGTATGATGTTGGATTTGGTGTCCTTAATCATAATAGTGAAAATCTTTGTTTAAGTGCTGAACACATGTCTAGTGTTATCTTGACGTTATTTTTTTAATTTTGAATTTCTATGATAAGGGATATGAATGAATACACCGACAATGATTACCATATTACAAAATGAGTTACATGTTGATAATCATGTGAAGCTTTCAAAACAGTATTGGCGTGACGATCTAAATACCAGACATTGATGTAGAGGTGGCACGAGCAGCTCGAGGGAGGTTCTCTTTTGTGAAACGTTTAAAGGTCCTTAGAAATCAGAATTACTTGAAAGACATCATTTACATACTTATTTAAAGTAACGTAATAGTTCTAATAACGTAATAGTTCTAATATCGGTTCACCGCCATAACGTCAGATGATTATATTGGTCAGCCCTGATTTGATGGGCATCTGCATTATGGATGGTGACATAAACAACATAGGACATAATTCTTTTCGTCTAAGAATAGTCATTACTTCTGTAATGATGTAAAGACGAGCACACAAAACAAGTTTTAAATCTATGAGTACAGTCAAGTAAAGTAATTCAACTCTCAGATATCAAATTCCCAATTGAAGATCAATAAACGCTTGGCAAGACTTTGGTGCATTACTAAAGCACTTGTTATGACATTTGGATCCCGACCTGGTCATAATGTAATGATGCGACGAGCCCTGTGCGTGAAGGGAGATCCACTAGGCTCTGGCATGATTACATACTGACTTTGAACTGCTTATATCTTCCACTCAAAAGCTGCAATTACGAACGCACGAACATTTGAAGAGTTTATGTGTGGTTTGAGCAGCTGATAATCAGTTGATTTTGTGTCAACCTTTAACCCACTAGAAGCAGTATTGCTATATATTGTTTAATGATGATTGCACCAACGTGCTGCTGTTTGATAAGAGTATCCAGTGATTTGAAGATCACAGAGGCAACATGACAGATAATTAAAAGACGCAATGACCTTTTAGGTTTTATATTGAGTATGTTCACGATGAGTTGGTTTAAGATAACATTAAAAGAATTTTACTCCTTCTTTATTGTTTATAGGATAGATGTATTGGTGGTGTCCATCGGAGTGAAGAATGCTTTCCAACTTCTAAACTGACTGAACAATTTGTTGAAATATCGATGACTTTTGAAATATATTATATCGGTTGCATCACCAACAGCATATATTTGTAAGGGCTTCTTGAATTAAAGTGAAATCAGGAAAATATTATCTTATGTTGTCACTTTGAAGGAAAATCTAGTTACTTTAAGTCATCTTGTCTTTTCACAATACAATAAGTTTGTTCATCCATTTTCTGACAAAATTTTGTTTAACTAGTAAAGCTAGTAAAACATATATTTAGCCCATTATTTAATAATGCATTTCAATATCTTTAGACATTTTATACTATCTTGTTTAAATGTCACTCCCTTTATTCAAACTATATTCCTTTGTTAGAGCTAAGGGATTTTCTCCCCACGGAGGCAGATCAAGTCAAGAAATATTGATACAGCCTCTGTTCTATTAAGCCAACATCCGTGGTTTCCGGCAGTTCCATTTGAATTTCTTCAAATGACAACGCTTCTTGCATGGAAATTGTGGTTCATATCACAATTCCAAAAGTAGCCAAAATGATGATTTTAGAACAGTGTCGCTGATTACACAACTAACTTAGATTGCCTCCAATCAGGAACCTCTCATTCAATCCCACAAACTCGGCGTATTAGAACAGAGGCTGTAATAACATTTCATGACTTGATCTGCCTCTGTGGGGAGAGAATGGAGCTCAGGTGGTATTCGGTATCCTTTATATGTAATCTGTTGTATCCTTATTGATTTCCTGCCAAATGTCTTGAAGCATATATATCTATGATGGGAGGAGACCTTTCGACAAGCAAAATGTGAAATTTCAAATCATCAAATGTCTGCCTTTACTCTGGTTCCTGTAATGGAGTGCAGAGACAGAAACTTGTTACGATGGTGTTTGTGATGTCACAATCACTTCAACACAGAAGCGCTTTCAGTCTGTATTTCACGCGGGATTTCAAATACAGAGCACACGCTCGACATCTCCAATCGATTTAATTTGGTTTAAGATATGACTTTAGTGGATGTATCTGGTGTACACTAGAAGCAGGCTATCACAAGCTCTCAAACAGAGGGGTGCTGGCTAAAACGGCGAAGAACCAAAACGGCGAAGGAATATCTGGCGAAAACGGCGAAAATTGGCGAAAACGTCTAAACTATCTGACGAAAACGTCTATACTATTTTTCAATAGATAAATAACATAAAACAATGTTGTCATTCATTTTATTTACACACATTTATTTATCTGATTTCAGGTCAGATGGCCAAGCACTCGTCTAGCACTTGTAGGGGTCTATAGCACTGTTCATCTTATTTCACTTTGTCTTTTCTTGCCGCTAGTCATCTCAGGGCAACACAGTCTACAGAACTCAATCCACAATACCTGTCCTCCCCACTGAACCCGTTTAAGAAGCAGGCAGTGAGGGTTGAGGTTTGCTACTGGGAAAATTACCAGTTATAATTTAGTGAAGTGCCGGGGGTAGCCACACCGTGCACTGTAAGTGAAGAGTTTTAACCATTTTGCCCTGTGTCCAAGTCCTACCAGTTATCCCAAATATGGGAGTGGTAAATATTATTTTAGGTGTTAGGTGGAAATCTCCCGTTCTGTCTGACATAAAGTCGTTTATAAAGTTTAACATTTCCCCTTGTATGCCCTAACAATATGGTCAGTGGTGCTATAGGATTTTCTATATCCTGATTGATTGTGTGTGATCAATTCGTTGGTTTCTAAATAGTGTTGTAATCTTTTCGTTGCCATAGCTTCGAGTGTTTTACATAGATTAGATGTTAAAGAGACTGGTCTATATGAATCGGATTTGGTAGGGTCTTTTCCCTGTTTGTGTAATGGTATAATAAAACTTTCTTTCCAGTCTGTTGGTAAATTGCCGTCTTTCCATAGCTTGTTGTAGAAGTCTAATGATACTTGTTTGCATTTATAGGGGAGATGTTTAAGCATGGTGTAACTGGTTTGGTCAATACCAGATTACTTCTAATCTGGCTAAATTTCTTATTTTATAAGGCTCGTTTTGAAATAAAACCGACTTGACATTGAGTTTCCTAATTAAGTTTGAGATCATCCACTTGCACATTAAGCCGGAGTTTGAGTTCATCCACTTTCTTGTGATAACATCCAAGCTAACAGTGTTGTTTTAATCATAACACTGTCGGCAATTCACTACACGGTTAAACCATACTGTAAAAGTCACATTTCATCACATCTAAGGATTAAAACGTAAATAAAAACAAACTAAATAATACTTTTATACTTTATTTCACTATATAAAATTCATAGCCGTTTTCGCCCGATATTCCTTCGCCGTTTCCGCCAATCTTTCGCCGTTTCCGCCTTTCGCCGTTTCGCCGTTTCGCCGAGAAAAAAGTGATATTTCAAATCACCAAATGTCTGCCTTTACTCTGGTTCTTGTAACTAATGGAGTGCAGAGACAGAAACTTGTTAGGATGGTGTTTGTGACGTCACAATCACTTCAACACAGAAGCACCTTCAGTCGGTATTTCCCGCTGGATTACAAACGCAGACCACACAACAAGCTCGACATCCCCAATCAATTTAATTCGGTTTAAAATATGACTTTAGTGGATGTATCTGCTTTACACTTGGAGCAGGCTACCCCAAGCTCTGAAACACAGAGATTATCTCAATTAGCACTCGCTGACAACTAAGATTAAGTTAGTGTTTGGCAGATCGGTCCTCACAAGGATACACGTCATTTGCAGATAAATAATGCTTTTTGTTCAGACCACCATGTCCAACACTGCCAGTCAGTCCGAATGCCTACACATACCAGGCATAAGAACTGACTTTCTGATTATTGCTTGGTTCAAATGAGTTTGAAGGGGTAATGTATATCACAAAGGCTGTTAGATAGCAGCAGATGTGTAATTATATGGTTGTAGACCTTGTTTTAGGTACTGTCAAAGGAGTGAGAATGGTTTGTCTAAAGCTACACTTTATTTTTGGCAAAACAAGGAAGCATCGACATCATGACCAGTGTTTTTTAACTCTTTCGAAGTACTGATAATTTCAGTAAATTCAGATGAATTATCAAAATAGTATGTGGTTTTCAAAGTTGAGAACATTTTAAATATGTTAAGACCACAAAAACAGCAATATTGGTAATATGATGCTGGCCACAAAGCACAATGGGTTAGGTGATTGGAACATGAGTGTGCAGAGTGAAGGAACAAAGGGTTTTGTTAGGTATTGTTGACATTTATAAGGTGCCATCAACACGAAGTTAATAAATTCCTGTATTTCTCTTAATGCAATATAGTCTGATGCAAAGTTAATTACATCTATGACATACATTCTGATAAAGTTGCATGATATGAAACAAATCATCCATTACCGGTACTAGATCAAACATACAGATGTTTTTATATCACAAGTTGAATGGTAGAATGCCAGTCAAGAGATGAGCATGTAAAGGAATTGATCTTACAACAGCTTCAGTCAGACGAGATAAGTAATTGTTACAATAAGCACCGACATCTACTCGAGTTCACAAACAGTACCTTTATAAAGTTAGTAACACGCGACACCTCTTCACATAAATATGCCTGTGTATATTTGAATGTAATGTACCTTATTTGAATTTATCTGATAAGATATATATAGAGAGAACCTTACCAAAGTGTCTGTTTACATCAAATATATAAATAGGAGTTGATTAAAGTAACAAAACAAAATCTAATATATATTTTCACTTTTATCCACGAGTGATGATTTATTTGATAAAAAGGTGAGATTACATTTGTCATATCAAATTTTCTGCTAACATCTAAAGCACTAATTTGTCCATACTTCATATTGATTATCATACAAATCTAATAATTTACAAATAAGATACTCATGCAACGTTTCAAAAAGAGAAGTATGTTTCTTCTTTCTGCAATGTAGAACATTTTAGGACCTCAGATACATGAACAATGAAGCAGAAAAGGCTTGACGACCAAATCAAATACCAATTCAAAAGTATGAAATACTTTAAACTCTGATCTACGTCGTCAAAATTTCTGGAAATTCTATTGTCCGTCCCTATAGGAACAAGCTTCTGCAATAAACAGAGGTGACATAAAACAACGCATAAATGTCATCAATTAACCCTTTTCAGATTCTGTGATAAAAAAAGATGAAAACACGAACCAAGTTATAAATCTATGACGAGTAGTTTTACCACTGAATTGGAGATCAATAAACACATGGCAACACGTGGGTCCATCAACACTTGTGAGAACATATGGATCCCGAACTGATCATAACATAACAATGTGACGAGCCCTATGAGTAAAAGGAGTTCCATCGGTTTGGGACATAATTACATACTGCCTTTGAACTGCTTACATTACCTACTCAAAGGGGAAAATTACAAGAGGAGTGAATATTTGATGAGTGTCAACCTGTAGTCCACTTGAAGCTATATTGCTGTAATCATTAATGATGACTCATGGATGTGTTGTTGTTGATAAGAGAATGATAGAATGTTTTGACGATCACAAAGACAACAAAACAATTAATATTAATAACCATGTCCTTTTATGATTTAAATTGAGTAAGTTCACTCTGAGCTGGGATTCGATCTGGAAACGTAACGAAGTGGTTACTCCTTCTTCATTGTATTTTTGTAGATAGATGTTTGCTGATGGTTTCTTATTTATAAATAAAATTTTTTTTTGCAGTTTTATTGGATCACTTTAAACCTTTTAACACGATGTATCAGACATAACTTTGCTGATGATATGGAATACTGTTATTCGTAATTTTTGTTCATGTAGCGATGTTCAGAAATAAGATTTCTAAAGTAGTTATCAAAATTTCATTAATTATCAGCTGCTTGGAATATCCATTATACGAAAAGCCAAAACATGGATAGATTCCCAAGGTTTTTCATTGACAAAATTTTGTGAGATGTGACAAAATTATTTGTTCAATATTGACATTTCTGTGCATATGAACTTTAATGTTATTCTTTTTGACAAAGTTTAACATTTTCCTATCATGTGGACTTAGCTTTCTACTCACTACCCAAGCTACCAATCAGAGACAACAATGGACGACACCTCGAACACTGAGAACAATACAAGAGACACAATAGAACAAGCTGATATTGACAATGAGGAGATACACAGCACACAGCCCACTGATGAAGTAGACAAATCAATCTACTTGGAAGTAAAAGCCAAGCTTGGTGCAAAGGACAAAGACAGCTTTATTGACAGTGTCCAAAACATTTACAACAACAATATCAGAGAAATAAATGATGTAAGGGAAAGCCTATATGACTATGCCAAGCATACATGTGACAACTTGCCCCCTGGTTTACTCGTGAGGAGGAAAAATACACAATCTACAACAGCCTCGGCATTATACAAGTGTTCTCAGGATGTGTTCTACCTTTTCCACTACATTGAAGGAACTATACCTGCATATGTTCTCCAAGCTAAGCTGCTCAGTAGAGCGAGTGTTAGATATCTTTCTATATCAACGCCACCGACACCCTCGTCGATCGTCAGAGACAACGTCAACACAACACCAAAGACCACCAATACAGCTTCAGGATCAGCGAACACAGAACGCACACGAGGTGAGACAAATGAATCCACATGTTCTATACTGAGTCATATCGTTCAACTTAAACAACTCATATCTGATGGGCATGATAGCATTGAACATCGTCTCCAATGCATGGAAACCAAATTCTCTGATGACATCAACCAACTAAACCAGATAATACAAGAGCAAGATAAATCTATAACTGACCTACAATCCAGACTTAGAGATTCAGAAGACAGACGAACTGAGCTTAGAGCAGAACTAAAATTGTCCTCTCAGGAGAATAAATCACACCGAGACCATATCCTGCATTTAGAAAATGAACTTTTAAAATCTAACTATTCTGTGGAAGCCAAGTTAAAGTCAATTGAGTCCAAGCTTACTAGTGTCGCAAATCATAAAAAGAATTCCTATGACAAACCAGATGGAAGATCTCTTAACAGTGAGATGTCGACGTCAACATCATCCACATCTGCGCATACAGCACAGAACCAAACGTCATCACTGGACAAGGAAACTACAGTAAAGGAGAATCAGGAACCACGTCACATTCCAGTCATATCAGGCCAGACAGAGGACTACACCACGTCTCCACCACAGGAGGACAGGAAAATCAACACCACCTTATACGAAGACTACAATAAGGACTTCCCGTCGCTTGATCTACGTCATACAGACAACGCTGATTCCAGAAAGCAAGCTGACCATCAAACAACGAAGACCAACACCATCACTAGAGATAAGGTAAAAGGTGATACCGTACATCAAATAAGATCACTTTCTAAGAGGTATCATGTTCTCCAGGGCGTTCCTCGAGTCAAAACTAAAAGACTTGTGTTGTATAATGTAAGTGCAGAGGAACCTTTGAATCGGTAAAAGACCTTATCTATGACTATACTCGTGAACAGAATGTCCGTGTTACCTTTGTGAGACTGATGAAGAGAAATGTTCGTTCAAATTACCCAGACACATACACTGTTCAAGTGAATCTCGACTTTGAAGATTTTGAGGACTATGTCTCTGGTAACAGAGATTTTTGGCCACCGGGAATTCGAGTAAGAGACTATATCCCTAAAAGCAGATCATATAAAGATGAAAGTGACTCATATAATAATAACAACTATCAACAATATGATTGACTCAATCCATAATCGATCTACAAAGTTATCACTTTACTGTTTTTTGTTAATCATGACGTTGTGTATGCTAACATGGAATGTACGAGGATTACTTCATGGCGGTGAATATATTAACCAGACAATGTCACAACCCGTTGATGTCCTTGCTATTCAAGAACATTGGCTTACCTCAGGTAATTTAGATCATTTGAATATGTTCTGTAATTTAAAAACTGTTACCTATAATTGTGTGAAAGCTGACCAATCATGTCCACGTGGGTCTCATGGCCTAGCACTCTTGGTTAATACCAAGTCCGCTTGGAAAGCAGAAAGTGTAATAGCAAATTCTGATTATGTCATAGCAATTAAGCTTAGCCGGCATAACTACTGCGATGTTTATGTAATTTCCTGTCGCTTACCATCAACTAACGTCTTGCATACAACTTACTGTAATGCCCTCACTGAATTGTTAGATTTGTATGACAATTTAGTACAGAAAGGATCAACATTTATCTTGGGTGATCTAAACTCTGACACATGTAAGGCTCATCTATCACCTAGAGATATGTTTGTGAAGAATTGTCTTTCTGATAGAGATCTTTCTAATGCTCTAACATTATCCCCTGTAAACAGTTTGGAATACACTTGTAGATCTAAAAACAATATGAGTCAAAGTATGATTGACTACATACTTATACCAGCCTGTCTAAGTAGAAATGTAACTTCTTCTATGATAGATAAAAAGTGTCCCTTTAGCGTCTCAGACAACCTACCTTGCTATGTCACCATTACTATTCCAGCAAAAAATTGCTACATTAATACTCAATATGCTATCCCAAAATGGAAGTTAGCTGAAGAAAATAGCATAAACTCTTACCAAAGAACTATTGAAGACATTGCAAGTTCTTGGGATACATCCCACCTTGATTTTAAACATAATGCCAATATAGACTGCTACAATGAAATGATAAGTTCTGCTATCTTATATGCATCAACATATTCTATACCTCATAGTAGATACAAATCATACCATAAACCTTTTTGGAAGGCTAATGGTCTCAATGATGCTCATTACAATATGCGAGCTGCTAGACGTGAGTGGATAAGTAAGGGTAAACCCCGAGAACATGATTCTGAACAGCGTTTGGCCTATAAAGAACAGAAAAGGGAATTTCGACGTAAGTTCCGGAAATCTAAAAGATCCAACAAAATTGAACTGTTAAATGAAATAGAAAGATCCTCTGAGCTAGATAAAACTGTCCGCAAACAAAAAGCAGTCGTAACTAACGTATCTACACTTGCCTATCAGGGTGAAAGTGGCTCAACGCCTTCTGAAGTATGTAGAATATGGGGCAGATACTATGCTGACTTGGCTCAGCCACATGAATCGGAAACTTTTGATGACGACTTCAAAAATCATATATGTAGTTTGGTTCGGGATATTGACAATAGCCCTGTGGAATTTGATGATGAACTAGATAGTAAATTCGTATTTCAGGAAGTGAAAGACGCAAGTGAAAGAGTTATCTCCTATTGGTTTTTTCTCGTATTTATAAATGATTTGATTATGTCATTAAGACAAGCCAACTGTGGTATTCATGTGTTTGGAATAGAGGTTCCGTCTGTCTTGCTTGCTGACGATACTACACTCGTAAGCACATCTCCTAAAGGCCTGCAGGCATCACTTGATATTGTATCTAAATGGCGCTTAACATATAATCCCTCAAAAAGTAACATCATGGTTTTTAGTAAAAACAAATCCCATCTTACAAACTTCCAATGTAGCCTTGGTAACACTGCAATTCCTCACTCAGATTCTACTGTTTATGGAGGTGTACTCTTAACTTGCAATCTCTTAACAAAAACCAGATGCGAAAAGTATTGTCAAAAAGCAAGACAGAATGTGAACTCCCTCAGATCTGTTGGATTGAATAATTCTGGATTACATCCATTCACATGTGTGAAAATATGGCTCAGAATGATTCTTAAAACCAGTCTCTATGGATGTGAACTATTACCAAACATCAAAGGCCAGCAGGCAGATTTATTTGAACAAACGCAAAGGTATTTTTCTAGACTTGTACAAGGTCTTGATAAGAGATCATCCTCAATATCTACTATTGCAAATTTGGGTTTATGGTCACTCATTGGATATATAGATAAATGCAAACTTTTATTTCTTGGACGATTATGTAACATCAATTGTAATAACTTTTCAAAACACATATTTTGTGCTTCTATCACAGTTCCTAAAACCAACAACATTTGTGGTGATCTCATATCAATATCTGAAAAATATAATCTTTATAACTATGTACAAAAATACATTGCTCAAGGTATATTTCCTCCTAAACATGTTTGGAGAAGAATTGTAAATAGTACTGTACATAATTATGAAGAGCAACTTTGGCGTTCGCAATCTGCATATCGATCAAACATGTCATTTTATGTCAAAATTTCGTCAAGAGGTAAAATTTCAAAAGAATGCACTCTTTGTAATAATAACACTTTTGATTATGATTTTCACATACTCCTCTCCTGTGAAAAATTAATACAACAAAGAAACGATTTCTTTACTTTTCTACTAGACAACTTTGACGTTGAAACTTATGTCAAGACATGCTTTCATTTCTCTTCGGAGCAAAAAAACAATTTTATTATTCATTGAAATATTCCTCACTGTATGAAAGTATACTTTTACGCTTTTCACTATATGTTTATGAGCTTAGACCATATCTCCTTAACTGTTACACTGAATGAATACTTTGTAACTTTGTAACTTTTAAATTCCCTACTTTGTAAATATTGTACATATCAATTTATAATGTAATTGTATTCTGATTTTGTAATCTTCGGTTTTTACTGGAGGAAATAAAGAATCTCTCTCTCTCTCTCTCTCTCTCTTGGCAACACTTGGGTGCATCAACACTTGTGAGAACATATGGATCCCGAACTGATCATAACATAACAATATGACGAGCCCTATGAGTAAAAGGAGTTCCATCGGTTTGGGACATAATTACATACTGCCTTTGAACTGCTTACATTACCTACTCAAAGGGGAAAATTACAAGAGGAGTGAATATTTGATGAGTTTATATCTGGTTTGAGCAGCAGTTGATTTTGTGTCAACCTGTAGTCCACTTGAAGCTATATTGCTGTAATCTTTAATTATGACTCATGGATGTGTTGTTGTTGATAAGAGAATGATAGAATGTTTTGACGATCACAAAGACAACAAAACAATTAATATTAATAACCATGTCCTTTTATGATTTAAATTGAGTAAGTTCACTCTGAGCTGGGATTCGATCTGGAAACGTAACGAAGTGGTTACTCCTTCTTCATTGTATTTTTGTAGATAGATGTTTGCTGATGGTTTCTTATTTATAAATAAAAATTTTTTTTGCAGTTTTATTGGATCACTTTAAACCTTTTAACACGATATATCAGACATAACTTTGCTGATGATATGGAATACTGTTATTCGTAATTTTTTTTCATGTATCGATGTTCAGAAATAAGATTTCTAAAGTAGTTATCAAAATTTCATTAATTATCAGCTGCTTGGAATATCCATTTTGCAGAACACAAAAATGTTTTGTTTTAAAGGTAAATATACATAGCATAAAATAAATGATTGCTTTCGACTTGAATGAGTTGACGTGCACAATCACATGAAGTGATGATCTTTTTCTCTCCATATAAAATGATAGTGCGCATATTTGAATACCCTTAAAGAGACACAGAGTACATGTATGTTGATGGGATCACATATGTCAAATTTTGAAATCGATGTTATTACATTGGGAACCACTAACTGTTACTAAAAATAACAAGTTAAAGGTAAAACAGTACAATAGAGCGAAAATACGGCCATTCAAAGTTGGGAATTTGATCGAAAACCTGACAATGTGGCTCGAGTGGCGCGCGCCAATTCGCCAAAAATAATTTTGAAACCTAGTCATAAACTGAAAGGAAGATATATTTGATTCTAAAGTGTTTATTAGGTATTGTAACTTATAGATTAATTGGATGCAGAGTTTCGAATATTAAACGTAATTGAGATGTTTTCTTGATTTTTCCATAAAATCAAGCATTTTAGAGATATTATGCATAAATGGATGATGAGATATGAACTTCAATCAGCATATTAGATATTGTGTAGCTTATCAAAACCAAATAAAATGTTAAGAAATACTCTGTCTCACTTTTAGATATGTTATTGTCTCTTAATTAAAATTTTCAAAGAAATATACTTGTGTAGTTCCTATTTTTGGTAAAATACATTGAGTTGGTCACTAAAAAAAAGATATGCAACTTGCAATAAAACAATACGTCTATGTAAGAATTAGCAGATAAATAGTTGCGTTTGTAAAATTTCTGTGATTCATTGTTATTCAACACCCGCAAATTTAGTTTAAAACCGACGGTGCTAGTTTTCACTGTGAAAATACAGAGATAGAAACAGTTATATAATTAATAAACTTACAGGAACAAACCCGATTGAACAAAAGTCTTAAACTCACCCAGACCATTGTGACGATGGCGTGATCATTATGACGTCATAACCATTGGCACGTTGGAACGGCATTCGAAAGAAATCGGCCGCATGGCACAAGGCGGCAAATTAGGAGAAACTTAGCCAATTAAGAAAGTTTAGTTACATAAAACTAAAGCAAATAGAAAAGGATTTTTGACATCTACGGGAATGCGCAAGTTAGATAATGACAAAAACAACAGTAAAATGTGAATCGGGTACGAATATTGGGAGAATCAGAACATTTTAATGTTGAGGCAGACCAAATAATGTATCCTTTTACGATGATTCGCCTCAGCCAATTTGCGGGTGTTCATTGCCATTTAACACTGGGAACTCCTTCAAATCAACCAATCAGAAACGAGTATTTACAGAAGTCATGTTACAGTTTCTGATACATATAACGAAATATATCGTAAACTATGAGTTAAAACTGTAGTGTTCAGAGAAGAACAAGTAAATATGCTACTAGACAGGTCAACAATCATTACAAGGTGACATGATTGATATATCAGTTTACATGGAGGGATAGCCAGTAACGCAATGACATTATATCCTAATGGTCTGGCTATAAAACATGTCGCTGTTAACGCTTTATGGTTCATCCCAACACTTCAATCATAAAGCGTTGCTCAGCCTCTCTCATTGTACAGGCATTAAACAGACTCTCTCAGGCACACAGCATGTGTATTGCAATCAAATCTCATTGATTCCTAGATGTCAAGTAATAACCTGGCTACCCCTGATAAATGGACAGTTAGTATCAGGGGACACATCCCCTCTATCAGCCTTAGGGGGGAAAATATGTTCTTTTCAGATCAAAGAGGGCTCCCGTAGCCAGTTGGTGAAAACGATACACTGGTCCCGGCGTAAATGTGATAACAATAAGTTATCCATAGGGAAGGAAACATTTATTATTGAATAACTCGGGATTAATAACATCCTGATTGCCGGATACTGACTGTATAATATTCAGTATATATGTATGTATTGCAGAAATTATAGGCTGAATAAAAAGAATCAGGTTTTACATACCCTGTCACTGCTGTGTTTGATTACCTGTTATGTTATGTGTATGTCAACGTACATACCCTGTCACTGCTGTGTTTGATTACCTGTTATGTCATGTGTATGTCAACGTTGTGACCCTCCTGGTCATCATAGTCAACAGTTCCAATTTAACATCATTATGAGTTGAATGTTTTAATTTATTGCAATTTCTTTAGAGAATATTTTATAGCCATAATGTATCCAACCATTTGTAAAATGATCTTATCTACACACGATACACTAGGTATGTTAAAAACAATTGTGGCTTCCTTACGAGGAAACATGTGCCAAAATACAAAAATATAGTTTGGTGTTTAATATCTGTAAAACTGTGCATGAAATTAAAAGTATCTTTTTTTGGCCTTCTTGTGTGACACCATGCCATGCATGTTTCTAAGATAAAACGAATTTATAGAAGTATAATAGTGTTTCACAAGTAACAATCAATAAACATTTGAGTAGCTTGATTCTGTTGTCGATGAGGTTTCTTGTTCATCCTCTCTCCTCTCCACCTCCCCCTGCCGGCAATTTAGGTCCTAATGTGTCCAAACATTGATGCTTTCATTGTTCAGAAAAAGTGGAAAACTGGCAACCATGACTACTTGTATTGCTCGTAAACAATTTAATCATTTTTGAGAAAACGAAAACAGTAACATAAGTAAAAACCTTATGATACAGTTTCAAGTTTCTGAAAAATATAGGTTTTTGTGTTCAAATCAGATATTTCTATATGCAGAGAAGCTCATACTGTACATGTTACAAAAGGAAATGACTATAATGACACTTTATTGACATGGACTGTTTTAAAAACTAAACCAGGTTGAAAGTGTAGTGTTATTGTCAAATTATATCTGCTGATGGCAATCTTCATGTGAAGTTTATTGACGCTCTAATCACACAAATGATTTACATCCTTTACCTGTTCATTTCGATGAAATGACCCTATGAACAATATGTGATTTTTGTCAAGGACATGTAATCACCCAATATCTGGTACAAATATTGAAGCCTCTTCATAACATTTTAGAAAAAATTGATAACCATTTTTCATACACGGGAGTACGTTTTCAGCATACAGCATATATATATAAATCAATTCAATTATATGCGATTACTCTCATATGACTGTCATCAGAGGATTATTGTGTTATTTCCAATGTTTATTGCTGACAGCTTTTTTGAAATAGTGCAAACTTAGATAATGCCTCAAATGCTTCCTCTGAGTTAACACTAGGTGTACAGTTATCCCCAGGTTGTTGACAAAAATATAATTTGTTATCGTCTTTTGCCATACAACAACCTATGATAAACATGAAGGAAAATCTAGTCCCATTTACTTCTCAGTTCAACGAAATGGAACACAGGAGTAAGGATCCAAAATCGTGAATCGTCTTTAAAGTGCTGGTGCTAGATTTGGCTTTTGGGTATATTGTTTAATCATTCAAATAGAGAATAAAGCCCCATATATAACATTTTAAGCATATACACTTTTGCAAAATGTACAAATAATAATCTTTTATTGCAAAAGAACAACAAGGCATGCTGTAAATGTTTGTTGACATTAAAGATTTATATAATCAAATATTGAAGCGAATTACACAATGTAAGATTGAACCGACATCATTGATAAGTTAACAGAAAGACATTTATGCGTTTTAAAAATACGTAGCTGTAAATACATATGAACATTTAATTAGCCGCAGCATTTCGTCTTGATTTAAGAGAAGATAACTCTTCTTCTTAGTGCATACCACTAATGAGTAGACAATTAAACATTGCATTATCGGTTTGATGACCTAGCTTATTTGTAGATAAAGAGGAACTTTGTAAACAAAATAAGATTAATTTCCCAGAACGTTAGGTATCCAGTCAACGACTACGTTTCTGCATCATGGCATTGTTTGACTCATGTACGGGCACTTCACTGACAATACACGTTCTTACACAAACATGACTTTATTGACAGATGATTTGTATCTTCGACTAAATCGAAAGGGACATACAAGGCTGCCGGAAATCCCTGATTGGTTCAACATAAAACTGAACCTTATATCTACCGCCTGTGTGTAATGGGTAATTAGCAAGCAAATCTTTCAGGTGTTTAACTATTGCCGTATAAAGATTTTATCTGATTAGTTTAGGTTTAAGTATCAATAAAATGATCACATAAAGAGAAATATAATTGTAAATTCAACAAAGTTTTTTTGTCTTGTTCTTCGTCTCTAGTCTGTATCTAGGACTGTTTTTGATCTTTCCATTGTATAAGGAGCAATAACATATTGTACCAACAGTAGTTTGATGTCCTGTTATGTAATCAACTGAGTTTTGTTATTCAAAATGCAACTAAAATGGGAGAAAAGTGGCGATAAAGTTTAGATTAGTTTTGATATCAATATAAAAGAAAGATACTGAAAGGCTTAATTTATTGAGACATAAAAGTACCAAGCCTGTTTAGCTCCTCTTCAAGCATGAATATGAGATAATGAAACCTATATAATAAAATTCAGCAAATTTCAAATTTGGAGCTTGATGTCCTGACTGAAGCTCGTCATGGTACAATGGTCAAGGCAAACATCCACAAAGCATTTTCGGTGTAAACAAGTGAGACAAACAGCACTGTATTGCTACTGACGAGATGACCTGAGAGAACAAGGGGCGACCAAGCTGATGAAGTACTCTTATAACCAGGAGATGGATGTGACGCTTGTCTAATTAGAATACATGTTGTAGAAACCAGACAAGACACACTTACTTAGCTGGCAGCTCTGATTTTATATTGGCAGCTTTTTATATTCTAAAGACTCAATCCCAGGTCTAAAAAGGTTGCAAATTCATAAACTCACATTTAACTTCACCATAATTCAAAACCTAAACTTCCAAAATGTCAATCCAAGAAGAACAGTTAAATGCACAGCTGTTTATGAAAAATCAGAGTAAAGAGAGTGAAAAAATTGTTGACGTTTTTTAAAACAGTCAAAATTTTGTGATTACTTGATATTTTCTGGAGAAAAAAAAATTGAGATTCTTTTTTTATATGGAATAGAAGATAAATATGCAGATAGTAGTGGTCGGGGTGGTATACTTATATGGAGGAGATCGGTGAGGTATGATAAAAAAATTCAATTCTTACACTTTTAGGTGAGAGTGGGAACTTTATAAGTTTTTCCCTCACTGATGGGCAGCCAATTAATGAACGGATTCTAGGACAGGGGTTATGTGTGAGTGTCTTATGATTCACAATCTGAGCTGCCGTTCTGTAGGTTCGTTTTTAAGTTGTGACATGCTTACAAGAAAGGAAAATAAAGGATACATGGAACAGATATAATTCTATCTTACTATTGTTTGGTACCAATATAACAAATTGTTTTTTTGAGACTCTCTTTCGATCATTCATCTTCAGAATGATTATGCAGCTCAAACACTAACAGATCATACGATTTCTTAACGTATCACATATTTTCAGCCAATCACTTTAAATTCTCTTTTCATGAAAATGAGTCAAAATATCACAAAGAGAACTTTAATTTCATCTTAGATAAGCTCATCTTCCTTGTTATAATTACATTTGTCATTTAATTATTGATTAATGATAGACAAATTTGACGATCAGAATTTCATGCATTTTTGAAACATTTGAAGGTAGTTGGCCGTATATTTCTCTGTTTTGAGAATGTTGTTGACTAATCGTAGGAGACATTTCGAGTTGAACTGGAATGATTCCATCAACATGTTACAGTGATATGTCTAGCAAGCAACTTGGTGTGAGTGCAAGCAACCATCTCGTCAGATAAATTTGAACAGGAAGCCTTAAATTTCGATGAGGAATATACGTGAGGAAGTAACAAAACTCAACTTTTATGACACACTCTTGTATCTCTCAGTAAAATAGATATAAACCTTTACTTAACACCGAGGTC
Source organism: Steromphala cineraria (assembly GCA_916613615.1). Taxonomy (NCBI): domain Eukaryota; kingdom Metazoa; phylum Mollusca; class Gastropoda; order Trochida; family Trochidae; genus Steromphala; species Steromphala cineraria. The sequence continues at coordinate 4,002,069 of OU744726.1, forward strand.
GTTTGAGCCAAAATTGGAACATCTGTAATAACAAAATACCCTCAATCATAATATCTTGACATTATGTACCTAATTTGGAATTTTTATGATAAGGGATATGAATGAATACACTGACAATGATTACAATATTACAAAATGAGTTACATGTTGATAATCATGTGAAGTTTCCAAAACAGTATTGGCGTGATGACCTTGATACAAGACATTGGTGTAGTAGTGGCACCAGTAGCTCCAGGGAGGTTCTCTTTTGTGAAACTTTTAAAGGTCCTTAGAAATCAGAATTACTTGAAAGACATCATTTTCATACTTATTTAAAGTAACGTAATAGTTCTAATATCGGTTCACCGCCATAACATCAGGTGATTCTATTGGTCAACCCTCACTTGATGGGCATCTGCATTATGGATGGTTACATAAACAACATAGGACATAGTTCTTTTCGTCTAGGAATCGTCATTACTTTCTGTAATGATGTAACGACGAGCACACAAAACAAGTTCTAAATCTATGAGTACAGTCAAGGAACATATTTTAACTCTCAGATCTCAAATTCCCAATTGAAGATCAATAAACGCTTGGCAAGACTTTGGTGCAACAGTAAAGCACTTGTTAGGACATTTGGATCCCGACCTGGTCAGAATGTAATGATGTAACGAGCCATGTGAGTGAAGTGAGATCCACCAGGGTCTGACATGATTACATACTGACTTTGAACTGCTTAGATCCTCTACTCAAAAGCTGCAATTACGACACGCAGGAAAATTGGAAGAGTTTATGTGTGCTTTGAGCAGCTGATGAACAGTTGATTTTGTGTCAACCGTTAACCCACTAGAAGCAATATTGCTATAATCATTGTTCAATGATGACTGCACGAGTGTGTTGCTGTTTGATAAGAGAATCACACATTTGAAGATCACAGAGGCAACATAACAGATAATAAAAAGACGCAATGACCTTTTAGGTTTTATATTGAGTATGTTCACGATAAGTTGGTTTTAGATAACATTACAAGGCTTTTACTCCTTCTTTATTGTTTATAGGATAGATGTATGGGTGGTGTCCAGCGGAGTGAAGAATGCTTTCCAACTTCTAAACTGACTGAACAATTTGTTGAAATATCAATGACTTCTGAAATATGTTATATCAGTTGCATCACCGCCAGTTTAAATGTGTAAGGGCTTCTAGAATTAAAGTGAAATCAGGAAAATATTATCTTATGTCTTATGTTGTCACTTTAAAGGAAAATCTGGTTAATTTAAGTTATCTTGTCTTTTCACAATACAATAAGTTTGTTCATCCATTTTCTGACAACATTTTGTTTAACTAGTAAAGCTGGTAAAACATATATTCAGCTCATTATTTTATAATGCATTACAATATCTTTAGAAATTTGATACTATCTTGTTTAAATGTCACTCTCTTTATTCAAACTATATTCCTTTGTTAGAGCTGAGGCATTCTCACCCCACGGCGGCGGATCAAGTCGAAATTTTTTGATACAGCCTCTGTTCTATGACGCCGAAATCTGTTGGTTCCGGCAGTTGTAATTTAATTTCTTTATCAAATGACAACGCTTCTCGCATGGAAAGGGTGGTTCTTATCACAATGCCTTTGCCATCAATTAGTAGCCAAAATGTTGATTTTAGAACAGCGTTGGTTATTGCACAACTCACTTTGATAGCCTCCAATCAGGCATCTCCCATTCAATCCCACAAACTCGACGTAATAGAACAGAGGCTGTATCAACATTTTATTACTTGATCTGCCTCTGTGGGGAGAGATTGGAGCTCAGGTGGTATTCGGCATCTTTTGTCTTTTAATGTGTCATATCATCATTGATTTCCTGCCAAATGTCTTTAAAGCATGTATATAAATGATGAGAGGAGACATTTTGACAAGATAAATGTGATATTTCAAATCATCAAATGTCTGCCTCTCCTCTGGTTCTTGTAACTAATGGAGTGAAGAGACAGAAACTTGTTAGGATGGTGTATGTGACGTCATAATCACTTCAACACAGAAGCACCTTCAGTCGGTATTTCCCGCGGGATTGCAAACGCAGACCACACAACAAGCTCGACATCCCCAATCAATTTAATTCGGTTTAAAATATGACTTTAGTGGATGCATCAGCTTTACACAAGGAGCAGGCTATCCCAAGCTCTCAAACAGAGAGATTGTCTCAACTAGCACTCGCTGACGAGTAAGATTAAGTTGGTGCTTGGCAGATCGGTCCTCACAAGGATACACATCATTTGCAGATAAGTTATGCTTTTTGTTCAGACCATCATATCCAACACTGCCAGTCAGTCGGAATGCCTACACATACCAGGCATAAGTAATGACTTTCTGATTATTGCTTGGTTCAAATGAGATTGAATGGGTAATGTATATCACACAGGCTGTTAGATAAAAGCAGATGTGTAATTGTATGGTTGTAGAACTTGTTTTAGGTACTGTCAAAGGAGTGAGAATTGTTTGTCTTAACCTGCACTTTGTTTTTGGCACAAAAGGAAGCATCGATATCATGACCAGTGTTATTTTTAACTCTTCTGAAGAACTGATAATTTCAGTAAATTCAGATGAATTATCAAAATAGTATGTGATTTTCAAAATTGAGAATTTAGGACTTTTTAAAAATGTAAAGACCACAAAAACAGCAATATTGGTAATATGATATTGGCCAATGGAGCTAATAATTATAAAGACTGTTACTGTTACCGGGTTGGTGTGATAATGCAGGGAGCAAGGTGTTCATCTTGAGTGTTGATGATGCATCGAATAGATTAGAAATTGAAAATTAAATGCGACCAACACATTACAATAGTTAATCTATCTTCTTCTAACAAGAGTGATGGATAGAGTATCTGTACATACAATGTTATTTATTATGATAATGATCTAGTGTATTACATCACTAATTATCATCACCATCTACGTCTGCATAACACATACCAGACAATTTTACAAAACTTCAGAAGTATATGTACAACATCGTTTGTCACGAGAGGAAAGTAATATGCCTCAATAAGGCCTTTATTTGATATTACGTTTTTCATGGTTATCACTGATTACGTCACGCTGTGCTACATAGAGATTGGTTTATCTCAGTCGCCCTGGGTTCTACATCCATTCAAACGAATCATCATGGGTAACAACACAGACGGTGTGTTATCGCCATAAATTCATAAAGCACTGTTTACTGTGAACACAATATAGACTGATTGCAAGATGAAGTTAACCACAAAGCACAATGGGTTAGTTGATAGGAACATGAGTGTGCAGGGTGAAGGAACAAAGGCTTTTGTTAGGTATTGTTGACATTTAAAAGTTGCCATCAACGTGAAGTTAACAATATCCTGTATTTCTCTTAATGCAATATAGTCTGATGCAAAGTCTATTACATCTATGACATACATTCTGATAAAGTTGCATGATATGAAACAAATCTTTGATAACTGGTACTAGATCAAACACACATGTTTTTTTTATTACAAGTTGAATGGTAGAACGCCAGTCAAGAGATGAGCATGTAAAGGAATTGATCTTACAACAGCTTCAGTCTGACGAGATAAGCAATTGTTACATTAAGCATCGACATCTACTCGAGTTCACAAACAGTACCTTTATAAAGTTAGTAACAAGCGACACCTCTTCACATAAATATGCCAGTGTATATTTGAATGTAATGTTCTTAATTTGATTTGATCTGATAAGATATATATAGAGAGAACCTTACCAAAGTGTCTGTTTACATCAAATATATAAATACGAGTTGATTAAAGTAACAAAACAAAATTTAAGATATATTTTCACTTTTATCCAAAAGTGATGATTTATTTGATAAAAAGGTGAGATTACATTTATCATACCAAATTTTCTACTCACATTCAAAGCACTAATGTTTCAATACTTCATATTGATTATCATACAAATCTAATAATTTACAAATAAGATAATCATGCAAAGTTTTCAAAGAGAAGTATGTTTCTTCTTTCTGCAATGTAGAACATTTAAGGTCCTGGGAGACAATGAAGCAGAAAAGCCTTGACGACCAAATCAAATACCAATTCAAAAGTATGAAAACTATGATCTATGTCCACATCAAAACTTCTCGAAATTCTATTGTCCATCCCTAAAGGGACAAGCTTCTGCAATAAACAGAGGTGACATAAAACAACGCATAAATGTCATCAATTAACCCTCTTCAGATGCTGTGATAAAAAATTATGAAAACATGAACCAAGTTATAAATCTATGACAAGTAGATTAACCACTGAATTGGAGATCAATAAACACTTGGCAACACGTGGGTGCATCAACACTTGTGAGAACATCTGGATCCCGAACTGGTCATAACATAACAATGTGTCGAGCCCTGTGAGTAAAAGGAGTTCCATCGGTTCGGGACATAATTACATACTGCCTTTGAACTGCTTACATTACCTACTCAAAGGGGAAAATTACAAGAGGAGTGAATATTTGATGAGTTTATATGTGGTTTGAGCAGCAGTTGATTTTGTGTCAACAGTAGTCCTCTTGAAGCTATATGGCTGTAATCTTTAATGATGACTGCATGGATGTGTTGTTGTTTGATAAGAGAATGATAGAATGTGTTGATGATCACAAAGACTTCCAAACTATTAATATTAATAACCATGTCATTTTATTATTTATATTGAGTAGGTTCACCCTGAGCTGGGATTCGATCTGGAACGTTACGAAGTGGTTACTCCTTCTTCATTGTAGTTTTGTAGATAGATGTTTGCTGATGGTTTCTAATTTCTAAATACAAGTTTTTTCATCATTTTTTGCAGTTTTATTGGATCACTTTAAACCTTTTAACAATATATATCAGACATACCTTTGCTGATGATATGGAATAACGTTATTCGTAGTTTTTCCTGTGTCTATGTTCAGCAATAAGATTTCCAAAGTAGTTGCAAAGGTGCTGGGAATATCCATTTTGCAGAACACAAATATGTTTTGTTTTAAAGGTAAATATACATAGCATAAAATAAATGATTGCTTTCGACTTGAGTGAGTTGAACGTGCACAATCACATGAACTGATGATCTTTTTCTCTCCATATAAAATTATCGCATGCATATTTAAATACCCTTAAGATATGTTATTGTCTCCTTAATATAAATTTTCAAAGAATGATACATGTGTAGTTCCTGTTTTTGGTAACATACATTGAGTTGGTCACTAACAGAAAGATTTGCAATTAAAAAATACATCTAGATAAAAATGTATGTTATTATGTGCTTTATTCATTGATTTAAACATATTTATTCACAATGAAAGGATTTGGTACAAGTTATCTAACTTAGGGAAACCCTCTCCTATGTACAGTGCTTACATGAAATTTTGAAAATCAATATATGAACAATAATATAAACAAAGAGAAAAGAAGAAGAATTATATAGAATGCAAACATTGAAAACACATTTTTCAGTTATCAAATCGTTTTGACTCGGAGATATACTTCTTTAAAAATATAAATGTTGTCATTGTAGGTTAGATCTGCGCTGCCATATAATATTAAATCTAAATTAACTGTTAAAACATATTCTTTTGACGTTTCGAACCATTACATGTGTTGTTCTGAATGTCTGTGTGTTTGTATGTAAGTATACCTGTCCTTCAAGTTCAACCTTTGCTGATTCATGACACGAAAACCACACGTGTTTTCTCATCCGTTTACTCTCGGAACTCCCGGGTTACAACACAAAAATTAGAGTTACCTCCCTTACGAGGCGATAGTGCTAGCTCTGTAGAACATGTTTGAAGCGCCAATAAAATATCTTGAATGACCTGTTCAAAGTTAAGAAACACTTTACATTATCTGCAATCCATTTCCCCCTCTTTGATATGAGCTATCTTGACACATCAAAAAAGAAATAAATCTATAAATGTAAGGAAATGATCCTATATTTACCAAACATATGTTGCTCATGAAAAATAAAATAATTAAAAAGTAAAATAAATATTACCATTTTAGGAAATTTCCCTATGAAAACAAAAACAAACAAATTTAGGCTATTTTTACTGAAAAATTGTGATAACTGTAATTCCTTCATTTTGGAATGTTATTCTAAAATTCCCTGAAAGGGAATATTACTCAAATGAGAAATTATAACTATAAATTTAGAACTTTCAATTTGTACTATAACTGTAAGAGTATCCAAAACTGAAAACAAAAACTTCACTGTGACTAGAAAAAGATTGTAAGTAAATATTTTTATCATTAAGCTATGAGCAAAAATAAACAATATTACCAGAAAGTAATAAGTAAATTATGCTTTGACTAGAAACAAAAGACTAGAAAGCTACAATTACTGCAATTTGCTATATAAAACCTATGAGTATAAATACTATTACTTTGTCAATTGTACTATTGACAGTTTTTTGGCTTTATGACTTCTTATTTACGACTACATGTCAGCATATTAAGAAAGTCAATCATTTTGCCCACATTCTAGTGGACACAGCCTTGTCACTGGACGAACGAACCGCCGCCCACCCATCAGGATCTCGACCACTCGAACGTGTCCATCAGCACCCGGAAATGTCTTCGTCACTCTACCCAGGGGCCACTCGCCTCGGGGTGTGTCAGGATTGACGACTAACACGACATCTCCCTCTCGAAAGTCCTTCTGCACGCGATACCACCTCTTCGTTGAGTTCAGTTGAGGCAGCCACTCTCTTAGCCACCTTCTCCAGACATGTTTCATGAGCTGCTGTACATGTCTCCATCTCTTTCTGGGGTGAAAGTGTTCATTTTCTTCAGTGTCAACTGCTGGTGCAAACTGTCCGCCAGCCTGCCCGTGAAGGAAATGATTCGGTGTCAGCGGGATGTCATCTCTTGGGTCTGAAGTCTGGTATGTCAGCGCTCTGCTACCAATAATGTTGTTCTCGCATAAGTCACTGCTCCATTTCCCCCTCCTTGATATGAGCTATCTTGACACATCAAAAAAGAAATAAATCTATAAATGTAAGGAAATGATCCTATATTTACCAAATATATGTTGCTCATGAAAAATAAAATAATTAAAAAGTAAAATAAATATTACCATTTTAGGAAATTTCCCTATGAAAACAAAAACAAACAAAATTAGGCTATTTTTACTGAAAAATTGTGATAACTGTAATTCCTTCATTTTGGAATGTTATTCTAAAATTCCCTGAAAGGGAATATTACTCAAATGAGAAATTATAACTATAAATTTAGAACTTTCAATTTGTACTATAACTGTAAGAGTATCCAAAACTGAAAACAAAAACTTCACTGTGACTAGAAAAAGACTGTAAGTAAATATTTTTATCATTAAGCTATGAGCAAAAATAAACAATATTACCAGAAAGTAATAAGTAAATTATGCTTTGACTAGAAACAAAAGACTAGAAAGCTACAATTACTGCAATTTGCTATATAAAACCTATGAGTATAAATACTATTACTTTGTCAATTGAACTATTGACAGTTTTTTGGCTTTATGACTTCTTATTTACGACTACATGTCAGCATATTAAGAAAGTCAATCATTTTGCCCACATTCTAGTGGACACAGCCTTGTCACTGGACGAACGAACCGCCGCCCACCCATCAGGATCTCGACCACTCGAACGTGTCCATCAGCACCCGGGAATGTCTTCGTCACTCTACCCAGGGGCCACTCGCCTCGGGGTGTGTCAGGATTGACGACTAACACGACATCTCCCTCTCAAAAGTCCTTCTGCACGCGATACCACCTCTTCGTTGAGTTCAGTTGAGGCAGCCACTCTCTTAGCCACCTTCTCCAGACATGTTTCATGAGCTGCTGTACATGTCTCCATCTCTTTCTGGGGTGAAAGTGTTCATTTTCTTCAGTGTCAACTGCTGGTGCAAACTGTCCGCCAGCCTGCCCGTGAAGGAAATGATTCGGTGTCAGCGGGATGTCATCTCTTGGGTCTGAAGTCTGGTATGTCAGCGCTCTGCTACCAATACTGTTGTTCTCGCATAAGTCACTGCTCCATATGCCGACTCTGAAGCATCGACGAAAGTGTGCAAATCTGTTTTTTCTGGAGTTTGACCTAGCTCACCTACTAGACACCTGGGCACTCTGAATGCTGTCAAAGTCTCTAAGTTCACTCAACCACTGTTCCACTCTGTCATGTAAGTCTCTGTCTAGGCTCTCATCCCAGTTTAGGCCAGCTAGCCACATGTCTTGCAGAATTATTTTTCCTCTTATAGTGAACGGTCCCAAAAAGCCCAAAGGATCGAAGAGTTTCGCCACTGTGCTGAGAAATCTGCGTTTCGTCCAATCTTCTTCCTCTGGTACCGATACTTTGAAGGAGAATTCATCTTCCTGGCTGGACCACATCACTCCACATTCACTGATGGGAGTTGGCCCTCAACAAGATTAATCTCATTGGCTCTATCTGTCTCCGGAACTTTCTCTAACAGCTTCAGTGAGTTGGATAACCATTTGCGTGCATGCATCCCTGCACTTTTCCATAACTCTGATAGTTGGCGATGCAAAAGTTTCATCATCGCTGACGCTGTCCATACAATCGTCCATGTAGGTGGATTTCAAGACTGTTTCTGCTGCCTTCGGAAATTGATCTTTGTTGTTTTCTGCATGTTGTTGTGTAACATACTGTGCTAGAAATGGAGATGCATTTACCCCAAACACTACTCGATTGAATTCATACTTGTCTGGTGGTCTATCTTCCTCCATGTTTCTCCACAAAAACCTGTGGAATGGTCTGTCTTCAGGCTTGAGTTCTATCCTTAGATACATTTCAGCTACATCACTGATGATTGCAACATTGTGTCTCCGAAACCGCAACAGTACATCAAACAGCTCTCTCTGTAGTTTTGGTCCTTGATTGATGAGACAATTTAATGAAATGCCTTGACTCTTTGCTGATGCGTCAAAAACTATTCTTGTCTTTGTCGTGGCTCTGTCCATGCGGAGTACTGGAAAGTGGGGCAGGTACCAACTTTCTTTGGGCTCTATTTCATCTGTCCTAACTTTCCTTATGTATCCTTTGTCCAGATAAGTTGATATTGTAGTTTGATATGCTTGTGCAGTGGTTGGGTCTTTAGTCAACCTTTTCTCTGTATTTGCTAGTCGCTTTAATGCCATTTCATAGGTGTCTGGGATGAAAGGCTTGTTTTTCTTCCAAGGAATTCCAATTTCATAGCCCTTTTCAGTTCTTGAAAAACTGTCTTGTGCTATTTGTAAGGCAGATTGATCATCAGGGTTGATAATTGGATTTTCTTCTGTAGTTCTGGATTCTTCTACTTCCCAAAACTTCTTCAGCAATGTGTTGACTTCTTCAACTTTATTCGTCCTCTCGATGCACACAAATGTTTTATGACTAAAGTTTGTATAGTCCATACTCTTGAATGACCTGTTCAAAGTTAAGAAACACTTTACATTATCTGCAATCCAACATGCCTTAAATCTGACCACAAAATATACACAAAGAACTTAATTAAGCACCCCCTTATTTTGAAAAATGAATTTGGGTGCTCTTGCAATATAAGGATTAATTTGATGTATTGACCACTCCAGATATAACAATTGCTTTGTTATTGACTATTTAATTGAACTAAACATCGCTAATGTGAAAAAATAATGAAAATATGAGAAAAACTGTCAGACAACTGAAATTTTGTCAAATATAACTATTGTCATAGGGGAAAAACTACACATTAAACTTTGGATGTTATGAATAAAAAATAACATTTCTGACATTTATACACAAACACCCTTTTTATCATGCATGATAAGAGGATAGCTGGACATTGCATTTTCAGTACTTATTTCATTAAAAATTGATAAAATGCCTACAATCTAATCATCTGAAAGTATATTTGAGATTCCTTGAGTTGAACTTGTTGATCAAACACTTCTCCTTCCTATAGATAAGCCATTATCTTTGACAGTGACCAATTAATGTTTTTGTGCAGTTTTCTTTAAATTTGATATTTGATAATTTTGTGATTTTGAAAGTTCATACTGCTTTAACGATTGACTTTTGCTATGGGGTTATTTACTAAAAAGTTATCAATTCACTCAAGGGAATGATAATAATCACAATGCTGCAAAACATATTGACTTTCATTTTCAATTTTAAGGGAACTTGGATTTTGACTAAAAAATACCAAGTTTTTGTAAAGCCAGTTATTCAGTGACAGTGAATCGTAAACCGTATGAAGTTTTCGTTTCCACGCTGCTAGATTATCGTTCTTTTAAAACATCCTTATTGCTTGCCTGTACATTTGTTTTGTTTATTATAAGCAGTGTTTTTCTGTTTGAAAATTTGGGGGTGCTTAATTAAGTTCTTTGTGTATACATTCCATAAATTAATGTTTGGAATTTTTATAAGATAAATTACATTTACACATTGGGTAGAGAACTGTTCTACCCGCAGTCAGGTTTGGGTGCAATGCTACACTGATTTTCAGTTCAGTACCACACATGGTTGCTAGTTCCAGCCGATGCTCACTGGTTTCACCGCAACGCATAGCCAAAATAGTGTCGGGCCTTTCTCCCTGCAATAATACTAGCAGCAGCGATATAAGTGAAATACTCTTGAAAGCGGCAATAAACCCAATTTCACCTCACCTAACATTTACACATTGGAGTATCTGCTAGGCCAATTTGGAATAAATGGCTCTTTAATTTGCTGTTGGAATATCTCCATTGGGTATGAATTACGTTTTATCTTCGTTTACCAAAAGAAAAATAAGGCGATGCTTTTGACTTCTTTGGGCATATTTGAGACTAGAAAGTCATTAGGGTGACACATTCTCTGATATGAATGATTAGAGAGATTATTCCAAAGTTGGGATGTTGATGGAAGAAATGATTGATTGTGCGAGAAAAAGATAAGGAGAGATCACGAACATTTCTAGGATTATGATTTGTCCTTGATACAACTGAGAGAGGCATAACGTCAAATAAGTAGGATGGAGCATTACCATAATTACCATACCATATTTTCGATATTCTTTATTCATTCATTCATTCATTTATTCATTCCATGAAATGATGCTTATAGTGTCTATTTTCTGATACATAAAACGAAATATATCGTAAAATATGAGTTCAATTAAAACTGTAAAAAACCTTTTTGTCTTTTTATCATTTAGAGTTTCACCTTATTTTTTATGAACTTAATCACGCCCATGGGCTTAAATTTGGTTTATTGTTCCGTTTTTAAATCCCATGGGCATAATAACGGGTGGGCTTCAATACGCACAGTTCCAGTTGTGTTCAGAGAAGAACAAGTAAATATGCTACTAGACAGGTCAAAAGTCATTACAAGGTGACATGATTGATATATCAGTCACGCCTAGTTTACATAAAGGGATAGCCAGTAACGCAATGACTTTACATCCTAATGGTCTGGCTATAAAACATGTCGCTGTTAATTCTTTATGGTTCATCCCATCACTTCAATCATAAAGCGTTGCTCAGCCTCTCTCACTGTACGGGCATTAAACAGACTCTCTTAGGCACACAGCATGTGTATTGCAATCAAATCTCATTGATTCCTAGATGTCAAGTAATAACCTGGCTACCCCTGATCCATGGACAGTTAGTATCAGGGGACACATACCCTCTATCAGCCTTAGGGGGGAAAATATGTTCTTTTCAGATCAAAGAGGGCTCCCGTAGCCGGTTGGTGAAAACGATACACTGGTCCTGGCGATACATTGGTCCTGGCGTAAATGTGATAGCAATAAGTAATCCACAGGGAAGGAAACATCAATTATTGAATAACTCGGTTGATGCGTTAGTGACTGTAGAATATCCAGTATATATGTATGTATTGCAGAAATTGTAGGCTGAATAAAAGGGATCAGGTTTCACATATCCTGTCACTCCTATGTTTGATTAACTGTTATGCTTTGTGTATGTCAACGTTGTGACCCTCCCTGTCATCCTAGTCAACAGTTCCAATTTAACATTATTATGAGTTGAATGTTTTAATTGATTGCAATTTCTTCAGAAAATATTTTATAGCCATAATGTATCCAATCATTTGTAAAATGATCTTATCTACACACGCTACACTAGATATGTTAGAAACAAATGTGGCTTCTTAACGAAGGAACATAAGGCCATTCTGATATATAAAAAACTGTGCATAAAATGAAAAGTATCTTTTTTGGTCTTCTTGTATTATACCATGCCATGCATTTATATCAGATAAAACGATTTTATAGAAGTATGGTAGTGTTTCACAAGTAACAATCAGCAAACATTTCGAGCGCTTAGGATAAGTATAGCCACACCCAAATGATTGTTACAACAGATGAGGGGCCTTAAAGGGGCAGTAGCACGTTTTAGGAGGAATATAAGGTGATGTCAGGAAAATCAAAATTAATGGTTCCAATTAAAAGACAATGTATTTAAACCCAATGGAGCAGTAATAATAAAAAATTTAACGTAAAGTTTAGCCATGTGATTCCTTTTTCTTACACAAACTGAATTAAAGGTGTTCACAAAAAATGGCCGCCAATGGATTTTATGTGAATCTTCATACTTTGTCCTCTGACTATGGATGATTGGCTTGTGTAATGAGATTGTTGACACTGTCAACATAATACATTAAGCATCAACTTACAATTATCAGTGAAAAAATTGAAACATAAAATTATCAAAAACCGTGCTACTGCCCCTTTAAAGTCCCAAGTCGAAATAAGATCTTCTGTCTGTCTGTCTATCAGTACTATCCTTTTGGAGGACATAATCCCTCCGGCCATTTAGGTCTTAAAAACTCTGTCCTAACATTGATGCTTTAATTGTGTATAATAAGTGGAGAACTGGCAACCATGACATCATTAACTATTGCTCGTAAAAAAATGTAATCTTTTTTGAGAAAGTGAAAACCATAATATATGTGAAAACCTTATGATACAGTCGTTTCAACAAAATATCAAGATTGTGATAAAATATGTTTCTTTTAGATATTTCTATATGCAGAGGAGCTTCTACTGTTCAATCTAACAAAAGAACACGACTATAATGACTCCTTTGTTGATTCATTGACTGGTCACAGATTTTTTTAAAATAAACCAAACCCTAAAATTGTAGTATTATTGCTGATGTCATCATACAAATGATTCACATTTTTTTACCTGTAGATGCTGATGTAATGACCTTTTGCATTTTGAGATTTTGTCAATTGTCAATGAGACATGTTATCACCTGCTATCTGGTACCAAAATAGAAGCTTCTTCATAACATTTTAAAATGATAAGCATTTCTCATATCATAGAATACTTTTTCAGCATACAACATTTATATAAATTAATGTGTATGTGCAATGACTTTCATAGTTTTTAAAGACGAAAAAGTTTCTATTTCAAAATAGTTATGATATATTTTATAGATGATGCCTCAAATGTTTGCTGTGAGTTAAAACTAGGTGTATAAGCAACTCCAGATTGTTGAGATTCGTATTCATCATCAGATGCCATACAGCAACCTATGATAAACATGAATGAAAATTTAGTCCCTTTTACTTCTCAGTTCAACAAAATGGAACACACACGTAAGGATGCAAAATCGTGAGTAGTTTTTGAATTGCAGGTTAATATCATATTATCGAAGACTTTTATAAAACATTGGGAAGAGTGTATTAACAAAAATAATGATTTGATGATTCTGAGTCTGAGAACGCTACAAGAAACAGGGTTTTGACAAAGACACTCCATCTAGTTACGTAAATATATTTACTACCTTCTACATTTACTATACTTCATATCAATAGACTAGCGGTCCAATCTGGGTATTTGGTATATTGTTTAAAAAGATTGTTCTCATTCATATATATCCCAGAAAGCCCTAAATATATCATATTATGCATATACACCTCAGCAAATGTACAAATAATAATCTTTTAAAGCAAAATAACAACAAGACATGCTGTAAATGTTCGGTGACATGAAAGATTAATATATTCAATCATTGAAGCAAATGATACAATATAAGATTAAACTGGCATCATTAATAAGTTGACAGAAAGGCATTTATGCTTTTTCTAAAATACGTAGCTGTAAATACACATGAACATTTAATGAGCCGCAGCATTTCGTCTAATGAGTAGACAATTAAACATTGCTCTATGGGTTGATGGCCTAGCTTATTTGTAGATAAAAAGTGACTTTGTAAACAAAATGAGATTAATTTCCAAGAACGTGAGATATCTAGTCAGCGACCACGTGTCTGCATCATGGCATTGTTTGACTCATGTACACGCACTTCACTGACAATACACATTCTTACACAAACATGACTTTATTGACAAATGATTTGTATCTTCAACTAAATCGATAGGGACATACAAGGCTGCCGGAACTCACTGATTTTTTCAACATAAAACTGAACCTTAAATCTACTGCCTGTGTGTATAGGGTAATTAGCAAGCAAATCTTTCAGGTGTTTATCAAGCCATTGTCGTACACAGACCAGGTATCATATTTAATCTAATTAGTTCAGGTTTCAGTATCGATAAAATGATGACATAAAGAGTTTCAAGTATAAATTCAACAACATCTTTTTCAAACTGTCATGTTCATTTGTAAAACATCTTGTGAAAGGTGCGAAGAAAGCATTATCCGTATCCAGGACTATTTTTCATGACATCTGTCCTTTGTCTCTAAGGAGCAATAGCATATTGTACCAACAGTAGTTTGATGTCTTGTAATGTAATCAACTGAGTTTTGTTATTCAAAATGCAAATAAAATGGGGAAAAAGTGGCGATACAGTTTTGATTAGTTTTGTCATCAATATAAAAGAAAGATACTGAAAGGCTTAATTAATTGAGACATAAAACTACCAAGCCTGTTTAGCTCCTCTTCAAGCATGTGTATGAATTAATGAAATCTATATAATAAAATTTTGCAAAATTCAGATTAGGAGCTTGATGAGCTTTTCACATCAAATGACCGAAGCACGTCATGGTACAATGGTCAAGGCAAACATCTTCAAAACATTTTAGGTGTAAACAAGTGAGACAAACAGCACTGTATTGCTACTGACAAGATGACCTGAGAGAACAAGGGGCCAAGCTGATGAAGTACTCTTATAACCAGGAGATGGATGTGACGATTGTCTAATTAGAATATCTGTTGTAGAAACCAGACAAGACACACTTACTTAGCTGGCAGCTCTGATTTTATTTTGGCAGCTTTTATTGTAAAGGTGTAAAAAGGTGTAAAAAGGTTGCAAATTCATAAACGCACATGTAACTTCACCATAATTCAAAACCTCAACTTCCAAAATGCCAAACCAAGAAGAACAGTTAAATGCACAGCTATTTATGAAAAATCAGAGAAAAGATAAAGAGGCTCACATCAAACATTAAAACAATCAAAACATTGTTGACATTTTGTGATTACTTGATATTTTCTGGAACCAAAAGATTTCAGATTCTGTTTTGGTATGGAATATTCATCTTCAGAATGATTATGCAGCTCAAACACTAACATATCATACGATTTCTTAACGTATCACATATTTTCAGCCAATCACTCTAAATTCTTTTTTCATGAAAATAAGTCAAAATTCGTAAAGAGAAATTTAATTTCGTCTTAAATAACCTCATCTTCCTTTTTATAGTTATATTTGTTGTTTTATTATTGTAATAGAGTATGGTAATGTAATACATATCAATTCTATCTTGTTCCGTAAATAAAATTTAACCAGAATTTCATGTCTAAGTACATACTTTGTCGAAGATAATGATAGACAAATTTAGCGATCAGAGTTTCATGCATTTTTGAAACATTTGAAAGTATTTGGCTGTATATTTCTCTGTTTTGAGATTGTTGTTGACTAATCTGAGGTGACACTTCGAATTAAACTGGAATAATTCCATCAACATGTTGATGTGTTATATCTAGCAAGCGACTTGGTGTGAGTGCAAGCGACTATCTCGTCAGATCAATTTGAGCAGTAAGCCTCGAATTTGGATGAGGAATATATGTGAGAAAGTAACAAAACTCAACTTTTATAACACGATCTTGTACCTCTCAGTAAACTAGATATAAACTTTACTTAACAACGAGGTCGTTTGAGCCAAAAATGGAACATGTTGGAATTCAAAAGTTTGAATTCAATCACTCATGATTGTAAGTAGTCCCATGCATTCCACATCACCTTACTTTACACACTAGCGAGAACCAGTTTTGTTCTTAAATATTTGAATAGCTTTTAGAAGTTAGTATGCATTTGAAAAACCAGATATCTATTTCGAAATTCATTGGTCATTGTTACAAATTCAAATATTTGCATATTACCATCATATATATATATACATATCTGTATCACATGGAAAATATCACTGATAACTCGTATCAGATCAAATAGATAATCAAGAGATTTTAGCATCTAGATATATTGAGCTTACAATGGAATCAATCGGACGAGATATATATCGGGACTAACAATAAGCATCGACATCTACTTGAGTCCACATATCTTCACTTTCAAATCAGCACCTCTCAAGTTGATATCAGTCATCCCATTGACAATGGTGTGGATGTCGAGGCTAAGTACACCTGGAATGCTGTGTTTGCAATTTCGATGTGATGTGCTGGAATGTTGTATTCTCAAGCAAGAGGTAAAACCAGTTTCTGCCAAAACATATCCATTGAGTAGGATATGGTGTCCTCAATCATGATTGTAAACCTCTTTGCTTAAGTGACTAACACATGTACAGTGTTATCGTGACAGGGAGGTTCTCTTTTGTGAAACTTTTAAAAGTCCTGAGAAATAAGAATCACTTGAAAGATATCATTCACATACTAATTTAAAGTTACGTAATAGTTCTAGATATTAGTTCACAGCCATAACTTCAGCTGCAGATAATTATATTGGTCAACCCTCACGGGATGGGCATCATGACATAAAACAACATAGGACATAGGTCTTGTTGTCTAAAAATCGTCATTATTTTCTGTGATGATGTAAAGATGAGCACACAAAATAAGTTATCAATCAATGAGTACAGTCAAGTAACATATTTCAACTCTCAGATCTCAAATTTCCATTTGAGGATCAGTAAACGCTTGGCAAGACTTGGGTGCAACAGTAAAGCACTTATCTTGAACCCGACCTGATCTTAAGGTAATGAGGTGACGAGCCCTGTGAGTGAAGGGAGATCCACAGGTTCAGGGCATGATTACATACTGACTTTGAACTGCTAAGATCTTCTACTCAAAAGCTGCAATTACGACACGCAAGAAAATTGGAAGAGTTTATGTGTGGTTTGAGCAGCTGATAAACAGTTGATTTTGTGTCAACCTGCAATCCACTTGAAGCAATATTGCTATAATCATTGTTCAATGATGACTGCACGAGTGTGCTGCTGTTTGATAAGAGAATCCAATGACTTGAAGATCACAGAGACAACATAACAGATAATTAAAAGACGCAATTATATTGAGTATGTTCACGATGAGTTGGTGTTAGATAACATTACAAGGCTTTTACTCCTTCTTTATTGTTTATAGGATAGATGTATGGGTGGTGTCCATCATAGTGAAGAATGACTATACAATTTGTTGAAATATCGATGACTTTTGAAATATGTTATCACCGCCGGCATATACTTGTAAGGGCTTCTAGAATTAAAGTGAAATCAGGAAAATATTATCTCATGTTGTCACTTTGAAGAAAAATCTGGTTTCTTTAAGTCATCTTGTCTTTTCACATTTACAATACAATAAGTTTGTTCATCCATTTTCTGACAAAATTTTTGTTTAACTAGTAAAGCTAGTAACACATATTTTCAGCTCATTATTTGATAATGCAATACAATATCTTTATAAATTTGATACTATCTTGTTTAAATGTCACTCTCTTTATTCAAACTATAATCATTTGTTAGAGCTAAGGCATTTTCTCCCCACGGAGGCAGATCAAGTCAAGAAATGTTGATACAGCCTCTGTTCTATTATGCCGAAATCCGTGGGTTCCGGCAGTTCCATTTGAATAATCAAATGACAACGCTTCTTGCATTGAAATGGTGGTTCACATCACAATGCCAAAAGTAGCCAAAATTATAATTTTTGAACAGCGTCGCTGATTACACAACTTACTCTGATTGCCTCCAATCAGGCACCTACCATTCAATTCCACAAACTCGGCGTAATAGAACAGAGGCTGTATCAACATTTAATGACTTGATCTGCTTCTGTGGGGATAGAATGGAGCTCAGGTGGTATTCGGCATCCTTTGTCTTGTAATCAGTTGTACCCTTATTGATTTCCTGCCAAATGTCTTGAAGCATATATATCTATGATGGGAGAGCTTTCAACAAGCAAAATGTGATATTTCAAATCATCAAATGTCTGCCTTTACTCTTGTAACTAATGGATTGCAGAGACAGAAACTTGTAAGGATGGTGTTTGTGACGTCACAATCACTTCAACACAGAAGCTCCTTCAGTCGGTATTTCCCGCGGGATTTCAAATACAGAGCACAAGCTCGACATCTCAAATCAATTTAATTTGGTTTAAAACATGACTTTAGTGGATGTATCTGCTTTACACTAGGAGCAGTCTATCCTAAGCTCTCAAACAGAGAGATTATCTCAACTAGCACTCGCTGACTATAAGATTAAGTTAGTGTTTGGCAATCGGTCCTCATAAGGATACACGTCATTTGCAGATAAGTCATACTTTTTGTTCAGACCATGATATCCAACACTGTCAATCAGTTCTAATGGCTACACATACCAGGCATAAGAACTGACTTTCTGATTATTGCTTGGTTCAAATGAGATTGATTGGGTAATGTATATCACAAAGGCTGTTAGATAAAAACAGATGTGTAATTGTACGGTTGTAGAACTTGTTTTAGGTACTGTCAAAGGAGTGAGAATGGTTTGTCTAAACCTACACTTTGTTTTTGGCACAAATGGAAGCATCGATACCATGACCAGTGTTATTTTTAACTGTTTTGAAGAACTGATAATTTCAGTAAATTCAGATGAATTATCAAAATAGTATGTGATTTTCAAAATTAAGAATTAAGGACTTTTTAAATATGTAAAGAGCATAAAAACAGCAATATCGGTAATATGATATTGGCCAATGGAGCTCATAATTATAAAGACTGATACTGTTACCGGGTCAGTGTGATAATGCAGGGAGCAAGGTGTTCATCTTGAGTGTTGATGATGCATCGAATAGATTAGAAATTGAAAATTAAACGCAACCAACACATTACAATAGTTAATCTATTTTCTTCTAATAGGAGTGATGTATAGAATATCTGTACATACAATGTTATATATTATGATAATGAACTAGTGTATTACATCACTAATTATTATCACCATCTACGTCTGCAATCACACATACAAGAAATTTTACAAAATTTTAGAAGTACATGTACTACATCGTTTGTCACGAAAGGAAAGTTAAATGCCTCAAAAAGGCCTTTATTAGATATTACGTTTTTCATGTTTATCACTGACTACGTTGCTACATAGAGATTAGTTGATCTTAGTCGCCTGGGTTCAACATCCATACAAACGATTCATCATATGGGTTACAACACAGACGGTGTGTTATCGCCATAAATTCATAAAGCATTGTTCACTGTTCACACATTAAATAGTGCAGCTGATTGCAAGATGAAGTAAACCACAAAGCACAATGGGTTAGTTGATAGGAACCTGAGTGTGAAGGGTGAAGGAACAAAGGGTTTTGTTAGGTATTGTTGACATTTAAAAAGTGCCATCAACGAGAAGGTATCAAATTCCCGTATTTCTCTTAATGCAATATAGTCTGATGCAAAGTTAAATACATCTGCTGCATAATATGAAAAAATCATGTACTAGATCAAACATACAGATATATTTATATCACAAGTTGAATGGTAGAACGCCAGTCAAGAGATGAGCATGTAAAGGAATTGATCTTACAACAGCTACAATTCAGTCAGACGAGATAAGCAATTGTTACAATAAGCACCGACATCTACTCGAGTTCACATACAGTACCTTTATAAAGTTAGTAACAAGCGACACCTCTTCACATAAATATGCCAGTGTATATTTGAATGTAATGTACTTAATTTGATTTTATCTAATGAGATATATATAGAGAGAATCTTACCAAAGTGTCTGTTTACATCAAATATATAAATACGAGTTGATTAAAGTAACAAAACAAAATCTAAGATATATTTTCACTTTTATCCAAGAGTGCTCATTTATTTGATAAAGAGGTGAGATTTCATTTATCATACCAAATTTCTGCTAACACCCAAAGCACTAATTTTTCAATACTTCATGTTGATTATCATACAAATTTAAGAATTTACAAATAAGATAATCATGCAAAGTTTCCCAAAGAGAAGTTTTTTTCTTCTTTCTGCAATGTAGAAACTTTAAGGTCCTGAGAGACATGAACAATGAAGCAGAAAAGCCTTGACGACCAAATCAAATACCAATTCAAATGTATGAAATAGTTTAAATTCTGATCTACGTCCACGTCAAAACTTCTGGAAATTCTATTGTCCGTCCCTAAAGGGACAAGCTTCTGCAATAAACAGAGGTGACATAAAACAAGTCATACATTTCTTCTATAAGCCCTCTTCAGATTCTGTGATAGAAAATGATGAAAACACGAACCAAGTTATAAATCTATGACAAGTAAAGTAACCACTGAATTGAAGATCAATAAACACTTGGCAACACTTGGGTGCTTCAACATTTGTCAGAACATCTGGATCCCGAACTGATCATAACATAACAATGTGACGAGCCCTTTGAGTAAAAGGAGTTCCATCGGTTCGGGACAAAATTACATACTGCCTTTGAACTGGTTACATTACCTACTCAAAGGGGAAAATTACAAGAGGAGTGAATATTTGATGAGTTTGAGCAGCAGTTGATTTTGTGTCAACCTGTAGTCCATTTGAAGCTATATTGCTGTAATGATGACTGCCTGGATGTGTTGTTGTTTGATAAGAGGATGATAAAATGTTTTGAAGATCACAAAGACAACAAAACAATTAATATTAATAACCATGTCCTTTTATGATTTAAATTGAGTAAGTTCACTCTGAGCTGGGATTCGATCTGGAAACGTTACGAAGTGGTTACTCCTTCTTCATTGTATTTTTGTAGATAGATGTTTGCTGATGGTTTCTAATTTCTAAATACAAGTTTTTTCATAAATCTTTGCACTTTTATTGGATCACTTTAAACAAGATATATCAGACATAACTTTGCTGACGTGGAATAATGTTATTCGTAGTTTTTCCTGTATCGATGTTCAGCAATAAGATTTCCAAAGTAGTTATCAAAATTTCATTAATTATCAACTGCTTGGAATATCCATTTTGCAGAACACAAATATGTTTTGTTTTAAAGGTAAATATACATAGCATAAAATAAATGATTGCTTTCGACTTGAGTGAGTTGAACGTGCACAATCACATGAAGTGATGATCTTTTTCTCTCCATATAAAATGATCGCACGCATATTTGAATACCCTTAAAGAGACACAGAGTATGTTGATAGGATCACATATGTCAAATTTTGAAATCGATGTTATTACATCGGGAACCACTAACTGTTACTAAAAATAACAAGTTATATGTAAATCAGTACAATAGAGCGAAAATACGGCCATTCAAAGTCGGGATTTAGATCGAAAACCTGACAATGTGGCTTGAGTGGCGCGGGCAAATTCGCCAAACATAATTTTGAAACCTTGTCGTAAACTGACAGGAAGATATATTCTATTCGAAAGTGTTTATTAGGTATTGTAACTTATAGGTAGATTAATTGGATGCATAGTTTCGAATATTAAACTTATTTGAGATGTTTTCTTGATTTATGCATAAATGAATATATTTACAAGTTCATTGATAAGATATGAACTTTAGCATATTATATATTTTGTATCAAAACCAAATAAAATTTTAAGAAAGATACTCTGTGTCACTTTTAGATATGTTATTGTCTCCTTAATTTAAATTTTCAAAGAAATATACTTGTGTAGTTCCTGTTTTTGGTAAAATACATTGAGTTGGTCACTAACAGAAAGATATGCAATTTGCAATTAAACAATACGTCTATGTAAGAATGTCTGTTATGATATGCTTCATTCATTGATTTAAACATGTTTATTCACACTGAAAGGATTTAGTACAAGTTATCTAACTTAGTAAAACCTTCTCCTATGTACAATGCTTACATGAAATGTTGAAAAGCAATATATGAACAATAATATATACAAAGAGAAAAGAAGATGAATTATATAGAATACAAACATTGAAAAGCAAGGACAAAAGTAACATTTTCTTTCAGTTATCAAATCGTTTTGACTCGGAGATATACTTCTTTAAAAATATTGATGTTGTCATTGTAGGTTAGAGCTGCGCTGCCATATAATATTAAATCTAAATTAACTGTTAAAACATCTTCTTTTGATGTTTCGAACCATTACATGCCTTAAATCTGAAAACAAAATACATTCTATAAAATAATGTTTGTAATTTTTATAAATAAATTACATTTACACATTGAGTTTCTGCTAGGCCAATTTGGAATTAATGGCTCTTTAATTTGCTGTTGGAATATCTCCATAAGGTATGAATTACGTTTTATCTTCGTTTACCAAAAAAGAATAAGGCGGTGCTTTGGACTTCTTTGGGAATATTTGAGACTAAAAAGTCATTAGGGTGACACATTCTCTGATATGATTAGAGAGATTATTCCAAAGTTGGGATGTTGATGGAAGAAATGATTGATGGTAAAGCTTTGTGCGAGAAAAAGATAAGGAGAGATCACTGACATTTCTAGGATTATGATTTGTCCTTGATACAACTGAGAAAGGCATAAGGTCACATAAGTAGGATGGAGCATTACCATAATATATTTTATAAAATAGGGTTAATTTTCGAAATTCTTTATTCATTCATTCATTCATTCCATGAAATGATGCTTATAGTGTCTATTTTCTGATACATAAAACGAAATATATCGTAAAATATGAGTTCAATTAAAACTGTAAAAACCTTTTTGCCTTTTTATCATTTAGAGTTTCACTTTATTTTTTATGAACTTAATCACGCCCATGGTCTTAAATTTGGTTTATTGTTCCGTTTTTAATCCCATGGGCGTAATAACGGGTGGGCTTCAATACGTACAGTTCCAGTAGTGTTCAGAGAAGAACAAGTAAATATGGCACTAGACAGGTCAAAAGTCATTACAAGGTGACATGATTGATATATCAGTCACGCCTAGTTTACATGAAGGGATAGCCAGTAACGCAATGACTTTACATTATATCCTAATGGTTGGCTATAAAACATGTCGCTGTTAACTCTTTATTGTTCATCCCATCACTTCAATCATAAAGCGTTGCTCAGCCTCTCTCACTGTACGGGCATTAAACAGACTCTCTCAGGCACACAGCATGTGTATTGCAATCAAATCTCATTGATTCCTAGATGTCAAGTATAACATGGCTACCCCTGATCCATGGACAGTTAGTATCAGGGGACACATACCCTCTATCAGCCTTAGGAGGGAAATATGTTCTTTTCAGATCAAAGAGGGCTCCCGTAGCCAGTTGGTGAAAACGATACACTGGTCCTGGCGATACATTGGTCCTGGCGTAAATGTGATAGCAATAAGTAATCCATAGGGAAGGAAACATTAATTATTGAATAACTCGGTTGATGCGTTAGTGACTGTAGAATATCCAGAATATATGTATGTATTGCAGAAATTGTAGGCTGAATAAAAGGGACCAGGTTTCACATATCCTGTCACTCCTATGTTTGATTAACTGTTATGCTTTGTGTATGTCAACGTTGTGACCCTCCCTGTCATCCTAGTCAACAGTTCCAATTTAACAGCATTATGAGTTGAATATTTTAATTGATTGCAATTTCTTCAGAAAATATGTAATAGCCATAATGTATCCAACCATTTGTAAAATGATCTTATCTACACACGCTACACTAGATATGTTAGAAACAAATGTGGCTTCTTAACGAAGGAACATAAGGCCATTCTGATATATGTAAAACTGTGCATAAAAGTATCTTTTTTGGTTTTCTTGTATTATACCATGCCATGCATTTATATCAGATAAAACGAATTTATAGAAGTATGGTAGTGTTTCACAAGTAACAATCAGCAAACATTTCGATAGCTTAGGATAAGTATAGCCACACCCAAATGATTGTTACAACAGATGAGGGGCCTTAAAGTCCCAAGTCGAAATAAAGATCTTCTGTCTGTCTGTCTATCAGTCCTATCCTTATGGAGGACATAATCCCTCCGGTCATTTAGGTCTTAAAAATTCTGTCCTAACATTGATGCTTGCATTGTGTATAATAAGTGGAGAACTGGCAACTATGACATCATTAACTATTGCTCGTAAAAAAATGTAATCTTTTTTGAGAAAGCGAAAACCATAACATATGTGAAAACCTTATGATACAGTCATTTCAACAAAATATCAAGTTTTTTCTGCAATTCAGATATTTCTATTTGCAAAGGAGCTTCTACTGTTCAATCTTACAAAAGAACATGACTATAATGACTCCTTTATTGATTCATTGACTGGTCACAGACTCAAGAATTTTTTTTTTTAAATAAACCAAACCCTGAAATTGTAGTATTATTGTCAGATTTTATCTGCTGATGTCAATCTTGATGTGAAGTCATCATACAAATGATTCACATTTTTTTACCTGTAGATGCTGATGTAATGACCTTTTGCATTTTGAGATTTTGTCAATTGTCAATGAGACATGTTATCACCCGCTATCTGGTACCAAAATAGAAGCTCTCACATTGGTGAGAACCAGTTTTGTTCCTAAATATTCGAATAGCTTTTAGAAGTGGTATGCATTTGAAAAACAAGATATCTATTTCGAAATTCATCGGACATTTGTTACCAATTCAAATATTTGCATATTACCATCATCTATATATATATATGTATCACAAGGAAAATATCACTGATAACTAGTATCAGATCAACCATTTAGAAGTTTTTAAATCACAAGTGGAATGCTAAATAGCTAGTCAAGAGAACGGTATCAATCAGACGAGATATATATCGGGACTAACAATAAGCATCCACATCTACTTGAGTCCACATATCAATCGGCACCTCTCAAGTTGATGTCAGTAATCCCATCGACAGATTTATTGATTGATAGAATAGTTCCCTATATGGCAGCACAATCGTGTAGATGTCGAGGCTAAGTGAACCTTGAATGCTGTGTTTGCAATTTGGATGTGATGTGCTGGAATGTTGAATTCTCAAGCAAGAGTTAAAACCAGTTTCTGTCAAAAATATATAAATGCAGTTGAGTAGAATATGATGTCCTCAATCATCATAGTGAACCTCTTTTCTTAAGTGACTAACACATGTATAGTGTTATTGTGACGTTATGTACTTAATTTTGAATTTCTATGATAAGTGATATGAATGAATACAAAGACAATGATTACCATATTACAAAATGAGTTGATAATCATGTGAAGCTTTCAAAACAGTATCGGCGTGACAACCTTGATACAAGACATTTGTGTAGTGGTGGCACCAGCAGCTCCAGGGAGGTTCACTTTTGTGAAACTTTTAAAAGTCCTTAGAAATCAGAATTACTTGAAAGACATCATTTACAAACTTATTTAAAGTAACGTAATAGTTCTAATATCGGTTCACCGCCATAACATCAGGTGATTCTATTGGTCAACCCTCACTTGATGGGCATCTGCATTATGGATGGTGACATAAACAACATAGGATATAGTTCTTTTCGTCTAAGAATCGTCATTACTTTCTGTAATGATGTAACGACGAGCACACAAAACAAGTTATAAATCTATGAGTACAGTCAAGGAACATATTTTAACTCTCAGATCTCAAATTCCCAATTGAAGATCAACAAACGCTTGGCAAGACTTGGGTGCATCACTAAAGCACTTGTTATGACATTTAGATCCCGACCTGGTCATAATGTAACGATGTGACGAGCCCTGTGAGTGAAGGGAGATCCACAGGCTCTGACATGATTACATATTGACTTTGAACTGGTTAGATCTTCTACTCAAAAGCTGCAATTAGGACGGGCGAGAAAATTGGAAGAGTTTATGTGTGGTTTGAGCAGCTGATAAACAGTTGATTGTGTGTCAACCTTTAACCCAATAGAAGCAATATTGCTATAATCATTGTTCAGTGATAACTGCACAAGTGTGTTGCTGTTTGATAAGAGAATCCGATATTTTGAAGGTCACAGAGACAACATTACAGATAATTAAAAGACGCAATGACCTTTTTAGATTTTGTATTGAGAATGTGCACCATAAGTTGGTATTACATAACATTGCAAGGCTTTTACTCCTTCTTTATTGTCTATAGGTTAGATATTTGAAGATGGGTAGATTTGATTTTCTTAATGCATACATGTTCGCAGCTTCGTTTGATCACTTTGAGCCATATAGCAAGAGACACCAGTAAATAAATTCCTGATGTGTATTACATATGCGTATGTTACCTGTGCCTATGCTAACAAAAGACAAGATAAAAATAATGCCACATTTATATTTGGCAGGTCATAAGTCATAACAAGGTCACGAAATGGATACATCAGTCAAGAATAGTTTACTTGAATAATGCATGTTGCAAATAAAAAACATATACTCACACATTTGGAGTTCCAGATTAAGATATTTATATTATTTATATTAAGATCATGGAAGAGACATCTTACAGCTCAATGCATTGAGACATCAATGCTTGTGCTTATACTACGTGAATTTAACACACTGGTATTGATTATGAATTTTTAGCAACGTTTTGGGAAAAGAAAACATAACGTAAGTTATTATGAACAGGTGTCTTTACACGATAAAATTGACTCTTTATGATAGAGTTTTAAATTATTTGAAACAACAATGTTACTGCATTTTGAATTGCAGTTGATTTATTTGTCTGTTGTGTTTTTGTCATTATTGATACATGTATATATGTCACGCTCTTAGAGCTTGTCCCAGAGTGATGTGGATTGAGCGCAATATAACTATCCTTATCATTATTACTATGATTATATTCCAATCAGTGTTCAATTTGAAAAGTGTCAAGAAAATCCCCTTGGTAAATACATTTTAAAGAACTTAAATAAAGGAGGCAGATGCTCTAAATGGTTTTTATGGGTGGTGTGCATCGGAGTGAAGAATACTTTCCAACTTCTTAACTGACTGAACAATTTGTTTACATATCAATGACTTTTTAAATATGATATATCGGTTGCATCACCACCAGCATATATTTGTAAGGGATTCTACAATTTAAGTGAAATCAGGAAAATATTATCTTATGTTGTCACTTTGAAGGAAAATCTGGTTACTTTAAGTCATCTTGTCTTTTTACAATACAATAAGTTTGTTCATAAATTTTCTGACAAAATTTTGTTTAACTAGTAAAGCTAGTAAAACATATTCAGCTCATTATTTTATAATGCATTATAATATCTTTAGAATTTTGATACTATCCTGTTTAAATGTCACTCTCTTTATTCAAACTATATTCTTTTGTTAGAGCTCAGGCATTCTCTCCCCACACAGGCAGATCAAGTCAAGAAATGTTGATACAGCTTTGGTTCCGGCAGTTCTTCAAATGACAACGCTTCTTGCATGGAAATGGTGGTTCATATAACAATGCCATAAGTAGCCAAAATGATTTAAAAACAGCGTCGCTAATTGCACAACTAACTCTGATTGCCTCCAATCAGGCATCTCCCATTCAATCCCACAAACTCGGTGTAATAGAACAGAGGATGTATCAACACTTCATGACTTGATCTTCTTCTGTGGGGAGAGAATGGAGCTCAGGTGATATTCGGCATCCTTTGTCTTTTAATGTCTCGTATCATCATTGATTTCCTGCCAAATGTCTTTAAAGCATGTATATAAATTATGAGAGGAGACATTTCGACAAGAAAAAAGTGATATTTCAAATCACCAAATGTCTGCCTTTACTCTGGTTCTTGTAACTAATCGAGTGCAGAGACAGAAACTTGTTAGGATGGTGTTTGTGACGTCACAATCACTTCAACACAGAAGCACCTTCAGTTGGTATATCCCGCTGGATTGCAAACGCAGACCACACAACAAGCTCGACATCCCCAATCAATTTAATTCGGTTTAAAATATGACTTTAGTGGATGTATCTGCTTTACACTTGGAGCAGGCTACCCCAAGCTCTGAAACACAGAGACTATCTCAACTAGCACTCGCTGACGAGTAAGATTAAGTTAGTGTTTGGCAGATCGGTCCTCATAAGGATGCACGTCATTTGCAGATAAGTCATGCTTTTTGTTCAGACCATGATATCCAACACTGGCAATCAGTCCTAATGGCTACACATACCAGGCATAAGAACTGACTTTCTGATTATTGCTTGGTTCAAATGAGATTGAATGGGTAATGTATATCACAAAGGCTGTTTGATAAAAGCAGATGTGTAATTGTATGGTTATAGAACTTGTTTTAGGTACTGTCAAAGGAGTGAGAATGGTTTGCCTAAACCTACACTTTGTTTTTGGCACAAAAAGAAGCATCGATATCATGACCAGTGTTATTTTTAACTCTTCCGAAGAACTGATAATTTCAGTAAATTCAGATGAATTATCAAAATAGTATGACATTGTGATTTTCAAAATTGAGAATTTAGGACTTTTTACATATGTAAAGACCACAAAAACAGCAATATCGGTAATAGGATATTGGCCAAAGGAGCTAATAATTATAAAGACTGTTACTGTTACCCTGTCGGTGTGATAATGCAGGGAGCAAGGTGTTCATCTTGAGTGTTGATGATGCATCGAATAGATTAGAAATTGAAAATTAAATGCGACCAACACATAACAATAGTTAATCTTATCTTCTTCTAACAGGAGTGATGGATAGAATATCTGTACATACAATGTTATATATTATGATAATGACCTAGTGTAATACATCACTAATAATCAGCACCATCTACGTCTGCAATAACACATACCAGACAATTTTACAAAACTTCAGAAGTACATGTACAACATCGTTTGTCACGAGAGGAAAGTTAAATGCCTCAATAGGACCTTTATTTGATATTACGTTTTTCATGTTTATCACTGGTTACGTCACGCTGTGCTACATATAGATTGGTTTATCTTAGCCGCCCTGGGTTCAACATCCATACAAACGAATCATCATATGGGTTACAACACAGGCGGTGTCTTATCGCCGTAAATTCATAAAGCATTGTTCACTGTTCACACGTTTAAGACTGACTGCAAGAGGAAATTAACCACAAAGCACAATGGGTTAGGTGATAGGAACATGAGTGTGCAGAGTGAAGGAACAAAGGGTTTTGTTAGGTATTGTTGACATTTATATGGTGCCATCAACACGAAGTTAATAAATTCCTGTATTTCTCTTAATGCAATATAGTCTGATGCAAAGTTAATTACATCTATGACATACATTCTGATAAAGTTGCATGATATGACACAAATCATCGATTACTGGTAATAGATCAAACATACAGATATATTTATATCACAAGTTGAATGGTAGAACGCCAGTCAAGAGATGAGCATGTAAAGGAATTGATCTTACAACAGCTTCAGTCAGACGAGATAAGCAATTGTTACAATAAGCACCGACATCTACTCGAGTTCACAAACAGTTCCTTTAGTAACAAGCGACACCTCTTCACATAAGTATGCCAGTGTATATTTGAATGTAATGTACTTAATTTGATTTTATCTGATAAGATATATATAGAGAGAACCTTACCAACGTGTCTGTTTACATCAAATATATAAATACGAGTTGATTAAAGTAACAGAACAAAATCTAAGATATATTTTCACTTTTATCCACGAGTGATGATTTATTTGATAAAAAGGTATGATTACATTTATCATACCAAATTTTCTACTCACATCCAAAGCACTAATGTTTCAATACTACATATTGATTATCATACAAATCTAATAATGTTCAAATAAGATAATCATGAAAAGTTCCCCAAAGAGAAGAATGTTTCTTCTTTCTGCAATGTAGAACATTTAAGGTCCTGGGAGACAATGAAGCAGAAAAGCCTTGACAACCAAATCAAATACCAATTCAAAAGTATGAAAACTCTGATCTACGTCCACATCAAAACTTCTGGAAATTCTATTGTCCGTCTCTAAAGGGACAAGCTTCTGCAATAAACAGAGGTGACATAGAACAACACATAAATTTAATCTATTAACCCTCTTCAGATTCCGTGATGAAAAATGATGAAAACACGAACCGAGTTATAAATCTGTGACAAGAAAAGTAACCACTGATTTGGAGATCAATAAACACTTGGCAACACTTGGGTGCATCAACACTTGTGAGAACATCTGGATCCCGAACTGATCATAACATAACAATGTGACGAGCCCTGTGAGTAAAAGGAGTTCCATCGGTTCGGGACATAATTACATACTGCCTTTGAACTGCTTACATTACCTACTCAAAGGGGAAAATTACAAGAGGAGTGAATATTTGATGAGTTTATATGTGGTTTGAGCAGCAGTTGATTTTGTGTCAACCTGTAGTCCTCTTGAAGCTATATGGCTGTAATCTTTAATGATGACTGCATGGATGTGTTGTTGTTTGATAAGAGAATGATAGAATGTGTTGATGATCACAAAGACTTCCAAACTATTAATATTAATAACCATGTCATTTTATTATTTAAATTGAGTAGGTTCACCCTGAGCTGGGATTCGATCTGGAAACGTTACGAAGTGGTTACTCCTTCTTCATTGTAGTTTTGTAGATAGATGTTTGCTGATGGTTTCTAATTTCTAAATACAAGTTTTTTCATCATTTTTTGCAGTTTTATTGGATCACTTTAAACCTTTTAACAATATATATCAGACATACCTTTGCTGATGATATGGAATAACGTTATTCGTAGTTTTTCCTGTGTCTATGTTCAGCAATAAGATTTCCAAAGTAGTTGCAAAGGTGCTGGGAATATCCATTTTGCAGAACACAAATATGTTTTGTTTAAAAGGTAAATATACATAGCATAAAATAAATGATTGCTTTCGACTTGAGTGAGCGAACGTGCACAATCACATGAACTGATGATCTTTCTCTCTCCATATAAAATTATCGCACGCATATTTATATACCCTTAAGATATGTTATTGTCTCCTTAATATAAATTTTCAAAGAATGATACATGTGTAGTTCCTGTTTTTGGTAACATACATTGAGTTGGTCACTAACAGAAAGATTTGCAATTAAAAAATACATCTAGATAAAAATGAATGTTATTATGTGCTTTATTCATTGATTTAAACATATATATTCACAATGAAAGGATTTGGTACAAGTTATCTAACTTAGGGAAACCCTCTCCTATGTACAGTGCTTACATGAAATTTTGAAAATCAATATATGAACAATAATATAAACAAAGAGAAAAGAAGAAGAATTATATAGAATGCAAACATTGAAAACACATTTTTCAGTTATCAAATCGTTTTGACTCGGAGATATACTTCTTTAAAAATATAAATGTTGTCATTGTAGGTTAGATCTGCGCTGCCATATAATATTAAATCTAAATTAACTGTTAAAACATATTCTTTTGACGTTTCGAACCATTACATGTGTTGTTCTGAATGTCTGTGTGTTTGTATTAAGTATACCTGTCCTTCAAGTTCAACCTTTGCTGATTCATGACACGAAAACCACACGTGTTTTCTCATCCGTTTACTCTCAGAACTCCCGGGTTACAACACAAAAATTAGAGTTACCTCCCTTACGAGGCGATAGTGCTAGCTCTGTAGAACATGTTTGAAGCGCCAATAAAATATCTTGAATGACCTGTTCAAAGTTAAGAAACACTTTACATTATCTGCAATCCATTTCCCCCTCCTTGATATGAGCTATCTTGACACATCAAAAAAGAAATAAATCTATAAATGTAAGGAAATGATCCTATATTTACCAAATATATGTTGCTCATGAAAAATAAAATAATTAAAAAGTAAAATAAATATTACCATTTTAGGAAATTTCCCTATGAAAACAAAAACAAACAAAATTAGGCTATTTTTACTGAAAAATTGTGATAACTGTAATTCCTTCATTTTGGAATGTTATTCTAAAATTCCCTGAAAGGGAATATTACTCAAATGAGAAATTATAACTATAAATTTAGAACTTTCAATTTGTACTATAACTGTAAGAGTATCCAAAACTGAAAACAAAAACTTCACTGTGACTAGAAAAAGACTGTAAGTAAATATTTTTATCATTAAGCTATGAGCAAAAATAAACAATATTACCAGAAAGTAATAAGTAAATTATGCTTTGACTAGAAACAAAAGACTAGAAAGCTACAATTACTGCAATTTGCTATATAAAACCTATGAGTATAAATACTATTACTTTGTCAATTGTACTATTGACAGTTTTTTGGCTTTATGACTTCTTCTTTACGACTACATGTCAGCATATTAAGAAAGTCAATCATTTTGCCCACATTCTAGTGGACACAGCCTTGTCACTGGACGAACGAACCGCCGCCCACCCATCAGGATCTCGACCACTCGAACGTGTCCATCAGCACCCGGAAATGTCTTCGTCACTCTACCCAGGGGCCACTCGCCTCGGGGTGTGTCAGGATTGACGACTAACACGACATCTCCCTCTCGAAAGTCCTTCTGCACGCGATACCACCTCTTCGTTGAGTTCAGTTGAGGCAGCCACTCTCTTAGCCACCTTCTCCAGACATGTTTCATGAGCTGCTGTACATGTCTCCATCTCTTTCTGGGGTGAAAGTGTTCATTTTCTTCAGTGTCAACTGCTGGTGCAAACTGTCCGCCAGCCTGCCCGTGAAGGAAATGATTCGGTGTCAGCGGGATGTCATCTCTTGGGTCTGAAGTCTGGTATGTCAGCGCTCTGCTTACAATAATGTTGTTCGCGCATAAGTCACTGCTCCATATGCCGACTCTGAAGCATCGACGAAAGTGTGCAAATCTGTTTTTTCTGGAGTTTGACCTAGCTCACCTACTAGACACCTGGGCACTCTGAATGCTGTCAAGTCTCTAAGTTCACTCAACCACTGTTCCACTCTGTCATGTAAGTCTCTGTCTAGGCTCTCATCCCAGTTTAGGCCAGCTAGCCACATGTCTTGCAGAATTATTTTTCCTCTTATAGTGAACGGTCCCAAAAAGCCCAAAGGATCGAAGAGTTTCGCCACTGTGCTGAGAAATCTGCGTTTCGTCCAATCTTCTTCCTCTGGTACCGATACTTTGAAGGAGAATTCATCTTCCTGGCTGGACCACATCACTCCTAGTGTTTTCACTGATGGGAGTTGGCCCTCAACAAAATTAATCTCATTGGCTCTATCTGTCTCCGGAACTTTCTCTAACAGCTGACAGTGAGTTGGATAACCATTTGCGTGCATGCATCCCTGCACTTTTCCATAACTCTGATAGTTGGCGATGCAATTCTATCGCAGTTTCATCATCGCTGACGCTGTCCATACAATCGTCCATGTAGGTGGATTTCAAGACTGTTTCTGCTGCTTTCGGAAATTTATCTTTGTTGTTTTCTGCATGTTGTTGTGTAACATACTGTGCTAGAAATGGAGATGCATTTACCCCAAACACTACTCGATTGAATTCATACTTGTCTGGTGGTCTATCTTCCTCCATGTTTCTCCACAAAAACCTGTGGAATGGTCTGTCTTCAGGCTTGAGTTCTATCCTTAGATACATTTCAGCTACATCACTGATGATTGCAACATTGTGTCTCCGAAACCGCAACAGTACATCAAACAGCTTTCTCTGTAGTTTTGGTCCTTGATTGATGAGACAATTTAATGAAATGCCTTGACTCTTTGCTGATGCGTCAAAAACTATTCTTGTCTTTGTCGTGGCTCTGTCCATGCGGATTACTGGAAAGTGGGGCAGGTACCAACTTTCTTTGGGCTCTATTTCATCTGTCCTAACTTTCCTTATGTATCCTTTGTCCAGATAAGTTGATATTGTAGTTTGATATGCTTGTGCAGTGGTTGGGTCTTTAGTCAACCTTTTCTCTGTATTTGCTAGTCTCTTTAATGCCATTTCATAGGTGTCTGGGATGATAGGCTTGTTTTTCTTCCAAGGAATTCCAATTTCATAGCCCTTTTCAGTTCTTGAAAAACTGTCTTGTGCTATTTGTAAGGCAGATTGATCATCAGGGTTGATAATTGGATTTTCTTCTGTAGTTCTGGATTCTTCTACTTCCCAAAACTTCTTCAGCAATGTGTTGACTTCTTCAACTTTATTCGTCCTCTCGATGCACACAAATGTTTTATGACTAAAGTTTGTGTAGTCCATACTCTTGAATGACATGTTCAAAGTTAAGAAACACTTTACATTATCTGCAATCCAACATGCCTTAAATCTGACCACAAAATATACACAAAGAACTTAATTAAGCACCCCCTTATTTTGAAAAATGAATTTGGGTGCTCTTGCAATATAAGGATTAATCTGATGTATTGACCACTCTAGATATAACAATTGCTTTGTTATTGACTATTTAATTGAACTAAACATCGCTAATGTGAAAAAATAATGAAAATATGAGAAAAACTGTCAGACAACTGAAATTTTGTCAAATATAACTATTGTCATAGGGGAAAAACTACACATTAAACTTTGGATGTTATGAATAAAAAATAACATTTCTGACATTTATACACAAACACCCTTTTTATCATGCATGATAAGAGGATAGCTGGACATTGCATTTTCAGTACTTATTTCATTAAAAATTGATAAAATGCCTACAATCTAATCATCTGAAAGTATATTTGAGATTCCTTGAGTTGAACTTGTTGATCAAACACTTCTCCTTCCTATAGATAAGCCATTATCTTTGACAGTGACCAATTAATGTTTTTGTGCAGTTTTCTTTAAATTTGATATTTGATAATTTTGTGATTTTGAAAGTTCATACTGCTTTAACGATTGACTTTTGCTATGGGGTTATTTACTAAAAAGTTATCAATTCACTCAAGGGAATGATAATAATCACAATGCTGCAAAACATATTGACTTTCATTTTCAATTTTAAGGGAACTTGGATTTTGACTAAAAAATACCAAGTTTTTGTAAAGCCAGTTATTCAGTGACAGTGAATCGTAAACCGTATGAAGTTTTCGTTTCCACGCTGCTAGATTATCGTTCTTTTAAAACATCCTTATTGCTTGCCTGTACATTTGTTTTGTTTATTATAAGCAGTGTTTTTCTGTTTGAAAAAGTGGGGGGTGCTTAATTAAGTTCTTTGTGTATACATTCCATAAATTAATGTTTGGAATTTTTATAAGATAAATTACATTTACACATTGGGTAGAGAACTGTTCTACCCGCAGTCAGGTTTGGGTGCAATGCTACACTGATTTTCAGTTCAGTACCACACATGGTTGCTAGTTCCAGCCGATGCTCACTGGTTTCACCGCAACGCATAGCCAAAATAGTGTCGGGCCTTTCTCCCTGCAATAATACTAGCAGCCGCGATATAAGTGAAATACTCTTGAAAGCGGCGATAAACCCAATTTCACCTCACCTCACATTTACACATTGGAGTATCTGCTAGGCCAATTTGGAATAAATGGCTCTTTAATTTGCTGTTGGAATATCTCCATTGGGTATGAATTACGTTTTATCTTCGTTTACCAAAAGAAAAATAAGGCGATGCTTTTGACTTCTTTGGACATATTTGAGACTAGAAAGTCATTAGGGTGACACATTCTCTGATATGATTAGAGAGATTATTCCAAAGTTGGGATGTTGATGGAAGAAATGATTGATTGTGCGAGAAAAAGATAAGGAGAGATCACGAACATTTCTAGGATTATGATTTGTCCTTGATACAACTGAGAGAGGCATAAGGTCACATAAGTAGGATGGAGCATTACCATAATTACCATACCATATTTTCGATATTCTTTATTCATTCATTCATTCATTTATTCATTCCATGAAATGATGCTTATAGTGTCTATTTTCTGATACAAAAAAAGAAATATATCGTAAAATATGAGTTCAATTAAAACTGTAAAAAACCTTTTTGCCTTTTTATCATTTAGAGTTTCACCTTATTTTTTATGAACTTAATCACGCCCATGGGCTTAAATTTGGTTTATTGTTCCGTTTTTAATCCCATGGGCATAATAACAGGTGGGCTTCAATACGCACAGTTCCAGTTGTGTTCAGAGAAGAACAAGTAAATATGCTACTAGACAGGTCAAAAGTCATTACAAGGTGACATGTAATATCAGTCACGCCTAGTTTACATGAACGGATAGCCAGTAACGCAATGACTTTACATCCTAATGGTCTGGCTATAAAACATGTCGCTGTTAATTCTTTATGGTTCATCCCATCACTTCAATCATAAAGCGTTGCTCAGCCTCTCTCACTGTACGGGCATTAAACAGACTCTCTCAGGCACACAGCATGTGTATTGCAATCAAATCTCATTGATTCCTAGATGTCAAGTAATAACCTGGCTACCCCTGATCCATGGACAGTTAGTATCAGGGGACACATACCCTCTATCAGCCTTAGGGGGGAAAATATGTTCTTTTCAGATCCAAGAGCGCTCCCGTAGCCGGCTGGTGAAAACGATACACTGATCCTGGCGATACATTGGTCCTGGCGTAAATGTGATAGCAATAAGTTATCCATAGGGAAGGAAACATTAATTATTGAATAACTCGGTTGATGCGTTAGTGACTGTAGAATATCCAGAATATATGTATGTATTGCAGAAATTGTAGGCTGAATAAAAGGGATCAGGTTTCACATATCCTGTCACTCCTATGTTTGATTAACTGTTATGCTTTGTGTATGTCAACGTTGTGACCCTCCCTGTCATCCTAGTCAACAGTTCCAATTTAACAGCATTATGAGTTGAATATTTTAATTGATTGCAATTTCTTCAGAAAATATTTTATAGCCATAATGAATCCAACCATTTGTAAAATGATCTTATCTACACACGCTACACTAGATATGTTAGAAACAAATGTGGCTTCTTAACGAAGGAACATAAGGCCATTCTGATATATGTAAAACTGTGCATAAAATTAAAAGTATCTTTGTTGGTTTTCTTGTATTATACCATGCCATGCATTTATATAAGATAAAACGAATTTATAGAAGTATGGTAGTGTTTCACAAGTAATAATCAGCAAACATTTCGATAGCTTAGGATAAGTATAGCCACACCCAAATGATTGTTACAACAGATGAGGGGCCTTAAAGTCCCAAGTCGAAATAAAGATCTTCTGTCTGTCTGTCTATCAGTCCTATCCTTATGGAGGACATAATCCCTCCGGTCATTTAGGTCTTAAAAATTCTGTCCTAACATTGATGCTTGCATTGTGTATAATAAGTGGAGAACTGGCAACTATGGCATCATTAACTATTGCTCGTAAACAAATGTAATCTTTTTTGAGAAAGCGAAAACCATAACATATGTGAAAACCTTATGATACAGTCATTTCAACAAAATATCAAGTTTGTGATTTTTTTCTGCAATTCAGATATTTCTATTTGCAAAGGAGCTTCTACTGTTCAATCTTACAAAAGAACACAACTATAATGACTCCTTTATTGATTCATTGACTGGTCACAGACTCAAGAATTATTTTTTTTAAATAAACCAAACCCTGAAATTGTAGTATTATTGTCAGATTTTATCTGCTGATGTCAATCTTGATGTGAAGTCATCATACAAATGATTCACATTTTTTTTACCTGTAGATGCTGATGTAATGACCTTTTGCATTTTGAGATTTTGTCAATTGTCAATGAGACATGTTATCACCCGCTATCTGGTACCAAAATAGAAGCTCTCACATTGGTGAGAACCAGTTTTGTTCCTAAATATTCGAATAGCTTTTAGAAGTGGTATGCATTTGAAAAACAAGATATCTATTTCGAAATTCATCGGACATTTGTTACCAATTCAAATATTTGCATATTACCATCATCTATATATATATATGTATCACAAGGAAAATATCACTGATAGCTAGTATCAGATCAACCATTTAGAAGTTTTTAAATCACAAGTGGAATGCTAAATAGCTAGTCAAGAGAACGGCATCAATCAGACGAGATATATATCGGGACTAACAATAAGCATCCACATCTACTTGAGTCCACATATCAATCGGCACCTCTCAAGTTGATGTCAGTAATCCCATCGACAGATTTATTGATTGATAGAATAGTTCCCTATATGGCAGCACAATCGTGTAGATGTCGAGGCTAAGTGAACCTTGAATGCTGTGTTTGCAATTTGGATGTGATGTGCTGGAATGTTGAATTCTCAAGCAAGAGTTAAAACCAGTTTCTGTCAAAAATATATAAATGCAGTTGAGTAGAATATGATGTCCTCAATCATCATAGTGAACCTCTTTTCTTAAGTGACTAACACATGTACAGTGTTATTGTTAGTGTGTACTTAATTTTGAATTTCTATGATAAGTGATATGAATGAATACAAAGACAATGATTACCATATTACAAAATGAGTTGATAATCATGTGAAGCTTTCAAAACAGTATCGGCGTGTCAACCTTGATACAAGACATTTGTGTAGTGGTGGCACCAGCAGCTCCAGGGAGGTTCACTTTTGTGAAACTTTTAAAAGTCCTTAGAAATCAGAATTACTTGAAAGACATCATTTACAAACTTATTTAAAGTAACGTAATAGTTCTGATATCGGTTCACCGCCATAACATCAGGTGATTCTATTGGTCAACCCTCACTTGATGGGCATCTGCATTATGGATGGTGACATAAACAACATAGGACATAGTTCTTTTCGTCTAAGAATCGTCATTACTTTCTGTAATGATGTAACGACGAGCACACAAAACAAGTTATAAATCTAAGAGTACAGTCAAGGAACATATTTTAACTCTCAGATCTCAAATTCCCAATTGAAGATCAACAAACGCTTGGCAAGACTTGGGTGCATCACTAAAGCACTTGTTATGACATTTGGATCCAGACCTGGTCATAATGTTACGATGTGACGAGCCCTGTGAGTGAAGGGGGATCCACCAGGCTCTGACATGATTACATACTGACTTTGAACTGGTTAGATCTTCTACTCAAAAGCTGCAATTACGACATGCTAGAAAATTTGAAGAGTTTATGTGTGGTTTGAGCAGCTGATAAACAGTTGATTTTGTGTCAACCGTTAACCCACTAGAAGCAATATTGCTATAATCGTTGTTTAATGATGACTGCACGAGTGTGCTGCTGTTTGATAAGAGAATCCAATGATTTGAAGATCATAGAGACAACATAACAGATAATTAAAAGACGCAATGACCTTTTAGGTTTTATATTGAGTATGTTCACCATGAGTTGGTTTTAGATAACATTACAAGGCTTTTACTCCTTCTTTATTGTTTATAGGATAGATGTATGGGTGGTGTCCATCGGAATGAAGAATGCTGTCCAACTTGCATCAACGTCAGCATATATTTGAAAGGGCTTCTAGAATAAAAGTGAAATCAGGAAAATATTATCTTTTGTTGTCACTTTGAAGGAAAATCTGGTTACTTTAAGTCATCTTGTCTTTTTACAATATAATAAGTTTGTTCATCCATTTTCTGACAAAATTTTGTTTAACTAGTAAAGCTAGTGAAACATATATTCAGCTCATTATTTTATAATGCATTACAATATCTTTTGAAATTTGATACTATCTTGTTTAAATGTCACTCTCTTTATTCAAACTATAATTTTTTTGTTAGAGCTCAGGCATTCTCACCCCACACAGGCAGATCAAGTCAAGAAATTTTGATACAGCCTCTGTTCTATAACGCCAAAATTCCTGGGTTCCGGCAGTTCTTCAAATGACAACGCTTCTTGCATGGAAATGGTGGTTCATATCACAATGCCAAAAGTAGCCAAAATGATGATTTACAAACAGCTTCGCTGATTGCACAACTAACTCTGTTTGCCTCCAATCAGGCATCTCCCATTCAATCCCACAAACTCGGTGTAATAGAACAGAGGCTGTATCAACACTTCATGACTTGATCTTCGTCTGTGGGGAGAGAATGGAGCTCAGGTGGTATTCGGCATACTTTGTCTTTTAATGTGTCGTATCATCATTGATTTCCTGCCAAATGTCTTGAAGCATGTATATAAATTATGAGAGAAAAAAGTGATATTTCAAATCACCAAATGTCTGCCTTTACTCTGGTTCTTGTAACTAATGGAGTGCAGAGACAGAAACTTGTTAGGATGGTGTTTGTGACGTCACAATCACTTCAACACAGAAGCACCTTCAGTCGGTATTTCCCGCTGGATTACAAACGCAGACCACACAACAAGCTCGACATCCCCAATCAATTTAATTCTGTTTAAAATATGACTTTAGTGGATGTATCTGCTTTACACTAGGAGCAGGCTATCCCAAGCTCTCAAACAGAGAGATTATCTCAACTAGGACTCGCTAACGAGTAAGATTAAGTTAGTGTTTGGCAGATCGGTCCTCATAAGGATACACGTCATTTGTACATAAGTCATGCTTTTTGTTCAGACCATGATATCCAACACTGCCAATCAGTCCTAATGCCTCCACATACCAGGCATAATAACCGACTTTCTGATTATTGCTTGGTTCAAATGAGATTGAATGGGTAATGTATATCACAAAGGCTGTTAGATAAAAAGCAGATGTGTAATTGTATGGTTGTAGAACTTGTTTTAGATACTGTCAAAGGAATGAGAATGGTTTGTCTTAACCTACACCTTGTTTTTGGCATAAAAGGAAGCATCGATATCATGACCAGTGTTATTTTCAACTCTTCCGAAGAACTGATAATTTCAGTATATTCAGATGAATTATCAAAATAGTATGTGATTTTCAAAATTGAGAATTTAGGACTTTTTAAATATGTAAAGACCACAAAAACAGCAATATCGGTAATATGATATTGGCCAATGGAGCTAATAATTATAAAGACTGTTACTGTTACCGGGTCGGTGTGATAATGCAGGGAGCAAGGTGTTCATCTTGAGTGTTGATGATGCATCGAATAGATTAGAAATTGAAAATTAAATGCGACCAACACATTACAATAGTTAATCTATCTTCTTCTAACAGGAGTGATGGATAGAATATCTGTACATACAATGTTATATATAATGAAAATGACCTAGTGTATTACATCACTAATTATCATCACCATCTACGTCTGCAATAACACATACCAGACAATTTTACAAAATTTCAGAAGTACATGTACAACATTGTTTGGCACGAGAGGAAAGTTAAATGCCTCAATAGGGCCTTTATTTGATATTACGTTTTTCATGGTTATCACTGATTACGTCACTCTGTGCTATATAGAGATTGGTTTATCTTAGTCGCCCTGGGTTCAACATCCATACAAACGAATCATCATATGGGTTACAACACAGACGCTGGGTTATCGCCCTAAATTCATAAAACATTGTTCACTGACACGTTGAAGACTGATTGCAAGATGAAGTTAACCACAAAGCACAATGGGTTAGTTGATAGGAACATGAGTGTGCAGAGTGAAGGAACAAAGGGTTTTGTTAGGTATTGTTGACATTTAAAAGGTGCCATCAACAAGAAGTTAACAAATTCCTGTATTTCTCTTAATGCAATATACATGTAGTCTGGTGCAAAGTTAATTACATGTATGACATACATTATGATAAAGTTGCATGATATAAAACAAATCAGCGATAACTGGTACTAGATCAAACATACAGATGTATTTATATCACAAGTTGGATGGTAGAACGCCAGTCAAGAGATGAGCATGTAAAGGAATTGATCTTACAACAGCTTCAGTCAGACGAGATAAGCAATTGTTACAATAAGCACCGACATCTACTCGAGTTCACAAACAGTACCTTTATAAAGTTAGTAACAAGCGACACCTCTTCACATAAATATGCCAGTGTATATTTGAATGTAATGTACTTAATTTGAATTTATCTGAAAAGATATTTATAGAAACAATCTTACCAAAGTGTCTGTTTACATCAAATATATAAATACGAGTTGATTAAAGTAACAAAACAAAATCTAAGATATATTTTCACTTTTATCTACGAGTGATGATTTATTTGATAAAAAGGTGAGATTTCATTTATCATACCAAATTTTCTACTAACATCGAAAGATCTAATTTTTCAATACTTCATGTTGATTATCATACAAATCTAATAATTTACAAATAAGATAATCATGAAAAGTTTCCCAAAGAGAAGTATTTTTCTTGTTTCTGCAATGTAGAACATTTAAGGTCCAGAGACAGCGAAGAAGAAAAGCCTTGACGACCAAATCAAATACCAATTTAAAAAGTATGAAATACTTTAAACTCTGATCTACGTCCACGTCAAAACTTCTGGAAATTCTATTGTCCGTCTCTAAAGGGACAAGCTTCTGCAATAAACAGAGGTGACATAAAACAAGTCATAACATTCATCTATAAAACTTCTTCAGATTATGTGATGAAAAAAATGAAACACGAAATCAAGTTATAAATCTATGACATTTAAAGTTACCACTGAATTGAAGATCAATAAACGCTTGGTAACACTTGGGTGCATCAGAAAAACATGTGTTACAACATCTGGATCCCGACCTGATCATAACGTAACGATGTGTTCCATTGGTTTAGGACTTGATTACATACTGGCTTTGAACTACTTACAACTCTCACTAAAAGGGGGCTATTACAACAGGAGAAAGAATTGCATGAATTAACCTGTGGTTTGAGCAATTGATTAAGATTTTGTGTCAACCTGTAATCCACTTAATATAATCATTGTTTAATGATGACTACATGGATGTGTTGCTGTTTCATAAGAGAATAAGAGAATGTTTTGAAGATCACAAAAGACAAAAAAATTAATACACCATTGTTTTGTTATGTTTTAATCGGAATAAGATCATCATTCGAAATGGAAACGTTACGAAATTATTTCCTTCTTTATTGTCTCTTTGTAGATATATGTTTGCATTTGGTAAATAATATTTTCCATTTGATCACTTTAAACCTCTAACAAAATACATAAGACATAGATTTGCTGACGTGGAATAAAGTTATTTGTATTTTAACCTGTACTTTTTTTGCAAGTACTGTTCAGCTATGATAAAGTAATTATGCCACTAGGCAGGTCAAGAGTAATTACTAGGTTACATCATGGATGTATCGTTGAAGCTTAGTTTACATGG
This sequence comes from Steromphala cineraria, assembly GCA_916613615.1. Classification (NCBI taxonomy): domain Eukaryota; kingdom Metazoa; phylum Mollusca; class Gastropoda; order Trochida; family Trochidae; genus Steromphala; species Steromphala cineraria. The sequence continues at coordinate 4,045,424 of OU744726.1, forward strand.
AGGAATTGCCAGTGTAACGCAATAACTTCACATCATATCCTTATGGTCTGCCAATAAAACATGTCGCTGTTAACTCTTTATGGTTCATCCCATCTCCTTACTCATAAATCGTTGCTCAGCCTCTCTCTCTACAGAAACTCTCTCACTGACATACTGCATGTGTATTGCGATCAAATCTCATTGATTCCTTGTAGTCATGTAATAGCATGGTTCCCCCTGATCCATGGACACTTAGAATCAGGGTACACATCCCCTTAATCAGCGTTAGACGTTGGCTTCCGTAGCCAGTTGAAATGATAAACAGTAGCCCTGTCGTAAATGTGATAACAATCAAAATTCTACTTTCATAGACACATATTATGCAAAAATATCTGCCTATCTAGAAGGCTGCAATGATAACCAAAGTGAAGTTTAAATCTGCATTTAGTTATGAATAGTAGATCCCATTGTAAGGCCTAGTGGGAGATGCCAAGTTGTCTACTTCTACGAACACAGTTTTAGAACCTACGTATCTGTTATAATGTCAAGTTCTGCTTCAGCAATATGTGATATTTGATTTGTCCTTTGCTGAAATTTATGTGTTTCTTAAACCTACCATTTCCTCTTATCAATCTCCTACTTCATCGTCTCCAGTGTCTGTCGAGACTGTTTTGATGGACATGTTAATAGCTTCCACATTTATCATTTCTTGGTGGGGTCTTATAGGAACTAAAAGTTCACAAACATGAACAATTTAAATTAAACATCTGAAATCAGTGAATATTCAATGAACAGTTTCAATTACAATTAAAAGCTGTTTATCGCCGAATATTCACCAAATGATAACTGAATAACATTGAGTGATTGTTTCTTCTGTGCATATCAGGGTGTAGTTTTGGACGTTTGACCATCATGATGTTTCCAGAAGAAACCATAATGTGCTTGTTTCTTAGTTGATGTTCTAAAGGGAAAATTGAACAAAGACATGTAAACAAAATACATGTAAGACCAAATAAAAATTGCTGTCTTTTCATGAAGGTGATATAATATTGTATGGTAGGATAGAACCATATTTATCAGTTAGCAGGAAAGACAATTTCATTCTGGTAAAGTTTCGCATATTTTGTATATTCGCATTCAATCACCCCCTAATATTGCCCAAACGGCGTCAAACAATAAATCATTTACACAGTCATACTTCACACTTACTCCATTCATAAAAACGTAGTTTTATGTCAAAAACTCAAGTTATATTATTCTGAGGAAGGAAAGTTGGTAGTTGTGATGTTGGTAATTCCTTTTTTCAAGCATTTTGGTCAAACTTGAGAATCAACATTATAGTCAAACGTCAACTGTTTTACCTCTAATGATCTACAACCCACAAATTCTGACAAATGACACAAATTCTGACAAAAGACGCAAATTCCCTGAAAATGACATAACAAAATATGGTCAGTGTCAACTGTAATGAACTTTAGCTCAATTAGAAATATTTGATTAAAGGATTGAACTCAAAGGAACGAAAAACTTTTTCAAGGATCGTATGTCATTTCATTAATAATTGGCAATTGTTGAAAAAAGGGGTGTCATTTCAATGATTAGTGACTTACTAACTTTGCAAGATAAAATATGATTTGATGTGTGATAGTGTTGGTAACACAATTACTATTTTTGATATCTGAAACCCAATGTCTATTACCCAGTTTCTGCACATCATTATTACACTGTACTTATTTTAGGCGAAAATTCAGTACCAGTACAAATTCAATTGTAATATCATAACATGTCAGCATGGATTATCTTTCTAATTTTTATGTTAAGAGTCATACATTTATTCAAAGAATTGTAACTTTGCAATAGCATAATTATTTTAGTTTTCCAACTGAGGGGTCCTTAATTCTTTTTCATATGTACATAATGACTCCATTATGAACAATAATGCATTGTATTCCAAAATACAATTGATTTCATGTTCTGATTTGAGGAAATGGGTCTTATCTAATAGTACGATTTTTAGCGTATTTGTACTGTGGAAGTCATCATTCACTGATCATGACAATCCTCAGACATGAGTAATGACAGCTCATCAAATATTGACACTTTTCTTATTTGAGCAGACACATTGTCAAAAGCATTCAAAGGTGTAGTAAACGAAACGGAGCAACAATGTTCACATGTAAAAAATAAATATAAGTCGTATGTTTGTATCAGGCTTTTGTAATTGACGTAACATTAAAAGTATGCATTTCTGTGAAATGCTGCAAGTATCAAACGCATCGATGATATCCTTATCCAATCCACATTAAAACGAGCCAATAACAAATTAACAATGACTGCAAAATTACACTTAAATTCTACATTACACAGAGTATTTAATTTACACTGCAAAGAATATAATGTTCATCTATGGTTATCTATTAGAAGGACATTAATCACGGGTTGTTGCTGACCTTAAACGTTTCAACGAAAATGCCCCGCCAGTTTTATATGTATGACACACCATAAAATATTTTTTGTATAAGTTTTTACTTCAAACGCTGCAAACCATCAAAAAGCTACTGTCGATTCTTTGCTAGTATATATTGATATGTTTGGGAAAGTTGTATCTTGGGTCAATATCTATTATCATTAGAAATTATCCATAAATTAAAAATCTGGAATTAATATCACAAAGTTAAAATCATTCACTAACTTATTTAAGGTGCAGAAGAACATATGTAGGGGGAATATAAGTTAATGTCAGGAAAATGGAAATTTGTCCAATTGAAAGACAATGAATTTAAACTAAATGAAGCAGCAATCAAACATATAATGTAAAATTCAGTCAGACTATTCGTTTTTCTTAGACAAAATGACCACTAATGGTCTTTATAATTTGTTCTCTGACTATGGATGATTTTTTGGTGTAATGAGATTTTTGAGACTAATAAAATAATATCTTTAAAGGAAACCTACAAGTATCAATAGAAATTTGAAAATATGAACCAACCGAAATTTACATTAATTTGAGTAATCGTTGATTGATTGTGATCGTCAACAGTTGACTTTTCAAATACAATCCTTCTAATCTGAGTAGACTCAATGGATAGCTACAATAGATCCTTTCTCGCTTACAACATTGGCAACTAAATGTTGAAAAGCATAATTTACTTCATCAAATCTATGAAACAAACTATATACTCATCAAGAATTACTAATTTTACTATAATTTCTATTACATTATTGTTTAATTTGTTGACTTCAGTCAATAATTGTTATTGAGATACATTGTATTCCTTGATACTAAATACAGCGAAGTCCACTTCATTTGCAAATGTAATACTTTGGGAAAATAAGGTTTTTGTGAACACAGTAACAGATTGACGTCTTACCATTTTAAACCTTTAATCATTTGCGCTACAATGAACAGTTTAGTTCTTAAAATTTGGATCTGCTATAATTTCAAATAAATTGTCTGTAGATTTCAAGGTCATTATTATCATCGATTTGTTTCTTTTACATGATCCCATCACTTATTAATCATAATAAAGTAATCTGTATATCAAAAAAATATTTTATATTGATAAATACTTTCTTTGAATATAAGCATCAAGTAAAACAGAATACAACCATGCAATATGATACTGGCATCTACTTAAACATTCATCAATAATAGTACCAGATTTTTACATATTACTCATCAAATTCCCACATTCAACTATAATTGGCTGAACATAAACATTCAGACATAAATGTATATCATGCAATACATCATCGATTTGTTGGACCAAACATTCAGATGTGTTTATATCACAAGTGGAATTGTTGATAGCTGGTCAAGAGAATCAATGAAATAAAATGAGATAACCAATATCGGGCGTTACAATAGGCATCGACATCCACTTGAGTCCACATGCAGTCACTTTATAACGTTAATAACAAATTGGCACCTCTTCACTTTAATACGTCAGTAGTCCAATTGACAGATTGATTGGTAGAATATTTCCCTATATAAGGAAGCTGGCAGCACAATGGTGTGGATGTCGAGGTTAAGTGAACTTGTGTGTGCACTGTTTGGAGTTAAGATGTGATGTGCTGGACTGTTGACTTCTCAGGCAAGACTCAAAACTCCATTTGTGTCATAAATGATCTCTACAGTTGAAAATGATGTCTTATTTTATGTCTCTACTAGAATACTGAACTTCTTAGCCAATTTGCCTTAAGAATTTACAGTGTAAATTTTAGTGTTATTTTACTTTATGAATTTGTACTTCATTTGAATTTCTCTGACTGAAGCATAGAGATATATCTCCCAAGTATCGCCACGTGTTGATATATATATATATATATATACGAAATGACAAGGGTTTACTAACCGATCCATGAAAGGTACATGTAACGCAGTGGAAGCTTGTTTAACAATGGTTATAGACAACAAAGCACTTTAGTCTTGAAATTCAATTATGTTTTTATTACAAAAGATAAACCAAAAGTATATATCCCAAATATATACAAAATATTTACAGCAATGTTTTGTTCATGACACTATTGTCCGAATATGACCTAGCTAGTGTCAAAAACCGCCAAATAATGCAAGAAGAAACTCTTTATTTCTACTGCACTCGAAAAACGAATATCAAAAACTCTTGAGAAACACCGAATATGTGAACTCTCTAAAGTTATCCAAATACGAAATTATTTAACAAATTCAAATTCGAAATGGCATATACAAATGCCTACAAACAAGTTCGAAATTACATCTTGTTTGTAAAGTTCAAATATAATGAGAGACAGCCGCCAAGAAACGCGACTGCTCTCAACAAAGCCAAAATCAAAAGTGAAGCCAACATGTGCTTTCCAGCACGGGCTGCAACGAACTCATGTACATTTCAGTTACGTTCATGCGAACGTTTTTCATAGCCGGGAAAATCACAAGTCCTTCAGACCATTCCCCCCTCCATGATAGAACTATATCTATCATAAAGGAAACATATTTACATCATATAATTTCAAAATATTGTTTTTAAAATGTTCATTCCTGAAAAAGAAAATCAAATGTCATCACTCATCATGAACTTATTCATGATTCAAAATTTCATTCCTTAATGTCACAGTCAGAATTATTACAAAATATATCCAAGCACATATTCCAAATCTGAAAATAAAAGGCACAAATATATATCAAGTGAATTCAAAGAATGTTTTTAAGAATTCCACATCTGAAAAAAAATCATACATTTCAGTTCATTTTCACTAATTTCACAATATTCACACATATTTCTCTTGTATTTTCCAATTCCACAAATACTTTCATGTAATCCTCGAATTCTATGAATCACAATTACACAAACACAATTACACTTCAGACTTCACTTCACTCACATCAAAATGAAATCCTCTTCATCTGTTCATGTCCTTCCTCTTCATCTGTCTTGTCCTCTGTCTCCTGTCTTGTCCTCTGTCCTCTGTCTTGTCCTCTGTTTTCTGTCTCGTTCCTCGTACCACCTGTCTTGTCCTCTTCATCCATCTTGTGTCGACTGTCTTCTCTTCATCCATCACGTGCCTGCTGTCTGGTCCTTCCTTGTCCTCTGTCTTGTCCCTACTGTCTGGTCCTTCCTTGTCCTCTATCGTGTGCCTGCTGTCCTGCTTGTCTTCATCCTCCATGTTTATTGTTGATAATTCCAGTGGACATATTTTTGACACTGGTCTTGTCAAAATTGTCCTTTCTGTTTTCACGTCCACAACACGAACATGTCCATCAGAACCTGGATATGTCTTGTCAATCAATCAAGTTTATTCAATCAATCAAGTTTATTTGCGGATATGTCTTGTCGATGATACCAAGGTTCCAGGTACCCCGTGGTGCAACAGGAGAAATGACAAGTACAACGTCGCCAACTTGAACATCTCTACTGGGAGAGAACCATTTGTTCCTCGATTGGAGAGAAGGTAGCCACTCCTTCATCCATCTCCTCCACACGTGTCGTACCAGTTCTTGTACCCTTCTCCATCTCTTCCTGGGATTAAATAACGCATTATCAATGGAATCTGGTGCGAAGATTCCACCACTCTGCCCATGTAGAAAGTGGTTTGGAGTTAATGGAATGTCATCCACAGGGTTTGCAGATTGATAAGTAAGAGGGCGGGAATTGATAAGATCTTCTGCACCAACAAAAGCTGTCATCAGCTCTTCGTCAGTTATGTCACTTGATCCAAGGACAGCGAAAATAGCTCTCTTTGCAGACTTTATCATCGACTCAAACACGCCACCAAAGTTTGGAGCATGAGGAGGGTTTAACAACCAATGTACACCTCGGTTTGCCAATGACGATTTAACCTTGTCTGAATCGAATTGGGATACCAGCTGTTTCAGTTCATTAGCTGCACCAACAAAGTTAGTGCCATTGTCAGATATCATTTCTGTTGGCAACCCCTGTCTACTTGCCATTCTGTAGAAAGCATTCAGGAATGAATCTGTATCAAGAGCATATGCCATTTCAAGATGAACCTCCCTGGTTGCCAAACAGGTGAACAGGCACAAATATCGCTTACTTCTTGACTTTCCTCGTCCCTGAATAGTGAGGAATGGACCTGCAAAATCCACACCAGTTTGTTCAAATGCACGAAGAGAATACCTCAAACGAACTTTTGGAAGAGGAGCCATGATCTGAGATGCTGGTTTGGCTTTTCTACGACGACAAAATGCACATTCACGTTCCCATTCCCGAATTTCTTCACGACCAGCAATGATCAAATAACGAGAAGACAATGTCGACAGCAACTGATTTGTTCCAACCAGGACCATATTTCCAGATATCTGATGTCAAGTATATCTGCAACATTCAGCTCAGTAGGAACATGTTTCCATTGTGATGGTTCAGTATGTTCCTGGATGAAACCAACACGATTGGCAACAAATGTTTTGACGTAACGACTGTGATTAGTAATCCAACACAAAACATTCAGACTGTCAGTCCTAAGAGTTGCTGAGGACAGTCCTATCTCTAGAGCATGATCAACAGCAAGAAGAAGTCGAACACCAAGTACTGCAGCCATCAACTCAAGTCTTGGAATTGAGACAGTCTTCAAGGGAGCAACACGACTTTTTGAAGAAACAAGCTCACTTGTTACTTCATCATTTTGGTAAGTATGTACACAGTAGAGAACTGCCCCATAAGCATCTTCCGATGCATCAACAAATACATGCAATTGTGTTTCTTTCACTGGGAGATTCAGTTGCAAACATCTGGGAAATCTAAGTTCGTTCAAATCAGATCTATCTGAGAGCCATGCTAATGCTTTTTGTTTCAGGTCACCAGTAAGTTCATCATCCCAGTCTAACCCACAAAGCCAAAGCTGTTGCATAAGAACTTTTGCCCTTATGTGGAATGGAGAAAGAAACCCTAGAGGATCAAACAACTTTGCAATCTCACGAAGAAATGACCTTTTGGTAAGTATGATATTCTCACCTGAGTTGGCATTACGAAAGCAAAAGTCATCATCTTGAGCAATCCACACTAATCCAAGTGTCTTTACCGAAGGCAACTCATCTTTAGTCAAGTTTACTTCCGATGCTCTATCTCCTTCTGTAATAATCTCCAAAACCTCAGGAGAATTTGACAACCACTTCCGTGATTTCATTCCAGCCTTACCCCAAAGATCTGTAAGCTGATTGTACAATGTTTTACCATCTTCAACATCTTGCACAGAATCCATGCTATCGTCCATGTATGTGGACTTGCAGACAGTCTCAGTAGCTTTTGGGAAAAGGTCTTCATGTCTACGAGCATTTTCTCTGGAGATGTATTGCGCAAGGAAAGGTGAAGCATTAACACCAAAGACAACCCTTGTGAACTCAAAAACTTGTGGTACTTTTGATTGATCCATAGACCGCCACAAGAACCTGAAGAAGGAACGGTCTGCTTTAGGTATTCCTATCTGTAAGTACATTTCTGCAATGTCACAGACTAAAGCTATTGGATATCGCCGGAAACGAAGGAGGATCTCAAACAAATCCCCTTGAAGTTTTGGACCCTGATGTATGGTGTCATTCAAAGATATGCCCTGGCATTTTGCAGCAGCATCAAAGACCACTCTCACCTTTGTGGTAGTACGATCTGGTCGCACAACAGGAAAGTGTGGCAACAACCACTGTTTTTCATACGCATCTACATTTTCAACTTGTTGGATGTAACCTTTTTCAAGGTAATCTGTGAAAGTTTTCTCATACAACTCACCAACGACTTTGTCCTTTGACAATTTCTTTTCAGTGCTACAAAGACGCTTATAAGCCATTTCATAGTTTTGTGGGAGGGTCTGTTGCAAATTCTTCCATGGTATGCCAATTTCATATCTATCACTTTCATACTTGATAGTGTCTTGTACTAAAGAGATGACTGCTTCATCCTGTTTAGTGAAAAACGGACCATCAGACTTCAACTCTTCCACTTCCCAGAACTTATGAAGCATTGAAATCAACTCAAAATCCCTTTTTGACTCTGTTGTGAAAAAAGTATTGGAAAGAGTGGCTTCTCTTTCACCAGGAAGATTTCCAACACATGTCCACCCAAGCGGAGTCAATCTAGCAACAGGTTGACCTTAACCCCCGACTACGTCCTCATAAGAACGATGAAGTCCCAAATAATCCATCCCTATGAGCAAATCAACAATATGTGGAGTCTGAACTTTTAGGAAATGAATATGCTTCAAATGTGGCCACTGTTTATTGTGTTTCTGCCAATCTACAACTTTCATCTGCCCTGTGATCCTGGTTGTTGTCAAAGCAGAAAGAGACATATCAACTGTACCATCCAAACTTTCAATACCAAACTGAACACATTGTGACGGAAACTTCTCACTTCGACCATTAAGTACATTGACCGCAACAGTCTGTTTTTTGGTATTAAGCCCAACTGTGAAGACACGTCTTGATTAATGTAAGTTTGTGTACTTGCATCATCTAACAATGCATTAACGACCATCCTCTTTGGCCCATTTTTCAAGACAACAGGAACTGTGCGCAATTATACAAAATCTGTCATGTGATATTGTGTAGATGACATTGTGACCTTTGAGTCTTGACCTTGAGATTTATCTAAATGTTGCTGTTCATTGCAAGAACTACTTGTCGACTTTACAGGACGACCTTTATCATGGTTTGCACTACTACGCATGCTTGAATGAAGCAACTGATTGTGTTGAGATGTACAATTATCAATACCACACAATGTTTTCCTACTGCATATCTTGCTGTAATGGTTTGACCCCAGACACCTGAAGCAAAGACTCAACAGTTTTGCAGTTTCCCATCTTTTTGGGACTGGCATAGACTTGAATTTAACACAACTTGTTATGCTGTGGTTTGATTGACAAATCCTACACCTATGATAAAATTCACCTTGTTTACCAAAGAATGACCCAGGTTTTCTTATGTCTCTGTTCATTGGTCTTGCCATTTTACAAACCCCATGAACGGTCTCTGAAGCAATAGTGCGAAACTCTGCTTCCATCAAAACCCACTCACGCATAGTTTCAACAGACTCTTGTCTTTGTGTCTCATAAATCCATCTTTGGTAATTACCAATCATTTGTTCTGTCATTTTTGTAAGAAGCTGTACATACAACGACCCATATCCCAACTCCTCAAACCTATCAGATTCTTTCAGGTTCACCACTACTAAATCCAACATGTCAGCAAATCGCCCAACATCTTTAGCATTACCAGTGCGAATAGTTGTAATGCAATGTGTCTGCGCATACCACCAAACTTTCTATCAAGTCTTTCTAAAGCAACATCATATGCAGAAGCTGAGTGCCCTAAATCTTCAATAACCTTCAAGGCGTCACCTCCAACATACTGGCGCAACTGAAGTAATTTGTATTCAGGAGTTGCAGGTGCTTTGTCTACACAAGCACTAAAAGCAGCTTTCCAGCCCTCGTATGCCTTAGCATCACCAGTGAAGACAGGAATGGATACACGCTTTAACTGCTTCCACATGTCTTTGCCAATGTCATTATTGTGTAAAAGTGCAGGTGTGATGTGTTCAACATATTGCTTAGTATCTTGAGAAAGTGGTGTTTGCAATTGTTGAGAAGGACTGAACGATTCTTTCCTATCAGTTTTGTGAGAAACTTGTGATGAAGCATCTGACCTACTTTTGAGGTAATTTTGAGCATCATTTTGTGCAGTTGTACCAATCTCCTCTAGCAGTTCCCTTTCCTGCATGACCTTAGCACTATTGTGTCTATCTCCTAGAGATCTAAATAGTTCAGAAAGCTGAACAATAACATCAATTGCCCTACCTTGGCAGTCACTGACTTTGTCAATTGCTTCCCTAACATCATGACGTGAAGGAGGTTGTCTATTGTCAATCAATTTCTCTAATCTGTTTTTAGATTTTGTGAATGCAGATTTCAAAAGCATTTTTTGCCCTTTGAGTTTAACAATTTGATCTTCATTATTCAACTCCTCCTCATGGCTTGAGGACGGAAGAGAAAGGTTTGCTACAGTTTCTAACGTTATCTCATCGCCGAGACTTACCTTCCTGGTCCCCTTTTGGAACATATCACTTGTTTGTGACATTTCAAACGTATCACTTCTGGTCAAGCTATATACATTGCTGGCAAGCACTGCACTGATCAAAAACCAGTAAACAAAAGCCATACATTCTATTTTTCAAAAACCAATATTTTAAGACTAAAAACAAACGAATTTCAAGAAAGTGCTCAGCAAAACATGATTAACAACCACGCTCTGCTACCATTTTGTAACGCAGTGGAAGCTTGTTTAACAATGGTTATAGACAACAAAGCACTTTATTCTTGAAATTCAATTATGTTTTTATTACAAAAGATAAACCAAAAATATATCCCAAATATATACAAAATATTTACAGCAATGTTTTGTTCATGACACTATTGTCCGAATATGACCTAGCTAGTGTCAAAAACCGCCAAATAATGCAAGAAGAAACTCTTTATTTCTACTGCACTCGAAAAACGAATATCAAAAACTCTTGAGAAACACCGAATATGTGAACTCTCTAAAGTTATCCAAATACGAAATTATTTAACAGATTCAAATTCGAAATGGCATATACAAATGCCTACAAACAAGTTCGAAATTACATCTTGTTTGTAAACTTCAAATATTATGAGAGACAGCCGCCAAGAAACGTGACTGCTCTCAACAAAACCAAAATCAAAAGTGAAGCCAACATGTGCTTTCCAGCACGGGCTGCAACGAACTCATGTACATTTCAGTTACGTTCATGCGAACATTTTTCATAGCCGGGAAAATCACAAGTCCTTCAGACCAGTACATGAAAGTTGAATATTTCACTACCCTAAGTTTGCCAATGCAGTGATGGCATAACATTGTGACGTCGTCATGCTTTAAGAATAGCCCAATATATCTTATCCCAACATTTATTATCATACAAATATGATAATGTCAAGCTAATCATAGAAAGTTTCCCAATCAGACGTATTTTCTTCTTTCTTCAATGTAGAAAGTTTCAAAGTCCTCAGAGACATTAGCAATGAGAGCAGAATAGACTTGAAGAAGACCTAATTCTAATACCAATTCAAAAGTAAGAATACTTCAAACTCGGTTTTACGTTCACAGTCAGTCAACTTCAGAGAGTTCTATTGCACAACCCTCACGGGATGGGCATCTGCAGTAAACAGAGGTGACATAAAACAACACATAACACTGTAAACTTCTTCTCATCTATATATCTTCCTCTGATTCTATGATGAAGAAAAAATGAGCACACGAAACTAAGTTATAAATCTTTGACAAGTAAAGTAACCACTAACTTGAAGATCAATAAACGCTTGGCAACCTTTCGGTGCATCAGTAAAGCATTTGTTACATCTGGATCCCGACCTGATCATAAGGTAACGACTTGACGAGTTGTGTGATGGTAGTTGCTTCAGTCAATTCAGGACATGATTACATACATGCTTTGAACTTCTCACATCTCCCACTCAAAGGGGACAATTACAAGAGGAGAGAAAATTGGATGAGTTGATTGTGGTTTGAGCATCAGATAAACAGTTGATTTTGTGTCACCCTGCAATCCACTTGAAGCAATATTGCTGTAATCGTTGTTGAATGATGACTGAACGAGTGTGCTGCTGTTTGATTAGAGAATCTAATGTAATGTGTTTAATATCAGAGAAACAACAAAACTGATAGTATGAAGACGCGATGGCCTTTTGGGTTTTAAATGGAAAAAGTTCCCCATGAGAAGGTATTGGGGAGAGTTGTAACTTTGAAAGTGTTTTAATCTTTCTTTATTGTCTATATGTAGTAAGATCTTTACAGGTGGTTAGATTGGCATTTCTTTTTTGCATTAACTGTCTTTTGATTTGCAGTTTCATTTCATCACCTTGAGCTCATGGCTTGAGCTCATTTAACAAGAGACATAAGAAATAAAATCGCTGACGTTGGGTAATGTTATCTGTTTCTGTATGCTCATATATATTGACCTGTATTTTTATTAAGCAAGTAGTGTTCCGCGAAGATAAACTAATTATGCCACTGGGCAGGCGAGGGGACATGACTAGGTCAAGTGATGAACGCATCAGTGAAGCTAAGCTTACATGGAGGAATGACCAGTATAACGAAATAACATATCCTAATCGTCTGGCTATAAAACATGTGGCTGTTAAAATGTTGTGGTTCATCCCATCAACTCAACCATAAAGCGGTTCTATCCCTCTCTGTACAGGCATTAAAAAGACTCTCTCCCCGGCACGCTACATGTGTATTGCAATCAAATCTCATTGATTCCTGGATATCACGTAATAACATGGCTCCCCATGATCCATGGACAGTTAGTATCAGGGGACACATCCCCTCTTTCAGCGGTCGGCGAGAAAAATGTTTTTTTATATCAAAGGGGGCTCCCGTAACCAGTTTGTTGAACTATATTGAAATGATATACAGTAGTCCTTGCGTAAATGTGATAATGATAAGTAATCCATAGGGAAGGAAGCATTCATTATTGAATAACTCAGGATTATTGATACCACGATTGAGCCGAATCTGACGTTGGGATATATATCTGCATGATACACCAATCGAAGGTTGAGTAAGAGTGTTCCAGTTCTACCAATCCTGTCACTCCTGCTATTGTTTCAGATTTCCGAACGAACTGACTTACTTAAAGTATTACATGCTTGTTTTGGTGCTACAAGATAGCGAAAGCATTCATTATTCAATAACTCAGGATTAATAACATCCTGATTGATGAGATAGTGACTGTAGAATATCCAGTGTATATGTATGTATTGCAGAAATTGTAGGATAAATAAAAGGGATTAGGTTTTACATATCATGTCACTAGCTGTCTTTGATTACCTGTACATGTTATGTTATGGGTACGTCAACGTTGTGACCCTCCCTGTCATCATAGTCACCATGATTGAGCCGAAACTGCCTTTTGGATATATATTTACATATTACACCAATCGAAGGTTGAATAAGAATGTTCAAGTTCTACCCATCCTGTCACTGCTGCTAATGTGTTGTGTCTGTATTGTTAATGTGTTGGATTATTTCTGTAAGCATGTTGTGTATAAAACATGTAATCTTGTGTATAGAGTCAACTGCAAAACCCTTCCTGTTATCACAGTCATCATATTTACTTACTAAATGAAACTTTTCTATTAATTTTCTACATATTTCCACTAAATATTACTTCCCTTGAACGTTACTAACACTTTCCGAACGAACTGACTTACTTAAAGTAGCAATACTTGTTTTGGGGCTACAAGTGTTAAAAATTAAGAGATCATCACACAACTCAAAAGTTTAACATCTTAAGGGAATTAAGAAGCGAAAGACGGATTATCCTACCTCATGTAAGAATCTAGATATCTGATTGTTCCCGGGATGAATGCAGACATCAGGGCATTGAGCGGGGTGATACATTTTTATATTCCGCCATATTGAGGCAAAAAAATTTGCAGATTGAGCATCTCGAAATGTACAATGTATGTTACCTTGAACACATCAAGGTTTCAAAATACAATAAATAATCAAACATTTATAGTTCAGATCCAGATTTTGATAAGATTTGTAATGGACAGAAATCAATTTTACAGCTCAATGTGTTCAGACATCAATGCTTGTATTGTTGATCAGACGTGAATCTTATATACACCGGTATTGATAGTGAATCTTATATACACTGATATTGATAGTGAACCTTTAGCAACTTTTTGGGAAAAGAAAACTTTACTGAAGTGTTTATGAACAGCGTCTTTGCATGATATGAGGTATTGCCTCTATATATAGACTTTATTGCAAACGCAGACCACACAACAAGCTCAACATCTCCAATCAATTTAATTTGGTTTAAAATATGACTTTAGTGGATATATCCGCTTTACACTAGGAACAGGCAATCCCGAGCTCTCAAACAGAGAGACTATCTCACCAGGGACTAGCTGTCTAGGAAGATCAAATTGGTGCGTGGCAGATCGGTCCTCATAAGGATACACATCATTTGCAGATAAGTCATGTTTTTAGTTTCAGACCATGACATTAATGCTTGTATTGTTTATCAAATGTGAATCTTATATACACCGGTATTGATAGTGAATCTTATATACACTGGTATTGATTGTTTGCAACTTTTGAGGAATAGAAAACAGCGTCTTTGCATGAAAGGTATTGCCTCTTTATATAGACTTTAAAATTATAAATGTAACTTTTTCTATTACTTTCCAGAGATTTCAATTCAAATAAAACTTCCCTTGAACGTTACTTACACTTTCCTTACGATCTTTCACAGGATGCTGAACGTGATTGATTCTTGTTATTTTAAACAATCATGCAACTGCCGTTTGAATTGCTGTTGATTTATTTATCTGGTGTGAATATATTTTTCATTATTGATATTAAAATCAGTGTTCACTTTGAAAAGTATCAAGGAGACCCCCTTTGTATAAAAAGTTCTATAAAAGAACCTGTTAAAGTGAAAATAAAGGAGATAGGTGCTCCAAATAGTCTGTTAATATTTTTACTTCTGCCAATGTCATAAATTGAATAATATTTTAGAATTATCAGTGACTTTTGAAATACGTCCTCCCAGTGGCACCTAACCCCCACCATATACTTGCAAGCGCTTCTAGAATTAAAGTGAAATCAGGAAAATAGTATCTTATGATATTTCTTTGGAAGAATCTGCTTACTTTAAGTTGTCTTGCTTATTCACAATAAAACAAGTTTGTACATATATTTTCTTACAAAGGTTTTTTTATAACAAGCTAGTAAAACCTAGATCCAGCTCAATATTTTATAATGCATGAAAATATCTTGTTGAAATGTCACTCTCGATTTTCAAACTAGATTCTTTTGTTAGAGCTCAGGTGGTATTCGGCATCCTTTGTCTTTTGATGTGTGGCATCCTCATTGATTTCCTGCAAAATTACTTTGAAGCATGTATATCTGATGGAAGGAGACATTTTGACAAGAAAAATGTGATATTTCAAATCATCAAATGTCTGCATTTACTCTGGTCCTGTAACTAATGGAGTGCAGAGACAGAAACTTGTTAGAATGGTGTTTGTGACGTCACAATCACTTCAACACAGAAGCACCTTCAGTCTGTATTTCCCGCAAGATTGCAAACGCAGACCACACAACAAGCTAGACATCTCCTCCAATCAATTTAATTCGGTTTAAAATATGACTTTAGTGGATGTATCTGCTTTACACTAGGAGCAGGCTATCCCGAGCTCTGAAACAGAGAGATTATCTCAACAAGGACTAGCTGAGTAGTAAGATTAAATTAGTGCTTGGCAGATCGGTTCTCATAAGGATACACATCAATTGCAGATAAGTCATGTTTTTAGTTTTAGACCATGATATCATGATGCAAATCAGTCCAGATGCCTCCACATAAAGTAAAAAGATAAAGTAAATATGCCATTTGGCGGATCAAGAGTCATTACAAGGTCATTTTGAAAAAAAAGATTTTCAGTTGATTATTAAAACATGGAAGAATGACCAGTATAAGAAAATACATAAGGTCTGGCTATAAAAGATGTCGCTTATAACTGTTTATGGTTCATCCCATCAACTGGCTATCCCTGATACATTATCAAGGGATACATCCTCTCTATCAGCGTTAGGCGAGAAAATATGTTTCGTAGCCAGTTGTTCTTTTGCCAGGAAAGGGGGCAGGGCTTTTTTTGAAATGATTTTCAGTAGTCCTGGCGTAAGTGTGATAACAATAAGTACTCCACAGGGAAGGAAACATCCATTATTGAATAACTCGGGATTAATAACATCATGAATGAGACTATTCTAACTTGCAGCTGCAGAATATGAAAGTGTGTAGAAAACAGAAATTGCAGGCTGAAAAAGAGGATTTTAAATTCATTCTACATAACCTGTCACTGATGTTAATTGGTTGTGTTTGTGTTGTGTTTGTGTTTTGGCAACAGTTACTTTATCGTATGAAAGCAACCCCCAACTATCATTATTTCAGCCGTTACCATGCATTGTTTAATTTCCATTGAATGTCACTTACACTCTTCCTCTTCAAGGTACAAGGGGTCTCAAAATTAAGTACTTATTCCTCAATATATTACAATACTAATTTGTTTGTGGTATATATCATCCTAATTGAAAACATCCCAATTAGAAACTTTTAACTAGTTTATTTAACTGTGTACAAGATTACAACCTTTAAACAACGGAGTCATATTTTGATGTTCTTAACAAACCCTGATTGCTACAGTGTAGTAACATAAAGACAGAACCGAATTTGTGCAATGTCATCAAAATTTTAGGGTAGAAAAGATTATTCACAAACTGTTGATTGAAACGTACTTAGATTTAGTTTACAACTTCATAAACAGTTTACAATTTTCACTCAACTTGTATTGTACCCGTAAGGATAAAACGGACATTCACAAAAAAGCTCTACATAAAGTGGGTTTTGATATATTTATTGATTTAAGTCAAGGAAGACTTTGCTATACCTTCTTCTTTCAGGACTTTCAGAAAACAATGGCAAAACACTTGTATACAAAAGGAGTTTATTAACAAGAAGAGAAGTATTTTACATTTTTACAATTTGTAACATTTATGATGATTTTGCATCTGAAAACAATCTATGAAAGAGAGTGGTGACAAACAAACTGCATCTAATGACGTAATAAATATATTTATTACACTGCACCTATCATATCAATGCACTAGCGTGTCAAGTTTACATGTCAAATCGACCTCAGACTACATGTAAGTGTATGTAGTATTACAGTACTTGCATCTAAACTGTTATAATTACATTCCTCGATGTAAAATGTGAACCATGATGACACTGGGAAAGATTCATACACAAGTCAGGTTCCATCTAGTAACTGTACACTACAACTGTTCATGTACAAGCGGGTTCAAGATCCCACACACATTGTCCTTGAATATCCAAAGCGAGTGATGATACAAAAATACTGTGTTTAAGATAACCATGACGACAGACACTTACCAGACAACCCGTACTCTAAATGCTGACGGTTTATCTGAATCCACAGATCACAAGCTATTTACATGTCAAATACAGGAATATGATGAATAACGCTTGCATGATTAAATGCATGCATTGTTTATAACTAAGGCAACATGAAATATTATCTCTGGAACAACAATTGCAATTCTGTTCTTCACCAGACACAATTTACATGTATTTAAAACATAGATTTGAAATGCATAAATTAAGAATCATAATATTTAAATTATAATTAGGTACTATCTTAATAATCGATTTTTAATGTAGAAGGATTTTGATATATAGTTTATTTTTAAATTTGACAAACATAAAATAATTACGAACAACTTACTAAGCCCCATTTACAGTGTATATCCATTAGTCTTGATGACAAATGATTAGGAACTAACCTATCTAACCTGATTGTATGAACACATTTGGTTTCACATTCTGTGAACACAGGTTCACTCTTTATAAAGACATTTCTTATAAACCATTTAACTCAATTGTCTCAATCAAAGGCTATTGTAAGACTTGATGCTGTTTGCAACTTAGTTCAAGGTCTGCCTTTAGCTCTCTTGCTAATGAACTTGTGCACATTCAAGAAGAGGTGAGATGACTAAATAGAAAGGACACTTTTGAAAAATTAAATTTTCAGTTGATTTGTAAACAACACATATGATTGAGAGTATTTCAAATACTCGGCCAGATTGTTCGAGGCTTTCTTGCGAAAGCGAATATTCTCTCTCCAAATTGGGGTGCTTTAACCACAGTGAATATAGAGCAGGGTCATGTTTTGGGAACAGAGATCTTATTGTAGTGTAGGTTTTGATGAGCTCACATATGTAGAGAGAAACATGAGCGGACAGGACTTATAGACTAGAAACTAAAACTTTTAGATGATGCGCTGCTTTAGTGGAAGTCAGTTGACACTTTGAAGCAGAGGGGTAGTGTGCTCACACTTCTTAGTCAATGTAAATATCCTTGTTGCAGAATATTGGACTCCTACCAGAGATTCATATTTGAAGTTCAAATAAAGGCGCAGCTTGGGAACTTGCAGATATTACTGATACAAACTTTCCCTTTTTACGAAAATGTATCAAAGAAAAGATATCCTCAGTAATATTATGTTAACAAAGTGATTGGCAACTGTAGTATAATAATATCTAGTCGTTGTTACAAGATGGCAGTCAGAAACAAGGAACTCAGCATCAGAGACAAACAACTCGACCTCGTCAATATCCCACTTCCGGTGTAGTCTCTATCTGCAACCAATCAGAAACCAAGATTTGTGTTATATGCAACCACATAATGAGAGAGATGTGTGAAATATGTTGCAAGGTGGATTAATGCTATTTAAAGGGACTGTCTATTGAAAGTTTTTTTAAACAGATATACTGTTGAATATAATCGTATTCCATATAAAATTGGTTAGATTTGATTCATATCATTTGACATTTGAGATAGCAACAACATACAATTACTTTGTGGGTTTGTCAATCATCGCTTCTTGAGGAATTAATCAAATTCAAGATGAAACACATATATAGATTTCTGATATCTCTCCGTTTAGTGAAATTGTTTAAACATGTCAAAGTGTCATCCATACATGTATGTTTACAAATATTTGCTTCACCAAATATCTGCAACTGCAACATGAACTCTCACCTCTCGCTTCCATAGGGCAAGATCCACTTTTCATACAGTCATGAGTATCTGTTGCTGATTTTACCACGACAGCTGAAAGGAAACGATTGTTGAATTTCAATCACTATAATATCTATGGTCTTTACGAAAAGGTAAAAATGCAGATTCTATATTCTATATAAACGTCTGTGTATAATGCTTATGAATATCTAAACATATGGTTGACATAAAATCAACAGCATATCATATTTTGTGTTTTCAACATTTCATTTTACTTGATTAAATAAAGAGCAAGGACCATAATGGTTGTTGAGTACGGACTTTTTTTGTTTCTGTTTTGTCTACATTTCAACATTTTTGAAGAATTTAAAGAATAATGAAAATGTGTTGTAAAAGTCGAAAAGTAGGGACCTTTTGCTGACAAAGAAATGTTACCTATTGATACGCGTCACTTTAATAGTGATAAACCTAGTTTTGGTTACACGTTCTACAATTATTCTACATTGTTTTACTTTATCACATTGGGTCACTTGAAGGATTCGAAACAACACCCTCGATCCAAGTCAACGGTTAACCAAGTCGCCCACTAGGACTGGTTAACCTATAAATAACGAGGACTGCGGGAGCAGTACATAGATCCTCAAGACTTCCTCTTTGACCTTCATACAGTGTTGGACCTTCATATTTTCATCAACGAGTTATACAAATAACTGATACATCTTCAAAATGATCAACTTTCAAATGCCTTTCAAAATTTATTCATTTTTAGAAATCTAACCAGATTGACCAGTATCATCTATGACGTTATTCTATAGGAAAATTGTTGCCTACATGTACAATTTCGAGAACTTTAGTATAAAAGTTTGTCATGTAAAAATATCTGTTGTGGACCCCAGTGTGGAATAATTGAACTTCACATTTTAACTGTTGGAATTTTGTAAATGAGTTATTTTGCAGAATGGTCTTGATTTGTGATAGAAACATATCTTATTTTATAATTAGCAATGAATTATAAAGTTATACAGTGAAAATATAATCTAAGCAGTAGAAAGTCATAGTTTCACTACAGTGAAATATTTAATCCATATTTTCACTGCGGTGAGAAAAGTAGGGCCGAACCTATTACCTCTCTTTGAAACACGATCATCTCCCTTTGAAGAAATTGAACGCACGCCTCGCGTCACGGCGTTGTATAGGATTGAAGAAAAACGACTCTTAACGATGTTTTTGGTTTGTAACTGGTACGATTTTACAGTGCCAATGTATCCTGCGATATTTATTATGGAAGAAACTGATTGGGCACAAGGTATCCAACTTAGTAAAGCCATTTCAAGATATTTACAGCATGTGATGTTGCACAAAATGTACAGCAAGTGACGTACATAGAGATATAGGATATGAAGATGATATGGGTAGTGAAAGCATTTAGTTTTAGAGATAGAAATGTGTACATATTTCGAAACATCTTGATCATTTGGCGTTCTTCTACCTTAATGAGAACCATTTTAGACCCCTACGCAGCGTTTGTCTTTTTAACTCCTTATCTACTAACATTTTACCCTGAAATACAAAGTATAAGCGAACAAATTACCTGGGAGTCTGACGCTGACCTCATCAAACAAGCCCCGTGTGTGTTCCTCCCCCTCGTACGCGCACCTGTAGATGAGACGGGTCACGCTCCTGTTAGCGAATATCTCCAGAGGCTGCACCACCGTCATGTTGCACACGCTCTCCCCGCTGTTGTCCATTGGCCGATTGTTAGGAATCACCTTGAATTGGCTGCCTTTTACCTTGGACCTGCTGAGCCATATAAGGCGTTTAGGAGGGTATCCGACCTGAGCTTTACAATCCACTGCAAACGAGGTGTTCATTTCCACGACTACGTACTGGTTGACTACGTGGATATTTGGTTTTAGGGCTGTCTCTGAAAGTGGTGATACAACACATATTGAAATGATTTTAACGACTTAGATATAAGCACAAAGTAGTCCTACACTGAGAGCCAAAATAGTTCCATTGTTTTCTTCTCTTAAATGTGTTTTTGTCAATTATTTCCAAATAGAAGAGGCTGCATAGGATGTATCAAAACCTAATTGTTCCCTTTTGTCTTCATTTGAATCACTTGAGGCACAGATAACTTTCTTTTGCAGCTATGGCAATACCGAATGAGTTGGAATGATGGCTTTCAGTGCACTGATGCAGTTACGGACAAAATAATTTCAATTTCAGTAACACTTATTCTTGCCCTAACATGATGATATTAACCTTTTCTTACCTTTAACAGACAACTGCAGGACCTTCTGTTGTGTCACTTTTCCCACATACTTGCACACGTACAAGCCTCGGTCCTCACATGCCAACTTGTCTATCACAAGGTTAAATTCTGTCAACTCGGACTGGATAGTTATCTTAGTCTTTATCCCAGACTTGCGGTCTGTCTTGGCCCATTCCGGAATCTTTGAGTCAGAGGGGAGCCTGACAATAGTGTCCTCAGTACCATCTGTCTCACGTCTGATCCAGGATATGACGTACCATCTGTAGTATCCTTCCAGTCGGCACTTTAGAGTCACGCTCTCACCTAAACCTCCATGTACCTTCTGTGATACTTTGAAGTCTCCTGCAATAACAAGTAAGAAATCAAACATAGAAAAGAAATTCAGGACACGAACTTATACATACAAATGAACTTTCATGTTTCTTTAAAATTAATTATAAAATGCACAAAATATTGGAGTTTTGGTGAAGGAGCACTTACAAAGTATTTTCTGAGTTCTATGTTACATTTATAAGATATATATACATTTCAACATTAATCAACACTTTGACAAATGAGATACAATGATGCTACTGTCGAACAATGTACGTATTTCATCATTCATCAAATATATCATTTACGAATGGTGCATAATGAATTTCTTGAAGAGGACTCATTTAAATACAAAATGTATTCAACTTAGGTTTGAACGATATCAAAACAACATGAATATTTCTTTTCATATCATGATTTGTCAGTATTGTTTGCAGATATCAAATATTTAGTCTCAGATGTACATAAAGGTTATCACCAGATTGTAGCTGTAAGCTAGTTAGACAACCGGCATAGAATTGCTGTTGACAAGGTGACCTGATAGAGATAGTGGCTGACAAAGCTGATTAAGTTACTGCGTGTCACATAAATATTCTTATGATAAGAATCTAAAAATAAAAAGTCTAACTCTCAAAAAGCACATCTAGACTGTTGTCGTCGTTGACTAGTGTGTGAAGGTTGGTCAATCTAGCATGCCTTGTGAAGGATGGACAAAAGTAGTTCCATTGAGTCACTGTTCATGCCATGTTTCCATGGTAACAATATATAATAGTAGAAAAATAGGTTTTACCCCACAACGGACAGAGACGTACTAAATGATGCTAACTACTTCAGTCTTAAAGTATAAGGTGAGGGTATTATCAGAATTCCCCTTAAATTCTTAATAATCTAGCAAATAGTTTAAATTAAAAATAAATGTACATAGTTATAAATTACGTGTATCAAGTGTTCCTCGTCAATAATGGTTATATCTTGACAAATTATGGAGGCGATTGGTAATTTTAGGCACATTTCGATCCGCATCATATGTCCAAGTATATACTTTGTAAGGAAAGACATTTGACGACCAAAGTTCAACTAAGCTTCATGAATATTTTAAACATTTTGAAGGTAGGTGGACGTTTATGAGGCTGCTTGAAGAGTGTGTGCACTGATCTGAGTAGACAGTTTATGAGTTCGAACTGAACTGGAATGATTCCATCGATCCTGAAAGTGTTAGTCAACATGTTGATGTGATATATCTGGCATGTGACTTGGTCTGAGTGCATGCAGCCATCTCCTCAGATCGAGCTAAGCAGGAAGCTGTGGATTGAGATGAGAAATATACGTGAGAAAGAAACAAAACTGAACTTTCTTAAAACGCTCTCGATTCTTTCAGTTAACAAGATGTAATGCTTGAGTTTAGAATAGATTTGTATGAGCTGTCTCAACGAGAACATCTGGAAGAATTGAAACAGTAAAAATTCAGTGGTCCAATGCATAACAGAGTTAGCTTACTGTATAATCGATACATTCCTTTAATCAATGTCCATGTTACCATGTTATTTTAAACAATATTAAGCAAATGTTATTTTCATCCATTTTAAAATCATATCTTCATTCCTTTTAGCATTTTATATTGCTAATGTCCATTTTATCACACTTATTACCATATCTAATCACTATTGTTGTCATTTTCATTTATCTATTTTAGCAATCTCTCTCATTTAATTCGATGATAACGTTCATTGTGATTTGTGAATGATTGTGGAATGGTGTGATTGGATATGTTGTGTGCGAGTACATGTATTGTTTATTCATTAATTTTATTTATCTTACCATCATGTCATTGAGCATTCTTCATCACAAAACAAATTCCCGTTATGGGCAATAAAGTATTATTATTATTATTATTATTATTGGTGAGAAACTGTTTTGTTCTTAAATCCTTTAATAGCATTTAGAATGGTTCCTGCTCTTGTTTGGTGTGCGTATCATTGGATAGGTCAACTGCATAATAGCTTGATTATTTGAGTATTTGAAGATTTATGCAAAAATACCTGCCTGTCAAGAAGGCTGCAATGATACCCAAAGTAAAGTTTAAATCTGCATGTAGTTATGAATGACACATCCCGTTGTAAGGGCTAGTAGGAGATGTCAAGTTGTCCACTTCTACGAGCACAGTTTTAGAACCTACGTATCTGCTATAATGTCAAGTCGTGCT
The DNA here is from genome assembly GCA_916613615.1 of Steromphala cineraria. Lineage (NCBI taxonomy): Eukaryota > Metazoa > Mollusca > Gastropoda > Trochida > Trochidae > Steromphala > Steromphala cineraria. Next base: position 4,069,329 of record OU744726.1, read on the forward strand.
TCAGCAATATGTGATATTTGATTTGTCCTTTGCTGAAATTAATGTGTTATTTAAACCTACCATTTCCACTTATCAATCTCCTACTTCATCGTCTCCAGTGTCTGTCGAGACTGTTTTGATGGACATGTTAAGAGTTTCCGCATTTATCAATTCTTGGTGGGCTTTCATAGAAACTAAAAGTTCACAAACATGAAAAATTAAAATTAAATCTCTGAAATCTGTGAATATTCAATGAACAGTTTCAATTACAATTAATAACTGTTTATCGCCGAATATTCACATATTTTGTAAACTTTTCGGGACATAAATGTGTTTTCTGAAATGATCATATCTAACACATCCTGAAAATGGATTTTAAGGTAACAAATAATAACTCAATAACAATTTGATACTTTATTGTATCCCTGGGTTATTGTTCCTTCTGTGCATTTCAGGGTGTAGTTTTGGACATTTGACAATCATGATATTTTCAGAAGAAGCAAACATAATGTTTATATTATTAGAACAAGGAGAACATTTGAAAAAAACATTGTAACAAAATAAGACCAAATGAAAAAATGCTATATTTTCATAAAGATACCACGATAAAATAACATTAAATCAAATTTATTTTAAAATTAATTACGTGACATTTAGCTCAATTAAAATGTTTTATTAAAGGTTTAAACTCAAACTGTTGAAAATATGGGTGTCATTTCAACAATTATTGACATACTAACTTTGCAAGATGAGTTAATGTGTGAAAGTCAAGCTGGTCACACAAATTGTATTTTTGATATCTGAAACCCAATGTCTATTTCCTAGTTTCTTCACTACAGTAATCCTTATTTTGGGGAAAACTTCAGTATCATTATAGACTGACAGACAGATTGTATTTGTATAAATGGCCATGAGGCCAACAGTACAGTGACAATTTGTTCATATACAATTATACTGGAGCGCCTTTACATTGTCAACACTTTGTTCTCACGTACAGGTAATACTTTAGCACAAAACACAGTTAAGCGTAATATGATATTAACTGATATTGTATTCAATAGGTTTATAAATTTGTCTTGATTTGGGTTGGTGTAATAATAGCATGGTAAATATTTCTTTCAGACATCATTATCAAATTGACACGTGATATTCATTTTCTAACTTGCTGTTGTCACAATGAAGGCACAAAGCAACGGAAATATCGTCACTTTTTCATCTTCTTTTTAGTTGTATCTTGTAGCCAGCTATACAACAACGAAATGTTGTCAGTTCTCTTCGCGAGGGCAAGACCCGCAATATATTTCTGGCATGATACCAAATTTAGATGTTGAATATGTGTTCAAATATGATAATGATATCTGCACTTTGATAGATTTCAAAGCTGTTTAAGGTATCTAAACAGATCTTACCATATTTTACATCTTTTTCCAAAATGCAATTGATTACATGTTCTGATTTGAGGAAATGGATCTTATCTTATACATACGATTTTAAGCATAATTTGACTGTGGAAGTCATCATTCACTATCATCATGACAAGTCTCAGACATGAGTAATGTCAGCTCATCAAATATTGACATTATTCTTACTGGAGCAGACAAAAACATTGTCAAAAGCTGTAGTAGAAGAAACAGAGCAGCGGTGTATTAAGACAAACCTCCATGTTAAAACATACATTCTGCATTACATATAGTTTTTCATTTACACTGCAGAAAAAATAATGTTCATCTATGGTTATCTATTATGAGAACATTAATCACGGGTTGTAATTTACAAATGACGAATTATTCAACGAAAATGCCCAGCCAGTTTCATATATATGCCACACCATAACATGTTCATGTAGTTTTAACTTTAATCGCGCAAACTATCCAAAACATACTGTCAATGCGTCTTAATACAGTATTTGCCTCTGTATATAGAAATGTTTAGAAATGGCAACGTGCATAGAATTTCTTGGTCTACATAAAGTTGTCACTTGGGTCAATATCTATTACCATTAGAAATCATCCATGAATTAAAAATCGAGGATTTATATCACAAAGACAAAAATCATACACTAACTTATTTAAGGTGCAGAAGCACATATGTAGAGGGATTATAAGGTATTGTCAGGAAAATGCAAATAAAAAAGACAAATTGAAAAACAATGTATTTTAACTAAACAAATATATAATGTAAATTTCAGCCATACGATTCCTTTTTTTTTTTTAAATCAATTCAAAAGGTGTTCACACAAAAATGGCCACCAATGGTCTTTAAGTGAATCTGTATAATTTGTTCTCTGACTATGGATGATTTGTTTTTGTGATGAGATATTTGACACTATCAAACTAATAATGTTTTAATTGACGAACAATATCAGTAACAACTTGTTAATGTCCCTTTAAAGACCAAACCGAACTTTACATTAGTTTGAGTGATCGTTGAATGATTGTGATCATCAAAAGTTGACTTTTCAAATACAGTCCTTCTAAATTGAGTAGACTCCTTGAATAGCTACAAAAGATCCTTTCTCGCTTAAAATATATTCGCAACTAAATGTCAAGGAAAGGCATAATTTTTTGCTTAATCAAATCTATGAAACAAACTATATACTCTTCAAGAATTACCAATTTTACTATAATTACTATTACATTATTGTTTAAGTTGTTGACTTCAGATACTAAATACAGCAAAGTCCACTTGTTTTACAAATGTAATACTTTGGGAAGATAAGATTTTTGTTAACACAGTAACAGATTGACGTCTTACCATTTTTAACCTTTAATCATTTGCGCTAAAATGAACCGTTTAGTTCTTAAAATTTGGATCTGATATAATTTCAAATAAATTTACTGTAGATGTTAAGGTTATTATTATCATCGATTTGTTTCTTGTACATGAGCCCATTACTTATTAATCATAATAAAGTAATCCGTATATCAAAAAATAATTGTATAGTGTTAAATACTTTCTTTGAATATAAGCATCAAATAAAACAGTATACAACCATGCAATATGATACCGGCATCTACTTAAACATTCATCAATAATGGTACCAAAGTTTTACATATTACTTATCAAATTCCCACATTCAACTATAATTGGCTGAACAAATACATACACACATAAATGTATATCATGCAATACATCATCGATTTGTTGGACCAAACATTCAGATGTGTTTATATCACAAGTGGAATTGTTGATAGCTGGTCAAGAGATCTTCGTTTAGAGGAAATCAATGAGATGAGATAAGATAAGCAATATTAGGCATTACAATAGGCATCGACATCCACTTGAGTCCACATACAGTCACTTTATAACGTTTATAACAAATTGGCACCTCTTCACTTTAATACGTCAGTAGTCAAATTGACAGATTGATTGGTAGAATATTTCCCTATATAAGGAAGCTGGCAGCACAATGGTGTGGATATCCAGGCTAAGTGAACTGTTGACTTCTCAGGCAAGAGTCAAAACATCATTTGCGTCAGAGATGATCTCTAAAGTTGAAAATAATGTCTTATTTGATGTCTCTTCTAGAATACTAAACTTCTTAGCCAATTTGCCTTACGAATTTACAGTGTAAATTTTAATGTTATTTTACTTTATGAATTTGTACTTCATTTGAATTTCTCTGACTGAAGTATAGAGATATATCTCCCAAGTATCGACGAGTGTTGATGCATATATAAGAAAACCAAAGGGTCTAATAACAGATCCATGAAAGGTACAAACATTATAAATAGTTGAATATTTCACTATCCTATGTTTCCCAATGCAGTGATGGCAAAACATTGTGACGTCGTCATGCTTTAAAAGTAGTCCATAGCACTGTTATTTCAGTACTTCTAATCCCAACATCGATTATCATACAAATATGATAATGTCAAGCTAATCATAGAAAGTTTCCCAATCAGACGTGTCTTTCTTCTGTCTTCAATGTAGAAAAATTCAAAATCCCCAGAGACATTAGCAATGATAGCAGAATAACCTTGAAGAAGCCCTAATTCAAATACCAATTCAAAAGTAGCAATGATTCAATGACTCGGTTCTACGTTCACAGTCAGTTAACTTCAGAGAGTTCTATTGCACCACCCTCACGGGATGGGCATCTGCAATAAACAGAGGTGACATAAAACAACACATAACACTGTTAGCTTCTTCTCATCTATAAACCTTCATCGGATTCTGTGATGAAGAAAAAATGAGCACACGAAACTAAGTTATAAATCTATGACAAGTACAGTTACCACTAACTTGAAGATCAATAAACGCCTGGCAACCTTTCGGTGCATCAGTAAAGCATTTGTTAAAACATCTGGATCCCGACCTGATCATAACTTAACGATGTGACGAGTTGTGTGATTGAAGTTACTTCCATCGGTTCAGGAAATGATTACATACATGCTTTGAACTTCTTACATCTCCCACTCAAAGGGGACAATTACAAGAGGAGAGAGAATTGGATGAGTCGATTGTGGTTTGAGCAGCAGATAAACAGTTGATTTTGTCTCAACCTGCAATCCACTTGAAGCAATATTGCTGTAATCGTTGTTTAATGATTACTGCACGAGTGTGCTGCTGTTTGATAAGAGAATCTTATGTGTTTAATATCAGAGAAACAACACAACTGATAGTAAGAAGGCGCGATTATGTTAGGTTAGGTTAGGTTTTGAATGGAGTTCCCCATGAGAAGGTATTTTGGAGAATTTGCATTAACTGTCTTTTGATTTTCAGTTACATTTCATCACCTTGAGCTCATGGCCTGAGCTCATTTAACAACAGACATAAGAAATAAAATCGCTGACGTGAAGTAATGTAATCTGTTTCTGTATGCTCTCACATATTTACCTGTATCTTAATTAAGCAAGTAGGGTTCCGCGACGATAAACTTATTATGCCACTGGGCAGGCGAGGGGACATGACTAGGTCAAGTGATGGACGCATCATTGAAGCTAAGCTTACATGGAGGAATGACCAGTATAACGAAATAAGATATCCTAATCGTCTGGCTATAAAACATGTGGCTGTTAACACTTTGCAACCATAAAGCGCTTCTATACCTCTCTATACAGGCATTAAGCAGACTCTGTCTCCGGCACGCTACATGTGTATTGCAATCAAATCTCATTGATTCCAGGATATCATGTAAGAACATGGCTACCCCTGATCCATGGACAGTTAGTATCAGGGGACACATACCCTCTATCAGCGTTAGGCGGGGAAAAAATGTTCTTTTCATATCAAAGGGGGCTCCCGTAGCCAGTTTGTTGAACTATATTGAAATGATATACAGTAGTCCTGGCGTAAATGTGATAACAATAATTAATCCATAGGAACGAAGCATTCATTATTGAATAACTCGGGATTAATAACATCCTGATTGATGCGATAGTGACTGTAGAATATCCAGTGTATATGTATGTATTGCAGAAATTGTAGGCTGAATAAAAGGGATCAGGTTTTGCATAGCATGTCACTTGGTGTCTTTGATTACCTTTTATGTTATGTGTATGTCAACGTTGTGACCCTCCCTATCATATATATTACACCGATCGAAGGTTGAATAAGTGTGTTCCAGTTCTACCCATCCTGTCACTGCTGCTAATGTGTTGTGTCTGTATTGTTGATGTTTTGGATTATTTCTGTAAGCATGTTGTGTATCAAACATGTAATCTTGTGTATAGGGTCAACTTCAAGACCCTTCCTGTTATCACGGTCAACAGATTTACTTACTAAATGTAATCTTTTCTATAAATTTTCTACAGATTTCCACTAAATAATACTTCCCATGAACGTTACTAACACTTTCCGAACGAACTGACTTACTTAAAGTAGTACTACTTGTTTTGGTGCTACAAGTGTTAAAAATTAAGAGATCATCACACAACTCAAAAGTTTAACATCTTAAGGGAATTAGGAAGCGAAAGACGGATTATCCTACCTCATGTAAGAATCTAGATATCTAATTGTTCCCGGGATGAATGCAGACGTCAGGGCATTGAGCGGGGTGATAAATTTTTATATTCCGCCATATGGAGGCATAAAACATGTGCAGATTGAGCATCTTGAAATGTACAATGTATGTTACCTTGAACACATCAAGGTTTCAAAATACAATAAATAATGAAACATTTATAGTTCAGATCCAGATTTTGATAAGATTTGGAATGGAAAGAAATCCATTAAAATTTTACAGCTCAATGTGTTCAGACATCAATGCTTGTATTGTTTATCAAACGTGAATCTTATATACACCGGTATTGATAGTGAATCTTATATACACCGGTATTGATAGTGAACCTTATATACACCGGTATTGATAGTGAATCTTATATACACCGGTATTGATAGTGAATCTTATATACACCGGTAATGATAGTGAATCTTATATACACCGGTATTGATAGTGAACCTTATATACACCGGTATTGATAGTGAATCTTATATACACCGGTATTGATAGTGAATCTTATATACACCGGTATTGATAGTGAATCTTATATACACCGGTATTGATAGTGAATCTTATATACACCGGTATTGATAGTGAATCTTATATACACCGGTATTGATAGTGAACCTTATATACACCGGTATTGATAGTGAATCTTATATACACCGGTATTGATAGTGAATCTTATATACACCGGTATTGATAGTGAATCTTATATACACCGGTATTGATAGTGAATCTTATATACACCGGTATTGATAGTGAATCTTATATACACCGGTAATGATAGTGAATCTTATATACACCGGTATTGATAGTGAACCTTATATACACTGGTATTGATAGTGAATCTTATATACACCGGTATTGATTGTTTGCAACTTTTGAGGAATAGAAAACAGCGTCTTTGCATGATAGGTATTGCCTCTTTATATTGACTTTAAAATTATTAATGTAACTTTTTCTATTACTTTCCAGAGATTTCAATTCAAATAAAACTTCCCTTGAACGTTACTTACACTTTCCTTACGATCTTTCACAGGATGCTGAACGTGATTGATTCTTGTTATTTTAAACAATCATGCAACTGCCGTTTGAATTGCTGTTGATTTATTTATCGAGTGTGAATATATTTGTCATTATTGATATTAAAACGTTCTATAAAAGAGCCTGTTAAAGTGAAAATAAAGGAGATAGGTGCTCCAAATAGTCTGTTAAGTGTGTTAAGAATACATTTCAACTTCTGCCAATGTCATAAATTGAATAATATTGTAGAATTATCAGTGACTTTTGAAATACGTCCTCCCAGTGGCACCTTACCCCCACCATATACTTGCAAGCGCTTCTAAAATTAAAGTGAAATCAGGAAAATAGCATCTTATGATATTTCTTTGGAAGAATCTGCGTACTTTAAGTTGTCTTGCTTATTCACATAAAAACAAGTTTGTACATATATTTTCTTTTTTTATAACAAACTAGTAAGACCTAGATCCAGCTCAATATTTTATAATGCATGACAATATCTTGTTGAAATGTCACTCTCTATTTTCAAACTAGATTCTTTTGTTAGAGCTCAGGTGGTATTCGGCATCCTTTGTCTTTTGATGTGTGGCATCATCATTGATTTCCTGCAAAATGTCTTTGAAGCATGTATATCTGAAGGGGGGAGACATTTCAACAAGAAAAATGTGATATTTCAAATCATCAAATGTCTGCCTTTACTCCTGGTTCCTGTTACTAATGGAGTGCACAGACAGAAACTTGTTAGGATGATGTTTGTGACGTCACAATCTCTTCAACACAGAAGCACCTTCAGTCGGTATTTCCCGCGGGATTGCACAACAAGCTCGACATCCCCAATCAATTTAATTCGGTTTAAAATATGACTTTAGTGGATGTATCTGCTTTACACTAGGAGCAGGCTATCCCGAGCTCTGAAACACAGAGACTATCTCATCTAAGACTCGCTGAGGAGTACGATTAAGTTGCTTGGCAGTTCTGTCCTCACAAGGATACACGTCATTTACAGATAAGTCATGTTTTGGTTTCAGACCACCATGTCCAACACTGCCAATCAGTCCTAATGCTACACATACCAGGCATAAGAACCGACGTTCTGATTATTGCTTGGTTCAAATGAGATTGAATGGGTAATGTATATCATAAAGGCTGTTAGATAAAAGCAGATGTGTAATTGTAGGTTACGTTGTATAACCTGTTTTAGATACTGTCAAAGAATGGTTTGTTTAAACCAAGCACATTTTGATTTTGGTACATTTTCGCCATTATGATCAGTGTTTTTCAACTCTTTTGAAATTGATATTTCAGTAAATAGAGATGTATTGAAGAAATATTGTGTGATATACAAAGTTGGGACATTGTGAATATGTAAAGATAATAAAAACGACATTTTCGGTAATTTGATACTGGCCAATGGAGTGTACAATGATAAAGATTGTTAATAATTGAAAATTAAATGCGACTAACACATAACAATAGTAAACTTATCTTCTCCGAACACGTGTGATGTATAGATTATCTACACATACAATGTTATATATAATGATAATGACCTAGTGTATTACATCACTTATCATTATCACAATAACACCATTTACGTCCGTAATCACACATACCAGACAATTGTACAAAACCTTAGTCGCTTGTCACTTCAGAAAAGTTAAATGCATCAATAAGACCGTTATTCATTAGATATTTCAACTTTTATCACATATTACGTCAGGCTGTGCTGCACAGAGATCGGTTTATCCTAGTTGAACTGGGTTCAACATCCACACAAACGTATCAGCACGCTAGTTATAACACAGCCAGAAAGTTATCACCATAAACTCCGCGTCGATATTACATCATTACATGACTGCGATAAACACAGTGCTGGCATCTTAAAGGAGAATTGCTATCATACATATTCACAAATACAGGGTGGTAGTTGTAGTTGATATCATACAAAGTTAATCATAAGCTGATAGCATTGTTCACCGACAAGTTTATGACTGATTGAGAGATGAAATTCACCACACAGCACAATAGGTTAGTTGATGGAATAGGAGGATGGAATGTGCAGGGTGAACGTACGAGGGGACGTGTTAGGTGTTACTGACATTCATAACATTACGATAAACGCGAATATTTCTCTTATTTTAATATATTCTTATGCAAAGTTAATCACAACGACATCCTAAGGAGGAATGATGATACGATTAAAGTTGCAAATAAAATATTCCTTCGTCGGCATCGAACTAAAACAATGTGTCTTGTTTTCAATTTAAATGTTAACACATAAATAGTTCAGTTCATAACTAACAATGTTAATAGTTTTTTCTTATCTTAATCAAGTGCACTAACATAAGAGAACTTTAATTAACACTCTTAGTTAAATTTGAACAGTGAAAGTGAAAATAATGTACTAGTGCAATATTACCACAATTAATTCTTATTATGATAGACTGTTCTAGAATAACTTACATGTATATAAATTGGACAAATTATAAAACAAGAGTTTGTACCTTTAAAAGGACAAGGACAAATATAGTAACGTCTGGTGGAAATTCATGATTTTTTATGTAACATATTTGTTTCAGATTCGTAGTAATAACATAACATTTGAGACATATCTTATGTTCCTGAAAATGGCAAAACTAATAACTTAAAATCAAAATTAAATATACCATATAAAGAGTCACCACTCTGTTGTCGTTAAATGTACATTTCATTCACGAATACGATCAAATGTAAGACAACAGTAATAACCAGAGCTAAGGCAAAGTCAATTTGTAAATGGCTTATCACATATCTGCAGTTTGAGTTATGGGTAGAGAAGGTTTCAAAAACGAAATAAAAAGCCGACTAATTTGAAATTCAGATCAGAAAAGCACAGTTTTCTAATCTAAGAAAACTTCAATTGAAACTGTACAACTCTAATTCGTATTAGTTATAAAACTATTAAAAGTGTAAAGTAACCCCAAAAATATCAAATTTAAGATATTATAATAGATGAGATAGACATTGATGAGCATTTATACTATGTACGACATTAAACAAAAATGGAAACCCGGAGCTCACTAATGACGTACATTAATATCAAAATCTAATATTCCCTACGGGTTATAGAAACTAATGTAAATTTATACCTATACGACAATAAAACAAGAAAGTACGGTCATATCATTAATGATGGCATTATAACGGAGGAAATAACAGTGGTCATTGGCATGGCTCAATACAGTGCGATTGATCAGCATTGTCCTATCAGTGAAACGCTAGCATAGCAATCAGATAGAGTGTACGTGTAGATCTACTCCTGATAGACGTGTTGATCTACTCCTGATAGACGTGTTGATCTACTCCTGATAGACGTGTAGATCTACTCCTGATAGACGTGTAGATCTACTCCTGATAGACGTGTAGATCTACTCCTGATAGACGTGTAGATCTACTCCTGATAGACGTGTACATCTACTCCTTATAAACGTGTAGATCTACTCCTGATAGACGTGTTGATCTACTCCTGATAGACGTGTTGATTTACTGCTGATAGACGTGTAGATCTACTCCTGATAGACGTGTAGATCTACTCCTGATAGACGTGTACATCTACTCCTTATAAACGTGTAGATCTACTCCTGATAGACGTGTTGATCTACTCCCGATAGACGTGTTGATCTACTGCTGATAGACGTGTAGATCTACTCCTGATAGACGTGTAGATATATTCCTGATAGACGTGTATATCTACTGCAGATAAACGTGTATATCTACTGCAGATAGACTTGTTGATCTACTGCAGATACACGTGTAGATATACTGCAGATAGGGGAACATGTAGATCTACTGAAGATAGGGGACGTGTAGATCTACTGAAGATAAACGTGTAGATCTACTGCAGATAGACGTGTAGATCTACTGCAGATACACGTGTAGATCTACTGCAGATAGGGGACGTGTAGAGGAGCTGGAGATACGAGGGAGAAGATGTAAAACACTCCCTGTTGATTGCTCTTCGTCAGTCACCCTCATAATTATTGCATACGCCAATACAAATTACACAGTCAGGTCCTTGTAGCGGGTAGAGCGTTGTGGTAGGCTGTATAGTGGATTTCTTGCATTGCCTTAAACATATATATAACTGGTATAGTCTTGAGTTATTATGTATGGATGAAAAAGATACCCAAACAAAGCTACCATTTGACGAAAATGATCATAAATCATTGGTTGGCAATATAAGAAACGTTATTTGTACATACCGTTCCAGTTATGCTTGGAAGTTTCAAAGCAGTGTTAATATTGTTATATTTATCAAACAAGTCGCTGAGAGAGTTACAGAATCTAACGCTCAAACGTTCTCTTCGCTATGAATATTCAAATTTGGATTTCTATTCATCTTTGAAAACACCTTTCAAAAAGGAATCATAATTGTTGTCTATTCGCAATAAAGATCTAAGATGATTGTATTATATTTCAGCAAAGGTGTATGGACATAATATAATGAGAAATACCAGGAGGAATGCTACTCCTAGAGAGTTACAATTTTGTCCTTTGTGTGAATATGTTTTAGGAGATGTGAAGTCCTTTGTATAACGACATAAAAATGAAATATATACCTGATATTGAATGTAAAAAAGTGCATCTTATTTATCAAATGCAAAATGAAAATCGTTTATATTTGTATTAAACTATATCAGAGATGTATTTATGTTACGCTGTTCACTACTTAAATTGTATATTTGAATTCGATACCGTTCCATTGTTTAGCACCAAAGCATTATAAGTTATGACAATGTGTATTGTATACAATGTACACGGGCTTGTGGCCTTTATACTGAATATAACTTCTAACAGCGGCGAATGATTCATAGTGAACTAACGGACTATTGAACGATTAAGGGATCACATCTAAAATCTTATCAATATGGCAATGCGCATTTAAACGTCATAATAACCTACGAATGACAAGCACAAATCAACAACATTTGAAAATAGTTTTCACTAACAACTAACACCACATAGTTACCATCATTTCAAATATACACACTAACTTCATAGTAACTACAGTTATAGCTATGCTGTCACTATGGTATAGATATTACTACTTTTTACAACCACAAACAACACACAAATATACTGCTTAAATTAATAAGCTCTTAAGTCAATCTCACGTTAACTGTCAATTGTCACTAATATGACAAACATGAATCGAAACTTATTGGCAATAACAAATGTGACAAGTTCACTTCGCCCCTGGAGACAACAACCTATATTTCAAAAATGAATTCGCACTAAATATCATCCCAAACAGCACCAAATATCATAAGATAGGCGTCAAATAGTCAACAATGTTGTTATGGAATGCCATACTGTGGTCATTATATGGATATCATTATAGAAGGCCATACATGCCAACTCATAATCAACAATGTTATCAACTTAATCACGAATAGTACATGAACGCATTAATCCTGTCGCTAATTGAAATATGATAGAAGTACAGACAGATAACTGGCTCCTGTTGAGTGCTTAATCAGCTCTTGTTGAAAATCAGATGGTGTAATTTGCACATGTTGATATTAACAATATTGTGACAACACATTAATGATATATCATCCTGTGATAAGTCTATCAATCTATCAAACATTTGAAACTCATGTGATCGTCCAGAATTTTAATATCGGTTTTGAGACCCAAACTGCCCTTATAAGCGAGATTAAGCTAGGATAATGTAGCACTTTAACAGAGTCAATGATAACTACATCAATGTCATGAAATCTCCAGGATCAGAAGAATTGAAGCACTTTAGCGCATTTGCTAACACATTAAACTCGACAGAAGACTTGAGTTAAGAGAACAATACGTGTCTGGATCCGTGAGATCCCTGAGATCCAGAACCCTCCACTGCAGTCCCAGGTGCAGTCTCTAGTAGTCGCCGGCTTCAAACTCTGTAGTCATAAGTTGTTCCTTAAACTCTTTAGTCATATGTTGTCCCTTAAACTCTTTAGTCATAAGTTGTCCCTTAAACTCTTTAGTCATAAGTTGTCCCTTAAACTCTTTAGTCATAAGTTGTCCCTTAAACTCTTTAGTCATAAGATGTCCCTTAACCTCTTTAGTCATAAGTTGTCCCTTAAACTATGTAGTCATAAGTTGTCCCTTAAACTCTTTAGCCATATGTTGTCCCTTAAACTCTGTAGTCATAAGTTGTCCTTTAGTGTAGTAGGGTCACCTCAGGCATATCTTAATTTGACTGCTAGGACCAGTAGCTAGATATTTAATGCAGTACCTGATAATGATCACAGGTTTAAACTCTTCTTGTACATCCATTTAGGCTTAAAGTACATTCTGTTGCCCCGTGCTTGAGTAGAGGCACCTCAGATACCCTATTCGGTTCATTTAGGATTTCAATCTATTCAATGTTACACCTTCAGGACTGTTCTATTTTACAGCAACTCAATTTTTAAGTTATTAGATTACAGGACTTTTATATCATACAGCAAATCATTGTATCAGACGCTGGCGTACAGGACTAGACTGTCACTTAGTTGTAGTTGTCCACGTTACAGAAGTTTGAGAGGACTGATTTCTCATACACGAATCCTTGTTACAGCAGCATGGCTTCATGGTTGTAATAAGATAGTTATTCCATGTTACAGAAATTTGACTTGAGGGCTGCTTTGCACTTTGTTATAGCAGAAGAAGAGTAATTCAATGGATGAACAACTTCTTTATATGACAGTTGCGACGTTTCAGTATAGATCCTTATACCGTTTCAAGCATGTGGAGAAACAACTAGGTGTACAGCAATTTATACATACGATTATGATAGCTTAGTCCTACAGTTAATCCACGTTACAGTTTACTCGAGGACTGCTACATCCAACAGTGATTCCAAGTTACAGTAGAGAGAGTCCAGGGCTGCTATGTCGTATAGCCACTCCATATAACAGTGGTCGGACCTAATGCCTATTATATTTAGCTCATGCTTTACTGATGAAAAACAGTTTACCAAGGGAGGGGTTGTCACTCGCTGATGAGTGAAGCAATGTCGATGAATAATAAACAAGTATCCATTAAGGAATCAATGACAGCTGATGCACTTGTGGTGTGGTATGTTCCGCAGTTTCCATATCAAATCAACAGCTATACTGACATATAACTTTTTCTTAAATGAAGATTGATGCCAAACAGTGAAATGTCCTTAAGGGTATGAATACTTGCCAAGTAATTTTAGAGATGATTTGTCATGTTGCTCGCTTGTGTATATGAAAAAACGAATAATTGCTACGGTTTGCATCATTACAAACTGTTTCCATTTCAATTTGATTTTATAATCGTTCGATAAGTTTTGAAAACTGACTGACACACATAACCGGTAAAGTTTGCGACATTGAAGTTCAGATTGGTCGTATGAAGATAAAACATGACATTCTTGGTAATCCCGATTGTAGATTTGCTGCATTTTATCAAGCTTTTAGTTTGATAACTTGAAAGTCATTAACAATGCGAGGCATCATAACAAGAGATGTAGATAAACACCTAAAAAAATATAATTTTCATTATCATAACAAAAACTAGAGGAATGTATTCAACAACTATACACTGTATAAACATACCATACAAGATAAATGTAAGAACGATCTTTTGAATCCTGCTAGGACCAGACACATGTATATCTGTAGACAACTGTAGAGGTTACAGCTCCCTATACGATATAAACCTGTTATGTCTCACGCCGTGTAGAGGAAGTTCCTCTCATGTAAAGAGACATTGAAAGATAAGGAGATTAAAGCTTTCCAACTCGATGACATTTTCTCGACTGTGAATAACTAATGCTTTTAGTAAAATATCACTTCCACATATAACTTCAACGAAATTTCAGTTTTACACCCTTCACTGCGACAGTTTGGCGTCAAAGTTTTTACCAATTCTAAACTTAGATTTTTACACATCTGAAAGTTGTGTCTACGATATTCTTCTACCTGGAACGTGTAACTCAGGTGCAAAATGGTCATGAAACTGTTAACAGATGCCTTACCTGTCCCGAGTCCCAGGTAGGCGAGCGTCAAACAAGCACCGAGCAAGGTATTCCCAGACACAGTCGGCATGGCGCTGCTTAACGTATCGGAATCCAATAACAAGCGACAAGTTGCAGGCTTCTGATCACACCAGGCCTGTGGCGCTGCCGCTCTGTTGACTGCTTGCGGTGAAAAGCTGCACTACTCGCCACAGGGCGACACTGCGCGGAGCTGCCTCACAGAACTGTCATCTGCTATACGAACTCCACACAGCGCTAATAACAAAGCGTCAAGTATGTAAACAGGTAAATAACTCTTGACAGCGCACTTCATGCCACACGTTAAGAAATATCCTGAGTTCTCTTCAAAGATATGAGCTCGAATGACGACTGGCCACTTGAAGAGCATTCTACTGAGCGCTGTGGGGAGTTCATTACGGGCACTGCCCACAGTTGATATTGATTTTGTTCGATAAGTAGAATCTTCAAGAGGTAAATCGCACCAACAAAAATAAGAACCTGCACAGTTTAAATACATTGACACATCGGCACTTTTCTCAGCAAGTTAACACAGCACTTGGCCTGTGAAGTCATGGAGCCGTATTGACATACACGCCTCTATACACTGCCCTGTCAACAAGCCAGGAGGCTCTCACGTCCACATTGCTCTCTCAGTCCCTAGCTACAAGTGGATGTATTACTTACAGCTTCACCTGGGAGGCAATAAACACACCACTCCATCCAGACTTACTCACAACAGTGATACTAGCAGCCTCATAACGATCTACATCAATGCAAATAGACGTCAGTTTCTTTCCATTCTCTGTATTCATAGATCCCCTCATGTTAAGCAAACATCAGATAAAACCTTTGGTAATGGTTACTCGTTTTAAAATGTAACTCTTCAAACCAAAGTGTTAATAATAAATCGAAAATGATTTTAGATTTTTTTACGAGAATAAAATGCATACTTTGTATTAATGGAAGAATAATTTTAGGTAACTACATACAAATTAAAACTGAAGTATAACTTTCTATACGAGGACCTGTACCGAAAGTATGGACAGGTGAAAAAAGTGTAGTGTCCTTGAAAACGCGGTTATAAGTATACATGTTTTGACAAAGAATAGGAAGTTTAGATTTTCATCATTTGTGGGTATGTCAATCACACGATGAACGGTTATAAATAAGGATGCGTCTAAGCATCAACATTTCCAAAATGGGCATCAACATTGCTCATAGGCATCACTTTATGTAAGATACGAAGAATATATATATAAAATAAGAAATGCAAAGTTACTTTAAAACAACGTTAACGTTAGTTGTTGATAAAATAATGATCATTAGCCTTTTCATGGACACAATCTAGTTACAAACTTCATGACACTTGAGCTCCTAGCCAGGTCTTGTCTTACAACGATACAACCAGTCTCGGAATTAACGACTTTCGTGAAAAGGTTATTTAAAGGAGATATTTCAATAAGATCTTTCAAAGTGACAAAACATTAATATTTTACCAAGCAGACAAAGACATTTTACGTATGAAATAAATCATAGGACTAGAAAGGATATCATTCGTAAATGTTATTTGAAAACATACATTATTAATGTCAGCTAAAGATGTTGGATAGGTAAAGGAATTGAAAATGTATAATTGCTAACAATACTAACAATACATGATTTGTATGTGTCAGTATATAAACAGGAACATCTAAGCCAATGTATCATATAACAAAAACTATTTCAGAAAAATAGCGAAATTATTTATATTTTATCCGTACCTATTGATCATAGTTAACCTTCTGGTATTCTTGCTCTTTATGAACTTTAGCTGTTACAATATTTTCTGCTGTTTTTAAGAAAATCATCAACATAACGTCCTGACGTTTGGATCATTCTTACGAAGGTGATGAAAAGACATGAACTTTCATTTATTACTTGCCCATGTAGTGTAAAATTCATTGGGCGTAGGTATACTAGATCAAGTGTAATACATGTACCTCTGCAGGTATGATATGTCATTAGTATGTGTTGTTGTGACGTCACAGTTCAATCATCGCAATCAAAGTAGTTGCTGACTCGTGAGAATGTGACTTTCATCACTCAATTATGCCCTATTTTCGAGTACCAGTTATGAAACGGACTTAACTTGAATGCAATATCATTTATTTTACATTTGATTTCACACTCGCTCGTTTGATGACAAACTCGTTCCTAAAAAGTTAAAAAGGTGTATTAAAAGAAAGCGAGCCTCGGATATTTGTTTCCTTTATCAACTTGTGTGGATATATTTGATATCAGAAGACACTTTGTGGTGAGATTCTTAACTGTTGAATGAATACCGAGTGGAGGAAGTGAACATTAGCACATGTACTAGGCAACTAAAGCTTGCCGTTACCGATCGTTAACGTTGAGTAGTGTTTTGATGATGTACCGATAAAATGTTCATATATAATGCAAACAACTTAATCATAGTAGATTACATTTACCGCTCGATAAGTATGTCCACTTTATAAATCAAACGAGTCGTACATCGATGCTTTTGAAAAGCTGTACTGTTGCAAGAAGCAATTAGAGGTATCAAAAAAGCGACTATCTAACATTGATCGACCGCCAGGGGGCGTCATGTACGTCTAGTTGGTACAGAGGGATCAGCGGTGAGATGGTTGAAGCTACAAACGGCCCGCTACATGCCAACAAAGCGAACAATACAGCCTGGAAACTGATCCGGGGAGTCATCATGCCAGTCAATAGAGTCAATAGCCTCAATACCGCCCATGCAAATACAGCTATGTTCCCGTAAGAGATTTCCGGCTTTGTTAGCGACTGGCTCCTTTGATTGACTTCTAAATGAGGCGTGTATGTTTACACTGGACACACAACCGTTAATTTTCCCAGGTATTTAGAGCATTCAGAGAGCGTCGCTTGAAATATGTCACAGGTAGAGATAATTTATGCAAACACTACTGTTATATAATAGAAGTTGATCTCATGAATGAAACCTAATTTTGCGCGTGATTGTCAAGTTAACGTTCTCCCATGCAGTTACGGATTCATCGTGTTCCTTGTCCCAATAAAGGCCGATCAGATTGTTGTTCAGATGATTTTATGTAAATTTAGATGATGTGCCTGTTTAAACAGATGCTTTTTTAGAAACAATTCATATCGTATTGTATTAAAATGCTTTTAGTTGTTAGAAGTTCTCATTTTCCTTTAATTTCACTCTTTCTATCTGTTTTGTTGACCTATTTGGTCAACCCATTGAAAGTTATTTGAAAGTCAAATGATTTTAACAAAAAACTGTTCATAATGTGGCATGATTAAACAGTTTTCTGTCATGAAAAAAAAAGCTCAGGCATCCGAAACAATCTAGCATAAGTGGCCTACGGTCGATTTGAGCCTAATTTCATCAGTGCTTGAATGTACGCTGGGGACACATTATTTAGAGTATGCATCAACCTAAGCTTTTGAAAAAAAATATTCATGCACTGGATAAATCATCTTTGAAGGGACAGTAGCACGTTTTTAAGAGAAATATAAGGTGATGTCAGGAAAATGAAAATTTTGGTTACAATTGAAAGACAATGTATATTAACTAAATGAAGCAGTAATAATTCAAATATATAACGTAAAGTTTAGCCATGCGATTCGTTTTTCTTACACAAAATGAATTAAAGGCTTTCACAAAAAATGAACGTACAATTTTAGTGAAATATCTAAAATATAAAATTATCAAAAAACGTGCTACTGCCCCTTTAAAATGATTTCTCATGACTCCTACTGGAAGTTTAGTTGGTTGTTTTTTGCTCGAAATTAAAGAAAACATTCCCTTTTTCTGGCATCAAAGTTACATCCCATACGATTTTGATCAAGTATCAATTGCGTATTGTTTAAAGTATATGAATCTAATGTTGTGAATATCAAGTAAAGCATTTCATTTTTATTTAATGGAAGCCCTGAATTTATCTCTATGAGTAATACGGATTTAATAAATGAAGCCGGGTGAAACATTTACATGTATTTTGCAGAAACTTAATAATGTATTATACACAGTCATGTATGTTACATACTTAATAATATGATACAATTCTCATTGAAATCTCTGAAATAAACATATGTATTCAGTTTTCTTATCACTGTTTAAACAAAGGAAACTCGTCATCTCATTTTCCAATACAATAGAGAAAGTCAATTAATGCATTCGATATAATGTATCGTCCATTTTATTTAGTCACGATTTCTTCCATTGAATGTTCTCGTTGGTGTTTCCAATCATGTATCTATTATATAGAGATAACTGTTCATACAATATCACGGTCAGTATTGCTAAATATAAAGATTTTCTCCTTAAAACAGAAACAACAATCAGAACTATGCATCACGTCCTCATCAAAGTTTTAACTTCTGCAAACAGTGCGATTTAGAAAACTTTGATCCATCTCTTTTATGCACGGCACAGTAAATCTCTATAAACCACGCCATTGAGCGACAAAAGAAAACGAGTATGTCTAAATCTTGCCCAAACAGCACTCTAGTAGTTTTAAATGACATCGACAAAGATGCAATAAATGTTACCGGGCTGAATAAACTCGGATGTTGTATATTGGTCACGTGACGACATGAGGCGAATCAAACCAGTTATAGACGTGATTGATGGAGACAATTGACAAAAACGGGTATTTTCTCGAGTAATGACGCATCTTCACGCGAAATAACTATATTTAATCAGTTAGCTTAAGTGTGTCACTACTGTTAACTGCTGAATTGCAAACTGGAATGTATGAAAACAAATATGAGATGTTACAGGTATAGATGTGTTTCAAACGTTTTTGTTTCATTGTTTGACAAAACAAATGTAAACAATACATTATTTAACGTACTCTACCGTCTCCGACTCACCGTAGCCCATTGATTGCCTATCAATTATCTCTCGACCCATAACACAGAAAAAACAAAACGGGAGTTACCTGCTCATCCCCGCCGCGCCACCTATGGTCATGTGACCTGAACCTCATTCCAACTTCCTGTCGCTCAGTGATCGGTTGTGTCTCTGAGCTCTCTCGAAGTTATCTTGCCTTGTCTAAGTATTAAAGTTTGTAGACCTTATTTCTCGATTCCTTTTTCTTTGGGGATAAGAGTACCCTTCTCTTACCTCCTGTCAACCTTCTCCAAATTGCTATTTGGAGGTGGGTTGTTGGTTTTCTGCCTGTGGGACAGGCAGGCCTCTTGGTTCGCGCGTCCCTGCTCGGGTCGTGTAGCTTGGATTGCACGTGCGCGCTCGTGCTTCTCGGTTGATAGGCAGCACACCCTCAGGGGTCTGACCTTTGACCCTCGCTTGGTGCGTGGGTCAATTGCGGGTAGCGTCAGCGACGTACCTTGTGACTCTACGCGTCCACCCCGGCTGGAGTGAGTTGATTCGCACGTGGTTCGCGTGGCGAGTAACGGGCGTGAGTGACTATTCAGTCCTCCGTCTGGGTACGCGTTTGCTTCGCTTCGCTCTGCCTTGGTCCGTCTGGCGAGTGACTAACGGGAGTGACTGGTCCGTCCTCCGTCTCGATACGCGTTTGCTTCGCTCCGACTTGGTCCGTCTGGCGAGTGTCTGACGGGAGTGACTTGTCCGTCCTCCGTCTCGGTACGCGTTTGCTTCGCTTCAAGCCGACTTGGTCCGTCTGGAGAGTGACTAACGGGAGTGACTGGTCCGTCCTCCGTCTCGATACGCGGTTGCTTCGCTCCGACTTGGTCCGTCTGGCGAGTGACTGACGGGAGTGACTGGTCCGTCTTCCGTCTCGATACGCGTTTGCTTCTCTCCGCCTTGGTCCGTCCGGCGAGTGACTGACGGGAGTGACTGGTCCGTCCTCCATCTCAGTACGAGGTTGCTTCGCTTCGAGCCGACTTGGTCCGTCTGGAGAGTGACTGACGGGAGTGACTGCTACGTCCTCCGTCTCGGTACGATTATGCTTCGCTTCACTCCGCCTTGGTCCGTCTGGCGAGTGACTGACGGGAGTGACTGGTCTGTCCTCAGTCTCGGTACGCAGTTGCTTCGCTTCGTTCCGTCTTGGTCCGTTTGGAGAGTGAAGGGGTACCTAGAACAGCGTACTGGTGAGTGGCAGAGGTCCGTGGGACGTCCGCTCCGCCTGAGACGGACTAACATCGCTTCGGCGAGTGAGTGCGTTCTCGGCCTTACTCCATCTCACTCGGTTCGCTTCGCTACGCGCAGTGACTTGATCCGTCTGGTGATTGAGGGGTCAACCTTTGTTGTTTTACGGGCGATTGGGACCCCCGTTTGTCACGTGCCCCGCGTGGCGAGTAATGGGCATGAATGACCGGTCCGTCCTCCGTCTTGGTGCGCGTTTGCTTCGCTTCACTCCGCCTGATCTGTCTGGCGAGTGACGGAAGTAAGGGACTGGTCCGTTCTCCGTCTTAGTACCAATTGCCTTGCTTCACTCCGCCTTGGTCCGTCTGGCGAGGGACGGAAGTGAGTGACTGGTCAGTCTCCGTCTTGGGTCGAGTTCACTCCGCCTTGGGCCGTCGGGTGAGTGACGGGTCAACGTTGGTTGGTTCACGGGCTTGCTCGGTCTACGTTCCGCCCTCACTCACCCGTGAGTGACTCTGGCGAACCAGGGTGTCGTCAGGGTATGTGTATGTGCTCACCTTGTACAGATATGTTTAATTACATCTCACTCGCACAAATAGACGTACATAGAATAATGAACCATATATTAAGCGACCAATCGCCAAGCGATTGACGAGAGATGATAAAACACATAAAGGCTTTCTTTCTGGTTGTCTGTCTGTCAGCGACGTACCCTGGTTCTGTGGGCGATGTGGACTAAGGGAATCGGGGACACATGACCTCCTCTCCCTCTGTCGCTCTTGCACCTCCGCATGCCCCTTGCAACAGGTGTGAAGAGTGCGAGTCTCTCTCTCTGGGAGCGTTATATCTTCAGGCTTTAAGGAGGATTGAGAGAGACGCCGTATGTGCGAAGCGTAGGGCTCGCACCCCGGGAACCTGTCGGCCTCGTCCACCATCACCTCCCCTCCGTCCGAGGGAATTCGAGGCGGATGAACGGGCTTCGGATTTAGACGGGGAGTCACGGAAGCCAGTCCTCCTCCCCCTCGTCTGTCAGCTCACCAACGGTCCTCTTCGGTGCCCTCCGTCACCTCCCGCACGTCGACCCTTCGCTTGCGGAAGGAATCGATGAAAGGAAGAAGTCGGAGGACTGAGGTCCTTTCGATCAGGCGGCCTTCTCCATGCAATTGCCTGCGTCCGTCAAGGACATGGTGAAGGGGATGTTAGATGCCAGGGGGGCCGCACCCCCGCTAGCGTACGGCAGGAGAAGACTCCCCCCTCCAGTGGGGGGTCCACTCTCGAGTCTCCTCCCTCTTCTCCTCACTCCGGCCGTAGGGTCACGCTCCACTCCCTGGAGGTCTCCCCCAGTGACACGTCCACCCCCACCGTGTCACCAGTTCACTCGGACCACCAGTTCATGGGGACGACGAACCCTCCCTTCACTCCTATCACCGGGGGAAGGAGCGGGAGCACGTCGGGTTCGGACGCGGCCGATAAGAGGGACGCGGTAGTGGAATGGGCCGGGTCTTTCTACAGGAGGTGGACGAATCCCCGTCCCCCTGCAAGTGGGCTCGTCTGGAATCCTTCTGTGAGGAGGAGGCCCCACTATGCGGAGACAGGCCTTTCCCCCTCATCGGCTGTGCGACACGGCCGGGCAAGATTTCAGCCCGTCTGCGCCGGGTAGGCTTATTCCTCCCCTTGTTCTGACGGACCGTCAGCGGTCCACCATCTCAGTAGCGTCCCCCCTATCCCTCTCAATCCTCCAGTCTTGGACGAGGATTTCAGGCGGGTTGCCGCCCCCTCCGCTGATCACCTTGTCTCGGACGCCAATCTTGTCCACCTGGACAAGGAGGCCAGGTCTATCTTGGGGATGTGAACTCTGTCGTTCACGCCTGCAGGCGATGACGGCCTTCGCCAGAGAGGCAGAGATGGGGAGGGGGGCTCCGTGGCGGGAGGCCTGATGCAGGTAATGCTTTGCGCGGGACGTATCTCGGCGGGGATCACCAACCTACGCAGGGACGGGTTCCTCAGTCAGTCCAACCTCCCTGTCGAGATTCGTAGTAATCTCCAGGCAGTCTCGGGGTCAGCCAACGCCCTCCTTGTCAGTACTGCTATTTATGAAGCGATCAGACTGGGTGATATCCCTGGATTTTCAGGACGTGTGCTTGCATATTCCCACCATTCGGGAACACCGCAAGTACCTCCGCTTCGTCCTGGGGGCAAAAGGGGGCGCCACTTCCAGTGGAACGTGCTCCCGTTCGGGATATCGTCCGCTCCGTGGGTTTCACCAGAGTGACCCAGCCCATCACGACGTACAGTTCTGGAACTGGACGACTGGGTCAATTACCACCACTCTCCCGCAGTCCGCGGCTGGGGCTGAGGCCTCGTTTGGGGTTTCTCAACCCTCATGTCAGCGAGGAAGTGTGCAGACACGCATTCCCGCTGCCCCAGCGGCTCGTCCCTCTCCTAGCCTGGTGGAGGGTGCAGGCCAACGTGTTCTCAGGCGTTCCACTCAGACCTCCCGCGGCGACTGCCCATCTCTTTATGGTACGCAGGGTACTTTATCCACGCAGGGTTGGGGCGCCCTCCTTGGAAGGGAACAGACGGCTGGGCTGAGGTTGTCGGCCCAGCGCACGCGCCACATCAACGAGCTGGAAATGGAAGCTATCAGGCTGGTAATCTCTCACTTGTCCGCTCTGCTGTGGGGCCAAGTGCTTCTAGTGCACTCGGACAGCTCGACAGCGGCTTGGGGGCACCAGCTGTCAGTCTATGTGTCTCCCGTCCCCGATCCCGAGTCGTGGGGCTTAGATGCTCTGTCGTTCGGATGGGAGGGGATGGACGCTTACGCCTTCCCTCCCTGAGCATTCTCACTCAAGTGGTGATGAAGATCGAGGCGACACGGTTGATCAGGCTGATCTTGATAGCTCTCTTCTGGCCAGCGAGGCCGTGGTTCGTACCTCTTCGGAGGTTGGGCCAGGGGGATCCATTCCCTATTCCTCTCAGATGGAATCTCTTAGTGAGTCAAGCGGGCGGGTGCACGAGAACCCGCAAGCACTGGATCTCCACGGTTGGCTCGTCTCCAAAAGGGGATGAAACGGACGGGCTACTCGCAGGAAGTCGTAGCTGCGGTTTCCTCCTCCCAGCTTGGCTCCACTTGCTAGTCGTACGACGTATAGTAGAGTTCATTTGCCACCTTCTGTGCTGACAGAGGCTGGGACGTCCAGGTAGTGACGACCCCCCAGGTGGCGGGAGGAGAGGGGGCTTAAGGCCTCCTCTATTAACACCCACCTAGCTGCAATCAGGTCGGTTCTGCGGAAGCGGGACTCCTCTGTGGACATCTCCGTCCTTAAGGAGGTGATCAGGACATACCGTCTGGAGGACAGGCGGCTTAAGCCTAGACCTCCCGAGTGAGATCTAGCGATCGCCCTCGAGCACCTGTGCTCGGACTCCTACGAGTCCCTGACGGAGTCCTTCATTCCCGACTGACGGGTAAGAACGCCTTCCTGGTGACCTTGGCTTCGGCCGCCAGGATCTCATAATTGCACGTGCTTCAAGCCGATTTGGGACTTGCTCTGAATTTCGTATGCAAGAACCAGGGGTCGGATGAACGGGGCACGGTATTTCACATTCCCGCCCTTTCAGGTTCAGTCTCCCCCACGGACGAGGAGAACAGACTCCTCTGTCCGGTCCGAGGTCCGAGCTCTTCATGTTATGCGGAACGTACGCGTTCGCTCCGGGGGAGGAGACTAATTCTACCTCACTCCCAGCGACACCTACAAGCCAAGGAGTTAGCTCCGCCAGCTCGTGCTAACCCCCACGGCTTTTTACAGCAGCAAAGCTGTAGTAGACAACATGTCGGACTGTATCTGGAAGTCTGGCATGGTTTTCGCTAACCATTACCGCCAAAATTTGTCCACGGTAGACCTCACGGGCGTGGCCAGGCTGGGGCCACAGCTGTTGCACAGCACCGATCTTCGGGTTCTGCTCCCCCCAGAGGGGTCGCAGTTCACCGTTAGGTCCTGGGTTGCGTTCTGTTGTTTTAGCCAGTAAACTTCGCATCGCACCTCCGTGTCTCGGTTGATCTTTCTTCTGAGTCGGGGCGGGCTTCCCTCCTTAGCAGGGCACCTGTGCACCCACCTTTAGTTAGACGATAGTGGGGGGAGTACCTGCTCTCCTGCCGCCTTGCTCTCGCAGCCCTCCACCCTCTGTGGTAGTCGGGGCTACGGTGAGTCGGAGACGGTAGAGTACGTTAAATAATAGTACGTTTTTGAGTAAACGTCATTATTTGTACTTACCGTCGACGACTCACCAATCTTTATTTCCCACCCATGCCTCCCCTCCTGCGAGTAGGTTCGCTCTAGCGTTCACTGGCTCCAGGTAGGTTGGATGAGGTTCAGGTCACATGACCATAGGTGGCGCGGCGGGGATGAGCAGGTAACTCCCGTTTTGTTTTTTCTGTGTTATGGGTCGAGAGATAATTGATAGGCAATCAATGGGCTACGGTGAGTCGTCGACGGTAAGTACAAATAATGACGTTTACTCAAAAACGTACTATTGGTAACACATTACTAAATACATAAATAGACAGTCATCAACCATAATGACTAAACCTTGAATATGCAATGTATCCTTCATTGCTGTTTGGGATTTGTTTGGTTTGGTTACCAAAAAATATGCAATCATGGACCAAATATCGTAGATAGTAGCAAAATGTATGGTTTCTGCAAAATGAGGATCACAGGACTGATGGATGCCATATCTGAACTATTTTGTCATGTTATGTACATATACATGTACAATCAAACTGATTGAAATGCTAACATTGTTTGTACAATTTTGCTTTGATGTTCATGAATATTCCTCATATAAATGATTTCCATTTCACAAATAGTATGTATTTATAATGTTATAAGTATACTAGTAGCACAGAATGCATTTAAGCCCTAGGTTATAGTAAACTGTACAGACAACTGGTTTTAAATGAATGATTAGTTTTAGCATGGGTTATTAGTTAACTCATTATGCGACAGTGTGCAGCAAAATGTAATATCTCGCTTCGTCACACAACAATGTCTGGTCAACAATATACAATCCCTATAATACAAGCACGTCATACGGTTCAGATAGCGAGTCAGATGAAACCATTATGATGACTGATCTGTACATGGACAATTGAATTGAAGAGCGGGATCATATCAATGTCAAGGAGTGTATGCTTGTTATTACCTGAACGAGATTGAGCTTCCAACCGTGAAACAATTGTTATTATTCTAAAGACACATAGAAAATAGAAAGTCTCAGTTCATTAAATCTACATTTCAATCAGTGTACTTACAAATGTGTACCTCAGCACTATTATTTACTTAGACGAACATTAACCCTAGAAGCAGGTAAAGTGTACTGCATTCACACCACACTTATTCATATCATATTGGTTAATATGTTTTGCGGTTCCTATATGAACCATAAAGTCCTTTTTTGATGTAAACCTTTGCCCGATTAATGATATTCATGATCGTTAATTTTTAACTTTTGACGCATACCAACAAACAAATGCTAATAACATTTGAAAGGTACTTTTGTTTTCAAACTGATAAGAAAGCTTAACCTACGAATGATTAGTTTATATGTGATAAGATGTAACTGTAATGTACAAACTACGATATTTACAGTGTCAACAAGATTACATTGAATGCAACGTTTCTGTGCGGTTTTCTCATCCCTTGTTTAGTAAAGTGCCTCGACCGAAGAGATTATTCAATTTCGTAACTAAAGGAATTTATCTTTTTTCCTTAATATTCATTGTCTCAGTTATGTACAGAATGGCGAATTGATAGGCTTGTTTTTTATAAAGTTGAACATTACAGGCGACGATCTGTACAATTAAGTACAGGTGAAAGTGGTATTTTTAGCTATTTTGGATTGTATCATGATGAATTCTATCTTTGGTGTGTTGGCACTTACTATTGAAAGGAATTAAAGAATACATTGGAAATACCGATAAAAGAGTGTAACGCCTGACAAAATGCTTCTTCAGTTGAAAACAAAATAGTTATATAAATTTAGTTGAATTAATCTTTTGTAGTCATTTATAAAATTAGACGATTAACATAACTTCTTTACTTGATTCATCCGTAACATGTACTTTGCCTTTGAATATTTCATACCCGCCCCATTGCATAAAATCATCTTTTGTTTATCGTGTTTGCTTATCATAGCTCTGAAGTAAATCCCAAATGTCTAAATATGAAATATGAATTCCTGGACACTGAAATGTGTTGTAGATATATTGTGAATTTAACTATCAAATTGAATTATTAAAAATACCGCTTCTAGTTATATCCTAGGCAGCTGATGCTTGTAAACAGTCTTTAAAAAGATAGTTCTGCTCAGTTTGTAACATGCACATCAACTGCAACATCAATGAATATTCAACAGTGGTTAAACCTCTTTGAGATCACTCGTCCCATTATCATAAGGAGAAATGTGTCGGCCACAGCAGCAAGCCGTGTCAATGGAACAGCACATGCACTATGTAAGTCCATTAACAGCTCTTGAACAACATTTGGGTTTAGAACACATATCACGTAATGATGTCAATCAATTCCTATTCCCTCCTTTCGGTTGGACAATGACGTGAGACGGTCATTACTAGAAAAAAATGAACATGTTGAATAGGCGGGTAAGAAAGAAAAACACGCCATTCAGAAAAAAAAACAAATAATTAAATTCATATATATATATTAGATTAGATCAACATATACAACATTGTTATTCGGGTAATATTAACTCGAAATGTACACATCTACTTCAAATGATATAGGTAATTGGTATTAGAAATTAGGAAACTTTACAACTCAAATAAACCTGCTGTAAAATATGCCAATCGGTAGGTAAGGGATGACTGTTTATTATATCTTTATTAACTAAACTGAAGACGTTTTATCTATTTCTCGTTTAATTATATTCACATCATTGCATTGCATAGAATGATATAAGATCTTACCAATTTCGTTTCCATTGTAGTTCATCCAAATGTTCATTAATTAATATTCTTAATGTTCTCTAGAACAAAGTCTTCCAAGCTATTCTCATGATCTAGGCTCTAGTTGGACTTCCATTCCCCGGGTTAGCTTTAAACCTTTTGCGGAAAGAGACTATTTAAAGGGAAATCAATTTAGTAAATCATGACACGTTCAAAATTAGATATCAATACCTTAATCACCTGGTAAGTCTAAATCAGCTGCGGACAGTCTGCTTATCACATCAGTTCTGGAGACAAAATTATGTTAATGTCGATTTTAAAATCTTAAACTTTTAATTGTCTTTAATGGTTTTACTTTTTTATCAATTTACTGTTTAAAACATTCTTACATATAAAAAGGCTACTTTTGACGACAACTTGAATGTCGCATCCATAAGAAATGTCTATGGTTCTGGCCATTAACCATAAATAAACAATTCAGAAAGTCACAAATTCTAGAGTTAACAGACAGTATAATTTTTATCTTTTTTTCGGAACGCTGGTTTTGGAAATGAGGAAGACTAAACATTATATGTCGATGCACAATAATACAAACTAAAATTAAAGCATTGGCGTGAAACCATATATAATGCTTAGATAAGTCATCCAGAACTTTGTCGTCATCTTTGGTTCATGGGTTCATTAGGTGTGACGTGTTGATGCACTGATGGCTGTAATGATTGCTTCATATAACAAATAAACCGTTGCAGTACTTATTTAATCAGCTACAACAGATTACGTATAAAGTATAACATCCTTGTAAATCTCAGTAATTAGAAATATCCCGCATGATTAGCTGCAGGCAATTAAAACCTTTGATATGTATTTTATGGCTTATTGATGTTCTGTGATTAAAGAGGTATTAAAGATGTAACCAGTGCATGGCCTGAGAGCTTAGACTCGTCCGGGAAATCTCGCGAGATGTCACGAGAACTGTCACATCAGCCTGCTTAGGTCAGGAATATATGCTGGTTATGACCAAACTGTCGATGGTTCTTTGATGAACACTCAAATCAAATAAACTGCAACATATTGACTTTGATTTTGAAAGAAATAGTCTTGAATCTTATATGCCGTTTTGCTTTCATGTTAGGACAATCAACAATCCTCTTAATTATTTACCTATTGCCATTAAGCGTACTGCCAAGAGAACCACAAGACAGACAGAGAACTTGAACCGAGTTCCAAAAGAGGTTCAAACCATTAAAATACTAAACATTATTTCAGAACACTCATTGCCTCTTTTTTTCTAGTGATATCCTTAGGGGGTTATAGGATAAAATGTCATTCTTATACGAGAATGAAATAACACTTGGAAATCGTTACCAATTACTTCCAAAAACATTCAACAAATTCAGTTGCAGGTGCTCATTAAATAACGAAAAGAAATGTTTGTTGTGAAGTTTGTCCCATAGGAAACAATATATTGTACCAACATCACATATTAACATTTTTAAATATAAAAGGTACGTGAAAAGATAGAATAGAATTCAAATTCATAATTATTAGTATTTTACAGTGAATTGGCTAAAACAAATTATTTTTAAGAAAACGATTTATCAGTTTAAGTTCTACTTAAAGGAAAACATTTTGATTTTTAATGAAATGTTCTCGATCTCGTATCCTTTAATTTGTATCATAGGCTAGATTGTAATGTGTCACAGGATTGTTAATTTTAATTGTACAATTATTATTAACTATATATAAACATTAATTATACAACATGTGTTAGGTATATATGTATATAAGATTTACACAAATATCAATATCTAGTTTCCTATTATCTAATTTGACATTTCAATTTGTAGATTAGAATTTTTATCATTCAGACGGCAAGGATGTTAACACACATACGGCTTTCATGTTGATGTAACAAATGAAGTGTACCCAAACATTTAGAAAACCTCGGCACTTTCCGCGTTACATAGAAAGGCGATGATGTTTGAACCTTTAACCATCATTCACAAATTTTAAGCACAATGATGGCCGTTTGAAATCTTACTTCCGGTGGGCACGGACCTCTACGGGATTCCGTCAGATCTTCGATGAGTGACCATTAACAACATAATATGAAATCAATAATTAGATTTCAATGAGATTGGAACCTAATCTCTCTGTCCTTGCAATTCCTTCTTTCATCTTCAAAACTACATGTTGTCTAATTGATCAAAGCCATGTTTGCTGTCAGTGTTGCAGCTGTCAGCTTACTGGTTTTACGAGTCATACAATGCTTATATACAATCATTTATCATACGTCATCAAAAATACTGCTTATAGCAAATACTTTTTTAAAACTATGGTCAGCTTATATCTAAGTGACATATCTTTCAAAGGAATGGCGAATTTCATGGTATCAAATGCAATTTAATAAAGTGGAGTAAGAATGAATGAATGTCATTGAACAAGATAAGAATGCCGTAAGTCTTATCTAAACACATGCATGTGAACCAAAGCTTATAATTCCGAATACAGGTAGCAGGTCACTCTTTTGATAAAAGTTCACCCGTTATCCTTTATCACAAAATTAAGTTACTGACATTTTATTAAGATAATAAAAAGACATATTATTCATTATAAAACTTCCAATGCCACATATTCATTCTGCCTATAAAGCAAGGTTTCTCCGTATAAAGCTGATAATATTTTAATAAATCACTGGACTCTTACCAAGGAATTTTATAAATATCTCTTGACACATGTCTTCACGTTTTGGAGGGTTCATGTGAGGTGTTTTTCACACTATTCCCTGATTATGCCATGACTTGTTTGTGTACTGATCAAATGATGAGATGATTTATCTTGAATCTTCTATACATAAGCTTGATTTTCAATATTACCGTTATTCACATTAATCTCAAGATACATTTTGCTTTTTGATTGTTTGGATTGCAGTAGTCTTATCAGACATCATCAATACTTATTTTATTAATGCGCCATAAAGGTTTTTTTGAGGTTCTATACAGCTATTTCATGCCTTGCCTCAACAAACTGAATTTCACTAAAACAATACTATCAACGATAAAGAGACTAGTTTGTTCAAACAACAATTGCCGGGGAATCATACTATTTCATGTACCATAGAACGGTTTTTGGATCGATTCTGCAACAGGAGGAAAAACTAGAAATTTGTGCACATGATACACTGTGATGTCTGTCGCCCCAATTTTTAATCAAATGTCATCTTCTTTGCCCTATTTAGACAGTGACGCCAGAGATGGTCCACAAAGATAGTGTTTAAGAAGGAAATAAGTAGCCTAAGGAGTAAAAGGATTCACTCAATCTACGGGTCTTACCACAATCTATGAATTATAATTAAATATTTTGACATAAAGGTCAGAAAATGACCCACTTAGATTAAACAAAGTAGCAAAAGGCACCATTCCACAATGAGGTCTTACCACATTCCGTGTCTCCTTAAGAGATAATGAACGTTTTTTAGATATGGCCCGGAAACGGACCTATCACCTCATATGCATTAAGTTAAAATTGATTCCAAATTGCTTATTTCACGTGTTTGTATATTGTTGCTATTAACACAAACTCACTCACTCATTACTCGTACATCCTTTGTGGTCGAACATAAATCTTTTAAAGGGACAGTAGCACGTTTTAGGGGGAATATAGGTTGATGTCAAGAAAATGAAAATAAATGGTTCCAATTGAAAGACAATGTATTTATTCTAAATGGACCAGTAATAATTCAAATATATAATGTTAAGTTGAGACGTGGGAATTCTTTTTCTTACAGAAAATGAATTAAAGGTGTTCACAAAAATGGCCGCCAATGAATTTTATGTGAATCTTCATACTTTTTTCTCTGACTATGATTGATTGGCTTGTGTAATGAGATTTATGATATTATCAACATAATCCATTTAGCGATGATGTACAATTATCAGTGAAAATTTTAAAATATAAAATTATCAAAAAACGCATACTGCCCCTTCAAGGTAAACCTATTTCAATATTATCAAAATAAATTCACCTGAAAAATGCGTACTTATGATCAATCTTATAGGATGGCTAGATTATTATTATTTATTTAAGTTGTTTGCTATTTTTAGTTGTCGTCGAACAGAATTAAGAGTATAAAATACCTTCATTTATATGTAATGAGATTTCTATATAATATTGTTTTTATGTATGCATTTATCGACTCTCATCCATTTAAGAGTAACCATCCTTAGCCTTTTAAACAAATATTCTTTTACCGAAATTTACGTATTAAAAACTTAATTAAAATATATTAATTTTTCACTTTTTAAACGAACATCTTTTATACAGCAGAGACATAAGTTACTTAACTCACGAAGTTATTACAATTGAAGGTGGAAGCAAGGTTGGGCAGTGCTGGAATATAATAGTCTCAATAGTCACAATATTAAAAGACCAAAATTAAACTTTTGATGTGAGAGATAAAATAACAAAGAGCCTAAACACTATTCTTTTTTCATGGGGTAAATAACTTGCCCTTTTTTTTGAGAAATAATGCAAAAGGAAGAGATTCACACGACCTTGCAGAGGTTAAACAACACATACTCGATGTTGGTCATCGATACGTGTACACTTGAAAACCACTAAACGTCAACGTCACATCACCAGAACGTGGAAATTGACGAAAACTGTCAATGGATTCCAACCTCAGACGCATTGTTTATTTCTGACATTACCAGCGGTGGTGTGCTTACACAAAAGAGACAGGGTTGGGAGTGTTTATGAAGCTATAGCAGAACGCTTGGTATCCTACCGCATGAAGAATTATGTTCGCTAGTAAAGACAAACGTCAGTGCTCTAGCTAAATAAATGACCACTTGGACACTATATTTCTGAGGTGGGTATAGCTTATCACATTCCACGAGACCATGGACAGAGTCATTCAGACCTAATTGATTGTTCATTGAACTTATATTGTCATAATTTAGTCAGAATTAAAAGATCAGTATTTTAAAATCATAAGCTTTTGAAAAGCTTACATGAAGCTGTTTACCAGAATTTGCCAAGATTTCCTATTTGATTTCTTTTTTTTTTCATTTTGAATTTGTCACTAGATCCTAGGAAATATCGTATAGTCAAAACTTCATTTTTACATAACGTATAAAGAATACAGACATAGGGCAGCAGAAGCCTGGTTAAAATATGCAAATTCTGATTTCCCTCATTCTGCAATATGTTTTTCATTGTTAACACATTGTCGGCAAATTTTCTGTGAAATAGTCAATATTGATCAATATTTTGCTATAACTCTCGGTTTTACAAAACGTATTTTGAAATGATTATGACAAAGTGTTATCATTTCATTTGACCGAAAATTGATTTATTTCATCGATAGTTCTTCAAAAAGGAGTATGAATCATAGAAAGCCCTCTCATCGTGCCTTCCTTTCAAAAGGATATCAAATCAAATTACATCATATATGGCTATTCTCTTTGTTGAATTATGTAACCTCTTTCATCGATTGCGTTGATCATTGAACAATAAAATTATTCGTCGAATTTAGATTAACTACATATTTCACTGAAGTAAAATTGCGATGACTAAGTTGAATAGAATGAATATATATATAAAGTGTACCACATTGCGGGGTTTAAATGGTTTCGTTTTGGTCTATAAAATTAACGGTTTGTTTATTCATAAAGCTCTTTAAGCTCATTGAAGTTAATCGTTTTCAATTTAGTTACGAATTCAATCATTGGAACGACACTCTTAAATGTTACGATTTTAGGTATTATAACTGCTAACAAAAACTGATGAAGATATTTTTATGGAACACGACTGGATCAAAATGTCTGGAAATGCATTATCTTCCTTTCATATTATCAACGATCGTTTGTACCAAATCTCATATATATAATTCTTTAGGTACTTAATTCAACGTAATTCAAGATTTGTTTTTGAATTTACAGATTGAAAACAAAGCTATAATGGCGGAATTACAAAGTGATGGTCTTTAAATGGATAACATTAGCGTCAGATCTATCTATAAATCAGCTGTTTGACCTACCCTTTTGTGCTTAAAAGATCCAAAGGCAAATATTGTTGTTATTCTGTATTATATATACTATTCAGCATGTTTAGCGAACACAATTTCCGACCATATTGACAAGTAGGATGAATCGGAGTTCCAGCAGAGAAATGTTTTGCAATAATGTGTCATAAATATGTACGATTAGAGGAAATATTATGTAGTTTGTAGTTTATTTGAATATCGTTTATTGGCAAAATTATAGCCAATGATGTTGTTTTTTTACAGTTCGAGTTGAATTAAACTATACATTATAATCTTGTTATTTCTACTTTATGTCTTTTTGAATGTGGTTAAAGAGAAAATCGTTTTAAATCTTACATATAAACCTTCTTTGGAGTATATATGTTGCAATCACTTCTAGCATAAGCTATATCACATTCCGGGATTCCTATTGCTGGTTGATGTATGATCTAGTCACGTGTGTGAAGACAGAAGGCATCTATTTACGGTGATGGACATCAACATGGTATATTGCCTGACATGGCTTGCTATATGTACTGATGAATTATTAATGAAACCCCAATTTCTGACAACAGAATTATGATAATGGATCTACTTTATTAACAAAGACATAAATATTTTATGAAACACATTTGTCAACATTCATTTCTATCACATTTGTCTGGTAATAACATTGCTCAATGCTTATGCAATACTGAATTATGTTCATATTTGCTATTTTTGACCTATGAACATAAAATTAAGATATTCAACTTCTCTTGGTGAGGTCCATAAAATGTTGAGAGTTGATAATTACATGTAGCGAAGTACTTTCCTTATTCTTTTGTTAACGTTTGTAAGCTTATTGATTCATAATCAATACATTAGATATACAGAGTTTTTAATTTATCATTTTATTATTACATAGCTATACTGGATATTGCATGAAACCCAAATTACAACTATTTTACATTATCCATAATTGTTTTATATGCATGAAATTGGGGATAATTGGAAATGGTCAGCAGATACGGGCATGAGCAACAAATATGATTGTTAAAATTTGTTTAAAGGGGCAGTAGCACGTTTTTTTGTAAATGTTAGATTTCAGGTTTGTCACTGATAATTGTACGGTAATGCTCTATATATTATTTTGACAGTGTCAAACAATTAAGAATTGACTTCAAAATTTATTAAGTTCATGGAGGTATAAACTTAAAAACGCTGTGCAAACTGTGTAAATCCGCGTAGCGGATTTACGCGAAGTTTGCACAGCGGTTTTTAAGTTTATACCTCCATGAACTTAATAAATTTTGAAGTCAATTCTTATAAATAAATATACACAAATTCGATGTTTTAATACGTTTATTTGCTCCAAATAAACACAATGCAACAAATACTACTGCACTATTTACGCGAACGAATTCAACTCTCAACAAAACGAGAGAGAAAAAATGTCAATCAAAACGTCATTATTATTTAAGCTCCGCCTACGACTAGTTCACCAGCCAATGAAAATTCACAACGGAATCACGCAACGTCTTGTCACGTGGCCTTGACATTCCTAGTGTCAACCGTTGTACGTAAACACAGACTCGCGACTGTTGGATTCGGGATGAAAATAGCCGATTAGACTATCGTAAGTGCCATATATGTGGCTTAAAAGCTTAAAAGCAATTAGATCAAATCGAATTAAGTTTATGTTAAACGGCACAGTTCTCTAATCTTGTTGAGAAACAAAGCTAAAAAGTGCGGCATTTCAATGGCCGATCCCCTTGCAACAGCCGCGACTGCGGGAGAGGGAAAACGACCGAGTGTATTGTTATGAGGCCATGCCATTTATCAAAGAAACTATAAAATATGTATTTGATATAAGCTATTTGTAATTTTTGTCTTTTTACCGAACTGGTACAGCATAAAAAACGTTACTTGTTTACGAATAGTTCCGTCATTTGGGGCGTGGCTAAGTGTGAATGGGCGTGGATAAATGTGATGTGACGTCACGAAATTAAGTTTATGCAGGTATGAACTGAATTTCTGTTACAGTGTTCAGCGAATCAGATACACGGATAACAAATGACATTTATTTATTCTCATAACACATCAATCATCCACAGTCAGAGGACAAATCATAAAGATTCACATAAAGCCCATTGGCGGACATTTTGTGTAAACACCTTTAATTCAGTTTTTGTAAGAAAAAGGAACCGCATGACTTTACTTTACATTATATATTTTAATTATCACTGCTCCACTTAGTTTTAATACATTGTCTTTCAATTGGAACAATACATTTTCCTGACATCACCTTATATTCCCCTAAAAACGTGCTACTGCCCCTTTAAAATCATTTTTGAAATATACATTTATGAAAAGAAACTATTTTCTTTGTGTATTCACTCAAACCGTATGTGATATCGCCACAAAAAGATTTCATTAATAACAAAAAGAGTCGATATTTGAAAATGGCCATGACAATCAGTCCTTCACTTTGTGATCTATGTGATAATAGTACTTTTTAGTAATATTTTAAATAAATTGTCTTTGAAGTGGAACTATTAATTTTCATTTCCCTGACCTCACCATAAAATTATATTCCTCCTAAAACGTGCTACTGCCCCTTTAAAGATTTACATAACATTTGTATAACATAAATGTTTGATCCCGTTTATACAGAACCTTTCATTTTCTTTGCAATCACATGTATTCTAAATATAGTCTCTGTGCATGGATCAACTTATATTCAAAATGAATCAGTGGTACATTGTAGTTAGTATAAGTAGTAAAAAGAGGTATTTTTAGACAATATATTCAATGTTTGGTTCTTTTCGGAAGATAGAGTATCGCATACGAAATATCGAATATAAAAGCTCGCGAAAGCCCTCTATACCTAAGGTTTACCATTACTATTTCTGTCTGTTTTTTCCTTTTATTTTCTTTATGGTAAAACGGGAAATCAATAGTTTAATCAACTCAAGTACTAAAGTGCACTTTTAGCTGCAATAAGAAAAAGTTAACAGAATTGTCCGTTACACTGAAGTTATATGCGTTTCAACTTTTCTGTATGATGTTAACAAGGAATTCAGTTGGCAGTCAGAATCAAATTGTTTTCATAAATCTTAGTTGTTTGATTGCATCTGCAGGTGACATGACCTCTACAATTTAAAGTATTTACAGAAACGTTGCAAATATTGTAATAATGAATGGCTATTTTGCAAATAAAAATAATGTAAAAATGAACGGATTTTGACTAGAAATTTTAAAACAAACTTGTTTATTCACTACAATTAGCCACTTAAAGAAACACACGATTATTTCACAGAATTCTTTTCTTGGTGAAATGGTCTGTTCGACTTGTCTATGTACCTATATCTGAAGATATATGTATTGAAATCAGTTAAGAAGTGTTTTTGATGATGGGTAAAATGTCATCCATGTCATCTCTCTGCAACTCTTAATCAATAAAACGTATACTAGTAACAAGCACTGACTCCTGTGCTAGAGAAACAAAGAGTGAGTAGGTTATTCTGAACTTAACGCCGCTTGGGAAATATATACGCATTTGGTGGTAGATTAAAATCATCAAAAGATATAACAAAAATACAAGAAAGCAAAATACCATTTTCTTTTGACAATGCAAATCAGATTGAATAGATGAGATTTAGTTTTTGCAAACAATCAACACCAGAAACAATATTGTTGTTTTCCGTCAGTGCTTATTCCATTATGATAAACACATCAGTTCGGAAACGTCACACAAACAAACTGTCAAAGAAATCGATAGGAACTTCAATTACTCTGGGTAATATCGCAAAGTAATCACAATTATTCTGTAGGATTTTCACAAACAATCCTTCCGTTCGCTTTTTAGGCAAAATGAACCAGTGCTTGCAAATTTCTTAGCACTCGTAACAACATCGAGTCGTAGGATGGGTAATCCAATTGCTTTACCAATTGCCTATGTCAATGGGTTTTCAATCATCCACTGAACCCTTTGGGTCGTTATCAGATGACACAATTAAAATGTTACTGGTAAAGACATTAATATAAAAGATTATCCTACCTCATGTAAGAATCTCGATCTCTGATTGGTCCACGTGACCTCGGATAAATACTGATATCACCCTCTTCAGCGGGGTGATAAATAATTTATACCTCGGCACATTAAAAGAATGAAAAAAGCGTGCAGATTGGGCATCTTGAAATGTACAATGTATGTTACTTCGAACACCTGTTAAAGCTGGTTACCTTTGACCAACCAATAAGCTTTGAACAAACTATAGTAAAATGACTTAAGCAGTTAACTATTTCTTACACTTTATCTTCATATTAGATGCGTTTTGTTTAAAAATTTAAAGATAAATTCGTTATACCATTCACCCCGCCTCTGAATGGTATAACTTATATTATCAAAATAATAAATTTCAATTGATTATTAAGTTTTGTAATTGATATTTGATATTTGATATGGCTTTTAACATCAATGATAATTGTCATTGAGGAGAGGAAGTGGAACAAATTGTCCAATAAGCAGCATGCCCATATGTTTGCTCCGTCCAACTATTAAATCAAATACATGAAATATTATTCTGACCTATCTCCAACATAGCTATATCAATTGTGGAAGCAGTAATGTGAGAATGAAAACAACTTCTGTGACATATTTCTTCAGTTAGAAAAAGAAATGTATTGATCTAGGCAGGATTCAAACCCAGTTTTTATTATTGAAGTATAAAGCTCTTACTGATAAGTAATTAAGTCAGACAATCTGCTTTCGAAGACCCTAGATTAGATAAAGTGTGGATCAGAATGCCTTTTGAACAAGTTGATTAATTCTTAATCGTGACTTCGATCGTAATCAATAATAAAGGGTATTAAGCCTAGGGCAAAGTTATATCATACAAAAGAACAATAAAAACACATGTCAATATCAAGATCTTCTTATGTGTCATGTGTAGCTGTCATTTTCATATGATGTATGTACTGAGCAGTCAGTTTCTTTATTGACCTTCATTGCACAATATGTTGTCTAATTACTCTTATAGATATATCACTTACTCGAAGACAGCTGTGGTTTCTACTCTCTACAAATAACATTTCATGCTGACAAATACCCATAGTCATAAGACGTCAACAATAATAGTCTGACATTTACGAAATACCTGTAGGGATTTTAATCATAACAGAACTAAAAAGTAAAACTATTCCAAATTTGACTTAGCTCATTGTGCAACTGTGAAAAACGTTATATAAGTGATCTGTCATATTTGAAATTGCTTGCCATTGATTTGTTGTTTTTCAATGATTCATTTAGTGATACAGATTGTTTCATTTATCTGAATTCACATAGCATGAAGATAAAATCCTTTGTTATTTTCTAAATAACCACTTGGGAAATCATAACATAGTAACTTGCTTT
Source organism: Steromphala cineraria (assembly GCA_916613615.1). Classification (NCBI taxonomy): domain Eukaryota; kingdom Metazoa; phylum Mollusca; class Gastropoda; order Trochida; family Trochidae; genus Steromphala; species Steromphala cineraria. Next base: position 4,108,752 of record OU744726.1, read on the forward strand.
CAATGGGATTTACTCGTCACAATGAGACAAGATGAAATTTGGATAGAAACATAGCAAATTCCAGCATGCTACTGTACATGAATTGCAGACTTCTCATGTGACACCAGCAGATTATCAGATGCTTACTTAGACAGCATTCATAGACAGGAAATTTAACCTCCGAATTCTTCAATGTCACTTCAGTCAGTGAGTTACTTCTTATTTCAAATAAGAATACAGTGAATCGGTAAGAATTAAATCGAGGTTGTAGTTGGAGTCTTGTATATAAATGAATTATCTATTGTATTTTAATTTCATAATTATCATATTGTTCTACACATTATTATTTCATTACGCGCTATCTGAGCATCAAATTTTAGTGACTGTTTATAGATAACTGAAATATTTACACAGGTATTTCTACATGACAATAAAACACTCGATGTAACTGCCATGTCAATGTTAATGTATTTTGTGAAATAATTGTTTTCCAACTGACAGAGACAATGAATCTTGTATAACTTACGAAATCAAAATAATATTGCTACCCTTAGTAATATTGGTAAGTTCTTCTACAAAACCGCGTTTCTATCAGAAAAACGTGTACATAAGGAGTTTAAATAAAAAAAATCAACTTTTCAAAGACATCCATTGACAACTAACCTGGCCTGACTATATGTTGGATCGACATACATCGTTATCAGGTTCATTGTTTCATTAGAATCCTTACAATTGAGTCTATATCACGCCATTGAACCAAGACTCAATTTTTAATCTGTGCAGTCAACAGGTAAATTTGTAATGCGGAAATTGGATCTTTGTCTTTAGTGATGTCTTTCTTATGTGAGCATTAAGACATGTGAATACCTTGATTAAATGTCAATGAGGAACATCAAAGGATTCATTCTTTATAGCGATGTTTGAAATAATCAATTGTTGCTGGCGATAGGATATATTTGATACTTTCTTATCGGGTGAAAATGGAAATCGACTTTCATCGTGATTGGATATACCTCAGTCTGCATTTCTTACATCAACCAAAATCCTTTCTTGGGATGTACACACGGTTGTGTAAATTTCATTTATTCATCTAATCGAGTCGTCTACATGCGTAGATCCAACATGCCAATCACCTTAAATACATACGTTCCAAATAAGTTCAAAATCATTTATTGTTATGCATGGACAGTGACAAATCAATGTTGAACATAATGTAAAGATGCTAACCGATAAAGTATTTGAGGATATTTCAAAAGAACATATCTGGATAGCAAAATCGCTATTCATGAACTGATATATTATATATTATATATTATATACAACCCTCAGTTGAAAACTATTTATCGTTGTACAGGTAAGGTATGTGGGAGGCAATGGACAAGTGACGCATCCAAATAACGCCTAAGTCCAGAAAGCGATGGGCCTTTTAATGTTCCGATGTTGAGTGCTGAATGTGTAGTGTTTAATATAGTTTTACGTGAATCTTTCAGGGACATAGCAGAACATGGCAGAACATATTTTAAAACTTCGCAATAAGGCAGATTTTGATCGCCGATGACAAAGTTGTTTATATTGAAAAACGTCAAGATCAGTATCACCTGACAATATTCCATCAGAGTTATACACATTTATACGACTGACTAGATTGATTGACGTAAAACAAGTGAGGAATAGAAGAAAATGCGTTCTATTTCTTTATTCCGAGATAACTGAATAAATGTGACATTTTGTCCTTCAAAGGGGCATTAGCATTAGCATGAAAATGAAAGTAAATGTATTCAAACTAAAAAAAGCAGTAATAAATCAAATATGTAATGTAAAATTCAGCCATGACATTCCCTTTCTTACACAAAATGAATTAAAGGTGTTCACACAAAAAAATGGCTGGCTATAGACTTTATGTGAATCTTTAAAGTTTGTTCTCTGACTATGGCTGATTGGTTTGTGTAGTGAGATCAAAATAATACATTTAGAATTGACGTACAGTCATCAGTGAAATATTTAAAAAATATAATTTTCGAAGAACGTGCAGCTTCCCCTTTAATCGATCTGTTGTACACATGTCCATCTCCTGATTTTAGGGTACCTTGATTCTTGCTGATGTGCAATTATTCCTCTAAGTAGAAGACAACCCAAAATTTGTTTTCTCGGCAATGTTTCTAATAACAAACAAACATACTTGAATGTATTCAGGTAAATACTTTTATCATATATTTTAGCATTAAAACAGCGAACTTAAGAAATTCTTTTAAAAAAAATGTTCTCTGACTTATAATTTTAATCATGTGTTGTTGCTGCAACTGTCGGTTAAGTATCTTGTTATTTTCTCACAGGACGTCACTACTGTGGTTCATATAAATGCATATTTTCAAAAATGAAGAATGAATCTAAGAAACCAAAACAAGAAATTTTATTTTGTTTCCATACGTTGTGCCATCACATTTTTACCTCACCAGCGTCAAAACAAATATTTGAACTTTAAATTTAATTTGTAAAATCCTTTGATAACAAGACATTTTTCAAAAATCCGAATTCGACATTAGCCCATTCAAATGTCCTATTTACTTGATCGATTCTTGTTTAAGGTTAAATGATCGACCTGAATGAAGGTTTCCGGTACGGAACGTTTCCTAAAATTTCTGATTTAACATCAAACATGAGAGGGCGTCAGCAAAATTAGCCTCTGACGCTGGTTGATAGTTTAAATGGATCTTGTATCAAGAATTAATTCAGATATTTTACCGTCTATTAAGAGCTCTAAGGAACATGTTTAAACATACTATCATATGAAAATTCTGCATTTGTTGTTGTAATGATTTTAATAATATTTGTTCTATGATAACAAAAAATGGTGATAAATAATGATAATAAAATAATCTAATCGTGTGCTAAATTTGAAAAATAAATCTGAACGAACGACGCGAGGTGCGTTAATAGTTGCTTGAAAATATTTAGATTACAATCATAATTTACAATATATTATGTTACAAAGACAACCTAATACTCACGATGTATAAGCAAGAAATTGAAAATATGGCAATTTGATAGTTACAGTATCAGAATAACTGTTGTCTACCTATTTCGACGAAGATGCATAAGCAAATGGCGACCTGCATGGCATGACATTTTACATAAGGCAGTTAACTCTACACTCATGTTCACTACTCTCACAAGCTCGCTAGATTTCCTCACATGAAATTGATTGTAGCTTTGACATCGGTCCTTTGTCCGGTTAAAACAATCCGACATTCAATTCTTAAGTGAATATGATTCGCAGGCATTTGCTGGTCACACGTGACCTTTATTTCTAATATCAAACCAACATGTTTATCTCCCTATATTAGAAGTTTAATCCTTGCAGCTGCCTGGGTGAAAATAATATGAAAATGATATCTGGAGATCTGTTTTCTCATTAACTGGAAAATATGTTCCTGTTTTAATATACTTTCTTATAAGATATAGATAGTGTGAAAAGGTATAAGAATAAGATAACGTTCGTCTTATTAGATTGTTAATTAACTTTTAACGATTTATACACAAAAGAGACAAAAGAGGAAGCCGTGTCGAACTTATTAATCAACATTATATAAGCATAGCTTTTAGTTTGAATAACTACATGTATATGCATGTACTTGTTCAAGGTATTGTTATGAAATTTAATTTAAATATAAAGACATTAAAGATCATATCTCCTTCAGGTGGCTAATTTTTTCGCAATGTTGATATATAAATATAAATGAAAATAAATACATAACTTCTACATATATTAATTCATATTATATAAATGAAAAGTTCAAGTGAAAGCCAATGTTCAACAATGTGGTTGTTCTATGTATTTCTTGTAACTATGTTGTTTGTTTTTATTGTATACCAGCTGTGTCATGATACAACATGAATTCCCTCCCTGGTAATTTATTATTATTAGACTGTTGCGTCATGAAACCACTACGTGTATGTCGATCATCCCTGAAATCATATAGAAAGATACATTTAGTTCAAAAATGAATTAGTGCAAATAATTTAAATTTAAATTGAATATAAGAAAGCTTTCTTCAAAGAAGTGCTTCCTGAACATTGTTATTTCAGTATGCAGAATGTTGTAATTAGAAATATGTCAAATGATATAGCATGGATAGGCGACATAAGATATGAAAGGCAAAAGAAGATTGAATAATTTTAGTTGAAAAAAAACTAAGTCATAAAGAATGTACCTCTGGTCGTAACATTATTTAACTGGTTGTGACTATCGTGATCTCTGTGATATCAAATATCAAATTCATTATCAAACATATACTTACAAATGTGTCATTAACTAATTTATATTAACCAAATTTCTGTAAACTAATCGGCTATCAAAAGATGAATAATTTGAAGTGGTGTTTCGAGCAAATGTTATAGTGTTTAAAGATACAATAAGTCCTCCAACTCCTATTATCACAGAGATCACAAAAGTGAATGGCTGATTGTCATGGCCATCGACTCTTTTTGTTATTAATGAAATCTCTTTGTGGCGATATCTTACACATACGGTTTGAGTGAATACACAAAGAGAATATGTGTTTCATAAATATATATTTCAAAAGTGATTTTTTATGTTAAAATTACACTGCTGTATCATAATCTGAAGTCACAATCAAAGTGACGTTCAAATGAAACACATTTTGGATCAAGTTGATAAAGGCTGAAAAAAAGTCCATATGATTAACGAAAAAAAAAGATATCTTGCCATCCTGTGCTTATGTGCTTGGTTGACTCAAACAAAAAACCAACTGATTGAAAACATTAACAGTTAACAAATTTGAAACTTGAAATATCTAGGAAACTTCCAACCTTTCGAATGTTCACTTAGCAAACAAAAATCATATCAAGGAAAGTTTCATCCTGCTACAACATCAGCGTATATGTCGCCGTGTTACGCTACAACCTATCCCCTGATATCCTCCTGTAGTATTCTGCCGTATCGCTATATATAGCAAGCCAATCAAATGATGCCCCTTCAGCGATAGCGGCAAACTGGTTTCTTGGCTTCGTTCCGCGTGCTCACCTTGTGTTTCAAATTAACCAATGGGAGTGCTATCAGATAATAAATCTTATTCTCATTGCTGGCTCCCGCTAAGCTCCGAATCGCACCCTCGTAGATTTCCACGTGCGACATCACTAGACAACAGTGTATGGAGTTCGAAATAGTTTGACTGAAAAACTATAAACTATAAATAGCGCTGAGTAACCACCCGTCAACGATACGGCCAAATACCTAACAGGATATCAGGGGATAGGTTGTAGCGTAATTCGGAGACATATACTCTGATGTAGCAGGATGGGAAAGTTTGAAACATTTGGTTTTGATTGCTTATATTGCCACATATTAACGGCTGGGGGATAACAACCTGTTTGGTAGAACATGCATTTATGTAGCTGAGACGACAGTTTAACCTTGCTTAGTGTTTCATGTGGCAGTATCTAATCTGTTTTGCGTACATCTGCCTTATCTGTGATAAGTTGATTTAATGATTCAAGGATTTTTGTAATTCAGTAGTTAAGGAACTAGGAACTAGGTTAAGTTTATTGAAAATGGACATTTTATTAAGTGAACTTAATTGTATGAGGGCAATGAGAAACGTAATGAATAATTTCTTAATGCCAATAATGTGCATCAACTGATTTCTCGCTGGTGTTTAACGTTAATAAATCTTCAAGCAGAGATGTTTAAGCTGAATTTAATCATAGTGCTAAATCAAGAGAACATTCATTACGACTGTCAACTCCACTTCTGAAGCAGATATTTTCAGCAATTGACCTTTTTGATCTTTTTATCTCTTACAATTGTATCAAACTGAATTGATCTCGAGTTTAGTTTTGAATGTCAACAATTGTACTTATTGTTCTCATAAAATAATATGCAAATCAAAACAAAATAAAAGGAAACCACAGAATTGAAATACGATTTAACTCAATTTAGTTTTGCCACAGAAAAAGATTCCATTTCAAACTGAGATGATAAACAGTATTTTGACAAATGATAACATGGCAAAATTATTAGTGTCCACATAAATGAATATTACAATTACATAAATGTCTATGAAATAGGTTCATAATATGAAATGCTTTGTCATACTGGTCAGAACATGATTTTTGTACTTAAGTATACAATGTTGTTTTGCAAAGCAGTAGAAACGTTTGTGAATCACCACATGTTCAAATCATCATGTCTAAACAATCAGAAAGCTAAATGTGTAAAATAATTTTTATGTTAAGCTCTTGTTTTGTCTTCAAACGATTTCAAAGCAAAGTAGAAATTATTCGATTTGATATATACCCTCGAGAAAGATTTATAACTCTTTGATATTATTCAACATATTCGCATTTGCCTGAGAGCGTTTCCACTCACTTATCCTTAGTTGGAGCTAAGGTCTGAGGTTTCGAAGTGATAATGCGTAGCAGGATTGATTGTAGAAATTCGTTTAACCTGTATTGATGTAGCAGCAGAATAATATCATCAGTACTTTGATCCTCTTATTCTCCATAGTTTATCATGCTCCAATACCATATTCTTTTCATCCAACATTTCAGTTTTGTTTAGTTAATTTTTGTAACCTTTTCGTGTTACACTGAAGCAGCAGTTGATCTATTTTACAGACAATCCTCTAAAATATTAATGATATTGAGCTCCCGCATCTTCCAAGTTATTAAATGAACATTCAAATTAAATTACACGAAATTTGGTCTTATTGTATCTTGAATCTATAGCAATAGTATCCAGTGTCGAGATGAGAATCAATTTGTGTCATTAAATCGTGACTGTAACATGTATGTTTTGTCAATTTTAGATACTCATTACTTTTAAGATTCTTCAAAAAAAGTGAATGAAATTTTCATTGGGAAGATACATTCATAGAAAAATGACTCCATGAAATAATCAAATTAAGGTTTCGTAAAATGACCTTATTTGGTTATACTTGTAATTACCATTTGCATTGTGGAACCTCTCTTTTCTAACCTTGTACCATTGTTTAGTTATGTGTGGTCATCATGAATAGTTGGTATACTGTCAAATTGAACTGGTTTTCTTTACCCGGCACAACTGTGTATGTATCAAATTGTTAATTATGACAAATGTTTTAAGTTTGACAAGCGTTAAATCCTCATTTAAATATCATGCATGTTCATGCAGTCTTTCGTTTAAGATCCTATATGCCGTTGATACCCCAGATCGTTCACGATTCAGCCATGTTCCTATAGACTCGACGTGCGTGAATGAATAAGCGATTAGAGGGAATCACTTGACATGTCAATCTAACTTCTTTGATCAACATTTATATCCATGCTCGCACGTTTCTGGGACGTTAAGTACTCTCTGTTTCTTACGTCGTTCTTTTATCTACAATATTCACATCATATAATCAGTCAAACCCTGATAACTGTCACTATGTTATCTGCCAGCAGTTTTGCAGTTTAGACCAACAGCGTGCAATCCATGCCTATGAATCTCATATTTCATCTAGCTCATGGAATGGAGAACCTTATGCAACATCTCGTGATAGTTAACTGAACATACTTTATTTCATTAGCAACACTGTAACAATATTGTTTAAGAGATAACGATATGTCAATCTTTTATAAAAACAGTTGAAGCCGTCTTATTTATAAAATCACAATCACAAAATCACAAAACATAGACATACCAATCACAGGAAACGGTCGAACTAAATAAACGTACAGACGTGATCAAAACTCGAATAAAAAGAAAAAGGTTTTTTTTCTAATTGGGTCCCCTCCTTGAGAATATTCCCAATACGATTTTATGAATTTATAGTAATCGATGCCTTTTTCTCTATGTCCAACAAGTTGTAAGTTTGAAACGAAAGCTACTATTGTTAAGTCGTATCCCTTATCGAATTAACAACGTCATATTGCGAGGTATTACCCTTTGCGGAACTAAACCGTAACTAATGTTTACAACAGTAATCGTGGTTTGCAAAACATTGACGAAGCTGTCATTTTCTCTTTTACATGTATTTAAGTTTATTTTTGCAATTAACGCTGTTTGTACTGATACCAACAAGTGTTTTGTATATTGCAGATATCACCACGAAAAGCAGTGTCTTGTTGCTTACTTGATCAAATCTTCATAACTGCTCAATAGAAAACTTGGTTTTAGAACTCTCTTGTATACTATACTAATGGACATCGATCAATGGTAAGTCTAAATTGGTTCATACGTTAATAAGTTCTTGCCACAATTATTACAGAAATGGGAATGGACGATTTATGTAACATTCGATCTGCAAATCGCTGTGTATGGGTTTTTTATATGTGAAGGGTTTTGGAAAACATAATTATCAATAGAAATAAAATGAATAGGGGACCATTTATTAGTTGATATTGTACATGATGTCTCAAAGTTGTTATGTCAATACGATAACACAAAATTTATCATGATATACAGTGTATTGTGTACATATTTTTCGAATGTTCATTCCACAAAATAACGAGAAAGTTAACAATCAATTCGGAAATTGTCTCGGCGAATTTATATATTGCTACCTCAGTTAACAGAAGAAACTTCTAAATTGAAAAATGACACATCTGTTTAAGTGTGTAGTTGGTGTAAACGACATTGGTTGTGCAAATTCGAAACTTTATCCTCTGCTTAGTCTGCAAGTGAAACAGTGTACAATGTGTGGATTGATATATTTTGGAATCTCTTTGAAGTTATCAATACTGACTGGATAAGTTTTAACAAACTAAATGGATTCAGTTTAAAACATAAATGGTTTTCACCGTTGTATTATAATTGAAATGACATTAAACATATCACAATGATCTGATTTTTACCATACGATGTGTCAGCTCAGTGCTCAGCAAATCACATTTGGAAAATAATTGGCACCACTATTCTGATTATTTCTTTTCAATCATTTTCCTCATCTAAGGGTACAAGATTATACATGAAATAATTGTATAGTAATTGACTTTGACCAGACACTATTCTTCCACAAGAATTGTTTCACCCGCATGTATCGATATGTTTGTACTAATTTAGCAATCTAATTCGTTAATTTAATTTCGTTATCTCATGCGCTAGTTAAGTATAAAATAAAAATCTATATATGCGCTTGTCGCCATGAAAATCAAAAGCTGCATAAATAATCTTTTATTTATCAAAGTTCCTATGTAATCATTTAAAAGATAATGTTCTTAATGTACGAAATATTTTTGATAAAATGTTTATGTTAGAGGATTCAGGTGCATTTACATTGATAGTTTGGATACACATGAATAGGTATTACATATTAATGTGACATTACATGTTTTTACATAGATAATTGCATTATGAACGTACATGGCAAGATTTTTTAATGTATTCTGATTTTTACAGCTCATCAGACTATGGAATTTCCATATGGATGGACACAATAATTCCGTTTGATATATCTGCATCGAAATGAATTATATAATGGACAGATTAGGAGAAATGGCATTCATCTTTAACTACGTTTAAGCTACGAAGTGTACATATCTTCCTTTAACTATTTCTTTATCTTCCGCTTTCAATCAATAAATCGTGTAATGAGGATCTGAATCGCTTATAAATGGGCACTGAACCCCTCCTATTATGTTTGAAGACATTTGAAATTAATCAGATGAATTGTTTTCCTTCAATTTGGTTAGACAAATTTGATATTGGAAAACATCTATGTACCAAAAGTGGAAATTTTTATTTTAAAAAATACCGAAAAACAGACATGTTATTTGGTATATATTGATCTGTTCTTTTTTGGTTTTATAACAATTAATTATTTTTAAATGAAATAAGAATGTTTGCATGTAACATTTGTTGTGTATTAAGATCTGTGAATCAGACAACAAAGAACGGCTTCCACCTCAGTATACCATAGTAAAAATGCGTGTCAAATGCTAGACAAATTGCACCATAAAGTGTCGATAATCAAACAATATATTGTGATAAAACGAGTTAACAATCATATTCTGATCGCATCATTCATCACTTATTAATGTTGTTTCCTTTAACGATTTTCAAATGGTGTGGAAGAGTGAATATTTCAAAGGAATCATCAAAAGATGACAAGCTGGTGATATCTCCGCCACACTTCCTCTCTGAAGCACGTCTGTCAGTCACTTCATCAAACACGTGTCCCGGTAGTGATGACGTTCTTAACATTTTGTGCCATGCTTATTTTTTTTCTTCCGTTTTGCTTTCAGATATATACTCTTCAAAACTTATCACATCATTTCAATGGTAAGAATTTAGCAAGGTTGTGGACAAAATGTTGGCAAACACGTCAACATAAGTTTTTGTTATGTTCTTGTGTGTAATGAGTCCAAAATGTAATAAAAAAGTCATTTGATTGTATTGCGATCATTTTAAGCAACTCTTGATTAGCATCTTTCTCGCTGAAAGATAAAACAAGATTCTTTTCCAAAGTTCTTCCCCATCCTTCCCGCATTGAGATATCCAGTCCTTTGAGTGTCTAAAACGTAATGTAACGTTCCAATTCCAGACATGGGCAGATTTTACAACTGAAGTTTTGATCTGACGTATGGCGATATTTCCATTTTCGACACTTTGACGCTACATACCTATATCCTCATTTTCATGCTTTAAAGGGGAAGCAGCACGTTTTTTAACAATTTTATATTTCAAATATTCATTGATAATTGTATGTAAATGCTAAATGTATTTACTTTTATATTGTCAAAAAGCTCTTTGCACAAACCAATCAACCACAGTCAGAGAACAAATTATCAGATCCACATAAAGTCCAATGGCAGCCATTTTTGTGTGAACACCTTAAATTCATCTTGAGTAAGAAAAAGGAATCGAATGGCTGAACTTAACATTATGTATTTGATTTATTACTGCTTTAGTTTAAATACACCGTCTTTCAATTGGAACCATGTATTTCCATTTTTCTGACATTACCTTATATTTTCGCTATAAACATGCTACTGCCCCTTTAACGAATTTTGAAATTTGATGCTTTATTTGCCTTTGCCTTGTTATCAGTTCGACATGCTTTTGCGTTTTCTACATGTTATTTTTCCTTACAGATTTTTCTTTCAAATACTTCTCAAACAAACGAAATGGCTGAAATTTACCCGTTTTTGCATCGAAAATGTAATAATCCTTTAACAAATACGATCAGATAAACACATGACATTTTTATATTTGTTTTGACACAAGTCTAACATTTTCAAAAAATTACCCATGCGTATTTTAGACAAACATATGTTGTGTTAAGTCGCGTTTAAAACCATATGCAAATGCAAAGTTACTTTCATAGAAAAAATTGTAAATGAAAGTGAAATAGAAGATAACATAAAGCAAAGTGTAGTGCATCAGGGTGCTGGATATATAACATCATTTAATTGAAGAATAGTTTAGAATTTTTCTAAATTTCAAATTACAGGTATTTAGGTTTGAGCTTTAGCACAAATAGTTACCAAAGAAAAGAGTGTTATAATTATTTTCTATTTCGTACAAGTATCATGTTAAACTCGGTTGACTTTAGTTTGACATTTTTAACAATTATTCTGTCAAATGTTGCGAGTTTGTAGCCGATGAACTAACATGCAAAATGTGGGCTGTGACCAAAGCGTCTCAACTATAAACGACATCCATTATCTCATAAATGTTTTATTTATAAATATTGTTTGTAAAAAGCTTAAGTAAGATGAATATATTTACTGGCCTGTTTAATAATGCAAGTATTTCTTGCATACTACATGACAGTCCCTTGTTAACCACCCAGAAGTACGTATTGCTTAAAAGTATTTTGTTAAGAAAACACGAATAATTTTATAAGTAAATTCATTAGACAACTATATTGATTTACAATTAAATATTAAGCAAAGAATGATACTAAAGTTATTTCACGTCGCCAGCAGTTTCACATTTTTAACATTCTTGAAGCTGTTGTGTAATAGTATAACCAAGTCCATATGACACTCAACTAGTTTTGAGCAACCTTTAGCAAAATTGCAAACAACGCTATGACTGAAAATAATTACTTTCTCAGAGTAGTGCCAGTGCTTTTTTACAGGACAATATTTGAATTTCATTTTTCATTTTAACAACCAAACGACTTTTAACAATTAACATGAAAGGAGCACTCAGATGTAAAAGTTACATTATGAATCTTTGTTTACATTCTTGATCGCACTGAATGGACTTTTCCAAGCCTAAAGGTTTTTAATACTTTTGACGAAAGATCAAAGTGAAAGAGAGTCAGCAAACTTGTCACGGAGGCTCATTGATAAGAATTGATCTGATATTGAGAATGTCATCAGCTACTTTACTCAATAAACTGAATTTGAATGTAACCAATATTTGATATATTTTTTTACATTTAATTGTTTTTTTAGCTCTTTATTTCAATATTCAGACTGTTGTCATTTACTTATACTGAAATGGTTAAATGTCAAATAAGACAACTTTATTGATGTAGACAACATACAATACGACATGCTTTAAACTGTTTAATGTCCACAATATCAAACATTATTCACTTATGTTGAACGTCGAAAGCATTACCACTGATTAAATGACGCACAGACGTTTTCAAGCACAGTTTGTAGCCTATATTTACACCTTTATGTAAATATCCATGCCTCAATGCTAGCTTATCATTAAAACAGAAACTTGATAGGTGCTGTTATTTTATTTCATTAATTCTAAGCTGTGGTGAGACACGAATTGATCATATCAGTTACAGTATAATAAAGTTAATTAATTTGTAAGCGATAGGAAAGAATAAAATAGAAAAGCAAAACCTAAATCTATCCTTGAGATTTCCAACGTAGTAAACATTCAGTTTTCTCAAATTGTTTTTTTATCATGAATACTGTGTGTCGATGAGTATTGTGTGTCGGTTCCATGTTTACTGAGCTAGTTGAAAATGTTTATCAACAGGTGGGTTTATATATTTTCAGGACGGTCTCGTATGAAGACATAATTAAGGAATGTGCAAATTAAGAAAATTGTTTGTCTGAGTTATGATACGATAATTCTTCTTCAAATCATCAGTTTTCACTACTAAGCAAACAACGGTTTGACGGTGATTATTGATTGATTTTCATTAAGAACATCCACATGAAATGACTCTTTAAAGTGACACAGAGTATCTTTCTTAACATTATTTGGTTTTGATAAGCCACAAAATGACTAATATGCTGATTTAAGTTCATATCTCATCACTGGACTTGCAAATAGATCCATTTTTGCATAATATCTCTAAAATGCTTGTTTTTATGTAAAAATCATGAAAAATCTCAAATACGTTTAATATTCGAACTTATGCATCCAATTAATCTACCTATTAGTTAAAATACCTAATAAACACTATTGAATCGAATATATCTTCCTGGCAGCTTATGACAAGGTTTCAAAATTACGTTTGCCTAATTTGCGCGCTCCACTCGATCCACATTGTCCGTTTTTCGATAAAAAATTTAATGGCCGTATTTACGCTCTAATGTACTAAATGTCCTTTAACTTGTTATTTTCAGTAACAGTTAGTGGTTCCCGATGTAATAACATCGATTTCAAAATTTGACATATGTGATCCTATCAACATACTCTGTGTCTCTTTAATCTACAAGAAAACAAAATGAGCCCCTGAATTATCGGTCAGAGCTACAAGAGAGTGAACGCTTTAGATGCGCTTGAATCTCCCTTTTGATATAAAAGTCAAGTGATAATCACTGATGTATAAAGATAGCTTTCGTGTAATGTATTGGAAATATTTGTTGTCTAGCTCTTAAACCCACAATTGTGGACATTTACTCTCTGATTTTGACTATGATATACCAACTTACAATGTAAACGGGTCATTTATAATATTCATCATCGTTTCTGCCAATGTCACCAATACTCTGCAAAAGATAATATTTGCATATTCTTGACTACTCAGCCCACTCAGTTGAGAGGAGTATAATCAACATTTCAGTTGAGAAAACTAAGTCATAAAGTACGTAACTTTACGTAAATTCAATATTTAAATTTATAATAACAAATGAGTCTTAAACCAACTTATATTATCAAATTTTTGTTAAAATATGAATACTTAAAAGTGGTATTTCGAACTAATGTTATGGTGAATAAAGATACAATAAAAACCAATGAAATGGAATTGCCATGAAGACGACAAAAGGCATAACCACTAAAACAACATTACAATGTTAATTTTAGAATCACATTATATAAAAGAGTACACATTCCTGTCTTCCGTTTCCACTAAAGATTTCGAATCCACGCTTTCAGAGTCAGGCATGTAATGAAAGTACCAACAGCATAATATCTAGATCAAGAACGTTTCATTGTCATCCTGTTTTTGTGTATCAACACTGTTTCATCGTTACATTCCACATTCACTTAGGACAGTGTTATCAGTAGATTGTTTTGTGATATTGTAACATTTCTAAACTATACATAATGCAGGAGTCTACAATTGATAACAATTAATCATTAAGATATTTTAAAAGTGAGAATATCTATTTATGACAGAATGACAATATTGCGATAATTTTTGAGTAACAGTTAAAGTGATGTTCATTGCGGAATTTCAAACACTGATCAAAATAATAACAAATGGTTCAGGATATGACCGAAATAAAGTCCATGTGAATAACGGAAATAAAGATTTTTTTTAAATACATTACCAATATCATATATTACTTCCAGTCAACATGTGCATACGTATATGTTTGTTTGACTAAAAACTTAAAACAGTAAGACTGATATCAATCCACTTGTACAATTAAGTTTTAAATCATTTGAAAACAAATAACACTTGCGAAATCAGATTGTTATCCTATTGTACTTATTCATTATAATAGATTGATTGTTTGACGATTTTTGTAACAACAACAACGTACATTATATGATTCAAAACTAGTAAATAGAACGTCTTTGACTGCAATCAGAAATTGGATACATATTGCTCTTTTAATGTGGCAATATTTTACCTGTCATCATTTCGCCTGCCTTATATCTTATCTTGTCATGTATCAGTTGTTCAGTCTGTTTGATATTTCAATGAATTTTGTAACTCGGGAAATAGGTTTGGTAAAAGAGAAATATTCAGAGGTGTACTTCATTGTATGTAATGAATATTCCATAATGTCAATGATGTACATCAAAAGATTTCATGGCGGCGAGATGGTGTTTAACGTAAATAAATGGTCACGAAGAAATGTTAAATGTGAAATTAATCATAATGGTATATCAAGCCAGCATTCACTAAGATTGTCAACCATGCTTCTGAGGCAGATGTTTTTAGGTATTCGTTTATCTTTTTATCTCAAACAAATCTATCAAACTGAATTTGTCTTGATTAGAGCAATATGTTATACGAGTGTCAACAATCTTAATAATAACATTACTGTAGGAGCAGTGGAATAATACCAATAATTTCTCTCTCAAATTCTCTGAAGTTTTGATCAAGCTCCAGAACACTCCCTTGTCACCAAGAGCTTCATTTTTGTAATCAATTCAATATCACCTTTTCTGATTACACTGGACCAGTAGTTGATTTATTTAACCAATGATTATATATTAATCAGAAAATGAATCATATTAAGCTCTTTCATCGTTCCAATGATTTGATAAGCTATCAAATCAAATTACATGAAATATGGTTTTGTCCCATCTAGGATCGATAGCAACAGTATCAAGTGCTGAAGAAGTTAGATGAGGATTCAAATTCTGTCAGAAATTGTTTTGATCATTGATAGACATGTATTGATCTACCATCAATTTCAACTAATGTAGATATAACAAAACTTATATGGTTTGGCTCTAAACAAAAGATCCCGATATAAGATGTGCAAAAAAAATCATTAAGATTGGTCACAAACAAATTTCACCTTGCTAGGAATAGAATTCGATATTGATCTAGATAAAATGGTTGAAATAGATTACAAAGAAAAGCTTTTCAAAATTGACAGACAAATGAATATGTGGTCAGCTCGTTCATTAACTCTGTACGGCAGAAATACTGTGCTTAAATCACTGTTACTACCAAAACTCAACAATCTATTTTCATCTCTACCAAATCCCCCCAATAGCGTCATTGAGAAGTTTTAAAAAAATGCTTTTATTTCATATGGAGAAACAACCCAGATAAGGATAAAATGTATGTAATGATGTTAAACCCGGAACATTGGGGGATGAAATCTCCAAATATCAGGAACATCATATCATCACAAACATTAAAATGGATTAAAAAAGAATATGCGCTCACGACTTTAAATGGACATATCTTTTTTATGATTAACAACTGATGAAAACTCCCTTTTTACTTTCAAAAAATGTCTTCATTTAAAAAGATATTATTCCCTCTTTTTAAAAATCATTGGGTAAAAGTTTAAATGCCTCTCTTGTTCGAAATTTGTTCGCCTTGCGAGTTTTTCCAAACGGGAGAAACTTCTAAAATCGGATTTGATGAAAAAGATATTAATGTTATTCATCAATTAATATGTTCTGGTCAGTGATGGACATGTATTGATCCTACATGTATATAGGCTCACCTACAACTTCATTTATGTGATGTTGATTGTACATTACATGAGCGTTTTCCAAGTTTATTACATTTATTTCTGATAAGGAAATATGTGAAGAGTAATAATTGTGACATTAATAGAATAACTACTATTTTGCAATATTTACATTACAGTTTGGGCATATGACTTATTATACCTCATGATATAAACATAAATGCTGAAGCCGAATATGGCTTGACATAGTATTTATTGCAAGTTTGTTTATATACCAAGTTACGGCATTTGAAGAATGTTAGAAAGCTTCCTTTTATAACTGTAACAATATCACTATTTTAGAGTCGTTTTCGAATTTTGATACATGTAAGTGCAATTTAAATTGATTGTGTATACTTGATACTTTTTCATTCATTCCAAACGAATTGAACTGGAACATCGGCACCCTATTGTTTGTTGGTCACGTTGAATCAATGTGTAAGAATTGTTTTCAAAACCAGAATGTGATCGTCTGACTTATTTATTTAAAAGGAAGTCACTTAACGTGCTCAAGATAAGACGGCATCAACAAGATTTTCATTGTATTAATGACTTCCTTAAAATACATGTATGCTAGCAATATCACTCAGCATTTGCAATTTGTATGGTTATTTAGTATCGGCAATCTGATTCAGGCTAAAGTGGTCTTATTCTGCTAATTGTTTTACTTATATCTCTAATATTACTAATCTCGCTCAAAAGATTGAAGTAAGGAAATGTGGTCGAAATGAACAAACACGTAATATTTAGATGACTGGGTTCATGCTGTTAAGTATAAGTTTATTTAATTGCTTAAATAAACAAACCTACATTAATGTATTCCATTGATAATAATAGTTGAAGGAAAAATAGGAGATTGGTGTCCATTTTACGACCTAATTCAGTAATTATGAAGTGATCGTTCTCGGTCTGACCTTGAGCATCTTCTGTTTCTCACCCAGACTTCATACTCTGGCGTTATGCTGTCATATTTCTGCGTTTTTATGCCATATACCAGGTAAGGGCAATGTACGTATGACTGCAAGCCGAGATAGGAAGGTATGGAGTCAATCATGTTTCATGGAAGATAAAACTCCATGTGTACACGCAGGGATCTCAAGACACGAACATATCTGAATAAATCACACTGTTGTCTCGTTTGACAGAGAATAAAGTTTAGCAAGAAGTGATATCTATTTTGAACTATTTTACATTGATTCCTCATATGAGGAATTTGATTTTGATAACTACAGATTAACATCATTTTCTCTTTAACGTTGTTGGTTTTAGTTTATGTTTGCAAATATCAACTATAGAATTGGGAATGTGTTATTCCCTCAGTACATGGTACATCAATTCCGTTTTGTGAAACAAAACTATTCAGCAATTGTTTCATATTTTATAAACCCATACGATAGTGTTACATGTAACTTTATCAAATGCTAATAAATCAAGTGCAGATCAGTAATTTACTGCCATACAATGAAAACAGTTGTTAAATAAAAGTCCTGTGCTTCCCTAATTTCTAAAATCTTTAATTTCAATCAAAATGAGAGTAGTTTTCCGATAAGAGTTGAATTATATCTTATAGTACAAACTTGCTTCCAATTCTGATATGTATATTACGTTTTCATTTCGAGAATTGAGAAAGAAATGATAGGTTCAAATATCTGTGTAAAGAGAGCTAGTATTCGAGTATTAGAGTACTAATGTCTCGGCAGCGAAGGACTAAGTTCTGTATATCAAGGCGTTAAAATGTGTCTATCAATACAAAATTATCAGCACATTGCGACATTATATGTCAGACATCAAACCATGAGTTCTGTATAGAAGAGACAAACGTGTGTGCAATCATATCTAAATCGCATCGTTCATCATTTAATCATGTTGTTTCTACAAACGATTTCAAAACCGCGCGTAAAGACTTCATATTTCATAGAAATCATCAAACGATGACACGCTGGTGATATCTCCGCCTTACTTTACACTCTGAAGCACGTCTGTAAGTCACTTCATCAAACACATGTCCCGGAAGTGATGACATTTCTAACATTTCGTACAATTTCCTCTCGCTTACTTCTTTGTTTAAAAATTGTGCTTTCACACATTGTTTACATTTATCTGTACTTTATTCGGTTCTAATCCTGGATATCTCTATAGAAAAGGAGTTCGATTGGTGCCACATGACTAATCAGCAATCTGTAGTATATCAGGGTTTTCAATGAAAAGTATCATTTGCTCAATAAGATGACCTATCTGAAATGATCGACTGAGTTGGTGCCACCTGAGAATATTTATTGTATATCATTAATCGCGCATTTTAATAATCAAAATTTCATCAAGGTATTCAAGTGTGTCAACTCCTTACAAAAGTCAGTAATACTTGAAAATATACTGCTGCTAAAAAAGTTAGTTTGGATACTCTCGTAATAAGTTCAAATATGATGTGTTTATCTAAGACGGCCTCTTTAAACAATATATTGGTCATCAGACGTGGAATCCCAAAGTATCATGTGATTATGCCGCCTTGTTTTCAATTGTTATAGCATTGTCAAGGGAAACCAAGATGAAAAGAAATTTGGAAATATCAACTCTTAATTTCAACAGTTAGGTCACAAGGTCGTAGCAACGCACTACATGACGTTTCATGAAAAACAAAGCATTGGCTAGAGGTTAATTGTCAAAATGCGATATATAACATTTCCAAGTCCAGTTACTTCATCTATTATATCTTTAATTTCGTAAAATGTTTTATTTTAATCTAAATTTAATAAAAGTGATCTAAATGGAAAACTTAAAATGCACATAAAATTGTTCCTTCGCTTTTGATAAGTATTGTATTAAATTGTTTCTTTCTTTTAATTAAATCATCAATAGTATATTTGAATAAACAAAAGAAGGATATATTGTTTATGATATCAAATCATTACAAAATCAAGTTTGTGTTTTTTAATTTGATAGAATAGTGCATTCATATACATGAAATTCAAATTTTAACCGGGTATGAATACAACGTTGTTGATGTGACAAAGTGTGTGCAGATCTTAAGTTATTAAGTATTGTGTAGCTTGAGTTGGCACTATAACCTTCTGCTAGAATGTGTCTGTTGAATCTGGTCAGTGTGTGTTACCAACATTAGTTTTGCAGGTGCTTGATTCTCGCTCGTGATGCAAATGTCAAGCAATACTCAATGAGGTAGAAAGATTACTTTGGACGAGTGCATTGGAAAGAGTGTAGACGGTTAAAGGATAAAAGGTGAAATCTGGTGAGAATAGTCTGACACATCCAGTTGATGGTGTTCAGTTGAATGGTTTTATTAAAAACCTCCAACACATTATCTCTGACTTTACCATAACAAGATGTCTGAAAGGAAAAGATAACAACTTATTCAAAGAATATATCATTGTCAATAATTTCAATCATAGAATGGTTAAACAACTTGATTTATTCAGCGCCATACTATGATAAAGTTTAAACCAAAGCATCCTTTCAGGTTTATCTTCTCTATCATATGATATAAAATCAATCCCATATTTCTTTGAAATGAAGTATATTGCCATGCTTTCTTCTTTACAAGAATAAGAAACAAGAACATATTTACATAAACATAAGGCTCAGGCTCAATGTTTTAAGATTACAATTTTTCATTGTTTGAAACATTAATAATTGTGAATATACCTTTGTAAAACTGTTGTCAAACTGTCCATATAAATATTTTCAAGTTTCAAATGCTTAAAAGAATCCATGTGCTTTTAAGATAAGTGGAATAATTGTATTGAGTCACCTTCTTTGAACAAGTCATTATAACCACTCTTTATACAGGCATCTGAGTTACAAACATGTACATGTATGTGGACCATCCAGGCAATCCGAAGATAACATTAGTCCTTGTCTGGAGATGCTATAATTTGTTAATGCAGGCAAACTGAGGGAGTAAACGTAAAATATAACCGATATATTGATATTTTCAGTCTTTATTGTTTTGAACTTTGGGAATTGTGAATAGATCTTTGTAAATCTGTTGTCAAACCGTCCATATAAATATTTTTAAGTTCAAACGCTTAAAATAATCCATGAAGTTTTCAGATGATCAGTGTAATAATTGTATCTGTTATCACTATTAGGTGAAGGCTTAATTTTTTTACTCAGTAAGTTCAAAATTTTCAAACCATTTCGGTTTAGATACTTTCAGAACAGTCTCATATTAAAACATGTGCACATTTTGGAACTGGCTTGTCTGAGTGACAACCTGAACGTTTCATAAGAATGTGACCAGTGACTTTGATCAATAAAATTAAGTTTAGATGCCTTGAATCCTCGAAAAGTCAAGAGATACTCACTGATGTATAAAGATACCTTTCATGTAATGTACTGGAAAGATTGTGATGTCTGGCTCTTTACACTAAAATTGTAAAAATGTAACCTCTCATTTGACAATGACATAACACCTTACTTGCAATTGGGCATTTAAAATATTCATTATCGTTAATGCAAATATAACCAATACTTAACAAAAAGAATTGATTTCATATACATGACCGTAAGTAGTCAATTCAATTGAGAAGAGTAGAATGAATCATTTTAGTTACAGAAACTAAGTTATAAAACATTATCTTTAAATGAAAAATATTAAATTCATTAATAAGGATTTTATTTACAAATGGGTCCTTAAGCAACTTTCATTAACCACATTTCTGTGTACTAAATGACTATCAAAATAGTTAATTAAGAAAAAGAAGTGGTATTTCGAAATTATGTTATGGTGAATAAAGATACAATAATCTTTCAAAAATAATTACTCAAAAACATTCAAATGAGAAGGGTTCAAAATGAAGAATTATAGACTCTCATTTTGAAAATTTTTTCACTATAAAATCATGAATATTGGACAGAAAGAACTATATAAGAACTAATATTGCTAAAATGCGAGTATAAGCACTTTGCATGGGGGAAAATGGGAAGGATTACGTGACGTCACCATAGTCACTATAGCAAACCTTGCTTCTTTGAAGCAAACAGGTAGAATTAAAGTATTTTATTACACAATGTGACCTATACTCGTTTGCTTCAATATCTGTTGATATTTAGAAATGTTTATTATAAAAAGGTTGTCATGTGACAAACCTTAACGAAAACAGTATGATTTCAATAGCAAAGGAATAATATAAATGATTTATTTCTTATTTTCTTTCATGTTTTCAAAATGATATTGTAAAATTCTCTCATCACCGAGAGCTTCATTTTTCAATTCAATAAAATCCCTGATTACATCAGACAAGTGGTTTATTAATTTAACAGAGCATTCTATAAAATGAGAAAGTGAATCATATCAAGACTTTTCATTACTACAACAATCTAATCAACTATCAAATCAAATTACATGAAATATGGTTTTAGATTGATAGCAAGAGTATCAAGTGCCCACGTAGTGAAATGTAGTAAGAAAATGTTTTGATCCCATCTAAGGTCGGCTTTAACTTCATTCATTATACCATGAGTGTTTTTCAAGTTAATGACACTCTATCCTGATAAAGAAATGTATGGTGAGTTGTAATGTTGACATTGATAGGAGAATGGCTTATTTGGACAAGGAGGTTTTCATTTACGACCTATTTCATAATTTTAATGTTTCAAGCCATTTTTCAATATATATTGACTCCACCATAAGTATAACTTGCTAGTTGCAATAAATAAAATATATCACAACACTAACACTTTTAAACCTAATCTTATGAATGTGAAATATAGCTGGACACTTAATTCATTTGTTTTTTTGGGGGTTTATTTTACATTAATTCCTATTTCCCAATATGAAGCATTTGAATTTGAGGAATAAAGACACATGTACTTTTTATTTTTGACGATCTGGGTATGACAGACTTATTGTCTGTATAGTCAGCTATTGAAAAGTAAACACTGAATGGGTATAATTGGAATTTCTTTTGAGTTCTTTTTTCAAACTTTAGAATATATGACAAAAGACATTTCAAATAATTTGAAACTCTATCATAATTAAATGCCTGTCTTTATCCTGTTGCTATCATTAAAATGATAACCATTGAACTATCAGTGACGTCAATCTTCTTGAACATCAAGCAGATATGTTAATTCAGTTCTCAGCAAATCACAGATTTAATATTAACATAATGGATATAATAATATAATAAACTAAATCGAAGCCACATAAGAGTAAAGAAATATACATAAGACAATTACATTGTGATTGACCTCCTATAACCAGAATGCTTCCAAAATCAGATTTTTCAATGTCAGCTCGTCCTTATTCTAATCTAGCATTATGTTTTTACTTATCAAATCAATCTATTTGGATAATTCAATTTAGTTTTCTAATTAGATTTAGGGCATCTGATGACTGAATATAAGAACCAGTTATTTTAAGTATGCGCATGTAGAGTACCTGTAGGTGCTTAAATTATTTTAAAGCAAAATCATTATGTTTAGAACATAATTTCTAAACAAAATTCATTCCTTTTTGTCAATCTACACAACACGTTTTTCATGGGGGGCAATCTAATTTGTTTATAGATTGTCTCTTAGCTTCATATCAAATTTATTGATATTGATTATGTAAGGACACAAATAGTAAATATGTGTAAACGTTGAGATACCTTGATTACTCATAATTTCTTCTGAATTTGATATTTGAAAGGCAATAAAGAAATTTGACATTTGTTATTTTGGAGTCCAGTGTTTAACAAATCTCTGTGAAATGTGTTATCACATGTTACAACGAATGTGATAAGATTCTTATATTCGTCATAAAAACGTTCCTTTTGGCTGAACATTAACTGAATTCGAAATTTGTGTATTACATTATTACATGATACATGAACTAGTGCAGCTGTACAATACAGCATGCTTAAGATTTTTAAAACCCCAAACGATAATGATACATCTACTTTTCTTAAATTCTGCTTTGATAAATGATATAATTGCTATTAGATTAAATGTGCATTAGAAATTTGCTGTTTTACAACGTAGACATGTATCAAATAATAGTCCTGTACTACGCTTATTCCCTGACAATTCAAAATGAGGGATCTTTTCTCATAACATCTAAATGATCTCTTTTAAATAACAGACTTGCTTCATATTCTGATTTGTAATTCGGGTCTTCATTCCAAGATTTGAGATCGAAAAGATAGGTTCAAATATTTGTGTATCAGAGAGCAGTTTTTAGGGGGGGGGGGGGGGGTTAGAGTACTTATCTCTGGATACAAAAATACAAATATTTAGGCAGAGACGGACCTAGTTCTGAATAGCAAGGCACAAATATGTGTATCTCATTTACAAAATTATCGCAAAGTGTCAACCATAAAACAATGTGTTGTGATTAAAACGAAAAAAGTGTGTACAATCGCATTCTTATTGCCCCATTCATTATTCAACCTTATCATGCTATTTCTTCATAAGATTTCAAAATGGTGTGCAAAGATTTAATATTTAAAAGGAAACGTCAAAAGATGACAAGATGGTGATATCTCCGTCACAATTTACACTCTGCAGCACGTCTGTCAGTCACTTCATCAAACATGTTTTATTTATTCATCAATATTGTTTGAAAAATGAAAACAATTTGCAATGTTTATGATTTCAATTTATGACAAAATCAAATTCTGTATTTTCAACTTGAAAGAAGAGTACATTAATATAATTTAAATTTAAACTTGCGTGATTAAAACGTTAAAGTTAAAATGTGTGCAATTTTTTTATGTTATTAAGTATTTGTTGCTTGAGCTGGCACAATAACCTTCCGCTAGCATGTGTCTATAGAATCTGGTCAGTATATGTTACCAACATTAGATTTGCAGGTGTTTGAATCGCGATCGTGATGAAAATATCAGGCAACGTTCATTGAGGCAGAAAGATTACTTTGGACGAGTGCATTGGAAAGAGTGTAGACAGTTTGAGGATAAAAGGTGAAATCTGGTGAGAATGATCTGACATATCCAGTTGATGATGTGTAGTTGAATGGTTTTATTAAAAACCTTCAACACATTATCTCTAAATCAACCATAACAAAACGCCTGAAATGAAAAGATAAAAACTTCTTCAAAGAATACATCATTGCAATAGATGAAATCGTTGAATGGTTGGACAACGTGATTTATTCATCACCCTGCTATGCAAAAGTATAAACTAAAGCATTGTTTTCCAGTGTAACCCTTTACTTCGCAGCAAAAAACATCATATATCATAAAACACTTAAAAAATACTTAATTTTAATTTACTTTTTATAAATAAAAAACTTCCCCTTTATCATTCTCATACATATGAACAAATAGCGCGTTCCATTAATAAATTGTGTTTGATTGTTTTGATGAAAGTAACATTATCAGGGACTCACAAAAACGTCTACAAATAGTACAAACCTTCAATGCGAACATAAGGTTATAATTTGACATTTACGTAATATCATTTGGAAAGTTTATTCGAACCTTTATGAGAATATTTCAGAAATTAATCTACCTTTATCACCTCGATCTGTATAATGTCAAATGGGTTTTGGCATTTTTCCATTTCTATTTCACTAGTCATTATTAGATCTGCAAGATGAATCATCATTATCCATGGGACAAATCACAATAGAAAGTTTCGACTAAATATCTTTTTTTAAACACATTGTGTTTTCCTTGAAGCTACTTTGTACTATGTTGGAAAATCGTGGAAAGACATATTTAAAACTAATAAACTAAAAGTGTATGGAATGTTTCCATGTTTTCTCACACACAAAAAACAAAATACTAACTCTAACACTGAATAGTTAAAAACATAATTTTATAACGCATCTCCTTTTTATAAGAGAATAAAGAAATTATCTCATGGCATCCACTTTTCTTACCCTTTATAGTATGTTTAACTTCGGTTCTATTTTGAGAAGATTTATCAAATGAATATTTTGGAAATGTAATTTTTTTAAAGTAATTGAGTTGAAATTAATTCACTGACTAACACTATTTTACTTACAACTGTTCATTGATTCATTTCAAAACTATATTGATTTTTATATATTGTTTTCATTAGATATAAGCAAAAGCATGTCATCATTATCTTCCAAAACTCGTACTATTTTCGCCTTTAAATAAGCAAAAAAATATATGACCTTTTACATTTCAGTAAGATAACTTAGAGAATAACCAACTCGGTACGAGTGATTACGGGATATCTGCCCGAGTCGAAATAATGTTCACAGTCGCGAGCCTTGGCGAGCGACTGAACAATATTTTTTACGAGGGCAGATATCCCGTAATCACTCGTACCGAGTTGGTTATTCTATATATTACCCTTTTGTAATTAAATATAATTAAAAAACGACTGAAAAATTGCGATTGAGAAATCGTAGTAATGCTGTAGTAAGTGATACCAATCAGCTGATCAGTATTCATACGCGTGTCCAACCGAACATCTCCAGAGTGAATTAGTCAACAACGCTTCGGAATCTAGTTCAGTTTCAAAACAATACGAAAATGACGAAAATATTGTCCCTGAATGATATAATACACTTTTCAACCTTGAACAAATTAACACACATAAAACTCTTAACAAACAACATTATTTGATAAAGATAATAAGTATTTGAATCAGCCGATCGTCACGCCGTACTACCACTGTGATGTGTTGTTGACGGCACAATGTTGTAGGCCTAACGAAAATGTAAAAAACCTGTCAATTTTTTTAAACTATAATTGATAAAACTGGCAATATCTTTAAGAGAAACTTACAAAGAATGCATCAAAACAAGTCTGTATGTCAGGATAATCAAATAATCTGAAGTTTGAACAACATTTGTTTCTTTCGACGTCACTTTCATTCACGTAGCAAGTGTCAAGAACGATAACTCTAATCGGCCTGTGATCACGGTAGGATTGTTCCCAGGGCTGATCAACTATGAGTATGTTGATTTGTAAAAGTTATTACTTTCATTAATGTATGTATTGAATTTGAGTCCCTATGTTTTTTATGTGTTAATAATTACTAATGGATCAGTGAAATTCTTGTGCTTGGATAGATTTTATCAATTTTCGATGGCAGCCATGTTTGTTTACAAACAGACAGCGCTTATTGTACCTTTGGAAAAAGCACAATCTTGAGATCACAATGAAATTTAACACGTAAATGAATAGTTTCGAATGATACTGCGTTTAAATATCAACCTGTAAGTTATATGATGTACAATAATATCCATCGTTCTAAGATTTTATTTTTAACCTAATCGACATACGTTCGACACGTTCAATTTATTAATGAATCTTGAAAATAGTTCTGTCGACCAATCGTCTTTCATTCTCTTAGGAACCGACCAATCAAAGTTGAGAATCACTAAAACGCACATGTGCGGATATCAAAAAAATATCCACTCGTGTATCCTCGCCCGTATGGGTAATATAAACATATCCGTGTTTAAAGCCAAGCCATATAGACAAACTATGTAAAAACTGTTCCTTATGTAATTGATGTCATCATGTTTATTCCTTTTTTAAATTTTGGATCTGTTATTTGATAAGACATATAAGGCAAAAACAAGCTTCACACTTAACTCTTATGATTAATCATCATGGGCATAAACTATCAAATATCTTACAGTAAATAGTGAAAGGGAATATATTTCACAAATGTGTCACATGGACATCATAGTTCTACCACAATCGGCCTATGCCATTTGTTTAATAAACAGTGATAATAATGTATGTATTAATCAGAATCTCCAAATCATCAAAGTTCAAACAAACAGCATCCTTCAATTTGGACATTTCTTTGCATGATTTTCGTTCTGTTTTGGAAAATGTGTCCTTGATTTCTAAAGCAAATCGGACATGTTTCAAATAATTTTGTTCATGTTCTCAAAACAAATAGCAGATCAATGCTTCAGAATAAAAAAGATAATGTCCGTCTTAATCTCTTAAAATAAACATTAGTGATATTCTAAATGAAAAGTGTTGATTATCTTTTACAAATAGTGCTTAAACAAAATTATAAAAGCTTTCAAAAGTAACTTATGTATTGTGTATTATCCTCCAGAGAATAAACGCATATTATTTTATTAGTGTAATTTTTTTAATTGATTTCAATATGGAACATTCCTTCTCAAAATTAGTCCATGATTTCGAAGTTGCATATATGACTAATCTATCTATATATATAAATACACCTGTGACAACGTGTAATATTTTTTATTTAATTATTTCCCTGTGTAAAAGAAAATGATATCAATGTACTTGTGTATTATACTACTTAAAGGGGCAGTAGCACGTTTTTTGATAAATTTATATTTTAAATATTTCACTGATAATTGTAAGTTAATGTATAATGAATTATTTAAACAGTGTCAAAAATCTCATTACACAAGCCAATTATCCATAGTCAGAGGAAAAAGGATGAAGATTTACATAAAATCCATTGGCAACCATTTTTGTGTGAACACCTTTAATTCATTTTGTGTGAGAAAAAGGAATCGCATGGCTAAATTTTACGTTATATATTTGAATTGTTACTGCTCCATTTAGTTTAAATACATTGTCTTTCAAGTGGAACCATTAATTTTCATTTTCCTGACATCACCTTATATTCCCCCTAAAAACGTGCTACTGCCCCTTTAAAAGAATGATAACTAAAAAAGTAGTTATAATTTCCAAATAACTTCACATGTACATGTATGCAGATACAAATTTGTTAAAACAAATATCACATGGAGCTAATGTTCTCTACATTTTAACGATTATTTTCAGTTTGCTTAGTTTCCATCACATTTATTTAGGAAAATGTCTCTGACGAACTATTCACATCAAATATACTCTCACAGCACTAAAATTTCCAAAGACAGGACTGCATAGTTTTGAAACTCAACTTTCAGTGTTTGATCACAATATGTCATTGATATCGGGGGTGTCCCTTTGGAAACTCATTTTCACCATGTGATTAGAAAAAGTGTTTGAAGGACAATTTCCAAAAGTTCATATGATCACTGCAAGAACTTTATTTTTTCAGTTGTTTTAGCTAGTGGTAGCAGCTCAGAATCGAAACTGAAAGTTGTACATTGCACACCGTTGATTATGTGTTTTCTATTTCAAGGTATATTCCTCCTTCAAAATGTGTTTGCCAATTCATACATATGTTGACAAAATTCTGTTTCAGAGTTTCTCTCATTCAATAATTGTTGTGCTATATGTTCTTTTTGGGGTAAACTTAAAAAATAAAAAACCGTTTTCATACGTCCTCTAATAACAAAAATATCGCCCTTGAAAGTGGGCGAATTTCAGGCTGCTCAATTTGACAGTCGGAAAACAGCTTCAACCGGAATAACGATATTACTTTTACTGCGCATGCCCGGAGTGTTTTATGACATCATATACAGAACGGAAGTGGGCCTAATCAGTGTAAATATAACAGACAATGGTGGTATATAAACAGATTAAACAGGTTTTAGCAGCTCAGCTGTCCAGCAATAAAATATGAGAGTAGTAATTAAACAGTTATGACACATCGTTACTGATTGTGTAATTACGGGGAGTCGCTCTTGGGGTATTACACGCTCTTTGAAAAAGTTATTACAAGAATTAGAGATAGGATGTAGTTTGTGTTTCAGAATTTATCATTTACATGTATGAGCCTTGAGATAAATACATTGAGCACTAGATGGAGTATTTGGCATTGACTACAGTAATTTCGACAAGGTCGGTTTTGTTTACATTATATCTTATAGAAGATTTGTACACTAAACTTTCATTAACGTTCATTAACATTTATAAATATATTTTTTATCATTTCAGATAGTTTTTTTGCGTTAGAAGTTAAGAATTGAAAACAAGCAGCTGACATGGTCAAGCTATATCCCCCGCAAATTGCACAATATGTATAGGTTTTCCTTATCATATTGCTGATTAATTTTTGTCGCACAAAATAACACAATTTTTCCAGGATATGAAAGAAACTATTCCAATAAAAAACTAACTCATACAAATTTAATGTTCACTGTTGGGCATAATTCGAGTTAACAGACAAAATTAAAATCAAACGAATGAATTTATGTATTATGTATTTGGATCTCCAAGATCAATTTGATCATATTTTAATAAACATATTTTCAAAACTGTTCTTCATGACACACCAACATATGATTTTGTATCTCCATAACAAATTTGATTAAAATGTGAAGTTTAGTTTAGTTGTGAGATAGACAGGACTTGTAACAGATTTCCAACAGAGTCCTCATTTTTTGCCAAAAAAGGCAAAATTTTATAAAAATATTTTCAAAATTGTTCTTCATGACACACCTTCAGATGATTATGTATCTCCATATCAAATTTGATCAATATGTGATGATTAGTTTAGAAGTTATGAGCCGGACAGGACTTGTAACAGATTTCCAACAGAGTCCCCATTTTTTGCCAAAAAAGGCAAAATTTTATAAAAATATTTTCAAAATTGTTCTTCATGACACACCTTCAGATGATTATGTATCTCCATATCAAATTTGATCAATATGTGATGATTAGTTTAGAAGTTATGAGCCGGACAGGACTTGTAACAGTTTTCCAACAGAGTCCCCATTTTTTGCCAAAAAAGGCAAAATTTTATAAAAATATTTTCAAAATTGTTCTTCATGACACACCTTCAGATGATTATGTATCTCCATATCAAATTTGATCAATATGTGATGATTAGTTTAGAAGTTATGAGCCGGACAGGACTTGTAACAGTTTTCCAACAGAGTCCCCATTTTTCGCCAAAAAAGGCAAAATTTTATAAAAATATTTTCAAAATTGTTCTTCATGACACACCTTCAGATGATTATGTATCTCCATATCAAATTTGATCAATATGTGATGATTAGTTTAGATGTTATGAGCCGGACAGGTCTTGTAACAGTTTTCCAACAGAGTCCTCATTTTTTGCCAAAAAAGGCAAAATTTTATAAAAATATTTTCAAAATTGTTCTTCATGACACACCTTCAGATGATTATGTATCTTCATATCAAATTTGATCAATATGTGATGATTAGTTTAGATGTTATGAGCCGGACAGGTCTTGTAACAGTTTTCCAACAGAGTCCTCATTTTTTGCCAAAAAAGGCAAAATTTTATAAAAATATTTTCAAAATTGTTCTTCATGACACACCTTTAGATGATTATGTATCTTCATATCAAATTTTATCAATATGTGATGATTAGTTTAGAAGTTGTGAGCCGGACGGGACTTGTAACTGATTTCTTACAAAATTTACCACTTTTTCTCCAAAATCCTAATATTTTATGTAGATTTTCAGAAAATTGTTTCTCATGACACATTATTACATGTTTCTTCATGTCCATGACGAATTTGAATTGATATGGTTGATTAGTTAGAAAGTTATGAGCCGGACACAAAGTGTAACGGACGGACGGACGGACGGACGGTACCCATTTTAATACCCCCCGCAACTTCGTTGTTGCGGGGGATAAAAAATTCTCAAAAGTACATGATGAAACATGGTGTCAAAAGGTATATCGAATTGTATTAGGTTGCGAACAGGATAATCCAATGATCGAGGGAAAGCCAAAGCGCCTTTGAGCAGCGCTCTCTGAGCTGGATATTGGCGCTATACAAATGTTTGATAGAGAGATAATCGGCTACAATTTCATGACATGATGCCTCGGTTCAGTCGCGTTTAGGCGACCTTTTGATGCGTGTAATAACATAGGGGGGGAATTTGAGGTCCACTTCACGCGATGGTGAATTCGGAGAACAATAGCCTTAATCTGTTATTCTAAGGGATCAGGTGTGTGAAAAAGTGTGTGAGAGTTTATAAACGAAATATGAAAACGAAACATGATATGAGGTAAGTAATACAGTTTAATAGAGATAACAACATTTACAATTTCAACAAGTAGGACGAGGCGTCTGCAAAGTTGATCACATCAATCTCATTTCTTGTCAGTCTGTCTCGTAGGGCTAGGAATCGCCTCGAGTGGGTAGGCACGAGTGGCAAGACAGCACATCTCCTGACGAATCTCGTCACTTCAGCATCCTCTCGGTAGACAACCTGCAGGCCGAGTTGTTGGGTCCTCCGCCAAACACACTGTGTAAAGTGAAAGAAACAACCCTTTCACTCTGATGTTGGGAACACGGTCCTTGATGCACTTCTCGCTGCCACTTCGAAGTCCATCTGAAAAATTGAGAAAATGTTAAATTACACGATAGATATATTATATTACTGTATATATATGTATATATACAGTATCTAATTTGCATGAACCAAGTGCTTTATTAATATATTATCTTACAATATTGATTTATTGCATACCTGGATGGTTTGTGGATCAAGCTGATATCCAAGGTCTGCTGCCTTTTGCTTCAAGAGACCAAAAGCTCTCTCGTAGGTTTGCTTCTTCTTGTCCGGCAGCAACAGGAAGACCAGAGGTGTCATCTTCTGACCAACCATGGCGTGGAGTGTGTACAGTTGGTAGAATATAACAGGTGTCACATAGAAGGTCCCGTCGCCATACATCGTCGAAGCTGCACAAAGATGATCCAGGTTGTTAGGGGTGCTGAAACCGAGGATCCTATTGTCGACGCCGTCATCTATCATCAGAAATTGTTCTCCAGTTTCCGTCGTACTGTAGGCGTCGGGGATGACGAGATCTCGACGGTGCTTGGGCAATTGGGGCATGGTCTTTCGTCTTGCTCTGTATAGAACATCCTTCTTGGTCGTGAAGGTCGGAACTGACTGAATCAGTTCCCGGGATTCGGCTGTCCAGGCACCATCTCTTAGGGTAGAGATCTCTTCGTCAGAGTTTGCATCGGTGTCATTGAAGATGAAGCCTTGACCTGAAAGAATGAAATAAAATAACTCTGATTAACTCATTACTATCAGCATGAAATACTTACCCATGAACTCTCTTACTATCGAATACACTTTAAGATCCCCCAGAAATTCTTTACTGTCGATATGAAATGTACTTTAATATTCCACATGTAAACTGTTTAACTAACAATATGAAATTTACCTTAAGATTCGCCATTAACTCTTTTACTTTCATCTCGTTGTGGACGGGCTGATGGTTGTGAGGTCCAGGTTTTTTAGTCACGATGTCATTAACTGTTGAGATAGTTGCAGAACAGTCCTTGTCCTTGCATTTCCATGATATCCAGTCCCCAGCCTTCCTTTTACCAACGCGGTACATGAATCCATTCAAACACAAGTATCTGCCGCCTCGTGAAGTAGGAATGAACTGGTGCTCTAGCTGTGCATTTGCCATTTTGGTGACATGTTCATCGATAACGACTCTTGTATATCATAACCGGTGTGAGTGAACTGTTATTACCAATCATCGTTATGGTGGTGACATTGAGTGACAACATTAATCAGAGGAGTGAGCTGTACTTACCAATCATCTTTATGGTACCATCAAATGAATGATTATCACGAATCATTTGTAGTAGATGAAGTAGACTCGTAGAAATTACCAATGATATATTAATTATATATATATGAGATAACATTTATCAAAATAAGTACATTGATTTGTAGTAGATGAAGTAGACTCGTAGAAATTACCAATGATATATTAATTATATATATATGAGATAACATTTATCAAAATAAGTACACTGATTTGTAGTAGATGAAGTAGACTCGTAGATCATTATTCGCTAGGTATTACATGCGAGTCAACTTTTCACAAAACCCAGCATTTTAATCCCCTCTTGTCACAACACCCCACATCAAAGAAATGCCGCTGGTCTCCTTCAAATTTCAGAAAGTCGCCTAAACGCGAATACCCCGATGCCTCAACGACCCTCATTGTTTTTCAATTAATCATATCGTGAGAAAGCAAAACCGTATTCGCATAACATAAAATCACTTCAGTATTATTCATAATTTCTTTAAAATATTATTTATGTAAAGGGTTTAACGTGCCTTCAATTTTATATGGCCACCCAGGTTCATCACAAACTGTAAATGTAGAGCTACTAAAGTCAGTACACCATTATATCGTAATATCTAAGAGATTTTCAAATTTGACATGATAACATATTGAGATTTTGCCGTGCTGAAATATCCTTACATTGTACAGTTGTACATACTTCACAAAACAATCATAGAATCCTTCCCATAATGTCTCTTAAATACTTCATATATTAGTGATTGTTAAAGAAACGTATATTAGTAACAGACACTATTTTAATGACATAATGGAAGCAAAAACTGAAAGCAATGCAGTGTCTTTATTAACCTCTGATGTGAGAACAAATCAGAGGTTAAAATGAAAGTCACATGATGTTAGATGGATCAGGTTCAAAATGGAATCTTGTTTTGGGTAATGGTATCGTCATGGAAGTGACATGACTGGCAGTAAATGGTTTGATGAAGACATTTTCCGAAAACAATTTATGAAGAATTCCAGATTAGAAAATAAATAAACTTTTCAAACGGAATTAAAGTATAAAACCAGTAGCTCCATGTCAGTAATACATATAGGTATACAAATCTCTTTAAAAAATAGTTTCATTTTGATTTGCATACATTTTCAGTTGTTGCAAATCATAAATACGTCTAGAGTGTTCCTTTAAAGGGGCAGTAGCACGTTTTTAGGAGGAATATAAGGTGATGTCAGGGAAATGAAAATAAATGGTTCCAATTGAAAGACAATGTATTAAAAGTAAATGAAGCAGTAATAAATCAAATATGTAATGTAAAGTTAAGCCATGCGATTCATTTTCTTACAAAAAATGAATTAAAGGTGTTCACACAAAAATGGCTGCCAATGGATTTTATGTGAATCTTTATAATTTGTTCTCTGTTTAAGGATGATTGGTTTGTGTAATGAGATTTTTGACACTTTCAAAGTATTACATCAAGCATTAACTTACAATTATCAGTGAAAATTTGAAAATATAAAATTGTCAAAAAACGTGCTACTGCCCCTTTAAATATTTTCACTAGTATATCATTCAGATTAGCATTTTTTGTTCAAGCTTCAACGAGTTTCTCTAAGAGCCAAGGTTTCAAACAGCTTACTTCATGCTTGTCTTATTGGTCTCTGCTCAGAACAAGTTTTTCTAATACCCCTACATAACCTCAGGTTTCCTCCTCGCTTTGCATGATCTTTTCAACACACTATTATCACACTACTTTGCTTAGATACGACCCCCACCACCACTATAAAAGTTTCCCTATCTATTCCTTAAACTGTTGTTCCATTTTTTCCTCTGATCTGTCAGTTGATAACAGATATTGTTGAAACCAAAAACTCACTCACTTACTCACGCATAACAGTGTATCACAATAGTGTATGGAGGGACATATTTATTGATAAAGAAACATTGCACAAGAACAGGAGATGAATTCTGTGTTTC
This sequence comes from Steromphala cineraria, assembly GCA_916613615.1. NCBI lineage: Eukaryota > Metazoa > Mollusca > Gastropoda > Trochida > Trochidae > Steromphala > Steromphala cineraria. The sequence continues at coordinate 4,143,625 of OU744726.1, forward strand.
TGATCGGGATGTTTTAAACATTGAGCTGAGAGGAAATTGGGAGAGTGACCTATTGTTTGATCCATCATTGAAACCAGTGATCATATTGTTGTCAAAAATCCTGCTTTGATTAAATAACATTCTCTATCCCGTGTCAGGTACTTGATTTTGTTGTTCAAAAGAAAGCAGACTTGTCGATAATTGTGTTTCCTTGGTGTCCATGAAAGTTTTAATTTGCAAATACAAGGCAGCATTAATGCATTTGTTTCCGGATTGGCAGCTTGTTAGCAAACGCATCAAGGAACATGACTTCATGCAATGATATCAAATCATACATGAATATCATTGAATGCAATAAAGTAGCACAAGAGGTTGTAAACAGAAAATAAACACATTAATGAATTCATTACGTCCTAATAAATAATATAAGAAACGGAAATTAGTATACTTTCAAATGTGTCTTAATGGACATCATTGTTGTGATTTATTGATATTCTATATAAACTCTACAATCAATAGTATGTTTTAAAAGCGTCTGAAAGTAATGTTATCAAAAATAAAATCGTTAATTTGCCATTTGTAGGCCTTCATCTGCTTTGACATTTGTTTGATATCACGTTTTATTGACATGATAATTATTTTATACATGGTGTCTTCTCATCTTTACATCAAAGGCAGTTTTGAAGTATCTTAGATTATCGTACATTAGGTTTTTCAACTCATTGCTTTATTAATTGATGTAAAATGAAAGTTAAAAGAAAGTTTATTAAAAACAATATCACAAATTTGTATCTTCCGGGAGCAAAACCATATCAATTCTCCTTCTTTAAAGTAAAACATCGAATATTGATGGCTTTCATACAAGTTGTCTAGATCGAATTGTTTTAAACCAACATGCGGTTACATGCTGCTTGCTCAACCAAGCTGGACAAGTCTATGAGTAAAATCGTTCTTAAACCTGATGCCTATTTTAGACTTTATGTCTTTCATCTTGTTGATCCCTTTTTCTCTGATCTGTCTTTTAGATGGCAACATCCACGTGTTTAATAAAAGAAATATTTTTTTAAATATTTTAAAACCCAAATCATTCACTAACTCAAAAGTGTATCATTGTTCACATGTTTCTAGAGCATAGATGTACTATCTGACAGCTATGGTTAAAACGACCTCTGCATTAACAGCATTTTCGATTATGATGAATCATTTCTCGTCATAGCTGCACCAAATATAGTAATAAGACCCATTGATTGTGAGGACCACAATGATTCTGATTTCAGTCATCTCATTAGTTTGTTCATTGCCCAGCATTCGCAACAAAAGCATATTAAGCCCCAACAAAATTTGTCAATTTATAATCCTTCATCACAACATTTTACAAAATTTTACAACGCCAATTTAATGGAAACATTATGCTACATTACAAAAATGAATATCCGATTATTCCCAACTTTTACCGTAACATCATGACATGTGAAGTGCATATTTTCTACTTCGTGACGAATATAGGTTCAACTTAATATGCAAAGTAATCCATGACAAGCTTGAGGCAATTGTCATGCTTGGATGCCGTCCAGTGAACAAACCACTTATATCATGTGCAACATTTGTCTTAATGCATCGTCGATATATTCAATAAACAAAACAAAAACGTTCTCATAGAACGACTTGACCCTGTTCTACCTACTTAGAATTTTAATGTTGTGTAAATATTATTGAATCGTTCAGGAATTCTCTTTCACTGGTACTATTTAATACAAGCCTACATAAACGTATTTTCATAAGATTTAAGTCAGCATATAAATGATAAAGTTACTTAATACTAGCTATTAGAATCTGAGAAAAAAAACCTATCATGAATTGTATATGTCATTAAAAATGGTCACGCTATAGTCGTCATGAAGTCTTTATATTTGTTGTAAGTCTACAATCACACAGTCTCTAACTAACTGGGAATTTTCTTACGTTTATCAATCAATTATGTACATATTTTCGACATATCTGTTCGTGTACCATGGATGAGTGTTATCACTATGTAACATTTATAGCTGTCTACACTCATTCATTTTTCTAAAACGTTTTTCACAAAGTCAGCCATTACACCAGACTTTGTTATTTATTCATGTTCTGTCTTGAGGTTAATTCGACGAGAATGAAACGATTCATATTTAATAGACTTGATCTACAACGGGATAGTCCAACAAAGGTAACCACTACAAAACTCAGAGTTGGTCTGAATCTCTGATAAAATCATAAAGATTATTTAAGTATTATGTTTTCACCTGTCGTTGTTAATATTTGGGATATTCAACAATTCTTTCATTTGAATCATCAAATTGCCCCTCGATGTTGCTACAAATTGTACAATATATTACATTTTATGTCCTAACAATCACACACCAGTTATTCTATGATAACAACGAATGTGACAACTGGGGAAGACAATCATGTTGACTCAATGACTCAGATCAGTTTGAATGTAACTGCAGGGCTACCAAACTTACAGCTTCTTTTGATCTTTAACCTTTGTGTTTAGTTACTGGATACTAATGTATTTATTCCTTTGTTATTGTAGTTTAATTGCCATTTACATATGGCATTAACACTCGGGTATTTCTTATTATCTCTATTTAATACATTTTGTTTGTCTTCATCTCTTTCGATTTAGAATCGGGATATCGGTTTTTCCTCAGTTTAATCATCAGTTTGTCAGTTAATGTGGTCATAAAGACATTGTCGTATCTTGAATTAATGTCAACCATATACATCAAAGTTGGATTTGATAGAACAGTGACATTTCCAGTAGAAAGTTGTTCAATGCTGTTGAAAAACGGTCTTGGTTGTCATGGCAACATAAAACAGGGATACAAAATGAGAAAATAAAACAAAAAGGCGTTTTATGTTTCAAACAAAACATCAGGATCATATATGTAGCAGAACTCAATCTGTTGACTTCTCTATTATTATAAAGAGTCTTCAAGAAAGAAACTAAATTCATTGTTTTAAGACTTTCTATTGAAAATACTGTAAGTTGTGATTAACTATCAGCTTCATGTATCGGTAAATCTAAATGTCTTGAAAACATTTTCTGTTAAAACTATGACTTGGAAAAGAATAGTTTGAAGTTGAGAATGTATCAAGTTCGTATTTCAACATAATTAATCATGAAACTGCTTATCAAGGTAAAATCGAGTTGTTGTCGTTATCATAGAGGGAATCGATAGATACTTTTAGCGAAAAACAACAATGCATTAAAAATAAGTGAATGTACATTGTTGTTCAGCATTGTGCAAATGTCTGTACCGCAGTACAAATATTTCTGTTTTGATAAAAATGTTTGTGAATCATGATTGAAATAATTGCTAACTTAGTGATGTATCGAATAAGTCAATTGATTACCTATGATGTCAGTCATATCATGTTTCATAATTTTCATACGAGACTCTTCTGGAAAAATATGAAATTTTCATTGTGGCGTTGTGACTCCTAGTATCGTCTATGAGGGTATGTTTTGTCTATTTTCGCCAGTGGTGGCAAGATCGCAGGTTTTTGGAAGCTTACTTTAATTATTCTCTTTAATTATGAGACTTTGGTAATTAAAAAACTGTTATATTCGTGCCCATGACATACTATGTTAATGAGACTTTTGCCTCAAAGATCACTATATCCCTCGATCTAGGCACTAACATCGTAAACTTAGTAGGTCATGGACCAGTATATAGTATCCACTTGGTGCAGTTCATGTCATAAAGATTCTCATTATGGATGCAAGTGTTTTAATCAGTGTCATATTCCTTTATCATCTGTCACGATAATGCTGTTATATGGTTACATCTGTAATACCAAACAGTCTAGAAAGAATGTGTACAATGTAAGGCACAGAGTAAGACACTACGTTCCATTATTTCATCAGTTCAATACTAATTTACCACAATGTCGTAAAATGTATGAATTCATACATATCTTATTTATTGATATACAATGTAACGAAACAGGAGATTTTTATAACAGTCATCAGGAATGTAAGCAACATTCAATTATTGAGAGGAAATTAATCATTGTTTTTGACTCGTCATTGTTACCAGTGTTAGAATGAGTTATTGTTCCTCGAACATGGCACTTTGATTAGAGTAATAATCTCTCTACCGCAGCAGGTCGCTGTTTTTTCATTATGAAGAAAGCAATGTTCTAATTTGCACATATTATGAATATTATTTTCCTGATTATCATTCTAATTTGTATTCATGAAAGTTTCTTGAAGTTGATTGTATATAAACATATAGATAAACAACTTTGTAAGGTAGAACCATACATAGATAATGAGCAAACTTTACAAAGTAAGATCGACAGCCTATTGTGTGTTAGGTTAGTAAAACACTTGAATCTGAGAAAGCATACATGTCATAGCAAATTATATTCCATCAAAGACGTACGACACATTGCAGAAACATGTTAAATAATAAGAGTTAAAAAACATCTGAAACATTACCTTATTGAAAACAAATCCATGTTTATTCACAAATCTTTCCCAAAAGGTTTATAGTATGAAACAATAACAGATGTTCAAAATATTGATACTGGAGTGACAGATTACACAAATTATTGGAAATAAAAGATTGTTTTTTCTAGATGTTTTTATTTGTTCATATGTTTAATTTAACTTTTCAGATAGGATGAACCTTATGAAAAGTAAGGTCTCTTTGTATATACAGGTCAGTGTGATCGCTGTAGTGCCTTATCTGTTCGTTTAGATTTTTTTATTGATAGGTTCCATGTTAACAAAACTATACATTGATACATGATGATAAAACATGGTCGATACCATTCCGAAGTAGTTAATACTAAGTTTTTAAAAGTGCAAGATGCATGTTTTCTAATATTTTTTTCAATTGGTTTTTTATGTGTATGCAAAAGCATTGGATGTTAGCAACGGGGATCAATTCTGACTAAAATAACATTCAGGATTTGTTGATTAACGCAAGAAAATAACAATAGTTCATCGTTTAAGGTTAATGCTAGTACAAAATGGCGTTTGTATTGAATCAACGCAACGTTTTCTAAATAATGAAAATATTGTCTAAATGTGCACTCCATTTCCACAGCTTTTTCTCTGGTATATTTGGTTGTCATATAAGGCATACATGACTTTTCTATAACTGTTGTGTTAAGTTTGTTGAAGTTGTTTGCTTTGTATTACATGAAGCCTCAGACATTTTCTGAAATAAACAGTATTGCTAATTATGACATTTGATCATTTTTCTAAGTTAAGCTAAAACGGAATCCTAAAGTAATGCACAAGTAACAGAGTAATTCTATATCATAGATTAGAAAAAACTGTCAAAAACCATAACTCATTAAGAGTCTTTTTCAAAAAATGAACGCGTCTTGATAAGTCTTTTTTAAATATAAGATAATACATTGTATCTTCAACTTAATTTAATGTTTTGATTTTTGTGTGTGAAGATATACGTCAGGGAAGTGTTTGACAAGCGTTTGAAACTATGTTCTACTGTGCATAACTTGACCTTCAAGTATAACCTTTGTAAGAATAAACTGAGGTAAAGAAGAAACTTTCAACCACGTTTTAGTTCGATTTATTAAATGTACAGAAGTAATAAGATTTAAGTATAGCATGTTCACAATAACATATATTGGCAGTAGTTTGAACATGTTTAATTGTCTGATAAGTGTTTTATCAAAATATCTTTGTACGATATTGGAAGGGGTAACAATCTAAATAAATAACCCACCATGTTTAAATGTTTTAAACGTGTGTATAATAAGGCTTATTTATTGATTTTAAGGTGCAATATGTCTTTTACATGTATGTCTTTATAATAGCGTTTTATTCAAATACTTTTTTTTAAAATAATTTGGTTAAAAAACAATTATTATTTGACTGAAGATTATATATGATGTAAGAAACTTTTAACATTTGTATTTGAAAATCACACATATCATAAACCCAACTATGGGTAAAATTTCTCCTTACCTCAGTGGATCTGAAAAGTAACTCCTCATCATCAAATTGCTTGAATCTCCCTTCAGATAGACGTCAGACTATTTAACTTGTGGAGAAAGACAAAACTTGTGTAATCTAGAATAATGGAGGGGGAATGAGGGTAAAAATGTGAAATGTGCTGGAAATAGTCTACATATATTGTTTAAATGAATTATTTCGTTTGCATATTCTGTGATTATGGTGACAAAAGATCCATGACTTACACTTATATATATCAGATGAAGATGTTTTGAGTTTATACTAGTCTTGGACATTAATCTGAGAAGCATATGTCAGGCATAGCATAAGAAGAAAATAATCATAATATTATCACCAATGCAATCCGAACTTTCAAATGAATTGAATTGAATTTTAGCATTTAAAGAAATATTTGGCCAGAAAACTTTTTTTTCTTTATAAACAAATTTGTGTACACATGACTTTTGATCAAGTTAAGACGTTTGTTCGTCTGTGTGCCTTTGCAAAACACTCATTCACGAGATATATGAGACTTCCACATAAATGTAACAATATTTCCACACAAGAAAATATTTATGAAAATGAAAACATAGAAATAAGCTTATTTTATATAATTATGTGAAAATATTTATTCGTAGTGAGACTCATCTGTAATGCATAGTTACATTGTTCGCACATGGTTACTTTCTAATCTAATGTTGAATTCTTTTGTTATTTTTGGACTCTTCATGAATTGATAAATTCTTCATGAGTTGTTGAAGTCCTGTTATATGTTAAACTCTTCACAAGTTTGCTCATGTTTTAATCATTTACTTCCCATACACTGTGACGTCAAACTATTATTTCACACCTCTATGTCAAGTGATATTTGTCCTTGGGTGACATTTTCAATTTTCCGATACAATCATGACAAGGTTAACCACTTTCAAAAAGGAAGTCGAAGTCCGATTATGCTAAAATATTTTCCTCAAAAATCAGCAGTGAATGATGCGAAATGGTGAGTCAAGATTACCAAATGAATAAATGTGCGTTGTTCTGAACTAAGATCAAATGACAAAAAACAATCATAGCTATAACAAAATTTAATCATTGAAATGAAAATCGAACGTTTCTTGGTTACCCAATCCTCCATTTAGAAGTTCTATATCATATGTGTAAATATATATATATATATCACTTGTACAGGCAGTTTCAACATTTGATCATCACTGTATTATAGTTATTTAATGAGATATCAATTATGTCTCAATTGTACCCAAAGGATCGTTTAAAAGAAAAGTTCATAACTCATTTTGGAACATTTAAACATATAAAAGCAATGTTACTTTTAGATGATACAGAAAACAAAAATGACAAGTGACAGTGACAAGGTATTAAGATGTTTTAACGATAAGATAACATGTATAGCCTAAACGCAGTTGGTTTTAGGTTAGTACTTCATATGTGTAAATGATTGTCCTCGATTGGATCGATGTCGCAAAATACAATAGTAAGTTATGTCGTTTTCTTTTTGTCATTTTAACAATAAAAATATGATAAAGCCTTAAAATTACGATAATAATCATGTCTATGATCTACTGTCTACTTTCAAAATGTCAGTTTCATAAGAACAAACTTATCTCATTTATCAACATAAAGGTATTCTCGTCGTGGATAAAGCAGCAATTTCAACTCTCATAAAACAAGATTCACAAACATTACAGCGTACATAAGAATAAAAAAAATTCTTGACGCAGCAAGATAAAGGTTTTATCGTCGTTGACAAAGCATAATTTCTTCCAAACCTGATCACCAAATTAATTATCGAAGAAATGGTAACATTCTGTAGCCTAGGGATCAATATCGCTCAATCGATTTGAGAGTATCTTCCAAACCAAAGCAAACCAGATGGTGAACTAATGTAATTTGGTGACTCTCTTGACTATAAAGACAACACATGTGTAACAGATATAGTTTTCCAATTCTGTATGGCCATGCACACTCAGTTACATATGAATCGTTTTTCAATAAACACAATTGTACAAATACAGAGTGACATATTTGAGTTTTTATCATCTATTTTTGTTATAATGTCGATGTTTCTGCACAAAATATATGTACAAATCATTTTTAAAAATTGGTTAATTGTAAAAACAATTTGATGCTTTCGAAGAATTTAATTTTGTACTTGTGTGAACTTGCAAACTACATATGGTGTCATGTAAAGGAAAACGTAGCACAAACCTTTCAATTTTTCATTTGTCCAATGCAGAAGCTATTTGTTAATATTTGCAAAGGTCAACCTATCGTTCGGTTTTCTTGAATGCTATTTCCAGACTGCCCCAGGATTTATCTTGACGTGAGTAAGTTGAAGCAGATATACATTAGGTTTTCAGCTGCCTCACACACAGTTTATTAATGCCGTTCTATTGAGTAAATCATTATCATCGCATTGTAGTCCGATTTCAAGCCAATACAAATTTAATCATCTCAAACAATTAATATAATAAAACACATTTCAAACCAAATATTTATTATAAACAATATATGTGAAGCAATATCAAAGCTATAAACACAATATATTTTCTAATGCTTTTTTTGATGAAATACAAGTTGTGTCATTGACTTATCTGGTTCAACCTTCTGGCTCCTAAACATGGCTTAAGATTATCGATGGCTCTTAAATTTTTATAAGAATGTACATCAAAATTATGCTTATTACATAGATGTGACCCACTCCTTCCTCACAGATCACTTGCATTATCACACAACAGTAGCAGGCAAGGGGTTAATCAAGGACACAAGGCATGATATATTGATTCATATAGCATGTCGTGATATTGAAAGATAAGGCGACAACCCTTATTCTCATGTCTATTGTGATATTGATAAACAATAAGAATGGTACACCATACGGACAACGGAAATAGCAGTCAAAGTCCGGAAATGAAACATTTACATTGTGTGCACTTACAGATCATCGGTTATGTGCTGTGTGACAAACACTGTTGAACTAGGGTGTAGATGCCTATGTTATATGTCACCTCCCAAATATTTCATTTGTGTGTGGTAGGCTTTGATAACTTACTTAGAATTTTGATTTATTGAGAAAATTGTATTACTTAGTTGCTCTATACATTTATCTAATTCAACCAGCTGATGTTGAATCGTTCATGCTTTACCTCAGCAGTAACATTATTTTTAACGTTTTAACAAAACATATTACAATTTCAACATTAAAGGAAAGATTACCATAATATCAATTAATTTCTTATTACAAGTTGTGCATCTATATCTTATCATTCAGATTTATGTCTCATTTGCAAATGAGTAAGGGCGATATCTGATAACAGCCTAAATTGAGGATTAACTAACAAACTAATTTGCGTGCAATATAATCCTATTTCATGGTAGATAAAACTCCAATCAAAATAACACGAGTAGAAGAACATGAAGGGATCACAACACACGAACAAGAGCTGTCAAAACTGACCCGTTGATGAGTATTACTTCATTTATCAGTGTTAGTGTTTTGCCGTTTTCGACAATCAATATCTGCTATTTTGTTCACAACTTATTGTTTTATGTATTCCTAATTTGCGTCGTCCGTCATTATTGTTCACTATTGTGGGTCTAGATAAAAAAAATTCATTGCGCCGAACGCAAAAAAATAGCTAGTGTCATTGTTTCTTTCCCCTAGATATCAGATGCTTTTGCGAAAAGTTGTGCTAGTATACCTTTAAACCGATGACATAGCTATACAAAAGTCCTATTAAAGGTCTTTGTGAGTATGCAGACTTTAATTACTTGATATGATATTATAGATTTGATATTGTTACATGAGTCTACATCGGTCTATAGAGCAGCTTAAAACTAAATGTTTTGAATAAAGAAACAGGATCAAGTTAATGGCAAAGCTTTTTATGCGATAATATATGTCCTCCTTTTAATTTGTCCTCAAGCCAGAAATCAGGTTGTACACAGATTTGTTACTGGTCTCGAAGGGGTGAACGATTTGAGGTCTAAAAATGTTTACATAAAAAAGTATTTAGCAAAAACAACAGAGGATGCAATGATAAATTCTACATATATATATCTTATTGACGGATTCATGCTCATAAGGATTGATAACTCGGTCACCAAGCAGTGACTTACATATTACAAAATCGTTTTGAATAACAACAATAAATATTTTTGAATATTTACAAAATTCTATTACACTTAATGCAAGACACTGATGTGAGAAGTTCATTTGGGAATGAGACATTGTGTAAGATGTACATGGTAATTTGACATAGAAAATTAAAAGCTTGGCTTCATAGTTGAAGAAATGCATTTTTAGAAAATCTGAGCGCAAAACTAAGATCGCAAGGAAGAAATCTGATCATTACTAACATAATTTTCTTTACTGTTATTCAACAGCTTATAATCAATAAACTTTTCAATATGAATAACACGAATGTGACGTGAATATCTGTCGTCTGATAAGTTATTTCCTAATTCAAATCACCTTCCTTTATTGAATTAGTGAAAACATCAATCTTTATTGCGATTTCATTTATATTTGTCAGATCAGAGGAGTTTGTTCAGTGTACAGCGACTAACAATAGAAAAATAAAGAGCATTTACACAAGCTTAATATTTGGTCAATATTTCATGTGTTATGCTCATCAAAATCATCTTAGAGCGGCAATAACACTGCATGATTACACACCACAAATCCTAGTAATCCGGCTTAGCAAGGAGAATGTATCCAGCACAATTTTATTATATACTAAATCGTCAGGGTCAAACTTTTTATGGATGTAAGCTCAAGTTTATCTTAATTAAGCTATGTAATCCTCTGCAAGCTAAGATCCTTTTTCATGCTTCATAAGTTCAGAAGATTCACTGAGAAATAATTCGAAGAACATTTGTGAAAAAGGTCACACCGATAATTAGAAATGTTTAATAATTAACAGGGAAGAACGTCAAATAAAATTGAAAAGACGTAAATTAATCAGTTCAAAGGATTTGCATGTAAGCTAATACTTAAGCTTCTTCTTACAATTACATGTGTAAGTTAGAAATTCACTAAAACCAATCTGTGTTGATTTTCAGCAATAAATTTTCAGTCCATCACCTAACTTCTGTATCTGGTTCTTGCATCGTTAAGGTTTTGGTTTGACTCTTTATTACAATAATATAATTTTCTTCCAATATGTTCACGAATGTTTCGAGAATGTTTCGAACATCATTTCCCAGGCAGTGATTCAACAGACACTATAGAACTACATTGATGAACAAGATGTATAGATTATAACCAAATTAAAAGTTACAATCTACAATTCGAACCATAGGACATGAGATATCAAAAACACCCCTACACATTTAATATAAATATTCAAAAATTCATTCTTTAATGTTGTTACAGTTTGAAGTAACAATCAACTATTTTTATAGGCCTTGGTCGAACAATAACTAAATATTTGCGTCCATTAACAATATTTTATTCTGGTTGGAAAATTTGAGTCTAAACAAAGAATGCAACTGTAAGCTTCTTTAAAACATTGATGAATTACCCATTATATCATATCATCATCTATTTGTATAAATATCAAAAGGTGCGTTTACTTTAATTACATTCACAATTCACATTCTGATTGTCATATCTGCTTTATCTCCAAGTAGGACAAAAAGCTTTACCATTTCTGCAAAAGTATTATACAAATTATTTTGTTGTACTTGTGATATTAATCTTGCATTCGGAAAATTCTTCATATCAATCAAATGGATCAAAATTATAAAATTATATAACTTTATGTCTATAATATCGATTGGAAATGGTAACTACCGCGCCATATTCTAAATCAGCAGTAAATGTACAGGTTTGGACCTTCTGGCTAGCTACTGAATGTCGTACTGAACGTTACGTTTCACGAACCATTTCTCTCACAACAATTTGCATTCTTTTTCATTGAGTCATAATTATTCTTGCGCCAACAAACATCTGCAAAGGTACGACAAACGTTTTCTCTTATAAAATTCTTTACTGTGAATACCATTGCCAAGTCACCGGGAAAGAATTAAAAGAAAGCTAATTGTTAAGAGCATACATTGTTGAGCGACCTACGCTAATGAGAACTAAAAACCAAATCAATAATCAGGATTTTGTTATTTCCTCAAATGATTAATTACTATTGAGCTGTATTGACATTTCACTATTCAAGAAGAAGCAGAGAGCTCTTATTTGTTACACGCAAATGCCATTGCTATTTATATCTTTCCCTAACCAATTCCTCATATAAAATCTGTAATGCGCTTTTAGTCAAATGATTATGATAATAAAAAAGATTTTATTTTCATTATTCAAGTCACATTACACCACAGTTTTCAATTTCCGCAAACAAATTTCTCTTGAAACAGTAAATGAATAACAACGTTATTGGTTTTATCTAAAGATCTGTGTAGAGTAAATGTGAATAAAAGGAAAAAATATTTTCTTTCTTCAATGTACTACCAAAATGAGACACATGATTCTTTCAAACCTATAGATATTCAACGAGCCAACATGTCCATATCATAAAAAATATTATCTTTCCTTCGTATTTCAGACTAATTAAAGTCAACTGAATTCCTTGGTGTGAGTAAAGCTTTAGGTCATATTGGCCTGGGTTAAGGAGATGCTTCGACAAGAGCGTAAGGTTATATAAATATGTTAATGGAATTAACAATGTATGTATCATGCATTCATAACTGCACATTTTTCAAACATGTTGCTGTTAGCATAGTTATCAATTTGTATCAGGAAATGCAAGGACAGTATTAACATGAGGCCTGTCCTCGGCCATGAGGCCTGTCTGGGGCCGCAAGGCCCGTGCCTTTCCCGATGCAAATAGATAACTATTCTAATAACTAACCTACATATCGCTTGGACTAAGTCAAAACAGAGCCAAAAATTAAAGGTGTAAGATTATTTTAATTTTACAATCCTCCTTGGGTCCCTTTAAAAATGGTTTAATGAAGTTTGAACTACTATATTTGTTCCACCTGAAGCATGCAGTGATCGGGTATTAAGCACAATACATCACATAGATGTTGTGAAATTTTCACAAGACGTGCATTTCATCTTAGATTTTGACTGATTCGGACATCTTTTAGTGCTCTATTACGAACCATATATTTCAATGGTCACTTCTCACAACCTTTACAATCATTCGGATTTTCAACATTTAAAGGGGCAGTAGCACGTTTTTTGAAAATTTTATAATTTTAATTTCTCACTGATAATTGTAAGTGAATGCTAAATGTATTATTTTGACAGTGTCAAAAATCTCATTACACAAGCCAATCATCCATTGTCATAGGACAAAGAATGAAGATTCACATAAAATCCATTGGCGGTCATTTTTTTGTGAACACCTTTAATTCATTTTTTGTAAGAAAAGGATTCGCATGGCTAAACTTAACGTTATATATTGGAATTATTACTGCTCCATTTAGTTTAAATACATTGTCTTTCAATTGAAATCATTAATTTTCATTTTCCTTACATCACCCTATATTCCCCCTAAAAACGTGCTACTGCCCCTTTAAGTAACCATAAATAACTTAAAACTTAATTTTTTTTGTTAAAATATAATTTTACAAATACATGTACATAATGTGCATAAATTCAAATTATGTTCAATTATATTAACTGTTGTCTTAACTGTTTTGCGATTTTGTATCCAAAGGTAAGCTATGTATTTGGATGGTTCTATTCTGTAATGCACAATAAGGAAAGTAAATCGTTTCGAAATATGCGTTTGGCGACATTTTCGATGAGTTATATTAATGATAAATAATGTTTTGTTTATAAAGAGCAGAGTCGAATACATTTATTTGTAGTCAATAATTGCAATATCTGATATTTTTTCTTCCATATATTTTATTTGGTGTCATTAAAAGACAATTCAATAAGTGTCCTTGCATCCGATATCAGGAGTGTTTGTAGGGTAAGAATCATTGATACCGATAATTAACAAGTCCTCTCAGGTATGCTTGCCTTGGACAAGGAGGTCCAAGTGTTATGTAATATATCATATCACTTCTCCTTCAAAAATAAAAACACTCCTATTACGTGTTAGTAATGCTCTAGGTGCGTTATGTTTGATTTTGATGAATATTTTAAACTACATGTATTACAAATCCTTTACTGCACCTTTATTGCAACATTAACTCATGTCAGTTATCCTTCAAAGATAGAAAATACGTCTTATTATGTGTTAGTAATGAAAATAATGTTCCCTGACAGACAGCTCCAGTGACATTATTCCAACTGAGTCATCATTCCCCCCTTCTGTGACAAAGCTATTGTCAGATCCTGCACCTAGCTGACAGTTACTCATACCCAGAGTGCTGTTCTGAAACATCCTTGTGGCTGGAACCGTCACAAAAGCCGGTGTCATAGAGTAGGATTTCCCCCCTAGACAAATTTTCCCCCGGAGAAATATAGCTATATAGCCCGTTTTCCGCTTTAGAGTCAGTTTTCCACCCTCTACAGAAAGGGGGGAAATATAAGAATGGGTTATGGAACAAGTTACCTAATTAGGATAACCTTTTACTACGTTCAAAATACAGAATGGGTTAAAACAAAATACATGTTACATGGATTTCATGTAATATTATCAATATAATACAGAAATGGTAGAATATATTTACAGAGCAAATAAAACAGTTAAAACGTTTGCTGTTTAACATAAATTGCTCAACTGCTTCATATATTGACTGATTTTACCAAACTATTTCGTGGCTTCTTGATATTACTTACACGTAATCTAAGTTAGTGGCATATGTATTTTAAAAGTTTGTAGATTGTCTTTCTGTGTTCATCATATAAATGACTCTTAAACGAAACGCCTTCTCGCATAAATAACCACATTGACACGTGTAATCTGATTTAGTGGTAAGCTTGTTAAAAGTTTTAGTTTATCCGAAAGTAAGTATGATTATGTAATTATTCAATTATGAACATAGTTAAATGAATACTGATCATAAGGGGAACAACCGCTGTGAAAGAAACCGACTTCAGAAATATTGTTGTGCTGATTCCTTATATAACCTTTCCAATGCCTTTGGAACATCACAAGCATATAGACATCCTTTAAATCTCCCAAAGCAATACAACCAATAACATAACAACACATTAGAAGGCTATACAAAATGTATAGCTTTAAAAAATCATGTAGTAAATAATTAAGTTAAAATAATTGTACATGTGCAATGTGCTACCTTTTAAGCGTTTGATCGAAAAGTAAACAATTGTAAATAAATGAATTAGTAAATAAGACACAAAACTCGGAGATTTGTGTTTGTAAATGAACAGAGACGGAATCAGCACTCTTCAATACAACAAACACTGACCTAGGAGTTAAAAATCGTGTGGCATTACAAAATGTACAAGGACAGTGGTTGACTTTAGCCCTTATAATCCTAAAGTCTTCAATTTACAGGGGTTAAATCTGACTATAAAACGGAAAATTGACTATATAGTGGATTTTCCTGGTGGGAAATATTACTATATAGTGTGTTTTCCAGGGGAAGCATGGCTATATAGTCAGCTTTCCGGGGGAAGCATGGCTATATAGCCAGTTTTCCGGGGGAAATTCTGCTATATAGCCAGTTTTCCGGGGAAAATTTTGCTATATAGCCCGTTTTCCTGGGGGAAATTTGTCTAGGGGGAAAATCCTACTCTCTGACACCGGTATTGAGTTGGTTTTCTTCCACGTCAATGTTATTAGATTAGGTCCTTGCCTTGCCAACATTTAAAACCAGACACGACAAAAGAAACAGCATTTCTTTGCAAGATAGGGAACACAATGCAATTTTGATTTCGTTTCCCACTAACCGATTCAAATAAAAACATTGAAAATGGATAAAACTTAATCTCATGTTTTAGGAGAATATACCAGTGGATACTTGGGGAAGACGGGTTTAAACAGTTATAAACTGTTCTTCCATGCACTTCGTGACAATTAGATGGAGAAAGTAAAAAAAGTGACTTTTTAAATAAAATGAAATGCTGAATCTTAATCCTATCTGGAGATACAGTAAAGTTTGTCAGATCAAGTAATTCAAAACATGAAATTTTTGTACTTCAACCCTAAACCAAAATTGTCACATTCAAATGATTGACCATGACTGAGTCGTTCATAAAATCTTCAAGATATATCTACAATACATGTGTGCATAAACCTTGCTGTTTAATGAGAGATTGTATTTGTGCAATTCAGATTCAAAGCCTCTAGGAAAGTTATCATATAATGCCGTTTTTAAAACTGATCAAACAATGTGTTGCGTTTAAAACAAAGAATGTGCGTACAATTATATACTTATCGAATCATGCATTACTTAAACATGTTGTTTCTCCAAAGATTTCAAAACGGTGTGTAAAGACTTAATATTTCAAAGGAATCATCTCTAGATGACAAGATGGCGATATGTTCGCCATACTTTACACTCTGAAGCACGTCTGTTAGTCACTTCATCAAACACATATCCTGGAAGTGATGACATTTCTAACATTTGTTGCCATCTTTAAAAGTTTTCCTTTCACATATGATTAACATTCATCTATACTTACAGTCAGTTATTATCCACGCAAAAATATGAAATTACTCATAGATACAGGTCTCTGTAGAGGACGTTTGATTGCTAAAACATGAGAATACAGCAAGGTTAACAGTTTGCAATGAATGATATCATACACCTTAAAATTTTGCTACTTTAGTACCAATAGGATGAAAAAAAAGAAATGACGTATCTTCAAAATGAACACAGGTGCACATAATGCATTTGCTTAGCAACGATTGTTGTATAGGGACTCTCCGTTTATGTACTTCTGTGATGTCAAAAGAGCTTATTACCCTTGGAAGTGTGTCATATGACGTTTACGAAACAATAACGAAACAGTACAGTATTTCGCATTTAATGACATGTTTTTATAATCGAAATAACATCAATGTAATAAGGTTTACTCACACCTTGCAACCATCCGCAATGCTTACATATATACATGTACTGCTGCTAAAAAAATTGTTTAAATACATTATAACTTAGTGTCATATCATGTGTTTACCTAAGACGGCCTCATCCATCAATTTATTTGACCTATATTGAGATTTCTTGAGTAGACGAAGAACTGAAATGTATCATGTGAATTATGCCATCCCATCTTCGTTTCTTATGACATTGTCAAAAATATTTTGCAAAATAGACATGACAATGTTGTAGGAACACGTGACATGATGTTTCATATAAAGCAAAGTATTGGCTGCAAGTTAATTGTCACGATGTTTTTTTTATTTCCTAGTGTCCTTTATATCAAACAAAATTATACAAAGTGACTAATAAAAGGTTACCTTGTTATGTATCAAAATACTTCTTTATAATTTTAAGCAGTATTACATATCGTCTTTTTCATTTTTCTTATTTACTTATTGACACAAATGAACAAATAAAAGAAAGATTGTTTAGAAAATAAATATTAATTATTGATACGACAAACACTTTTACTTCTTTCAACTGAATATATAAATCCATCACATAATTTGAATTTACACTTGTGTGCAGACAAAGGTATTGAGTCAAACTCAATGTGTGTGCAGTTTGCAAGTCATAAATGTTGTGTAGCATGAAGTGGTAATTATAACCTTCATCTAGAATGTGTCTATTGAATCTAGTCAGTGTGTATTACAAATGATGCAGATGTCAGGCAACACTCATTGAGGTAGAAAGATTACTTTGGACGAGTGCATTGGAAAGAGTGTAGACGGTTTAGGGATAAAAGGTGAATTCTGGTGAGAAAAATCTGACATATCTAGTTGATGGTGTGTAGTTGAATGATTATATAATATATCTTCAACACATTATCTCTGACTATACCATAAGAATATGCTGAAAGGAGACGATAATATCTCGTTCAAATAATTAATCATTTCCGATTCAATCGTGGAATGGTTGAACAACTTGATTTTAAAATGATTTTGGATAATAAATAGCATCTCACCCTCGTGTTGTCTGATATCAAATATATCAACACTCGTTGATAAAAGTAAAATATTATCGTCAGGCCTCGGATTATTGTTACTTTTATCAACTTGTGTTGATATATTTGATATCAGAAAACACTTGTGGCAACAATCAAATTTCTTGATAGTCAAATAAAATCGCAAATCGAAAATCTTTGGTTTAAATGATATAAGATATATCAATTCCTATCTGACAGTGACAATTCCGACCGAATATTGGTCGAAAAGATGCTAAATCAACAAGTTATGCGAAAAGAAGAAAATCTGAATTTTGATATTTATACCTCACGCCTCCTTGAAGGAATGCAAGTGCTATATTTAACATAGATATCCCAAATATAATGTTATGTACATATGACCCATTTCCTTCCACATTGTTCAAAAAGTATAAACTTAACTGTTTACTAGTTAAGATATGACAAATTAGGAATTTCAAAATTTGATGATTTTACATGAGAAGGAAATTATGAAGATATAACTTAAAATTTTGATTGGACATCTAAAGATGTCTTTATGTTCAGCTATATTAACATGTAAAAACCAAGAGAGTGTTGGTTATAATATGCAGTCAAGGAACTTCACTTACAGTATGAAATGCGTTTGTAAAGTGCAGATCATCCAGGCTAATGAGAAACAAGTCACTCACTCTCTAACTGCTTAACTGTAGTTGAGTACATTGTAGAGCCTTACACTCGCACAACCTCATTACATGCTAAATCAGATTACTCAAATCTGATTAGCTAGCAAAGCAGGTTAACATGTTGAATGACTTTATTGATGGTATTGTGAAAGAGGTATTTATGTAACGTGCAATCTAGGAATTATCACAATCTGCAGATTGTGAGCTCACAATCTGCAGAATGTTCGAACAATCTAGGAATACTTTTCATTCTTAGATTGTTTAAACAATCTGCAGATTGTGCGGCCTGCACAATCTGGGAATGATCACAATCTAGGAATGATTTGTGTCAAACTGACTGAGTAGCGTAGTACATTCCCAGATTGTGAAGGGCTATAAGTGGTAATCTATCTTCATTTTATGGAGTATAGAGATCGATTCCTAGATTGTGAGGTGCTCTTAGCTGGTCTTGGTGTCCCTCTGGTGGGGCAGGGTGGTCTATTCCTAGAATGTGAGGGACTTTGTACGCGACTTTGAGACTTAATGAACAACTGTAAGGGACGATTCCCAGATTGTGAGGGGCTTTTTACGCGACTTTGAGTCTTACTGATCGACTTTGTGAGACGATTCTCAGATTGTGAAGGGCTTTGTACACGACTTTGACGCTGGATGAATAACTATAAGGGACGATTCCAAGATTGTGAGGGGCTATGTGTGCGTCTTTGAGTCTTTATTAACAATTTTGAGAGACGATTCCTAGATTGTGAGGGGCTTTGTTCGCGACTTTGAGTCTTAATGAATAACTGTAAGGGACGATTCCCAGATTGTGAGGGGCTTGGTACTCGACCTTGAGACTTGATGAACAACTATAAGGGACGATTCCCAGATTGTGAGGGGCTATGTGTGCGTCTTTGAGTCTTTATTAACAATTTTGAGAGACGATTCCTAGATTGTGAGGGGCTTTGTACGCGACTTTGAGACTAAATGAAAAACTGTAAGGGACGATTCCCAGGTTGTGAGGGGCTTTTTACGCTACTTGAGTCCTACTGGTGGACTATGAGAGACGATTCCTAGATTGTGAGGGGCTTTGTACTCGTCTTTGAGACTTGATGAATAACTATAAGGGACGATTCCCAGATTGTGAGGGGCTATGTGTGCGTCTTTGAGTCTTTATTAACAATTTTGAGAGACGATTCCTAGATTGTGAGGGGCTTTGTACGCGACTTTGAGACTTAATGAATAACTGTAAGGGACGATTCCCAGATTGTGAGGGGCTTTGTACTCGACTTTGAGACTTGATGAATAACTATAAGGGACGATTCCAAGATTGTGAGGGGCTATGTGTGCGTCTTTGAGTCTTTATTAACAATTTTGAGAGACGATTCCTAGATTGTGAGGGGCTTTGTACGCGACTTTGAGACTTCTTGAATAACTGTAAGGGACGATTCCCAGATTGTGAGGGGCGTTTTACGCTACTTGAGTCCTACTGGTGGACTATGAGAGACGATTCCTAGATTGTGAGGGGCTTTGTACTCGACTTTGAGACTTGATGAATAACTATAAGGGACGATTCCCAGATTGTGAGGGGCTATGTGTGCGTCTTTGAGTCTTTATTAACAATTTTGAGAGACGATTCCTAGATTGTGAGGGGCTTTGTACGCGACTTTGAGACTTCTTGAATTACTGTAAGGGACGATTCCCAGATTGTGAGGGGCTTTGTACTCGACTTTGAGACTTGATGAATAACTATAAGGGACGATTCCAAGATTGTGAGGGGCTATGTGTGCGTCTTTGAGTCTTTATTAACAATTTTGAGAGACGATTCCTAGATTGTGAGGGGCTTTGTTCGCGACTTTGAGTCTTAATGAATAACTGTAAGGGACGATTCCCAGATTGTGAGGGGCTTTCTATGCTAATTGAGTCCTACTGGTGGACTATGAGAGATCTTCCCAGATTGTGAGGGGCTTGGTACTCGACCTTGAGACTTGATGAACAACTATAACGGACGATTCCCAGATTGTGAGGGGCTATGTGTGCGTCTTTGAGTCTTTATTAACAATTTTGAGAGACGATTCCTAGATTGTGAGGGGCTTTGTACGCGACTTTGAGACTAAATGAAAAACTGTAAGGGACGATTCCCAGGTTGTGAGGGGCTTTTTACGCTACTTGAGTCCTACTGGTGGACTATGAGAGACGATTCCTAGATTGTGAGGGGCTTTGTACTCGACTTTGAGACTTGATGAATAACTATAAGGGACGATTCCCAGATTGTGAGGGGCTATGTGTGCGTCTTTGAGTCTTTATTAACAATTTTGAGAGACGATTCCTAGATTGTGAGGGGCTTTGTACGCGACTTTGAGACTTAATGAATAACTGTAAGGGACGATTCCCAGATTGTGAGGGGCTTTGTACTCGACTTTGAGACTTGATGAATAACTATAAGGGACGATTCCAAGATTGTGAGGGGCTATGTGTGCGTCTTTGAGTCTTTATTAACAATTTTGAGAGACGATTCCTAGATTGTGAGGGGCTTTGTACGCGACTTTGAGACTTCTTGAATAACTGTAAGGGACGATTCCCAGATTGTGAGGGGCGTTTTACGCTACTTGAGTCCTACTGGTGGACTATGAGAGACGATTCCTAGATTGTGAGGGGCTTTGTACTCGACTTTGAGACTTGATGAATAACTATAAGGGACGATTCCCAGATTGTGAGGGGCTATGTGTGCGTCTTTGAGTCTTTATTAACAATTTTGAGAGACGATTCCTAGATTGTGAGGGGCTTTGTACGCGACTTTGAGACTTAATGAATAACTGTAAGGGACGATTCCCAGATTGTGAGGGGCTTTGTACTCGACTTTGAGACTTGATGAATAACTATAAGGGACGATTCCAAGATTGTGAGGGGCTATGTGTGCGTCTTTGAGTCTTTATTAACAATTTTGAGAGACGATTCCTAGATTGTGAGGGGCTTTGTACGCGACTTTGAGACTTCTTGAATAACTGTAAGGGACGATTCCCAGATTGTGAGGGGCGTTTTACGCTACTTGAGTCCTACTGGTGGACTATGAGAGACGATTCCCAGATTGTGAGGGGCTTTGTACTCGACTTTGAGACTTGATGAATAACTATAAGGGACGATTCCAAGATTGTGAGGGGCTATGTGTGGGTCTTTGAGTCTTTATTAACAATTTTGAGAGACGATTCCTAGATTGTGAGGGGCTTTGTACACGACTTTGACGCTGGATGAATAACTACAAGGGACGATTCCAAGATTGTGAGGGGCTATGTGTGGGTCTTTGAGTCTTTATTAACAATTTTGAGAGACGATTCCTAGATTGTGAGGGGCTTTGTACACGACTTTGACGCTGGATGAATAAAGATAAGGGACGATTCCAAGATTGTGAGGGGCTATGTGTGCGTCTTTGAGTCTTTATTAACAATTTTGAGAGACGATTCCTAGATTGTGAGGGGCTTTCTACGCTACTTGAGTCCTACTGGTGGACTATGAGAGACGATTCCCAGATTGTGAGGGGCTTTGTACTCGACTTTGAGATTTGATGAATAACTATAAGGGACGATTCCAAGATTGTGAGGGGCTATGTGTGGGTCTTTGAGTCTTTATTAACAATTTTGAGAGACGATTCCTAGATTGTGAGGGGCTTTGTACACGACTTTGACGCTGGATGAATAACTATAAGGGACGATTCCAAGATTGTGAGGGGCTATGTGTGGGTCTTTGAGTCTTTATTAACAATTTTGAGAGACGATTTCTAGATTGTGAGGGGCTTTGTACACGACTTTGACGCAGGATAAATAAATATAAGGGACGATTCCAAGATTGTGAGGGGCTATGTGTGCGTCTTTGAGTCTTTAATAACAGTTTTGAGAGACGATTCCTAGATTGTGAGGGACTTTGTACGCGACTTTGAGACTTAATGAATAACTGTAAGGGACGATTCCCAGATTGTGATGGGCTTTGTACTCGACTTTGAGACTTAATGAATAACTGTAAGGGACGATTCCAAGATTGTGAGGGGCTATGTGTGCGTCTTTGAGTCTTTATTAACAATTTTGAGAGACGATTCCTAGATTGTGAGGGGCTTTGTACGCGACTTTGAGACTTCTTGAATTACTGTAAGGGACGATTCCCAGATTGTGAGGGGTGTTTTACGCTACTTGAGTCCTACTGGTGGACTATGAGAGACGATTCCCAGATTGTGAGGGGCTTTGTACTCGACTTTGAGATTTGATGAATAACTATAAGGGACGATTCCAAGATTGTGAGGGGCTATGTGTGGGTCTTTGAGTCTTTATTAACAATTTTGAGAGACGATTCCTAGATTGTGAGAGGCTTTGTACACGACTTTGACGCTGGATGAATAACTATAAGGGACGATTCCAAGATTGTGAGGGGCTATGTGTGGGTCTTTGAGTCTTTATTAACAATTTTGAGAGACGATTTCTAGATTGTGAGGGGCTTTGTACACGACTTTGACGCTGGATGAATAAATATAAGGGACGATTCCAAGATTGTGAGGGGCTTTGTACTCGACTTTGAGACTTGATGAATAACTATAAGGGACGATTCCAAGATTGTGGGGGGCTATGTGTAGGTCTTTGAGTCTTTATTAACAATTTTGAGAGACGATTCCTAGATTGTGAGGGGCTTTGTACGCGACTTTGAGACTTAATGAATAACTGAAAGGGACGATTCCCAGATTGTGAGGGGCTTTCTACGCTACTTGAGTCCTACTGGTGGGCTATGAGAGACGATTCCCAGATTGTGAGGGGCTTGGTACTCGACCTTGAGACTTGATGAATAACTATAAGGGACGATTCCAAGATTGTGAGGGGCTATGTGTGCGTCTTTGAGTCTTTATTAACAATTTTGAGAGACGATTCCTAGATTGTGAGGGGCTTTGTTCGCGACTTTGAGACTTAATGAATAACTGTAAGGGACGATTCCCAGATTGTGAGGGGCTTTGTACTCGACTTTGAGACTTGATGAATAACTATAAGGGACGATTCCAAGATTGTGAGGGGCTATGTGTGCGTCTTTGAGTCTTTATTAACAATTTTGAGAGACGATTCCTAGATTGTGAGGGGCTTTGTACACGACTTTGACGCTGGATGAATAACTATAAGGGACGATTCCAAGATTGTGAGGGGCTATGTGTGGGTCTTTGAGTCTTTATTAACAATTTTGAGAGACGATTTCTAGATTGTGAGGGGCTTTGTACACGACTTTGACGCAGGATAAATAAATATAAGGGACGATTCCAAGATTGTGAGGGGCTATGTGTGCGTCTTTGAGTCTTTAATAACAGTTTTGAGAGACGATTCCTAGATTGTGAGGGACTTTGTACGCGACTTTGAGACTTAATGAATAACTGTAAGGGACGATTCCCAGATTGTGAGGGGCTTTGTACTCGACTTTGAGACTTAATGAATAACTGTAAGGGACGATTCCCAGATTGTGAGGGGCTATGTGTGCGTCTTTGAGTCTTTATTAACAATTTTGAGAGACGATTCCTAGATTGTGAGGGGCTTTGTACGCGACTTTGAGACTTCTTGAATTACTGTAAGGGACGATTCCCAGATTGTGAGGGCCTATATGTGGGTCTTTGAGTCTTTATTAACAATTTTGAGAGACGATTCCTAGATTGTGAGAGGCTTTGTACACGACTTTGACGCTGGATGAATAACTATAAGGGACGATTCCAAGATTGTGAGGGGCTATGTGTGCGTCTTTGAGTCTTTATTAACAATTTTGAGAGACGATTCCTAGATTGTGAGGGGCTTTGTACGCGACTTTGAGACTTCTTGAATTACTGTAAGGGACGATTCCCAGATTGTGAGGGGTGTTTTACGCTACTTGAGTCCTACTGGTGGACTATGAGAGACGATTCCCAGATTGTGAGGGGCTTTGTACTCGACTTTGAGACTTGATGAATAACTATAAGGGACGATTCCAAGATTGTGAGGGCCTATATGTGGGTCTTTGAGTCTTTATTAACAATTTTGAGAGACGATTCCTAGATTGTGAGAGGCTTTGTACACGACTTTGACGCTGGATGAATAACTATAAGGGACGATTCCAAGATTGTGAGGGGCTATGTGTGCGTCTTTGAGTCTTTATTAACAATTTTGAGAGACGATTCCTAGATTGTGAGGGGCTTTGTACACGACTTTGACGCTGGATGAATAACTATAAGGGACGATTCCAAGATTGTGAGGGGCTTTCTACGCTACTTGAGTCCTACTGGTGGACTATGAGAGACGATTCCCAGATTGTGAGGGGCTTGGTACTCGACCTTGAGACTTGATGAATAACTATAAGGGACGATTCCCAGATTGTGAGGGGCTATGTGTGCGTCTTTGAGTCTTTATTAACAATTTTGAGAGACGATTCCTAGATTGTGAGGTGCTTTGTACGCGACTTTGAGACTTAATGAATAACTGTAAGGGACGATTCCCAGATTGTGAGGGGCTTTCTACGCTACTTGAGTCCTACTGGTGGACTATGAGAGACGATTCCTAGATTGTGAGGGGCTTGGTACTCGACCTTGAGACTTGATGAATAACTATAAGGGACGATTCCCAGATTGTGAGGGGCTATGTGTGCGTCTTTGAGTCTTTATTAACAATTTTGAGAGACGATTCCTAGATTGTGAGGGGCTTTGTGCGCGACTTTGAGACTTAATGAAAAACTGTAAGGCACGAGAATCCCACTGATCGACTTTGAGAGACGATTCTCAGAATGTGAGGGGCTTTGTACGCGACTTTGAGACTTAATGAATAACTGTATGCGACGATTCCGAGATTGTGAGGGGCTATGTGTGGGTCTTTGGGTCTTTATTAACAACATTGAGAGACGATTCCTAGATTGTGAGGGGCTTTGTACATGACTTTGATTTCTACTGATCGACTTTGAGAGTTTATAAATACATAGGATGAAGTGTAAGAGTACATATGGATTAAAGTTCATGTAACGTTTGATTATAAACGTGCAAAATATTCATTTCAATAAAAAGAAATATGATACATTGAATTACATTAAAATGGGAAAATACAGGAAAATAAATTATAGAATAACTCACAGCAGAAAGGTCACAGTAAAAAGTCACAAACTATATCATATGCTGAACAAAGGTATTATACAATTATATCATACAAGATTCGTTGTGTTTGCTTTGTGATGACAAAAAGTTAAATGGTGTTAAGTACTGTAGCTTAGTATGACCTATGATTGTAAGGTGGTTCTGTTTAATAGTAATTCCCACATCAATGCGTTTTTTGTTTCGAAGAGTGAGAAGAATCCTCTCTATTTTCAGGTATTTATTTATTGTTGATTTTTTTTTAGATTTATCTTAAGTCATGTAGATTAAAGCATCAAAGTTTACTTATTTACGTTGCTTTCATTTCCCGAAAAATTATTTTACGTATTTTATTTCATAATTCCATTCAATCATCAAATGCTGTCTATATCAATCGACCAGTAAAATGTAGAAACTCTCACCTAGGATCTACATCGTCGCCAAAAATGACCAATTGTAGTGTGTTAATCAGTCCTTTGTGCTATCAACTAGAAGTGTTAAATCAATACGAACCGTGACATATTCAAAATGGACAAATATATATGTTTTGATTTAGATGTGTGATCTAATGAAAAAATATGTTCTTGCTCTTATTGATGAGTTATAAAAATGCTGAGACATTTTAACTGTTACTTACAAAAGTGTCATACAACATGCATGTATATGTGACATTTTATTTTGATTTGTAATGCAAAAAGGTGATATAAACAAGCAAGAATACATTCATGATAGAAATATCGTTTGTGTATAATTTCCTCAAAAACGTGAGATTATAGGAAAAAAAGTCCTTGGAAAAAAAGTACCGGTAAAAAAGTCCTCCGGAAAAAAAGTCCTATTACTATAAAAATAGGTTAAATAGACATTAACATCAAAGATATTGTTAAGAAAACATGAATTGTTTGTACTTGAGGTATCAAGAAGGATGTTATGATATCTAAATATGGATTAATTAACTTTAAGACTTTACTTTAAGAGGCATTTTGGATTAATTAAGAATTAAGAAAATATGAGTTTATCTCAATCTATTGAATCAACTGTTATATTAAATAAGGATTAATCAAGGATTAATTAAGCACCAATCAAGAGTATATGTGATGTGAGTCTCATGTGATGAGCCTTCAAAATCACAAAATTATAAAATATCGAATTTGATTAAAGCTTCACTAAGAAAAACTGGCGACTGTTTAAGATAATGGCTTATCTAAAGGGAAAAGAAGTGTTTGTCCAACAAGTCCAACTAAAAGAATCTCAAATTTACTCACAGAATTGAAATTTTTCGAAATTTTCGAAATTATGGTTGAAAAAAGTACTGAAAATTCAATGTTCTGCTAGGCTTTTATCGTGCATGATAAAAAAAGGTTTCTCTAATTGAATGTCAACTAAGGATCCAAAATGTTATTTTTGATTTTAAAAACCCAAAGTTTCATGCGAGGTTTCTCACCAATGACAATAGTTATATAGGTGGCATCCACTAACGCCTACAGGGACAAATGCCTACAGCCTTATCAAAACATAGTTATGCAACACTGGGTGTGAATTCAACTGCCTTCAACCTTTCTTCAAAATGGAATGTCCCATTGCTTGGTGGACAAATGCCTACAGTGAATACAAAACAATATTTATTAGATTTCATTTATTTATTTATTTCATGGTATCTGTTCATTATTTTCCAACATTTCCCCTTGTATGCCCTTTTTCTTAACTTTTTGTATCAAGCCTGTTTTCCAGACCGTATCAAATGCTTTACTAAAGTCTAGGAAGACTGCTGTAGTAAATTTATTACTTTGTTGAGCTTGTCTGATAGAGTATTGTAATCTAACAATATGATCAGTGGTGCTATAGGATTTTCTAAATCCTGATTGATTCTGTGTTATCAATTCGTTAGTTTCTAGATAGTGTTGTAATCTTTTGGTTGCCATAGCTTCGAGTGTTTTACATAGATTAGATGTTAAGGAGACTGGTCTATATGAATCGTATTTGGTAGGGTCTTTTCCCTGTTTGTGTAGTGGTATAATTAGACTTTCTTTCCAGTCTGTTGGACTTTCCATAACTTATTGTAGAAATCTAGTAACACTTGTTTGCATTTATAGGGGAGATGTTTAAGCATAGTGTAACTGGTTTGATCAATACCAGACGATGTTCCTTTTTTATTATTTACAACATTGTTAAGTTCTGATATTGTGAATGGCTTGTTGTACCATAAGTCTGACTTGTTTTTGTCCTTCGGACAAGGTTGTGTATTTTTTACTTTATCTTAAAAATCAAGCATTATAAAGCAAAACATTTCCTTCTCACTTTGAATAGTCATTCTCAAATAGATCATAAGAACGGAAATAATTAAGAAAACAATAGCTTGTTATTACTTCTCTAGTGTAGGCGTCTGTCCACACTAATTGGAACAGTTCATTTGTGTGCAGGTTAGCATATCGTTGTCCAAACACTCTCTGTAGGCAATTATCCCTGTAGGCGTTTGTCACTGTAGGCGTTATTAACCCTAACCGTTATATATAGCCAAATTTCAGTGGTCTCACATTTTTTCTCATATTTTCAATTATTTTGTATTTTAATGATTTTAACGTCAATTAAATAGTGAATAAAATGGCAATTGTTATATCTAGAGTGGTCAATACATAAAATATTTCACAATATTCAAAGAGCTCCCAATTTAATTTTACAAAATGGGCGGTGCTTAATTAAGTTCTTTGTGTATAGATGCATCCATGAAAGTCAATATTGCATTGTTGTATCTGAATAAAGTGAATTACAACAAAAGTTTATTATTTTGTCATACCTTGTTACCTAAAATCTACAATAGGACTTTTTTTCCGGAGGACTTTTTTTCCTAGTTGAATTTAGGACTTTTTTTCCGGTACTCTTTTTCCGAGGACTTTTTTTCCGGACACCAAACGTGATATGGTGTTACTGTTAAGATAGCTAATGTTATTATTATGATATTGTCGATTGGTTTCGGCGACAATCCATAGAATCGCATTCTTCTATATGCTTAGTTGAAGCTAAACTTAAAGATATTTTTTAAAAATATTTCCACTTTAAACTGATGAAATAGTTTTATCTATCAATAATAATTTATACCGTATCATGTTATTTAATTAGACCAGCCGTCTGACGGTTCTTCAGATGGTTATCACAACAACGTGTCACTGTGTCGCGTCCATGTCTGACTTGAGCTACAATCTCGCACAATCACACCAACTTCCTCCTTCTAATTGAATGTATATTCATTTCAAGTACATTTGTTGGCTGATTTGAGCAGCTGATTTAGCCTCATTGGGGATTGATTAAACGTTAAGAACGTAACAATGCTATGGGTAAGGATTAATCAAGCATTTGCCACAGAGATCACAAGATTACACATACATGTAATTGAAAGATTATGACATTTAACATAGAAATGATCAACATTTTATTCAAAATTTCAAAATAAGTTTCTAATAAATGATATAGTCAAATGTGAAGTCTTTGATCAAATACATGTATTGTTGGCACATGTCACTGCTCTATTGAACTGGTCTTTCTTCATTCCGCCAAATCAAGGTTCTTAAATTCAAATCCTAAAGAATGTGAATTTGGAGTATATCTATAATGATAACCAGTAAATGTCAAATACGGTAAACAGAGTACAGTATTCTCAAGAAACTGCATTGAAAATTGTTTAATACCAACAATTTATTTGTGCCTTAAAAATTGGCTCTTAAAAGGTATTTACTTAGGTAAAAAAATTCTAAGCACTGAAAAAGTAATACAGACGGGCGTTAATCATAATAATAAGGTTTACTGCTAACTATCCTTTCTATCAGATAGCATCAGTAATTCCAATTCATAAAAAAGGTAGTTTAAATGAATGTAACAATTATAGACCAGTTGCTCTGACAAGTTGTCTGGCAAAAGGTTTCGAAAAGTGGGTTTTAAATATGTATTCAACTATTTCAGATACAAGAATTTATCGACGAACCTTCAGTCTGGTTTTATCCCGGGAGATTCATCGTCTAATCAATTGATATATCTCTATAACTGATATATCTCTATAACGTCATAAAGAAGTCGACAAAGGGCCGTTTTCTGCGACATTAGCAAGGCCTTTGATAAAGTATGGCATAGGGGAATCATCCATAAACTACGATCTTATGGTATCTCTGGCGAGTTACTCCAATGGTTCGAAAGTTACCTTAAGGATAGATCACAACGCGTTGTTATCAGCGGCTATAGTTCTGATTTGAAATTTGTCTCTGCCGGTGTCCCGCAAGGGTCCGTTCTCGGGCCATTACTATTTTTGATTTACATCAATGACATCGTTGACGACATTGACAGCAATATACGCTTTTTTGCCGACGATACATCGCTTTACGTCATAATTAATGACCCGATTGTTGCCGCACAGAGCCTTAACAACGATCTGTCTGTCATTAACGGGAGGCTCCCACTTACCCAGCCCTTTTGCTTATGGTAATTGAACCAGTATAATCCCTTAAAACAACAGGTGCTGAGTCAAATTTGCTACCCATGAAATGAAGAGTGAATAATAACCTGTCTTCATACATGTTTTAATTCATACAATTCATAATCATATTCAAAACATTTTTATTCAAATAAATTATACAGCCATACACCTCGCAATTATATATACAAACAAAGGTTACAAATATAGAATTCACATATAAATACAGCGAGCCACCCAAAATAGGTTACGAGAGACTAAAGCTTAATAACCAAATATATACATTAAAATACAATAGAAAAATAATTCAGGTCCATATGACAGGTAAAGATTAGGTTAAGAGATATAATGTACATGTATACATGTGGCACAACCATGTTGATAGTATTATCAAAAAGGTAAGTCCAATGATAAATTGCCTTAGAAGTTTTAAATATCGCCTTAAACGT
This sequence comes from Steromphala cineraria, assembly GCA_916613615.1. Taxonomy (NCBI): domain Eukaryota; kingdom Metazoa; phylum Mollusca; class Gastropoda; order Trochida; family Trochidae; genus Steromphala; species Steromphala cineraria. The sequence goes on from OU744726.1 coordinate 4,174,233, forward strand.
AAAACCCTTCAGACCATGTATAAATCATTTATTTTACCAGTTTTCGACTATTCATGTCACATCTGGGATATTTGTACAAAAGAGCAGTCTATTCTTCTAGAAAAACTTAACCTGGACGCAATTAGAACTATTTGCGGTGCTGTTCGTGGAACAAGCCACGAAAAACTATATTCAGAAACTAATATAACTTCTTTAGAAAAACGCAGACATCGTCAAAAATTGTATGTCTTTTATAAGATGGTTAATAAACTAGTACCTGATTATTTATCAAACCTTATACCCGACAGAGTGTCTCACGCAAGTCGATATAATTTAAGAAACTACTCCGACCTACAAACCTTAAAATGCAACACAGCTAATTACGCTAAATCGTTTGTACCAACCACCGTCAATATCTGGAATTCCCTCCCCTTGGATGTGGTCAATTCTAGCTCTCTTGAAGAATTCAAAAGAAATTTAAGGGAAAGCAATAGCAAACCGATTCATTTCAATTTATTTCATGGGTCACGATTCTGTCAGATAATCCACTCCCGCCTTAGGCTTGGCTGCAGTGACTTACACGGTGATATGTTCGCCAGATATATATCCGATACCCCTACCTGCAACTGTTGACATCACTTTGAGGATGCGCTCCATTTCTTCCTTATTTGTCCCACTTACTACGAATTAAGACTTAACATGTATTTCCTCCAAAAAGGTTATAATCTACCATCTATCCTCTACGGTAATTCTGGCTCGACTCATCAAGAAAATAACGAACTTTTAAAATCCGTCTATAATTTCATAGTTTCTTCAAAAAGATTTTCTGATTTTTCTTAACTAAATTATCTCAACCTCCTTAGAAGCCTTGCGAAACTCTTCTTCTTAATTTAACTTTTGTTTGTAAGCCTGCAAATGTACATGCATGTCTGATCTGTTTCCATTGTTCTGTGATTGTCATCTTCATTGAATGTTTATGTTTGTATGTTGTCGGGAGCGGCATTCACATAGGCAAAGATTTGCTTGTTTGCCAATCCTGTCAGTTTCTTTTCTGAATAAATATGTTTAAACCAACTATCCTTTCTATCAGACAATATATTTTCGATCATTGATTTCAATATTCTAAAGTCTGTCTTTCAAAAGACACACACATAGCCGTTCACAATCCCAGGCTTTTATATATTATTTATATTTAAATAGTTCTTGTTCTACAAAATATGCACACATTCCTTCACAACCTGGGAATCACCCAATACACCATTTCGTGAACAAAGAAAATAGCTCACAGTCCTTCACAATATTGAAATGGACAACACCTCTCAGTCAGTTGGACATCATGACAAGCTAAGAGCCCTTCACAATCTAGGAATTTACCCCTATATTGCTTGAACTGAAGATAGATAATCGCTCATAGTCCTTTACAATCTGGGAATGGACCATACTAACCCGTCAATTGGACACTAAGGCCAGCTATGAGCCCCTCACAAGCTAAGAATCGTTCTCTATATTACATAAATTGAAGATAGAAACCCGCTTATAGTCCTTCACAATCTGGGAATGGACCATACTAACCCGTCAATTGGACACTAAGACAACCTATGAGCCCTTCACAATCTAAGAATAATACTCTATATTACATAAATTGAAGATAGAATACCGCTCATAACCCTTCTCAATCTGGGAATTGACTACAATAACCCGTCATTTTAACACTGAGACCAGCTATGAGCCCTTCACCATCTAATAATCGTTCTCTATATTACATAAATTGAAGATAGAAAACCACCTATATCCCATCAAAATCTGGGAATAGACTACACTGCCCCGTCAGAGGGACCCAAAGACTAGGTAAGAGCCGCTCACAACCTAGGATTGTAACCCTATACTCCATAGAATGAAGATAGAAAGTCGCTAAGAGTCCATCACAATCTGGGAATAGACAACTCTGTCCCGTCAGAGGGACCCCAACACTAGATAAGAGCCCCTCACTATCTAGGAATGTACCCTTATACTCAATAGAATGAAGATAGAAAGTCACCAAACGTCCATCACAATCTGGGAATGGATCATACTGCCCCGTCAGGGGGACCTCAAGACTAGGTAAGAGCCCCTCACAATCTAGGAATGTACCCCCATACTCAATAGATTAAAATTAGAAAGTCACCAAGAGTCCATCACAATCTGGGAATAGACAACACTGCCCCGTCAGAGGGACCCCAAGACCAAGTAAGAGCCCTTCACAATATAGGAATATACCCCTATACACCATAGACTGAAGATAGAAAGTCGCTAAGAGTCCATCACAATCTGGGAATAGACTACACTGCCCCGTCAGAGGGACTCCAAGACAATGTAAGAGCCCTTCACAATCTAGGAATATACCCCTATACACCATAGACTGAAGATAGAAAGTCGATAAGAGTCCATCACAATCTGGGAATAGACTACACTGCCCCGTCAGAGGGAGCCCAAGACCATGTAAAAACCCTCACAATCTAGGAATGTACCCCCATACTCAATAGATTAAGAATAGAAAGTCATTAAGAGTCCATCACAATCTGGGAATAGACTACACTGCCCCGTCAGAGGGACCCCAAGAAAATGTAAGAGCCCCGCACAATCTAGGAATGTACCCCCATACTCAATAGATTAAAAATAGAAAGTCACGAAGAGTCCATCACAATCAGGGAATAGACTACACTGCCCCGTCAGAGGGACACCAAGACCATGAAAGAGCCCCTCACAATCTAGGAATGTACCCCCATACTCAATAGATTGAAAATAGAAAGTCACTAAGAGTCCATCACAATCTGGGAATAGACAACACTGCCCCGTCAGAGGGACCCAAAGACCATGTCAAAAACCCTCACAATCTAGAAATGTACCCCCATACTCAATAGATTAAGAATAGAAAGTCACTAAGAGTCCATCACAATCTTGGAATAGACTACACTGCCCCGTCAGAGGGACCACAAGACCATGAAAGAGCCCCTCACAATCTAGGAATGTACCCCCATACTCAATAGATTAAAAATAGAAAGTCATGAAGAGTCCATCACACTCTGGGAATAGACTACACTGCCCCGTCAGAGGGACCACAAGACCATGTAAGAGCCCTTCACAATCTAGGAATGTACCCCCATACTCAATAGATTAAGAATAGAAAGTCATTAAGAGTCCATCACAATCTGGGAAAAGACTACACTGCCCCGTCAGAGGGACCCCAAGAAAATGTAAGAGCCCCTCACAATCTAGGAATGTACCCCCATACTCAATAGATTAAAAATAGAAAGTCATGAAGAGTCCATCACAATCTGGGAATAGACTACACTGCCCCGTCAGAGGGACCCCAAGAAAATGTAAGAGCCCCTCACAATCTAGGAATGTACCCCCATACTCAATAGATTAAGAATAGAAAGTCATTAAGAGTCCATCACAATCAGGGAATAGACTACACTGCCCCGTCAGAGGGACCCCAAGAAAATGTAAGAGTCCCTCACAATCTTGGAATGTACCCCCATACTCAATAGATTAAGAATAGAAAGTCATTAAGAGTCCATCACAATCTGGGAATAGACAACACTGCCCCGTCAGAGGGACCCAAAGACCATGTCAAAAACCCTCACAATCTAGAAATGTACCCCCATACTCAATAGATTAAGAATAGACAGTCACTAAGAGTCCATCACAATCTTGGAATAGACTACACTGCCCCGTCAGAGGGACCCCAAGACCATGAAAGAGCCCCTCACAATCTAGGAATGTACCCCCATACTCAATAGATTAAAAATATCAAGTCATGAAGAGTCCATCACACTCTGGGAATAGACTACACTGCCCCGTCAGAGGGACCCCAAGACCATGTAAGAGCCCCTCACAATCTAGGAATGTACCCCCATACTCAATAGATTAAAGATAGAAAGTCGATAAGAGTCCATCACAATCTGGGAATAGACTACACTGCTCCGTCAGAGGGACCCCAAGACCATGTAAGAGCCCTTCACAATCTAGGAATGTACCCCCATACTCAATAGATTAAGAATAGAAAGTCATTAAGAGTCCATCACAATCTGGGAAAAGACTACACTGCCCCGTCAGAGGGACCCCAAGAAAATGTAAGAGCCCCTCACAATCTAGGAATGTACCCCCATACTCAATAGATTAAAAATAGAAAGTCATGAAGAGTCCATCACAATCTGGGAATAGACTACACTGCCCCGTCAGAGGGACCCCAAGAAAATGTAAGAGCCCCTCACAATCTAGGAATGTACCCCCATACTCAATAGATTAAAGATAGAAAGTCGATAAGAGTCCATCACAATCTGGGAATAGACTACACTGCTCCGTCAGAGGGACCCCAAGACCATGTAAGAGCCCTTCACAATCTAGGAATCTACCCCCATACTCAATAGATTAAGAATAGACAGTCATTAAGAGTCCATCACAATCTGGGAATAGACTACACTGCCCCGTCAGAGGGACCCCAAGAAAATGTAAGAGCCCCTCACAATCTAGGAATGTACCCCCATACTCAATAGATTAAAAATAGAAAGTCATGAAGAGTCCATCACAATCTGGGAATAGACTACACTGCCCCGTCAGAGGGACCCCAAGACCATGTAAGAGCCCCTCACAATCTAGGAATGTACCCCCATACTCAATAGATTAAAGATAGAAAGTCGATAAGAGTCCATCACAATCTGGGAATAGACTACACTGCTCCGTCAGAGGGACCCCAAGACCATGTAAGAGCCCTTCACAATCTAGGAATGTACCCCCATACTCAATAGATTAAAGATAGAAAGTCACTAAGAGTCCATCACAATCTGGGAATAGACAACACTGCCCGGTGAGAGGGACCCCAAGACCATGTACGAGCCCCTCACAATCTAGGAATGTAGCCCCACACTCAAGAGACTAAAGATAGAAAGTCGCTAAGAGTCCATCACAATCTGGGAGTAGACTACACTGCCCCGTCAGAGGGAACCAAAGACTATGTAAGAGCCCTTCACAATCTAGGAATGTACCCCCATACTCAATAGATTAAAGATAGAAAGTCACTATGAGTCTATCAAAATCTGGGAATAGATTACACTGCCCCGTCAGAGGGACCCAAAGACCACGTAAGAGCCCTTCACAATCTAGGAATCGTCTCCTATATTCCATTCCATACACAGTTGCTTATAGCCATTCACAATCTTGGAATTGACAACACTACTCCGTTAGTTGGACCATAAATATTCCTAGATTGTGATCATTCCCAGATTGTGCAGGTCTCACAATCTGCAGATTGTTTAAACAATCTAGGAATATTGACATATTCCTAGATTGTGAGCTCACAATCTGCAGATTGTTCGAACAATCTGCAGATTGTGATATACCCCAGATGGTTCGTAACATTTACACTTAAAAAGGGTATTTTATCCTCTGCTGTTTATATGACTGACGGAAAGCGACTTGGTTTTTGATGATACGGATTTTGCCCATAACAAATTTTGCTAAATGGTCAAACAAGTTCTGACGATATGACAACCAAAGTCTTCATATTTGACCAGTTTTATCATTTCAAAAAGAAGTATGGAAGTAACCTTAGTGATTTTAAACCATAGTCAACAATGTTTTAGTGTTACAGCAATATTGTTTCAAAGAGAATGAGCCGACAGTCCCAGACCCAACGTTATTAGCAAAACAGATGTCAAAATGAAAGTCACAAGATGTCAGATGTTTCAGGTTGAAAATGAAGTCCTTTTTTCGAAGTGACATGTCTGGTAGTTTAAAACTTGATTAAGAAATTGTTCAAAACAATTTGATGAAGATTTCCAGATAACAAAATTGATAAACTTTTTAAAAAGAATTAAAGTATAGAATCAGTAGTTCTATGACAGGAATGCATATAGGTAGACACAACTTTAAACGATTAGTTTCATGTTGAGCTGCAAATATGTTCAGTTCTTGCAAATGATAAGTATTGCTTGATTGTTCCTTAAAATATTGTCAATAGTATATTATTTACATTAGCATTTTTTATTCAAGCTTCATTGAGTTCCTCTAAGAGCCAAGGTTTTTAAGCAGCCTTTTTCATTCTTGACCTATTGGTCTCCGTCCAGAACAATAGCTTCTGATTTATTTTCTAACACTACTTCATAACCATAGATTCCCTTCTCGCTTTGCATGGTCTTTTTATCACACCACTATCAAACTACTTTGCTGGGATAAAACCTGCCACTGCCACTATGCCATTTTTCCAGTATCAAACTTTAACTGTTGATCAACTTTTTCTTCTGATCAACCAGTTGATAAAAATCACTCACTCACGCAGAACACTTTATCACAATAGTGTAAGGAAAATCATATTTATTGTAAAGAAAACTTTGCAAAAGAACAGGATATGAATTCTGTGTTTGAGATCACGATGTTTGAAGCATTGAGCTGAGAGGAAATTGTGAAAGGGACCTGTTGTTTGATCTATCAATGAAACCAATCGTAACTTATTGTTGGTCGAACATCGTGCCTTAATTAAATTACCATTCTCTCCAAATGTCAGTTACTTGATATTGTTGTTCAAAAGAAAGCAGGCCTAATCATGTTATCTTAATGTCTATGAAATGGTATATTTGCAAATATCTTTATTCATTGGTTTCCTTATTGTATGTTTGATAATTGATAGCATGTAAGAATATGAATGAGACCGATGTTTATATCAAGGTGACACCATTGAAGTGGAATTGACAGCTTGCTTGAAAAACGCATCAAGGAAACTTACATCCGCCAATCATAACCAATCATTCATAACCAATCATATATTGCAGTTAAATAACACAAGAAGGATAAAAACCATTAATGTGTTGATTACGTTCACATAAATAGTATAAAACATGTAAAACAATATACTTTCAAATATGTCTTAATGGACATCTTTGTTTATTGATTTACTACTTTCAGTAGGATTTTTGGTAGTTACTTTATGAAACTCTACAATCAATGTTATGTTTTAAAAGCATCTGAAAGTAATGTAATCAAAGACAAAATCATTAATTTGCCATTTGTAGGTTTTCATCTGCTCTGACATTTGTTTGATATCACGTTTTATTGACATCATAATCATTTTATTCATGACGTTAAATACGTTTGCAAGGCAGCCTTTTAGTATCTTATTTTTTCCTTACATTAGGTTTTCAACTCATTAATTACATTAATATAAATTGATGTAAAATGAGAGATAAAAGAGAGTGCATGATACAAAATATCACAAGTGTGAGACTGCTGTGAGCAAACAATATCAAGTCTCCCTGCTTAAAGTAAAACATCGAATATAAAAAGCTTTTATAAAAGTTGTCAAGATCAAACTGTTTTAAACCAACATGCGGTTACATGCTCAGTTTATCATTCAATTATGTATATATTTTCGCCATATCTGTCCGTGTACCATGGATGAGTGGCATCACAATGTAACATGTACAGCTGTTTACACTCATTCATTTTTCTAAAACGTTTTTCACAAAGTCAGCCATTACGCCAGAGTTTGTTATTTATTCATGTTCTGTCTTGAGGTTAATTCAAGATGAATGAAATTATTTATATTTTATAGACTTGCTCTTCGACGGGATAGTCCAACAAAGGCTATCATTACAAAATATTCAACAAGATATTCAACAATTCTTTTATTTGAATCATTAAATTGCCCCTCGATGTTTCTAGACATTGTACAATGTCTTACATTTTATGTTCTAACACTCAAACACCACTAAGTCAATGGTAACTACGACTTTGACAACCGGGGAAGACAATAATGTTGACTCATTGTCTCAGATCAGTTTAACTGCAGAGCTACCCCCTTACAGTTTGTGTTGATCTTTGACCTTTTATGTTAAGCTACTGGATACTAGTATATTTTGTCCTTTGTTATTGTCCTTTAAATTGGCATTTACATATGGTGATAACACTCAGGTATTTCTTGTTATCTCTATTAAATACATTTTGTTTGTCTTCGTCTATTTCGATTTAGAATCACATTATTGGTTTTTCCTCAGTTTAATCATCAGTTTGTCATTTAATGTGGTCATAAAGACATTGTCGTATCTTGAACTAATGTCACTCATATACATCAAAGTCGGATTTAATAGCACAATGACATTTACATTAGAAAGTTGTTCAATGCTGTTGAAAAACGATGCTGATTGTCTTTCAGCAGCTACATAAAACAGGCATACAAAATGAGAAAATAAAACAATATGGTCGTTTTATGTTTCAAACACATCATCATGATCATATTTGTTGCATAACTCATGTTGACTTCTCCGTTAATATAATGAGACTTAAAGATAGAAACCAAATTTCTTGTTTAAAGACTTTCTATCAATGATACTGTAAGTAGTGATAAACAGTTCATGAAACCGTAAACCAATAAACTAAATGCCATGAAAACAAATTCTCATACAAAATATGAATTTGAAAGGAAATTAAACAATATCTTGTTATTACTTTACATACACATTTATTTGCCAAGAAACAAATTTCAACAATACATAAAAATAAATATATGTACATTATTGTTACGAATTTTGCACTTCTCTTTTGCAAATGTTTTTATCAGTGTCATATTTTCTTATCATTATTATTATCAAAAGTTTCTTCACCGTCTTTCAAAATGACTTTTGGACATGGTAATGTCTGTAATACTAAACAGTCTTGAGAGAATGTGTACAATGTAAGGGACAGAGAAAGATGCCATGTTCCAATAATTTATCAGTTCAATACTAATTTACTATAATGTTGTAAAATGTATGAATTCATACATGTCTTATGTATTGATATTCAATTCAAAGAAAAAACAGGAGGAAATTGTGAGAGTTGCTACTGTTTGACACGCCATTCTTACCAGCTGTATAATGACTTATTGTTGGTCGACCATTGCACTTCAATTAGAAAAAAAATATCTCTATAGTTGCAGGTCGCTGATCATTTCATTATGAAGTAAGCTATCCTGCATTCTTTGTAATGTCATAATGGAGCAGTGTTATTTGTGTTATTGTCGTATCTATTGTATCCATGAAAGTTCATTTAAGTTGATTGTATATTAACTTCTCGATTAACAGTTCTGTAATGTAAATAAATACATAAATAATGAACAAACTATATAAAGTAAGATCGACAGCCTATTGTGCATTAGGTTAATATACCACAGAAAATTTAAAATGTCAAGGCAAATTAAATTCCCTCAAAGAAAGACGTTCTACATTCATTCTTGACACAATGAAAACTGAGCAAATTACAGAAACATGTTGAATTATGAAAGTAAAGAAAGTTCAGTTATTTTCTCTATCACCTTTATTGAAATATTGTCCATGCTTAGTGACTAAATGATTAAAAAGATATTTAATTTATTTAAGAAATCTAAAGAAAAAATCTTCTCCAAAGGTTGATAGTATGACACGATAACAGATGTTCAAAATATTGTTTGTGGGTTGACAGATTGCACAAATTATTATTATTTTTCTAGAAGTCTTGATTTGTTCATAATTTTAATTTAAAGTTTAAGAGAGGATGAACCTTTAAACAAGTGAAGTTTCATTGTGTTTACAGGTCAGTGTGATCGTTGTATTGGCCTATCTGTTTTTTTATTTACAGGTTTCAAAGTTTATTAAAAAACATTGTTGAGATGTTGATAATTCAGTTTGCATTTGAATGATAAAACATATGACTTCTGCATAATACCATTCCTTTTGTTAAGTAGTTAATACAAAATTCTTTTATCAAAATGAAGCCTATCAATTCCCTCAGATATATTTGTTGTCAGCAATGTGATGCTGTTTATGAGTTTCATTAATTTCAACCTTTTTGTCACTGCCATAAGGATGGATATTCTAAACAATGTTACAGGATGTTATATAGCATCCTATCCTAGTCACAAATTACAGATAACCATCGTTTATTGTTTCCAAATATTTTGTTAAATTGTTCAATGGCTTTTGTTTTGTGAGCGAAAGCATATGATGATAGAAGTTCAACGTTAAAGTTAATGCTAGTACAAAATGAATTTTGTATTGAATCATCTGAACGTTTTTATAATAATAAGATTGTTCCCTAAATGAACACTTCCAATACAGCTAATTGTCTGGTGGGTTTGATTGTTGTATAAGACACACAAGATTTTTGTTATGTTAGCTTTGTTGAAGTAATGTTTAATAAATAAGGCTTCAGGCAATTTCCGAAATACACATTATTACTAATTATGACATGTGAACATTCCCCTAAGGGGTAAGTTATGTTAAACCGCTAAGAAAACAGAGTAATTAAATTTTATTTATGATAAAAATAATGTAAAAACCCATCGATTATTAAAGTCTTTATCATAAAATGAATATGAAATATGAAATTGATAAAAGTTAGGATCATATTTATATTATAACTTTTTTGGACCTTTCGACATGACTTCATTGTCTGAAGATATGCTTCCAGGAATAAGATTAAGGTGGCTAATTGGCATTGTTTACATTCATTGTTTCATACATACATAATGATACTAAATTTTATCAAAAGAAAAGCGACTATGTTTATACATGTTGAACTCTTTCAGTTCTACATGTAGCCAACTGATTAGCGTTTGAAATAATGCCATACTGTACATAACTTGAGCTTGAAACAAAACCTTTCTGAGAATACACTGAGTTACAGAAGGAACTTACACCATTTAATTTCGATTTAATAAGTGTATAAAAAGATATAAAATGCTTTTAAATATCGCATGTTCACAATAACATATAATTGCACTAGTATCAACAAGTTTCGTAGTGTCCATTTTTTGTTTGATCAAATATCTTTGCTTAGATTACCTCAGGTTATGTCAAGTGGATCTGAACAGTAACTCCTCATCATTTATCTATTGGAGTGATAGAGGAGAGATGAGGGATACAATGTGAATATGTTGAAAGTTTTAAATTCTAGTCAACTGATTATCGTTTGAAATTATGTTATACATATATGCACTTAAGTTGAGCTTGAACCTTTGTTTGTCTGAACAGTAACTCTTTATCATTATATTTCGTAAATCTCCCTTCACATAGACGTCAGACCATGTCAACTGACGTGTGAAGATAACATTGGTGTAATCTATTAGAATCATAGAGGCTGGATGCGTGATAAATATGTGAAATCTGCTGGAAATAGTCTAACGCATGCTGTTCAGATGAATGATTTCATTTGCATATTCTGTGATTATGGTGACATTAGATCCATGACTTACATAAAAACACTGATTATTCTTTTACTTCGTCATCTGCCAGACAGTACACAGGGGTGTCAGATAAAAATTCACGCTTATTCTATCTACGCTTCAATATTTAAATGAGATTGATTTACGCTGTAAAGCTGTTTGAGACTTACATTAATACTTGAAATTGTTTAATGTTGCAAATCAGTACTTTCATTCGGCTTTTTCAAGTAATTATGTGTCTATATCATCAGATGAAGATGTTTCGAGATAAAACTAGTTTTTGACATAAATCAGAACCATCTAAGAACCAAATGTCAGGCATAGCATACAAAGAAGAAAATATCAAACTCATTTTCAACATAATTCAATACAGTACAATATAATAGTATCATCAATGCAATCCTCACTTTCAAATGAATCGTATTTTAACGTTTTATGTAAGAATTTAGCGAAAACGTGTATTTATTTTTTACTAATGATTTGTGAAGACATCACTTTTGACCAGGTTAAGACAACTTTTCTTCTGTGTTCTTTAATAAAACACTCACTCACTCAAAAGAGTATACAACACTTTCACTTAAATGTAACAATATTAACACGTTGTTCACAAGAAAAAAATTATTAAAAAAGTAAACATTGCAATAAGATTAAATAATTATATAAAAATATATATTCGTAGTGAGACTCACTACATATGTCTAATTCATTGTTACATTGCTCGTACACAGTTATATTTTCATTCAATGTTGAATTATTTCGTCCTTTTGAGCTCTGCATGAGTTGATAAATTGAGCTTTAGTTGTTGAAGTCATTTTTTCATGTTTAACTATTCAATAACTTGTTAATGTTTTAATTAATTACTTCCCATACACTGTGACATCAAACTATTATTTCACAACCCTATATCAAGTGATATTTGTCCTTGAGTGACATTTTCATTTTCAGATAAAATCATGATTAGGTCAAACACTCTCAACTAGGAACTCGAAGTCCCATTATGCCCAAATATTCTTCTTAAAAAACAGCAATGAATGAACTTGCAAACAGACGAGAACGGTTTCATCTGATTTAACTGAAAAGCTAATCTAGGTATTTAATGATGTTGTTGGCATTTTGTTAAGTGAGAGGTTATAAAATTGGTTTGAACACGTGGCCAGCAATTAGAACATGTTACGAAATGGTGAGTCCAGATTTCCAAATGAACAAATCTGTGCTGTTCTTAACTAAGAACAAATTACAAAAAGCAATCCCAGGTATAACAAATATTAGTCATTAAAATGAAAATCGAACATCTCCTTGTTTTGCAATCCTCCATTTAGACGTCGACGTTCTATATCACAAAAACATGTTCTTCATTCGATGAGAACTGGCAGATTCAACATCAGATAAATTAGATTTTTCATTGTTGTTATTGTATTTGATCATTGCCGTGTTGTAGTAATCAAATGATATATCAACTATGTCTCTTAACGAATTATGTATCACGAGTTTGAAGCACATATGCATTGGAATTGCACAACTGAAAAAAATATGTTATATCTTTTAAATAATTGCGATCACACATATATATGCATTTTGAAAAAAAAGGTATTGTTAGAATTATGAGAAAATACAGATTCAATTGATATTCTTAAGGAAAATATCATTTGTATTTTAAATGGTCATATCCATTACAGGTTCATTCATTGACAAAAACTTGATAGTTTGGTAGGAATAGAAAACCATCAGCTCAGTAATATAAATAATCACTATAATGTAATAGTCGTTTTTTAAATCAACTTTCTTGAAATGTAATACCAGACATTAACTGTTGTTGTGACGCCTTTTTATATATTTATACATGTGTACATAGATAATGTAAGAAAGTTGATAGTAACCAAAGGATCGTTTGTCTTTAAAAGAAAAGTTGATAATTCATTTTGGAATATTGTTAACATATGAAAGCAATGTTATTTTTAGATGAAACAGGGGGAAAATAACAAAGATATGGTAATGAGATGATATTACGATAAGATAAGATGTAATATATGCATACCTAAAAAACGCAGTTGACTTTATTACAGTACTGCATATGTGTAAGTTATTGTCTACAACAAGTGGATCGGAAATGCAACACTTAGTTACATCGTTATCTTTAACTAATCAATTCTGCTTAAAGTCTTAAATTCATGATAATTAAGTAGTCTATGCCATTTGATTACGAATCCGGCATCTACTTTCAAAATGTAAATTAATTTCAACTTTCATAAAACATTATTCACACACATTACGGGGTACAAAAGAATAAATTTATTTCTTGACGCATCAACATAAGGTATTCTCATCGTTGACAAAGAAGAAACTTCTCCAAAACCTTATCACTAAGTTACTCATGAAAGAAATGGTAACATTCTGTAGCCTAGGGATCAATATCGCTCAATCGATTTGAGAGTATCTTCCAAACCAAAGCAGACCAGATGGGAACTAATGCAATTTGGTGACTCTCTTGACTATAAAGAAAACAAATGGAAACAGATCTAGATTTCCAACCTTAGGAATGTGAGACCAGTGTCCAGTTTCTATGGTAATGTCGTTTCGGTTACAGTCTTAATCATTGACATGAAAACGTTATAATTATTATATTAAATTAAACGATTTTGTGAGAAACTTGACTTGTATATTATTAGTTCGATGCTTGTGCAACAAAGTTAGCAAGAATATGTACAAATCATTAAATAAAGTTGATAAATATCACAGACAATTGGATACTTGATACTAAAACAAGCAAAATACATATGGTGTCAGGTAAAATCAAGGAAAAGTGGCAGAAACTCTTGATGTTTTAGTTATCCAATGCAGAAGATTGTTGTTCATATAAATTTGCAAAGGTCAACCTTTGGTTTTATTTTCTTAAATGTATTGTTTGAAATAAGTGTAGGCCCGCGGTTTTCAATATATGCAGGTCGTTACAGGCTCATAGTTTTTATACGATACTATTCCTTTCAAACATGTTTTGCTGTTAGACAAATATCCCTGCCAAACCTTCATATCTAAACCCTATCACTCTACACTGATCATAGTGATGTGTATTTTCAACATACTGATACCAAGAATATTATCATTTTAGAATACGTCAAATCAGTATTGATAATGGATGTCGACAGTTTGGGAGTTGGGCCTACAGTTTTTCCTATCTGCGAGTCCTTATTGACAAGAAGTTTTGGGATGCTTATTTCAAACACTGCTTTAATGCCATTTACATACTGCCCTGGGAAATAAATTGTATGAGTATGTGGAAGTAAATCTACATTACGTTTTCAGCTGTTTAGACCTTTTTAATGGCGTTCTATAGTGAAACTGATTTTCATTACATCTAAGTCCAATTACGAATCAATGGATAAATTCAATCATCTCACACAATAAATGTTATAATACATATATCAAATCAAATATTTTCTAAACAATATATATATGTGAAGCACTATCAAATTTGTCAACACAATTTATTTCCTTATGCCTATTTTTTGAATAATGAATAGAAGTTGTGTCATTGACATATCTGGTGCAACTACCCGAGTCCTAAACATTTCGCCGTTGGTTCCCATATTGTTATAAGGATGTACAATAAAATCAATTGATGTGATCCACTCCTTCCCCACAGATCACTTGCATTGTCACACAGCAGCAGCAGGCAAGGGGTTAATCAAGGACACAAGCTTAGTCATGATATATTGATTCATATATCATGCCGTGACATTTTAAGATAGCAAGACAATATCATACCTTATTGCCATGTTGATTGTGTTATAGATAAAGGATAAGAATGGTACACCATAAGAACAACGGAATTAGTCAAAACCAGGAAATGACCATCTACATTGTGTGTACTTACAAGCATCAGATCATCGGTTGTGAGCTGTATGAGATACACTGCTACACGAATGTGTAGATGTCAGTGTTATATGTCACCTCCCAAACTTTTCATTTCCCCGTGGTAGGCATTAATAACTTACTTTGAATTTTGATTTATTATGAAAAGTCTATTACTAAGTCGTTCTTGCCATTTATCCAATCTAGCCTGCTAATTTTAAATCCGTTATACTTTACCTCAGTAATAACTTTTTAAAACGTTTTTTACAAAGCATATTACAATTTCAACTGTTGTGCAACATTGAAGGGAAGACTACCATAAATCCCTGTAATTTGTTATTGGTAATCTTTTACCAGTTAAGACTAATTTTTTACTCCCTTTTTATATTAATTTGGTAAGAGCGCTGCTTTTAATGATAACAGCCTAGATTGAGGATTATCTAACTAACTAGTTTGCGTGCATTAAAATCCTATTTCATGGTAGATAAAACTCGAATCAAATATCACGAGTAGAAGAACATACAGGGATCACAACACACGAACAAGAGAATTCAAGACCGACCCGTTGATGAGTATTACTTCATTTATCAGTGTTAGTGTTTTGCCGTTTTTGAAGAAATATTTCCCATTTTGTTCACAACTGAATTTTATCATTTATGGAATCCTGAGTGACATCGTCCGTCGCAAAAAGACATCATAGATAGATATCAGATGCTTGCGCGAAATGATGTGACTAGTATGCCTTTAAACTCATGACATAGCTTTACAAGAGGAAACGATTGGTAGCACTTTTCAATCACCTTAGTTTGTGGCTTTGTTGGCATAAAAGTCATTGTGTAAGAAAACTTGTTACTTGATAATTGAACCTTAAATCGAATACCATAATCTGTAACTTACAAATCTGAAATTTCGGAATGTAGGTTAGGAATTCGAATAATTATACAACTACTTATAACAATGGATAATTTTAAATGCTCAAAATGTTTTAAAAAGGAACAAATACATGACAAAGCTCTTAATGCGATACTATATGTCCTCCTTATAACTTTGCATCCACTCAAAGCCATAAATCAGGTTGAAAACGGAATTGTTACTAGTTTCAAAGAAATGAAAATGGTTTCCACAAAAAAAATATCAACGAAGACACAAGATGCAATGAAAACGTGGCTGCAAAACATCTACGCGTGTATATCTGGATTCATCATCACTAAGCAGTTGAAATTACTTCCATATTACAACATTGTTATAATTTTTTTTATATACATATTTTTTCGACAATTTAAGATAATCTAGTTAACTTAGTAAGACACTTATGTGAGAAGTTCAATGGAGAATGAGGCAGTGTGCAAGATATACATGGTAATTGGACATAAAAAATAAAAAGTTCATAAAGCAGACACGACTTGGCTTGATAGTTTTGAAAGTGCCTTTTTAGAAAATTGGGAAACTAATAGCACGAGGAAGTAATATACATGTAATCATTCATACTTTTCTAAACTAAACCATTCTGTTATTCAACAGCTTATGATAAATTATCTTATCAATATGAATAACACGGTTGTGACGCAAATATCTGTAGTCTGATAAATTATTTCCTCATTCAAATCACCTTCCTTTATTGAATTAGTGAAAACGTCAATCTTTGTTGCGATCTTATTTGTATTTGTCAGATCAGGAGTTTGTTCAGTGTACAGCGACTAACAATAGAAGAATAAAGAGCATTTACACAAGCTTAATATTTGGTCATTATTTCAGGTGTTATGCTCATCAAAACCGTCTTAGAGCGGCAATAACACTGCATGATTACACACCAGAAATCCTAGTAATCCGGCTTAGTGGGGAGAATGTACTCCAACACAATTTTATTACTTACTAAATCGTTAACTTTTTATGGGTGTAAGCTCAAGTTTATATTAATTAAGCTATGTAATCCTCTGCAAGCTGAAATCCTCTTTCATGCTTGATAAGTCAAGATCCGAATGTTCACTGAGAAAGAAGAACATTTGTTAACAAGGTCTCTCCGATAATTAGAAATGTTTAATAGTTAACAGGGCAGAACGTCAGAAAACGTAAAAAGACGTGAATTTGTAACTTAAAATTAATTTGCATGTCAACTAATATTTACACTTCTTCTTACAATTACATGTGTAAGTAAGAAAAATGCACTTAAACCAATCTGTGTTGATTTTCGTCAATATTTTTTCAGTCTATAACCTAGCTTCTGTATCTGGTTCTTGCATCGTTAGGGTTTTGGTTTGACTCTTTATTACAATAATATCAACCTAGTGTGTTTGCAAATCAGAGACATGTTATACTGGATTGATAGCGAGTAAATCTTAAATTGAAACCGAACGCTGACTGACCACTTAAACTTCTTATTTTTAATGAAATACTTTATCTACCTCAAATTATTTGGCCATTCCCCGTAAACACACGGAAATAAAACATGTTAAATGACTTTTTAAAAGTTTTAATCTCAGTAAACAGCAGAATACCAGATCTGAAATTGCCAGACGACATTCAATCCAAAATTGATCACGTTTGATTTTCCAGGAGAACCAATCAGAAATTAGTATTCATCACATTTATGGTAGAATTTCTTCCAACATATCCAACAATGTTTAGAGAACATGAGGACAGTCTCTCCAACATCATTCCCCGCCAGTGATTCCACAGAGACGTGTACTACACTGCTTCACACGCAGTCATCAAGACCGGAGTCCACGGGGTAAATTATATCTTATTGAGAGGCCAAATGTTCCATTTGGTAGTCTGAGGACAATTTGGGATTATTAAGTCACTTAACAGATATACCTGAAAAAAATCAAATAACTAATTGTTGTTAAATGTAAGATCTTGTCCCCTCGGTTTAGTATCATTTTGTGCACATTTCTAATAATTTCAACAAATAAAATGTTCATGAAGCTATTTTTCATGCAATTTAATAGCAATTGTAAATGTTCATTTGACAAAATTGTAACACATTGCTTGGCGAAATCTTAAAACTGTTGACTTAAACGTCGAACTTCATGTAATGCTCTCCTCGCAGTATATTACAGGAAAGATGACTTGCTATGTGATGAAGAAATTTAACTTCTTTGTGATATTAAAGATGTAGATATTATAACTAAGTTAAACGTTACAATCTACAATACGAACGATAGGACATGAGATATCAAAAACATTCCTACACCTTAAAGGGACAGTAGCACGTTTTAAAGGGGAATATATAGAGGTTATCATGAGAGTGTGTTTTGGGATCGTAAATATCCTGCATTAGGAATAAACAATGTATTTTGCGAGCCTTGGCGAGCTAAATGCATAGTGTTTATTCCTAATGCAGGATATTTACGATCCCAAAACACACGAGCATGATAACTTCTTTATCATACAATGTCATTTTAAATTTTATTCGACAAAAATGCTTGAAAATACCATTTTGATAGTTGACATCGTTTTAAAAGATGCGCGCATTGATATATGCAAATGAACGATGTAATGGCTGCGACAGTGAATTGACAAAATATAATTCCACATTATAAATGCCTTTAAATACCGTGCAAGTTATTAAGTCACAACTCCAACGTTTTAACATTTCAAAGTACTATAAAATAAACAATGATTTTCAAATTAAAAACATTTTAACGTGTCTTTGACGGATTCGAACACACGTTCATCACCTTCCAGTAACAAAGAGGGCGAGTCTATCTCACTTAGGGGCAAGAGTTGCTTCCCTTCGGCTAAGTTGCAATGGCAGCTGGCGTTACAACCCGCATAAACAAAGAGCTAAACTAGAAGATAGGCTATGCAGTCTGTAGTCTCTAATCCAAACTAAACAAGCCTAAAGTAAAGAACACTGAAGAACGGTAAATGAAGTGTTTAAAGATGAATCTTGAACTGCCTTTAGTACCTGTGAGTAAAATTGTTCGGTCGGTCCATTCAACTCACGAAGGCAGTGTTTTTGCACTGCTCAGTCATACATATATGGCTAAAAAAACATACAGTGTTGTTGATTTTTCCTAAATTAATCTCTATGCATTGTATAATTTATATTTTCATGTCTCTCCCCGTTACCAAAGGCGTTCAAAATATTAACGCTTGTTACGTCATCGGAATTTTCAAAAGAAGTTCCGACCTTGACCTTTGAAATTTGCATCTCTATCCGTATATGACCCCAACGGATATCGAAAATATCCGTTGGCTTTATTATGCCGAGAACACCATCCATTGTATGATAAAAGGTGATATCAGGAAAATGAAAATAAATGGTTCCAAATGAAAGACAATGTATTTAAACTAAATGGAGCAGTAATAATTCAAATATATAACGTAAGGTTCAGCCATGCGATTCCTTTTTCTTACAAAAATGAATTAAAGGTGTTCACAGAAAAATGGCCGTCAATGGATTTTATGTGAATCCTCATACTTTGTCCTCTGACTATGGGTGATTGGCTTGTGTAATGTGATTGTTGACACTGTCAATATAATACATTAGGCATTTACTTACAATTATAAGTGCAATTTTTAAAATATAAAATTGTCAAAAAACGTGCTACTGCCCCTTTATTATAAGTATTCGATAATCCAGTCCTTATAGTTGTTACAGTTTGAAGTAACAATCAAATGACTTTGATAGGCATTGGTCGAACAATAACTACATTGGCGTCCAGTAACAATATTTTTTAAATTCTGGGTGTAAAATTTGAGTCTTAAAAAAGAATACAACTATAAGTTTCTTTAAAAAATTGAATGAATTACCCATTGCATCACATCAATATATATATGTATAAATATCAAAAGGTGCATTTACTTCAATTACATTCGCTTCTCAATGTCATATCTGCTTTATCTCTTGTGCAAATTATTTTGATATTAATCTTGCATTAGGAAAATTCTTCATATCAATCAAATGGATCAAAATAATTTTGTAACTTTATGTCTATAATATCACTTGGAAATGGTAACTACCGCGCCATAATATAAATCAGCAGTAAATGTACAGGTTTGGGCCTTCTGGCTAGCTACTGAATGTCGTACTGAACGTTACGTTTCAGGAACCATTTCTCTCACAACAATTTACATTCTTTTTCATTGAGTCATAATTATTCTTGCGCCAATAAACATCCGTAAAGGTAAGACAAACGTTTTCTCTTCTATAAATCTTTACTGTGAATACCATTGCCAAGTCACCGGGAAAGAATTAAAAGAAAGGGAATTGTTAAGAGCATACATTGTTGAACGACCTACGCTAATGAGAACTAAAAACCAAATCAATAATCAGGATTTTGTTATTTCCTCAAATGATTAATTACTATTGAGCTGTATTGACATTTCACTATTCAAGAAGAAGCAGAGAGCTCTTATTTGTTACACGCAAATGCCATTGCTATTTATATCTTTCCCTAACCAATTCCTCATATAAAATCCATAATGTGCTTTTAGTCAAATGATTATGAAAAGAAAATAAAAAAAGATCTCAGAAGTTCGTTTTCATTATTCAAGTCACATTACACCGCGGTTTTCAATCTCCGCAAACAAATTTCTCTTTGAACAGTAAATGATTAACAACGTCATGAATGTTATCTAAAGATCCGTATAGAGAAAGCTTGAACAAATGGAACAAATATGTTCTTTCTTCAATATAGTACCAAATGGTGATACAGGATTTGGTATAGGTTTACAACAAGCCAACATGTCCATAACATAGAAAATATTATCTTTGCTTCGTAATATATGCAGATTATTAAGTTTTTGTTTCTGATCTGAGGAATGCTTTAGGTGCTTATGGCCTGGGATGAGCAGATGTATTAGGTTTGATCTTCCTGAATATTTTTAATACGTTCCCCTGACAGACAGCTCCAGTGACAATTGAGTCATCATTCCCCACTCGCTAACAGAACTATTGTCAGATCCTGCAGCTCGCTGGCAGTCACTCATACTGAATGCTCTGTTCTGAAACCTCGTTGTTGCTGGAACCGCCAATAAAGTCTGTATTGAGTTGGTTTTCTTCCACGTCAATGTAATTAGATTAGTTCCTTGCCTTGCCAACATTTAGAACCAGACACAACAAAAGAAACAGCGATTCTTTGCAAGAAAGGGAACACAATGTTATTTTGATGTCGTTTCTCACTAATCGATTCAAATAAAAACATTGAAAATGGATAAAAATTAACATTGAAGGAGAATATACAAGTGGATTCTTGGGCAAGACAGGGTTAAGCAATTCTAAACTGTTCTTCCGTGCACTTCATGATAATTAGGTGGAGAAAGTAAACAAAGTGACTTTTTAAATAAAATTGCTGAATCGTAATCATACTTCTGTTTAATGTATTCATTTTTTCTGACTACGTTATAAAACAGCTTATGTCTTCCTACCATGTAGTATTAGGTTTAATCTCCGATATGGATATTGTAGAAATATAGATTATTAACCGAGTTTGTTTCCGTATCATTAATATCATATAATAGGAATAAAATTTGTATTATGCGAGCCTAATAAATATATTTTTTTCTATTATATGATATTAATGATACGGAAACACACGAGGCTAATAATTTTTTATCATATAATGTAATTTTGAAATAAAAGGGTTTAAACGAAAGTATGATTCCTTCTCAAAATAGTTTGACCTAGATTTCGCGGAGTAATTCTTTCACAAAACACCGAGACGAAGGTCATATTGTCGGCGATATACAGTTGTGAGCAGTGAAGAAATATCCCTTCATAAATGATATTTTCATAGTGATAGAAACGTCTCCTACAATCTATCGACATCTTAAGTTATTATATATGGTTAGTGCACAAGCAAACATTGTTTTTCTTTCTATAAAACACAAAATTGTTATAAACCACTTGTCAACGTCGCTACAACAGGGGAAGTAACTCTAACTGCATTTTGAAAAGCTGCATCATTGCAGTAACGCCAGTTCATTTACGGTGTCCTTTGACTTCGAAGGTGGGATTGTTACGTTTGTTACTACGCTACTAGATAATGTGTACTATCACTAGAATGTGATTTGTTTTGCTGGTAAGTTGACAACTGACACGGTCGAAGCGGTCTAGGCCTATGTTACTCACGAAAATGTTGAAGCACATATTTTAACCGGTATATTGTAAGCTACATATCGTTCTATTTTTTTCAGTCAGCTCACGATGAAAACAATTTGAAATGCTACAATTACCAAGCTATTTCTAAAATACGAATGCGTGATAAGTTTACCCTAACGAATTTTCTTTACGAATTTTTATTCGATCAAAAACACAACATGAAAACTCCCGATTACGTTACCGTTTTAGAACTCGTATGATATGCATGGAGTTTTGAGAAAATAGTTCGTGTTTTGCCTAATTTGCATCTTTATCAGATAGCTTTATCGCACCGATGACACCCTCAATTATATGATAAACTGGGATATTGTTATTCACTTCTTTTTTCTGACTCGTTAGGGGCACAGGGACATGTATCGCTTAAATACAGCGTTAGATAGACATACATACTCATAGACCCTACCCTAATACTATATATAAGGAAAGGGATGTATCGCAATGATCGGACAACACTCAAACAAAGTCAAATTAAAAATCGAAAATATGTTTTGGAAAAATTTCAAGACAACCAATCGAAAGCTAAATGATTTCCCTACAAAACGAGCTATCGACTATTTAAATCGGATCATTATTACAAAAGTTATAGGCGACGACATCTCTAAAATCGCTACCTCATGAGTTTTACGCCAAAATCCCCACTCACGAAAAACAACCAAAACTTACCTTTTATGGACGTTTATTAATTTAAGAGAAGATGACAACACCTATGTAGTGTTCGATTCGATCGGCAACATCAGTCTGCAGGTGTCAACAATGAGAACAACGTCCATGTATCATTTCTTCGATAGCCAGCAGACATAATTTGTAAAATCGGCGGCTGTCCTGTCAACTTGTCAGCCATTGATGACCTTGACATTCGTTTGACCTGAACAAACCGCAGCAAATATGCAAGGGAGCAAACTCCGAACACGTTTCTTGAGCTCCTCACAGTGCTTGTAGCTATGTTAGTAAACAACAACACGTGGGGTCGAAGACACCGTCAGAGACCTTCCAGTTGCAGCTCGTTCCGCCCAATGAATCCAATGAACAAGAGCTGTTTTTGAATATAGATTATTGTGATATATCCAATCTAGACCAGGCAGGAACTGAGAGATTTCCGCAAGCTTAAAATTTTGGCTGAATCAGCAAAACAAAAACACTGTTCATTGGCAAAGCTTCTATTCTGGACAATAACGACTCAAGTGCTGACATTGGCGATGTGCCCCGCGAAAGGAGAAAAATCACTATAAGGTGAGCTTTCACGACTACAGTATTTAAATATTATGTTGAAAATATCAAATCCAGGTTATTGTAGTGTCGAATTTGATTGGGCTAGCTTAGGACAAGAAGGTATTTTTGTTTTGATTACCAGTAATAGCAATCATTTTTTAAATTTATTTTTAACTAGGAAATTATATGGAAAGTGTATTTATAAAAACGAATCGAAAATTTGTAATAAAATTTATTTAATATTTTGTTTCAATATATCTAATCAGTCTATTTTATCGTTATATATACAATCTGCTAGACCTGTGTAACAACAGCTTATAATGTGCCATAAATGCTTATATATACAGTAGTATTTTGGCATATCAAAAGTTATAGTGGGGACAGAGTCTGGAATCAAATATAGTTCAAATTCATATTCATATTCCATATCTTTCAATATTTTCTTTTCTAGTTTTCAAATGGCTCTGTATGTTCCAGAATTGATTGAAGAGTAAGTATTTGAGATTTTGATGTTCTGATTAAGAACAATTTACTGGCAACCTCTTATGCATCTTCATTTGATGAGAACCCCAAACTATGTTCAAGGTTATGTATATGAAATACTAAGTATTAATTGTTCATCGTCCGGGATAATACCTTTGTTTCCCTCATTAATTACATAATATACATGAATATTTAAGATCCCCCTTTTTTAGGACACCACTAAACCATACAAATGAGGGCTGTTAAGATCAAGCCTTCCTAAGGTTTTTGTATTATATGTTAAATAGATGACATATCTATAAGTATTGCATAAATTGGAAAAAATTTTATAAGGAGGCTTGGCAAAGGTGGTTACAAATGGAAAATGTAGCCAATAATCCATCAATGATCACACAAGTTCTTTTTACAATATGAGATATGCTCAGAGATTTTTTGAATTGTTTTTGCAAAATTAGTTTTTTTTATTCAAATGTTTTCCATTTAAGAAACTCATTTCTATTTTTGCAGATATTTACAATCAAAATGTCAAACACAGGAAGATTGGGAAGACACTATTTTTTTGGAGAAAATTGCCAGGAAATTCAGGTTAGCAAGATAATGAAGAATCATGGAATTTTAAACTTTATCTGAAATAAATATTTGCAAAAGTCTCGTTAGCAGGACTTAAGTAACAATTCTTATTTATTTTTAAGCTCATCTGACCTGAAAAGATTGATTTGCTTATGTCACGGCATCCAGCCATAACTTTTTAAATTTTCTACCAGATTCACTGATGCTAAAAATCTCAAATATAGTGTACAGACTCCTTTAGCTGATCAGGATTAAAATAGGCTCGGTGACCCTGTGACCTTAATTTCATATCTTAATCCAGAAGCAAATGCCCAAGAAACTGAAGTCTTGTGTACATACTTCTTTGCTCATCAGGACCTCAAGAAGACAAGGATTATCAACTTCTTTATTGTAAAATGTAGCGGCGTTTTGGTATAGATTTTTATAGATTCGGGGGGAGTAGAGATTTTGTAATATACTCATTATATGGGTGATCATTTGTAAAATTAATTTGATAGCCCGGTAAGTTGATAAGCTGAATTAATCATTTCAACAACAAAAGTTTCTTTAAGTACATGAGTCCTGTAAGACCAAATAGTCTATAGCAATTTATATTGTCTCCCATTCATCCAATTATGTAGTTAAACCTTTCACAGGAAAACTGGTGAACATTATTCTTGAAAAGCAATTTGCACAAAATTATTTAAATTTTAGAATAACATATACCATAATTATAATAAGATACATGGACATTGAATTTACATTGGGTCATGATATCATTAAAAAGCATTGGAGTATTCTCTTTATCGTGTATGAAGGATGAACCTCTATTTGTTACTCTAATTTCAACCCAATACTCAATACATTTTCCCAGAATTAATTTCTATGGTAAGATCAACCCTACATTCTTACATATGTAATTCTTTTTATGTATGAAATATTAAAAAAAATGTTATTGAGAACCTAGTAGTGACAGAGTATATTAATAACTAATCCACTAAAAATAAGTTATTATGTAATATTTTTGTTGTAATCATGACAAACAAATAAAGATAATGGACAAGAAGCAGAAATCCTTGACATTACTTGTACAATTGAGTTTGGAAAGGGCTAGATCTTCCAGTTTGGATTTGAGTGGAGGAATTGGTAGGGTCTAACCAAGGTTGTGGAGAGGGGCTTCAGGGATAACTGGTTGGAAAATTAACTTTGTATCAAGATGTTGTCAAAGCAGTTAACAGCTTCTTTGTTTTTGTGTAAGTTCACTTTAGATAGATTTTGTAATTCTGTTATTTAGGGAAAGAATGGAAACCATCATGACCACTTTGATTTCTATCTTAAACAAAACCTGATTGTTAAAAACTGAAATATTGTATACGCTAAATTATACAAATGAAAATAATTGTATATTTGGGGATTTATTGAAGAGAACACAACTTGACAATGCTTTTTTTATTCATATTTAGCTCATCAAAATGACCCTCTGGCCTTACAGCATGTCATGGTGTCCGACGTCCATCCGTCCGTCTGAAATCTTGTGTACAGACTCCTTGAACAGTGAGGATTTTGATTTACAGGGAAAAGCAATCATGTTGCCTACATACTCAATTAGAATTGGAAACCGAGTTGCCCCTGCTACAATGACAAAGAATGGTGCAATGTTGTGCAGAGACTCCTTAGGTATTTGGGATTCTAATGAAATGGTACATTTGGTGACCCTATGGCCCCTACATAGGAAGAATGCACATTCACCACACGCTAAAACAAAATTCATAATGTGGCCTGATGAGCTACAGAATCAATCTCTCTATTTTTAGCTCAGCTGGCCTGACAGGGCTTATGGCATGGCATGATGTCTGGCATCCGTCTGTCCGTAAACTTTGTACATTTTCGACTTCTTCTCCAGGAGCACAAGGACAAGAAACTTGAAACCTTGTGTACATACTCCTTGACTCCTTGACTAGAGAGGATTATTATTTATAGCTTTTGTAACCCTATGGCCCCTACTAAGGGCCATAGGGGCCACACCCTTAAATCTTGTTTTCATCTTCTTCTCCAGAAGAATAAGGTCTAAAAAGTTGAAATTCAGTGTGCAGGCTCCTTAACTAGTGATGATTATAATTTAGAGCCTGTGGCCCCCTATTGATGGCCTCACCTTTAAAACCTATTTTCATCTTAATATTCTCCAAAAGCTTAACGGCTGGAATGCTGAAATCTTGTCTATAGACTATTAAGTTGGATAAGGCGGATTTAAAATTGGTGACCCTGCAGTGGCGGATCTGGGGAGGGGGTTATTTTTTCTTATGTTTATTTTGGTTTAGATTTTTCAGGTTCATACATACACAGTATGTATGTACAGTATACATATCAAGAGCCTACATTGTGAGGTGTTATTATGCCATTAACAGTCAAGGA
The DNA here is from genome assembly GCA_916613615.1 of Steromphala cineraria. NCBI lineage: Eukaryota > Metazoa > Mollusca > Gastropoda > Trochida > Trochidae > Steromphala > Steromphala cineraria. Next base: position 4,201,034 of record OU744726.1, read on the forward strand.
AGTGTATCATGCAGATTATTTATATATTAAGACAGCAATGACCTTACTAGCACAGGGGCGGATCCAGGATTTTTGTTTGGGAAGGGTGTTTGGGTGTTGCAAGCGCAACTTTTGATTGATTGTTTAAATCTATATTTGGAAGTCTTTTGGAAGGGGTGCGCATCCCGCACCCCCCTTTTGGATCTGCCAATGCTAGCATCTAACCAAATTACCCATTTATGAACATTGTTGCCTGATTCTTGGGTTGTGGGTTTAATCCTGATAAAATCTTTTGCTGGACATCATGGTATTAGATGTAATCATATGAATATAGAAAATGATTGAAAGAATTATAATATCATTTGCATGATACACTTCCTTGACTGTTATGATTGGTTGTGTAAAAATTAGTTTCTAGTTTTTAGAAATTCCTTGTGACTCTTGCTACATAATATGGTAAGGCTAAGTTGTACAACAATAGGTAGAGGGATTACTGTTTGGATTTCAATATGGAAATCTGGAATTCATGCTACAATCTTAAACTTCTTGCATGCAGCAGGAGAATGATTGATCTTTGAAATGAATAATTTGTCTTGAAACCTTAGTTTATGATTTTAAATTGTAAAAGTTGTAATAGATACAATAACCACCTTAAAACTTAAATTTCCTATAAAAATCAAATGTCCAACTGTCTTAAAATATTGCCAACATGCCATCTCCAATGAAAATGACAAGTAACTATGTGACAGTATATTTAATTATGGATAACTTGTAGGCTATACATCTTTGTTTTCATCCTTAGAGATAATAGATAAGTAATATCTGATGATCCCAAGGCTCTATGCATGTAAACAAAGAAAACACTACAATACTTAATTCAAATTGATTCAATACTTGATTGTAATTTTTTGTTTGATTGTCAATTGCCAATTATGTGTTAATGTGTGGTACTGGTGTCATTTATAAGCCGTCAAAGATCTCAAGCTGTGTATTAAGGAATGTTTAGTATGATAAATTATTTGTAATACATGACTTACATAGCTCCTATGAATGGCACTTCTAGTCTCAAAAGTTTAATTTAAACTCTCTTTAAAAAGAGGCTGAAATATTTTGTATTTCATCCATGATTAACCGATGTCTTTTTGTTTAACTTAATCTAACTTAATCATAAACAAGATTTTACTGGACTGAAGGGCTTGAGATATTTTATGATTGAAGATGAAGGTTGAATACAAAATACAATGTATTAATAAAAAATTGTCTGTGTGTTTATATATATATGTATATATTAATTGATAGGGATGATATTATCATAAATACTATGCAAAGATATTTGTATATGCCACCTCCTATTGTCCTTCATTGAAACAACTACAAATCTGTTTCTCAATGCTTGTGATGTAAGAGATGCTGTACAGATGTTATCTAAATTTTAAGTTAAACCTCCCCAATATACATATTCTAAAGAAAAATGGATGCAAAATTGTTGATAATTATCTGGAATTACATTGTCAATTACAATACCACACTGGCTATGAGTGGTAACAGAAGTGTTGTTCCCTTTTGCTCCAAACACAATTTATGAAATTTATGAATTAATTTGCACAGCACAGGATGTACATCTATACATGTAGAATCTGCAGGTAAACATTTGTTTATGGAATTAAAGACTTTACTGCCAACTGTGCATTTTCATAAAATTTGACCTCTTTCTTAAATAATCTCAAAAATAGTGAAGGAATCTGATCTCTTGTATGTATCACAGCAACTATTGACAAAAATACTGTGCCAGACCTGAGCTCTGTTGCATCAGTCATGCTCATGTGTTTCTGTAACTTTGCTTGAAAAATAAAATGAATAAAATTTGTTTTGGGACATATGTTCTTGACTGTTCTTTGAGTGATTGGTCTTTTAATAGTCAAAAGGCAGTTGCCATTACAGAAGTTCAGCACAGAGGGAGTTAACATCAACTGCACAATAACACCTTTAGCTTAATGTAAAGTATTTTACCTTTCAGCTGATGATATTTCTTTACTAACTATATTTGATCCAGGTAGAACTGATACACATTATCATAGTGAACAGTTGGTGTCTTGCCTTGGTGATTTGAATTTTGTAACAAATTGTGTTTTGGCATTTTTACATAAAAACATAATTTGCATTTAAACATTTTCAACCAGGAAACCTTGGGTTGCCTCTAAGACAACCATGATGAGGTTGGGGATTATTGAAAATGGTGGTTTAGGACTATAAGTCAATAATATTATGTTACTCAGTTTCAAAATTAAATTTGAAATTTTAATTTTGATGTTTTTGCTGAATTTCTTTTTTTTTTTGCATTTCCTCCAAGAAGAAGATTGGAAAGCTGATTTTCACAAAAGACACTTAAATCACCTAAGTGTCTTCTGATATCAAATAAATCAATAAAATTTTAAAAAGTTACAAATAATCAGGGCTTGCCAAGAATATATTTCTTACAGCAATATAAGTGTTGATATATTTGATATCAGTAGAGTAGTAGTTAGTAATATTCTATTCATCATAAAGAATCATATAATCAATGACAGATGTGCAAAATGGTTAATCACATCATATAAAGATAATGGACGCGTCAAATGTTTATGATGGAAAGGACATTGTCCATTTCGGGGTTGGCGATATTTTGTCACCAAATTCGCAATTGAACGGTAGAATGCAGAGATTTTGAAAAAAATCCAAAGGTTCTAAGGAAATGTTTTGGGTGGTAAATTAATATACCTGTATGTGCTTTATAATGGAAAATTTTAATTCATGGAGTCTCAAATATTATATCTTAAACTCTACCTGTGGATACAATAAACTACCAGGAAAGTAAAAATATATCTTTGCAAAATGGCTGTTCCAAGCAAATAAGTAAGTTTATATAATTACTAATTATAATATACCTTTTTTTAGTAATTCTAATATATTTTCCCATCTTCAATTTAATTTATTAAATGTAAAATTTTAATATATGCTCTTATATTGAGATATATATATATATGTTTAAAAAACAATCCAGATAATATATAGACTTTACTGTTTCAATTTGAAATTATCAGTTTAAAAAAAAACTTTAAACAATTGATGAATAAATCTTAAGTAATGAGTATTTATTTTCTATATCTAAACTTGGTAAAAATATTTGTAATTTATTGTTGAACAATAAACTGTGACAAAGTCAATAATTTTTTTTAATTCGATATAGTGCTTTCAACATTATGAAATAATTTAAAAAGGCTAATAAAATTATATTTTGACCCAAATATATTAAATGAAGTCAAGATAAATATATTTAGATCGTGAAGAATCAAGAATAGTGCAGAGTGAAATTTTAGAGACGATACAATATGTGATTTTCTATCATTTCGATATTTGCTGCGGTTTGTTCAGGTCAAACGAATGTCAAGGTCATCAATGGCTGACAAGTTGACAGGACAGCCGCCGATTTTACAAATTATGTCTGCTGGCTATCGAAGAAATGATACATGGACGTTGTTCTCATTGTTGACACCTGCAGACTGATGTTGCCGATCGAATCGAACACTACATAGGTGTTGTCATCTTCTCTTAAATTAATAAACGTCCATAAAAGGTAAGTTTTGGTTGTTTTTCGTGAGTGGGGATTTTGGCGTAAAACTCATGAGGTAGCGATTTTAGAGATGTCGTCGCCTATAACTTTTGTAATAATGATCCGATTTAAATAGTCGATAGCTCGTTTTGTAGGGAAATCATTTAGCTTTCGATTGGTTGTCTTGAAATTTTTCCAAAACATATTTTCGATTTTTAATTTGACTTTGTTTGAGTGTTGTCCGATCATTGCGATACATCCCTTTCCTTATATATAGTATTAGGGTAGGGTCTATGAGTATGTATGTCTATCTAACGCTGTATTTAAGCGATACATGTCCCTGTGGTTAGGGGAAAATCACTGTCGCTTTGTCCGTGATGCCCGTCCGAGGGGAAATACTACATTGATATATTGCTTGAAGATTTAAAATCTTTGTTTAAACCATCCCCCCTTTTTCCAGGTATCAGTCATCGGGTTGTTTCTCCTTTCGTCTTCAGGCCTATCCGGTAGTTCACCACATAACATCTCTGAACATGAATGTTCAGTAACAGTATGGTTAATTTTTTTGGCAACTTGTATGCTTGTTTGAGGCAACACAGACTTACTCACTGACTCGTCTTTGAACATCCCTGTATGATGCGACGCTTTTTTACTATATCTGGTGACAGTAATTCAAGTAGAAATAACTACGTAGACAAAGTAATTCAATACATGCACAATGTACGTAAGTTAACGTCATATGCAGATTATGTGTGTGTAAATCCACTCTCGTAGACGTCGAAAATTGGAAAGAAATGATATGGCATATTATTAAACATTCAGGGAGGAAACGACTGCAGTTTATATAACTAAAACCCTAATCGTCACAGTCAAATATTTATATCATGACTGAGTCGTTCATAAAATCCTCAAGATATGTCTACAATACACATGTGCATAAACCTTGCCGTTAAAATGAGAGCATTTTTGCCGTTAAGATCCACAGCTTGTAGGAACGTCACCATATGATGTTGTTGTTAAAAGTGACGCATACCTTTACATTCTTAAACATAATTGTAAGGTCAATATGAATTAATACTATAGCATATTACTCATAGACCATACACGGTTGCCCATGAGATTAATTCATCAGCAAATGTATATTTGTCTATAGGTTTTCGGATTTGTCACAGAAATACCTTGACAACAACTTGAACATCCTATGTTACTATTGAACAAAATTCCGTCTCCGGGCAATTTCTACCGATAGAATGTATACATGTATGTATGCCACTCTGTCTGTTAACTCTCTGTAAGATTTCCAATGACTTAAAAGCTTTTCTTGAACACAACTGTGGCATTCTCATCAATAGCATTCTACCATAATGTGCATTCATTATCGTTGTAACGAATGTAAATCTACAGAGTTCATTACTACAGTATCAGAGGTACGGATCTGTTCCAAACATATCTGAATTAACTTTTTTAAATGTGTATCTGTTATCAGATACCTCTTTAAACCCACCAACTTCTTATAAGTACCATGTGGAGTTAGTAATAAAGGGTCATGACTGTCCACATCGTGTTGTGATGAATTTGTTAATTTATTATTGCATCCACAGAACAGACACATCCCTGTTATAAAAATGTGACGAAAACAAGCGACTAATTTTCATAGTTTTAATGCTAAATTGCCATCAGCATTTTTGTCTTACTTTCAAGACAGATCGTCAGATAGCTAGTGCTTAATCAATAATTAATAACAATCTAGGCACAGCTGTGAGGCAATTTGATGACGAGAACCAAGTTATGCTATTGCAAGAGTAACTTTGACTATTTGCCATGCTTTGAAATTTTAAGTAGACAATTTAACATTCAGAAACGCGAAAATGTTTCAAAACGGATTGTTTTTCTTTGGCGACATAAAAAGCGATATAGAAAATATGTTATATGTAGCTAGCAAAAGCGATAAGAATATCAATATTATAACAAGTAGCGAGAAAAGTGTCACATCGACCGGAATATTTGTTATATTAAACTGTTTTGAATCATTGCTAAAAGGGGAAAACATACAAGGGCGGTTATGAGATGACCAAATAGAGAAATGGCTAATACGTGAATACATTGAAGCCTCATTGTATATCATCGATCTACATTAATGTATCATTTTATATAAATGACTCAATTAAGTAAGAAACCAACTAAATTCATTAAGAAGTAACACTATAACAACACTGAATAGAGAACAAATATTGTAAGCTACTTGAAATGCAGGTATGATACATAGGGAATACTTGTCAACGATCTTTCCCCATGAATATTGAATGATAAACTACAACTATTTATAATGTTACATATCGTGCAATCCTTTTTAGAGATCTCATATAAACATCATTGATGATATACTTGCTTTTTAAAGTATGAACAATGTTAAGCTATTATTCAGCTCAACAGGTTACATCTAGCCCTACCTTTCATGAAGAAAAAGAACCTGTTAGTTTGGTAGAATTCGGCTAGTTGTTATTAAGTACCTTCTTCATTTTCTTGAATAACAAAAGGACAGAATTGCCCGGATGTTCAGGCAGTGAATTTTTCACGCATGTACACATTCTTGTGTTATGATCTTCAATAGTGTGTCTCTTAATACAGTGTTTGAGCAGTTTCATGATGTAATGTTTTTCCTCAAAAACTTATTCTGTGGGATAGAAAATATTCCCTTTCCAGAATGCAGACGCCAGCAGCGTGACATGGTGCCCAGGACTGGGTCCCGTCTGATCTGTAGGTCTGCCAGTCCTTTCACTAACTTCGTTTTGGTTTTCAGCTCCAGCTGCGCAACGATTCTCTTCCCAAGTCTTCGTGGACTCTTCATTGAAATCCGCTTGTGGATAAACTGACCTGCAAAACAAAAGTTTATGACAGGTCAACGGCACTCTTGTATCAAGGTAAGCAATGTTGCATGACGGTTTTATGATGTTGAAGTTCTGGAGAAGAGCTCAATAAGATCATGAAATTCTATTCTTTTAATTAAAGTTGATTCGAATATTGTATTCCAAAGATACCCACTTTACAATAAATATATATACCGATTTTTTTATAAAGTTTTATCAAAATAAGATGAGCAATGAAACGTTGAGTAATGAAATAATTGGTAACATGGAAATGAATACTCCAATAACATGCGTTGAAAAGTAGTCTCTGTGGTCAGAGAATGATGCAAATTGTGAACATAAAAAAAAATTGCAATCACCAAGCAGTCCTGTGGTGTGTGTTGATAATCTCCCCTCTCTGTTGAGTTCCAGGTTGAGGAATTGGTCCCCCTCCGCGGGGTCACTGGGGACATGTTTGTACACGCCGATACTGAAGCCGTCCTTCAGCTCCAGTTGAACTAGGTTCGTGCTGTGGTTACTGCCGATCACGACAGAGGGCGTCTTGATTGAGATCGCGTCTTTCCAACTGTATTTCCGGTTGTTGATGGTGACGCCATCTTGCTTTACTACAACGACCAACTTCTTGAGTAGCATCGATATCTGTGTGATATATGTCCTCTTCTGTCCATCTTTGTTTGAAAGTCGGCCCGGCTCCAGCATTATGTTCACCTTCAAACCTGAGGGGTAAAATGGATGAGGAATTGACTCTCACTTCGAACCGAAATTTAAGATTATAGTAACCTCTCTCGGTCCTTGACAGTCTCGATATATATTCAAAGATAGATAATCATATTCAACACAACGTACGGTCATTGTTATATATATATATATATATACATATATATGTGTTAAAATCAGATATCACCGTGGACTAAACTTGAGCCAAAGAATAGGCGTGCCGTACATGCCCCTTAGCTAATGAAAATATACATATTAATTTGTGTATTGAATCTTGCAACAATAATAATTTTGACAATCTGTAAAGGTTATGTAGTTCTCTTGTCGTTGTTAAGTTCACACATCTATAATTATTCTATTATCTATATCTATATGCGTGTCCTACCAAGTTTTGGATCCTCCAGAATTCTGAATACATCCCCAGTCTTCCCTGTGACGTCGAAACAGATCTGATCGTCCAGCCAAGCTGTTTTCAGTAGAAAGTGAGGGTCGCGACCACCTGGAGATTGTTAGATAAAGGATGAATTTAGTAGGATAGAGAAGGACACTCCCTGACAAAAGGATATCATATAAAATGAAAGATACTGGCTGGATGATTATAACGCCAGGAATCAGATTCCATGACATAGATAATTCAGGGCGTATCTGCGTAAAATACGCATAGACTATTTAGATTTACGCATAAATTATGAAATCAATGAGTATCAATGAGTGCCATTTTACTCCTCAATCTGAAATTTGATGAGTGAAATACGCATGAGTCGAAATAATTATCTGGAGGCCTGGATGTTAACTTGTGGTTATTTTGCTCATAGAACGTAATTGATGTCTGTTTAAAACGAGCTGTAAAGATCCCGGCAATTTCTCAGAGGAGCGATGGGTTTAGACGAATTATTTGATTATTCTGTTGAAAATATTAACAAGACTTACCTCTGGTGTTCCAGCCGCCGTGATGAATGGTAAAAATATCTGAAGCAGAAGTCGAAATGTTCAAACGAGATAGTTAATAATTGATAACATAACATTTGACATCTTACTCTGATGAACAATGTGCTTCTCCCTCATCCATTCAAAATCAATTTTCGGCAAAGTTGCCCTTGACCTTGCTCTCTCTCCCTTACAAACACAAATATTGCACCGGAGTCCCTTCCAACCCCACCCCTCTCCTATATCTCACCTCCCCAACACTTTACCTGAGAATGTCTGTTCCTCAATATACTCCAGACTCCAGCCCAGCCCCTGTCTTCTCAGTCACCTCTCCAACACTTTACCTGAGAATATCTTTTGCTCAATAGACTCCAGACTCCAGCCCGCCCCTTTCTTCTCTCTCACTTCTCCAACACTTTACCTGAGAATATCTTTTGCTCAATAGACTCCAGACTCCAGCCCGCCCCTTCTTCTCTCTCACTTCTCCAACACTGTCCATATCTCAAAGTATTGCTCCTCACCCCGCCCCGTTCTCCTCTCTATCACTCTCGTCACCCCCATGAACATGTACCTGAAAGAATCTGTTCTTCGTCCGACTCAAGCCCCACACCCCTCTCCTCTCTCTCGTTTCCGTCATAAACAAGAACCATGGACGTCACAGGAGTAACCAAATTGTACTGAAAAGTAACAAAAGTGTTTCAAAGAAGATAAAATAAAAAGCGTTCAGCAAGTTTAATCAATATTATGCTTTTATCTGCAGAGCACGCACCTTGAGTGAGAGCTCCACAGCCCTCCTCCTCAGCGCGTCCCTCTCGCCATCCTCCACCTCTCCGTCCATCCGTCTCAGCAGGTCCTTGATGGAAAGCACCGCCCACATCGTCTCGGGCACGTTCTTGAAGGGAGTTATCTCCCTTAACTGCTCCGGTTCATCCGCCAGTCGTAACTCTTCTGTGCGAGCCTTTAACTTCAGATCCACGTCAGATTCACCGTCGCTGCCATTGACAACGAGAGAGAGAACTTCAGTTTCCTCATCGACCAGCTGCCCTGCTACGACTACTTCCGACCCATTGAAATAATTCTTGAATGCGGACTGGGTAACTGTACTCTCATTTGCAGCCTTGTTCAGATAGTGGAACTTAACCTCACGAAGAAGAGGGGTGGAGATCTCCTTATAGAAACCAGATATTTGAACTGGAGCGTCAGAATCTTCGTAAATACGTCTTCCTATTCCATTGTTTTGGATTGCAACCTTCTTCACGAACGTCCAATCAGCATCGTTCCCGAAAGCGAGACTATAAATCGGAATCTCGTGAATGTTGCGAGACCTGACCCCGGACAAGATGGCGTGGTTGCTGGTCAGGCCGGTAGACGCTTGACCGTCGGTCAGAAAGACGAGCATTCCCCGGTCTCGGCTGGCGTACTGGTTCAGAAACTCGATGCCGTTACTCAGCGCCTCGTTGATGTTTGTAGCTGCAATTGGAATGTCTTTTATCATGAATAGTATAAGGTTATGTTTATCAACGTTTTCTTATTTTACAAGATAATAATATCGTTTGGAGGTGTAATATTCATTCCGCAAATGAACATAATTATTTACATAAATTCACAGATTTTTCTTTTATCAAATATAAATTTGAAACTGACACAACTAAAAACATTTTCAAACAGGTCAGTAACAATGGTTATTGAAAAGAAGCATCTGAAAGTCTAATGATGTTCACTGTCATACCGCTTTCAATAACTTTAAATTCAGCATCTAACTCGCTGTAATGTTCTTAGTAAGTGCACAACATACACGTACCTCCGTCTGAGGAGAGCGTCTTCACGAAGGCGACTGCTGATTGGATGTTTGACTCCGAGGCCACGACCATCTGATTCTCCCGCCAGAATGAGGTGTCCGTGTTGAACTGAAGGATGTTGAAGCGGTCAGGAGGGTGAAGGTCGTACAGGATGGACCTCATGGCCGACCTCAGCTGCTCCATCTTCCGGACCGCCATAGACGAGCTGGTGTCCAGGATAAAGAGGATGTCCTTAGCAACCGACTCCGCCATCTTCGGTGCGAAGAAATGGACGAAGAAACCATTCAGCACCTGCGTGGATAAACAAAACCCTTAATATTAAAACAGCGAGACCAATTGCTGTCAAAGTAAAAGTATACACATGACCTTCCACAAACTAATGATAACCATACCACTGTCCTGAATACTGTTGTCACATTGGAAAAGTAAAGAATACATCTTTAACATCTAAAATTAAGTGTCAAATGTGACAGACGACAGAGATAAACGGTTTATGGAGAAGATAATGCGAGTTTAAATGAGGTACGAGGCGGGTTCGATTTAAAAAGCTCATGCTAGAAAATGAATCGCTAAAATATCAGCTACGCAAGAGTAACAGTTCAGTAATGAGGTCATTGAATCTAAGCTACGAATGCCATACAATTCTATGCGCAAATAATTTGTTTTTAATTCAATACTAGAACTGTTTAATCATATGTCAATAAGTGTCACATTTGAAATAGTAAATTTATATCCATAATGTTTACGTAGATCTGATAGCAACTTTGCAAACTTTCATGCCTATTATCTGAAATCATCTATAAGATTAATACATTTAAACTACCGGGCCAAAGGCAGGCACGTTTATAAGGCTTTAAAGGTTACTGGTTAATGTTTTGTTAAAATTTTCTTTCATATCCCCTACCATGTTTGAAATGTTGTAAATGTGTGCAAACTATAGACATATCTATTGATTTTCTATGTCGATAAAAACTTGATGAACATTTGTGAACATAAAATTCCCATTTTTTAAAATCAGTAACCACTTTGAAATATTCTTTGAATGATGATTTAACGTCTGTACTTTCAGTTTTGAAAAAACTGCGTCAAAACTTTTAAACATTTGAATTGAAAATCGAACATTTGAATTCGACCGAGGTGTGTACTTTCTTAAGCCCGGTAGTAAACGTGACGTGATTCAGTTGCCAATCAGTTTCAATGAAGTTTATAATATTGTCAATAATAACAATGACAAGAAATTTCATGAAAAAAATGTCATAAGAGTGTCCATTCCAAAAGAACTATTCAACAACATGCACTTGAAGGCGACCTAGCTTCCAGCTTTAACAACATTTAGGACGCGTCGTCAGTGGTAGAACGTGTTTGCAAATGAAAAGTATATCACATATATTGTAAAGTTCTTTTTGTCGATAACAACTCACCAGCACATCTCCAGCATCCTTGTCACGTGACACGTCATACTCGACGACCATTGGTCTGGTGTTGTCCTCGTCTCGCATGCTGGTCTGTGATTGGACGGAGGGAGTGTAGGAAATGTGAGCCGAGGCGCTGGTTGGTCGGCTCACAGACGTCTCTCGGTCAATCTCTGAAAACATAGATATGAATATGTTGATGGAATATGAGTTGAATGATAAATCCATTTGACGTGTGTATTTTCAGAACATTACCTTATTTGAGTGTCATTTCAGAATTGAAGTTTATAGTATTAAAATTGTCGTTTATGGTAGCTTGTTTTTAAAATTTGTCAATAGTTCGCAATATAATAAAATTATGTAATCAGTATTGTGAAATAGATATCACCTTTATCGACGTAGAAATATATATACAAACCAATGTGTGCCATAATTTAACCATTGGCTTTCTTCTGGTCAGTTACGAGAAAGAATTTGAATATTATATATCGCAAGTACAGATAATAATTAACACAAAACGTGAGTTAATAGTTGGGGTTGGTAGGCAGTGTATGAAGGTAAGAGCTCACGAGTTAAAACATCAAAGAAACAATAATTACTGCAAACTAACATCTTGAAATGAATATGTTACCATGACAATAATATCTACTGTCTATTTCACCTGTCACGGAAAGTGTTTTTGATAATAATATGACATGTTAAAAAAATGCAGTTCTCGTGAATTACTTAAATTAAATTAAAACAGTATATAATCTTTAAGTCAATTTTTTGGACCACCTGTAAATATTCCAAACATTGCTAAGTACACAGAACTAATTTCTCCAAACTGGTTCAAACATTAACATTAAAAGGTTTATGTGGTTTAAATATGGCCTGTTATTGACAGTAATAGCTAGCAAGCAGAGACTGAGGTGATGATTTGCACGTGTCCACACCCACACAACCCCAGTGAGATTCGTCTCACATACCACTCGTTATTGACTCTAAAAGGATTCCTTGACCTGTCTTACTTGCAACCTTTATATGACGTACGTCTTTGAAATTTTGATGACATATATCACTCATTGTAGATGTTTACAATTTGAAATGGATAAGATTGAACCATACAATATGTTGCGACCCGAAGCTTGTTTCGAATCAAAGTAGGTCACCTATTTCAAAAATGCCCATTCACACAATTGAAAATTGAAACCAGCTTCTGAAATGTATTTTTGTGACCGAAATGTAGGACAGCCGTAACATATTTACGCTAAAGTGTATTTATTCCTAGAAGTGCATGTCAGCATAAACTTTTGTGGATTTTTTATTCGAATATAAGATCCATTATGCAATAATAAACTTCATAGAGGCATATGATAACATATAAGCATATGTTTTCAACAGCATTCTAATTCTAATTAAAGGCTGTGCTTTGATCAATTAATATTTTTATTGAAAATAAACTTTTTGTACTGATAGTATGTGCACACATTTACAAATCATTTATGATAAAAATTAACAACGACACCCTGTTATTAACTGAAATGTCCCATTGTTTCCACACAAAATACCCTGATATAGTCCGGTCAAATTAGTGTGAAATACAGCCCAACCCACCACAAATTGCAACAGAAATGGTTTTGATGTTATTTTACTCATTAAGTAGCCCTCTATTACACATAAAAAGTTTAGGAAAATCGGAGTTGGGGAACATTTTGAAAAATGAGGTTAAAGTTTATGACAACGGAACTGATATTTGCGAAAAAATATAAAATATCAAAAATTTTGATTTCAATCAAATCTCATTGTGTGACCACTTAAATTAAAGCTTACTGTCACAGCTTTACATCTGCAATAAAGCAAATAATGGAACTACTGTCTTATAAAAGATACTTATAAAAAAGTTGATTTCCCGTTTAGTGAACACCTTTACATAAATAAGTCAAAAGTTGAGAAGCTGGGATAAAAGTTCAACTCAAAACTGGACATGTGATGAATACAAATATGAATTGTTTATTACACAAATTTGAATTGAGGGGTCAAATCAAATGATTTATATATTTTTTGAAAAGGTCCTTGCTTTGGTAAAAAAATCATTCAAATATAAGATTGCAGTCATATTCTGATATAATTCTACATGATACACTTAAAGGTTGTATTTAAGAATTAGATTGTATGATAGTTCATAATGACGCTGGGAGATGAAGATATTACCTGTAGAAATAATGTCCATTTCCAATGCTGTAGTGTTAAACTACAATGTCCACTTAAGCGAAAAGTCAAGAAACAAATCCAATAGGAACCAATCCTTTTGGTCAGTAACAAGTTTTAGAAAAACATCAGAGTTTGGTTCTCAGAACAGCTACAGTGTACATTCATGTCAATGTTTTACTCTTCAAGTACCTCAGTGCAGTTCAGACATGAGACACCACGACAGTCCCCACACATGGATGTACATTTGAGATCATGGCGTCTACAGGAACATCTCATTGAGCTACACATTGTAGTTTTACAGTTACAGTAAATTACTTGTAAGAGATCCTTTGGGGCAGGTGGAAGATCTGTAAGTTGAGGAAATAATTTATTGTTCAATATTTTCCAACCCCAATCTTCCGGTTTCAATTCTTCAACCCCTTTCCACTGTTGGACTTGCAAATACACTCTTAGACTATGCTGTTTTGCTGATGCTGATGTTGGTGGAAGACTCTGTGGATGCACATGACTGATGCTGGTAGCCACCTTTTCCCTGAAACGCCTGTATCGTACCTGGTTTAGATCTTCTCCAGTCTCACCACTATAGAGACAAAGCAATGCCTTTTCTCCCGCTGCAGCAATTTCATCATGAGATACATCTATGGCGGCATGATGAAAAGTTCTTGCATTTGTTCTGAAGTCTGGGTTGAGCTTGTACTTCTTTAGGGGAACAGCCTTTCCTATGCCATGAAGCCTTGAGGTGGTATCACAGCCTGCTATTGCATGAAGAAACAACAGATCGGTGCATGTATCTTTGCCAAGTGTGTTCTTTGTTTTGATGATGTCCCATGTCTTTGATTCCTTTTTTGAATTTCTGGTGACATCTGATCTTAGGAATATGTCAAACGAATCTAGATTGGCATGGTAGCAGAGAAGAACCAATAGGTCTGTGTCCTCTCCCACCACTACAGTTGGTGCACTGGCTGCTTCAGACACAGCGGTCTGCGTAATGAGTAGATCAGCGTCCTCTCTTGCCTGCAGGGTCTTGACTCCTTCTTTCAGCAGCTGGTCACTGAGCAAGTTGATGAACCGTTGTTTGTTTGCTTTATTGGACAAGAATGATTCCTTCTTTGTATAGAGAACCATGTTTCCTTCAAACCTGACTGTTGCTGACGTTACGCCTCCAGTTCGCCTCAAATGTGCAATGTCCTTTGTTGAAAGTTGTTCCTTGTAACCATCAAAAACTACAGTCGCAGTACTGTAGTGAGTTTTGATATACTGGCAGTACATGTCACACAAGTAGCCATATGTGACTCCTCTTGGCCATGGCAGACGTTGAATCAAGGAACCGCCATCAATGACATGGTGTACATCATCTGGTACACTAGCTTTGTGGTCACTTTTATCCATCAGGTCCCATATGGTGTTTGCCAGCACAGGTTTGTTAGCTTGTTTCAAAAGCACATCAGAGTCAAACATTGATGGTGGATATGTACACAGTTCAAACTTGAACATACAGTTCAACTTGTCAGAGGTGTCCCATGCAACAGTCACAAGCCTTTGGAAAAGAAGCATTGGATCAACAGTGACAGTGTCCTCCGCCTTGGCATGTCCCGTGAAATTCATGGTGATTGCTTGATTGGACTTCTTGAAGGAGAACTCTGATACATCTGCATCTGTCATGGCATTCACTATTTTCCATCCAATGTTTTCAGCATCTTCAGCATTTACAAAAGGATGAGCTGTCATTCCATTTGCGATATTCCTGAGAGTAGAGTCATCCTCAAAGGGATCTCTTTCCATCAGAAAGTTGATTATCTTCCTCTCATCTTTTGAATCTCTTTCAACCCTAGCCTTTGTGAGATCAATGTGTTGCTCGCTGCTCCTTGTTTCCACTTTGGACATTTGCTGCATAGCATTGGTGATTTCAGCCCGAGCAGGCATAGACAACAACCACACAAGACGTTGAGTTTCATCCATTCCAGTTCCCCTTGTGAGTCCACCAACTGTCTTCATACTTCTCATAAGGACTTGTTCTATAACAAGGTCTGTTGAAAGTCCAGCCCAATACCTGTCAGAACGACGAACAACATGGAGTCCTCTTTGAAACATGTCATATACCTCTGGCTGTTTGTCCTCAAGCTTGTCCATCATTTGTAGGTAGAGCCTTACAGATTTGGTGTAGTGATTGTGTCCTGATGCAGCAAAATATGGAAGCATCTTGAACATTGATTTAAGGTGTAACTTCCAATTTCCTGTGCGCTCTCCACGGATAAAGCTACGCAAAATATTGACCATTTCCATATATTGGAACCACAACTTTGCTGTTCTCGATTTCTCCATTGATATTTTGAGCTCATCAAGTCTGTTCCTGACATTCTGTAATGCTTCTGAGGAATTCACTTCATCTTGAGTTGTTGAATCTGATAACAGTTCATCAAAGAGAACGGTGACATTGTGAAGATCTCTATCGTCTGTATGCCCAATGGCTTCTTCTTCAAGAGTTGTGTCAGAATCAGTTGACTGTTTTGTAGACTCACAATGAAGTTGGATGTCATAAGCTTTCGCTAGTAGGAGTGAACTCAGACTTGCATCAACTAGCATATGGGCCCTTATTGATCTTGCAATAGCTTTGCCTGTCAGAATGTGTCCAACTGCCTTCTCTGCATAAACAACTTCAAGTAGCTCATGAAGACCAGATCCTGCCATCAGATGACTAATACAGCCAAGGAAGCTCATTTCAGTATGCAACCCACCAAGCCGAAGAATGATGCTATGCAAATTGCTGGAAGATGGTTCTTTGCTGACAATCATCATTGCTTTCCACCAAAGTGGCTGATCAAATGTAAGAATAGGAATTTTTCCATATCTACTTGACTGTTCACTCACAAATGTCAGAGTGGAAAAGATACAGGTTGAGTCACTCGGATTCAAATCGATCATTGGTAGAAATACAACTGATGATGTTCCAGGGTATGAACCCTTTTGAACAGTTTGCATTACACCTGACCAGCCTGGTCGAGATGGTTTCAAGAGCCGGACAGATTTCCAAAGAAAATCAATTGACTCTGTGTCGTCACTTGCGATGAAATCCTGTAGCTGTTCATATTTCAGGTTTGCAGGTGGTGTAAGTGGTGGTTTGTAGAATTTCAGGTTGATCTTTCCAAGTTTCGTCAAAGCTTCAGGTGTGATGTCTCCCCTTGGAATAGGGCGCATATATCTGGTTGCTGGTGTTATAGTTGCTATTATTCCCATTCCATGAAAAGAGTTAAATCCATCCAAAGTTCTTGTGTTGTGGTCCACATTGTCAGCAACAAACTGCAGGGAGTTGTCAGGCGTCACAAAGGGATGCTATTTGATGTCCTCCAACTTTGATCTTTGTCGCACTTGAGATTTTGTTGGGATTTATGTATTGGCATCTGCATGATTTATGGACAAATTGACCTGGTTCAACTTTCAGTTCATCACCCCGAATGGTACTTGCACTGTTGATACCCTCTGCACCTTTGCTTCTCAGACATACTGCTTCAGTGATATTCTCCAACGATTGGTTGCAAATAACACACTTTTCCATGTTTTTTGTAAATCTGTAAAAAAAAGAATACGTAAAAGGTAATATTCTTAAACATCATACTGAAAGAGAATCTTATTCATCAAATACATTTTTTTACATTAGTAGGGAAAAACATCAACCTGACATAATTCAAACTTATCTCACCTAATTTGATAGAAAATGTCATTATTACATCAGAAAATCATATTGACAGCTTTATGTTTTGGATGCAATTTTACACGTTTTTAGATCCAACTTATAAAAATAGTCACATGGAAAACATCATAACTTACATTCAATTCATTTATCATCTGAAATAAAACTTTACAAAAGACTTCTTAAAATACTATTTGATTTAGAGCAATTGTTATGTAAAATTCAACAGAGGTCTTTTTCTCACCATTTCTATGAAATAAGTAATTTGGAAAGTAGTATCTCAAACAAAAAGTTCAAGTGGAGGGCTTTTCAATCTGTTGAACTTCACGGATGGATTTAGTCACCTTTATCGTTCATTTCACACAAATATCGTAATATTTTGTTACAGGATCACTTTGAAAACAAATAAGTGATGTTGTACTTACCATATCATCATGGAAGTGGATGATTTTTATAAAAAATCTGCACTGGTAATGACCTCTGTTTACACATCTCAATAGTAAAAATGGCCGCCGTGATAGTATTTGACAAACAACTTATCATAGTGAATACAATATTACATGACTTTATTTGACAACTCCATATATTTTTATGATTTTGAAATAAGTAACTTACATTTCATTTATAATGTGTTCAAATAACCTTGTTATGTTTTATGTTAAACTATTACCTGTATTTGAGATTGATGGAATTCAAAAAAATTTTTTTGTGAAAATCAATAATCTTGATTTTTACCAAAAAATGACACCACACGGTCAAATATTATTGTATACAAGAAACAGATATATTTTTGAAAAGCTTGTGATGTAAGCTTTCTTTTGATGTATAAATGTCTTTGTTTATAACAGCAACAAAAAAAAACTTTTTTTTTTTAAATTGCCTTAAAAACTTGCGAATTCATTATTTTCATCTCAATTTTTCAAAATGTTCCACCACATATATCATCCTAAACTTTTTATATGTTATAAGGGAGGGTTTGTACTATTCAAAACAATTGAAATCATTTCTGTTGCAATTTGTGGTGGGTTGAAACCTAATTTGACCGGACTAATAGAACTGTCCCTTTAAGTCGACGCCCAAAACATGATATTGGCCGAGGCGGGGCAGGGTTGTCTGAGGGACGGGAATGATTTAGGAGATAAATATTTGCGTTTGTGAAATTTCCCGGATTAATTGTTATTCAACTCTTAAATTTGCGAGAAAAAGCAAGTTAGAAAATGACAACGGAACCGGTCAAAACTAAGTTATAGGCGGATATTAGGAGAAATCGACCAAATCTAGTAGACTTGATTATCATTTCGCGCTGATTGACCTAGGGACTTAGAGCCGTGCTTTTCCGTACACCCGAGGAAAAGAACACTCGTGGCGTTATTGCAAATTATATTAACCTCATTATTAATTGATTTAACAAAGCTGAATGATCTAAAGATTAGATTCTCATTTTAGTATTAACAGGGGAATTTATTTATTTAGTGTGTCAACGAATATATCAGATATATCACTGTTCGAAAATTCCGCACACTTGGCTGGTAATTCCGTACACGAAAGCTGCCTATTCCGTACACATGTCGAAATATGTGATAATTTTATTAAATATACATAGATTGTTAAAGGTAATTGACCTAAACGAATCTTGAAGATGTATGCAACAATGTTTTTGTTTGAAAATATCTGACGAAACAGCAACTTTGTCTCAAAGACATGTGTACGATACCATATAGTATACCAAGAGTGATGATTTATCTCATTTTCGTGATAACTGTAAACATAGAACGTCAGTGACAATGTTTTAAAGCCACCTTTACAAAAAGTTTGTACGAAGCTCCAGAAGGGACATGGCAAAAAAATATTTTATCACGTACGTACGTATTACTATCACGTACGTACGTGTTATTATTGCGTACGTACGTGATAAATTATTACGTACGTACGTAATAACTAAATTTGAATACATTTAGCCTAAGAACATACTTATAACAGAATCGTCTTAATAAAGACGTTGTAAGTTAAGAGACACATTATTTATTAATTTTGTTCCGTTCTTTTCAAATGGTAACAGAGTTTAATTTGTTTGCTAACTGAATGTATCAGTATCCGATAGAGACAATGTTATATTTTGTATAGCAAGAAATGTTGACAAATGTTTGCCATTTGCTTTATATCGTTATTGTCCATCACCAAAACTAGTGTAATATTGGTAAATAAATTAATTGGACACGATTGAATCTATCTACATCACCTACTACTAGTAAGTGTAACATTGTAATGCCTTTACAATACAATGCACATTTATGCGATGATGATGAATGAACGCCTGACATGATTCATAAGAAATGGGTTGTTCCATGTGACTATCATATGGCTTATTCTAAGGCCGCTCATTCAATCAAATGTGTTAATATTTACACACAAATAAAATAAAATAACAGAAAATTATTTTAATAAATTTATCTTGATCTGATTTAAAAACAAATAATGATGGAAAATGATGTACTATTTCCTTTTGCAAATCTTGATTTGATAACATTACTTGCTATATTATTTATTTACTGCCGTTGAGTCACGTTTGGCGAAGTGACAAAAACACGAAAGATATCGATTGTGGTGAAATGATGATTCAATAAAATCAAACGTATCGTATATATATGACACTGAATTTACTATATTCACAAAAACAAGTGAATGTATTACCCCCCATCGGGTTTCCGAAAGCAAGCCCAGCCTTCTATGCGGAAAAAGTGACCTTTGACAGAAAATAGAAGCTCGTGCTCATATTCGGAAACATCGGTTGCATCACATAAGAAAACGGAAGGAATGAGCAATTTAATAAACGCTTAAACACATAAAACGTTGATGCACGGGAATATTTCAGTATTGGATACGGAATCTTTTACATTATTCTTAGAATTCAATACTCTTCAAGTGTCCAAAATGATCAATAATCTGCAAATGGTGAGGTGATGTGGGGTTTATCGCCGTTTTCAAGAGTTTATTACTTATATCGCGGCTGCTAGTATTATTGCAGGGAGAAAGCCCGCAACACTATTGTGGCTATGCATTGCGGTGAAACCTGCGAGCATCGGCTGGAACTAGCAACCATGGGTGGTACTGCACTTAAATTCAGTGTAGCATTGCACTCAAACCTGACAGCGTGTAGAACAGTTCTCTACTGCAGACAAAGCCCCTAGCGGGAGTCGAACCACGGACATCCTGATCCGAAGCCGAACGGTCTAATAACTGCTCTAACCCGCCCCAAATATAGGAGAAATACCGGCGGTAAAGATTTGCTTATAGTATACTTTAAAATGGGAAAGATACGTATATGTAATACACTTTCAAAATAGTATCCTATGGGCTTAAAAAAGGGAGGGCGCGCATTCCGAAAACCCCAGTACGTATTTATTGTCGATATAGAATATGTCACCATTCTGTAAGCGAGGGAGGTTCAAGAGGAAAGACAAGACAAAAAAGTTATCTTAGCTCTCAGTGAGAGGGGGAGGGAGGAGGGAGAGATGCGATCCGAATAAGGCATTACTGTAGTTTTGGATCACACACCCAATCTAAAAAGACACATACGCCAATGTATGGGATACAGCGACAGCTGTCCTTGAATTAGCAAATCTGTTAAGTTCTTGGGTCAAGCAATTAGGTTTTTAAAGAGTAGCACATTTATCATCCTTAAAAAAAGACAACAGAAGTTCTTTAACTTCTTTGAGAGGCATTTAG
The DNA here is from genome assembly GCA_916613615.1 of Steromphala cineraria. Taxonomy (NCBI): domain Eukaryota; kingdom Metazoa; phylum Mollusca; class Gastropoda; order Trochida; family Trochidae; genus Steromphala; species Steromphala cineraria. The sequence continues at coordinate 4,221,931 of OU744726.1, forward strand.
AAGTTGGAAATACAATAAGTAAGAGGATTATATGGATGACAACTTCTTTATTCATGTTAGGCGCCGTTTCGACACAGCTCCTTGTGTCGTTGTCGAGCTTGTGTTTTGCTTGACAACGACACAAGGAGCTGTGTCGAAACGTCGCCTAACATGAATTAAGAAGTTGTCATCAATATAATCCTCTTTCTTAAGAGTTCTTTAGTTTCAATCTTACCTTTTAATTCGTATCTAGTGAAAAAATACCTTTTAAGATATATATATAAGATATTATTTTGTCTTTTTATATTTTTCAAATGTTGAAAAATCTATTATGGATATTTATCACATACTGACAGCACGATAACCAGCAAAGAAAGAAAATCTACATAAACGTCAACTTTGAATAAATATTGACGGTGAGTAAATTATTGAACCAGTCAAATAGACCAGTCTTTTAACCATAAGAAATCGTTTATCTCATTCTAACTGTGTTTAGCTCAAAGAAATAGGAAATATGTGCTTGCTGTAATCGTCTTGTGGAACCGTGAACGTTAAATACTCTTTCTACTCTTTATTACATGTTTTATATTTATATATGTGTAACTGTATCGGAGCGGCCTTGATATAAGCTCTTCGGAGCTTGTTGGCCAATCCATTCATGTATACATGTCATGAATAAAATATGTTTAAATCACATGTTATCATCCTACATTATGAATTAAAATTGTACATATATACAGATAAACTATGTTATATTGAATATGTACCAATGTAGGAAATGCATAAATGTCGGAAATTATGCTTACTCTGCCCAAATTTTGGCTCTGAGAGTTTTGTATCCATAGTAACGACACAAGGCTAAACAATTAATGGACCTAGGACCATTTGCTCGCGGAAACAGTTCACAAGTGACAACCCTATATCATCAATTTATTGTACTGTATTTATTTATATATATAATATTACAAACATCAATTTGTATTTGAGTTTATTGTTTATGGCATAAATGTATGTTGGATAGAAACCCAGACACCTCAAAAGTTCGATATGCTTTATCAATATTCCTCGCAAAGGCTAAAACAATCACAATAAAATATTACGTACGTACGTAATAATAACACGTACGTACGTATTAAATTACTACGTACGTACGTAATAATAACACGTACGTACGTGATAGTAATACGTACGTACGTAATAAAAAGATTTTTTCACCATGTCCCTTCTGGAGCTTCGTAAGTTTGACTTTATTTGGGCTGCAAACATAACCCCCATATATCACAAGCAGCTGAGAAACATTTTTGGCATCTTTTGACAATCTCAACTCTTTATTTGTAGCGGAACAATTAAATGTGGAATAGGCTCCCAGACTAACGGTTGGTTATTGACCTCTATTTATTGCGGTTTTTATAAGATATTTTCAATTTTAATCACCATACATGACTATATACACGAATAGAATCCAAATCAGATGTCATAACTGAGTTTTGATGCGATATGTCTAACGAGGAAAAGCTGTGAACTTTGCATTTTCTTTTTAAATTTCTTAAACGGAATATCCTGTCATTATTTTTTGTTGTAAAGCAAACGGAACTAATCCAAGGGAGCAAAGTTGCAAATAACATTTATAAATGAAAGTTTAAAAAAAGTTTTATGGGTGAAAATCATTTTCTGCCTGGTGGCAGTGAGAGGATTAAACCGAAAATCGGTGTACGGAATAACAAGGACCCTGCAAATGCCGTAAATTTAGCTGCGTGCTATTCCGTACACTTTTGTTAGGTCTTATTTCGTTTTTAAAATACAGTGTTTTGATTCAGGTATGACTTTAGAATGTTTATTAAGATCCAAACATGCTATCCCAATGATTTCATTCTATATACAATTTCCTATTGATTAAGGAATGGTCCGAATAGCGTAAAGCTATGAATGACCTTGAATTACAATAACTATGAAGGTCAGGGTAAAAAAATTGGCGTGTCCAACCTTATTCAACCAATCACATTTTTATTAAATGTCTGACAGAAAATGAAAACCTTAATAAATAGGCATGTTTTCAAAACTGTTTTGGCTTGGACGGAAATTATTTTTTACAATTTTCAAAACAAACGGGGGACGTTAGGAAGCAAAATATCGAAGTGTACGGATTTAGCCGACCGTACGGAATAGCACGGCTCTACTCTACAGGAAAAATACTACCCTGTGTCCGTCCACCCTTATGGGTAATATATCCAAGTAAACAATACCAGGGGGAAATACTGAAGATATAAACGTCCTTGATCTTACCCGGGGTGATGTCTACATCCGTGACCCAATTTCTCTTCGTCATAGGGAGCACTTTGAGCAGCGTTAAGTCACGTGGTTCCTGTATGATGACGTCAACACGGAGGTCGGGCACTGATTGGTCGTTGGGAAGATAGATCGTGTGTTTATAGGTCCCTAGGCGGCGCTGCAGTACCTCGTGGTACGTGAGGTGGAAGGTCAAGGTCGATCTGGGTTCCATGTTAACCTCCACGGAGAAGACATTTGTATTTCGTGGCCTTTACACAAAAAAATGTACCTTTTAGAACTGATCCTTTATTGATTATAGCGATTATGTAAAAAAGAAGAATGTTCTCAACAAATTATGGATTTTCAAAGTCATCTCTGTTAATGTTTATGTTTCACTAGCAGCTACAGTCTGTTCCTTTTGTAGTGAAAAATGGGAAATTTTAACAATAAGGGAACTGCTGTAAGCATCTGATGTAATTGCGAGAAACTAGCTTTAAATCTATTTAGTTCGTTCATGTAAGATCAACTATACTTTCACAGGTCGATATGGAATTGCAGATACAATCGATCAATCGAGTACATACCTTAAAGACACTGATCCTGACCCTCTCTTTAGTCCACCGGAAGTTGTATAACTTCGCCGAATTGCCTCCCTTTCCCTGATGCTTCCGGTATAAACACTGTCTTTCATCTCACTGAAAGAAACATAAAGATGGCATAACGAAATTCAATTCGAAAATAATTTACTAGTATCGAAACTCTGTTATTGTTTTTCAACGATTTGTAAATCTAAAGAAGCGTTGATTCAGGACTAAAAATGATGTCCTGTAGTTCTCACATGTCAAACGAAACGGCGAAAGGTTTTTGATATATTTCGTCACAATTAGACAAATTAGCTAGGTGACTAGCTTCTTGCTTGTCTTGACTGCTATCTGTTTAATGACATGTATCAAAATGTTAGAGCCATTCAGCGCCTTCTTCTACATAGAATTTATTTCATTTTTTGTGATTATTCATTCCCTTACACCGAAAAATTGGAGATAAAGGCCTCAGACGGGACGATGACGTCATATACGGTCTTTGTGGATTGAGCGCCCTCATTGGCCAGCTTGCTGCTGATCAGGGTCGAAGCAAACCGGAACTTGATCTCTGACGTCACTCGCAGAGAGGTAACTCTTGGTGGCTGAAATAATTGTGTACGGCATCTTAGAAGAATTTTTGTAACATTTTACCTCTAATTATTTATTTTAGTTATACTTGCTGACCTGACATTAACGTCATTATGAATCAGTTTTAGCATGGAGATAGTATGATAAATTACGAATTAATGGATTTTAAAGCAAGGAGAAGCGACGTTCCGGTATAGAAACTAACGCCGTTTTCAGGCAGTTGTAGCTTATAATCTTAACATTGAAATATATGGAAATGGTAATGAATATTAACATGAAAAATGGGTTGGATACATATTAATAATCGTCAGAGGTACATATAGATGCTGTTAGAGAGAGGTCGTATCAAGTGCCATAGATGGTACTCTTTCGTATTTACTAAAAACTTTGAATGTTGATGTCAAGCGCAATTATAGTTTTGGTCAATTGATATGTTCGCTACGATGTCTTTCTGGATAAATTTCAGATCATATAAAAAAAGGAAAAGCTATTAAGACGCACTGTGAAGTATCTATCTGGTTTAATTACTATTAACCTATTGAAGTTTAATCATTATGAAAGCCATTCTGTGAAGCAACGTTTTGAACACCTGTAGTGAAACAATCGTTTACTTCAATCTCTCAAACCTTTCTTGTTCAGATTTGAGATCTCGTTAACCAGAGAGTTGCTCATGTCTTACACAAAGCCTTATTGTCCTGATGCTCTGTCAACTTGAACCACACGTGCCACACACACCTACAGGATACACTATAGGACTGTTAGCGTCCCTCGACCATCGGGCAACCTCTGTACTTGCTCAACTGACGTTCAATGTGTTGAACATTTTAAGTCAAAATATAATTAAAAGTTCAACTGTTTATCTTGTAACTGGTGATTTTGATTGTCCGTTAAGTAGGATTATTTTCTAAACTTTTGTGATTTCTTGTCCGAATAAACGATTAAAATATCTTTTAACCCATAAGAAGCAAGAGGCTCTATATAGAATACATTCTCACCCCACAGAGGCAGATCAAGTCATGTTGATTTAGCCTCTGTTATATTACGACGAGTTTGTGGGATAGAATGGGAGATGCCTGATTGGAGGCAATCATAATTAGTTGTGCAATCAGCGACGCTGTCCTTAAATCATCATTTTGGCTACTAAAACAAGGCAAAGGCATTGTGATATGAACCACCCTTTCCATGCGAGAAGCCTTGTCATTTGATAAAGAAATTCAAATGTATTGTGATGGAATTTTTTTGCGCCAGGGGAAACTGCCGGAACCCGCGGATTTCGGCGTAATAGAACAGAGGCTAAATCAACATGACTTGATCTGCCTCTGTGGGGAGAGAATGTATAGAATACTACATGAGGTCTTATTAGATACGAATTATGCGAAACGAGTGTCTTTCCGGCGGTATCTGACCGAGCGAAAGCGAATGGTCACGAGTTTCGAATAATTCGTATCTAATGAGACCGAGTGTGGTATTTTATTTATAACTCGTTTAGAATAGACACATAATCCTCATTTTCATGTATGGCATCAAGGAAACGATTCCGAATGCGTAATAATCGACGTTCCTGATGTGACCAAGGTCTATTTGCGCAGTCGCTCATTTAAACCCCCGAAGAAAGAAAATAGTTTCGAGTTTCGATTAAATAAAACATAATTAAAATGTAAAAGAGGGTCAAATTCATCGATGATAAGTTTTGATGATTGATTGCGTCATGGCTGACGTGTGTCGGTGTGGCTCTGTTGAAAACAGATTACTAACCGTCGGATAACATGATGGACGTTCTTTAATTTGAACTTAACACTTTTTCGAACTTTTCTTGGTACTTCAAATGAAACGATAGAGTCGATATGGATGATTCTTAAAACAACGACATGATCGGAGAGTGACGGGGACCCGACATGTCAACGGGAAAGGCAAGGTCATCGCCTCGTGTAGCTAAAGCGTGTTTGTAATACAATGTGCAACGGGAGAATTATTACCTTTGCTCTTAACATTTTAACCACGTGGTTTGCCGAATGACTTTGTTCTACAAATGTTTTCACACCGCTTACAGCACATCATTCTCTCCCAACAGAGGCAGCTCAGTCATACTCGAGTTATCCTCTGTTCTATTACGGCTAATACAAGGGATAGAAAGGTAGAAACCTGAGTGGAGGCAATCGAAGTTAGTTGTGCAATCAGCGACGCCGTTTCAAAAGTGCTCATTCGCAAAACCTCGGTCACTCCCGTATACTTCGGCAAATATATCGTTTACGTTTAACCTCCAGGGGAGATAACTCTTCGTTTGACAAAACATCGCTTTTTACCTTCTCATTAGTTTTTATTTGGTTAATTAGTAAAACAAAATCTATCATAAAACAAATAATAATTTATAAAATTAAAACAGATTCTATCTAATGAAAAACCCTAAACATATCTGATTTTTCAAATATTTTCCCTCTCACACTGCTAATGAAAAAACCCATAAAGGCATTATATTTTCCATGTCATTATACGACCGTTAAGAATTCCCCGAGTCATGGATATCCAAAAGGTGTTTTCATTGGCTGCAAAGAAGGGAGATATCTAAAGTTACAATTTGTTGCCGCTAGGGCAATCTGCCGGAACCCCGGTCCCCAAGTCAAGTTTATTTCTCATAAGTCATGAAATTATGACATAGAGTGAACAAATAATAAAACAGTAGTATTACATATATATTTATAGTAATAGAACAGAGGCTAACTCGGGTATGACTGAGCTGCCTCTGTGGGGGGAGGAATGACAGCACATGTTATAATTGCTAAAATTATGGTTTTTAATTAAATGACATTCTTTGAGTTCTATGATAAACATTTTGATAGATCTCGTATATAGGTAAGCTGTTTGTAAATACAACCTATCCTATTCCACATAACCTGTCGACTGATGTCGTTATTTTCTGTATTATTCCTAGATGAGATGTTACAAATGTCCATGTTTTCAGAGTAAACAAGGCCCTAGTCGGGGATTCACCCTCACTACTGGAGACAGGGGTCTCCACTCTCATCAACCCTCAACTCGGATATTGTCTTGTTTGTTATGTAAATCTAGGCTAAGAGTCTCATAAACAAACCCTTTACCAATTATGAACATATGTGGTTATTATCATTTCACGAATTGTCTTTAGGCTTAACTAAATATGAACATTTGAACTGGGAAATTAATTGCTTTGTTTCTTGATCTGTAAATATAGTTAGTAGTCGGATTTTCGACCTGGCCATTTTGTGTGTAAACTCTAAATGTCTCCAACAACCATCGACTGATCCTGTACATATGATGGCTGAAATGGTTGATTGTACTTGCATGTTTTCTTCATTTGGTCGCACTCCACAACTACAGCCACGTGTCCCTGAGGACATTGTTCATTCACCCCCGTTATATGGAATAAGTAGACATTTTTAATTGCAAAGCTATTCACAGCTTATCAAACTTTAAGAAAGCTTGCGGAAATATTTCACATTGGCTAAATAGTTTGGTTAGTGCTCTCAAATGTGAACCATGTGCTACATTTGGACACCTATTGTCAATCGCGTAAGTGCAAGAAACGTTAGATTGGTACATTTATTGAATATGTTTAAACATAAATAACAACATTCAAATTCAAGATGTTATAAAAGCTTCCGTGAACCCAATTTTCAATTGCGATGGAAAATCGAAATGGTTTTTGATTTCGTTTTTCCTCAAAGCATCATGCATATGTTCTTAACAATGCATTGCTTGAATGAATAACGAGGATTACATTTATGCATTATCTCCCGTTTAACAATTCAAAGAATATGGCGAATACATTGTTAAATGAATTCCATTAATCAAAGGTAGTTGCTAATTTGCTCTGATCAGAGATTACCTGACTTGGTACCATCTACTGATTCATGTATAGTTTGATATCAACATATTGGATGGCAAACGTCATCAATGATGAAATACCTTTTTTATTGTCCTAAAATCAAATAATGTTATTTAACATGGTTATCACGGTATATAGTTTCATTTACTGGAACGTTATGTTGCAATTTTGATTTATTGTTTAAAAGTCAGCACAAACTTTAATAATTTCTACTCACAGTAGCTGTCTTCTGACTGCCGATGGAATGTTGAAGAAGTGCAAGCAAGAAAATGAAGGAACTCTTCATTTCTGAGACGTTGCCAGTATTTCCATGTATCAAACTGCTAAAATTGGTTATCCAGCGTTACGTGCAAGTACTGCCGTCAAGAGGGACTATATTTTGTCGCGGAAGGAACACATGCTGGCGAAGCGCTATACAGTGTGAATGTCCAGGCTCTGATAAGTAGCGTTGCAGTTTGTGTTATTATTTCCAGACCGAGCCGTTTGAGTTTAGTTTTGAGCTGTGCGACTTGCCGACACATGTTGAAGTTGGATCCAGACAATGCGTCCATTACAGTGCACGTGATGAATTGATCTCGGGTCACTTCCGGTTGTAATGTAGCAGGTCAGGTCATTAATATCGCACCAATAGCTTATAACTGGGCAAGTTCCGGTAGATAACGGATTTTTGTATTCCCTATTTGGTGAGGTTCCTTCGAAATAAGTGTCCTCTATACGTATCAGTAACAGTAAATAAATAGTTTAAATCTAAGAATGAGAAATTTATCAGTGTCGTGTGGGGACACCTCTACTCGAATCGTCACCTACTGCAGATATATATAACACTGAACATTTGCTCAACATGTTCAAACAGCACGAACCTCAGAAGGACAATATCAATGTATGTCTGTGTATTGACTGGCCACAGGCTGTCTCATACTCCTGTCATACAAGTATTAACACAATGTAGTCTCTTTGTATTGAACCGTTAAGTATTTTTTCATTAAAGTGAAAAACAATAAAAACTCGCATTTATGTAGAGAACAGATTGTGGTTTATGTTTTTGAAAGTATATATGTAATTCATATAAATGGAATGTATGATATTGGTATCTGCTGTGTAAACGACAGTTGTACAATGTTCATTAACATGTATTGATTGTGATATTTTTTGCTTATAAGTGAGTGATTTTAATTAATATTATAATTTATGCCGTTTGCGAGTACACTGATGTACAACGGAAACTCTACACCGCATTTTTTTCGATTAATTAAATATCTAAAAGTTATTCTACCATGACTCTTCAAAATCCTCTAATTTCATTGGTTGATTTTCTATGTTTGAACCTACGTTCCAATACAAGTTTTATGACGGGCGATTCACCGCGGTTTGCACTGCTATAGAAACGAACTTCATGACACGAGTCGACACGCAAACATTCACCGTACGCTTCGTCTGAATACTAACTAAAAGTCTTTTATCATTGTACTACCCGTACTTTTATATAAGTAGAGTTTGATTCGCATCAATATCATGCATGTTTACATGTATGTTCATGACATAGTGTAATTTTAAGCGAACGCCTGAATGTAGATCAAGAAGCTACCGCAACCGGTTTTGGCTCAGCCGAAGCCCAACTGACGTTAAGCGGTAGAAAAGAAATGACCTTTAAAACGCTAAAAAGAAACTCGGCACGGTAGAATGGAGATAAACTTACTGTGTTTTTTAATTTTCGTGGCCTAACGAAGATTCGATACCGTTGATGTTACATTCGAAGTCTCACGCTAACGCGTTCGGCTCCGAATGACATCATAGACCACCAAAATTATGAAACACAGTAGGTTTGTCACCTAATTAAATGCATTTGATTACCGCATGACCTCAATAAAACATAATTTATTGTATTTGGTTAAGCAATTATTAGAGTGTCTGGTTTCTGTTTTATCAAACTATCTTTATGTAATATAGAAATGGATCAAACTTAACACCAACCCGACCCTGACCATATTGAAAATGTTGTAAACTTGTGAAGAAAATGCCAATTGATTGATTTTAGCGTAGAATTTGTCATATATGTCAACAAGCAGCTGACATGGTCGAGGTATATTCCCTGGAAATTGCATAATATGTTTTGGTTTTCCTTATCATATTGCAGATTAGTTTGTCACACAAACACTACACAATTTTGTCCAGGAAATGACGGAAACACAAAATATTGATACCAACATCATGTTCCGTGTTGGCCATAATTTGAGTAAACTGACAAAATCAAAATCAAACCAATAAGTTTATGTATCAAGTTTATCAATCCAATTTCAACACGTCCTTTATATCAATTAGAGATAACTTGTACAACGTTACTTTCAAACAGAACATATCCAATCTAATAATACAATTATAGTGTTGCATTTTTAGACAAACAAATTTGAATTTGAAAAAGTTTTCTAACAGAGTAATCCCTTTCTTTAAAAATGCTAAACTCACACCAAAATATGTTAAATATTCATACCCTCATGTCAATGTTAATCTCAGTACCAAGTTTGATCAACCTTGAGACATAGATAACCAGTTTTAGATCAGACAGGACTCCTACCAGTTTTCCAGCAATCCTCCTTTTTTGCCAATTGACATAACAATTGACTTTTTCCTTAGTCCTTATTTTTCAAAATAAATTAGAATTTTAACAAATATGTTTTACATTGTTATCAATGAAACACCTAAAAATGATTATGTATCTCGATGTCAAATTCGATAACAAAATCTTACGATTAGGTAAGGTGTTGTGAGCCGAACAGGACTTGTAACAGTTTTTTAACAAGAGTCCTAATTTTTTGTCCCCCAAAAAGCAAAATTTTACAAAGATGTTTTCGAAATTGTTCTTCATGGCACACCTTCATATGATTAAGTACCTCAATATTAGATTTGATCAAAATGTGATAATGGACAGGACTTGCAGCAGATTTCAACACAGTCCTTTTTTACAAAAATATTTTTTAAATTGTTCTTCGTTTTGTCATGACAAACCTTCATATGATTATGTACCTTCACATCAAATTTGATTAAAATGTGATTATTAGTTTAGAAGTTTTGAGCCGGACAGGACTTGTAATAGTTTTCTAACAGAGTCCTCAAATTTTGCAAAAAAGGCAAAAGTTTATAAAAATATTTTCAAAATTGTTCGTCTTGACACACCTTCATATGATTATGGATCTCCATGTCAAATTTGTTCTAAATGTGATGACTTATTAAGAACTTGTGAGCCATACAGGACTTGTAACAGATTTCTTACAAACTGATCTCCTTTTCTCCAAAATCATTATATTTTATGTAGATTTTCATATAATTTTTAGTACTCATGACACATTATGACATGTTCCTAAATTTTCATTCATGTACAATGTTTCCTGACTGATACCCACAGCTCTGTTTAGGTTTGACCCTCTGAGTGTCTCATTAAGTTATTCACTCTGAGATCTTGTTTTCAGACGTCTGTCTTGTGTCCATCTCGAAATGGGAGCAAGCCAATCTTCCTCGGCTCAACTGGCTCACCAAATGTCTGGCCAAGGTAGATGATACATATCCCACATTTTTGCACCCTTAAAGAGGCATTTAGCACTTTTTTTTATAAAATTTATATTTTCATTTTTTCACTGATAGTGATAATTGTACGTTAGTGCTAAATGTATCATTTTGATAGTTTAAAAATTCTCATTATACAAACCAATCATCCATAGTCAGAGAACAAATTATAGAAATTCACATAAAGTCCATTGGCGACCATTTTTGTTTGAACAACTTTAATTCGTTTTGTGTAAGAAAGGGGAATGCATGGCTGTACTTTGCGTTAAATATTTGATTTATTACCGTTTCATTCAGTTTAAATGCATTGTCTTTCAATTGGAAACATTTATTTTGATTTTCCTGACATCACATTATATTCCCTAAAAACGTGCCAATGCCCCTCTAAAGGAAAAATGTTGGAAAATATATTTCTTCTACCGATTTTACTTGCAGTATCCAATAAATATCATACGGTACTTGACAATTTTTAAAATGATATTTAAGCGAAATCATGTAAATATTCAAAGTCGTTTGTTAATCTGCAAGGTTTTTGGAGTAAATGACTTAAATTTATTCTTTAGAAATTAAAATACATTATCTTTCATTATCATATAATGTGCAGTGTTGTCGGTGAAATAAACCTTATATTGTTATAATGTCATCAGATCCCTGCTAACAATGCAAATAAGGTCAAACGGCGAACCCCATGCATGAAATGCGAGTCCTAAACCGGTTACCAACCATTGATAACGTCATCGAGAGTTTTCAGGGTTGTCTTTGATCGAATAAAAATTTGTAAATAAAATCCGCATTTTGTATCACGCATTCGTATTTTAGAAATAGCTTTTCTATCAAAGCATTGTCGAATTGTTGTCATCTAACAATATCGGCCATCAACAATAATTTCTACCGAAATGTGCTTAAATTTTTGTGAATGACGTGTGTCAGTGACCCACTTGCCAGCAAATCATATTCTAGTGATGGTACACATTATCAAGTATCGTAGTAAAAAACGTAACAACACTACCTTCGCAATTAATCTTCGTTTAGTCTATCGTATAATAGAGAAAACCATAAAAGTATTATGCTCCCCATGGGCATAATACAATATTTATTCCTATAAAATTATATTAATGATACGGAAACACACTCGATAAATAATCTCTATATATACAAAACGTTAACCTGGAATCCAATAAAACCGCACCTTTCATGAGATATGTCAATACTACCCTTTTGCATGTTATGAGATTCTTTGTTTTCAGGAGGATATCAACCAAGAGAGAATGAAGCGCCATATCAACCTCGGCCTCCAAGTCAGTTGAGCTTGTATTTGAAAGAGGCACTGTCTCATTATAGCCATAGCTAAATGATAAACTGTTTTTCTCCGGCGTCAACTTTTCTGACCATTTCCAGTCTTGAGTTAGACTTATTTTGAGCTAGTCCCTGAAAAAAAAAAGAATTTAATATGACTTATATTATCATTTTAATGTTTGATATAAAACGGAATCAAATTAACCCTGAACTATACTTAATTCCGAAACCTGAGGCACCTAGACTTGCCAACATTTTCTAGACTTATGAAGGCTCCTTTAATTTTTTGCTGTAGGGTCTGGATAACAGACTAGTCTTGAGCGTCTAAGAAAGTTCATGTGTAGTTAAAGAATACGGACGAATACAGCTGATATTGAATCCCTATTTGTCTTTTTTAGTAGTATCAGCGCGTGTGGTTCTTACCAAACGTTACACAAGAGAAATTCCTATCATAAGTATGATTGTGTGACCACCACACCACAGTGTGCATGTGTATTCAACACCATGTTTTGATAAGATTGTGATGAATTTGTCAATGAACTTCTTATTCCCTCCCTCTGGCCGTATGAGTTTTAACGTGTACATATATTCCATCCGCACTGTAACTGATGGTTAGATTTTAACTTTACTGTACCTGAGTGTGAATGTGTACATGTTAGGGTCAAACACCTCAGTGATTTACCTACAAATATAAAAACTATATATTTTAATAATAATTAATGCAAACTTGACATTTTAAGAGGTTTTATATATACGACCCTTCACACAGTACATCTTTGACCAATTCCTTTGAGAACAATGCTGTCATTTAACGTGTTTATCTTGCAGCTCCCCCAACTGTTCCGGTCGACGGACGAGGGAAGGTAGATCAGCCTCTGAAACCCAAACCTGATAGTTCACCCGAGTAGAGAACTCTACTCTACTTCGGTAACGGATCTGGGCTGGACCTAAAGCACTGAATGAGTAGCAAGAAACATTACCGACTTTAACAATAACCTTAAAGAATAGATGATTAAAATTGAATTAGAAAATATTTACACGTTTGTGTGACTGTATTCTGAGTTCTACACCCAGGGGCAAAATAAACGAACCAACTTTTCAATAGAGTACAAAACAAAATCCTGTTTTCAATGTTATTTTTGGTCATAACCTTTGGAATTGGAATAAAAAAATTATGAAATTTATAAATTTGATAAATTAAAGATGTTATCAATATAAACCAACTTGATAGAAATTAATTTGTGCATGCATTTTGTCTGTAAGTTGGTTTAAAAACAAGCAAAAGGGTCGTTTTCACTATTCTATCTCGTCTAGTTAAGGAGAATGTTAAACGGCGTTTTTAGAGGCGTTTAACAGATATAGCTTTGAAATTACAAAGTTATTTCAGTTGCCTCTTGAAGACATGAAATAACCTTGTTTCAGCCGTAACTATAACTCGTAGCTTAACCTATCATGTTTTTTATATGGTATCGTTTCTTGTCCCCCTGAGTGTATGTACTACTTAAGGCAAATCAAGTATAATAACTGAATTGAACATCCATACGAATTGAGGAAACTATACCACATGTTCCTTATATACAACTTGTAGAGAGTATAACAAAATCCGCTTTTAAATGACAGGCATGGTAAAAAATAATAACATTGGATTTATAAGGATTGTCAGTTTAAACCCTTTTAATTCCTTCAATTCTCAAAATGACTGCCCAAGTTTCGTCCAACGTTACAGTTGAAACGTTTAATGTACGTGTAACAACAATAATCCCAAAAAATGTTGATTTTTCCAACAGTTTCAAAAGACTAAGACTAAAAATACACCGGTAAGAAAACGGGCAGTATTTGGTGTAAGCACATGATCACAGTAGAAGGCTCTCTTCCCTATGGTCTTTAACTAGTTATCTGCCTTAGGTGTCTCTGTTTTGTGAAACGATACTCTTATGTGATTATTCCCCATAATTATAAAGTGGCGAAACATCAAACTGGACTTTGTACACGTTTTTTCAATGTAAGGAAAAGCATATGTTCTTTTTGTCATTATATGTGATTCTCGCTAAAATTTCTGTTTTGTTCTATACTTCGCCCACACTAGCATTGTATTGATAATTTATTAATAAAGTCTACACCTCTGCAGTCCAATTCATCTTTCATTCTTCAGCTTATTATTCACAATAATTGACACAATGGAGCCTAAGTATGTGTAACCATTATGTCACACATAATCAATATCTAGCTACAAACAGAGAAACAGATGCTCTCCTTTATATCGCTCGAGTCGTTTAATGCTCGAAAATGTTCTAGTAGTCTGTATCAGCATTATTAGATTAATGTAAAATTCAAACACTTAGCCTTGTAACTTGAGCTTTTTGGATTCTTTGAATTTCCTAAGGAACGCAAAATTTAATTTCAATTTGATTAAATTATGCTTCAAATAACGATTCTATGCACGTTCAGAAGTGCATTAAGGATACCGTTACCCTCTGAACAATAAGACGTATGGTAACACTCAGCCCGAAGGTGTTGCAAGTGGTTGTAGATTTTTCTGAAATAACATTTCCGTTCTCAAGTGAAAACTTCATCTTGCTGACGGTCTGAAGTGTATAAACGTGATAGTTGTACAGCGGAAGTGAATTGGATATACATATAAGAACATATTCACTGCGAAAACAACAAAGAGGGAAGATTTAGGGAGAGAGTGGCAACTAGGAACTGTAATAGAGAAGGGGAGAATGAATGAGACAGACAGACGTGACATGTTTTAATCATACGGGTCTTGGAAACTCATGTAGTATAGTGTTACCGATAAATAAATAATTTCTAACAAAAAAACAAAACAAATTGTTTTGCCTAAGTTCACTCTGACCTGATGCATAAACTCTTGAAAAGCAAGTCTGGAGCTGGATTGCTCTGGGACCCCTTTCATATCCCTACATAATTTTAATATTTGATAATTTCTAATATTTTTCAGAGACTGAGTGTTATAGTTTAATTCATTATATAAAATCACACTTGATTACATCGTGGCATGCTTGGAGGCACGGGTTTTCCAGGAAAATCAATATACTCGGGAGGATCTATTAATAGTTAATAACTACGTGACGACAGAGCAGTGCAGCAGCTTGCATGCCCAGTCTGCATTGCCGAGACGGACCGACCCGTCAGCCCCAGTCACAGCCAACCTCACAGTCTCACACAGTCGCACAGAGTCTCGTCTTGCGGTACTATACAACTACCAGTCTACAGTCTCAAGTCATGTCGGGGAGAGGTTAGTAATTAGTATACAGACACATCACAACCCTCTCAGTTCATCATTATCGATATAATCATGTAATCAACCAATACTTGATTTACCTCTGTAGCTTGCTCTGTATTTATCGATTTTATACGAGTAATACAATAATATTATGCTGTCCATGGGTTGTTGTGAACAAACTAAACACATAAACATAAAATAATTTGTTTTCTATCTTTAGCAATACACAAATATGAGTCTGGGAATGTATATACTTTTACAAAATTGCACGTAGTTGGCTTTAAATAGATTGACTCATTATTTCTTACATTTATCGCTACTATTTAAAACAGGATTTGAACGTCTTAGTTTGGAAATTACGTGTCTGCCTAGCAGCAAATATCATTTTGTTTCAATTTTTCCATCTACAATACAAAATTGATTTAGATACTACCTGACTTCTACTTGATATGTATATCTGATATGACACCATATACTTGCAGGAGGAATTCACCCAGTTGGGAACACACCGTCCCAGCCTAAACCGCCCTCGCCACCACGTGAGTTCAAGCTTTTAGGATTTTATCAGAGGCACAGTCCTCAAAATACAATAGTTTACAACTTCATACAATTTTCTACCAGGTTTCTTCCATACACATACAATTTCTTTTGATAACATATCTCGAATTTGCTATTGTTAATCGAGTAGGCTATCATAAGCAAACTCGTACCATTAGCATTTTGTACGTTATATAAGCTAGGCAAATTCTTTATTGTGTCGATAGTACATTGATTATTGATAATACACACTCTGCTATTGCCTCATGCATAATGTTTGTTAAAGACTAAAAAATGTGAATTGACTATGTGAAAACGAACTCAAGTTGAAACGCTAACATGACGAATTTGCATAATCACTAGTATTAGGTGTGAAGTCATCAAAAGGAGAGCTGAATGGTTATACCTCCCGATATTTGTAAAGCCTTTTCGTGCCATACCAAAACTAAAATTGGAGCTATATGTCTTTCAGAACCGTCTATTGTGTAAAGCAATGAGCATGAGCGAGTTATTGAATTAACTCGAGCGCAGCCGCGGAGTTAAAGGGTCCTCCCGACTATTTTAGAAAAGCAAATGCTAATACTTCATGAAATATTTTTCCGAGTATATATGTAGCTAGGCTAGGCTAGGCTGGGTGTGCCACAGGCATCGTCTTGTAGTCTTGTATCGTCTGACACTCAGACATATAGCTCCAATTCTAAAATTTAGTCTATGAAATATATTATTTTTGAAATAATAACATGCTTTTCAACATTTTTATTTCTTTCTTGGTCTCATTTCATATGTAAACTGCTGTAGCCTAGACTTGCTGAAGGAGAACCTAGACTGTATTAAAGGCTCCTTTTTATTTGCAGTCCTGAAGCTGGACTACTCCAATTTAGGAACGTTCTAGTTTTGTTATCGTTTGAGTAGGTTTTGGTATGGCTTTACAAATCGGGAGGTACACGTATAACCATAATTCAAGTCTCCTTTAAATGACTTTAAATCAATTACCAGTTAATATTGAAATAAAAAGCCAAAACTCAATCTATTGTGAAAACCTGTACCTAAAACATGCGTCTACCCTGTCCCCATATGCCGCTTTCGCTCGGTCAGATACCGCCGGAAGGACACTCGTTTCGTATAATTCGTATCTAATGAGACCTCGTGTAGTATTCTCTATATATATTGTATTTCCTCCTTAGAAGTAAAAAGCGGTGATAGCACTATGTACACATCTATTAACGAGTAATAAAGTATGTAGCTAGCATAATACAACTGCGGTTATCGATTTGCTATAGGAACCAACTAAGTTTGTTTGTCTTTATTGCAGCTCCCCAAAACATTCCAGTCAACGGGACAGGAAGCGGAAGTCAGCCGAAAACATATGGCTGCTAGTCCACCGGACTAAGTGGAAGATGTGCACAGTTGAATTTATATCGTTGTTTCAGATATATACGTGGATATTTAACAGCAACCGTTCTGTCATGAGCCTGTATTCATTTATCATTTACAACTAATATGTATGAATGTCAAGCAAACTTTTTTAAATGTATATTTTCATCTAATACTTCTCTTTTGTTTTGTTACTCGTGCTGGGTGTTACAATCATAACGTATAACAATATATTAGACCGAATGTTGTACCATAACATTTTCTAAAAATCATTTCTGTAAAAGTGGAATGCCTACGTGCATGACTCAAGGTTCCTGATAACTGGGTCGTAACACTAAACACTTACAGGATTTGCATTGAAGGCATCAAGGCAACATTTTGTCTATTCGAACTGCTTTCTACTGGTATCATAAGTCAAAATCTGATTGTCAACAACTAATTGCTTCATTTACAGAATGAGTCATAATGTATTATTTACCTAAAATGATAATGTTACCAATGTTTATGTTTGGGTGATAAACTGATTGTGATACTAATATTTCTGTGGTCAACCGATAGTTAATATTAATTGCATTAATTTGTTGTAAACTGATAATTGATAGTAACAATGATGTTGATGACCTCGTCCTTCGTTTCATTATCCACGATAGTACAAGAACTTGACTTTGAAAATAAATCTAATGATTGAATGGTGTATCCTTTTATTTTCATAAATAATACATCAAACGTGATGTACAGGTAACTATCAGCCCCGAAAGATTTAAAATCAAACATGATAATGAAGTACCAATGTAATTTTTAATTTGAACAAGCCCAACAAACCCTTTGTTTCCCCGGGAATGGCTGCATCTATAAATATCTCCCCAGACAGGGTTTTACCCAGTGGAGAGACAGGAAGCCGGTCATCGTCCCCACACTGGGCGGAGCTGAGAGAGAGGTCAAGTGTCAATATTATGGAGTGACCCAAGCCCGGGATCATGGACAAATCTTGAAATGTATGAAAAGGAAATTCATGGCTAAACTTTACATTACATATTTTATTTATTACTGCGTTATTTAATTTTATTAAATTGTCTTTCACCTTTCACCTTATATTCACCCTAAAAACGTGCTACTGCCCCTTTAAGGCAATCAACTAAAATAACTAAATGGTACATCCATGCGAATTGAGGAAACTATACCACATTTTCATTATATACGGCTTGTGGAGAGTACTACAAATTCCGCTTTTTAATGACAGATATGGTATAAACTGATAACATTGGATTTATAAGGATTACATTCATACACTAGCATTTTATTGATTGCAGTCCAATTCATCTTTCGTTCTTAAGCTTATTATTCACAATAATTTACACTATGGAGCCAAAGTATGTATAACCATTATGTCACACATAATCAATATCTAGCTACAAATAGAGAAACAGATGCTCTCCTTTATATCGCTCGAGTCGTGTAATGCTCGAAAATGTTCCAGTGCTCTGTATCAGCATTATTAGAATAATGTAAAATTCAAACACTTAGCCTTAATTGTAACTTGAATTTCCTAAGGAACGCAAAATTTAATTTCAATTTGATTAAATTATGCTTCAAATAACGAATCTATGCACGTCTAGAAGTGCATTAAGTATACAGTTACCCTCTGAACAATAAGACGTATGGTAACACTCAGCCCGAAGGTGTTGCAAGTGGTTGTAGATTTTCCTGAAATAACATTTCCGTTCTCAAGTGAAAACTTCATCTTGCTGACGGTCAGAAGTGTTTAAATGTGATAGTTGTACAGCGGAAGTGAATTGGATATTCATATAAGAACATATTCACTGCGAAAACAACAAAGAGGAAAGAGTAAGGGAGAGAGTGGCAACTAGAACGTTTAATAGAGAAGGAGAGAAAGAATGAGACAGACAGACAGACAGACACAGAAACAAAGGAGCGTGTAACTGTAGAGTTAGAGAGTATGGGGTGCCCAATGCTTCTTTAAAATATTCTAAGTAAGCTTATACTAATTCAATTAAATAGAGAATCTCACCCAAGTGTCTTCTGATATCAAATATATCAACACGAGTTGATTAAAGATACAAATATCCGAGGCTTGCCGAGGATATTTTTACTTTAATCAACAAGTGTTGATATATTTGATATCAGAAGACACGAGGGTGAGATTTTTTTATCATCCAAATCATTTTTCAACAGTTATTAGCATGAGAATGAACATATCTGAAAACGAAACTGCCATTAGACTTCTTGAGCAGTGAGGTCATTGCATTGTGACGTCATCAGCATTGTGACGTCATAGCATTGTTACGTCATGGACTTTGTGACGTCATAGTATTGTCATCTGTGTTCTAAGTGATGCCAAAGCCTTGTGATGTCATTAACTGATGATGTAATAGGATTATGACGATTTGATTGTAGCGATATCTACAATGTAGATATCGCTTGTAGATATCGATTGATCTCAGAAAAGCGATATCTACTGTGGTAGACACTTTTGGATGATAAATTAGCTTACGAATTCAGACATAAGTTAAGTACACTTACGAAATCAAATAGGTAACGTCTTTGATCAAGGATAACAGAAAGGAGGAAAGATATAAATGATTCCTAACGTCGGTCTTCCACTGGCTTAAGATTAAACATCACTGCCCTATACTGTGAAGCAGTTAGACTTGCGCACCTGCCAGGTATTGATGTTACCTGCCAGATAAGTTAATCGGAGGGAGACACTCATCAATGGGCAAGATTAATAAAACGTCCTTAAATCAGATAAACCGAGTTTGTGAGTCGTTATATGTAGTAGACGTGACATGTTTAATCATACGAGTCTTGGAAACTCATGTAGACCTCAGAACATAGTGTTACCGATAAATAAATAATTTCTAACAAAAAAAAATATTTTGTCTAAGTTCACCCTGACGTGATGCATAAACTCTTGATAAGCAAGTCTGGAGTTTGATTTCTCTGGGGCCCCTTCATAGCCCTTCATAATTTTAATATTTGATAATTTCTAATAATTTTCAGAGACTGAGTGTTATAGTTTTATTCATTATAAAATCACACTTGATTACATTGTGGCGTGTTTGGAGGCACGGGTTTTCCAGGAAAATGAATATACTCAGGAAGGTTCTATTAATAGTAAATAATTACGTGATGACAGAGCCGTGCAGCAGCTTGCATGCCCAGTCTGCCAGCCCCAGTCACAGCCAACCTCATAGTCTCACACAGTCGCACACAGTCTTGTCTTGCTGTAGTATTAAACTACCAGTCTACAGTCTCAAAGCATGTCCGGGAGAGGTAAGTATACAGACACCTCACAATCATCTCAGTTCATCATAATCGATATATTCGTGTAATCAATCAATACTTGATTTACCTCTGTAGCTTGCTCTGTATTTATCGATTTTATACGAGTAATATAATGATATTATGCTGTCCATGGGTTGTAGTGATCAAAGTAAACACATAAACATAACAGACTTTGTTTTTTTTATCTTTATCAATACACAAATATGAGTCAGGGAATGTATATACTTTTACAAAACTGCACGTATTTGGCATATATTGACTCATCACTTCATACATTTATCGTTCTATTTAAAACAGGATATGAACGTCTTAGTTTGGAAATCAAGTGTTTGCCAAGCAGCAAATATCATTTTGTTTCCATTTTGTTCTATTCTATCTACAAAACAAAATTGATTTAGATACTACCTGACTTCTTCTTTATATGACATTCTATATCTGATATGACACCATATACTTACAGGAGGATTTCACCCAGTTGGGAACAAACCGTCCCAGCCGCGTCCCCGGCCCCCACGTGAGTTCAAACTTTTAGGATTTTCAGAGAGGCACAGTCCTCAAAATACAATAGTTTACAACTTCATTCAGTTTTCTACCAGGATTCGTGCATACACATAAAATTGTTTTGATAACATATCTCGAATTTGCTGTTGTCAATCAAGTATCATAAGCAAACTCCTACCATTAGCATTTTGTACGTTATATAAGCTAGGCAAATTCTTTATCGTGTCGATAGTACATTGATTTACTGATAATAGACACCTCGCTTTTGCTTCGTGCATAACGTTTGTTATAGACAAACAAATGTGAAACGTGTGAAATGTGAAACGAACTCAAGTTCAAACGCTAACATGACGAATTGGCATAATCACAAGTACTAGTAGTAGATGTAAAGTCATCAAAGGGAGAGTTGATTGGTTATAGCTCGCGATTAGTAAAGACTTCTCGTCCAATATCAAAAGTAGAATTGGAGCTTTTCTTTCAGAACCGCCTGTTGTGTATGTGAGCTTGAGTGAGCTATTGAATTCATTCGAGCCCAGCCGCGGAGTTAAAGGGTCCTCCCGACTATGTTAAAAGAGTTAATGCTATAAGCATGATGAGGTAATACCTGAAATATTTTTCCCGAGTATGGCTAGGTAAGGTTAAGCAAGGCTAGGCTAGGCTGGGTGTGTCCCAGGCATCGTCTGGTAATCTTGTGTCGTCTGCTAGGCAAAAGACGGTTCTGAAAGACGTATAGCTCCAATTCAGAAACGTGTATGCTCGTTTATGCTTTGTTAACGCTTTACAAATAGTGAGGTACATGTATAACCATTCAAGTCTCCTTTACATGACTTTATATGTACTACAAGTTCATATTGAAATAAATTGCCAAAAACTCACTCTGTCGTGAAAACCTGTATCTAAAACATTCGTCGATCCTGTCCTCATATGCCTGCAACAACACCAGATTATGTCTCTCTTGAAAGCCACTGGTCAACGCGCCGATATATAGTTGCTATATATATATATTGTGTTTCCTCCTTAGAAGCTGGAGGATGTAAGCACTATATACACATCTCTAAACAATTCAAGTATGCATTCTCGATAATCCAGAGTTTACGGAAGGTAAACTCTGGATCATCGAGAATGTAAAGTATGTAGCTAGCATAATACAACTGTTGTTATCGGGTTGTTATAGGAACCAATTAAGTTTGCTTGTCTTGCAGCTCCCCCTACCCGTCCGGTCAACGGGACAGGAAGCGGAGGTCAGCCGAAAGCATATAGCTGCTAGTCCACCGGACTAAGTGGAAGATGTGCACAGCTGAATTTATATTGTTGTATGAGATACGTGGATATTTAACAGCAACCGTTCTGTCATGAGCCTGTATTCATGTATCATTTGCAACTTACATGTATGAATGGTGAGAAAACTTTTTAAAAAGTGTATTTTCATCTAATACTTCTCTTTTGTGCTGTTAATCGTGCTGACAGTTACAGTTATAACGAATAAAAATATATTAGGCCGAACATTATACCGTAACATTTTATTTAGTTCACTTCTGTAGAAGTGGAATGCGTACATGCATGGCTCACGGCCTCAGTTAACAGGATCGTAACACTAACCATTTTGTTTAAAAGGTGGGAGGATTTACATTGAAGACATCATAGGAGACATTGAGTCTATTCGAACTGCTTTCTACTGGTATCATAAGTCAAAATCTGACTGTCAACAACTAATTGCTTCATTTACAGAATGAGTCATATTTACAACTGATCGGCACCTAAAATGATAATGTTACCAATGTTTATGTTTGGGTGATAAACTGATTGTGATACTAATATTTCGGTGATCAACCGATAGTTTATATTAATTGCATTAATTTGTTGTAAACTGATAATTGATAGTAACAATGATGTTAATGACCTCGTCCTTCGTTTCATTATCCATGATAGTACAAGAACTTGACTTTGAAAATAAATATAATGATTGAATGGTGTATCCTTTTATTTTCATAAATAATACATCAAACGTGATGTACAGGTAACTATCAGCCCCGAAAGATTTAAAATCAAACATGATAAGGAAGTACCAATGTAATTTTTAATTTGAACAAGCCCAACAAACCCGGCCTCTGTTTCCCCGGGAATGGCTGCATCTATAAATATCCCCCCAGACAGGGTTTTACCCAGTGGAGAGACAGGAAGCCGGTCATCGTCCCCACACTGGGCGGAGCTAAGAGAGAGGTCAAGTGTCAATATTATGGAGTTGCCCAAGCCCTGGATCATGGACAAATCTTGACTGAGATTAATATCTTCTTACTTAAAATGATAAAATATATAAGTTGTATAATTGATACGTTATTTATTATTCACGTGTAGTTAGTTTGCAAAGACAAACAATGTATATTTGTATCTATCTACGTGTTTGGTTTAGATGTTTGCAAATAAAAACTGTTATGATGGAAACATATAAATGTAAAATATTCAATCTTAAGAAACAGTGCAGGGGAGAGTTCAATTTGAAAAATTAAATATAGATCTAAGTTGAGATTAATTGCGTTGATTTACATAATAAATGGATCGAGTCAGTTTGATAAACAATCACAACAGTTGTGCAATAACCTGTGAAATTGATCAGACTAAACCAGAAAAGGCAATGTGCATTATTCATTTTTTTAGATTGTTTTGTTTAGTTTTTGATTCAGAGGTCTGAAAACATAAATAGTCAGAACGGAATATATATATATATACTAAATTTGTTAATATAAGATTACCTTATCGTATTTACTAACAAATTAACGCAGTGAAACCAAATAGATATAGTTTATTGAGATTAACTACATCATTATAGGGGTTAGTTTTATGACCAAGCAAACCAATGTTCAGTTATATGTTGAATTTATCAGATTATATCAGGAGAGGCAACTGTGCATATCAAGGAACAATTGATTGTTTTGTATAAAGTGAAATAAAAGTTAAGAATTTAAGTGAAACACAATGTCATCTGAAACTGCGCAACATAAATCAAATGGTGGCTTGTATTCCCAGCTGCTACGTCTATAAATAGTGTCGATGGGAATTTCCCAACACCGGGAGAGATAAGTGGGGTCTGGTGGGGTTTCTCATTTCCTCGACTGAACACAGTCACTACAATCGGTCTACATTCTAGTCTAAAGTAATGTCGGACAAACGCAAATTCGGTGAGTAGAGCTCATTGTTTCAAACCTTTTATCATCTGACCATGCATTTGTGCATTCTCTCCCCACAGAGGCAGATTAAGTCATGCTGATTTAGCCTTTGTTCTATTACGCCGAAATCCGTTGGTTCCGGCAGCTTCCCATGGCGGAAAAAACTTTCATCTCAATACATTTGAATTTCTTTGTCAAATACCAACGCTTCTCGCATGGAAAGGGTGGTTCATATCACAATGCCTTTGCCTTGTTTCAGTAGCCAAAATGATGATTTAAGAACAGCGTCGCTGATTGCACAACTAATTTTGATTGCCTCCAATCAGGCATCTTCCATTCTATCCCACAAACTCGTCGTAATAGAACAGAGGCTAAATCAACATGACTTGATCTGCCTCTGTGGGGAGAGAATGGCATCTGTGTAAACATGCAGTATAGTCCAGCTTAGTTTGTGAAATGCTTTTAGCCATATGCGCAAGCAACTGCTGTTCAAAGCGTTGGACAGTTTTACTTTTAAATCAAACGTAAAGACTTCGAAAGGCATTCAAAGGGGTTGAGACAATAAATATAATTGTTCATGTATTTCTTTCTTGAGTCACTATCTCCACCTCGGATCGGCTGCAGGGGTGTCGATATATTTATACCGTATATCCTCGAATAGACGCCTCCGGCGTTTATTTTTCAGATCCCCCTCTACTCCCGGCGTATATATTCGAGACCCGGGGTCTTAATGAGGCCGGCGTCTATTTATTTTTAGTAGGAAATAGATGGTGAAGAGGGAGAATGCATTATTTGCATTCAACTACGAGCGCACTAATTATTTAACTGGTCACCCCATGTATGTTGGAGACCCGCGTGTATTCACTTAATTTAAACCAGCCAATCCCCCAGCGTCTATTCGAGACCCGGCGTGTATTCGAGGAAATATGGTAGTCCGGTAACTTCTTAACGTGAGCGTTAGAATAGTCCAGATTTGTACCCGCGAATCGTTACTTACCGGATAGAACCAAGACATTTACAAGACACATAACAAAACTAAAAAGAAACTGGGGTGTGGCTGATTTAAGGTTCTCCATCTGACAACATTGGTTGATAACGTTGACCATATCTAATTACAACCGTTTTTATGTAAACACGTTTCATAGCTGGATGATGCAGGAAGACAGAAAGATAGGGCTCAGAGCAATACTTGGCGGTGCGGTTGATATACATTCCGGCGATCAGATGTAGGTCACATACACACAAAAATAGCTTACGTGATGCCTGTTTATGTGTTGGGTCTGAGGACACAAATACATCATTCAAAACCACTATATGTCTTACATTGTATGTCTAAAAAATATAAGAACATACACCCCTATTCCACGTATTCTTTCTTATGATTCAGAGGTTTAATTTTACTTAAAGTTTGCAAACATGCCATAAAACAAAGGAAATATATGATTTACACTTTGTACCTATTTTACATGTATCTATGAAAATTACAACATAAGCCATGTTTGTTTTGTAAAACATGATGGTGATAGATAATTCAATACGTACTAATTAAACTACGATGTCGTTTCTATTGTATACATGTATGTATATAAACTGATTACAGGAATAAAAAAAATTAAAAAAATTAAACTACGGATCCCTTGGCTCTAATTGGTTAAGTACCCTATACGTCAGTGTCATATAATTTGTAACATCGAAACAATACTGCAATTTACTAATAAGGGTTGACCAGGGCAAAACACACCCCTATCATTAAAGTGTGCTCCTGGGAACCTTAACAGTAAAAAATGCAATTTGCAGCATGTGTCTAACACTTAGCAGACAGACTGTCGTATTGAACTTGTTTTAACCTTCAATTAATGCACAAGTCTTAATTTAAGTTAATGTATTGAGACATATACAAAAATAAGATGTGACATTAAAACGTACATGTAATATATTAAACTATAATAGGCCTATATCATACAAATAAATTATCTCTAAAATAATGTCATACAGCATAGGCACACATATGAAGGATAGATGTAAAAAAATGGCCTCTGTTTTATTACGCCGAAATCCGTGGGTTCCGGCAGTTTCCCCTGGCGGACAAAATTTGCACCACAATTTCTTTATCAAATGACAACGCTTCTCGTATGGAAAGGGTGGTTCTGATCACAATGCTTTTGCCATGATTCAGTAGCCAAAAATCTTGAACAGCTTCGCTGATTGCACAACTGTCTTCGATTGCCTCCAATCAGGCATCTCCCATTCTAGCCCGTAAAGTCGGCGTAATAGAACAGAGGCTGTATCAACATTTCATGTATTTTGCCTCTGTGGGGAGAGAATGGAATTTCTATGAGAGTTTTGACAATGCAACCACTTTTCTTACAGAAAACAGTTACTATATGAATTTAACGATTTCTTATTAAACTAACAATTTGCAAACGTTTAATCCTTCACACAAATTTGTTAACAATAAAGAAATATTTAAAATCACAAAGGATCCCCTTAATGCTTAATATTTTCATTATAGAATATCATCAAAGCAAAGCAAACAAATATCCTTTTTCAATGAATACATGATACCAATACAGTACCGCTAGTGTACGATGTTGCATGTTGTGTTTCTTTTCTATTTGAAGTCAGACTTATTCTCTTTTATAACAAATCCCGTTTGCAATGGCCATCTCCAACTGAGGATGCTAGCGTGGGTCAAGGCTCTTCACGGCTGCTTCCATGTGTTGATCATGACGTTGCACCATATGTCGATAGTTACGGAAATAACGTATGTGACTGTCCCCCTCTCTCGTCATTCCTATAATCCTAACCGAAAACGTAAATCTACGTTAGAATCTTTTATAGTTTTCAATGCGAAAGGTAACAGTACGGTATGTTCTTGAGACATAGAGAATCTCACCCAAGTGTCTTCCGATATCAAATATATCAACACAAGTTGACAAAAGTACCAAATATCCGAGGCTTGCCGAGGATATTTTACTTTTATCAACGAGTTGTTGATATATTTGATATCAGAAGACACGAGGGTGAGATTCTATTTATCATCCAAAATCATTTTTATACCAGTGATGTCATAGCAGTGTGACGTCATTGTGTTTATGACGTCATAGCATTGTGACGTCATTGTGTTTATGACGTCATAACATTGTGACGTCATTTCTGATGATGCAAAACGTTTGTGATGTCATGTCCCTTCTGTTGACAGGGCATTGTTCAAAATCTACTGTCAAAGCGATATCTCCTAGGAGATATCGCTTGATCTTCCACAAGCGATATCTCCTGTGGAACACAGTTTTGGATGATAACATGCGCTGTCGTTCGTAAGAGCTGTAATTGAAGTAACTCGTTTTCTTCAAATCATTACTACGAAACCAAAATGGACAATGCGAGATCCTTAGTAACTGCTGCAAATCTCCCATCTGTTAGGCAATGTCCAATCCAATATACGAGAAAATTGTAGGGCGAGCCCTTGGTCTTACCGAAAGACCTAAGATATTAGCTAAGGTAAAGGATTGTTATCCATAAGAGAGAGAAACTTAACTGCTTGTTAATATAGGGGATTCTTTTTGTGTTATAAATGTCAGTGTTTGCATATATACCGTTAACAAATCAATTTCATCTATTCTCAATATCGCCAACAACGGTGGTACGTGAGTATAGAAATATGTAACAAACATATTATAAACATAATAGTTTCTAAGATTGCCATCTGCTAGTTTCAATAGGTAGTTTGTGATTACTACTTCTAAGTTTGTGGCATACACTAAACCCCAAACGAAACTATCCATTTTTAGAATTCAAATATATTCTTAATTTGCTTAAGCTAAATGTTAAGTTTTATGGAAACAGGTCGCTAAAACGTAACATTTCAGTTGTTCATCTCAGAAATTGATTAGGTACGTGATTTACATGACTTTTGTTGAAAACTGAGAAAACACGTTTTTCTTTGATCATTGTTTCGCACATTCATTATTGAAAGTGAGTTTGCAATCGATCAATTCACATGTGAGCCAGGTCAAATAAAACCAATTTTAAAATGCCTAGATTGACCCCAGAACAGCGGGGCAGGGCCTTGGGTATGAAGGACATGGGCGCTTCAAATGTTCTTATTGCAAGAATATTCGGCTGTCATCGAAAAACCATCGAAAATTTGATGAAACGTTATAGGGACACGGGAACAACATTAGAAAGATCGCGTACAGGTAGACCACGTGTGACGTCACGTCGGGAAGACTCTCTATCTCCGAAATCGATTCCTGACAGTTGCATAATCGGCGTCTACGGCTCTCGGGAGGGTGCTTAGTCAAACAACCGTCAGAAGGAGGATAAGAGCAGTAGGGATTCGGGCCCGTCGACCTTATTGTGGCCCAACGTTGACACGTCAACATCGTCATTACCGATTAATCTGGATAAGACGTGTACGAAGGTGGCAGCTTCGTGATTGGCGAAATGTTATGTTCACCGATGAAAGTAGGTATTGTTTACATAAGCATGATGGCAGAGCCCGCGTTTATCGCCGTCAGGCTGACAGAAACGCTCCAAATTGTGTTGCAGAGGTCCAGGCACACGGTGGGGGAAGTGTGATGGTTTGGGGCGGTATCCGAGGAGAAAACAAGTCGCCATTGGTGATCGTTATGGGTGACATGACTGCGCAAAGATACATTGATCAAGTTCTTCGTCCTGTTGTGTTGCCATTTCTTCAGAATCACTCAAGAACTTTGTTTCAACATTATAACACGCCTGCACATTCAGCAAGAGCAGTGTCAACATTCCTGGACAACAATAACGTCAACGTCACGTTCTCCTGATCTCTCTCCAATTGAACACATGTGAAACTGCCTAGGGAGGCGAATCAGGAATAGAGCAAACCCTACAGTCAACCTGAAGCAGCTGGAACAAGCCCTACAGGATAAATGGGGAAACATCCCTAACGCCACGGTCAGACGTCTCACAACATCAATGAGACGTCGAGTGTTTGCCTGCATAACAGCTGAAGGTGGACATATGAAGTATTGATGACTATGGACTCCATATTCCACAAATTCTTAACATATGATCAGAAACTTCGATTTCTAAAAAATTATAAAATTAACATTTCACACCATGCAGTGTTAATAAAACGTTTCCTGGCTGTAAGATAAACGAGTTATTGCAAAACAAGTTAGATGATGTGCAAATGATTCAGTATTAGATAAAATGTTGTTAGGATAGAAAACCGTGTCTTGTTATTTTTCAATGAAAATTTGAATGAGTGGATAGTTTCTTTTGGGGTTTAGTGTATGTATCGATTTATCAAGATAGAGATATTCCTCAAAAGCAAGGTTTTCCTTAAATGGTTTGTAATAGAAACCTTTTGAGCTTGTACTTAATTCTGATCTTCATATTTGAGTGAATTGATCTTTAAGAATTCAACTTACCATTGCAACAAGCCACAATGTCGAGCAACTACATGGGTTATAAAAACAGAATATATTTGTTTCGAAGATTGACCTCTAGAAAATCATTTAGGTACAGTGACATAAAGGAGTAAATACACTCGGAGAGCTTACGATGCGAAGAAGAAGAAGCTGATTTATGCCGAAAAGAGAACATTATTTTGTAGATAGGTATGTACAGTGGGAATCATAACTAACTCGCAATACAGCATAAATGAGGGCGTAGACACTCTTAAGACCTGCTACTAACTTAAGAAATCTCAAATGAACCTTTTCAATAATATTAAGTTTTTCATGGTCCCACACCTCGCAACCGTGGGACGATCACCATGTCAAAAACGACAATTTGGTTACTTACCGAGCATAACATTAATTTGAAATATTGTTCAAGGAAAGAGAGTAAAATATCAACTAGAAAGTGTTTTTACTCGAAAAAACTAATGTCTCCCCCTATACACCATTTCAGCTAAATTCCAAACTGTTGACATTGAAAAGACACAAAAAATAAAGGTGTTGATATACCCAAAATGCAAAGATATCATCTTCAATCAGATCGAGACCGGCAACTTTGTTCCTTCTTTAACTTTCATTCGAGGGAATATCATCCTAATGATTCGCATTTATTTCCCTTAACCGTAAGATTCGTGATTGCTTCCTCAATCTTTCTCTCTTTTTTTCTGTGTTTTAATGCTGTACATTTCCCTCTTTTCAGACGATGGGTTTGAAGGTAAGTTACTCTGAATTAAGATTTTACAAAATTTAAACAAATATCAAATGAAAAACGGATAATTTTTTTATGATTACTTTTTAGAATAAATAACATTGATGCATAAGAGTTAGGTTTTAACCATTAGTTCTACAGGCATAGAATATTGATCCTTTGAACGATCGTAATTTTTTATATAAAAAGGCATTTCTATTATAGTCATGATTTAATGAAAAACAAACAAGGTTTTATCATGGTACATTTAGGACCAAAATTATTTTTAATATTTCAAATGTATAATTGATTAGTTTGTTTCTCTTTTACCTTAACGAAATTGTCATTAAAGTTGTGTTCTCCTTGATAATATGTTCAACAAGAAATATGTTCCATATTCACAGAGCACATTAATCACATTCTGCACTGTTATTTTACAGCGTGTCATATCCGATTATCAGAAAGAATCGGTCCCGAACCAATATATGCTTACTCACCAGACCGGACAGGGGTCCCTAGTAAGTTGTAATGTTATTCATTTCTTTTGTTCTAGTGTATTATCTTTATTCCTGGTTATAGTCTTTATCATCCACAGTTTAGGTTCCGATAATATCTCCACTAACCTCTGGAACAAAGCCGGGACATATGCGATTCATTAATTACCTCCCCTTAGTTGCATTACCGGAGGTAATTTATGAATCGCATTGAGCCCTGTTTGGTTCCAGAGGTCAGTGGAGATATTATCTGAACGTAAACTCTGGACATATTAGATGGATCTGAACAGACAATATTAGATGGATCTGAACAGACATTTAGAGAAACACTACAAGTGCTTAAAACATACGCCTCTTTTTCTGGTCTTAAAATAAACATTGACAAAACTAAAGTTGTCTAGGTAGGTACCAAACAGTTCTCAAGCCAGCAATTTTGCAGAGAGTATAACTTAGACTGGACTAAAAGGCCCTTTGTTTTATTAGGCATCCTATTTCAACACAATAAAGCAGAAATGGTAGAAAGGAATTACAAAGACTAAAAAATGTTGATAAAGCAAAAATGTGGTCTCTGAGAGACCTTACACCTCTAGGCAGACTTACTGTCTTAAAAAGTTTAATACTACCATCACTTAATCATTTATTCGCATCACTAGCGAACCCCAAATTTGAAACGATTGCCGTTTTGCAAAAGAAATGTTTCTCCTTTACATGGAAAGGCAAACCTGATAAAATAAAAAGGAGTTTGTTAATAAAGTCTTATCAAGAAGGTGGTCTAAAGGTTCCAGCAATATTAGAAACAATTAAAGCACAGAAGATATCATGGATGAGGAGATTGTATGCACAGAATTCTAAGTAAAGTAATGTGTTGTTTACCTCAAAACCAGTTGGAAAACTTAACCCAATAGTAATGGGACCATCATATCTTAAGACACAGTATATCCCTAAACTAATCAGTCCGTTTTGGAAAGACGTATTTGGCACCTGGTCTGATTTACAAGAAAATTGTAGATACGATAATAATGTTTTTAGTCGACAGTACATTTGGGCAAATGATAACATCACAATAGGAAATCAACCTGTAATTTTTTATCATTATTTACAATCAAACATCAAATTTATAAATGACTTCATAACAGAAAATGATACATTTCTATCTTTGATTTTGTCAAACAATATGGAGTTTTGTAGAATATGCAGGTCTGATATCCTCCTTGAAAACTTCTTTAAAAAGAAATTTGATCAATATTAGTAAACAAACAGATTTTCCTTTCATGACCCCAAACTTAGAGATACTATTTAAGGTTGCAAAAGGATGTAGTATATTTTATAACTGTATTGGAATGGATATTCCACTGAGACTTTTAATGTAAAGTGATAAGTTCGCTGCTCTCATTGCACATCAAAGACATTTTACGACGCTTCAGAACTGTGGCCTAAGCAATGGGCAAGTAACTCTAATTTACCGGAAGGTTGTGCAAAAGGACGCCATGCGGTCTGGTTGTTTTGGTGAAAGCACCCGGCGTGTATCGGACTGAAAATTTCACCTAGTTCATTTTTAGTAATCTTTTTGAGCAGTTAAATGTAAAATTAGGTTCATTAAAGAAGAATTGACTCGAGTTGGACTTCATTCCTGAGATACAAGGACGCCAGGTAGCCACGCAATCACAAAACAATACAGTGAAATGTTCATAATCAGAAATGTAAACATCCATCAAAAGTAAACAAGTTTCAAGTCATATCATGAAGCATCAAGTTACCTACATCTTGTAAAACATCACACGAACTGTTCTAGAAGAAATAGTTGAAAGTTGTGTCAAAAGTCGTCGCAAAAAGCAGCTATTTATAGACAATAAGTTGACATTTACAATATGAACATGGAAACACTCAAGTTAAACAGAAATAAAGCCAAGCTTGCAACAATCGTCTGTGCCAAAAGATTAATTTCAAGGGCTCAGAGAAATCATGATAAAGAAATTCTGCACAATTTAATGATTGAACTTGAAAAAGCATACAGTGACTTTATTGACATTGACAATGAGTATGTAGATGAAGTAGAGGGGGAAAATTTGGATGAAGAAGCAGAAGTAGATGGGGAAACCAGGAAGAATTCAGAAATAATGTTTCTAAAGTCTATGAAGATGCAAAGAGCAAGTACAATGAAATTAAAACAGCAGACAAATTAGCAGAAAACATGAAAAATGCAGAGCCTGTCAATGACACTCTCAGAAGAAATATGAACAAAATACACATTTTGTTGGAAAGATTAGGAAGCAATCTACTGTCACCAAAGCCAGATATCCATACTCTTCAGTATGATAGTGAAGCAGCTGGACATTTGTTAGATTCCATGAATAATCAGTTAGGGACTCTGTTAAAGTTGCTTGGATTTGAACACATGCAAAAAGAGCAGAAAGCTCTAGATGAAGTTACTAATTCTGTTGAAAGGACGAATAGAGAGGTACATATCTTCATGTCCAAAACTAAAAGTGAATCTTTGCAAGAAAAATATACAAGAAAATTGAAAGAAATAGAAGAGACAAGACATACAGACCCTTCTACACAGCATGTCACGGTCAAAGTGGAGACAGAGAACAACAGTAATCCTTCAGCACCAAGTAACCAAGTTCCTCAGACTCAAGGTAACCAAACATTGAATCACACAAGTTCCCAGAACATGTCACCTCAATCTGCACTTACCTCACTACCTCAATCACCAAACACAAGCTTCCATAGAGCTGATGTCAAGCTTAAGAAGTAGTCATTCCCTTCATTTTCTGGAAACAGAAGAGATTGGCCTGAGTTCAGAGCGGTGTGGAAGGAGTTAGCTGAGCATGGATGTAATAGCAAGACTGCTCTTGCCCATGAACTGAAACACTCAGTACATGGTGAAGCCGCACAGCGCATCAAGTCAGTATTCGCAACAAAACCTGAAGCTTATGACATCATGTGGAAGAAACTTGAAAGTTACTATGACGACACAAGTTCAAGTGTACAAGCAGCCATTGGAAACCTACAAAAACTGAAACTAGTTAAAGAAGATGACTATAAGAGCCTAATTGAACTTATTGATGAAGTGGAAGCCACATATAGTCAACTTGAAGAACTAGGTCAGTTGGATACAATCACCATGAGAGATGTGGACAGAATCTCAGGACTCCTCACTACTCCCAGCAAAGTTGAATGGATGAGAAGATACCATGAATTATCCCAAGTTGACAAGCTCAAGCCCTTTGTTTCTTTCATGAAGTTCCTGGAAAAAGAAAGAGATATTGTATCGAGGATGGCAGAGACCCAGCCTAAAGTCAGAAGTCATTGGGGTGACCAGTACACGGGTGGACAGAGGGACCGTAACAGGAGTTCTGTGACAAATCATGGAGAGGGAAGAGAGTCTCATCAAAGCCCAAACAAAGTACCGCATAGGAACTTTCATCCATGTGCAATCCCTTCTCACAGAAGAGATGGTGTAGCTCACACTACCGAAAGCTGTTACGAGTTCAAGAAACAGTCACTACCCAATAAACTTAAGTATTTGAAGGAAACTTATGCATGTTTCATATGTTTCGGAGATCACCAGCGCTCTAGATGTCCAAACAGAAAACCCTGTTCAGTATGTCAGAGGAGCAACCACCACAGTTTGCTGTGTAAAGAAGCAGATCAATCAACCGGAACAAGTTCAGCCAACCCAGCGAGAGGTACAGTTCAAAGTCACACTCTAGCCACATCAACTCTCTCTTTATATCCCATCCTGGTAGCGGAGGTGGCAGGAGTGAAGAAGAAAGCAACTGTTTTCTGCGATGGTGGATCTAACACAACCTACATCACTCATAGAGCAGCAGAACGTCTTTGTGCCAAGAGACTGAGAAAATTCACCCTGGAGGTTACGACAATGGGTAATGTTCACAAGACTTACAACACATGTCAATATGAAATATGTTTACTGACTCAATGCGGCAAGAAGGTGACAGTCATTGCCTTTGGGATGGAAAAGATAACCGGAAATGTCAGCAAGTTAGACACCCAAGTTCTCTCCGAACTATTCCCTGACTACAACGCCAATCTCCTTCAAAGGTGCTCAGATACAGTGGACATCCTCATCGGCTGTGATTACTTTGGTCTACATCCGAAGATAGAAGTTGCTCGTGCTGGTGAGAATCTCAGCATAATGAAAGGTGAATTAGGAATTTGTCTACAGATAACACATCCAAAACTCAAAGAAGAAACAGTTATTGACAGAAGTCTTGCCAAGACTATCCATGAAAGCTTCCTACTGACCTCGGAAACAGTCCACTCAAGTGACCTGTACTCTCACCCAGAATTCACCTCACCGTCAAGTTCTGTACATCAATGTTTGGAGTCTACAACTTTGAAAGTCTCAGGGAAAGCAAAGAATGTAACTCTGAATGATGCCCCAAGTACCAAGTCTGATGAAGTAACAAGTATTTACCTTACGGCAGCAAAGGAAAAGGATACCCATAACTTCATTATGGGTGAAGAACTCTGCATTGGATCCACACCACGTTGCGGTGCATGTCGCTGTGGCAAGTGCCCTGCTGTTGGACACACCTATTCCTTCAAGGAGGAACAAGAACTGAGAATGATTCAGGACAACTTGCACTACGACAGAGAAAGAAGTTGTTGGGTCACCAGTTACCCATGGATCGTCAACCCACTTCAACTCCCAGATAGCTATCATGTTGCCTACCAGACACTCATGAACACTGAACGAAGGCTCAAGAAAGATCCGGAATGGGCATCGACATACAGCAGACAGATTGAAGACATGGTGGAAAGGGGTGTGGCGAGAAAGTGAAGAGGAAGTTGCAGTTGTAGGAGACATCAAGAAGATGTTCAATTCAATACACCTGGAATCTCTTGAGCAACATTGTCATCGTTTCCTGTGGCGCAACCTGGAGACGGAGAGACATCCAGATGTCTACATCATTGAACGTGTGAACATGGGGGATACACCAGCTCCAGCAATCAGCACTGAAGCCATATACAAGACAGCAGAGATGTTCAAGGAAGACAGTCCTAGAGCCGCAGAACTACTTACCAAGTCAAGTTATGTGGATGATCTCATAGACTCATTCAAAGACATAACAGAGGCACAGCAGATCACTTCACAAGCCGAAGCCATGCTGAGCAATGGAGGGTTTAAAGTCAAGTGCTGGCAGTTCAGTGGAAAGGACGAAGATTGTAACAAAGCTTCAAAAGGGTTACTCAAAGGAACCAAGGACAATCTCAGAGTATTGGGACTTGGTTGGAGACCAGAAGAAGATGTGATGATCTTTCAAGTGACTCTTAACTTCTCACAGAAAAGAAAAGGACAGCGTACTGGGCCAAATCTAGATGAGATGGAAGTGCCAGCGAGCATACCTACAAACTTAACACAAAGAATGGTGTTAGAACAAGTCATGGCAATCTATGATCCCTTGGGACTTCTCAGTCCATTTACTCTCCAAGCAAAGGTGTACCTGAGAGAAACATGGGAATTGAACTTGGATGGGATGACGCAGTTCCCTACAGTCTTCAAAGAAAGTGGATGAAGTTCTTCCAGTCTATGTTCGAGATGGAAGATATAAAGTACGAGAGATGTCTACGCCCCTCCAAAGTTGTTGGAAAACCAAGTCTAGTCATTCTGAGCGATGGAAGTAACATTGCCTATGGATGCGCCGCATACATCCTGTGGACTCTCGAAGATGGAAATCACTGGCTGAGGTTGATCATGGCAAAGAGCAGAATAGCCCCAATCAACAGACTGTCAACTCCACAGATGGAACTGAATGGTGCAGTGATGTCCAAAAGAGCAAGAGCCACCATCGAAAAGGAGATGAGATTTGACTTCGAAAGGGTCTTTCATCTAGTTGACTCAGAGACGGTACTAAACATGATCAACAAGACTAGTACACGGTTCAAGGTGTATGAAGGTGTCAGGCTAGGAGAAATCCAAGCGTCTACAAACGGGGACATGTCATGTTGGGCCTGGATCAGCGGAGAGAACAACATCGCAGATTGGCTCACCAGAGGTCGCTCACCAAGTCAGCTGACATCAGACTCAGAGTGGTGGAGAGGACCAGACATACTGTACAGACCTATTCAAGAATGGAGTCTGAAGTTCGGCCTACAACAGGAAGGTGTAATACCAGGCGAGAAGAAACTCTGCTCAACTGCTACAGTCCTCACAGTGGAATCACTCATCGACTCCACAAGATTCAGCTCAATCAATAGGGTGATATGGGTGATTGCCAGGTTGCAGAACATGTTCAAGTACAAGTCCTTTAAAGGGGGTAAGAGCAGTCATGTTACTCCAGAGGGGTTGCGGGAAGCAGAACGAAGGGTTGTCAAGGATGTCCAGTCTACGATCCTTGATGATCTACAAGAAAGTTGCGGCAAAAGTGGTCGCTACTCAAGACTCAATCCAGTGAAGGGGACTGATGGAATATGGACTGTTGGTGAACGGATGAAAAGGTTCAATGCAATGACATCAGACTCAGAGCTGCAGAAACTACTGCCTTCAGGTCACCATGTGACAAGGCTGTTCATGAGAAGAGCTCACGAAGCGGGACACAGAGGACGAAATGCTACTCTGGCAAGGTTCCGGCAAAACTACTGGGTACCTCATGGAGACAAACTAGCAAGAAGTGTGAAAAATAACTGTCAGATGTGCAAGCTGAGGGAGCCAACACTACTCTGCCAAACTATGGGTCCACTTCTAGAAGCACGTTTGAAACCATCCACTCCATTCAATCACGTGATGGTTGACTTGTTTGGACCATATAAGATCAGAGGTGAAGTTCAGAAACGCACCACAGGAAAAGCATATGGAGTAATCTTCACAGATCTTACTTCAAGGGCGGTGCACATAGAAGCTGTGTTTGGATATGACACATATTCTTTCCTCATGGGATTCAGCAGATTCGTCAGTATGAGAGGCTGGCCGGAAACCATGTACAGTGACCCAGGGACCCAGCTAATTGGAGCTGATCGAGAGTTGAAAGAAGCATGGAAGACAGTTGACAAAGGTACTGTTACAAGGAGAAGTGCTGAAAAGGGTCTTAAGTGGATCTTTGGGCCTGCAGATAATCCGTGGCATCAAGGAGCAGTGGAGTCACTTGTGAAAGGTGCCAAGAGAGCCATCAACTTCGCAGTTCACAATCAACGATTGTCCGCCTCAGAGATCATGACAGTGTGTGCTGAGGTGACAAACCTGATGAACGAACGTCCGATAGGAGCTCGGATAAGTGAGGACTCTGACATAAATGTGTTCACTCCCAACTGCCTACTGCTGGGACGTGCAACAGTCAAGAATCCAGGTGGCTGGCAACCAACAGGGTCACTCCAATCAAGATACCGGCTTGTCCAGAAGATCACAGATGACTTCTGGCAAAAGTGGACTGAACTATTTGCTCCAAGTCTAGTTGTCAGACAGAAGTGGTCGACGTCACATCGCAATGTGAAGCCGGGCGATGTGGTACTAGTTGCGGATCAATCTGTACTCCGTGGTGAGTACAGACTCGGGCTCATCAAGGAAGTCTTCCCTAGCAGTGATGGGAAGGTACGCAAGGTCACACTGACCTACAAGAACCACAGGGTGGGGGAGATGTCCTCCGTCTATACTGGAGTGAAAGACACTACAGTAACCAGAAGTGTCCAACGCCTTGCTGTGTTGGTGCCTGTGGACTGTTCTTCAACTGAAGATGAAGATTAAAGTTGTATTTCAATATGAACTTTTAAAGTTAAAGTTAAAGTTTCTATTCAGTAAGTTTTTCACAAGTGTGATTTAAGTTAAAGACTCTGATCGCAGCGACGCCTGTCCTCCCGGTGTATTGGAATGGATATTCCACTGAGACTTTTAATGTAAAGTGATAAGTTCGCTGCTCTCATTGCACATCAAAGACATTTTACGACGCTTCAGAACTGTGGCCTAAGCAATGGGCAAGTAACTCTAATTTACCGGAAGGTTGTGCAAAAGGACGCCATGCGGTCTGGTTGTTTTGGTGAAAGCACCCGGCGTGTATCGGACTGAAAATTTCACCTAGTTCATTTTTTAGTAATCTTTTTGAGCAGTTAAATGTAAAATTAGGTTCATTAAAGAAGAATTGACTCGAGTTGGACTTCATTCCTTAGATACAAGGACGCCAGGTAGCCACGCAATCACAAAACAATACAATAACAAACTTCAACTCAGTGACATTGCTGATCAAAACTTGCCTTATCAACGTAAGTGGGAAAACGATTTAAATTCCGAGTTCAATTTCAATCAATGGAAAGCGTATAATACTATACCTTTTCGGACAATCTATAGTGCAAAACATAGATGGTTTCAATATCGTATACTACACAGAATTTTCATTTTTTTTATTAACACAAGAGTATATCTATTCTAGAAAAGTAGCAAACATACTACCTACATTACCAGGTTTGAAACCTATATTGAATTATAATTATCAATTACATAAATCAAATACTTACACGGAATGTAAATATGATAAATTTATCGCATTTTGGTCATCTTGCCACAACTTGTTTATTTAATTTGAATATGTTTATATGGTCTGTTTATGACATTGATTTGTATGTAAATGCTGTACCCTGCCCAACAAGAAATAAAGTGAAAAAAAACAAACTCTGGATTATTGAGAATGGGTTATAGCTTATGTGACATATAAATATATAAATTGTTAAAAATTTTAATGTAGAGCATGGCACAGGAACTGTCCTGTATTTGTAGAACTTGTCGTTCTTGAAGAGGAATCTGTAGCCAGTTACGCAGAGGCTGACCTCAGTGATCTTGTTAGTGGATACCATTAAACTAACTTAGTACAGTATTCTCGTACTGGTAGTCGACGACTTTATCAGGAAACTCTTGCTCTTTGAATATAATCCTCTATCTGGTTAGAAGGCCAAGCAGCTCCTGCAGTTGTACAGGCGTGATGATGTGCTCACATTATCTACATCCGTGTTAGTCTTGCTAAAGAAGTCCGAACTCTCTTTAGTTTGATTAGAGTTTGCTGTTGGACACTAAACATTGGAACGTTTCAAATAAGAAATGTTTCTTACAGCGTGCCCGAAGAAGCTTTCTGCCCATCACGCTATGCACTCATAATACATAATTATGCCCAAATTCAATCAAAAACAACTTTATAGCACTTAATGCTCAAAACTGAGCTTCAATCATATACAGGGGTTTGATATTACATTTACATGAAAACCATAGGCATGACGTCTAATAGAAATATAAGACTTGTAAATAACTTATATTATCATAACCTTGGTTATACAGAACTAAATGATGTTGTTGTACTATATTTGTGTATGTAATGTATGGCAGAAGACGATGGTGAGCGACCAATGGTAGCCTGTCCTGGTTCCGGCCCCGGAGGTCCACCACGTGAGTAGTTTATGTCATCTTTTACTTGAACTCCGTCATAGAGATATTGATTCTACAGTACAAGTGTACTTGGAATTGGGAGCTTCCCGCGCTCTGGTAAAAGTGAAGTTTTAATACCCCCAAATATGTGTGGCAAGTAATAATGTGTACATTTATATAGCGCCAAACTCCACACTAGGTATGCCCATAGCGCTAACAGTAAAGTCAATTGATATAAGAGTTTTTGAAGAAGTTGGTCTTGGGTTGGACATAAACTAGTGTCCAAAAGAAACGCTACCGCATGTTAGCATCGACATAAAATAAAAACAAACCTATATAGAAATATCATTTTGGTTTAACTTTAAAGAGTGTCCTTTTCACACAATGTGTATAAAGTTTCATATTAATCAAGTCAATATAACCGTAAGGACAAGCCTGTTAAGATTGGTGGGGTCCAATATTTGAATAATCATTAAAACACTGATCGCGAAAGCGTGGATAAATGTCACAATACATATTACAAAGTGATGTTAGTAACGGGTATGTACATCATAAGAGTCTATACAGGCAAAAACACGTCTACGGACTGACGTCGGCAAACGTCTGATGACGTCTGCGGTGATCCGTTGCCATTCGTTGAGGGGGCATTGTTTAACATCCCGGATGTTGGATTGACGCACAAGGCGACTTCTGACATTCCGATTGAGATAATCCCATAAATGTTCGATTGGGTTCATATTGGGTCGTGCCCAATACATTAATTTGCGGCCGGTTATGCGCGGACAACCAAATGGTCGGCGTGTGAGGCCCCTTGTATGTTATTTCCAAGGGCTCTCTCTCTTTCATTGACTTTCAAACATGGCATTATTTGGTGTTCTTTTTGTTGCTAAGACAATAACGTGTGGATCGAGCCGTTTTATACAATTTATTTGCCCATGCAAAACTTGCTACAGTTTTTTCACAAAATTCCCGATTTAACCGGAAGTGATGGCATGTTCCCGGTATGTTCGATCAAATACACAGTATTTGGTATACCTGAAATACAAAAACATGTTTCCATACGAAATGAAAACAAAGTAAAACAATTATTTGGAAAAAATGTGTGTAGCGTTTCTTTTGGACACTAGTTTAGTTTAAGTTCATCAGGGAGGGAGATCCATTTCACTGAGGCCATGTTCTCACTCCTACCAAACGTTAACGTTAACATAATTATCAGTTATAACAACTTGTTTTTAAAAATCAGTTCAGATTTCATTTTCCACTTTCGCTTTCGACTAGCTACCAAACTGCCGATTGACATATCGGCGTGCGTCGTTGTACGTTCTGATCAGCACATCTACTTTGTACCTTTCTCAACTCTTCATCAATATCAGCATTAAAGAGACACAGAGTATGTTGATAGGATCACATACGTCAAATTTTGAAATCGATGTTATTACATCGGGAGCCACTTACTCTTACTGAAAATAACAAGTTTTACCTTTTGTCCTCCCAGTGTTCCCAAGGGAACATGTCCTTCAAACTCATGTAACTTTTTTTCCTTTCAATAAAATTATGTTTTGCCTTGGTCATGTTGATACTGACATAATAACCTACAATTTTGTAGGGAGAAAAAGCTTGCGAATTTTTTTTCTGTAACATGGTGATGTCCCGAAAATGATTAAAAATCAGTTTTTTAGACAAAAAGGTTAAGGGTATATACGATATTCTTAAAAATTAAAAAATCATTTAGTTATTTTTGTATGAAAGACAAATGATGGTGCTATACTAATACTAATACTAAAAAATCGTTAAAGTTGATTGTTCCCATATGGGAACATTGGGACGAACACCGTGAAAGTGTTCAAAACTGGTTAATCTTACTAAAGGAATAAAAAACACATGACAAAAGCGGTTTATTTATTTATTTCAAGGTTCATTTGGTTGACATTAGGTCTTTTGTGACTTTTACTTTCTCCCCATCTTTTGGGTAACAATGACTCGGGATTGTTGTTTCCGGAATGTCATTTTAGCAATTAAAGCTGAGGTAACGTGTTTCCCCTAAAAACATAATGATTACAAACATTTTCGTATTGGTGACAAGTGGTATAAATGTAACATTCTTATTTTACGTTAAATGTAAATACTTTAATTGACATGTACTGTATGTCATAGGGTCTAGTACCTGTGCTAGCTGAACATATACTCTGAGACATTTCCAAAACAGGATTACCTATTTAAAGTACTTGTCACAAGAACCCCATGCAAGTTTTTTCACACATTGTTTACTTAGGTCCAGTGTGA
This sequence comes from Steromphala cineraria, assembly GCA_916613615.1. Taxonomy (NCBI): domain Eukaryota; kingdom Metazoa; phylum Mollusca; class Gastropoda; order Trochida; family Trochidae; genus Steromphala; species Steromphala cineraria. Next base: position 4,264,471 of record OU744726.1, read on the forward strand.
AGCCAAACGGGTTTAAGTCCATGAGAGAATAATAATCTGTTACACGAAACAAAAGATAGTTTGTACTTTCCTTAACAGTTTGCTAGAAGTATGCATGTATGTGTCTTAACTTGATAGTTATAAAGTAAAACTAAAACTTACCAATTTCTGTCATATGCTGTGCGTAAAGCGTTTATGTCCTTTGTTAATTACTTTGAGCAAGAGTAAAGATGGTGTTTCCTTTAATTATTCATGCATTAAAACATGTAAATTCAGAGATGGTTATACCCGAGATTATACAATTTGGTTAAACTCTAGGATGTAAACACATTGTTAAATTTCAATAGATGAAATATGTGGTTTAACAATACTTTGATTTGAAAACATATTTTGTCTTTGTTAAAGTGTACTTACCGGTAATGTATTTAATATTGAATAGGACATTGTTTTCGTCTGTTTACACTATGGCAATAAATCTCTTAAACTGTAAACGTTTTAAAATAAAAAGCGTATACTTCATTGGAATCAATAAAGTATGACTGAACACAAATTTAACGCCCTAGTCCTTTTTTCAGAACAAGGATATATATTAAACTGCCACACGAATCGATTTGCTACTTTGAATAGCTTGTCAAGTCATTCTTTCATCATATCCAACTATTTATGTTGCCGGAGAAGAAATGTCATCGACTGCACTGCAAGACATGATTCATTGAACTATTACAGCTTCTAATACAGAGCATGTGATTATGTCAGGGATGTTCAAGATGCTCTTCTCTGACCAATGTCGTTTGACATTTTAAAGCAAAAAACATGTACGGTATGTCAAAAATTTCAGGAACAGTCTGGGTTTTCATATCTTGAGTTAAGAGAATGATAACTTCCTGATCATACCTTTTATTTATACAATGTTGTCCTCTATGAACCATATTACTAGGCATCAAAACATCCCTACGTTGTGCCGACCACCATTATATGTGGGCTTGAAACAAAGTTACTACTGTTTGGTATCTTTCACTGTAAGTGGATCATTGATGAGGCAGTGGTACACTCTTTAGAAACAGTATTTGTGTTGGTGTGTGTGCGATGGGGGAGCTATTTACAGATAAAGTAAACTGTCACGCTACTATTAGTTAGCTCATTAGTATTAGTTCAGCAATTGGATTCCCATCTTTTTTAACTATAGTCAGGGTCGGATACAAAAATCCCTCGAACATGTAACAAAGTACTTAAGACATGGTTGATGTCATTATAAATATTATTACTCATATAGTTGAAAATAAGTGGTGACATACGTTCAATATGAGCCTTAGTGCACATATCACTTTTGCCTAGCAACGATTGTTGTTGCGCGAGTTTCCGTATTTTTTCGCCTGTGACGTCATAACACCATTGTTCGTGACATCACTGTAGGGAAGCAGCCCGCTTCTTGGATATTTCAAAGATGCTAAAATGGAATCGAATCGATAATAAAGAAATTATTTTTCCCTCGGAAGTGTGTCATATGACCTGAACGAAACTGGTGAAAATTGTGTACATGTATAACACTCGCTCTCGCTCAGGTAATACAAAAAATCACACTCTTTTCGTAAAATTCGTATGACACACTTCCGAGGATGATAAGCTCTATATCTTCATCAACTAAATATTAAAACCTCCCGACTCCTAGACTACACATGGACAACTTTTTCAATACTTTGCTTGACAACATGTAACAAACTGTATATTTCCTGTCTTTCTCGCATGTACATGTAACACAATGTGTACACAAATGTGGATACTGCCTATCATTGTACATCCCCATTGCGACTTGTGTGTGTATTTTGAACCAGAAAATATTATGTATGTACTTAAAACTTTATTCAATTTATTGACGTTTTGCGATTACTGTCCCAATGTTCCCATATGGGAACACATCAATATCTCGAAAACTACTGGTCGTATCGTTATAACATTTTGGATTTGCCTTTTCCTTATTTTTATTAGCCTACATTATGAAAATTGGATCTAGTAGTGGGATAATTAAGGTTATGGTCAATAAGTACATTAGAGCAAAAATACTGTTCCTGTCAAAACATAAGGCACATTGCAATTTAGAGGGTAAACAACTAAGGAATATAAAAAAATACCTTTTATCTGATCAATTCTTTATGAATTACCAAAATTGTATTCAGGATAGTTTCAAACGTAAAATATTTGTAAAATTAAGGAATATAGTTACCACAAGTAATATTCCTTTTCCCAAAAAGCGGGTTTAACCGACAGAAATATAAATTGGCAAACATAGGATACATTACTCGCCCGCTGTTCATGTCAATGTCACTCGTGCTTAGTTTTGTGTTTTTCTAGTGACATGCATATTGCCAAGTCACGCTGTCGTTGAGTGTTTAGACCAATATGTTCTCTTTTCTCTCATTCAGCTCCTCCTATCGGCCAGGCATTCAGACCATCAATAGACAATACATATGGACGCTCAATGTATACAAGTAAACGCAAGTAGATGTCGGGCCTCCCTATCAACCGGCGATACCAAACCAAGGAGGGTTACGTGAAGATACAACATGGTGCTCACCCTCTGTTCATTGAAAATAAAAAAAACGATATCTGTTTACTTACTTTTTTGCCAGTGACAGTGAATGTATAATCAGAAACAAGCTTAAAACATATCGAAAGACATCAACACGAATTGATTTGGTTTAAACATATCCAAGGCTTCCGTACTGCAGTTTGAATACTGCACTAACATAAGACTTCTACACTTTTGGATAGTAATACAATTTATTACCCATATGGTTGGAAATAAGTGGTGACGTATTTTCAATATGAGCACTAGTGCACATATCACTTTTGCCTGTGACGTCATAACACCATTGTTCGTGACGTCACCGTAGCCGGCCGTCGCAAGTGAAGCGGCCCGTTTCTTGGATATTTCTAAGATGGTTAAATTGAATAAAATCGGTAATAAAGAAATTATTACCCTCGGAAGTGTGTCATAAGACTTTTACGAAACTCGTGCAAATTTGTGTATAACCCTCGCTCTCGCTCGGGTAATACAAAAATTCACACTCGTTTCGTAAAAGTCATATGACACACTTCCTCGGGTAATAATCTCTATGTATGTATTGTAACATGACTTCGTTAAATACTCGTTTCTGATTGGTTGATTTGAAGGGTTTCCCAGTGTTAAATGGCAATTAAAACCCGCAAATTGGCTGAGGTGAATCACCGCGAAAGGATACATTATTTGGTCCGTCTCAACATTAAAATGTTCTGATTCTCCTAATATTCGTGCCCGATTCACATTTTACTGTTGTTATTGTCATTTTCGAACTTGCGCATTCCCGTAGATGCCAAAAATCCTTTTCAATTTGTTTAGTTTTTTGTAACTAAACTTTCTTAATTGGCAAAGTGTCTCCACATTTGCCGCCTTGTGCCATGCGGCCGGTTTCTTTCGAATGCTGTTCGCCCAACGGTTATGACGTCATAATGATCGCGTCAACGTCACAATGGTCTGGGCGAGTTTAGGATTTTTGTTCAGTCGGGTTTGTTCTTGTTGGTTTATGAATTTTTTAACTGTTTTCTCTCTCATAAATTTCACAGTGAAAACTATAAAATCTCATCGTTATGAGTGCAACTGGTTTGCAATATAAGAACACTATTTTAATGTCTATAATACTAGGAATACCTTCTTCTTTATAGCTGCGAACACCTAAAACAATAATGGACCAGTCGTTAGATCCTTTCAACTCAGAGTTCCCTACGCTAAAAAAGATTTCGCTCTTTAAATGCTTATAACTAACGGTCATGTTACAATATCGATAAATTGTTGCGTTTGTAAAATTTCCTGGATTCATTGTTATTCAACACCCGCAAATTTAAGCGTTTAAAACCTTATTTAACACCCGCAAATTTAAGCGTTTAAAACCTCCTGTAAACGCCGTCGGTTTTAAACGCTTAAATTTGCCGGTGTTGAATAACAATGAATCCCGGAAATTTTACAAACGCAACTAGTTATCTTCTAAATCTCTTTTAAAAACAAGAAACGAATAGTTGATGATGAGAATTTTGCACGAATAAAAACGAATATGATAATGCAACTAAAATAATTCTTTCCTCAATTGAAAAAGTAGGCCAGATGCTTAATCGTGACTCTTTCAAATACTTCACTGACGCTACTAAAGCATGTAAAGGTCGGTATCAATTATGCTTATTATAAATCGTTTCGATACAAGTCTGGATTTAGAACTTTATTCACTCAAGGCTACAAAGTAGCATGATGAGGTTTACAGGAGTTTGCATAGTAATAATTGTGAACAATATACTAACAGATATGATATCATATACACGTGTAATATTATAATACTAATGTGTTTGCCTTAGTTTACAAAGTACGTGGTGACAAAATATAGACAGTTTGATTAGATAAGAAACATTCTTTGTTTGGAATATAGTATTCATTTTATACATAGACGGCTTTGTAATAAACGTTTGTGGAATGAGTTTTTTTCTGATATTGTCGAAGTATTGACAGTTGAATATATGATGATACTCATCTCCTATTACGTTAGAGGTGCATACTGTACATTTTCTATTATCATAGTCAATATTATACCACCGTCCGGTTTCAACAGGGAGACGATGATTTGACAATCTAAAATGTAACAGATTGAAAATATATTTTTCAGGGAGGTGCTGTAGGTAAAATTCAATGTCAGTGCTATTTTTCATAATTTTATAGATTCTACCTTTTGATGATGATCGAAAAACGTCGTTGCCAGTAAGCGCGCACTTCATTAGCGCAAATGGAATACTGGCTACTTTCATACTGCGCACAACGGAAAGTACAATGATTATCTTCCATTAAATTGCATTTTGGTGCCGACATTTTATCATATGGTCCGGAGCAGGTTGGTCAGGGGCGGAGACGAGGTCATTGGCAACTTGAAACCTGTCTTGAGTATGTCCATCACGAAGGGATCTTCTAGTATTGTCCAGTTGGGCTAGAAGATCCTGAGTCTCCCGCCTACGGGGGTAAGGGGGATAGGGACGACTGGCCCATGGGGGCGGGAGATCCCAGTCGTGAGTTCCCACAACTTCAGCGACGCTTGTAGTTTCGGAACTTGGGCCCACCAGGCGTCTTGGGTCCATTCCCGGGCGGATGTTGTTGCTGTTGGTGTTGTTGGCCGCCAGACTGTCTGCCTCTGCCACGAGACTTCTTGGCACCTCTGACTGAACTCCTCCTGGGAATGTAGTTAAACTTCGGCCGGGTGGTGTTGAAGTTGATGGCCGTGTTAAGGGCACGAATCCCCGACACCTCCGTCTGTGTGAGGGACGCATGCTCCTTATAAACTTCTGGAATGAGACCGGCGAAGACTGTAGACGAGGTGAACGGAGCTCTCATCAAGGTCTTCCTGAACTCGTCACTCCACGTACAGGGGTCCAGGAGTCCTGTGCGGCGGAAAGTAAGGACACTGGCCATCGCCGAACGCAGGTGGCCTACGATGTCACTGGCCATCGCCGAACGCAGGTGGCCTACAATGTCACCTAAGGTCCTGGCTTGCCATCTCATCATGGTGGCGAGATGATGAAGTCTAGACGCCTTCTCTTCCGTTAGGTCTTGTAAGATGGCGTCAGTAGCGGAGGCCAGGGCCGAGAGAGGTTTGAGGGTCCTACGGAGCTGCGTATCGATGGACATCGAATCTGTCACCTTGAACTGTTGTTGAGATGAAGTGGACAGACGTCCCACTGACTCATCCTGCGCTGCAGCGCCGTCGGCAAAGTCCAGTGAGTGGATCTTATAAAAGTGTCCCGAGCTTTGGCTGCCTTGAAGGAGGGATTAAGGGACAGCTTCTTAAAATCCTCATCCAAGGATGACATCGCGTCCAAGACCAAAGAGTGGGGTGGAACCAGGAGTGAGGGTTCAGACCACATGGCCGTGTGGCGAGGCACTCCTGGGCCTGGAGAGGGGCAGTTAACTAGACTAGACCTGGTTAAGGTTGAGATGCCCAGGGCCATCTTCCTCATCGTCATCCTCCACTAGGTCAGATTGGTCAGCTAAGTCACCCGACGACCGACGAATAGGGAAACGAGACCTCGAGCAACGTCCAGGCGTAGGTGGGAGCTTCTTCCTGGATCTATGGGTGACCGGGTTCAAGGTCCTAGTCGAGCGCTCAGGTGTCATGAACTTCCTGGAGGAAGAGACGGTGCGTCCCCGAGGGGAAGGCATGACTGAGAAGTGACTGTGACGCCCAGGAGAAGGAGGAGGGGTATGCTTGGAGGAGGTACCCGGCGAAGGACTTCTGGAAGGGCGAGTCGGACGCTTAGAGGAGCGAACCGAAGGGCGCTCAGGAGGAGGAGGATGAAGATCATCATCCTGAGTCTTCTTAGGAGAAGAGGAGCGACGCTTAGTCCTGACCACACGAAGGGGGGAGCGCAAGCGAGAGCGGGAGCGATCCTTGGAGGTGCGTAGAGACTTAGAGGAGCGCTGAGGAGACGAGGAGCGCCGAGGGAAGCGCTGAGGTGAGCGCCGGGACGGCGAGGAGAGCGCCGAGTGGGCAGGGAGCGCCGAGGAGAGTGCCGAGGGGAGCGCCTAGGAGAAGAGGAACGCCGAGGCGAGCGTCCGGGTGACGAGGATCGCCGAGGAGAACGTCTAGGAGATTGTTGAGAGTCCACAGGGCGCCGAGGCGGGTGCCGGGAGGATCGTTGGGGCGAAGGGGAGCGACTCCTGAACAAACGCTTGGAGGTTCTGTCAGCAGACCTTGGAACTCCGTTGGAGATCCTGACGATTGAGGAGCGCTTGGAGGAGACCTGGGAGGCGAGGGTCTGACATTTGGGGACACGTAGTCAGCAGAGCAGGTAAGACCGCGGGGTACGGCTGGAGGAGGGTCGTCAGTAACCCCCGGATGGGAGGAGGGACCTCACGAGGGGGGGAGGACCTCTCAGTGTTGTCAGAGGACATCCTAAGTGCTCTCTGGGTGAAGCGTTTGCGAACTACTGAGGTGTAGCACTTGAAAGCTCTAGATGATAGGCGCACTTCGAGGAGTCGGTACAGGGACGGTTGCTCAGGCAATCAGGGCAGAGCTTGTGAGGGTCCTTCGCCGACTTTTGCGATTTGCAGCGCACACAGTACACTCTCATGTGACGTCTGCAAAACACCAGGAAAACTCTAACAAAAATAAGACATACATATTTTAAAAAATGGGTATATGTCATAAAATTTAGGAAGAGATAATACAAAATTTACCTCAAAACCTACGCACGAAGCGTAAGATAAAGGTAACATCACAAAAATACATACAATTTACAATAAGTAAAATTTTGTATGTAAATGTATAAGATGAATAGCTTAATTGCTAAAGAGATTACCTAAGGTAATTTTAAGCAAAAGAGGGGTAAGCATAATATGAAGTAATAAAGAAAACATGTTAAAACACAAAAGTAGGTGGAATAACAAGGAAAAAACAGGGGGAAAGGGTCGAACGAACGACCAACAAAAGGGATGGTCGCAAAAACGAAAAACTTTTGTAAGAGCCCAAACAGCGATTTTATAACAATACACAAAGGGGATGTAAAGTATGAAAAGGTGCTTAAAAAACATTCTTTGTGAAAAAAACCACTTAACGACAACGAACCACTTGACGACACCATGCTGTCAAGCAAACACCGCCATTACAAAATGCGAGAAAAACAACATTTCAAGGGGGAAAAAGGAACCAAAGAAACGTAAACAGTGCAGAAAATGCAAGGAAAACGTAGGAAAAGGAACACGACGCGAGTAAGAATGCGAAGCAAGAAATTTTACAAGTCCTGAAAGGGAAAAACACATCAGTTTGTCACTCGCACACCTGAACAGCCGTAAGATGAATGACAATGTGTAAACTTTTATTTAATACCACCCAAACCTCCCTTATGTAGAAATTCAAGAGGATTACAATTACCCTATAACGAATAACTGACTCCTAATCTGTTTCCTACACCAATTCTCCCCCAGCCCGCCTTTACACTTAACTAAGTACAAAAAGTCCCTTTATCAACCTAACATGCTACCGGGTGTGTAATTGAGCAGAGGAGTCAACGGTGCTTTGTATTTGCACAGCATAAAATACCACAAAAGATGTTTGGCTTTTCTTTTCAGAGTTTCATCTTTTCTTCTTGTTTTTTAATGCTGTTTGAGTTTGTGTTTACATGTGCTTTTCAACAAGGGAGGTAACTCTGAATTACAAATGAACAGAGTGTGAAAATGAATTAGATAAATGCGGTCCAAGTTCGATGCTGGATGAAATGAAAAGAAATTATTTTTGTGAATAATTAACATCCCCACCCCCTGACAGAGTCATTCTTTAGGTCTTCTTCAAATCTGTAAGAACATGCAATTTATAGTCCAGATTATACTTTCACACTGCTTCTTTAAGCAGGCACACCTTCACAGCTGGTCTCATATATTCTGCTTTGGGAGTTATCACTTTCACTGTTCTGGCATGCCCATCATCACCTGGATAGACATGAGTGATACGGGCTAGATCCCACTGAGATCTAGGTTTCTGGTCGTCCATTAGGATCACTAGGTTCCTACATTCACATTCGATCCTTCGGATCGCCACTTCTGTCTCACAGTCAGATTTGGCAAATATTCCTTCTTCCAGCCGCTGGCAAGAGGGTCCGCGATGACTTGGGATTGACGCCATCGTTTGCGGCTACCTATGTCTGTGTTTGTGAATTTGTCCATGGTAAATTCTGGGATAGCACCACCCATAAGGAAGTGGTTAGGTGTTAGTGCTGTTCGGTGCTGTTGTAGGTGATAGGCCGACTGTTGACCACTGCTTCAGTTTCGTACAACGATGTAAGCAACACTGATTCTTGGACACATCTGTCTTTAAGTACTGTGTTTAATGTCTTTTTAACTGATCTCACTAACCTCTCCCAAGCACCTCCGAAGTGTGGACTACTTGGGGGATTGAAGTGCCACTGGATGTGCTGCACTGAATGGAAGTCATTGAGACGGTCCTGGTTGTGGTTGTTAAGACACCTGATGAGTTCATTGTTGGCCCCGTGGAAGTTGGTCCCATTATCGCTATACATGTGTTTTGGTCTTCCACGTCGAGCAATGTAGTTCCTTAACACCAAGAGAAAATCATCAGTCTCTAGAGATTCAGCGAGCTCAAGGTGAACTGCCCTGGTGTTGAGACATGTGAAGAGGTATTCCCATCTCTTCACAGTACTGCGTCTACTTTTGATGAGCATCGGTCCGAAATAGTCCACTCCAGTGTGTGTGAATGGAACTTGGAAGTCACCTATTCTACAAACTGGTAAGTCTGCCATTTTTGGTGGATCTGGCTTACATCTGCGCTTTTGGCACTCAACACAATTTCTAACTGCTCTCTTTGCCAAGCGTCTTGCGTTTAATGGCCAGTAGTTCTGTCTTGCTACAGATACGATGTGTTCAACACCTCCATGAGCTATTTGCCTGTGAATATCATCAAGGATCAAGTCATCACTGGGTTTGAATCAGGAAGAACTATTTGGTGTTTTGCTTCCACAGGTATGTTGGCCTTTCTGAGACGGCCCCCAACTCGCAGTAGATCATTCTCCATGAATGGTGAGAGTGACTGGAGTCTCGATTTGTGAGCTACTTCGCCTCCATCTCGGAGTTCACATATGTCCTCATGGAATTCGCACAATTGTGTTTGGTGAAGCAAATATAACTTAGCCTCTTCACATTCTTTCACAGATAGTGCCCCTGAGTCCACTGGCTTATCTTCTCCATTCTTCAGTTTTGACCGAAAATGGCGGAGCGCTCTGAAGATCCATGCAGTGACTCGGACTAGTTTGGTCCATTTTGAGAACTTTCCTGGATTGAATAGAACAGCTGGTGTTTGATTGGGATTGGTAGATTGACCTGAGGTTTTCATAATGCATTTGACTTTGATTTCAGGGTCCCCCTCTGGGACCGCAGGAATGGTTTGACTTTGGTCTGAATTCCAACTGTCCTTTAACAAGAAGGATAGACCGCTGAACCATGGGTGATCACTTGTGAGTTTATTTGCAGGAAGCCCACGGCTACAGAAGTCTGTTGGATTTTCACATGTACTCACATGGTGCCACTGTTCAGCTGATGACAGCTCCAAGATTTCCGATATGCTATTTGCCACGAATGGTTTGAATCGTCTGGTTTTGTTGTTGATGTACTGCAACACAGTTGTTGAGTCAGTCCAATACACAATATTGGTGATGTTGACACAGTGGAGTTCAGATTGGAGAGTTTTACCAAGTCTAACAGCTAAGACAGCTGCTTGGAGTTCTAATCTGGGTATTGACATAATTGGCTTTACAGGGGCAATGTGTGTTTTAGAAGCTAGAAAGGAACACTTAGCTTCCTCTTTGACTGTGACATATACTAGGTAAGCTACAGTACCATAGGCTTTCTCTGATGCATCAGCGAATATGTGAATCTTCACATTGGTTGCATCTGAACTAAAGTCTGTGTGATGCCTCTGCAATTTGAAAGCATTCAAGTCTGCTAATCCCTTTGTCCATGAATTCCAATGAGATAGAATGTCCTCTGGAACTTGCTCGTACCAGTCCAGGTTTCTAATCCATAATTTTTGTATGATGAGTTTGGCCTTCAGTATGTATGGTGCCAGGTACCCGCAGGGATCAAATACTGTGCTCACAACACTCACCATGCCTCGTTTGGTAGTGGCATCGGTTCTGTGGTTCTGGTCAAAGATAAAACAGTCCTCCCCAACTCGCCACCGCAACCCAAGGGCTCTTTGGATTGGCAACTCGTCAAGGTCAAGATTCTTTGATGTGACTGCTCTCTCTGACTCTGGGATTGAGGAGAGTACTTCAGATGAGCTTGAGACCCACTTGTGGAGATGAAAGCCTCCCATCTGTAACAGTTCGGAAAGGTCATGGGATAGTTGAATGGCCTGATTAGTGGATTCAACAGATTTTAGTTGATCATCCACATAAAAGTCATTGAGGGCTGTTTGGACTACAAGAGGACTGAAACTGTCAGAATTGTCTGTTGCACACCTCTTCACTGCATAATTGGCACATGCAGATGAATCCGTAGCTCCAAATATGTGTGAAGTCATCTTGTAGACTTCCGGTGCTTGTGATGAGTCAGAGTTTGTTTTCCATAAGAATCTCAGTGCATCGGTGTCCACCTCTGGCACGAACACTTGGTGGTACATTGCTTCAATGTCTGCAACCAGTGCTATTTCGTAGAGTCGAAATCTCTGGAGTACACCAAACAAACTGTTCACTAAGTCTGGACCAGGCATGAGATTGTCGTTGAGTGAGGTTCCCCCATATGACGCTGCAGCATCGTAAACCACACAGACCTTGCCTGGTTTGTTTTCACTCCTAACGCCATGGTGCGGTAGATGCCATGTGCGGTCATTTGGAATTGAGAGTTCATCAGGTGAGAGTTTTCGTGCATAATTATTTTCAACATAGCCCATCAGAGTTGTTGAGTAGTTGTGTCTAAAGGTTTCATCATGATTCAGCTTTCTTGACAATGCATTAAGTCTCTTGGTTGCATAACTGAAGTTGTTAACATCATTGTCCTTCCATAACATGGGAACCTGGTAGTGTCCATTAACCATCAGAGTGCCATTGTCAAGTATTTGCATTGCACGTTTATCTTCCACTGATGTAGATTCCTGAGCATTGTATTTTATACCAAGGGAATCCAAACTCCAGAATGTTTGTATTTGTTCATTCATTTGGTTCTCGTGTGATATGACAAAGTTCACTCTGGCCTGAATGTCATCAGATCTGTTCTGCTGAGCAGTAGAGATGCCCATAAGCGACCATCCTACAGGAGTTCGCACAGCGATAGGTTGGTGATCTTCCCCATGAATCACTTCCTGCTGAACATGGGCTCTTGGAATGTCTAATCCGATGAGTAATTTTACCTGGGTAGGTTCAACGTCCCTCACATTAAGGTGCTGGATGTGTTGCCAAGAGGGATCTATATTTTGTTCCGGACAATCAAATGTACCTTGTGTGGTCCATGCCTTCACATGTAGCGGGGAACTGTAGTTGTCCATGCCCGTTATTTCAAACAAAACCTTTTGGGATTTCACGGAAGTTGTACCATTTAGAGTTGACACATGTAGTGTTTCTTCCTTCCCTTTGAGTCCTAGGTCATGTGCAAGATCTTCACTTACCTGTGTGATATCACGACCTGAAACAAGGAATGCGAAGGTACTTATTCTCCTCCCATTCTTCCCCGAAGCAATGACTGGCACTATTAGGAAGAAAACTGATTCCTCGCTTCGTAGTTTCCTGCTTATTCCCCTTGGAGTTGACTGTTGTTCAGGATGAAGCATGGTATGATGTCGTTGAAGACAACCTTCTACACGGCAAGCAAGGGTGCAGAAGCAGTCCGGTGCTGAGTTGTTTGGTTTAAGGCAATTATTACACAGTTTGTTTGAGTTAACAGTTGACATTCTCTCATGTAATGTCTTGTTGGCAAACAATGGACAGCGATATAAGTAGTAGGGTTCTTTGCACCCTGGACATGGCCTTTTCACACCTGCATAAGAATTAGCCTGAGATTGTGTTTGAGAGCTTGTGGATGTTGATTGACTAACCTTAGCCGGCTTTGAAGATTGAGGTTCATTTGACTTTGTGTTTTGTGTTGTAGCAAATGATTTACCTTTCTTCTCATGTGTTTTCACAGGTTGGTCATGTGGCAGATATCTGGTCTGAGGTCTGTTACCGTATCGTCCACCAAAAGTACGAACAGCAGCATAAGGGTTAAATTCTGCTTCAACTTGTGTTTTCCACCAATCCAGAAGATCAGTGAGATTTGGTTATCTCTTCTTCATAATGGATGTCACCCGGTCATTCCATTTACCTCTCTTGTCGTTGGGCAAACGCTCGATCACTTTCATAACAGTTTCTGTGCTGTATAACTCACTTTCGTAATTGAACTGATGAAGTGTGATTACACAGTCTCTCAAGGATGTGTACAGCTTGTGTAGACTGTCTGGGTCACCACTGGGCAACTGACTTCCAGAAGTCACATTTGACAGAAATGCGCTAGCAACTTTCACTTTGTGACCAAATGTTGACTTTAATTCTTGTAAAGCATGTGCATAATTTCGACCACTGTAACCCAGTCCCTCAACAATGTCTTTCGCTTTACCCTCAAGATGTGATTGGAGTATGTCCATTCTTCTAGCATCATTGATCCCTGGTCTTGTATGATTTTGAGTATGAAACTGTTCTATGAATCTAGGCCACCGCAGGGGACTACCATCAAATTTTGGCAAATCTACCTTTGGTAGATCTCTTTGACTTTTAATTTTTATGAACATATCTGAAAGCCCACTTTCATTACCCGAGACTGAATGTCAAGAAATATGAGTTTCTTGTCCAGGAATTAAGAAGTCTATCCATGCATCAATAGCAGGCATGTCATGCTTTACAGGTATTTTCTTGTCTGCAGACCTCTTTGGTATTTTGTTAACATTGGGTTTGAACACAGGAATGTAATTATCTACAGAAGCTGGGGAGTTTTCATGTTGTTCATAATTTCTGTTTTGTCCTTCTACCCACTTATGTATTCTCTCCTGCTTCAGAACACTGTCTGTCCTATCAGAATCACCCTCTGATCTTAAGTCACTGATCTCTACCATCTCCTGCATTTCAACCTCATGTTTAGCTTTCATGTCAGCTATTTTCTTATCTACCTCAGCTTTCTCTTTTGCTAGTAGCACTTTAAGCTTTGCAGATTCTGCTTTTCTTATTAAAAGCTCACTTTTAGCCCTGGCTTTTGTTTTTGAGGATTTACTGGGTATGCTTGTGTTTTTGTCAGTTTGAGCTAGAAATTCAGAAATATCCATCATAACCTTTGATGCAATATCAGTCCTCTCATCAAACCATATTTGAGCTTCCTAGAGTGCTTGTTTAGTTGTGAGAGATCCTATGAAGGAAGTATGTGCGTTACCTAACGACTTTACTGCAGCTTTGATAGCTTGAAAGTGTTTGTGTAGTACATCGTGTGGACTGTCAGCGCTCATTATTTCAATGGCCTGATTTATGAGATGTGTTAACTTTGCTGCATGTACCGATCGCACCAACTTAAGTTCTTTCACCTTTGATTTTTCTTTGCGATACGCATCAAGATTGAATACTGAATCAGGATTAGGTTTCCCCGTGTCCGACTTAGTTTTTTCTATGTAGGTTGCCATGCCGAGTACGCGATACACACAACGCGAGCCGTTTTGAGAGTTTATAGCATTAAAAAACCTTTGTAATTGAGCAGAGGAGTCAACGGTGCTTTGTATTTGCACAGCATAAAATACCACAAAAGATGTTTGGCTTTTCATTCCAGAGTTTCATCTTTTCTTCTTGTTTTTTAATGCTGTTTGAGTTTGTATTTACATGTGCTTTTCAACAAGGGAGGTAACTCTGAATTACAAATGAACAGAGTGTGAAAATGAATTAGATAAATGCGGTCCAAGTTCGATGCTGGATAAAATGAAAAGAAATTATTTTTGTGAATAATTAACAGGGTGGGTGGATCCTGAGGCAGGACCTGTCGGAACGACGGAATGATACCTGTCTAGTTGCTCGGAACCCTGAGAATGAGACAACTGCACCCGGGAAGCCAGGTCACTTATATAGTGCTCCGAGACGACCTCTGACACAGGTCAGAGTTCAGTCACTGACAGCACACGTCTCCGCCAATCAATGCCTATCAAAACATAACAAGCGCAGCACAGCACACATAACCCTGAAAGAAGTAATCTCGTAATCGGAGCAAGTGAAACAATGGGCTAGAAGACAACCCAGTGAACTAACTGTCCCCCTACGGTAGGTTAATACTGTTAATATATCCTAATTGAAACCCCAACCCCCATCTACGTTATTTTATACCAGTTTTCCTACAATATCAAACCCAATACTGCTATACTGACTGTAATGTCATTGCCCAGCAAAACGTCAATCAACGTCTAGCCAACGTCTAGCTGCGGCCAAAGAGTTTCCCTGAAATGCCACCGAGATCGTCCCTGGGGACCACGTTGACAAACAAGTAAGGAAACGAAATATGCCACCTCAGACCATCAATGGGCTTGACAATATGATTCATGAAGAGTGGAGACAACTACAAAATAACATTATTTATCGTCTCATGAACTCCATCCCCGACGTATTATTGCTTGTGTAGAAGCCCATAGAGGACACTCACGACGCTGAAACAGTTTCCTATAACAAGAAACCCCTCAACATTTATCCCAGTAGCAATCAAAGACATCCACCAAATTGATCTACGAATTAATCAGAGACATTGGCAAACACCTTCATAATATACGTGACACAAACTTTTCATTTATAAACAATTGAAATAAGTTCTTTGAAATGGAATTTAAAAATGTTGTAGGGGGGCTTATATCAATATACGTTATGTATTCACAAGGCTTTGTTCGGTAAAACATTTATTAGTCGAATTCTAAAAGAAAATAACCCAAAAAAAATTTCAATAATAACGTAAATCAAATCCTTATTGTAGGTAAGGATCATCTTCCTCACAAAGTTTAAAACGTCCAAACTTACTCATTTAAGCCTTGCTGCCAACACTTGACTTTGCTTTGCTTGCTCTCTAGCTTACTTTACGGGGAATGTCACAGTTCGATCAGAGAGCCCTTCTTAAATAATACATCGGAGAGAAAATATGGCTGCCTTTCTGACGAAATACGTCGACTGAAATAATTGTAAAGTGAGAGTAGGGTCTGTGGAGTGCAGATCGATATATTTTACATACTTTCACGTTCAATTAACCAGTGTAAGTACTAAAACACTGAAAGCAACCTAGAAAGGAAAAATATTTGAAATTCTTGATAAACCGATGTCAACCAATACAAACAAGAGCGTCGGTGATTGGTCGTAGCAAGAGTGATAACTGGAGGTAACCAGAGAGGCGCTTTTTTTAAACCAGAAAGTCAATGATTGACAGCCAGCGTTTTATAACGTAGCTCCGTGACTTGCGTTTTAATCTTTGCGTAGGAAATGGCAAATGAATAGAACAGACAGAAGGCTTTCATTGAAACCATTGAGACATTTCTTTCACCTGGCCTACAGCATGCAAATCAAAGAGCTAAATCATCTCACATTTTGTTTTTCCTTATGCATAAATGTAATGATCGTTTTATGAACGTAAAGACTCATCATAGAAATATAGTCATTTGTTTTGAATCAAGTTTCCCAACTGTGTGAATATCGTCATATTTGCATGCGGTTCTTGTGAAAATTATCTATTAAGAAAAGAAATACATCAATCAGATGAAAACTCTTTCGTAGAAATATCTTTCGTCGAAAGTTTGATATCATATTTACATGCTTAAATCAAAAACAACCAAAAAAGTGAGCGTGGCTCACTAATACCCCCGATCTACTAAATTACTGTTTACAACCCATTACTTAGACATCCCATTATACTAGACCAACAGTAAATGTCTCTTGCACAGCATTTGACCAACCCCATCCCGTCCCCTAAAAAGGAGTTGAAAAAGAATGAAAGAGTGTATTTTTGCAATTGGTCCGATTTAGTCTTCTACCATGAAAAGACTATCACTATGCCATGTAAAGTAGCATTTTATCTCTCAAAATAAGGTAAAGGACATGTGGATGATTTGAAAGATATGGGTGAACAGTTTTCAACAACCAGTCGGACAAATACTGATATTGTTTAACAACTTTACAAAAACACAACAATATTTTTAAAAATAGAGCCAGTGGCTCTGTAGCTCATCAAGCTTCATATCAATTTTGCTTTAGGGTGTGGCAAATGTGGTTATCCCCCTCTCCCGCCCCCTTACTTTGGACCAGAGGGTCACCAAATGTAAAAATTTGGAATCCTCCTTATCTAGCTTAGGAGTTTGCACACAAAGTTTCGGCTTTCTAGGCCCTTATTAGGGGTCATAGGGCCACAGAGCCACAGGGCCACACAAGCTATAAATCATAATCCTCACCAGTCAAAGAGTAAATTCACAAGGTTTCAGCTTTCTTGTCCTTTAACTTCTGGAGAAGAAGATGAAAATAGGTTATAAGGGCGTGGCTCCCCTGGTCAAAAGCCACAAAAGCTACAATTTATAATCCTCACTAGTCAAGGAGTCTTAAAACAAAGTTTAAGTTTTCTAGATCTTATGGTTCTGGAGAAGAAGTCGAAATACCACAACGCCGGACACCATGCCATGCCATAAACCCATCGGGCCTTACAGGCAAGATGAGCTAAAAATTCCATGATAAACAAAATCTGTTCTAAATTGGCAGTGCAACCCTCCTAGTAGGGGAGAAGACCTGCGCAAAATAGTGTTATGTAACAGGTAAATTCTGATGATAGAAAATGACTAATTTCAAAACATTGAAATCCGTAAAAAATAAAAAAATTAACGAAATCGGTTGTATCCTCCAAGTAGGATAGAAGACACGTGAAAAATTTGAAACAATCGGATGAATAGTTTTTGGATAATAAGTCGGACAAAAAATGTCCCCAGGCAGATGGAAGGACGGACAGACAGAATTGTTGGTATAACTATAAACCCTCAACCGTTGGTCTGGCGTATGATAAAATACTTATTTCGACGTTAAGAGTACAGTACCCTCTGCAAAAGTGTCATTGCATTTAACGAACCGGCCCTGGTGATGCCATCATTATGTGTGTCGACTTTACAGCGCTTCTCAGTTTGGCAATTTGCATCCGATTCCTATCAACTTGGGCGGCAACGAGTACCTGATTCGGAGAAAAGGAAAGGAAAGTCTAGTTGTGCGCGACACGGACGACTTTCAAGCCACAGGTCCTCGGATCATCGATCATTGATCATTGACATGTTTTTCACACCCTCATAGTTACATACTATACACGTTTTTACTGTTGAATACATATACAGAACGTCATACGTGTGCATTTGGGTCGTTTGTATTGAACGAGTAGATGTCATGGACGCGGAGGAACAACGAGTTCGAAGAACGAGTTGTTTCTCTGCGTCCATGACATCTTCGAGTTCAATACAAACGACCCAAATGCACACGTATGACGTTCTGTATTTATTATATACTCTCTTTTTAACCTTTTTAAATGTAATTTTGAATAGCTTAAATAATCTGAGACGTCGCACTGCGCATTGATACATAATGCAAAGAAGGCGATTAACAATGACACGCTCGACTGATGATTTGATACCTCAATTATCTGTTTATTTTCTCATTACTTTGTGTAGTTAAACGTAAGAGGCAATTTTCTCAAGTGTGAAAAACTAAATACAGTGATAAAAGTTTATCCTTAGTTATTATTTATAAAGTTCTGAATATGATAAACATAAGTTCAGGATTCCGAGCGACGGGATCCTTTCAAACGACGTCACCATGGAAATGACGTCATAATCGTTGTAGGATATGTGTCATAAGGGCCAAGTGTCGCTGGCGATGTTCTCGGAGTTTCCTTTTTTATAGTGTTTTGCAGTTTCTTTACTAACGATAACACTAGTTTCTCCCTATATTATTCTTCAATATCATATTAAAAAGTAGGTTTGTTACCAATGCATTGCGATACGTCAAATCCGGTGTTTTAATTAGGAAAATGATTGTTACATACGGAAAATTCCGAGAATTGCCGAAGCTTAAAAAAAGTAGAACCGGCAGGCGTGCAATACGGATTCTGGAGTGCAATACGGAATTTGAAGACGTATTCCGTTTTGCACCCTTGTATTACTATCATAAGATTACATGAGTATATAATAAAGTATCGATTGGTACTGCGACCAAGTCGGGTACACGTGAAAATGATGCAGCCACGTGACCAATGTTTAGAGGGAAGGTTGAAGCGTTTGTCATGTCACTCAAGCCTTAGCTTCACATGATGAACGTAGTTTCTGTTGCTCCTTTCTCGTTAGTTGGCGCTGCTGTCAGGAAATGAATACCCCAAACCTCCGGAGGAGATAGATAAGGTATATGATAAATTAAATAGATGGAAAGGAGAAAAAGAGCAAGAAAAGGTCCAAGGGTTTTCAACCTGTTTAGATCTTATATGGATTGTAAACTGAAGTCCTAGAAGAAGGAGATTGTAGAAGAGCTTTTGCTTCTTGATGCTGCATGCTGGGTAATGTGGAGTGTGGACGTGTACACGAGAGCTCCCGATATGGGTATATGTATAGAGCAATATAGAGCTAAAATCGGCTCCTTTTTACAACCTAAAAAGGATAGACAATCAATTCATGGACTATGTGTGACAAAAAAGTATGTATCATTAACTTTGAGACTTATTCTAGCAATATCGATGTTGATCACTTTGAGTGGTGACGTGGAGAGTAACCCGGGCCCACCAAAGTCCACGAGACAATCGACTCTATCTCAAGAAGATACAAGGGCTGTGGGTCTCAACAGCAAATACTCTACTGACGATTTAATGAACGCTATCATGGGACTGAAGTCTGATGTGAAAACTGCTAACGATCGTCTCACACAACTAGACAGCAAGGTAGACAATATGGCGTCTCAGGTGAGAGAACAACGTGAAAAAATTAACAAGTTGAGTGAAGAAAATAAAACCATGTCTGAACAGCTACGGGTTATGAAAGACAAATTAGATGATTATGAATCCCAGTCAAGACGCAATAACCTACTTTTTCAAGGCATAAACGGTGAACACAACGAAACTTCGGAAACTTCTGAAAAGAAAGTTCGTGAGTTTATTCGTGACACACTTGAAATACCTCAAGCAGACGATATTCTGATAGCAAGGGCTCATCGACTTCGGAATGGAAAACGAAATCCACCTATAATTGCCAATTTCGTTCTGACAAATGACAGAAATGACGTTCTGTTTACTGCGAAGAGGAAAATGCGGGACACAGGAGACACAACACGACGAGTGACCGAGGACCTGACACAGCGAGTACGAGAAGCATGAAGATCATTCGCTCCGTTATACTCGGATGCTCTCAAAGCAGGTCTCAAACCAAAGATACCGCACGACAAGCTAATCATCGATGGAAAAGTGTACATTCATGATCGGGAAAATAACGTCAATAAGTGCATTTCAGAAGGAGAGCACAGTAAGTCACCAACCACTGATGAACAACACAACCACGCCCCTTTGTTAACACATGGTAACGGAAGTGAAGGGGAGAATAGAACTCACGACCAATGAGTACAGCGAAATGAGGTCTCGGTCAAGGCTCAATGAATATTCTCGGCTGGAATATAGAGGGTTTAAATAAACACGTGAGTTCAACCTATAGTGATTTTGAGAGTTTCTGTTGCAAATATGATGTTATTGGTTTTTGTGAGACATTTGCTTAAGACCCAAAGGATTATGATATGTTATTGTCCGGATTTCGATCATATCATTATTGTAGACCTAAACAGAAACTCCTGGGTAGGTATAGTGGAGGGGTGTCTGTGTTTGTGAAACCTGAAATTAATGCATATATGAGTAGGGTACTGGAAGAATTTGAAGACTGTGTTGTGCTATTGCTAAAATCAACAAAACTCGGTCTGTATAAGGATATCGTGTTAATGTTTGTTTACGTATCACCGGAAACTCGCCTATTTATATTTGTAAGGATGCTGATGGTATCCAGCGCCTGGAACATTATGTTGAGACCATAAAACATAACTTTCAACAACATCATATTTTACTTGTTGGGGATTTTAATGCAAGAATGAAAACATTTTTAGATTATATTCCCAGTGATGACCTCTACTATGTTCAAAGCAACAGTGAGGACTACCCAAGTGATAGCTTCCAAACTCCACGAAATAGCAAAGATAACATAAGATACAATAATTATGGTAAATCCCTCGCTGAAATGTGTTGCACACATGGTCTACATGTTCTTAATGGAAGGATGTTTGATGACAAGGAAGGAAATTTCACATGTATAACCCATAATGGTGCTAGTGTAGTGGATTATTTCATAGCGAGTACTGAATTATTCCCATATTTCAACTCTTTTGGAGTTCTTGAGAGAGATGAGTCAAACCATTTCCCCGTGTATTGCTCAATTGAATTTCCCAAACCAGCTTTAACTCAAACCAGTGATTTTAACTGTGCCAATCAATCATGTGACATGGATCAAGAACTATGGATAAAATACACCTGGTCACCTGAAATGTGCAACTTGTTTTTAATTGACTTCCATGAATTGTATGTAATGCATTATGATAATATACATAAAAATATTGAAGAAAATGTTGAAGAAGGTGTTGCAGCAATAACTGATCTATACAAGACTGCAGCAGATAAAGACAAGAAAGTATATAGTAAACCAACATCAATTAATTCTAAACAACCACCTTGGTGGGATTTTGAGTTGGAAAATATCAAACAGAAGAAATACTCAGCTCTCAGGGTACACAGATCAAGGGGAGACAATATTGAAAACTATATCCACCATAAGAAACGCTTTAAATCAAAATTTAAACTTAAAAAGAACTTATAATTTCAGGAGCAAAGGAAATTACTCAGTGATTCAAGTAAAAACCCAAAAAAAGTTTTGGAGTGTATTAAAATCAAATGCTGTATTTAGTTCTAACAGTCCAAATATTCCTGTTACTGAATGGCATGATCACTTTAAGAATCTCTTATATTCTGAATCTGTTGATGATTTTGTTGATGACATACTGTTTGAGGATATAGCTGGGAACTCATCATCACAGTTGAATGACCCCTTTTCAGAACAAGAAGTATTGCATAGTCTCCAAAATATCAAGAGTGGCAAATCAGCAGGGCCAGATGGGATAGTCAGTGACTTGTTCAAGGCTTCGAAAAACTATATATCACCATTATTACCTAAATTATTTAATAAACTTTTTGAAGAGAGTATTTTTCCTGACACCTGGGGAAGGAGTATAATTTGCCCTTTGCATAAATCTGGAAGCAAACTAGACCCAAATAATTTCAGAGGAATTTAACTGATAAACTCAATGTGTAAAATTCTCACTTCAATAATCAACAAAAGGTTACAGCAATGGTGTGATGATAACAACATAATCTCAGAGTGTCAAGCAGGCTTCAGACAAGGTTATTCAACCACTGACCACATATTCACCTTGCAAGCTATGGCTACCAAATATTTATCAAAAAAGAAGGGGAGATTTTATTGTTTATTCATTGACTTCACAAAAGCCTTCGATTGCATTGATCATCAAGCATTGTTTAAGAGTCTTATGAATATTGGTGTGAAGGGCAAGTTCATGAAATTTATTATCAAGATGTATTCATCACTTAGTGCTTGTGTGAGAACTGATACTGGACTATCATCTTATTTCAACTGTAATGTTGGCACTAGGCAAGGCTGTGTCTTAAGTCCTCAACTGTTCATAATTTTTATCAACCAATTATCTCAAATGCTTGAGAGTGATGGTGGAAGAGGTATTTTTATATCCTCGCAAATAGATGATGTCTTTTCTCTTATGTTTGCTGATGACGTCTCCTCTGTATCAGACAGTGCAATGCAACTACAAAGAAAAATAAATGTTATTGAAATTTTTTTTGCTCAAACTGGGATGAACGTGAATCTCAATAAGACTAAAATAATGGTATTTCGCAATGGAGGTCCTCTGAGAGACTATGAGAAGTGGTTTCTGAATGGAACACAAATTGAAGTTGTTAATATGTACAGATACCTTGGTATTGTGTACACTCCTAAATTATCATGGACAAAAGCAAAATCTTGTCTATCTTCTCAAGCGAGAAAGGTCATATTTTCAATTAACAGTTATCAAAAACAATTTGGATATATTAATCATCATGAACTCTTTAAGATATTTTATTCAATGATATAACCAATACTGGGTTATGGTTCAGAGATATGGGGGACAAATTACTGTAAAGTAATTGAATCTGTTCATTTAAGATTTTGTAAGTCATTTCTCAAAGTAACTAAAACCACAAACAACAACATGGTTCTGGGAAATAGACTTCCTTATCAAGCTTATATTATGATGAAATCTTTGGACGATAATGGAAAAATAACATGGGCTTCCCACATAAGATTGATTTTATTTCAATATGGATTCGGTGTCGTATGACTATCACAAGATTTCGGATGTATCTCAACTTTCATGAAAATCTTTAAACAGAGATTTTACGACTGTTTCACTCAGGACTGGCATTCGTCGCTTCTTTCATCTTCTAAATGTTACTACTACTCGCAATTCAAATCACTCCTCACAGTCGAACCATATCTAACCAACGAATTATTACCAAGCCAGCGAGCAATCATAACCCAATTTAGATGTTGTAACTTCAGACTTGAAGTGGAATGTGGCCGCCATACAAATACCCCTTATAATGAACGTCTCTGCGTGTATTGCCATGCTGTTGGTCTTGACTACATTGACGATGAATTCCATGTAATGTTAATTTGCCAGAAATATTCCTAATTACGAAATGACTGTTTTCAAAATTATCAGATTAAACCACCAACAACTGAAACTTTTCTTCGACTGATGTCATCAGACAATATTAATGTACTAAAATCAGTGAGCAGATATCTCACACAAGTTCGCCGCATCCGGAATTTAAAGGTATAAACGCTAAATGAATTACCAGCATGTACATTTTTTACTTTCTCTTTCTCTTGTATTATGGGCCTGAGGCCTTAACTACTGAATAAATATGTCTGTCTGTCTGTCTGTCTTTTGCTTCTGGCATCTAATTTAAATTTCAAAGGAAATCATCGGCAATACAAATTCATTGTGGACATTTTGGACGAAGTAAGATAACGTAAAGGGGCTTACAACGAAGCTTGTATGGATACGTTTGGGACATTAGGTCTGAGATACCAAAAGGGAATAAGTAAATCGGTCAGGCCGACAGCTCTCTTTCAGTTTGGGCTGTTGTTGCCGAACTAGAGGGCGATGATCCGGCCTCTAATTCGGAAGAGGAGAGGATATTTGAGAAGGCAGAGTCCAAAGTTCAACGTAGAAAGAGTGTTACCAACGTTAGGTCCCGTGGCAGAGGCAACATTGTATCTTTTACATATCCTAATCCTGCAAGGCAATTTGTTTCTCAGACTTCACAGAAGCAAACATCTCAGAGTTTTCGAGGTCAACCAAAGAAGACCCCCTTCCCGAACCAGCAATGCTTCTTTTGTGGAGCCTTTGGAAACTCGCCGCTGCCCAAAGGGCTGAGCAGTCAAACAACGTCATCCAGTCTCAGAAAGGAAGTCGGCAAAAAACAATGATTTTTCAGGTAAAACATTTCAGTTTGTTCATGCTGGTTTAAAACTTATTGTGATTGTTATATGCTATCTTTGTAGTGATGTTTCAGGTGACGAGACTTTTCATAAGGTTCCTGACATCACAACCGCGCAAATCCTCGGAATTTGGACATGAATAGTTTAAGTAATAGATACATGATGACACAAGGGGTGTATACGAAATATCAGCGAGCTATCATCTCACGAGGGGGCGGAGCCCCCGAGTGAGTGATAGCAAGCTGATATTTCGTATACGCCCCGTGTGTCAATCATGTATCTGTTTTATCCAATGGGAAACGTCTTACAACCTTTCACCCGACATCAACACTCTGTGCACGCATGATCATCTTTAAGATCAGTATGAAGAAATCGTCCAGTGACGAATATCGGAATGATCCTTTTTCCTTCTTAAGTTTGAAATGATAAATATATGTTTTTTTGATGACCTGGCCTTATCTAAGCAGGCATATGCAACTTATATTAACTAAAATAAGTTAACACTATTTTATTATGAAGATGTATTTCATTTAATTGTGAAATGTAAGTTTTACAACCAGTGTTCTAAATGTCATGAATTGTTTGTTTTCACCGAATTAGTTAGGTCCTTTTCGCAAATTATTTGTGATAGGGGTTAACTTTTAATGACCGAAAAGTTCAGACTATATATAATTATTAGCTCGATAATATAATAATATATCTCTATAGTTTTACGGGACGCCAGTGAATTTCTGCACTTAGTGATGTCTTTCGGGGGGTTTTTTTCACAGCAAAATGTGTTCGATAGTTAGTTATAATTTGTCGTCGAGTGACTGAGCGGTTTTCATTTCTTTGATTTTGGCCTACATGTTTGAATTTGCAACAATGTTGAACTTTCTCAAGGTCGTCCACCAGATATTGTTAGATCCGCCCTCAAGCTGCCTCGCTCCTTCATGATTATCGAATCAGCACGTCGTAAATAACTGTGGTAATATTTTCGTGACGTAATAGATATTAGCTTGAGTTTTCTTGGTACATGATTTACCATTGCGAAAAGATCAAAGGAAAATATGCCGCCCATTGGATAAAGGATATTAGACGTACTCCTCTTTGAAAGAATAGCGGAGCTGCTTCATGCAACGGGGAAAGAGATAAGCTTGATGTTAAGGTAGTCTTTAAAGAATGTGTCCTTTTGGGAGAAAATAGAAGCCCTGGACTTCCTTGTGCGGACAATCAAGGGTATTGTATTCCTTTTATTGATTCAGCTAAAAAGCACTGCGACTTTGTATTACAAGCGAATGAGGAACATTTGGTTAACAAAAATTATGTATAACAGAGGTTGCTTCACCTCCTCATGTGGTTAATCCCCTGTTGGTTTCTATTCAAACTGTCGGTAAAATTTTAGATCTGAGACTGAGACTGAAGAAATATGATTGGAAGCAAGTTTGGTGTTTGAAGATTACAAGATTGATTTTTTATTTTTTTAGACCTTTAGGGTATATGTTCAAATTTGATGTCAAGTCAGGTTATCGCCATATAGATATACGCCAGTCACAGCATACATTTTCCTGGGTCATGAAAAGTATTATAAGATTCTTTGTTTTACCGTCTTGCCATTTGGTTTATCTTCAGCTCCTTACCATTTACAGAATGTTTGAGATCGTTGGTACCCGCGTAGTCATTCACATTGTTTTGTAGTCTATTTAGATGACGGTTTCGTTTGTGCCAATTCAAGTATCTTGGCTACAAAACATTCTGACTTTGTAATGACTACTTTCGTTAGGGCTGATTTTGTTTGTAATAATCAGAAATCAGTTTGGGAACCTAGAAACATTTGAAATGGCTCAGCTTTGATTGGTATGTCGTACATGGGGTGTTATCTATTCCAAATAGGAGAATGGATCTTCAGTGTCTCCTGTGGCGACACTGTTGATGCCTTACCAATCGGTGGTGATTGAAAGGTATCTCATCTATATTGCACTTCTTGGTCATACATATGGCTAAAGAACAATACAGTTTTGTTGTCATTTCTTAAAATAATGTCTTCGCAATGTACATGCATCATTTATTTTGTTTTGTCTCTATCCGTTGCTAAAGGTGTTCAAAATGTTAACGCTTGTGACATCACATGAATTTTCTGAAACGTTTACACCTTGACCTTTGAAATTTGCATCTGTATCCGTAAATGACCCTTTACCACGCCAAACGGATATTGAAATTATGCCAATGTGGCAGAGTGTAATATATTGTTTTTTATATGTTTTAATTGTAAATATCCATGTACTAATGTTTCATTTATTTCAGGTAATATAATTGTAGCAGCCCAGAGTATTAGTTTAGAGCTTGTACATTGCAAGCCTGTAATCATATATCTTGCTGTCCCGTTTATGTTCTCTACTCTGACCTCCTAGCCACTTCAGCTTTCTATCCTTTGTCATATGGTTAGGTAAGCTTACTTCTCACTTTGCATGCTCTCAGAATCTATAAAGGTAACCTGCACTATTAACTATGTGCACTGCATTACTTCACTTTTGTATGAAGAGAACGATCACACTACAGAAGACACTTTGACTGAAGACTGACTGTCTCCTATCTTCAAGAGTCGTTAATCTATCAGACACAGGTTAGTTAAATAATTATCATTTCCATTTAATCATAATCATCTTATAGGCAATATTCATTATCTATACATTAGCTATCATATCATTAGGAAATAGGGCTAGGCTAGTGTGTGAATGATTGTATAAATGTATTTTATTGTAGTTTATGCTTTGCTAAATGCTAAGGCTATAATCATTCAACTATAATGTGGCACATGTAATTATTGTGTCAGTTATATATCATTGTATACATATCAAGTAATTATGATGTGAAGGTTTTAACTTAGGTATTACACAAAGGTGTAATACTGTATATTTTATTACATTTGTATATATCATAAATTCACAGGTATGTGCAGCTATATATACAGAACGTCATACGTGTGCATTTGGGTCGTTTGTATTGAACGAGTAGATGTCATGGACGCGGAGGAACAACGAGTTCGAAGAAGTTCGAGTTCAATGATATCCAAAAGGTGTTTTCATTGGCTGCAAATAAGGGAGATATTTTAAGTTACAACTTTTTGCCGCTAGGGCAATCTGCCGGAACCCCAGGATCTAGGCGTAATAGAACAGAGGCTAATTCAGGTATGACTGAGTTGCCTCTGTGGGGAGAGAATGTATTGTATTATGGCATTCTTGTATATTTTACTGATATTGTATATCAGTTGGTTTTTATCATCAAAGGTTTATTTATTATCGAGCATATGTATTGTGGCAATATTTATGTAACTGGTAATCTCATTATTATACTATTAATAATTATAGGCATTTGGTAGGTTAAATTTAATTAGTTACTTATGGTTAGTTTATTATAATTCTAGGACTGCAATGATGGCCTAGACTGGAACTCAGTCATCTACCATAGACTCACTTGAGTACCATATACTTGGTAGGTAATGGTTATATTAATTATATTAACTTATCCATGTATCATATTTATGTATTACTTCCATTATCATCATGTGTAATTATCATGTTTATGTATGTTAAGTAATGTAATATACTTATGTCATATCATGCATAGTATTTCATATTATGTTACAATGCATATGGTGTTTTGTATTTAATGAAATATCTATATTCTAAAGTATAATATACTGTGTAAACATGCATTGGTGTATCTCATGAATATCCATTTATATAATGTAAGCAATTGTGATGTGTGTATTATATCAAATCTATGTAATCCTGCAATGATGTTTTATGAAACAAGTCTTTTATCATTATTCAAACGTACTTATTATTTTATGTATTGTTGCAGGATGATCTCTCTATCTTAGATCTTGTTACATTTCCTCATACATGTGTTTGGAATAAAAGTCACCGAACCACGCCCAGTAGATTTGGTTATTCTTTAACCCTACACCTGCTACACCAAGCACACAAAGAACCTTTTTTGCCGACAACGTATGTGCAATATTTTGTGCAACACATATCACAAAACAACAGTCAATCGGGAAAATATTTACTGAAATAACCCGTTATGAAACGATAATGCATCACACAAGGAATGGATTAGGCAACCTCAAAAACGGACGATAAAGCCTCGTAAACAGATCAGGTAACCTGATTATGGAATGGATAACCTCATAACGGATTCCGTTAACTCGCACGACTACTTGTCACGTGAAAAAAAGCATATGCCACTTTATGTCACGCCATGGCCGAAGTCACTTACAGTAATAACCATGTATGATCAAATTTCGTCTAGGCATTTATACCTATGCATGCCAATTTAAGAATTACTTTAGGATTGTTTTGAACTCAACATTTGTATGTCTCCTATTTTATACCTAAATATTAATTTATTGCCAAATTTTTGGGACTTCCTGAATGGATCTTAATGTTTAAATTTGATGTTGAGGAAGGTTTATATTTCGCAATAGATTTAAAGTTAAAGTTAATGAGCTTTTCACCTGAATTCTCTGCTCGTTACACTATTAGTATCTCGTGCATTACCTGTTCCGTGAGATAGGCATTTTCAAACGCGCTTTTTTATGTCACACCATGGTCGATGTGAGTTGCTTTACCCTTCGGTCTCACGTCATTTTTAGCTCATCTGGCCTGTAAGGCCCGATGGGCTTATGGCATGGCATGGTGTCCGGCGTCCGTCCGTCCGTCCGTCCGTCCGTCCGTCCGTCCATCCGTCCGTAAACTTTGTGGAATTTCGACTTCTTCTCCAGAACCATAAGGCCTAGAAAGCTGAAACTTTGTGTACAGACTCCTTAGCTAGTGAGGATTATAAATTGTAACTTTGGTGGCCCTGTGACCCCTAATAAGGGCCATAGGGGCCACACCCTAAAAACCTATTTTGATCTTCTTCTCCAGAACCATAAGGCCTAGAAAGCTGAAACTTTGTGTACAGACTCCTTGGCTAGTGAGGATTATAAATTGTAGCTTTGGTAGCCCTGTGACCCCTAATAAGGGCCACAGGGGCCACGCCCTAAAAACCTATTTTCATCTTCTTCTTCAGAAGCATAAGGCCTAGAAAGCTGAAACTTTGTGTACAGACTCCTTGGCTAGTGAGGATTATAAATTGTAGCTTTGGTAGCCCTGTGACCCCTAATAAGGGCCACAGGGGCCACGCCCTAAAAACCTATTTTCATCTTCTTCTCCAGAACCATAAGGCCTAGAAAGCTGAAACTTTTTGTACAGACTCCTTGGCTAGTGAAGATTATAAATTGTAGCTTTGGTGGCCCTGTGACCCCTAATAAGGGCCACAGCGGCCACGCCCTAAAATCCTATTTTCATCGTCTTCTCCAGAACCATAAGGCCTAGAAAGCTGAAACTTTGTGTACAGACTCCATGGCTAGTGAGGATTATAAATTGTAGCTTTGGTAGCCCTGTGATCCCTAAAAAGGGCCACAGGGGCCACGCCCTTAAATCCTATTTTCATCTTCTTCTCCAGAACCATAAGGCCTAGAAAGCTGAAACTTTGTGTACGGACTCCTTGGCTAGTGAGGATTATAAATTGTAGCTTTGATGGCCCTGTGACCCCTAATAAGGGCCACAGGGGCCACGCCCTAAAAACCTATTTTCATCTTCTTCTCCAGAACCATGAGGCCTAGAAAGCTGAAACTTTTTGTACAGACTCCTTGGCTAGTGAAGATTATAAATTGTAGCTTTGGTGGCCCTGTGACCCCTAAAAAGGGCCACAGCGGCCACGCCCTAAAATCCTATTTTCATCGTCTTCTCCAGAACCATAAGGCCTAGAAAGCTGAAACTTTGTGTACAGACTCCATGGCTAGTGAGGATTATAAATTGTAGCTTTGGTAGCCCTGTGATCCCTAAAAAGGGCCACAGGGGCCACGCCCTTAAATCCTATTTTCATCTTCTTCTCCAGAACCATAAGGCCTAGAAAGCTGAAACTTTGTGTACGGACTCCTTGGCTAGTGAGGATTATAAATTGTAGCTTTGATGGCCCTGTGACCCCTAATAAGGGCCACAGGGGCCACGCCCTAAAAACCTATTTTCATCTTCTTCTCCAGAACCATGAGGCCTAGAAAGCTGAAACTTTTTGTACAGACTCCTTGGCTAGTGAAGATTATAAATTGTAGCTTTGGTGGCCCTGTGACCCCTAATAAGGGCCACAGCGGCCACGCCCTTAAATCCTATTTTCATCGTCTTCTCCAGAACCATAAGGCCTAGAAAGCTGAAACTTTGTGTACAGACTCCTTGGCTAGTGAGGATTATAAATTGTAGCTTTGGTTGCCCTGTGACCCCTAATAAAAGCAACAGGAACGTCATTCAAATCTATTTTCATCTTCTTCTCCTGAAGTATAAGGCCTAGAAAACTGAAACTTGTCGCCTATATATACTGAATTTTATGATTGGTGCCCCTGTGGCCTCTACAAAGGGGGTATCATTGGCCACACTCTACAGCATAATTGATGATGAAGCCTGATGAGCTACAGAGCCAATGGCTCTATTTTTTATTAATGTATTTCAATTGTACAAATATGTACCTATTCTGCATTCTGTCTATCGTGTCATTGCTAAGGTTTGCGAAAGTTCTATTTATATTATCAATCATAAATATATTATAAATATATTCTATGGTATCATTGTGGACTAGCTTACTGATATATCATACTTGCAACATCACGTAAAGAAGTGCGAGTGAGATTTGTTGAATGCTAGTGATATTTCACTTGCAAGTGCAAGAATATATCATTTTCCTACCACAAATAACACCTTTTCCGAGGTGAGTTGCTATATCATCTCACTGTTATTCATGCATTTCATATATTTTTCAGACAATAACTATTTTTTACTGTACACCGCCTCATTCAGATCTAGCAGCGGCCAGAACCCGCGACACATGTCGTGAAATCTATACTCGCCCTTACAAGGGTTGTTGAACAAGTGCATTGACAACTTGCCTATACAGCAGAGTAAAGATCACGCACGGTCGTTAACCGTCCTTAACAAAATACTGGAGTGGAATGTCAGTGCTAAACACAAGTATATTGTCGCCTCGCTAGAGTATTCAGGTATGAAGATTTTCACGTCACTATATGATAAAAGTTTAATGTTAATGTGACATAGTCAAGTGTCATATTAGGGTAGTAACCCTGTATATATGTTTCTTATTGCTTGGGTTGTAAACTCTCAACTCGCTTAGCCTGCTCGAGGCGCTAACTAATTATCTGTCTCAAAAGCTAAATAGTTTGAGAAAAACTGCATCTAACACCATGTCATATTTACGTAACTCATTACCCAAAATATATCGAGTCCAACTTCACCTTAAATCTTCCTTCAACTCGTTGTCCGACTGACAGCAAGTTCATGTATTTTGACAATCTATTTCTATGTCCATTTCTTTCTTCTATACATTATCTAAATTCCCGTGACATGCACCACTCTAAATGATATATATCTATTGTCCCCTTTCTATTTCCCCATAGTACTACCTTTTTTCAATTTGTTCTGTCTTCATAACTGCCTTTATTCTGTCAAATAACATTTCCTCTAAACATCTGCCTCTCTCTGTATTTTCATCACATAAAACAAGGAGTCTGTACACAAAGTTTCAGCTTTTCTAAGCCTTATGCTTCTGGAGAAGAAGATGAAACTAGATTTTAAGGGTGTGGCCCTTTTGACCCTTTTTAGAGGCCACAGGGCCACCAATGCTACAATTTATAATCTATAATATAGCCAAGGCGACTGTATACAAAGTTTCATGAGAAGAACATGAAAATAGATTTAAATAATCTGACGACACTTTGATCATGAGAAATAATCACATGCATGAGCTCGAATGACTAATGTTAGTAGTTAAATAAATTCATAATCTAAAGAATTCGACACCATAAAAACAAGTTTGATAACTTGGTGTAATTAAATCTTTTGATAAAAAATGTTATAAAACATAATTTATGCCCATCGTCATCAACTATGTTTAGGCTGTCATAATCATTATGTCACATGAAATATTTATTTTCGTTTTATGAATAATTTATGTATAAAAAAGTATACTCCTTTAACTAGATAACCTTAGCTTTGTCATGAATACACATGGATTGATTGAAATGTGCTTGTTATACCCTTAATTCAACTATATCATTGCTTTTCAGAGAAGCAAAACACTTGACCATCAAAGCTATCGCAGCGAACAGCATCAGAAACAATGAATGGCTCAATAGCTTTAGTAGCATTTGCAGTAACTGTTGTCGTTGTAGCTTTGTTACTATTTCCAGCGCCAACGGTAGTATGTGCAGTTGTACTTGTCGTTTTATTTGTGCCCGCACGAGAACCGAAGATGGTAAGTCCTTAATAGTTATCATAATTAAAAAATAGACGTATTATGATTATACTGTAGGAGAAAGGAATACATTTTTCTTGATTTATAGTTTTGACTGGAAGAATATATCTCTGTCAATTGAAAATGTATTTATCCAAACTTCACTTTGTGAATGGTGAGTGCCGTGACCAGTGAACATGTATCCTTAGTTCGTACGCTCCTACCTGTAGATATTTCAGTCTCACTTATATTGATGGTGTAACAACATGTGCTAATGACAGTCCGTCTAGCAATTTTATTATAATTTGTTCAATTAAACATCTGATAATTGATACGTGAGCATTGCACAAGTAAAGAAATATTAACTTCCGATAACATATGGGGGCTGTTCTAACAATGTTGCGGATTAGTGCATTTAATTTAATTGCAACATATGATTCTTTATCATTTGTACAAGGAAAGATATTATTTTATCATAACTCGTCCGTGTAAGATACCGCAGTATAATGTTTATACGGTAATATTAAACTAGTGTAATACTACATATACAATGCAAGTATGACGTCACAGTAGCGTCTTTTTGTGACGTTACAATGTAAGCGCGCCTTCACAATTGCTGCCTTGTCGCGGAAATGTTAGTTTCTGGATACTTTAGACAATTTAACTTGAATCGCAAGGCAAGTAATAAACAGGATACTCACGACTTTCCTTTTCATACTATTTTTATTCAACTCATGAATGATTTGGTATCAAACTCGCTTTCGCTCGTTTTATACAAAATCATTAACTCGTTTGATAAATAGAAGTATTAAATGGAAGGTCGTTTAGTATCCTCTATGTAATGCATGTTTGAAAAGATTTGATCATACTATACATTCATAATGTTTAAAAATATAATGTTATTTTCTAGGTAAGGGTGATTGAAGAAAAGGAAGCGGGATGCGATCAAGATGACATCATGACGCAAGGTATGCTATTGAATTTTCGGATTTATCAACCACAGGAGATAACGGTCGTGGAAGATCAAGTCATCAGAAGGGACATGACATAACAAACGTTTTACATTAGATCTATCAGTAATGACGTCAATATGATATGACGTCATAACACAACGATGTCACAATGCCATGACGTCATAATACGATAACTTCACAATGCTATGACATCACTGGTTTGGAAATTATAGAGTTATGCAGTGTTTAAAGATGTAACTTTTTCATGCAAATGTGATGAAAAATGATATTGGATGATAAAACGAATCTCACCCTCGTGTCTTCTGATGTCAAATATATCAACAGTCATTGATAACAGTAAAATATCTTCGGCAAGCTTGGGATATTTGTTTTTATCAACTTGTGTTGATATATTTGTTATTAATCGTATATTTATACGGCATATTAAACTAGTTTGATAACACAATTGAAGTATTACGTCACAGTAGTGTGTGGTTGTGACGTCATTGTGGAAGTGCGCCGGCACATTGCCTATTTTGCTTGATTCTAAGGGCAAGCAATAAACAGATTACTCTACACCCTTTCCAACTCAACTTCTCTTAAGCTTTATGCAAATCATTAACTCGTGTAACAAAAAAGTTGGAAATGGAAGGGCGTTCTTCGTATCGTATCCTCGAAATAACTATGCGTATTTGCCCAAATCAGACTCATAATACCTTGCCGATCGTCGTCTCACCCTGCGCTCGAATTGTAATGATGGTTAGAGTATGGCATGGCTATCAAATACCAAAACATCTAGTGAACAGAGGAAAAACTCATTAGAACGCAACTTTGTTACGACTTTCGATGTAATAAACGCGATAAGATTTAATAACTGCGTTAAATTGTAATAAAAACGCGGTAAGATATATTATAATGCGGTAAATTGTAATCGGGGCTGCTGTAAAATATTCAAATGTGCGGTAAATTGTAATATCATTGGTTGACATAAATCATTACGAACGATAATGAGTATGAATAGCCAAAAATGAAAGAATCATAATTTTATTGATCTTTTTTCAACATCCTTTTGTTTGAAAGCAATTCTGTAACCAATGTGTTTCGCAAAATCCAAACTTCTCTTGGTATTGATTATGGGTAATTAGTTCTTTACAGTTGATTCTCTTCCATTCAAATATCTCTCCTTTGCGAAAGTGAAAAATTATTCGTGCACATGTGCTCATATTGAAATATGTAACTATTTATGTTCTTCCTGTGGGTAAACAAAAACAATGAATTACTTGCCTTGATTCAGTGTTTCTAATATGTACGTGTGCATCTTTGATTTAACGAGGTACAATTATTAACAATGAGCTTTACACTCTCTCGGACATCAATACAATTTACTAAGTGTAAGGGATAATAACAATTAATGAAAACGCTGGTTATTTTAGTTTTAGTCGTTTTAGTTTTTGGTTAAAAGATGCAACCATTCCCTTTCCAAAAGAAGAGTCCACATTAAATTGCTAATTGGTTATGTATATTCATACTTTTTTTTTTAAACGATGCAAATGTCTTATTACAGTGGCACTTTAGAGGTTGGTATGATCAAATAATACAGATATATTTCTAAATCATAGCAACTGTTGAATGCCTTTAGTCATATGTAAATATTCTCAACCTTCTAATGTTCAGCAGCATTTGTTTGCTTCTTGCATACGCGTACCCATCTTTTAGCTTTAAACATACATCGTACATGCCTGTAATGTCTTTTCGATGACGTTTGATGCATAAACTAAAATTGAAATTACCAGAATAGTTAATTAACTACAACAAAATCGAATATAATTCATAATGCATATCACTGTACGAACGAACAATGCTTATGCGATTTAATTTTGTTATCTTCATTTCTCATGTATATATGACACACGCATAATTTTAAATATCATTAATCCCATACACTTCTCATACTTCTGTCTACTTTTGACACCAAACTGCATTGTTTCGTATGAATATGCTTTCTTTATCCTGCTACATAATGCCTTGTTTTTGATTCATGAACCTTTTAACAAACTCTTCCTTTGGTGTGTACCTATTTAATATAAATGCGTGTGAATGCATCTTGTTTCGTGAAATATTGCATTGTCACTGTAAATTGGAGCCTATGAATCTCTTAAATACTATTTAAAGGCGCAGATGCACGTTTTTAGGAGGAGTATAATGGGGTGTCAGGAAAATGAAAATACACGGTTCCAATTGAAAGACGATGCATTTACACCAAATGAAGTTCAGCCATGCAAATCCTTTTTCTTACTCAAAATATAATAACGGTGTTCACACAAAAATGGCTAGCAAGGGACTTCATGTGCATCTATATAATCTCTGACTATGGATGATTGGTTTTTTGTAACGAGTTTTTTGACACTTTCAAAATTATATATGTATTCATTTAGAATTTACGTACAATTATCAGTGCAAAATGTAATTATGATAGTTTTTTTAAATGTGCTTTTGCCTCTTTTACATCTTGTTCATAAAGGACACGACTATTTTCTCCCATATAATATTCCTATTTTACAAATCTTGAATATATAGAGATTATTACCTAAGAAAGAGTGACATATAAGGAAACGAGTTCCGTTAAAGTAATTTGCTTTATTACCTATTTATACTTAAGTTTAGAATTGGTGACTTTGTGGCCCCTACTAAATTCTTTTTGTCATCTTCTTCTCCAAAAGCACAAGGCATAGAACAATAAAATTTAATCTAGAGACTCCTAAGATAATTGGAATTTTAACGTTATTGCTTGGTGCCCCAAAGGGCACCAAGTATTATGAGTTGATTCTCCTAAAACTTTTCTGAATTCTTTCTATATTACTTTTGATATTTTCAAAGGGAAGCCGCGCCAATTACATGTGTTGTATCCAAATCAAAAGACCAATGACCAGAACTGTAGCAAAAAATGCATTACGTCACCATGTGGGTGATACAAAATATTTAGCACATTAAACTGTGGAATATGATTTCGCTTTAAATGTCATGTTAAAAGAGAAACAATATTTTCTATTAAAGACGCTGATAAATGTTAACAGATTCAATCAAAAACATCTTCATTTGATGAAGAGTCTGCATTTGTTCCAGATAAGAGCATTATTTCGCATTCAATAATCGCAGAATCCACTTCTTTATAACCCACGCGATTTAATTTCACGCTGGGCTCGCCTGGCGATTTAAAAGTAATGTTTGTGTAAGAACGATCGTGACATCGAAAAAAGACTTATGTTTACTAATAGGTAGATCACTTACGACCACCACCACTGGACTCATTACCTTATCGTGGTGTTTTGGTTTGTGTGCTTCGACGACCCCGAGAGCTATGCCAGCTGGAGCTTACATGCTCCTGGTAGGGTCACCCAAGCTGGACAGGTCGACGGGTAGAAGCCAGACCAAATTTGAGTCCTTCTAAAACCTGCTTTCTATCTCTTACTATGTCATTCTTTCCGTCTTTTCCCTCATCCTTTCGATCCCTTTCTCTCTGATCAATCTACTCTCTTATGGATGGCAACATCCACGTGTTTAATAACTGAAATATTGTTCAAAACACGTTAAACACCACCTCACTCACTCACTAACTCACTTACGACCACGTGACAAGTCATACTTAACGATGTCACTAAATGTTTACGTTGAAAACATGTATTTATTATCAGAGCTACTGAAATTGACTCGTGCTATATTTAGAATATGACTTACATCGCTGGTTACTATAAGGCCGCGGCTTAGCGGAGCTGGGTTGAAATCCCGTCAGATCATCGTAAAGTATTTTGTTTATTATCTGTAATACTACAGTTAATAATTAACCAGCATGACAAGGAGATATGGTTTTGGCAGTACGTTTTGCACAATTTCCTGTCATTGTCAACGCTACATGGCAACCCATGCAGTGCTTTTACTTCAAGTAACAACATCACAATGCCATAACATCATAAACTGTCTTGAAAATCTAGTGTTGTTGTGTTCAGAGGTTTACATTTTTTCTCTGAGATCTCAAAAAGAGTGAATTTGAATGATAAATAGAATATCACCCTCGTGTGTTTTGATTTGAAATATACCAACAATCGTTGAAATTAACTTTGAGTAATACTCGTGTTAATATTACTGCTGTTATCCAGTGTTGTATATATTATCACCCAAATTGTTCGACAAATCGCAATCTCCTTCATCTGCCTATGTGGCACCAAGCATGCCTTTTTAAAGGCTTTTCTTGTTGTACATGTGGTAACCCTTTGCCCCCAACTGGGGAACAACATTGGCCACACCCTGAAGTTAAATATAAAGCCTGATATAGAGTCAATTCTTTTATTCTAATATGTCATAGGTGGTGCAGAGAGGATTGTTTTATCTTGATAAATAAATAGGCATGCAACCATAACACATTTCAACCATTTTCTAGTATCATTTTGTAAAGACCCAAAGCACTACTCCCTATTATTTCGTTATAGTTTTTGAGTGACGTCATGAAGTAATGGTCTATGACTTCAACATAAAACTACACTATGACGTCAACGGGCCCTGGTCCTCGATCTCGAGCTTCAATTACTATAGATTAAGTATATAACTTGATGCAAAGCACATGATGGTTATGGCTACTGAATTTATTAAATAAATAATTGCATTAACTTTATGAAAAATCACAAATGAAGATTGTTGTATTTTCATTATAATAATAATAATAATAAAGCTATTTATATAGCGCTGGATTCCACATCACAGGAGGGACATGCTCAAAGCGCTGACATAAGTATGAGAAATGCGCAGAAATCGACAGGTTAAAAACTAAAACTATTTACAGTCATTCAATATGATGGAATACTAGAGATATCGTTTGAAGAGATGGGTTTTTAGTCTGGTCTTGAAGGCTTGCAAACTGGGTGCTGTCTTGACACTGAGAGGAAGAGAGTTCCAGAGGGAAGCTGAGGCAAACTGAAATGATGTGGCGCCAAAAGATTTGAGTTTGTACGTTGGGATATTGAGCAGAAACTGATCCTGGGACCGAAGGGTTCTTGTGGGCTGGTACAGGGAGATAAGTTCTTGAATGTATGAAGGTGCTGAACCGTGGATGGCTTGAAAGGTTAAAATCAAGACCTTGAACTCTATGCGTTCTCTGATACGCAGCCAGTGGAGGGAATTCAAGACAGGGGATATGTGCCAGTGCTTCCTGGTTCTCGTGATGATGCGAGCGGCTCTGTTTTGAATTCTCTGTAGTGTATTAATGTGCTCCGAGGAGGTACCAATCAGAAGGCTATTACAATAGTCGAGACGGGAGAGGATGAGGGTTCTCACAAGACAGGCAGTGGCACTCTGAGAGAGAAGGTGGCGAACTGATCCAATATTTCGTAGATGAAAGTGGCAGATTTTCGAAAGATGACGGATCTGTGTCCCCATGTTGAGGTTAGTGTCGAGTTGAACTCCGAGATTCTTGACAGAATGCGAGTAGGCAATTGATATCTGACCAATTTGGAGATGTTTTGTTTGGCATTTCTCTAGTCTTTTGTCTGGGCCAAAAAGAATAGTTTCCGTCTTGTCATCATTAAGTTTCAGCAGATTTGAGCCCATCCATGTTTTCACATCACCAATGCAAGACTCTAGTTTGTTAACAATGAAGGATTCATTCATTTGTGTGAAGCTGTCTGCAAGTTGGGAGTCGTCTGCATAGAAATGGCGACCGACATCATGCTTTGAAATGACACGCCCATGAGGTCGTACATACATGGTAAACAGGATGGGACCCAGAACAGAACCTTGAGGCACACCGCATGTGAGAGCAGAATTGGTGGATCTGAAGTTATCAATCTGTACAAGCTGAGATCTATCTGATAGGTAGGAGGAAAACCAGTCATGCGCTGAATCACTGAGGCCAAATTCATGGTGAAGTCGGTCAAGTAATCCAGAATGGTCAATGGTATCAAAAGCCGCCGAAAGATCCAGCAACACTAGGACTGCTACATCTCCAGAATCCACTGACCTCTTGATACCATTTAGCACGCAGTTGAGAGCTATCTCCGTACTGTGATGTGACCGGTATGCCGACTGGAAACTGTCAATAAGGTTATACTTATTTAAGTGCTCCAACAGCTGGATCTTTACCACTTTCTCCAGCACCTTGGAGATGAAGGAAAGGTTGGTCACAGGACGGTAGTTCTTAAAAGTCTCAGAATCTTAGGACGGTTTCTTCAGGAGTGGCTTAACAATGCCATTTTTGAAGCATTTTGGAACTGTTCCTGATGTCAAACTAAGATTTACGATCTTAGTTATGACTGGAAGTACACAGTCAATGACCTGGAGCAGAAAACTTGTGAGAACACAGTCTGTACCACAAGAAGTTGGTTTGGACTCTTGGATTATTTTAAGAATTTCTTCTTCCCTGACAGAACGGAAGGAAGAAAGTTGTTCCCCGAGGAAGGGGTCGTGTGACATGTCATCACAGAATGATCCCATTGTGCCCCTTAGCTTGGAGATCTTGTCAATGAAATAGGCATTGAAAGAATTTGCAAGGGCAGTATGATTTGGAGCTTGAGGCAGGACTACATCCTGGTTTCTTCCAAGAATTGCATTTAGTTTGGAGAATAATAGTTTAGGGTTGTTGGTTGCATTGACAATTTCAGTATTGATGTGCTTGGATCTTGCCAACCTTACCAAACTGTTGAAGTTATTTCGGGCCATACAGAATAATTCTATGAATTTCTAGACGTGACTTTCGCCACTGTCGTTCGGCGATTCTTCTTTGACGTTTTGCCTCTGAGATATCTTGGTTATACCAGGGAGATGCCTCTTTAGGACGCAATTTCTTCGTCTTAAGGGGTGCATGCTTGTCAAGTACGCTTACATGAGTGTCATTGTACATATCAACAAGAATGTCTGGATCATCTGATGATTCGGTAATCAAGCTTGATTTACCGAGGTCATCCTTGAAGAGCTGGATGTCGATATGTTTCAGATTACGGATCTGAACCTCTCTCAAAACACGTTTAGACCTATCAAAAGGTAGGTGAAATGTGATCATGTGATGATCTGACATTTGAAGATCCGAGACCTGTACTTCTACCTTATGTCTGGATACAACCCAGTCTAGAGTATGCCCAGAACGATGAGTGGGTTCGAGAACAAACTGGTGCAGGTCATACGAAGCCAGGATAGAGCAGATCTTCTTACGCAAAGGGTTATCTTTGGCATCGAAGTGGACGTTAAAATCTCCTAAAATTAGAAGATCATTTGCCTTCTCATCTAGAAAGTCACACAGATTTGAAAAGTCAGTGATAAAGTCAGTATTTGTGAGTTTGTTCATCCTAGATGGAGGCGGTCTATATAGACAAATCATTTTCGCACACTTTTTCCCACAGCCAATGGTACATGCCAAGTATTCAAACGATGGGAAGGATAAAGTGAGTTGCATGAACGTGACAGTTAGATAATCTCTATAGAGAATAGCTACCCCACCACCCTTTCTACCTGATCTAGGTAAATGTTTGAGTTTATAATCACAGGGGGTCAGCTCAGCACACTTTGCACTGTCACCATTCTCTGAGAGCCATGTCTCGGTTAGAACAAGAACATCAAGATTTGAGTCAAGGACATACTCACGTATTTCCAAGGTCTTGTTTTTGACAGATTGAGAATTCCATAATGCTATTTTGAGAGATTGCACAGTAGGTCTGGGGTGAACAGAAATAAGATTATTGAGATTGCATTGATTCTGCTGATCACATGATTTGGACCCTTCGAACACATTACAAACTACTTGTATTTTCCTTTGTCTTTTCCTGCCAGCCCTGCGTCCTCTACGGGTGGGTTTCACTACAGCAACACCAAGATCTCTGATGTTACTCAACACACTGGGATTGATCCATTGTATCTGGCCACCACTGGGGTGTAAATCAATCAGCTGTTGTCGGTCATACATGGCTTGGCTTGTGTTCAGGCTGTCCCCACACTGGAGCAGGCTTACTTGCTTGATTGGAAAACAATAGCCTGGGAATATCAAACATCAATTGAACTTGAGAATCCAACATAATTTTGTCCAAAAAGTCAACATTAACAATAATATTTCCATCTGAAAATTCAAACCAAAGTCCATGAAAGGGTTATGAGTCTTCTTGTCCCAAAATCTTCTATTGTATATGATTTTAACCATTGATTTCTGCACATAATTCTCAGAGCTCTGAAAGCATGCTGCCTCCTCAGCGCACACCACATTCCCTTATTTAGCCTTATTGTCAAAAACATCCATATTGAACAACAATAACTTAATCAGAATATATAAACATAACAAACAAAAGACTTATAAAAATTACCTGCAATCTTGGGAAAAATAAGCTTCAAAACACTGTTTAAACTAAAACCATTGTAGTTCATATTAATCGTTTTTTCTTGTTAAAAGTTATCTACCATTTTATGTTCCAAAACAGATTATTTTTTTCTTTTTAAGAACATGATTAAAAAACTCCCATCGATGTGTTAGGGTTATGATATATGCACCAGTACAAATAATTTGATTGGTGGAGCACTCCATTAAACAAACAATTAGAATGGAACGACTGTCTCTGGTTGCCACAACTTGTACACTCGGCAACTTACCCTTAGGAAGGAGCAACGACCAACAGTCACTGCAGCTTGTTTACTTTTGTCATATCGATGTTGATAGTTTTCATATGTTGCACTAGGGCAAAATATAACTTTTTTATGTGGCATCAAGTTATTGACAAAGCTTTGACGTCACGGTTCACCTATGATGTCACAATCTGTACGGTCCGGCGACGGCTAGTCTGATTGAAAAGTAGGTTTCGAGTATTTTCATTTTTTGTTTTATTTTGGGACTACGGTAAAAGTATAGATTTTGAATTGTATCACAAAGCTTCTTGGTAAACATATATTGTTTGAAAGTCCAACATATTCGACATGATAGAAAGAACCATTCCTGAAAATTAAAGATTGTTTATTGGTCATCTAAAAATAACAATGGTTATCCATCATAATTATTCATGAACAGAAAACAGTTAATCATCAAAATGATATATACCATTTTGTTTTTCCAACAAAAAGATTCGTGAAATAAGATTGATGTTCTTAAGCAAAGGGGCAGTAGCACGTTTTTTGATAGTGTCAAAAATATCATTACACAAGCCAATTATCCATAGTCAGAGGAAAAAGTATTATGATTTACATAAACTCTATTGGCGGCCATTTCGTGTGAACAATTTTAATTCTTTTTGTGTAAGAAAAGGGAATCGCATGGCTGATATTAACATTATAAATTTGAATTATTACTGCTCCATTTAGTTTAGATACATTATCTGTAAATTGGAAACATTTGTATTTTCCTGACATCACCTTATTTTCACCCTAAAAACGTCGAAATAAATCATTCTTGAAAATGAAACAATATCTATTTGTAATCGAATTCTTATCATGCGTGGTTATCCATCACAACTATGCCCAGTTAATGGATTATCATCAAATTTAGCATTTTGGTTTTTACGCAAAAGCAGTCTTGAAAATAGAAGAATATTCATGTCATATGTCTTTTTATTATGTGAGCTTAATTTTCCGGCAATCCGATTGGTCGAGAATCGGTCACGTGACAGTCTACAGAAAGTGATATTGACTTGACCCCCGTGACCTCGAGTCCGACCAAAAGTGATATTGACTTGAGTTACTAAAAAAAGAGCCGATGACGTCAAGCCGTTGTTTCATGACGTCATTGACCCGTCCTTGCCAATAATCAAGCCGAAATGCCGCTCATACCTGTAGTTTTCTGTTTCTTTTTCGTTTTTTTACCGAGACACAATAAAACAATTATAGACTGGTGAATTCGGTCGATACCTTTTTTATAGACCCGAGGAAAACAATATCGACATCGGACTTCGTCCTCGGTCAATATTGTTTTCCTCGGGTCTATAAAACAGGTATTGACCTCATCACCAGACTATAATTGTATAATATCACCCTAAACTGTGTTCCACAGGAGATATCGCTTCTGGAAGATCAAGCGATATTTCCTAGTAGATATCGTTTTGACAGTAGATTTTTAACAATGCCCTGTCATCAGAAGGGACATGACATCACAGACGTTTTGCACCATCAGTAATGACGGCATTATGCAATGACGTCATAAACACAATGACGTCACGATGTTATGGCATCACTGGTTTAGGAGTTTTGGGGCTATGCAGTGTTCAAAGATGTTCAGTTTTCATGCAAATGAATTGAAAAATAATTCTGGATGATAAATAGAATCTCGCCCTTCGTGTCTTCTGATATCAAATATATCAACACTCTTTGATAAAAGTAAATTATGTGTTGATATATAGATATATAAGAAGACACTTGAGTGAGATTCTCAATACAACATGATATATATATATATATATATAATATTATATAAGAAAGAGTAAACATCAGATGGTTCGGACTGGATCAATCTTCTTTAATACGATGAATTCATTTCGACCATTATGTGGGTCTTGTCAAGTATGATTACAAATGGAAGGTAACATATACTTATACAGGAACAAAGCAATAAATCAAT
The DNA here is from genome assembly GCA_916613615.1 of Steromphala cineraria. Classification (NCBI taxonomy): domain Eukaryota; kingdom Metazoa; phylum Mollusca; class Gastropoda; order Trochida; family Trochidae; genus Steromphala; species Steromphala cineraria. The sequence goes on from OU744726.1 coordinate 4,308,513, forward strand.
TCATATAATCAACACATAGTTGTGTGCTCAGATATATATATATATGTATGTAATTATAATAAAATACAACCATTCAAAAAGGTTAAACTATATTCAAGTGTAATCCAAATCTCAACATATTTGGTTGTGTCACCCCCGATCATAGAATAATTCAATTTATTATGTGAACGTAATTTTCCGGCAATCCGATTGGTCGAGGACCGGTCACGTGACAGTCGACAGACAGTGATATTGACTTGACCCCCGTGACCCCGAGTCCGACCAAAAGTGATATTGACTTGAGTTACTAAAAATAGAGCCGATGACGTCAAACCGTTGTTTCTTGACGTCATGCTATTGTTATCATGACGTCATTGACCCGTCCTTGCCAACAATCGATCCGAAATGCCCCTCATACCTGTAGTTTTATTTTTCTTTTGTCGTTTTTTAACCGAGACATAATAAAACAATTATAGACTGGTGAATTCGGTCAATGCCTGTTTTTATAGACCCGAGGAAAACAATATCGACCTCGGACTTCGTCCTCGGTCAATATTGTTTTCCTCGGGTCTATAAAAACAGGTATTGACCTCATCACCAGTCTATAATTGTATAATATTGTCACCACGTATTACGACTTCAGTAGTACCTTTAGCCATCATAAAACCTCACACATTTGTCTTGCCAAGGTAAAATTTTAACTTTAAGAAACAATGATATTGTATCATTTGTTAAATTACTACATGAAGTTAAAAAGTTTCGAACAATGTCTAAATATGTATTGCAGACATATTCGAATGTCGATGTGTGTACCAACCATGCTACAAATCATAATTGTATGCACGTCCCGTTCAGAAATGTTCCTTAACAATCAAACACAATTATATAAGATTCTTTCGTGTAATGTTACAAGAGGTTACATTTTCTCAACTTGGTTCATTTTTGTTCTCAGCTGCTGGCGAACACGTTACGGAAGAGGAACAATATGGTGGTGGTCTATGCAGACATCAGAGTAACGCAAACCAGTTATCCATTTCCTAATTAGAGTGCAAGAATAGAGTTACCTCCCTTCATTTTGAAAACATAATGAATAAATGTTCCTTAAAAAACGTTGATAAAATAATGTAAAGCTTTGCAGCATTTCTTTGAATACAAATAATTTTTTTTAATTTTACCACGATTGAATTATAAATATAAGAACAATTGCTCAGTGACGTTTTTCACTGAATCCATTTTCAAAAAGCTACTTTAAAAAAACTATTATGGAAGGGAATGTGTACCAAAAATGAAGGCATGTAGACTTGTTAGTTAAAGTAGAACAAGTGTAAGGATGCAGCCTAACCTTTTGACCCTGTCAATCTTGACATTTCCTTCTCCTCTCCACTTAAGCAAGCGGAAATTGTATTCAAGAAATCAAAAGTCGAAGTCGAAATGTCATCTTATTTATGTCCGTTATTATACTTTCAAACTTCTTGTTTTGGAAATGAATATACTTTTTACCGTCTGACAACTTTTTTTATTTTTATCAAGACTGGATTTTGCCTTTATCCTGAAATTGGAATTTGATAAAATATTATTTGAAAGCAAGATCGCCACTGGCACTAACGTCTGTACGACCTTAAATTACCTATGAATGTTCGGGACATAATTCGAAAATTGCGTGGCCATTTGATATATATCTTTTTGAAAATGTATTCGAAATTTATCATGATTGGAGGTTTATAATGCATTGAAGAAAATTGAATGCATTTTTGGAACAATTCGTAAAATGTCTGTAAAAGAATCAGAACTCATACCCGATTTACAAGGACGACTGTACAACTATTAACTTTACTTTTGCATTTGTAAAATGTAAGTCGTAACAATTCTAAAATTTTATGTAATTGAGATTCAAAATAAGTAACATACAAGTATTGCAAATTTGAGAACCTAAAGATTGACAGGATAACAATGTGAATCTGGCACCGTTATGTCGAGAATAGCTTGGCTGAGAACTTACACTTCAGAAATAACAAGAATAAATAATACATGCCTTCAACGTAATGAAAAATAATGAACTACATGATTTGAAATGACAAATATACACACCCAAAAAGTTAAGCACCCCCTGATTTTTCACAGAGGGGTGGATTTCGTTGACGTATGCTATGAGACTGAGAAAAAGAAGATAAGCAAAACCAATTTGTATTGAGAGAATAATCACTTGGTCATTTGCAGGAGAAGTTTTGCAGTCGTGTGGGCACTGAAAGTGCATGAAAATAAAGAGGGAAATGGACATGGAATTGCATCCATAACATGAATGTTAAAGTATTGTCACTACAAGCTCTTTGTGTGTGTCACCCGATCAAAGCAGTTAAAATACAGTGAATCAGTGTTTCAAGATTCACCAAATTAACCAAATCATCAGTAACGTGTGGTGCCACCACGTGCGCGAATAACTGCAGCAACTATTCTTGGCATACCCCTAACCAGATTCTTTAATTGCTCCAGCGGTATCCGCTCCCAGTTCCCTCAGGTTTTATACAGAAGTATCCCTTTGTATCCGACGACCCAAAATGTCCCAAACATGCTCGATTGGGTTCAAATCAGGTGACATTGCTGGCCATGGAATCCGTGTTACACCAACATTTTCCAGATGTTGGTTTACAGCAAGTGAACGATGGGGTCTGGCATTGTCGTCCATGAACACGGATCTTGTGGCAAGTCTGTGGTCATCGAAATGATCAATAATTACAGGATTCAGAACCTCCTGAATGTAGCGAACGCCTGTGAGTGGACTTTATAATATAGTCATCAAATCGAGTCTAAAGTCGTAGGAAAAGCCTCCTCAAACCATATGGTACCCTTGGCATAATGTTCCAGTGTACTCTATTGAGGTTCCACCTGCCTGTCCACACACGCTAACCTACGCTAACGTCTGTTGTGATTTGTGAGTATTAGACGCCTAATGACCCTTCTGGCCCTCAATCCGGCAGCTTTGAGGCGAGTTTTCCGAGTTGGGTTGCTCAAGCGGCGATAAAGTAATCATACCCGTTTCAGATGGGTGCTTGAAGCAAACGGCAGGCGTCTAACATGTCGTAACAGAGCTCTCTCCACAGGAACCCGATATCGTAAATAAAATGTAGGTAAAACGTAAATAAGAAAGACCCACCCCTCTATATAATTGAGTAAAGGAATAAACGCATCCATCTTGCCGATCTCGACTCGCTTCCGAGTTACGTCAAAATGATCGCTTCAAATTAATGACAACTCATACACATGTATACAAAATTCAACATTTATTTGGGGAGTGCTTTACTTTTTGGGTGTGGTATAGAATCTCAACCATGTGTCTTCTGATATCAAATGTATCAACATTGGATACTGAAATCTAAAGTATAATAGACAAGCATCAGATACTTATAACTTGTATAATTTCGATACTCTTTGCACTCACGTTTACACAAACGTCTTAGAAAAAAATAAGCCTTTTACATGTTGTGAAATATAGAGATTGTGAATTATTCCTTCATATAATATATATATGTGGGCCAAAATACAACTTTTTGAATACCTTTATGCTTAACATGTATCCCTAAGTATTTAATTTGAGAATGGTAAAGAAGTATTAATTTTTCTTATCGTCAATGAAAAATACCACTTATTAATTCGTGGAATAGAGGATGGAGGGAATCATGTGGGAGACAATTGCAGTCCTTTCAAATGAATATTTTATGTTCAATAATATCCAAAGAAAAAAGTATCCAAGAATATGTCATATCATTTGAAAATAGTACGATAATAAAAATTAACAGAACTTCGGAGAAACAACTTTATCGTTCCAATTATAATCATCTGTTGACCAGGATTCAAACTTAAATTACTCACATTATAGATGAAGGGTTAGTGTTATCGGACGGACCAGCATTTAATATTCATTTACGACGACCCAACAACGGCCCGCCTCCTCCGCCACATCATGGAGTGGTTAGACACATCAGACAAGCGCCCCCGAACCGACTGCCCCCCGTCGCAAATCCACGTCCATTGCGTGAGTAAACATCCTAGCGAAAGTACAACATTGTCCTGACATCTCATTATCTATCGTTCTACCATAAAAGTGTTTCACTATTAATGAATCGATTGGTTCTCAAGAAAAAAATCAAACTCGATCAATTTTGAATAGAGACTCCTCTGATTTAAGCCTCGCTTTAACAACGGGAAATGATACGTTATTTAGAATTTTTAGAAAATTTAGAACGGCACTTTTCGGGCAACTAATTTAAACATATGATGAAAACATAACTTTTGATTACATTTTGGCTTGTTTAATGAGAAAGATATTTTTTGAATTTCCTAGCATGGGCTTTTGAGATGAACCATTTCTTGATAGTACGCTCGTGACAACAGTGGATTTATTAGGTGACCAGGTTCAAGCATATTTATTTTATTCGATCAAACTTCAGGTAATAGCTCAATATCATTAGATGAAGATCATGTTTCGCTCTGCATTAAGTTACACAGTTTATATATCGCTATAAGGTCATAATAGATATAATAGCTAGTATAAATGTCTTACCAACTTTCATCACACTTACTGTATTTTTCGCAATGTTAGTGATTTTTCCCGATATAAGTTCTTAATATCTTCCATTAATCAAATGTACAGTGAGCAATGGCTTTACATAGCATATTTGACAGTATTATATTTTACTTTATAGTAAGGTTTGCTTTTTTTATATATAATGGTTGACGGTATACTTGAATATAGTACGTAAAGGTCAATTACAACGTCTTTCAGTATTTCTCATGTTGCCTGACTTCAAGTCAATTGCCTATGATTGTCTATATTTCTATTTTTAATTTGTTAAGAAAGTCACTTTCACAGCTGGGTTTTGTTATCAAAATGACTGATCTGAACTGATCAGTGCTGAACCCGACCACTGCGACTTTTATAGAGTGTGATCTCCTTCAAATAACTTTCCTCAAAGTTAGCAAATATCTCCCAATTTTATGCAGTACTGTTTCTGTATACATTCGTATTTATTATTGGAGGAGTCTTAAACAAAATATGTCGAAACATCTGTCCTTTCATCCGGGTAGTATCGCCATTGCTCGAGGTATGCTGATCTAGCAGGATGGGCAACTATCAATATGTTATGCCAGTGTCCCGAAATCCTATTATCATCCTATTAGTAATTCAAAATAGTCTGTTCCTTGCAGCATGTTTTCAGTTTCACATAATCTACGAATATCAAAATATGATTAGAATAGGCTTTGGAGGGTCAATCTAGTATATAAACGTCACGGTCAATGTTTTGGGTGTAAAGTTGGTTAGTGCACTATTGTTATATACTCTAATGTTTTGTTTTGTTTTGTCGATTCCACTTGCATTGAAGCCGAACATCGGCAAACATCGTCCTAATAAGCAAGTGTCTGCCTTTTATGTTTCAGCGCCCCCGAAACACCCAGCCTGTATCTCCGAATCGGTTGACGATCAATGTGATGAAGAGGATATTTTTCAGTAGCCCGACAACATTCAACTATACACTCGAACAAAAACGTACATTTCTTGCAGACTCTTCACTCAATTTTGCAATTGGTACATCCTGCTAGTATTGTGTAAGGCTGTGTATGAATGTTCTGGAACCTTTCATACAGTTCAGCTGTAACTGACCATCAAATATTCTTTGATTATAAAAGTGCAGCACGTCAAAATTAACACGATTTTCGTTTATGTTATGGATGATTATTTCTATTATTTTTCTATAAGTATTATTAAGTAAATGACCTTCAAGTATAAGAGTTTCATTAAGAAGTGTATTTCACTCAATTGTAAATGTATGCGAAATAAACTTCATAAACAGAAAACTCTGAAATATCTGTTTTGTCCATTTATATCAATACAGATATGTGTCAATAAACCGGTTATAAACTATCTTTCGGCAATGGTTTCGATATTCTCTTTCAACAACTTTTAGGAATCTGAAATCGGCTCCACTTGAAGCGGTTGTATAATCTCCAAAGTAACCTATAAAATTAATGAAGGTGAAAGGTGTAGACAAAGCCGACCCACAAGATCCAAATGGAACACTACTCAGTTCAAAAACATAGCGAGGCACGAGAATAAGCATATATATGACGATTGAGATTGAAGATGAGATTTGATTTATAGTGTAAGGTTACATATATACATATAATGTCCAACTATGGTGTACAGACGATAATAATGTAGCCACTTACAAGGAAGTTATTGGTCAATATCAAAACAGATAAAATGTTTCAAAACGCCTTATGACATAAACTTAAATAACGAACAAGCAGGATAAAGTCAAAAGCCATACACACTATATTGAAAATGTTTAGATCTTAACCACTGAAATAATCATTTCCTGACCGTCTGGGACTTTCTAGTAAAGCCTTCTTACTGGTCGACGATTTGTCGTGCTTTATTCACTAGTTAAGATCTCAAGTCAACCATTACATCTCCTAAACAGACAATAGAAACTGTCAATGTATTTGCAAAAAGAACTGTGTCAACTGTCTGGACTTCTTCCACATTTTCTCTACTTTGTCAAGTGACATAGTCTATTACGAAGGCCTAATGATCCTATTTTCCTGAGGCTTTGAATACCTAGTTTACATTCAAGAAAAAAATGGAATCTCACATCATTCATATAAAGCAACTACACTTGTATCTGATTTTATAAATTTCAACCATTGTCAAATATTTTATTTACAAGTTAATAACATTCAATTTTGTCTCCAGGAAACCTACCTTTGAAGTTAAGAGCTATATACGTTTGTTCAGTGCAGAATGATAACATTTTGTTATCATCAATGACATACTAGTAGATAACAACTTATAATGAGACAGTCAACCTGTCATGTATGCAGATTAACAAAGGTGAGTTTTTGTCTTTGTTGCTTACTGACCTAATTAGATTAATAGAGGGTGACATATAACCATAACAATTTGTTAATGAAACATTGAAATTGGTCAGACATGCATTTTATAGCGGGGAAATTGATATCTCATGGAAACTAAAACAAATGTACACAAATGTGAGGCAATCTAATTCAAACAATATTCAAGAAGTCCTAAAGTCTTACAAACAGAAAAACAGTTTAAAATACCATAAATTCGGTTTTCGTCTTAAAATAATGCTAATTGACCACGCCAAAAGTCGTGTCGTTGAGCACAAGAGATTCCACAGTAAACCAGACACAGAAAGAGGATAGGAAGGTTGTAGTTTCAAAAAGAATAGCATCAGTGATAAGAATCTATAACTAGATTATCAATGTATCACAATCATGCGCAACAGCATGCCGTTCAGATTGCCGAAGATTAGCCGGCGTAACAAATACTGTAAAACTAATAACATTATCGTAAATGTCAAGGAAAGATTGCAGAAGTGGTAGCCTTGCACCCTTGCAAACCAGACGGAATGACTTTAAACGAACATGCCAAATTTGTTCTGTAATAAATAGTCTTTTCGGGTACTAGTCTGAACAAAAAAAACCATCGCATATTATATTTTTTCAAAGTCTTGCAGGTCAAACTTTAACCTGAAAACCTTTCATTTTAACCCAGCAGTCATTAAGACGCCCCTTTATGATAATTGAATATTTATTTTGCAGTGTATCCCAAAAGTAAATTTTACAAAACCTTTTTGTCTAATGGTTTTATTAAAACTCAATCTTTAGACAACTGCAGAATGTGGTAAATAAACATTTTACCTTTTCGTCGCCAGAATATTTGTCAAATAGTGTATGTAGCTTTTTAAAATCCTTCTCTTTTAAAGGACACTTACTTTTTCTCAATCTCAATATCAATGTCAATCAATTTTTAACATTTGGTACTTTTCAAACTGAAATAAAGACAAGTTGATATAGTGTTTAATGTTGCATAATGTTGGACGGAGCCCAAACTTTTATATCCTTCAACTTTGTGGCGGGAGATCATAAAGTCTTGACTGAGCTATTTATTTTCGGGAGTGGAAATCAATGTCTGTTTGTAACATACTTTCTCATTGATTCCATTTCTGCTAGTTGATCTATGTATAGAGGATATGTAGGGTCTCCAAAGTAATTAATAATGACAATTACTCATATAACTTATTTTTTATCAAAGAACACAATAATAAAAACGATTTTTCATTTTTTTTCAATCCAAGTCTGTGAAGCACATAGATTAGTATATACACTTTGCAACATTTTAAACCAAAGATGACGAAAAAATTAATTTAAAAGAAAGAGCATCGTGTGTCAATGTGGTGTTTTGGAAAGGTCACTGTTACATCAGATAACACGATTCAGGAAATGCATATTTGTTTTATGTTTGTAAACATCATTAAAGTCAATAAAGGTTTGTATGTTGTTTTTTCTTTTACTTTCAGTGCCATAAACTAGTAAAATCAACCTGACTAACGCATCAAAAAGCTAGAAAAATGCTCCTTTCAACAATATTGGTTGCAATAGCAGTTGTTATTGCTCTTGTATCGATGCTTGCAGTGGCAATCCGAGGAGTATTTCAGGCAAGTTATTAAGAAATATTACAGAACTAGCGGTGTCAACAGTTGTAGATTTATTTGTATGGTCAATGCTGCATCTGTGTCACGATTTTAACGTTACATTTTAGTATATTTTTAGTTTATATTCCGAAACGTTTCTTAAACGTTTGCATCCTGTTTTGTATTTAGGTGTATGCAGTAAAGAATAAATCGTTTTAATGTCAAACTTAGTTACATTGTTAATGTTATGTTCATATTGAGTCTGTATAGAATATATTTTCTGTATTCTTTTTAAAGGAACCAGAACGTCGGGCAATTGGTGCAAATCAAGGTTAGTTGTATTGTTATCCCAATTATATGATAACAAGAAACTATAAGGCTTTTATCATAGGAAAAGATTTCTCAAGGAATTATATGAATTAACATGCATAACAATTGCTACGTTTAAGTAAAAGATCTACGGGCAAATATATAAGTACACGAAAACAAAGTTCATCGAATCCCAAACAATATATCATTGAATATATTTCTATCAACCACATGGGAAGTACATACATGTATGCAAACCCTTGTTTAATCCAAGATTGAGACATTTAATCTTTGGTGAAGCTACTCTTGACATGTTTAGACATTTTGAAAACAATCTAGTTATGAAACCCAAACCATGGATGATGAATAAAAGCATTCAAAACCACCACAGTGTAGCATATTACTGATGCAGTATTCAGGAGTAATCTATTTTTTATATGAAAACTGATTACAAAAACCGTAAAAGAGTGACTACGGCTAAATTATTCTGACCTTGTCAAATCTATAATCTGAGAAACGTGTTCGACCAGAATACTGATAAACAAATAAAGACATAGAAAATGAAGAAATGAAGAAATAAAACAAATATAAAGTAAGCAATAACTAACGTTTTGTAATACGAGATTCACGTATGATGACAACCTACAATAGATACGTTTAGACAGTACATTTCGGTGACGTTGTACACAGGTGGACCCTTGTCAGACGGACCAACGTCAATATTTCGTCGACGAGGACCACGCCCCCCGGCCCCAGGCCCTTTTCCGCACAACGTTTTGTTTGGACAGCCAGGGCTCGTACAACGACCTGTCGCCTCACCCCCTCGTCCTTTGCGTAAGTTAGCATACAAAAGTTTGTCCTGTCTCTCTATCTTCTCAGTACTTTATTCCCTGGATTATATCCAACCATCAGCTACGCCCTGAATGCTATGACCACGGGGTTAAAACAGAATTTTTGTTTGAGAAGACTGTCCAAACTTGGTCTTACAATATGACAATTTAAATCAAAGAATATGTGTCCACGGAAAGATAAGCTTGCTCATAGAATTTATATTCCCTGCCCTGCACTTTCCTCATATAAATGTATCATGTTTGAGAAATAAGACTACTAAAATTACCTATAGGAACTCCTTTTCTAGGGTGTGCAATCCCAACCCTTTAAATGTAATGAAGTAAGTACAGTTATGTTTTTGAAACCTTTGTTAGAAGAAAGTTGTTTGTGTTTTACTAGTTGTGTAAGTTCATAAACATAGTAAAGACATAGCCTACGTAGAGAAGGGTGGAAAACTCTTTTTCGTCATACATAAGTCGACCGGAGTTGGGTATAAGTCAGATATACCAACCCTTCCCTCGATGCATCACTCGATATACCTCCTGTTTGAATCGTGATTTCCTCGGCTCAGCCACGCTACGTTTCGGAGACCCCCCCCCCCCCCCCCCCCCCCCCCCCCGCCCCCACCTCTTCTTTGGAAAATGAATTTGGGTGCTATTGGACTATTTGGACTAATTTGATGTAATGATATAACAATTGTTTTTTTGTTGACTATTTTATTGAACTAAAATAGCTAATGTGCAAAAAAAAAATTTGAGAAAAACTTCGAGACTACCGAAATTTGGCCAAATACAACTATTGTCATAGATGAAAAATTAAAATTAAAAAATAAATTAAAAATTAAATTAAAAATAACAATTTTGATTCCTAGTTGACATTCATGCACTAAAACCCTTTTTATCATGCATGATACGAGGCTAGACAGACATTTCAGACAACTTTCAGTGCATTTTTCATCAAAAATTGGTAAAATCGTTTTGACTGATTTGCTGGTTTGTAAGGAAAAGCGCGCAATTTTGAGTTTTAAGTTTTAACGAAGTGTAAGATACGTATCGTGCAGCGGCAGCGTATACTTGGAATATGTCAATCATGACAGTGAAGCATTAGTTCTCTACTGCAGATAAACTTTCCGCGCACCTTGCGAGATTCGAACCGAGGACCTCTTGATCCGAAGTCAAATGCACTTACCACTCCGCTACCGCGTTTTAAAACAATGGTCAACTATGTCTTTATTATTCCAGCGCCTCCAAAGCACCCTGCCGGTTTCCATGAAATGGTCGATGATGACAGTTGATCTTACACACACAACATTTGACGAGAGAGTATGGTAATGCTAATCTAATAAAACTGGGTAAAACTTGTTTTGCACTCACTGTTTGAGAGATTACCTCATAAATTACAAATAACAAATTCGTGATACCATAAAGCAAAATCTCTTCTTCGAATTTGCAAGTTCTGAAATACGCAATGCAATATATTTATCAAATGCTAGGGGGTTTGTAATTTATCACAAACCACAGTTCGTTCAATTGTAATCTTAAACCTATTTGCAAACGACTTTGCAATTTGATTGGAGAGGTAAATCTGCCCACAAGTTAGACTTATTGTATTTCAACATAATCATAGAACAATAACCTTCACAAAGTTTGTATGTGTACATGATGGTAAAATGGAATGTAACGAAAAGGGAGCATTAATGACTAACATACAAAGGTTTGACTTTTTCCTCGAAATTATTATGACTTCAATTGCCGAGCTTTTTAATTTTAATATGAACTGATCAGTCTTCCACACTAAACAAAACATTTAGCATGTTTCCTATACGTTATCCAGTGACATGGGTACAAGCTTACACTTAACGTTTTTTAAAAAGCATGAACCACCAGTCAATGTATGAGTCATATTTTCAATTAAAGCAATATCCAGATTTCACCAAAATAAAACTAATGATTTGGTATTTATTACGACATCAACTCCCATGAAGCTAGTGCTAATTGTCGTAGCTTTGGAGATTTGTTCAAGACCCTAAATTTACCTGGAGAGTATCCAACCCGTGCAGTCATGAGGTACTTTCAACCGTTACGAGTTACCAACTTTCATCTAGGTGGATTGGGACAGATCTCTTTGAGATAAACCCAAATACATGGCCCAGCGTGACAGTTGGAATCCAGGATAGTTTCGGGTCCAGCTTTATCCTTGTAACAGCACAGGGAAAAAACTTTAAAACCATGAAGACTAGTAAGAGATTCTACTTCATTTATTCTCTGCCGATTAATAGAATGAGGTCTCTCTGAACATGCAGTTTCACTAAAACACGAGACGACAGGTTCTACGGTTTCTTCACAACGTCGAATAACACGAGGAACAAAAGAATCACGAGTAAAATCACAACTAAGGCCAGGAACAACACGAAGGCCAGCAGATATTTCTCAGTCTTGGATCTCCCTACCATGTCATGTGACCCGGAGGTGTGCGGCGCTTCAATGCCCGGATAGAAACTTGAAGCGGTGCTGCTTGGCGGGAGATTCAGCCGGAGAGACGGATCCAGAAGTCGGTTTAGTTTGGAGGGGTCGATCGACTGGTACATGAAGTTGGAGTTCTGTGTGGAGGGGAGGGAGGGAAGTGGGCGTGTCCCGTACAGCACCCCCTGAAGCTCCTCTGTGGAGAAAGTGCTCCGGGTCGCCATGACATGCTCCGTTATCGCCCGGATGTCGCCTGCATATCCGGTGAAGCGGTACGCTTGACACACCGGAACCTGGTCGTTCCGCCACATGCGGCCGTCAAACTCGGCATTGCGTCTCTCCCACAATGGGTAGTACTGTCTGGTATCCATTGTTTACACGCAACGACGACACATCTGATACACTGCGAAAAACGTGCAAATATCAATTATTTCAAACAGATATGTCATAAAGTATTGATGGACAAACAAAGAGCAAGGAAGTATCTATAAATGATGAAAATGTAAGTCAGTTTTGTTACTAGTGATTTAACATTGTACCTGGGGCATTTGTCATTGACCATATGTCAAAGCAAAATTACATCAATCTTTCTTTACGTAAAATGACACATTTACTTAAAGAGACACAGAGTATGTTGATAGGTCACATATGTCAAAATTTGAAATCGATGTTATTACATCGGGAACCACTAACTTTTACTGAAAATAACAAGTTAAAGGTCAATCAGTACATTAGATCGAAAATACGGCCACTCAAAGTCGGGATTTTGATCGAAAACCGGACAATGTGGCTAGAGTTGTGTGCGCAAATTCGCCAAACGTAATTTTGAAACCTTGTCATAAGCTGACAGGAAGATATATTCGATTCGATAGTGGTTAGTAGGTATTGTAACTAATAGGTAGATTAATTGGATGCATAATTTCGAATATTTAACGTATTTGAGATGTTTTCTTGATTTTGTTTCCATAAAATCAAGCATTTTAGAGATATTATGCAAAAAAAATATATCTGCAAGTCCAGTCATGAGATATGAACTTCAATCAGCATATTAGATATTTTGCAGCTTATCAAAACCAAATATAATTTTAAGAAAGATACACTGTGTCACTTTAAGGAACTTTAAGTGTCCTTACCAGTCAATCTCTCACTCTTCATAGTCTTCTATCAGCACACTTTAACCGGGGTTCGACCTTAAATGATCATCCTACCCACAATCTTCTGTTGTATATTTGCAAGATACACGGGCTACAACTTGAACTGTAATAACAACTGGTGATTACATTTGTCAGCTCAGCTAAGCGATATGTCCGTATTCGGTGGAGGTCGTAAATCAAAGCACGTTATGGTTCGTCCTGCCTTGGTCGAGTTCTGCATGGTATGTAGTTTAGTGTGTAACACGAGCTCGACAGACCGTTAAAAAGACAACTAAGATTAAATCAGTGAGCAGATTAGGCACAACTCTAACATTGAAGGGGTGATAAGTAATATGAGACGTAGTAAGAAGCTTATATATTATTTAACATGGGTTATTACCCGGCTTCAAGTCTGTAAACCCTACAACAAAGTTATGTATGGAAATATGTAATTACGTCTATCTACCAAGGAGACAGAGCTAGGCTAATACAAGATGAGTTCCTTTACCCCAGTAAGTGTAAACCCACTGAATGGAAGAATAAGACCACAGTTTGCGACTTCTGGTTATGTCAACGACAAGGTGCCACACACACCTGTCAACATATAAAGACTAGCGTATACTTGAGAGCATTACGAGTAACACAATGTTCTTTGAAGGTATTTATTTCCTTAACGGATAGCAATATAAGTTGTATAAGTTATATATAAAACATACATCTGTATACGTGGCATATTACAAATGGCAGAATTGAGAAAACATTGACTAGTGAGGAAGATATTCCTATACTCCTAAATTATGAAATGACTGAGGCGATACAACAAGGTTTGATAGAGGCGGTTACGTAACTATAGATTTAAACAATAACTGTACAAGAAATGAGAGTTTATTTTCCGCAGCTTCCAACCAACACTGGAACTCATCAGAATGCATCTAAAATTCTGTAACTATATATAACGTCAGTATGATTTGAATGAGGTGCAAAACATTTCATTGGTGGTTACAGTCTTTTTGCCACAGTTAAGGTTATTGTAGATGAAGTCAATGACCAAAATAAGATATTCCTATAACAAATATTCAAAACCACACACGTGTTTTGCTGTTTTAAAAAAACTGGACAAATAGCCTCTACCAGTTTCATGTAATCCTTAACGATAGACATATACTTATACCAGTCCCACCTTCAAAAGTCACATCCTGTATAACAAGTTCAACATTATTTTGACTTGTTTTGACATGGGGGTAGAAACTACACGATTCGGTGTTGGGTTCCTTTCAGTTTTATTAGTAATAGGGGATTATCGTATTCAAGTATGCTTACATACAACCTGTTTTATATATTAGCAATACAAGGTTCTGTGGTCCGTCCCTCACAATGCTTCAATTACATCAATGCTGTAATGGAAGACAAGATCAAACTGTTTATATTAGCAAAACTTCACTATTCATCCATTAAGGCCTCACTGATCACTTATCTTATTGATCTATATTCCAGGAACAGACTATCACAGCACTAAACTAACAGACTACTACTTCTTATACATACATTGAAAGAACTTTTCTGTTATTTTGCTCTATCGTTGAACTATATACATAACAGAGTATGAAAGTTGAAATATGGGCATTAACATTCACGTGTTGAATAAACAATATGTAAAAAAAACAGATCTTGCCGATTAAGGATTTTTGCAGAATGAGAGTTCATGTATTTGCTTCTATCACTTCATCACTCATTCATTCTCGGTTTTCTTGGACTGCTTAACTAAGCAAATGATCTAAATATGCTCAAACGTCAAGTGCCATTTGCAGTCTTGAAAGACTTGCATGCTCATAATATCTATTCATACGTTAACCCTCTTTTGTTCTATAAAGTCTACCGTAGTACATTTGGAGATGGCGCGATCACTGACTTCAATGTGATCAAGACGCAGATGATCATGGAACACTAACCAGACTATACGATGTGTTCTTGCCGACTACAGGGATTGCTCGTACTATGATCATTACCTTGACCTAAACATCAGCTTGGAACATATATGATTCTTTTAACAGTCAAGTAGAAATGATTACAATTGATTAAATAAGTTTCAATACTGTTCTTACATCAGTTCTGGGAGTTATTTTAGGAAACATCTCAATAAATAGACTATAAACTATTGCGGCATGGAAGGCCGAGCCCTGATTGGCCAATTCGATAAGTCGGCTGACACGAGTCTTTACTACACCTAGCTAGACTGCATATGGGAGTATAGAAAGTATAATTGAGGCTAGGCTAACTTAGACTGTATATGTATCAACTTATGTGAAACACTAAGCACAAAGGGTGGACAAATATTCCGTGGACCTCCTCTAGAATCAACACCCTTCCTTCAGGTTTCAGTTCAACTGTTCTTGTTTCGAACTGCCCCATAAACATAAATCAGATCTGGAATTTCTGTTGGCACATACAAGCGTTGTAGATATAAAATCTGTATGACTTCATAAGCATACATCAACATCTCCAGATTGAGACGAGGTGTCCCCTTTCATCTCAGGCACATTTTTGTCAGCAGTGTCTGATCTCTGGTCCTGTAGCTCTCCTAAGGGTTTGATTTCTTCTTTCGAATCTGTTTCTGGTTTATCACTTTGCGGGTTTTATTTCGTTGACTCTGTCTCAGGTATATCGGCAGCGTCTGCCTTTGTTTCCAAAGGTCCATGTGTTTTTAAGTGGGCAAGAATTTTGAAATATCTGAAAACGTAAAGATTAGAAAGCTATATCTGTGGCATTATTCTTTTGATCTGCAAATTATTCAGAAAACATCTTGTAATTTCTAAAAAAAATATCAAAAATGAGTTTCAATCCACAGAACAATTAGACAAACAATCGGTACGTCGTTGTCCTTTCATTTCAAGCAAGTGTTTGTATGATTCATTCAAAAAAAAAAAAATAGAGGATCACTAATTTGTTAAACGAGGACACATCGTCCAACATTTTGACACCTTCCTATAAATAGATAAAATACGGGAATTTCATGAAAAGAAAACAATTCATCATTATCTGACAACATTCATGAACAGTACAATTATGTAGAAATGAAAAGAACCAAGAGTCACATACTGTTCAAGCTTCCCATCCAGCCACTCCTTGTGCTTCAGCTTGGAGACCCATGAAACCGGAAGTGCTGATATTCCTAACTTACAGCCCAGGAGAGCTCCTGCTACCGCCCCGTTTGTGTCGGAATCACCGCCCTGTAGCATGGTGAAGGATTACTACATTGTCATAGGTTTCCATTGCGTGTATATATATATATATATATATATATATATATATATATATATATATATATATATATATATATATATAGATGAAATATAATAAAATTATGGAATTGGGAACATAAATACATTCATTTTAGCTAACTAGCGCTTTCAGCCATGTTGGCTTCTTCAGGTTAGTCATTCAGACGCTACGATAACAACATTTGACAATCACTTAGCGGTTTCCAAACACTAACGTTTCGATTACATGCGACAAAAATATAACATCGCGAACAGAATGATATACAAGCACTAGGAGTGTACGACTGACTCCGTGACGGAACACCCACCTCCATGACAATCTTCTGTAGAGCCTCCCGGAAGTCCTTCTGTTTGAGGGCCCAGAAGCCTGCGCCCATACACTTGTAGGTGTAGCCAATCTTACCGGGCTCAGCCAGCTTGAGCTTCTTTATCTTCTCTATCTCCATGTACTCTCGCAGCATCTGCTTCTGTACGGGGTAACAATAACTTTTAATCAGAAAATGACCCCATCCCCCATATGGACTAAGTTCAAATTGTTTCCATGGAAACCAGAAAAAAAATTCAGAATAACCAAAGTAGCACCATTCTTCCACTACATCAAACCACATACAAAGTTAAGTAAAACAATATGTAATAGTTTTTGAGCTATAGCTTGGGAATGAACCTACCCCAAATATGCACTAAGTTCTTTTCTTTTCCACGGAAACAAGCAAAATTAACATTCAAAGTAGCTAAAATAGCAAAAGGCACTACTCCACCACTAGATCTAATCCCATACCAGGTTTCGTGAAAAAACAAAGTGAAAGACTTTTGGATATGGCCCGGAAACGGACCCTACCCTCAATATGTATGGGGATAAAACTGTTTCAATAGAAACTATGAAGAAATCTGAATAACAAAAATGCAAAAATGCACCACTCCACCACTAAATCTACCAATCTATCAACAGCATACCAAGTTTCGGAAAATATAGATGAACGGTTTTGTAATATGGCGCAGAAACGAAAACATTTCGTAACCACGGGGGACATGATAATAGGGGATTTACGGGATTTGCTGTTAGAAGAATTCTGATTGGGATAATTGTATTGAATGCTTTTGGTAGTGTTATAGAAAGATAGATGGGGATTATTTGTAGATTGAAGCACGAGAGCGAGGTACGTTATGATATCAAATCCTGGTGTAGGAAGGAAAGATAGCGCAACTAAGTGAGAGAACCATAGCATCTTTTTTAATGTTTTCATGTCTAGAATTGACCGACCTGTTCAGGTGTGTCTAGACACGTGCTAGCCTGCTGGAAGCTGTCCTCTATGACGTTCTCCACGTGACATTTCCCGCCCTTCTTCACGTGACGAGCCTCCCCCTTCAACATGAGGCTGATGGCGACAGACACTGCTATAGCTGAGGCCCGACACCTGGACAGAAGGTAAGACTGGTGAACTTGGTCCATGAACTACAGCGATAGTTTAGTGGAATTCAAAACAGTTAACGTTAGATATACATGACATACATTAATGTGAAGCAATTGTGTTCGGAAATAAACAGTATGCCATTGTAGTTTGTGTTCTACTTTTACTTAAAGATCCCGCCCGCGACCAGTCGACGTGGAAAAGGCGCCATATAAATATGCACATTATATTAACTGAGTTTGCTATCTTCTCTTTCTTTATGGTGTAACTAACAAAAACTTTGTATTCCAAACAATATGTTTCACTTTGGTTGTGTTATAATCAAGTAGTAATAACATTCTTATGTATAAATCTATTGAATTGAAACGTCTCTTTCTTCTAACAAAACACCGACAGGACAAATAAGGACGATAGTTCGGTTTTGGGAGGGACTGGTTATCAGTATCATGCTGTCCTTGCTGAGCATGTAGAGAAAGACTGAGCCTCGCCTGACAGACATATCAAATTATATAGACACCTACTCATCTGACATTAACAAACATGGTGCAGACTACTACCTTTTTCCTGTCACTAGGAGCTAAACGTTCCAATACGCTTCATCATATTACACTTGAGATCATATCATATCCGTACTTCATTTATATGCATTCATCTTAGCCAACAGTACTTCGGCTTGACGTTTCACGATTCCTATTGATCTTGCGTTGCTGATATCGGCTAGCAATGCACACTACCTCACACTTTAGTGTCCATAATAGGAGAAAAGCATTCTTTTGAACTTCCGAATGTAAGTTTCTGAGCATGTGCTGAAAAGGAGTGATCCATAATGATTAGCCAAACCTACATTTTCATCTTCTCGCAATCTACATGTAGTTAAAACTAGCTGTAATGATGTCGTCCCATACGTCCTTACGTTACCTAAGGACTTAGGTAACGACAACATTATAGCTAGTTTTAACTAGATTGATCTTCTCGTATAAACCGTGTCACTTGGTTATTGCCTCCAGGTCAGACTGAAGGGTGGGTAATTAACTACAGATCCAGGGTATCATAACAAAACCCATCAAACATTCAGTCCAAGGTAACCGTACGTGTTCACTGTTCATGGTCTAACTTGTAAAGTAAGAGAGTAAAACACCATGTACCTGGGATCGTAGTGAGTCACCTGGCACATCTCGATGGAGTTCCTGACCACAGCCTGTGTGTCCCAGTACTGGTGGAGACCGAGTAGTGAGGTCCTCATCACGCCCCCGTTAGGAGCGATGTCCCGTCCACTGCTGTCCCACACAAGGTGGGCAATCTGGGAGATCATATCATTATTACTAACTATGCATGAGTGTCATTCCTTAGATACTTATGGACATTGAAGATTGATTGGTTTACACTTTGCCATATGAATTGATAATCTATGCCTATCAATAAAGGAGTTTGCTACGCCCTCTGCGATCGAGTTTTCAACATACTTCAAACAAATTTTTACACATGGGACAATAACCTTGAACAGTGTTCTTTGTACGCAAGAACCAACATGACGATTCGGTATGTTGACCTTTGACAAAATTGTGACATTTGTGAGATTAGTCCACGACACATAGATGGACTTCTAGAAACATGTAAATAAATAACTGTAACCTATAAGCAGCACTTATCTCCCTAACAATGACTTACTCATTCACTTCGCTTAACTGTATGTGAGTAACACTACAATAATTTATGATATGTTAATTTCTTCAAGTGTGTCATTGTCCATCAAGCAGCACACCTAAGCACTGTGTAGAAGTTAACATCCCAGACCTGGCATCTTCATTTGCTGTGGCCCCCCCCCCCCCCCACCTACCTCGGCAGCTCTCTCCGGGTAGTCGGGGTGGTAGAGCACCTTGCTGGTGGTCTGTCCGATGCCCATCCCTCCCGTGTCCCCCAGCTCAGGGAACCCATGCTCCGCCCAATCCTTCAACCGTGCTCCAAAGTCCACAGGCTTGATCTGAATATGTCAACAGAAAATATTTTCAAGCCAATATGAGATAGGAAGGTACACATTTTGGTCAGTTTAGAAATAGCGATAAACGTCCAAAAGCCCTATCCTACTTCCATATATATATAATGGTAAACATGTTGTAGTACTAGGGTAGTGTCAAAAGGGATAAGGTCTTTCTGATCCTGTTTCAAACGATACATGTCTCTGTGGTAATTATGATATATAACATACGAGGAAGCATCAGGCAAACTCGGTTCAATGCTACAACAATATATATATATATAAACCATTACTTAATGCTAAAATGTAGATTTCCTTGAACTTGTCTTATGACGTCTCTACCACTATGACGTCATAAGGAGCGTCACGTCATAATCAACGTGACAACTGACATTCAAAACTAACCTGAAGAAGCCAACATGGCTGAAAGCGCTAGTAAGCTAATATGAATGTGTTTATGTTCCCAATTCCGTAATTTTATTATATTTCATCTGTATATTTCACAGAAGAGCTCTGTCTTTGAATATAGCTGGAAACAGCCATAACAGACCATGCCTTACAAAACCATACCGTAGTAAGTTCTCTTACATCACAACAAAGACGTAAATATTACGTCTTTGATCACAAGGACCCATCTTGACAATCACAATTCAAGACAAATCGGATAGTGTCCAAGAAAACACAATTACTTTGCTATCAGCAATCTCAATAAAATAAGATCATAGAATTCTTCACTACGCTACATGCGTAACATTGTGTAGCAAATAGATCATATTTTAATAAGATTGTGCTATCTGTTGTTTGCTCTGTAACTGTAAGATCATATTCAGTAACCATATGACGTCTAGGGTTGCCCATCGCCTATTTATGACAGGATAAGGTCCTCTGAGGTTGATTGTCTGTCAGTCATTGATATCATGATCTGTCTAGTAACTATTGCCTACATAGAGAATACTAAACGACGTTCATATTTATGAAACGAGTGGATGGTATTCGTATTTAACGAGCGAAAGCGAGTTAAATACCAATACTATCCACGAGTTTTATAAATATGTTATTAAACTGGACGGAGTTTAGTATTTTATTTATTTCCCTCTTCAAATTATTGATATAAAATGAAAAGTATACATGTTTACTCATCATTCTCGTAGTTGTGCGTAGGAATACAATTCTTACAATGGACGCATAATGTAGCGTCATTAGACTTTGAGCAATGAACAAATAGGTCATGAGTAAGTCCGTTAATAACAGCTTTAATTTTGAACAATACAAAATGAAAACTTTCATTCAATTATCTTTGTGTTATAGTTCCTACAAACGCACATTGGCGAGTTAACAAAACCATCTGTCGCCGAATTGTGCGAATGAACGTTAGATCTAGATTGTGTGAATAATTGCCAAGGGATTGTGCCGTCATCGGAATGTGTGTTTCCAAGCTCAAGTGTAAGCTATTGTCAGTGAGAGGAACACTGTCCTTGTTTGCGATCCATGGTGAGAACAGTTTGGGGAATACCCTCTTCCGATTAAAATTTCATCTAAATTCTAAAACAAAAAGAACCGCTGCTTCGAATGGCGATCCCGTCGTTGAGTTGCCAAACGCTGCTAGGAGCTTAGGGCTGCAAGGAAGATAACTCTATAACTTTTTAACGTTTCGACGAATTTGAACTTGTTGCCGATAAAGATAAAGTTGCTAATGCTAACGGAAGATCACCAAAAATTGGGTTGCTTTATCAAAATTCTGAAATACTGACGGTGACATTTCAAGAATCGACCGTAATCGGAAGGGATGACCTGGCCAGTTCTACTATCGAATGTCGACTTGACCCTGATTACGAACCGAACTCTT
Source organism: Steromphala cineraria (assembly GCA_916613615.1). Classification (NCBI taxonomy): domain Eukaryota; kingdom Metazoa; phylum Mollusca; class Gastropoda; order Trochida; family Trochidae; genus Steromphala; species Steromphala cineraria. The sequence continues at coordinate 4,330,227 of OU744726.1, forward strand.
GTTTACATTTGAAGATGAATGTTGTGGAGGTATCTCTGATTCCTTGTATTGTTTCTCATAAACCAAAAAACACGTTTGTAAAAAGAATTTTACTTTTTTCTTGTATTCTTTTCGTTTGGACAGTTTTTTTTATTGACATCGTTGCCAAAACTTGCCATGATATTTTAAAGCGAAGAAAATCCTTCCTTTTTAGCGCATCATAGTGTAGCTATTTTATATTTACTATATTTTACAATGCTCTTATCTCAATTTTATGCTTTTTAGTGTTTACCTATAAAGTTTACATGTAATTTACTTTGAATTTTATTCTCCAATTGTTTTAGCCATGTATTCATGTTTTTTAGTCTCCCATAACTCAATAATGAGTGGCTCTTTACAGTTTTTATGACTTTTTATATTGTATATAACACTGCTGCTGTAATGAGGAGAGACTTGTAATAAACAATCTGTCTGTCTGTCTGTCTGTCTGTCTGTCTGTCGTCAACCGATAACTTGTAATGCGACAGCAGCAAAGTAGTTCCGGATGCGATCGCTTTCACGTGCAATGTTTCACAACAGTGTAATAACATGTTATTGTTTCACAACTGTAGTATCTCCACCGAGAGTGTACTAAAACACCTTATCGCCCTAGTCTATCCGGGACTGCATTGTCAAGTTAGACCTTGTGTCTAATGTGCTACTCACCTCCCCGTTGTTGTCTATGAGGGACTGCAGTATAAGAATCATCTGGTCAGTATCGTCTGTCCAGTCCCCCTCCGCCCAGCGTGTTCTGTGGAAGTCTGGACACAGGGACTTGTGTTCTAACTCCAGGCGCTTCTCGACCTTCCTGAAGTACTGCAATTGACACATATGACTTCAACACATTCTCTCCCTACAGAGGCAGATCAAGCCATGAAGTTACAGTTTAACGTGTTTTCAGCAATATTTCAGTCATGAAACACGTGGATGGTGCCCTCGAGTATATAGAGCAGGGGGAAGGGGTCGAAAGGATGACAATCTCCCCACATAGGCAGATCAAGCCATGAAGTGTTCATACAGTCTTAGTTAATCTAATACGAACTCGTATTCCGGCTATTGCCTTCATCGATGAAGCCAGTAGCCGGAATTAGTGTTTATATTAGATTATATTAAAGCCTCTGTTCTATTAAGCCGACTTTGTGGGATAAAATGTGAGATGCCTGATTGGAGGCAATCAAAGTTCATCCATCATTTTTGCTACTGAATCATGGCAAAGGCATTGTGATATGAACCACCTTTTCCATGCGAGAAGCGTTGTCATATGGTGAAGTTTTTGCCGCCAGGGGAAACTGCAACGCACGGATTTCGGCGAGTTAGAACAGAGGCTGTATCAACATTTCATGACTTGATCTGCCTGTGTGGGGAGAGAATGACTTAAACAGTGTGTTCATGTTCGGTAGTTAGATCGTTAAGGAGGGAGTGTCACACACCCAGATTGTAGACTAAGAATATAACTTTTATATGTGAGCAGTGATTTAAACTTTAAATAAAAGTACAGAAGCTCACCTTAAAATGAATGATGTGGTAATATAGTTTAATTGTGTAACCATATTTTATATGATAATTGATTATGGCTGCCATCATGATTTTTGTATCTTTTAAAATGCTAGTCTTCTGTTGGAAAAAATTAGAGCACGAACAAACATTAATACAAGAATGTTAATAAATCATGATTTGTTAACAAGCAGTAGGCTTTTGTATAACTTTTTTGTATATCTATGGCTGAATTGGTGACCATCTTGTATTTTTTAATCTTCAAAATGTTACTTATATGTGGGCATCCATATTAATTTCATTATCTTTTTTGGTTTAGGAGTATTCATTTAAATGTCAATCAATAATAACAGGTTTTGTGACTCTTGAAGTCAAGAAATAGTCCCGAAAATCTCAAGAATTCTTTCTTAAAAGTACTTGTACAGTACTCGGACCAAAGTTTTCAAACACAATCACAACAGTCAACAAACTGGTTAATCCAATGTTAGATTAGTCACACTCTCAACTTCCAAAGAACTAAAAAAAGATGCACATAAACATGTGGAATATATCCCTCTGACACAAATCACAAATTCAGCTAGTGATAAGTCCAATTGCCAAAGTAAACTGTCCAGGTCAATGTCTCATGTGATTCTAACTGAAGATTTCTGAATATCTTAAATCTTGACATATGTTAGTGCAATCTGATTGGTCAGAATAGGCTAGCCACATGGGGGTTTATGCTAATTACTAGATATGGATGACCTGTGATGACCTCTTGCACCTGCATGTAGCTTATGTAACTTATCCTCTTATGTAAGTTACTGTTATTCCATAATGTGAGTGTCTTCCCCTTAATTCAGTATGCAATACAGATATTAAGAGGGGAGTTGCAGGAGAGGGGCTGGAGGATAGGAGGGGAAAGGAGGGATAGAAGAGAGGTTTGCAATGGAAGGAAAGGGGAGGAGGGGAAGGGGGGATAGAAGGGGTGGGGGGTAGAAGAGAGGTTTGCAATGGAAGGAAAGGGGAGGAGGGGAAGGGAGGATAGAAGGGGTGGGGGTAGAAGAGAGGTTTGCTATAGAAATAATCTGGAGGTCAACTCAGTAATATGTTTATTGAAGTATTTTAATATTAATTGCATGGAAACAACAGTTAGTGTTGAGAGTGAACAAATTTAATCATTTTAAATGCTTTTGAAAAGGATTTGTTTGAATTGAATGATCATTATAATTATCTAGATAATCATCGTTCAGATCGTAATCAGATCCCTCACTGGCTATGTTATTTGGCCTTTTATGAAGTGTCAGGAATTATGTAACCCACTGATATCATTATATCTTTTATTTAAAAGGATTTATTAAAACACTCATGGTTCAGGCTGTTTTCGCAGATAAAGATGATTCATAAATTTTTTTGTAACTGTATTTATAGTGTTGATAAATATTACAACAAGTGCATCAATACAAATATTAACACATTCATTTGATTGACCAGGAAATGTATTCTTTTCAATGAATTTTATGAAATCTAATTGAAAATTCAATATAAATGACATATTGACCATCTTGGATTCTTGATAACAAAATGAATGCGTCTTTGTCAGGAATCACTATATAAAAAAATACTCACTTTTCAGAATGATATCTTAATTGATTTAGTAGGAGAAGTACTTGGCCTGAAATCTAATTGAAAAATAATGACTTCTATGTTGACATGTTGTTCCCAGAGCCCCTTCAGCATGATACAATTATCATTTAGTTTTACAGGTTTTCATAAAACATATGGTATTGGAACTGGAACCTGATACAAATTACCTCTTTCTACAATAACTTATGTAGATTACTGTACATAAAAGCAGATTCTTGACTTATTAATATTAACTCATCTTGCAGATTGTTGTACACAAAAGCTGATTCTTGACTTGTTTAAATTGTTATTTGTAAAAAGTATTATTATTAATAGAATACAAGTATACATTTTATAAAGTCAATTTATATACTTTCCATAAAGTCCATTGCTTAGACATGATAATTGCCATACATCATTATGTTGTATTTATCAATTAAGTAAAGATAACTAAGCAACATACAAGCAGGCAGGGCTGCTAGCCCCAGATCCTTAAGGAGAGTGTAGCAATTTGTGGATTTGGCTTTGTGGATTTGGAGAAGAATAGTGTGCTGAGCATGTAAACCTGAACTCTGGCTAAGCCCTTATGTGTGGTATTTAAAAACTTGACGGGAGAGAACATGCATTGTTGTGAAAAATATATATAATTTCACAAAACATAGTTAGCTAATGTCCTAAATTGATTTTGTGTCAAGAAGAACTTCTGTTAGATATAGAAATGGTACAAATATGAGTAAACACAGGAAATGGAACCTGATACAAAATAACTCTTTCCACATCAACTTATCATGAAGATTTCTAAACACAAAACTTATTGATGACAACTTTTGTGTAAGTTGTTATTCTTAGAAAGAACATATCACTGTCATGAGATTACAAGTCTAATTTCCATAACTCTTATTGCATACACATGGCCATATAGCATATTGCTCTGCAATATCAATTGGGTCAGGTTGATTATGCAACAGACTAGCAGCTGAGACTGTGATGCTAGCAGCCTGTATCAGGATGTGTATTAGAATAGCATTGTGGACTCTAGAGGCATATCTGAACTCTGGTTGACCCCTTATGTGTGGTATTTAAAGGAATATAAGGGAGATACCATTGTTTAAAATTTAACATGATGTTTAATGTGATTGGGTTTTTGCAGCTAGTTGCCATGAAGATTTTAAGCAAATTAATTAATTATGTTTGTCTTATATCTTAATTTTTTTTTAAAAACACTTAAAAATATAGAACAACTTGCATGACAATCTTAAATATTCCATATTCAAGATAATATTATGATTAGTAAGTTCAAATTAGAGAATTTATTTGATGCAAGTGATCACTTGATGAAAGCTTAAAATTTAATAATAATGATGTGTCATTGCAGCTGAAAAGTCAATATGGCTGCTTTTGCGGCCATCTTGGATTCTCAAAACTGAAACGTCTACCTTTCTGTGCGGAATCACTATAGGTATAACATACTACAATTTAGAAAGTATATCTAGATTGGTTTAGGAGAAGTAGTCTTTTTCATGAAATCAAAATGAAAATTCAATATGGCTCCCATGTCAGCCATCTTGGATTCTCAAAACTGAAACATCTACCTTTCTGTGAGGAATCACCTTGGGTATAACATACTACAATTTCAGAATGGTATCTGGATTTGTATAGGAGGAGTAGTCTTTTTCGTGAAATCTAATTGAAAATTCAATATGGCTGCCATGGCGGCCATCTTGGATTCTCAAAACTGAAACATCTACCTTTCTGTGAGGAATCACCATGGGTATAACATACTACAATTTCACAATGATATCTGGATTCGTATAGGAGGAGTAGTCTTTTTCATGAAATCTAATTGAAAATTCAATATGGCTACCATGGCAGCCATCTTGGATTCTCAAAACTGAAACATCTACCTTTCTGTGAAGAATCACCATTGGTATAACATACTACAATTTCAGAATGATATCTGAATTCGTATAGGAGGAGTAGTCTTTTTCATGAAATCTAATTGAAAATTCAATATGGCTGCCATGACAGCCATCTTGGATTCTCAAAACCGAAACGTCTACCTTTCTGTGAGGAATCACCATGGGTATAACATACTACAATTTCGGAATGATATCTGGATTGGTAAAGGAGGAGTAGTCTTTTTCATGAAATCTAATTGAAAATTCAATATGGCTGCCATGGCGGCCATCTTGGATTCTCAAAACTGAAACATCTACCTTTCTGTGAGGAATCACCATGGGTATAACATACTACAATTTCAGAATGATATCTGGATTCGTTTAGGAGGAGTAGTCTTTTTCCTGAAAGTTTACGGACGGACGGACAGACAGACAGACGGACGGACGGACGGACAGACAGACGGACGACGGACGAAGCGCCATGACATAAGCTCACATTTACTTTGTAAAGGTGAGCTAAAAACACTTCATGGCACTCACAACTCCCGCTTCCCTCTTATCCAGGAACTCTGTGAGCAGACCGATGGCATCTCCAGTAGCCTGTCCGTACACCACGCCCAACATCTTGTCTCGCGGCAAGTCGGGGCTCATTGTCGGTACAGCAGTCTGTAACAGGAAACAGATAGTAACATTTTTAAGGGAAATGTTAGAGAGAGTATTCTTTTAAATGTTTATTAGTATTATTTGAGACAAAGCCTTCAAAATCATCTTTAAATGTAAAAGTAATGAAGAAATTCCCGTCATTTACATCATTATATCAAGCACGATTGTTTCAATGATTTTAACACACTCATACCCTTGACGTTTACAAATTTTCAGTATGCAATGGGTAACTGGGTAAATGGGACACACACTTGACTTTCACAACTTAAATTTCAAAATGTTATCCCAATATAACAACAAATGCTATGCTTAATCTTTGTGAACGAGATCATACATGTAACTGTAAACAAAACTGTAAACCTTAACTCGATATATACATACGAAAAAAAAATTAAGCACCCACTAAATTCGAAAACCAAATATGGTGCTATTGCAAAGTTACGGTACCGTGAATAAATTTATGACTCTTTTACATAAAAATGTTGATTTTGTAATAATTTCTTCAAAGAAAGATCGTCCATGTAGACAATTTATGAAATTACGATTGAATTTGTAATGGTACTGAAATTTCACCCAACATAAGTTTGGCTGTATTGCCAAAACTGGGCAATAGACAATGGGTTTCAGGCATCAACGTTTGTGTTACCGACTTGACTTCCACATATCAAATCATCTCTTATCTTACAAAATAAAGAAGTAACTGGTCGTCGAAATGGCATCCCTTTTTTCAACAGTTATTGTCAATAATTGACGAAATGGCTAGAATCATACGATTTTGGAATACTCTTTGGATTCTTTTTGGGTTTAATATGTTAATCAAACACTTCTAATTGACTTCTGGGGGTCATTACAGTTAACACTGACCATCTTTTGTTATTGTGCCATTTTCCTTGAATTTTGTTTTTTGGAGATTTTGCGACTTTGAAGATTATTAGAGGATTAAATAGTGACTTTTGACTAAAATGTTGATACTAAAGTTTGACCTAAGGGCTCGGAAGAATTGAATTACGCACATCAAAACTACCAATAACAACTTTTTTTTATCAGACCAATGTTACGTGTTTTTTACATAAAACTGCAACTAATTTATGAATGCATATATCCAAAAGATGCGAAACGTTATCCGGATGAAACTTTCTTCCATTAACTACTAAATTATTATGGTTCTATCATACCATAGGATTATTTCTACATTCACATCGCCTTCTTTTTTATCAGGCAACTATTGTTGCTGAAAAAACGTGGGGTGCTTAACTTTTTTCCGTATGTATATGTCTAAATATTTGCGTATCGTGCGCCAAAAAACATTAAAGAGCCACCCGTGTGTTGTCAGAGGTCATTTATGCCAAACTTTACTAATAACCTCATCTGATTGAGATATAGACTGTTGCAGGAACGTATCATTATAAAGCTAATCGTCGTCGAATGACGACATCAGTACGTTTTAAAATCGCGATTTTGATCGAAACCCTGTCAAAGATGCCGTTTCAAAGATGCGCGTCAATCACTCAAATGTAATTTTGGAAACTCATCTGAAGCAGTCATGGGTTGATATTGTTTGATAGGTTATCTAATGAGTAATAATCTTAAATTTGACTTGTGAATTTGTCGTCCATAAATACATGTGGCTGTTTTGAGATTTTCATTGAAACCCAGTACCATAAAATTGTCAATTGGCCTTAGGGATTAAATCTGTACGATATTTTGAATTTATATAATTAGTTATGTCATTCATGTTCATTTGCGAGCAAAATGTTATGTGATGAAAATGACGGAGAACGAGATCCGAGAACAGAAAACTGACCCAATATATCAAACTCGTAATGCGTGTCGTATCAAATAGCGGACCATGTACTAAATACATGAAACGGTTTTAGGTTCTGAAGGAAATTGAATTTTATGTTAACTTTTTGCGACATTCATACATTGTAAATGTCCCATTTGTGGAGTGATATTCAGACTAAAATAATTTTACCTTCAATTACATAATTATATGTCTTTAGACTTTTTTCAGTCAATCTCGACTTGCAGAATCAGAACCTAGACTGTATAAAGGCTCTTATCTAATACAAAGCCATGAAGCAGGGCTAGATGACGTCATAACAGTGTCGAAGCCTGTTCAACATCAATGTAGACACTCTACTATGGGTATTTTCCAACTTGAGTTCTATGTTGTCAATGTGTTAACCCAAACTAGCATTTATATATATGTGTCCTCCCTCAGTTATTAGTCGTGACATATTATACAGTTTCAGGGCTCTAAAAACTTTCATAGGAATGACGGCAACTAGGATTTGTAAACAGACAATGTATGCGTTGTGGCTTTGAAAATAATTCTAAATTTTTTCTAAAGACAACATTATGCAAGCATATAGCAGTCTTGGTTTGATAACTTCAAACTAAGTGTGTTATTCCTTTTACATAGACAAATCATATTTCTAACTGGAGTATACGTTTAACATTATGTTGCTAGATTGTACATGACAAAACAAGTACGTATATGAAATATGTTTTCAGATTAAAACCATTTGAAAAATAAAGCACGCCATGTTGTGAATACGTTTACAATCTGAGGTTAACATAAGAATTAATATTCTAAAAATATGAGCGAAGTTGGTGAATTTTTTAACATACGAGGAGAAATGTTGATAAATTTCGTTTTTATATAGCAATAAATTCAAAGCCAAAACATCTACTTTCGTTTTTGTAATCAACTTGTCAACCTATTCAATAGGCTAGGTCACATTATGTAGGCCTATCGACTGACACTCAATCACCATACCATCAACTGTGCTTACCATAACATTTACACAATCAACCCCTTAGATGCTTATACATACATGTATATTCCGATTGCTAACTTGACTTTCACAACTCAACTAATATATTCCTGTCCAAATAAGAAACACTTAACTGCTGAGGCCGTGGTCATGACGTAAGCCTAAGTGTAGGCCTTAGCATAACTGTAAACATTGGGCAATATACAACAACGTGCTAATATAATAAATGGACACATAATGTTTGAATATCAAAACTTACCACTTCTGCCATGGCAGTGAGTGTAACACGTCTCTTTTTATTCTAAGTGTTCGTCCCTCAATCACAGTGTTTATGTAGACGAAAGTCTGTTACTAAAAATAGAACGGCCGAACTATGATGCAACTCTCGGACAACTGCGTGTCATTTCCGGGTTCGATTTGACTACGACCGACGTATAACTGACGTTAATTTGTTGACTTACTTACACTGTAACTAGAATACAAATACTGGTATCGGAAAATCTAACTTAAATGATTAGATCATCATATATCTCAGCGTACCGATACAAATTCTTCTTCAGGGATGGTAATCAAAGGGAGGGAACTCGTGTTCCAACTTTCTTTGTAGACTCGTGTAGGCCTAATAAATGTATAACAATGTCGAGGTCGACACCTGAATTCAATGTTGGAGTGTACTTTCTTATTATGGAAGAGTTTCAATCAAATGCACGGAATCTTTTGGTAAATACGTCAATGGCACACCACAAAAACAAACGAACAATCAGCATTCATCATGATTAAATCATTATCGGTAAGCATCTTTCAGATCAATTCCCCTACATTTCGTAATGTCTAGATGTTTGTTTGACAAAATGTGACGACTCCTCAAGTGTTCATCAATTGTTTTTAACTTTAGGACTGGATATACTTTCTTCAATTAATCAGTCACGGGTTCAAGATGCGCTCCAGTCTTTCATTTCTGTCACACATACTGCATTTAGAACCTTCGGAAGCGTATTAGTGTCACGGTGAAAGTTTTTTTAGAACTATCTCCTGCGTAGGAGATAGTTTCTCCTACGTAGGACTTAGTATCTTCTACGTAGGACTTAGTATCTCCTACGTAGGACTTCGTATCTCCTACGTAGGACTTATTATCTCCTACGTTTTTTTTGTGTTTGCCTGTGTCTTTATTATTTCTTGTTTGTATGTTGGTGTTAATATTACATGATGTTCAACGTTTAAATGTCGAATGAATCATCGTTAACATATGTATTAAAGTTTGTTGGTCACAAATGGATTATGTATCTAACAGTTAACGTTATGTTGTATTGTCTATAGAATATTTGCCATTATTTTACTCGACCTTGTCATTACAATAACTGTGACTTAAGCGTGTTCATTTTTAAACCCAATTTCATAAAGGGATGGATCTAACAAAGAAACATGATAATGTTAAACTGTCCATGTCACGTCTTATTTACCGAGAGGGGTCGTTAAACAATTATTCCATGTAATATTATATGAATATATGTTGATATTAATATATTATTTTAGTTGGAATTTAGGTAGTGTTTCAAACTTAAGTTTTGTATATATATCAGCAAAAGGGAGACCGTTTCAAATCTGATCGAAAACTAAACTAGTTATTCAAGTTCCTTTTTCATAGGACCACTCACTCGTCGAAATAACAATTTGTTTTAAAATATGACAATTCAAGCTGTGTCTCAAAGGTTACAGACTCGCTTTTGTCAAGATAACCATTGTCGCCTCAATCTGATCTGATTGATTTAAATGCAGCTAAATTTTTATATATAATCGACAAATATCTCAATCCTTTTCAAAGCAACGCATTAGACAGTATTACAAAGCAACAGACAACAATATCCTTAAATCTTAGATTATAAGCAAAAGTAACGATTAATTTGCAAACGAAAATCAGTTTGATTGAGTTTTGTGGTTTCTGTTTTCTGTTTTCATATCTTTTGAAATGTGCGGGCCATCGACTGCCTTATTGTACGCTTCAAATAAAACAAATACAAATGTACCTTTTCTGCACTCCTCATAATTTTTTAAAGAATATTTGAGACATGAATATTAACTTTTTGTGCGTTCTTTCGCTAAGAAAATACTGTTTGATTTCGCTGAATACCGTATGCAACATAAGTCCTACATATGATACTATAAATGATACATTAAATACTACTTCTAGTATTGGAATGCGTATTGTGATTATTGTGAAAAAGAACAATATTAAGAGGGATAGCAATGTTTACAGCAAGAAGATTCACATAAGACATCTACACTTTTGTCTTATATAATCTATGAATATTGTGATAAATATACATGTGATACAAGCAGAACAACTTGGTTAAGAATAGAAGATAGATAAGCGTTTCCTTAGATAGAAACATCTTACGGACAATAGAAAATATCTCAATGTGCGGTTCGATATTGTCTAGCCCTGGTTTGGAAACATTTTATTTCATACGGTGAAATAAGGTTTGACGATCAAGCAATAGGCTTATTTAAAGGGCGCCCTTAAAAACAACAGAAGGTTGTACACATATAAATACAAAACAATATTTTAATAAACCAAAAAAAACCATCTAACATCTTTATAATCAAAGCAATTTGTATAATTCGTTAAGGCCAGATGTTTTTGGAGAAGCCTAAGCTCAATTTATGCTACAAATACTTAGGAAATATATCACAAATGAGTGATAATAGTTTACAAAAAAATCCTTACTTTTGCTAATAAACTAGATTGAAGAATTAAGAATATTGTTGTCTGTTAAGTTAAATTTACCTGATTTAGATGTGTGGCGATGATATCTATATGCAATCAGATCGATTCATCCCAGATTGGGGGCATCATTGATTATTTTGACAAATAGCGTGACAGTTAACTTACATAAAAGTAACTTTGAATCACATTTCTGTTTATCATCTTTTTTACAATTTGGGTAAAGATGTGACTTCGTAACTTCGCCGAGTAAGGGGCCCGATGAGTCAATAACGCTTAGTAACAATATCTAGTTCAGTTTACGACCATATTGACCTAAAGCGTTTGTTCCAAATCGAATTGTCTGTTAATAACAACAAATATCAATACAACATTATATGGTATAATTTGTTAAATGACCCAATTCAGTAAGAAAAAAAACTATACATATCCCATTTATGACCATCAAACGTTTAACAAAACTTTCAATAACTTCATTCATTATTTGATATAATGTAATATATTCACATCAACATATCAAATAGAAATAATTAATTCACCAGCAAATAAACACAAAAACCCTGTAAATTGAGCAATGTCTAATACGAATTAAGTCCTACGTAGGAGATATTATCTCCTACGTAGGAGATACTAAGTCCTACGTAGGAGATACTATCTCCTACGTAGGAGATAATAAGTCCTACGTAGGAGATACTAAGTCCTACGTAGGAGATACTACTATCTCCTACGTAGGACTTAGTAAATAAGTCCTACGTAGGAGATAGTATTTTTCACCATGACACTTATACGCTTCCGTAAGAACCGGAGTCGCTTAACTAATTGTGAAATGGTTTTCATTCATACAACCAAATTATTCAGGGGTACTCGAGAAGAGGACTTATTGGTAGTGAAAAACTAATGATTGATAACATTTAATAATTGTACACCAACATATGTCATAGGCATTATCAGAGTATGAGCTTTCAAAGTTACAAAAATTCACTTTTATTCCAATCTCATTCTTTAATTTGAAAGAAGAAGGTATAGGGTTTAGGTAAATGGGAATATTTAATTTGAAGAATATGCAAATTTACATAATTATTTTTTGAGGTCATCATGCGGTGGCTTACAAAATAATACTCCCCTTCAATGTGGGAAATATCGATACATGTGAATAAATGATATTGTCAACATGCGGTGACGTACAGTATAAAGATGACCATTTAGGTGCAAAATCCTAAAAAAAAACGAAAAAAGAAATATAAAGTTAAAAGATGCTTTGTGAAGAACATGTGAAAACCACCAAAACCAATAAAATTACTGGGAGTGTGTGTTGGGAGCAAGCGTGCTGCCATTTTGCAATGCTGAAAGTTAAAACGAACGTGGTACAAGGGAGGTAACTCTAGTCGACAAGCAAAGAATTAGTTATGCGCTTGCCGCTAGTGAGACAGCAACTCGACCATTAAAAACTATTTTAAACAATAAAATATATTAAAAAAACACATAGTTGCATGTTAAAACAACTTATCAAGAACTTATGAACCTTTAGTGACGTCACCCTTTTGTTCTTTAGGGTCTAAATATACATCTTAATTTCCTTCTGACTCACACGACTAGGGAATTATTTGAGACATGTCCCTCGGTTGCAGGTTTTTTATCAACATCATGCACGGATGACATATCTCTCTTCAAATAATTATTTTTAACGATTGTATTGATGAATATATGTTAAAACCAAAGTGTTAACTGACTATCACCTTTGAAAAAATAACGCAACTCTACTTTTGCTCTGCAAAGGTTAACGGTGAACCTGCATAGTTCGCAGACGCTGAAGCTAACGCTGTGACCGATGAGCCATTGTGACAGAGCTGATAGAGCCGTCATGTTAGATTCTCTAATAACAAAGGCCAGAGTTCGGGTGTAGAGACTTGCTATACACTAACTGCTGGTATGAACAAATGGGAACTTATCCATTAAATTGAAGTTCAGCCAGACGCTGACAAAAGAGATGTAAATCCAGGCTGAGGTATACTACATGTATGTGTAAAACGCAATAAAGAAGAAATATCCAATACTGATGTTTAATCTGTTTCTAATGTTTTCTACATGTCAATCAAAGCAAGTGGCATTGTTCTTATCATAGGGTGGAATGCGGGACGTTAAAGTTGACAGAGGAATTGCCCTCTTAAATAGCTAATGGTGATTATTTACACTAGTTGAAAAAAAATATATATAACGGCTCTGATAGTCGACATGCTATATATGCTGTTTTAAGTAAAAAAACTGAAATGTTGAAATTTCCTAAGAAAATACTTTTACTGGGTGAACAGATCTCTTTGGTAGCCTTTTATAAGGCAGACAGTTATCATATAGATTTACAATGTACTTTCAAGCTATTGGCCTAGAAGAACAATTGAAGGAAACAGAGAGAGTAAGTGTATAAACCCTTTCCAAAATATAAGCATGTTTCAGTGTCTTTAAGTAAGCTAATTAAAACATCATTCGGTGACTAATACATTTTCTTAATTTTTTCAATTACAGATACAGAGAGATTTGCATGTGCTGTGCATGTTCATCGCGTGCACCCTCACCTTCACCTGCAAATGAACAACACAAGAATCACACTGACTAACAAAATTTCTAGAACAATATTTATCCCCCCACCCACACAGCATTTGAGTTAAGTAGATTCTATATTACTTTAAACCAGTCACGCCTAGTGTCCATAACCATGGATCATGAAGAGAACCAGCTATTAACACAACATTAATACATTGACGTCATCACGATTGATTTACATTTGTTTATGTTAGGAATTTTAGAATATCGTGAGTGCGTTTTCGTTGATCTTCTCATGACCTGTTCAGGTAGGATATATGAATATCAAAAGAAGGAAATAATATATCAATGTTGTACTAGTATGCTGTCGATTATCAGTTTCTTCTTGTATGTCAAGCTTCTGATACTAAACATTCAGAGTACATGACAGAACTCTATATTGTCCATCGAACAGTTGATATATTTCCTTCTCTACTGAATTGTCTACATGAATATGTAATTCAAAATGTGGCGTTAATACTCGCCAAGCAACTATGCTAAGAAAGTTGTATCTATAAAATGCACTACCGGCATGTGGCCTTCTCAGTACTGAAATAAAGATTGATTGATTGAAATATATATCTTGATCGATGTTATGTCTTCTTGCAACGTTATCAAATATAACCAAAGTGCATGGAACGACACGCTCTTACATCCACTGCTTTCAATGATAATGGACACAGGAGCAAAATGATTTTATCAGCAACGGGGTTGGAGCAGAAGATTAGTTATATTAGTAAAATAATCACGAAATCAAATCGCTGATTCGTTCCCGTAGTTTGAGTCAATCATTCATAATAATCTTATTTTAAATGAGGATGTATCGTTATATTCCCTTCATCACAGAAAAAAAACTATTTTTATTTGTTGTTTGTTAATTTGTGGTGTTTTAAAAAAGGCAGTATCGCAATTTTTGAATCTTAATTATTTTTTTGATAACCATACGACGTGACTTAAATGCATTATATTCAGAGGATTATCCGATAGTAGATTTCTTTGGTAACATTCGTTTTACGCCTTAAAAGATAGCATTCTTTCCATGATAAAATATGCTACGTCCCCTTTAAAGGGGCAGTAGCACGTTTTTTGACAATTTTATATTTTCAATTTGTCACTGATAATTGTACGTTAATGCGAAATATATTACTTTCATAGTGTCAAAACCCTCATTACACAAACCAATCCTCCATTGTCAGAGAACAAATTATTAAGATTCACATAAAATCCATTGGCAGCCATTTTTGTGTGAGCACCTTTAATTCATTTTGTGTAAGAAAAGGAATCGCATGGCTGAATTTTACAATATATATTTGAATTATTACTGCTTCATTTAGTTTAAACACATTGTCTTCAGATTGGAACCATTTATTTTCATTTTCCTGACATCACCTTATATTCCCCCTAAAAACGTGCTACTGCCCCTTTAAAGTAAGGTGTTATATGAACATTGTCATATTTTCGATGCATGTGAAATCTCGGTTGACATGATCATGTCACCATATGACTAATTTAATTGACATGTACTCATTAACTCACGGTAATTGAACATACATGTCATTATTAATCACTGGTGATCTAATGAGAAGATACCGTTGTGCGCCAAAGGAAGTTCGCGTGGTTATACGAGATTAATTGAGCTATTTCACAAATTGTTTAACGACTCTCTGTGACCTGTCTCCTCCATAGGCTTTAAACTTTTGATATGCTTCTCAGTATATATTCTGTATTCTGTAGTTTTTCTACGCCCGATTCAATTATCTACTCATGTCTATCATGTTATTATTAGTTACCCTTATGCTATTATGTTATTATGGTATTTATACAGTATCCCAACATTATTTTTCAAAACCATTTTAGAAAATAAGGCCGTTGGCTATGTTGCTCATCAGGCCTCATACTATATCATAGGCTTCGTCACCAAACCTACAAAAGATAATCCCCATAGTTTAAGGAGTGTGTAAACATCAGTTTCAGTTTTTAATCTTTATAATAGGGGAAGGTTTTGGAAACAGTTTCCAGGGCGTGTTTTTTATACCCTCTAATGGACCACGAGGTCATCATAGCTAAACTTATAATAGCTTTTCGGTTTAGGCCTGCTGTCAGAACCTCCCAATTCTCCATTCTTGATTTTAAAAAACCTTGACGAAGAATATTAAGCTTTCTTATTTGATTGTTTTTTACATTTTTAAAAAAACATTTAAGTATATTTGTCATCGAGCTCTACATTCAAACAGCTAGTTCCACAAAATTTCCTATGAACAATTCAACATTCTTAAGTTAAAAGGTTCATTCAAGGCCAACAATAATTCATACAGTATTACGTTTTCGATGCATATGTTTTATTATCCGGCATTTTGCTTTTCATTGAGTTTCCAAGTACGATATTAATAAATTTAATAACATGTTGACAAGGCGTCACGAACACCAATTAATCGATCAAGACAGATATTAACCTCGTCACAGCACTAATATATACGGACACCTTCTGTAGCCTATAATCACAATACATGCTTTCTGAATTACAATGCTCCACCCTTTTCTCAGACTTTCTTTTGATTGGTTGTTTACCTGGTTGGTTCCTAAGTTTGTGTGACATCACGTCTTCTATAAGTTAAGGGGAAGATGCTTTAGAGTTAGTAATGAGATCATCTTCTTGTTGATCTCGTCCAAGCCGGAGCCAACACCATGGTAAGATGTTACCTTTCTTATAATATATTAAGTACATAACTTGTTTTGCTAATCCTTCTCCTGTCAAAACGAAACAAAATAATTGGTGAATAATCAAATTAAGAATTTAAGCTTTTAATCTGTATAGTGAATATGAAATCATGAAATATTATTTTAATTTTAAACTATATTTCCACAATAAACTCAATAGATGTGAAATGGTCATGGAGGGTTGGGTTTGAAAACGCATGTTGAGAACGAACAATAATATTTACATGTAAGATAGCGTAAGCACAGTTTGTTCAACATCATTCAATTAAACTTAAACGAGTTTAAACGTCGAACATGGAGAACTATAAGAATTGCTCTTCTGTACAATTACTGAGACGGAAGTTTTAAGTGTAAGAAACACTCTTGGCTGGAACTGCAGAAATGTCATGAAATGCTCTGGTTGTCATGAAAAATATATTGGGAAAACTTACATGAATTTGAAATTACACTTGCACTGCACAGAGCTCAGATTAATAGTCCCAAAACTGATATATTCCATTTGGTACGCAATATATAACACAAGAGTGGAAAGGGGCACTTTTCAGTTTCCAAATGTAGAAATGAAATATAAATATAGTGTTTTAGATTGCGTTGTTAAGGAAACTCGAACACATTTCGGCTTTCGCGATGACTTGATAAAGCGTAGATCAAACTGAAGTTGAAAGTATCTTAGGGGCAGTAGCACGTTTTTTGAAAACTTTATATTTTCAATTTTTCACTAATAATTGTACGTTAATGCTAAACATATTATTTTGATAGTGTGTAAACTCTCATAACAGCAACCAATCATCCATAGTCAGAGAACAAATTATAACGATTCACATTAAATCCACTGGCTGCCATTTTTATGTGAATACCTTTATCATCTTGTGTAAGAAAAAGGAATCGGATCGCTGAACTTGACGCTATAGATTTGATTTATTACTGATTCAATTATTTAGACGGGATGGAGTGTATTTGACAGGCATATGTCTTGTAACAGTCTTATCTTGTCTTGTCTTGTCTTGCACAGAGTGTTCGACAAGCCAGTTTAAAATTTATGAAGTATGTGATTTAGATAATAAAACATTGATGTCGCAATTTGTTTGTCAAAAATGCGCCGAGGAGTCATTGCTCTAGATTAAAAACTGTATAAGTTTTCAATTGCTGTCTGCTACTCCGCTTGTTACAGAGATTACGAATCGACGATCTTTTTAAAAGCCTGTTTCTCGCAAACATGAAAAGATAATGACTTCTTGAGAATTGATAAAACTATGTGTTTGTCGTATCAATCACCAGTTGAGTTACCTTGCGATTTGTATGTTAGCTTAGATTCGTTTTGATACTAGTTCGTGTTTTTCACACGTAGCAAAGCCATATAAAAGGTCAATCAAACCCATATAAGGACGGAGAGTCTCTATTATGTGTTTCGAGACGTACCGATAGTTAGTTGTCAAATGGTAGTGCCACAGAGACATTTTTAGAGTGTAATGGTTTTATACTGCCACATATAAGAGTGGCAATATAAAAAAACTGTTTTACACTCCTGGGCTCATTTCCATAAGCGATGTTCTGTGCCTGATCTTATTGGCATGTAGCGAGATAATAGTAATCTACATTGTGGGTCATCAAGTACCATTTGGTTATATGCAGCCATGATTTTCTGCTTAACAACATTCGACCATAGAGTCTTGGGCATTAGTTTGGAATTAAAGATGTTTTTATCTATCTCACCAAAAAGATCATATTTGAATGCAAGACTTACATGTAATGTCTCGTTTATTTGTATGAATCAGCACAAATGAAAACTGCTTTTATATAGACCAATCCTTGTAAGGAAAAGTTTCTTAAAACTAAACTAGCTATAGGGCCTAGCATTACCTAGTTTACCTCGGAAAACAAGGGCTTATTGTTCTATGTGTTTTTCCAATTGCGTCTCTTACAATGACATTTGGGGTGCATTTGGAAGAAAAACTGAATGTTCTTGCAGAAGTATCCCTGAATCATTTCTAGCATTATTTATGGGATAACGTGCCGCACACATTACAGCCAATTAAACCACGGGGTAAAATAACTACTATACTGTGATAGTACAGCAGCTGAAGGGTTAATCAAACAAAGTGTCTCTATTGTATGTTTCGTGGCGAACCGTAAGTTAGTTGTCAAAGATTTATTATGTTTCACCGTTCTTGAAGCTGCTACATATTTTTGACAATGTATATTAGCGAATGAAAAATAGACATTAACAATATTTAAAAATATGTTCAACTGGATGGGTAAAACTTGTTGACATCAAAGAAATCAAACAATGATTGGATATAATTCAACCAAACTTTAATGACAACAAAACAAAAATCACATGTCAAAACATTAAAACGCTATGTAGAAGTAGTATAAATGGATAAAGAGGACATCGAATGAGTGAAATTAAATATGTCAAACAGATAAATTGTGTTATTTTATCGATTATAAGTACCTGTTGCTTCAGTATAGAAATAATAAACATGGTAAAGTGTATTTGGACAGATAATGTCGATCGCCAACAACACAAACATAATTATTGAACTTTATTTAACTGACTTATAACAAAGGTAACGAAGAATCAAGAAGATTTCCAATGACCAATTACAGCGACTGTTAATGGAAATGACTTGGTCAGGAGAATCGTTTGTTGTATATATGTCTCAGTTCACATTTTATCAATCAGATGTCTTGTTAAACCGACCATGGATCAAATTTTCTCATATAAAACCCTTTCATCAGTTAATACACAAATATACACGTTGTTCACCTCAAGTACGCGTACCCAAGATAATTGTTTGTTTTACATTTTCAAACGTCTGTGATTTGATAAAAGTGTATCAAAACAAGCCCATGCCGACCTTGGAGGGATAGAAACCTGCATGTGTCGTCTGATACACGTGACGTCTCTGATCTTGTGTCTTTACTGCAACAGGTTAGGGATAATTACGGGACAATGTGTTTTTCTTTATTATCGATAAATCAGGCATAGAATTATTCCGATCTCATTTTAACAGCCAGACACTCCTTATAGTACTGCCGCTTACCAAATGTTCGTAAAACTAGTTTTAAACTCAGTGTAAGTATCATGTAAGGTGGTGTTCGCTTGAGTTCCACTAATTCAATTAACAAAATGTTAATTACAAACATATCTTGTTTTGACAGTAGATGAAGAAGAAGCATTTTCATCACATCAAAGTGGTAAATGATATTATCCTACCTCATGTAAGAATCTCGATCTCTGTTTGGTCCACGTGACCCGTGTCCCGTCTTTAGCGGGGTGATAAATTATTTATACCCCGGCACATAAAAAGCACGAAAAAAGCTAGCAGATTGAGCGTCTTGAAATGTACAATGTATGTTACCTCGAACACATGATCAAGCTATTTACTTTTGATCAACCGATATTTAACTTTGAACAAACCATAGTCAAAGGGTTTACGCATTTAACGTTTTTCTTTATCTTCATATTATATGCGTTTTGTTTAAACATTCGGTAAGATAATTTTGTTATACCATTCAGAGGCGGGGTGCATGGGGAGATATCAGCCACTCGCTTGGTGTTATGCAACTCGCCTTCCACTCGTCGTATAACACCAAGCTCGAGGCTGATATCTCCCCAAGAATCCGCCTTTGAATGGTATAACTTATAATGATACAAAAGTGGAACATATTTAGTAGGGATTTATGCAACAGTTGGGTCAAACATAGTACTAAATTTCTTGATTATCATTTCGAGGTTATATAATTTTTTGTTTTCCAATATTAACTTCTGTTATAGAAAGTTTGCTGAAAATGTATTTAATAAAAAAAAACATATTGGAGAAAGAAGAAAATAATGTTAAAATTGTCTGTCTTGGAGAATGCAATAATTTTATCTTGTTTGCCACATGTAAACCTATGTACATGTAGATATTATTCAATAGTTTTGTCCTTTTTATGAGTAATATGAGGTGATCTCAGGAAAATGAAAACAAATGGTTCAAATTGAAAGACATTGTATTTATACTTAAAAAAGCAGTAATAAATCAAATATATAATATAAGTTCAGCCATGCGATTCTTTTTTTTTCTGACACAAAATGAATTAAAGGTGTTCACTTTGGATGATTGGTTTGTGTAATTAGAGTTCTGAGGTCATTAAAACAATACATTTAGCATTAACGTACAAGTTTTAGTGAAACATTATAAATTGAAAATTTAGCAAAAACGTGCTACTGCCCATTTAAAACCAATTCAAAATGAGGGTATTACATATAGATCCACTTGAAAAAGTTATCATCCACTTGATGGTTTCTAGGTCAGCAGATGTAGGCTAACTGCAAACCATTTGGTGAAGAATTTAGTCTATGTCTACAAGGTGTCTGGTACACTTTATAGTTTGGGTACTTATTGGTCTCCATAATGATCATTAACTGTATCTGACGTGTAATATATTCCATTATATATAATTATAGTATATTGACACATATATGTCGTATTTTCCACGTCCTAAGACATGCTCAAGGCGCTACCTACATCTTTACCCTTTCTGATACTCTTACTCTACTCTACTCTTGTTCACTGTCTGCTGTTTGTAGTCACTATGTATTATGTAAATCAATTTTGTACATACTAGGAGAGTGCATTTTAAGTTGGATAACTTGTCCCAAATCCTTTTCTTGTGATAAAATATGTTTAAACTAAACTTTACCCCGAATGATTGTACCTCACTGCTGGTACGTTGGGCTAATCGTGACCATGGTCTTGTGTTCAGGTACCCGTTGTCATAGCTCGGTTTATCGAGTACAATGTTGATGAAGTGCCTTGCCCGGAGACACAACACATGATTAGACCCAGGTCAAAATTTGTTGGTGTCTTCAGGGGATTCGAACCACTACACCACTGCTCCCAGTTTAATGCATTCAGTATTACCATAATGGTTTATAGAGGTGAAACATGAAATATGACACGTTAATAAAATAATTTTCTTCTCCTTCTTAGTGAATATTGATTAACTTATTTATTATTTATTGACTTTATTTTCAAAACGGGGATGTTTTAATGTTTTGAAGAAAAATGCCTCTCATTGCGACTCGTTGATGACTTTGAAAGAATTGCTTTTAATAACATTTATAATGTGACTCTTTGCAAACGTCACAGTTTCTATGTGGTGAGGGTTAATCGCCCTTTGGACTAGAAAATAGTCATATCTACGTAGTATAGATAAATCAGAAGACGAAGAAGATGCGACTCTGTCACGTACAACTGATGATTTGATCATTAATAAGAAGTCATAACCATTGTCACGACTGTCCGTCCCTCAAAATGATGAGTTCTGTCTGCTGGCATGTGACATGTGGTGAAGCTTTCTCTTAAATTCGTGTCAATAATACTTGCAATATATAATATTTATATCATAAGTAGTTTAAAAAGGAATAAAACTGATATCACGATGTTTGCATTTACAGATACGGTCGAAATTACTTCTTCTGCTGCTATGGTTCCAACTGGTCGCAGAGACATCGACAGAATTGAGCACCATTGACGTCAGTACCGTTTCTATGTCAATTGTAGAAACAACAACGTGGCAGAGAAGAACAGATGGACCTTATGAAACCTCTGAAAAGTCAGAGACAGACACGATTACACACAAATCAGCTGAAGATGTGGAAGAAAGCACGACACATAAATTACTTTTAGATAACGTCACCGAATCCTACAACATTATCAACTCCACATCGGCACTGCCACGCCCCGCGCCAGTGAACCCTTTCGCTATAATGAACGAGGGTTTCGTGTCCAAACAACAATACGAGATGTCGAGCCTGGTCATCAACGTGGTGCTCAAACCCGTCGTGTGTACCTGCGGCATCGTCATGAACATCGTCGGCGTGTGCGTCCTGCTCCACAAGCACTTCCGGCGCTCGACCTACACGTACCTCTGCTTCCTGTCTATGTCGGATGTCGGCTACCTGCTCTGCGGACTGATTCGGAGCATCCCAAAGATCGTCACGCTCCGTGACCCCGTGTCGGCAAACTACATCGACATGCATATCTTTCCCTACATCACCATGTACTTCGACTTCGCCTTCACACGACTCTCTGTCTTCATCATCTGCGCCCTCTCCATCGAGAGATTCATTGCTGTCTTGCGTCCTATGAAGGTACGGGAGTTGTTCCTGTCCCGCTTCGCGCGGCCCATCTGTGTGTTTCTGCTGGTCTTCTGCCTCCTCCTCTACGTCCACAACCTCTTCATCTACTACCCCTTGCCTAAGTTCAACCCAACCCTCAACATCACAATGTATGCGGTCGGACGACGACCGTGGTATGCCAACTCGCTCTACAAGCCCATCTTCTCGCAGCTGCACGACATCGTCAACCTCTACCTGCCTCCAGTAGTCCTGCTCGTCTGCAACATCGGCATCCTCTACCGAGTGTACAGCGCCAGGGCGAAGCGCGCTAAGCTATTCGAGGCCAGCGCTGACTCCACGCAGAACCAGGACCAGATGCGGATGACCATCACCCTCCTCGTCATCTCCTTCTTCTTCCTCATCGTCTTCATCCCCGTCATCGTCGTCACCTTCCTCTCCAGGTACGTTAACAACTCACAGGTTTCAGTTTAAACTCTCTTTATTTTCCTCTTATTCCGATGTATTACAATTCAAAGATATAAAGAATAAAGTATATTAATTATTACTCGTAAATTGTTTAGAAGATTATGTGTTTACTTTTCTTTTCAAGTTCATATACTTTAGTCACGTAGTTTTATCGGTTTTCTACTACCTTTTATCAATTTTATTACAGTATTCATTAACTATTATTAGCATTACTAGCATGCCTATACTATGGTGATCAATATATTAAATTTGCTAATGATTTACCGCTTCTACTGTCAGCTATTTCTTTCAATATTTTTATCGTGAACCCCAGGTACAACAAAAACATAAAGGCGTTTGGTCGCGAGCACTACTTCCTATTCCTCATGGCGGATGTGACGTCACTGGGTTGGAGCATGAGTTCAGCCAATGATTTCATCGTTTACATCTTCACGAGTAAACAGTTCCGGGTGACGCTTCTGCGCATGTTCGGAAGAGAGCCAATGAAACCGATTAACAAGTCATCAGAGACTCTTACTTCCTCTGCGCCGTCCGTCTCCAATAGCAACTACATGTGAACTGCCGCCAACTCAATAACATCTGAATTTTGTCATTTTTGATCTGTTGACATCCCGATTTCAACCCCAAGAAATGATTAAAGGCCAATATTTTTGGTTCAATGTTCAGTTCGTGCTTGTGGGAATATGTGTCTTTGTAAAATCAAGATTTTCGAATAAATTGTGATGGTTGAGTTAGTTGGTTTTGCAACAACAAAAATATAAAAATATAAAATTTGAATATTTTCGCACAAACTTAGTTATATATGTTTATGGTGAACCAATTCTGTTTGACATTATCTTCAGTATTGTTTCTTCAAGAAACAGCTCCATGGTTAATACTTGAAAGACAGTTCAAGAGTAGTATTGTGAAGTTCGTTCTTATCAGATAAAAACAACCAACGTTTTCTGTACATTGACAAAGTTTGATATCAATTTTAGCATGAATGTTCCAAAACAGAGCCGTAGGCTCCGTAGCTTACCAGGCTCTCTTAGTTATGATCATCAAGACCATATGAGGAGTGATAAGCCAAAATATATCAGCCAAAATATTCAGTTAATGGGATTTTTAGCAAGTGAAAATAGGATCCTGTGACTTGGCCTCTTGGGGCTCGGATCAGGGGTTACAGAAGCACCAACATCTATTAACCAGAATACTCATCAACTCAGACTTCTTAGATATCTAAGAAATGGTTTCACTTTTCAAAAGCATTTCGCTTTTGTAGAAAAGATGTAAATACCATCGACAGGACGGATAGACTTATGCACGGACAGACGTACCATATTTGTAAATACTGTATGACCTAATGTAAAAGCCTGTCGCCTGTAAATTTAGTTGATTGACTAATTCGCTTGTATGTAACTTTCTGTATTTTGTACTTCTTGTTGAATGGGTTCCGGCCTGGGGCGCAAAATAGTTCTGTTCTTTTCTGTTCTGTTCTGTTCTGCTAAGACGAGGTAGCTTTATCCCCAGGATCAAGTCGTCTACGTAAGGAGCACGAGCTGTAGATTAACGTGTTCATATATATAATAAACGGTTTGGAGTCAGCCAGGGACCTCTCTAGAATAAATGAACTATACAGTAAATGTACAGTAAGGAACATGAGCTTGATCTGACGCCCATGTCCCCCGGACAACAGAATTCGTTTCAGTTCATATTTTCAATTGCACAATTTCCATGTTTTATGCCATCATTATTTTCGCATTAGTCTTCGATTTCATCTTTGATGGCAGAGAAGAAGACGTGAATATTGCCTTTAGGCGTACCAACTCGAAGATTCTCCTAATTAAACGACTTTATACAAAGTATTAAAAACATACGGCCTTTGATCATATGTGCCGAAGTTTATCGATGTTTCAAAGAAATTATTAGTTCATTTAAGACAAAAAACTTTACCCTGAACATAAAACCGAGAACAATGATAAAATATTATAAAATAATATTAAACTAATTACACGAATTAAAGCGGCAAAAACTCTTAAAAGACACACTGATTTTGTAAGTGTGTGCATTTCAAATATCTGTTTGTTTAATAAGAGTTTTTTATTGATTGCGCACGCAAGAAGCAAGGGTCGATACAGAGATTAAAGGCCTACAGAACTTCATCAGTGCTCGAGTGTTTGTATCACCAAAGGATCACAGAGATGAGCTTCGATTATACGCTAACGGTAATAATAATAATAACACTTTATTGTCCTCAGTACATTCATACATATTGGAAATTCGGGTGGTGCCTAAGTACCCGCCACCCACAGCGCAGAGCAAGTTATTGCGTTGTTCTTACTTTACAATGCCGAGTGTCAAGCAAGACAGCAAATACTCCCATCTTTTAACGTCTTATCGTATGACGCGACCGAGAATCGAACCCCGGGTGACGAGCGGACACTCTACCACTGAGCTACGTCCCCGTAATCTAACACTGCTTAGACCTAAAGTTCTCAACCCATATAATTCACCCCTTCGTCCTCACCATTTAAAAACTAATAAACATACAAACATACTATACATCTGCTCACCGCCAATAAATCTGTTTGTCATCATCACTCGTTTATTATTCAAAAGTGATCCAACTTCGGTGGTACATGAGTAAACAAAAATTTCAACAAGTTTTACAACAAGGCGACTGCATTCATTATATATAACAATTAGAAGTTGATACAAACAATCTTTATGAACTTGGTTAATTTTTTAGAGTAGAAATTTTCATAGCAAAAAGTTAACGAAGCTTTAACATACTTGAAGTACTGTAAAGTATTGACGTTAAAAATGTAATGAAACTAATCTGCAATCACATGTGAATCGCATGAATTGCAAGGTCTCTGCTCTCTCGGGATATTTTGACATCTGCCAGTTTATATTGGAAGTTTAAGGTTTCAAGTTCTCAACTTAGGTATAGAGATTTCTAGGTATTGTTCAAATTTGGGTAAGCGTTTCACACTTGTATAATAAATATCTTTTGAAGAATTGTCAATATCCCTCATCCATGATTATAGAAATTTGTCTTTTAAACAAGATCAACATAAGAAACGAGAGAAGAGATGAGGGTTATATAAACCATTCGGTAGTCCGCAATTACAAAGGATGTGTTTGATATGGTTTAGCCAAGCATTATCAATGACAGAGCGTTGTTTTTCAGTGGCAATATATTGAAGGATAAAACTGCTTTTTAATCAATTGAATGTGAAAATATCAATTTACACCAGTATGTAATATATCGTTTGGAAATTTGAAGCTGAATAGGTTCTCACCCAAGTTCTCCGTACACCATACTATTTGGTGTATTAAACCTAAATCTTCTAGCTAACTTAAGAAATATCTCCACCATATTATCAGCGTAAGCAATGATGACAAGTGAAATCCGTCTATGTTAAAAAGGTGTGTACGCCAGCAGTTTTCGCTTGATAGGTTTATCTAGGTTTCCGGTCAAATTGGTTAGTAAAGAGATTTTTTTACTCTCTGATGAAAGCATAAACTATTATTCATTTTGGGAATTTCTGAAGAAAAGCTTTTTTAAATTGCTACTGTCACTTTTTAGAAAAAGGATCAGTCGATCGATGTTCAGTCTGTTGAAATAAACATTCATCCACGACATAATCCCCATCTCATCAATCTCCGAGTGTTGATTCCCTATCGACATCTCCGAGTTATCACGTGCAACCTCGCACCTGTCACCCTGATACACATACAACCTGCTAATTATATCTCGTCCAAGGTAATGAACCGCCGTACGAGGAAATCTGAACTCGCAATCTGCAGCTTGGTAAGATTTGAATTCTATGTACACATTTCCTTTGAATCTTTCCTGTATCGGTGTCCAGGTATTCCATAACGTTGTTATTCTAATGTTGGTATTGGTAAAGGACTAATGTAGCTGTAAAATCCCTGGTTGTTCAGAAGGAACAGACGTGTGAGTTAGTCCATGTCATGGCTTTGAAGCAGATGTACAGTTGATGTCTTGTTTGAACCTGCCATATAGCAGGGGTGGACATATAAATTTACGGTCGGGAGGGGTGCGCCCTGTGAGTGTGACAAGTAATTAGTATGATTATGACATGATTGCTTTGGATCAAAGAATATGTGTCCACAGCATATTTAGCCTGTGTGCAGAATATAAGTCCCCCGCCCGTCACTTTTTTATATAATGTTAGCACGTATGAGAAATAGGACTCATAACAATTACTTAAGAATTGACTTCGAAATTTATAAAGTTTATGGAGGTATAAACTTAAAAACCGCTGTGCAAACTGTGTAAATCCGCGTAGCGGATTTATGCCAAGTTTGCACTGTGGTTTTTAAGTTTATACCTCCATAAACTTTATAAATTTCGAAGTCAATTCTTATAAATAAATCTGCATATACTTATTGTTTTGTAGACATATTGTTTCTCCAAATACACAATTTAACAACAAAAAGAGATGCACTATTTTCGCGAAAAACGGTCCGCCACGGGGGCGTGGCTAGACATGACGTCATATGTATTATGACGTTACGAAATTAAGTTTACACGGGTATGAACAGAATCGCTCTGACGGCCTTCAGCGAATCAGATCCCTGCAAAGCAAATGCTATTTATTTATTATATTATGAACTCTCTTGGAAGGGGTGCGCAGGAAGTATTAAAGATACTGTCTCCGTCTGCTAGTAGTTCTACAAAGTTACTACAACAGCCACTACTGCGGCTAGGGCTGTTTCCCCTATAACTTATTTGCTACTTCTGATGATGCTGTTCTACCTATATCATTACTTTTACTACTGTTGATCATCTACTTCTTCATCTACTGATGCTACTACTATATTATTGCTGAACTACTAGAGATGCTGCAACTGCTACCTCTGCTACTGCTGTAATTACTACTGCAACGGCTTCTGTTACTACGACTGCTACTTCATATTCGGCTTATATCACATGCTATAAGTATTATAGTTGCTACTACTACCACTACTTTTGCTACTGTTAATACTGCTACTGCTGTTGCTACTACTACTACAATGTCGCTGCTGTAAGGATGTTACTACTAAAACTTCAGCTACTTCTTAACTTAAGATGCGTGATGCGTGATGCGTGATGCGTGATGCGTGATGCGTGATGCGTGATGCGTGATGCGTGATGCGTGATGCGTGATGCGTGATGCGTGATGCGTGATGCGTATTGTCCGATTCCATGCATGTATCCGTAATAGTGTGGCTTGAGTATAAAAACATACATTCACTGCGTAAAATTCTTATCCTTATGTTACCAAAACAAAATTGATTGGAAAACATCTACACCTGTTACGCTGTCTCCAAATCACTTCACAATCTCTCTGGTGATTATCTGTCCGCCCGTCTTTAACCCGCCACCCACAGCGCAGAGCCAGTTATTGCGTTGTTCTGACTTCACAATGCCGAGTGTCAAGCAAGACAGCAACAACTCCAATCTTATAACGGCTTTTGGTATGACGCGACCGGGAATCGAACCCCGGGTGACGAGCGGACACTCTACCACTAATCTACGTCCCCGTAATCTAACACTGCTTAGACCTAAAGTTCTCAACCCATATAATTCACCCCTTCGTCCTCACCATTTAAAAACCAATAAACATACAAACATACTATACATCTGCTCACCGCCACTAAATCTGTTTGTCATCATCACTCGTTTATTACTCAAAAGTGATCCAACTTCGGTGGTACATGAGTAAACAAATATTTCAACAACTTTTACAACAAGGCGACTGCATTCATTATATATAACAATTAGAAGTTGATACAAACAATCTTTATGAACTTGGTTAATTTTTTAGAGTAGAAATTTTCATAGCAAAAAGTTAACGAAGCTTTAACATACTTTAAGTACTGTAAAGTATTGACATTAAAAATGTAATGAAACTCATCTGCAATCACATGTGAATCGCATGAATTGCAAGGTCTCTGCTCTCTCGGGATATTTTGACATCTGCCAGTTTATATTGGAAGTTTAAGGTTTCAAGTTCTCAACTAAGGTATAGAGATTTCTAGGTATTGTTCAAATTTGGGTAAGCGTTTCACACTTGTATAATAAATATCTTTTGAAGAATTGTCAATATCCCTCATCCATGATTATAGAAATTGGTCTCTTAAACAAGATCAACATAAGAAACGATTACCATAATGAGAAGAGATGAAGGTTATATAAACCATCCTGTAGTTCGCAATTACAAAGGATGTGTTTGATATGGTTTAGCCAACAATTATCAATGACAGAGCGTTGTTTTTCAGTGGCAAAATATTGAAGGATAAAACTGCTTTTTAATCAATTGAATGTGAAAATATCAATTTACACCAGTATGTAATATATCGTTTGGAAATTTGAAGCTGAATAGGTTCTCTACCAAGTTCTCCGTACACCTTACTATTTGGTGTATTAAACCTAAATCTTCTAGCTAACTTAAGAAATATCTCCACCAGATCATCAGCGTAAGCAATGATGACAAGTGAAATCCGTCTATGTTAAAAAGGTGTTCACATAAAAATGTACGCCAGCAGTTTTCGCTTGATAGGTTTATCTACGTTTCCGGTCAAATTGGTTAGTAAAGAGATTTTTTTACTCTCTGATGAAAGCATAAACTATTATTCATTTTGGGAATTTCTGAAGAAAAGCTTTTTTAAATTGCTACTGTCACTTTTTAGAAAAAGGATCAGTCGATCGATGTTCAGTCTGTTGAAATAAACATTCATCCACGACATAATCCCCATCTCATCAATCTCCGAGTGTTGATTCCCTATCGACATCTCCGAGTTATCACGTGCAGCCTCGCACCTGTCACCCTGATACACATACAACCTGCTAATTATATCTCGTCCTAGGTAATGTACCGCCGTACGAGGAAATCTGAACTCGCAATCTGCAGCTTGGTAAGATTTGAATTCTATGTACACATTTCCTTTGAATCTTTCCTGTATCGGTGTCCAGGTATTCCATAACGTTGTTATTCTAATGTTGGTATTGGTAAAGGACTAATGTAGCTGTAAAATCCCTGGTTGTTCAGAAGGAACAGACGTGTGAGTTAGTCCATGTCATGGCTTTGAAGCAGATGTACAGTTGATGTATTGTTTGAACCTGCCATATAGCAGGGGTGGACATATAAATTTACGGTCGGGAGGGGTGCGCCCTGTGAGTGTGATAAGTAATTAGTATGATTATGACATGATTGCTTTGGATCAAAGAATATGTGTCCACAGCATATTTAGCCTGTGTGCAGAATATAAGTCCCCCGCCCGTCACTTTTTTATATAATGTTAGCACGTATGAGAAATAGGACTCATAACAATTATTATTTTATGAACTCTCTTGGAAGGGGTGCGCAGGAAGTATTAAAGATACTGTCTCCGTCTGCTAGTAGTTCTACAAAGTTACTACAACAGCCACTACTGCGGCTAGGGCTGTTTCCCCTATAACTTATTTGCTACTTCTGATGATGCTGTTCTACCTATATCATTACTTTTACTACTGTTGATCATCTACTTCTTCATCTACTGATGCTACTACTATATTATTGCTGAACTACTAGAGATGCTGCAACTGCTACCTCTGCTACTGCTGTAATTACTACTGCAACGGCTTCTGTTACTACGACTGCTACTTCATATTCGGCTTATATCACATGCTATAAGTATTATAGTTGCTACTACTACCACTACTTTTGCTACTGTTAATACTGCTACTGCTGTTGCTACTACTACTACAATGTCGCTGCTGTAAGGATGTTACTACTAAAACTTCAGCTACTTCTTAACTTAAGATGCGTGATGCGTGATGCGTGATGCGTGAAGCGTATTGTCCGATTCCATGCATGTATCCGTAATAGTGTGGCTTGAGTATAAAAACATACATTCACTGCGTAAAATTCTTATCCTTATGTTACCAAAACAAAATTGATTGGAAAACATCTACACCTGTTACGCTGTCTCCAAATCACTTCACAATCTCTCTGGTGATTATCTGTCCGCCCGTCTTTAACACTAGCACGTTTGTTATTTTTACCATATAGTTTTATGCTAACAATAAGCTCAAATATCTGAATCAAATATTGATTTTCAGCACATTTAGGTATTATCAAGTATTAGAGTGTGAACACTCAGGTCTACATAAGGATTTCCTATGAAAAAATAGCTGGCTTGCTATTCCTGTGCAACTCATTAGAACGTACTGAACGTAATCAATGTATGCTATCTTGACAGATCTATGGAAAACAGAGGAACTACCTACTGTAGATAGAACTTTGCATGTCCATGACAATAGGCTCTTTACAGTCGAGCCACAAAGTGACCACACTACTTCTTTGTTAAATCGATTATCCAGATCAATGGTTATAAATAAAGATATGAACTATGGTTAAACACAATGGTGACTGATGCGACGTATTCTTTGTCTTATTCCTATGTGCAGACGTCCTTCTTCCTACTTGTTCGTCTTCTTACGTTTGAAAGATTTCATAAGTGTTTCTCTTGGGGTTTTATTTGGTTGTATTAAGGTCCTGGTAAATATTTAAGCATCTCACTCTGCTTTCATTATCCTTCTCAAAAACCAAATGCAGCATTTTTATTATAATGCCTCCGATATAAATTATTAACATCGCAAATAATAGTCAAGTATTTTTCTTTTGTCAATTTAGTCTTAGGTCAACATGAAATATGTAATTCAAAAATAAAGATTTTTTTTAAAAGAAAATTTAAAACTTGCTGAACATTTATTCAAAATTGGGATAACTGTCACCATTAACCTGACGACACCCTAGTGAATTTCGGAATAAATAATCTACATATAGCAAACAGGCCATTTTTGGCAAGCACGTGAAGTAATGCAGATGACGTCTCAAGTATTGTTTTCAAATCAATATACATGTATGTGCACTAGAGTACATCAGAATGCGAAAGAAGAGCGTTGATATATCTGTAGTAGACAATAGTTATAATAGTTACATCTAAGGTCGACCAACAGCCCAATGAGGGGTGATGGCCCTAGGGTTTCCCCGACCCCGAATGTTTACATTTTCAATCAAACCTGAGGGACAGGTTAATATATGTCATATAAAGCGAAGAAAGGGACGAAAAACTCGGTAAAAATATTGAAATATATAATAACACTGAAAGTATCGCACAAACGCAGCCAATCCTTGCAAGCTGTCTGTTAACAGCAGCTCTTCGCGAAAGACTTTAAATATACACTTTGCATACGATTTTAGAATCAAATTTAATATATATTTACATTAGGTATATACAAATTAAAGTGTCAATGCTGACACAACAAAACGAACATTTGCTGACAAGAAGCCTTGGTAGCTCAGGCGTTAAGAGCGCTGTTTAATAACATAGAGGTTCCGGGTTCGAATCCCGCTTGAAACGTTAAATCATAATTTCAGATACTCTAGAATGTCCCGGTGAGAAGCGATGTGACATTGAAAGCAGGTTTACCCGAGAAAAGAATTATATGTACCTCCAAAATGACACGATTATGACACCTGAGGTTTATATGTACTATTTACATTCACCATGAGTGTCACAGTGGTCCTACTGGCTGACGACTCCATCAGTTCGTCGTGTGACCACTCATAGCTCTCACTGTTACACAGCTCACCAGACCTCCGGGAGCTCAGGTCTCCATCAAGTCTCGTTCTCATTCATAAAAGTCTTTGAAATTACAAAGTTATTGGTGTGGTTTGGTATCTCTAATAATAACCCATTATTGATTCATATAATATTTTCTGCTAAAAGATATATTTATAGCTGTTCCTTAAAAAGAGTTTTTCCAAAATTGCATAATTTTCTTAAGATTTTGAAAGACATTTACATCGTTGAAAAATTCATATCCAGAAGAAACAATAGAGTTGATAAATTTGTTGACAAATGGTGTCCATTATTCCCAATATTCAAATACTAAGGCTTAACTAATTTTGATTCAAACACTGTACCTAAGGATTACTTTTATTGATTGCCCATTACCGTTTGATCTGTTATATTCTATTATGTATGCATGTATTGCTGAAATGTTTATAAAACTGGGAACAAATAAAATATAAAAAAAAAAAAAAAAAAGTCTCATTCTGTTTTCTTTCAAACAAATTATTTGGTATATTATAGGGAGAAGCCATCAAACCGAGGATATGGTTAGGTTGTGGATCCTGGTAGGAAGTAAAATCAGAGTCTTAAATCTTACCATATCTAAGGTTGAATGGTTTCTCTATATTATATTATCAACCACTGAAGTTATTAAATCTGTAAAATTAAATCATAACATCCACACAAATACGCCTCCGTGCCTTATAATATAACCCGTCTGGAATCACGGTATATCGAGGTACTGATGGCTGTCCGAGTTTCCCACGCACTGCCGCGTATTAAAGGAGTATGTCTCTCTCACTAGCCTTATAATGAGATATAAAGAAGTGTAAGGCAAAAAGAGTTATCTGTTTCGTGGGTTCCATAGCGCTCAGAGAAAGGAGTGACGGAATGACGGAATACAGGTTCGAGTACCGCTATGGTATGAGAGAAAAAAATATTTTTGAATAGTTGTTAATTGTAGAACTTGTGTTAGCGTTTCAACCTCCTAGAGCGAAACACAAGGTTGTAAGTTCCTTCAGACAGATATGAATTGGAGGACCCTTCAAAACACCACATTGTGTGGCTAGACGGTTGATAATCTGTATGACCAAAAACCTTACACGCTGGCTGTGTTAAGAGACTCCTGAATATAGTACTCGCCGGTCTAGGCTTGAGGTTAAGAGTACGATACCTCCAGAACGTCGGTCAGTATACCGTACGTGTTCAAACATCAGTTGCCTCGCTGATTTGAACTGTTCAACAGCCTCAAGATATTAAGAAGTTATTTGTAATCTCTTTCATATGATGAAATTCAACTTATGTTCACAGCTTAGTTTATTACAAGTCTCCGATACGGGCAAGCAATTAATGCATCTTGTTCAGTTTAAACCAGTATTCACCATATATTGGGATTCACTTAAGATGTTGTCAAATTATTTTAAGAAGTCTCAAAAGAAAATGCCCTTGAACTTCACGCATCGAACTCTTCGTTGTCGGAGCCGAACTGTACGGGAGACTCGCCGCGGGGATGTGTGTCCAGTGCACGTGACCACCTGTCCAGATGGGAACCCGTCCCCGGACCATCCTCCTCCGTCTCGCTCACTGAACTTCGGAACTGCGGTCGACTTCCGGTATACTTGCTCCGTCTGTTCACTGTATCTTCAACAAAATCTTCTTCAAAACCAACATTGTTTGTGGGACTTGATGACCATACGTTATCTGTATCGCTGTTAGGACTGTGTGGCCATGCCTCTTCTGTATCACTTGTAGGACTTTGTGGCCAGATGTTTTCTGTATTCTTGCTTTGCGACCACGTCTCATCCATATTTCCTTTTTGACCTGTGGACCAGGCCCTTTCTTCGACTGGAGATTCTGGTAGATCACCTGGACGTTGAGGTATGTTACCATTGAATCCTCCGACCTGTGCCTGTGAACTGTGACTGCCAACATCAGCATCTCTTTCAAAGTGTTCATTAGTTATGTCATGCCCTTGATTTTGAAACCCATCATGCATTTGTCCTAAGTCAACAGTGACATCATCGGCATTCAATACCTGAGGGTGAAGTTCATTGCCAAACGCAGGATAGTTTGACGAATCGTCTTGGTAATTCTTGGGTACGTTCTGCGGTTCCTTCTCGCTCCCCTCGCCTCTGACCCCAGGGCCATTATGATCACCAGTGGACAAGCTACGAGTAAAGTGTAAGTGTTGACCTTCCTCCTCTTCCAGCACTTCCCCCTGGTCTGACGCTTCTACTTGTCCTCCCGTGTGGACCTGTTGCCCGTCCTCGTCACAGATGGTATGTAGTCGCTCACTCGTCCCATATAGTGCCAGTCCATTGGATATCGGCGCTGGGTTCGAACCTTCAGAGTGTCGTCGAATTACTTTCGAGTAACCATCAAACTTGTTGGAGGCATTGGTATCCAAATCTTCTGTCTTTTTCATCTTTCTCTCTGCCCGTCTTATAGCCATACGTTCCATGAAGTCGTCGTTTTCATACAAGTCGTCCTCGTCCTGTTGAGTATTTGTTTCTTGAATGTCTTTATCATCAGCGCTGTTCGTCGACATTTGACTTATTCGCTTCCTGTTCAATTCTTCCATGAAGTCTTCGTTCTCATAAAGATCGTCATCATCAGCGCAGGCTTGGCTTGTCTCCCCGATCTCTGGTTGTTGTTCAGATTCTCCCAGTTTCTCGTCCATCCTCTGTTGCACGCGTTGTTTATACATCTCATCCATGTCCTCGTCATTCTCATAGGGGTCGCTGTCATCTTCCTCATATTTACGACTTAACGTCTTACTCTCTCTTTCAGTATTTCTGACTTCAACTTCCTGTTTAGGTCTGTACACCTGGCCCATGTCGGCATAGTCTTCATACAGGTCGCTATCGTCGTTATCCTGTACATGATCAGCTGTGCTTGCCTCCTGTCTCCTCGCTGCTTCCCTTGCACGGGCACGTTCTCTGTACGTTTCGATATCCTCATCGTTTTCATACGGGTCACTATCGTCCTTAAACTCTTCATCAGGCTGACCAGTGGCCTGTTCCTGACTCCTCATAGCCTCCCTTGCACGGACGCGTTCTCTGTACTCCTCTAAATCCTCATCGTTCTCATACGGGTCGCTATCATCCTCGTAGGGTTCAACAGTCACCTCGCTCGTCTCAAGTTCAACTGATTTCTTGCGAGCTCGTTGTCTGTACAGTTTGTCCATGAAGTCTTCATTCTCATATGGGTCGCTGTCGTCATCAACTGTCACCTCTGTTTCATCTTTTGTCTCCACTCCAGCCTCTTTGAGCGCGCTTTGGTAGTTCTCATAGTTCTCATCTTCCTCACCAGAGGTCTCTGCAAACTCACTTCCTGAATAGTCTAAGCCGTCTTCCGGTGCCGTGTAGGCTCCTGAACGTCGATTCATCAGTTTACCTGAGGCTTCGGAAACCCTCCGGACTGCAATATCGACAGAGTCTCGACGATATGCAACATTGGTCTCCCCTGCTTCTGTTATGTCATCCGACATGTCTGCATGTTTTGCTTGCTTTGAACGTCTTGGTGGACGAAGCGGTGCTTCTTGTCCCTCATCAATGTCAGCAGATTGGTAATTAAGCTGAACGTCACTCACGAAAGTTCCAGGACCATCTGCACTAGATTGAACCATACTGTATTCGCCCGATTCTTCTACCATGTTTTGAAGTGGCCCATCTCCGTGTTCAACTGGATGCAGCGAGTTTGGACGGGCCTGTTCAGCCTGTGCAATTTCCAGTTCTGTCCGTGGATCTTCTCCTCTGCTGAGTCTACTCCGTGGCCGCTCTACCCTAGCTGAAGGGGGAGGCGGAATTCTTGATGCCCGGTTATAGGTAACAGCTTCCGGTTCCACAAAATCATATGCCTCATCCGGAAGTCCCGAGAGTATGGCGGAAGGCTGGTAGTCAAGTGAGGAGAGAGACCCGCCTCGGGTCAGGTTGACCTGGCCGTCTTCTTCCGGTTTGTACTTTGCCACGTCGTAAGATTTAGTCGGACCGGAAGCTATGCGATTGCTGCGGACCTTCCTGAAATCAAAGAACGATTTATAGTTGAATGTATCTAAATTACAGATACAACGTCAGCTCGATATTCTGAACATATTGCTTAAAGAACTCTCATTTGGTCAAGACGTTTTAAGATTTCATGAAACAGATAAAAAGGTACCTGATAGTTATAAACGCCAGGTACACTAGTTCTTTATAGTTAACTTCGTTACTGACTTTTCTTTTCGGCAGGGATAATCGATCGATTAGAAAATGCTTCTAATCGATCGATTATCCCTGCCGAAAAGAAAAGTCATCTTTACAGTAACATTATCGAAATGATCTAATAAAATTAAAAGCATAGAAAAAGTACAGTAGCATTCATTACCTGTAATGCACCAAAGCATACTTATAGTTCTTCAATATATGAATTGCACAGGTAATGAATATCTATCGATATTATTAAGATCGACATTTAGGTGTTCTAACATATATCATTTATTTATACAGTGTAAGTAAGTAATAAGTGTTAGTAATAAAATAAACATGATCTACAATATTGGCAAATCTTAATGTTTTACACATACGCCAATATTATGAAATATACAAATATCCTGTGTATACGAAATCAGTGTATTTGCGGTTATTATATCAACTTGTGTTTGTTTTGTTCTCTAAAGTTGTGGTAATATGTCATCGTGGAGATTACTGCTGTTACAATCTAGACTCGGAAACTAGACAAGATATGTTAATTCATATCACCGTATATCGTATTTAGCTATGAAAGTTCAATAACATCTCATAAAAACCAAGACAAGACTCTATCCTTTGTGTGTGTTGATATCGCGAAATCGTATTGTTGAATTTACCTTTAGATATTTATCTGTCGTTTGTAAATGTTCAACAGTGACATATTTCTTCTGTAGTAGCGATTCCTTTGCTCGTCTGTTACCTATGTAATACCCCCATTTCACTGAGCTGCGAGCCGTTGCCGACTGAAAATAGGCCAAATGTCGTCATTGACTCGTAATTAAGCGTCTCTGAATCCTCTTTAGTCGCCTCTGAGCGTAGTTGAGTCTGTATGGGTCTGTATGAGTCTGGAAGAGTCGGGAGGTCAAATTTTGTCGGGAGTGGGTTTTTGAACATGTTCAAAAACCCACTCCCGACTTTTTAAGTCCGGCGAGGTTCGTACTTTTCAACCGGAAATTCCAGAAATTCCATTGACGTCGTATTGAGTCGTCAAAGAGTATCTGAGTCCTATTAAGTCGTATGGAATCATATTGAATCGTGAATTAGTCGTACATAGTTGGATTGAAACGGGGTTGTCGGTTGTGTGTCGGGAATAGTTCTTTCCCTAATTTACATGCCGACTCACTCCCAACTAGTGCAAACACATGTACGACTTACCAATACTCAATGACGACCAGTGACGACCCGTTCCTGACTACTCATAGCAACATAGTCGGCGGTTGTTGGCCTTTTATATGCCCGATTCCGGTCTAAAATTGCCGATTTTATCGTACGTGGATCGTCTGTGACTCGTACGTGAGACGTTTCTGTGTCGTGAGGAGTCTCCATTGTCGTGAATGAGTCGTAAATAAGTCGTTCAGGTCGTGAGTGGGTCGACCGTGAGTCGTAAGGTAGTCGGAAATGAGTCTTTATAAGAGTCGTGGTGGTGACTTGGTGTCGTGAAAGACTCGGCAGTGAGTCGTTAACGAGACGGTCTCAGTCGTATTGAGTCGTATCTGAGTTTGGATGAGTCGTAAGTTCCTCAGTTTATTGTCGGGGGTGCCTCCTAGGTCTGTCAGGAGTTCCTCCTCACTGTGTCGTATGTCAGTCGTGTATGTCGTAGGTAACTCTTGAGAGTGTCGTAAGTAACTCGTAGAAATTTCAAATTTCATAATTTGACCTATATTTGCTCCCGACTCAAGCCAACAAAGTCGTAGTGGAAAAGTTGGGGATAGGCGGGAAGAGTCTTGAACACTTTTCAAAGTCGTAGCTCAGTGAAATGGGGGTATTAGTAAGACCTGTACTCACCTGACCATCACGATGATATTGATAGCGAGGCTGCAGACAAACAGCAGCGTTAGGACCAGGATAGCGATGTCGCCTGGGATACATAGATACATAGATACATAGATAGATAGATAATTCAAGACATGTATTTTTGTAATAAAGAATTGTTTTCGAAAAAGGACTATTGCTTTCTTTATTTCCATTAGCAAATTTTAATCTAAGATGATGCAGACACAAGCAAAACATCAAAAACGCAACATCTTTATGCGTAATTCAAAACGGATAAACTATAAGCTTCAAACCATGAATTGCCAAAATCGTTGATTCTTATCATTATTATGAACTGATATAAAACTTACGCCTTGTGTGATGTGAGTGACGTAATTGTTTTTATACTCACGTGATGACAAAGATGATGAACCTGGAAATAAACATCCGATCTTTATGGGAAATCTACTTTCGTGTGTCTGGTTATAATTACACATATTTGCTACACACTTCATTATAAAAAAGCATATGAACAAAATCACGAAACAGTTATCCATGAAAAGATCCACCCTTGAATTGAACGAACAAGTCGGTACTATCTGATGAACACATGTATTACAGCTATAATTCAATAGAATCACACGTCCTTACGGGGTGTTTTGAGGATAGCTTGATGTAAATAGGTATAACAATATATAGAGGATGTAGTAGGTTATTCACATAAGATATCTAGTCCTTCTAGTCTCTTTAAGTAAGAAGGTAGTGTTTTATTTGATGATGTCACTGATTGGAGATGAAAACTAAACCTCACCTCCATCTGACGTCGTTGACGGGATCTCTGAAAACAACAGACAGATATAATATTTCTTAAAACATATGGCATCATATTAATTATGTGTGTTCATTGACATACATTTGAAGAAGAAGGAATTGTTCAACAAATAAGACATGTTTGAAAGATTGCACAACACGGATTTTGAAATTCGGTTTTTGATGCTTAACATCATTGTTTGAGTACCAATTCTAAAAAAATGTTATCCTCATAATGATAATGGTTGTTTTAAAACATTGGTTGTTATAAAGATTACAGTCATATTTCTCTTTTTGTACAGGTCTCGACCCTATTCGCTAGGGGATCTGTGTCAATACCCTTTTTTCTATACCTCTTACATTACACTAGAGCAATGTACTTCTTGCACTGTAACATATATATACACTCTATTCAACTCTATATGTACCTTTCTTCGTCTAGATTTCACTAAAGTGTTCAATCCCTAGACGCAAATCGTGGGTTTATTCGAGGAAATACGGTATGTGTGATAACATTTACGATTTATTAAACAGCGTTATCTTCAACAGGAGAGTAATATGAAACGTTTTAAAGGAATTTAAAAGTTTCTGTTTCCAATCCTCTGTTTCACCTTTTCTCATAAACTATTTTATTTTCATGGGGATGTTGACAGATCTTCATAAAGACCAATTTATATTTTCATTGTTTGATAAGTGTAATGACCTTGATTGCATCTGTCTCCATGCCAACCGGACAAGCATTCTCCTGTACACTTCCCGATATCCGGGTCGCAGGAAGTGTCTTCTGCGCATGTCGAGTTGGTCGTGTTGCATGTTTGGTTGTTTAGGCAGTGACATTCTGTGCAAAAAGGGGAAATTTATTCAAGTGATAAATCTCATTGTAAATTTTTTTTAACTTCAAGGCAAACATGTTATTTTATCCAATATATAGTCACCAACACTTTTATAATATCTCTTGACAGGAATCCTGTCCCGAAGAACATCCCATGTATTCATTTTATATAGGCTACTTCAGATACCTTTTTTTTAACCGTATTCAAATATCACGGGAAGCGTACATGTGTACATGTGTAATTCAAAACATCAGGGAAAAATTATCATGACTATAGATCTGAAAACATAAAATGACCTGCGTTAACTGTCGATGATGTGTTTCCATTGAGGGAAGTTGACGTGACCTCAGAGCTCTGATGTATCGTAGTTGGTGTTGATGTTCTCGACGATGACGTCTCTGGAGGATGACTTGTATCTCCTGGACTCGATGTTGTCCCCTGCACTGTTGTCGCTTGTGTCCTTACTGGAGGCGTGGTTACAGACCGTATGGACGCTGTCTGGTGTCGCTGTGTGGAGTATGGAGGGTTAGGAGCTGGTGTAGTTAGGTGACCAGTCGGCGTTGTTTGGGTACTGCTTGTAGAAGCTGCTGGAGTTGGTGATGTTGGTAGGGGCGAGCCTGTGTATAGAATATTTGTGTTAGTTCACTTGACTAAAGATTGTTGGTGATGTTTTAGGTTCGTTTCAATAAAGGTTCTTGTCAAAATACGTGTTCTCAATTGTAGCCCCAACTCGTTACGGTAAATTATATATAAGTAAAAGAATTTGATATGTCACTACTCTTGGACGATAAGCCACTGTAGCTGTAATAATGTTCGCCAAGTAAATTATTTTGGATTGAAAGCGATTTTGTATGGTCCAAACGTTAAAGTTTTTGCGCAAAAATGGTGTAGATCATCTTTACGAAGAGTGTTTTATGAGTTTCCCGCAACGATATGAATATTGCTTGTATGATCTTTGCCAGTAAATAGTTTCTTATTGATATCCAGGTTATCACTTACGTTACCTTTTACTTTACTTTGCCAGTGGCGTTGGCTTTTTTAATTAAAACACAAAATGAATCTCATTTTGAACAGTTCGAACACTCGTACCTAGTAGTGTTCCTTATCTGAGTACTTATACCATACTTAACTTTTGTATCTTCAATAAATTCACGAATCACAGATCCGCTATAAAAATATATCTATCGACTGATGCCCATGATGTCCTAGCCTTGTTTCTACTTGCATTGACAGATTATTTTAAACATTTATGTTCGTGTCACGTGACTCGATAAGAGAATCTTCACTTCTCAGCCTAGCACATTCATGTAAGTAATTGACGCATTTTATGTTTTTCACATCAATAAACTGCTTTGAAAGACAAGTGCCCAAGGCTTATCTGTATATACCAGGGTTTCGCGACTTGAAGTTATGTTTTCTTCATACAGAAAGTATATATGGAACTAATTGATCATGAATAACAAGGCCATCAAATCTCTCTTCATCAAAGAACTGTTGTACAAGTCTTCTATAGCTGCAGGTGCCCTGGCGATACCGCGACACGTGACCACGGGTTGGAGCTCCGTGATGGTCGGGCTGGATCGATGAACGTGACTTTTAGAGGAGGCAAAACTTAGTTTAAGATAATCAAAGAGTACCACAGTACAGACGTGGCCAGAACTCGTGTAAGCTTGTCCTTTTTGTCACTGATCTCTTGTGAAGGGATTGACATTATATAATTATATCTTGTTGAATTATGGGAATGGCATTACACTTGCTTTTACACCATACATTCTCTATATGTTTTGTTCGTGTAGGTTATATGAACAAATTACATTTCCAAGTTCAGAGTTATCGAAGAATTCTTGGAATTAGGTAAACGTAAGATAAAGCTTACAGTAGAATTTGACTCTTAACCTTTTAAATGCACGTCGTGGTTTTGGATTTCGACTTTGATAGATACTTGGATATCTCCTAATATCTATGTTCTGATGAGTGCAAATGGTTCCTGTTTCAGTTTTAACCCCCACTCACTCTGAATAGTATCCTTTATTAAACTCAATTGGTTTTCTAAACTTAAAGCTCGACAGCGAACTGTTTAGTCTTTAATTAAAAACCTTTCATCCCTTAGAAACCAGTAACAAAAAGGTTTTAAGCGTGATGATTTGCATTGATTTCTTGCTTGTAGGGGTAAAGAATAACTACATATAATTCATCGTTTGTATTAACTTCCATAGCTTATATCATGTCAAGACACTGTTTGGCCTGGATGAAGTGGTCGCATACCTTTCTAATTTTTTGGATAGAAATTCGACAGTTCGCCACTCATTCTCTCCGCATAGAGGCTGATCAAGGCATGTTATGTCGATCGAGCCTCTATTCTTATTGGATCAAATCCGTTATTTCCCCTGGCGGAAAAAAAATCACCAAAATCCATTTTAATCTTTTTAGCAAATGACAACGCTTCTCACATGGAAAGGGTGGTTCATATCACAATGCCTTTGCGTCGCTGTTTGCACAACTATCTTTGATTGGCTCCAGTCAGGCATTCAACCCCACAAACTCGGCGAATAAGAACAGAACCTCGATCATCATTTCATTACTTAATCTGCCCCTGTGGTGAGAGAATGATCGGCACTGTCATTTTAGCGATTTAATTGGTTACATAAGATATAAGCTTACCAAAATAAGACGGTAGGGGTGTTAATTTGGACATGCTCTTTTTATTATATATTTTCATTCAGTTCATGATATAACCTTTGACGTTGTAAAGTAAGATTGATACAATACTTTACTTATCAATTTGTGGTAGATGTTGCATAACACCGTGTCAGTTTAATATCGTTTCATTACCATGTCGGGAAAACATCATCTAACCAACTAATAACTTTCTGTCCTTGTTCCATATAATGACCCTGAATCTTATATGTTGTATAACTGTCCGACTGGTGCCACGCCTGGATAAATCACCGAGTACAACCCGTCTAACGATCACGGAACAACTGGATAGCTAATGAACATGTGGATCGTGTCGGGTACCTGGATTCAGAGATAATAATATGACTTGTAGATCATTATTTATTTCATAATTGGACACATGAATGTGCCATTGATCAATCAAGAGTCAAATATCTCTAGATAGACAAATTGAATTAAAAAATATGGAGTATTGAAGGGTTCGAGTGTTGCCACATAGCCAGTGATTTTAGGACGTTTCTTTCACAATTAACGCGTTAAAGGGACAGTCAACTGCACTATTTTAAGAAACTATTTTTTTACATTTAAGAAACATTAAGGATAAAAACATTAAGACTCAACCAGGGCTATGCAACTACTGATATCCGTTATAATTACAATGTGGAGATTTATCAACGCAAATTAGAAATGGATTAGAAGCAACAAGCAGTAAAACTCATCAATTGACCAAAGAATCGTCTTTACATTAAGAACCTTTGTAATTTTTATGAAATTTAAATCAAAATGGTTGAAGAGAAATATTTTAATATTTTTATTCTAATAACACATAAATACATAACATAACTTTAACAGTGACTCCTTAAATACGTTTTCCATTTCTACCAGATTTATAAGAAGGATTTTCCAAATTGAGAACTTAGCAAAATGCTGCTCATAAAACAGGCAAAATGATTTTTATAGCGATTGTCAGATATATGGCACATGATTTACCCTCAGTGGGAAGGAAATGAAATTGTATCATAATAATAGTTATTGTAGGACACTTAGCACGAAAACATATAAATATTTGTAACAAATCATTCAACGATTATCAGATATATGTCTTATGATACATGCTTTTTTGTACTGACACACAAGAGCAAATTTTCGATAAAGGTTCATACAACATTAGGCTTGAACTAAGAAACAACAACGAACAATAAGTCAACAGTTCCTTAAGTTGATAAGCTCCCTATACTCAACTAAGTGCTGTACTCAATACATAGCAATATGAACATACTTTCTATGATAATGAACGTTATCAATTTCACGCAAATTGCGTATAAAGAGTAAACATACAGACACATTATTATAATTGAATTGTAAGGTGTACATCATGTAAAGCCAACGAACCCTAAAGAATTTTCACCCCTTATGACTTACTATTATGTGACGTATTTGGCAAGTATCGACTGCCGATTGGAGAGACC
Organism: Steromphala cineraria; assembly: GCA_916613615.1. NCBI lineage: Eukaryota > Metazoa > Mollusca > Gastropoda > Trochida > Trochidae > Steromphala > Steromphala cineraria. The sequence continues at coordinate 4,374,681 of OU744726.1, forward strand.
ACAATCACCTTTCTTTCTTCATTATCGATTAATCCACAGACTCTAATCATCATTCATCATTAATAATCGTTTTTTTATCAATACCACCTCAGCAAATTACTTAATGAGGTTGTACTTCACTATATATGGGCTGTTGGTTAACCATATTGCCACTGTCCATTATCTCATATGTTTGGTAATAAAAGAAAGTAGTTAATGTTGTTGTGAAAATCATTGACATATAATACGATCAAAACTTCCATTAGTTTTGCTTTAGTTTTCATCATCTACTGATTAGCGACAATGAAGGTTATCGAGCGCTCTTATCATTTGTCCATTAGCCCAATAATATACTTAAGGATGTATGTTGCTTATTCAGTAAGGCTTTGTTGCTTGCCTGTGTGTATTTCAGGTTGATGTATATAGCGCCATTTCTATCCTTCGGGTCGGAACTTAGAAGTATTTAAAATATTATCATTTCAGTTCACGATTTTAGTTCAATGCCTAAAAATAAGTTTAAAGGCCTTATTGACACATCGTAGGTCTTCCTGAACATACGGCGTGCATGATTAATGCGATATTTTATGAATTTCTCTTTTCCATTGCTAGGTAAACGATTAACAAGATGAAAACGTGATATTTTCGGTATATAAGAAAGAGAACGACATCTCTCGTTGTTATTGTCTAAATAGATCCTTTGCTTCGGTATTTCCCCTGGGGTCAGACTACGGCCTCCCCTTTTGCCGATAAGGGGAAGTTTTGTTAAGCCCCATTGACACTTTCACATTTCCGCAAATTTTGGTACGTACAAATGCTTACCACTGCGGATGGTTAACGTATATATTTCACCTGTCAACCAAATAGTTCGTACCGTTGCGGACCAATATTTGCTCATAGTTTGCGAAATTTGTCCGCAATGGCACAATTTAGTTAAAACTAGCTGTTATGTTATCGTCCCCTAAGTCCTTATGTTACAGCTAGTTGTAACTAGATTGGCAATGCATTCGTAACATGTTAAGTGTCTCTCGCGTGCCCAACCTCGTCTAGCATTGTCCAGGGAGAGCCCGTTAAAGGTACGGAATATTTGCGCATAGTTTGCGCTTTGTTCGCTCGCACTTGTGCTTTGGTACCCCAGTTCCTGCACTGTTACGTTAGTGAATATTTTGTAAACGTTTTTATGACACGCACTAAAACGCTTCATACAAATAGTATGTATAAGGAAGTTAGTATCGCCCATTCAGTCAGCAACTCTTTAGGTTGATGAACTCCAGAGACCTTGAAGCTTACTTTACAAAATGTAAAAAAATCTTACAGCAACTGATGGTCTATTTCTTCTGGAAGAAGATGAAAGAGAACGAAATAAGTCTCTACAGTCAAAAACTTCAGAACATTTGCCTGCAGAAAGAGAAGAAAAGTCAGCAGATTCTGCTTGGGGAAATGGTTGATGTGATTTCGGAGGTATCACTGGCCATTAAGACCAACTATTGACGGCAATAAGGATTCGAGGATATACTATGAGCACCAATGAGTAAATAACGAGCACCAATGAGTAGATTGTGGGGATCAGTGAGTGTCACACATCAAATGGCGGAAGGATTCCTGAACACTAGGAGATATCAAGATCAACGATGATCACCAATGTGGCGCACAAACGTGACATTGAGTACCCCTCCATGCGTGACGTAATTTGCATTGACACTTTTACGCACCACATACGCACAGTTTGCGCATAGTTTGCGCATAGTTTATGAAAACGGTACGCATTGGTGTGCGTGGCATGAGCTTGGACAACTCCAAGGTTTTGGGTCGGCACTACCACGCATGGTGCAATGGTCAATATTTGTTTATAAAACCTGAACGAGGACTTGCGAAATGAATTTGCATGAATCCTTTTCTCAAAAATACCTTCGCCCAAGAAATGATATTTGGTTAAACTGAAAATAAATATCATTGACATTAAAAAGTTAAGTAAGGTTTAAGATTTTTATTATGATATTCACTTGCATCGCGTAGTGATAACATCCGGTATTTCTAATATCGCACGGCTGATACGCCCAGTATACAGGTATACGACTGGTGTCTACAACACAATATCACACAGCTTCTGCAGAAGTATAGCCAATATTGTACTGACCGTGCAAAGTGCGGGTCTCCAAGGTGATGAGGAAAATGGTTGATACGAAAATAGGAATCTTCATTTCTGCAATTCAGTTCGCCATTCGTGTATCCACATTAGAAGTCAAGGAAGAAGATGTTTTACTCAGAAGGCTGTTATCAGAGACATATCGATAGTTATCAGGGCGTCTATTAATGGTGTTATCAACATCTATATCAGATTGTTATCCGACGTTTATCAGGAGGGAATGGAAAGTGTGCATTTATCTCATTCAGTTTGTAGTATGCAAACACTGGCCATGACACTCACAATTGGTTTTGTTCTTTTATTTGGTCATCGAAATTGAATTAATAGCAGACAAAATGTCGCAAAAAAAATATACTTGAGATCTTTTCTTATTGGATCTATTTTTTTTCCTTTGTGCCGTCAAGTAAAGTTTTTGGATACTTTTTTTCACAAGAAGTTTGCAAGCTTTACGACGTGCGTTCAACGTAAATTGTAAAACGGTTTTTTAATTATTTATATTTTTTTTATAGTCATATAAGTATTTGAAACTTTAACTTACTAGTATGTAACGATCGCTCTCGTATAAGTTTCTTCGAGTTTCAACTCCAATCACGTCTTTGCAGCAAATGTTTCTATTTTCAAGGTACAGATATTAGAACTGTCCTGTCATGCCATGCTGTGCGATGCAGTTCTTAATACATTTTCAGGAACGGTTTGCGTCTTTCACTAAAGTTTGAGCGATATTTCCACGGCAAATCATAGAATAACTTGTGAAACCGCTTGTTGCAGCCGTAATATCAAAATGTATAACTCATCATTTGGCAATATCAATGAAGAAAGGTTCCACGGCTCTTCAAGATTAATTCGAGTTTGTTTGTTCGGATCTGAACTAGCATCCTTGATACATGTTATTACTGAAGTCATACATACATAACAAGGCATCGTCTCTTGATTCCTAGTTCGAAGAAATATTCCTGGTTTAATAAATTGAACTTAATGCTTTTATTGCGTCGTTAAGAAATTCACCATTTGAAACTTTTCGAACAGGATATGTTCATGAGCATAAATTTTTAAAAATAACTTAAATTCCAAACATTTAAACGTTTGACTTCTCGCATTACATTTCCTGACTGTGTACGTTTGTGTACAAGGAAAAAAACTGAGGAGTTACTCATTTTACTTTCGTCATTTATTGTATGGAGTTATCCAGAACAAATTTGTTTAAAAACATGAATTCAAAAAGAAAGATAGCAATATTCAGTTCATGGCCACTTCAGATCTTTAAACGCCGGTGGCAACAGGAGCGTGTGTAAATATCATGTTGCGTAGTTTCAATGCAGATGGTCGGTAGTCAAAGAAAATGCTTGAAACTAATTATCGTGAAGTGTGTTTGCTTGTGCGAGATTGAACATTTTCCCTTTCATTATCTGTTTTAAAGAAGAGTGTATTTTGCGCTTTTTATAACGACAAATCGTTTGATGGTTTTATGTTTGTTCAGTTGTGCAGGATTGACATGCCCCCTACAATCATTTTATAGACGAATACATTTATACGACAAATCGTTGGATGGTTTTGATATGCGTTGTGCAAGATTGACACACCCCCCCCCCCCCCCCCCCCCCCCCCCCCCTACATTCATTTTATAGGCTAATCTATTTTGTACGACAAATCGTTGGATGGTTTTCAAGACGTCGTGTCAGCAGGCCGTTGCTTCACATGCCGTCCATCTATCAGTCTTATTATTGCAAACAGACGTGATGGCCGGGGTATCACAGGGATTATTTACCTCTCTCCGTGTCTGTTGATGGATACGACTGAATCAAGTCTACCTCACTCTTGTGCGTTTGAACAGCATGCATAATTGTGAGACCGTTTACATGTAATTTTCAACGGAATGGGATTATTGATTGCATAAAAACGTCTGGTGAGTAAATTGGTTTTCTGTAATCATCATTACTGTCCACATTCATTGATAAACATATACATATGTATCTGTCAATCAACACTCTGCATTACCCTAGATATCCTCGGTTACGTCGTCCAAGTAATTTTATTCTGTAATAGTTTCATTATCGTGTAGACTGACTTGATGTGGGCAGAAGATTTACTTTATATGTCTATGTCATGATAATGTTGTAGTTCATATAACTTACAACTCAAAGAGAGATTGAAAGGGTAATTTTCATTACATCTCTCATTATACAATTTTATGTTAATTGTTTTAATCATAAAGACTAAACGTGTTTTTCGTAAATAACAATCAACTTGTGTGACTGTCTCCTCCTGTTATGCGTCTCATTGAATAAGTATATCATCAATTTACACGTCTAACAAAGACCACAAAATTCCAAGAAAATGATAAAGTGCATTCAATCAAATCCTTTTCTCTTGTATCGAGAAGTATGGCAAGTGATAGATTAATGATCATGAAATGCTGGTTAAATTGTTTTTCTAAATATTACACCTTCTAAACATCAGTTTTCCCATTCAGAACATGCAGAACCAATCACTTTCTCTGGCCCCTTCTATAGACGTTAATCCACGGGACCTGCTTTCCCTGTAATATGAGTAGGTAAGATCGGTAACAAGGTACTGCATCAGTTCTTACCATTTGCTACGATTTTTCACCATGAGTAATCATAAGTAAGCAAAATATGTTTTCTTCTTTCACCCGACTATCCGTAGTCATTGAGTAAGATAGCGTATCAAACGAAACATGCATGCGTCCATTTAAGTGAGAACATTTTACACCGGACATGGATACGCGAAAATAAATTTTTAATTTTTTTTTTCTTACAGAAACTGCTACAATGCATTTAAAAATATTGACGAAAATCAATGCTTTAAAGAGACAATCAATACTTTCATTTCATTATTAAAAAGTTTAAATTATTTCATGTAGTACAAACATACAATTTACTTTCCTCGCAAGGCAATATTCGCGCTAGTCTTCATGAAACCTTTCTGCTAAACACCAGAATCGTGTTTTGAGTGTGAAGCTCTCTTCGGTGATTGGTTACAACCTTTATACGAAGTTAAGTTGAGTTGCTGTAGACAAGAGAATAAGCACAGAATATGCTAGTGATAGTGAACAAATGTAACATCGTTCGAACCCAAGAATTTGTGCTATTGAATATAGTGCGGTTCCAAATATAATCATGTTACATTTGTTCGCTATCTCAATGGCATCAACTTACGATACACTTATCTTCAAAGTAAGAGCTGTGCCAATCAACACCTCTCAAAGGGGTACAGAATGTATAACAACAGCTTACTTGACTTATAGCTATTGCTTGCGGTGTTGCCTGATACTTTGGGTTGGAGTCCTGCATGCATGGGACACGGCCTGAAAAGTTAAAAAAGATTGTACAATTGAAGTGAGTGTGATCATAGATATGACAATGTTGCATATGCACTGAATACTAGAGGAACGCTGCAAGGGTTTAACTTGCCGTTGATGTGGGCTTGTGTGGGAGTAATGGCAGAGTTAAATATTACGGAACTCATAGGGCTCGATGCTGGTAGGAGGTCTCTAAGTCCATGCACCTCATCATTATGACTGTTATCATATACTTCCAGTGCTTGTATTTTCTGTACGCTCTGTATTTACTCGCTATCACATACTTGTACAAGTGCTTGTATTCCCTAGTATGCTCTATATTTACTTGTTATCTCATATTTTAAGTGCTTGTATTCCCTTGTATTCTCTGTATTTACTTGTTATCACATATTCTAAGTGCTTGTATTCCCTTGTATTATCTGTATTTACTTGTTATCACATATTCTAAGTGCTTGTATTCCCTAGTATTCTCTGTATTTACTTGTTATCTCATATTTTAAGTGCTTGTATTCCCTTGTATTCTCAGTATTTACTCCCCACTCGAAATGATTCAGAGAAGAGTACACACTGGGTCGTGTAGTTCATCCCTTCTCTTGAGAATTACTTGTTCAAGAAATGTCAATATCTGACCCGAATATTTGAGTTATAAAACTAATCACGCGTTTCCCTGATCGTCGGTGATTTGGTTTAAGAGAATCAATACCGAGATAGAAATCTGGTAAAGTGGGGGTAATATCATTTAAACTGGCGTGAGGGGTAATTATACCGGGTAATTAAATCTTTTGTTATTTCACATCAGAGCGGGCTGGATGCTTGAAGCGATATAATGGTCACCCATTGATTTCCCACTGGCTATTGGACAAGTGGCGGGGAACAGAGGATAAAAACCTTTCACTTACTGACGTCCAGCGGAGTTTGTTCTGCCTAAACGTTCATCAGCTCTCAAATCAGATCCCGTAACAGAAGTTATAGACCCCACCGACTGGAGATAGGGGTCTGTTGATGAATTTATCATACTTACATGTGTATGTGCAGTACCTGGCCGAAGTGAGTTATCATTATCGAAATTTCCATATATTTACCTGTTTATTAACCGTTGCAATAATTTTTAAATTAACTGATTAAAACTTATCATATTACCATTTTGATATATCTCAGCTTCTGACACACTTACCTTACATCTGTCCGTGGATTAATTGAATGACAATTAGTTGATTAGCACATAATATACACCTTTTATGCGACTGTCCAACTGACCGCCATGGCCATGTTGATGTTTGATGTTAAATCTTAATAATAATCATAGCTTAAACATAATGAAAAATATTGCTGCAACTTGACAGTTCAGTTGATGGGAAATTCGTTAGTGATGGCTCATTTTATCTGGATATGAAAGATACTACTGAATCCGTCTGTTCAGTTCAGTACATCACAGGTTTGAACATAGCAGGTGAATAAGATAGAATAAGATATATATGGTAAGTTTGCGCATGAGACTGCCTTTCATTTTACGTAATAGGACTATCAAAGCAAACCGTTGGACGTTTATTGCGGATAAATATTCTTTTGAGATTAAATGTCTTCTTGAGCCAAGCTTTCAGTTCACCAACTTCAAAGTTCAATTGAAAACCATAAATATCTATTTTTGCGCATATCTAGGCACACATCGAATGGACATTTATTTTTTCCCTTAAAGGCCATAGGACCGTAGCACGTCCAGGGAACAAGGAATGTTGTGTATGGTGGTTAACTGTTTCTCAACTTTCGTGGCAAGATATCGATAAACCACTTTTCCCCTTTGTTTGAAGATTGAAGGCATATTTAAAACAATTAGTTGTTTTCTTATGTTCAGTCAAGGACGCTAATAGTGATCTATGAACGTCCTTGGTTCAGTGTACTGGAAGAGGCCAGTGATCAGGGATATTCTTGGAGTTTGATACTGAAGGAGGCCAATGCGTGTGAGCTATTCTTGAATAGATTTTCTTTCATGAAGTAACACTCCAGTGACATCAGGGGAAGTTTGATGTGAAATATCTTACTGGTCAGGATAATGTCCAAAATGACGATATGAAGTAAAGCCTTTTACGGTGTCAAAACCTACATTTTGATACGCTTTGACCACGTCACAACTGGAAATAATTCTCGAGTGTGAAGTGGGGTTCAGCGCCATGAGCGCTATCAAGGGCCAGTCGTTTCTATTTACGTAAAGCCTACCTTCGCATGCACTGGGCCGATCATTTACCTTTACATGTTCACTCTTTATGGGGTTTTAATTATGATGGGTTTGTTTCGTGCTTGGGTACCAGATTTTAATTGAGGATTAATGTTCATTTTCTTCATTGATTATTTGTTGCAGGGAATGTATCGTTTCCAAAGAGTATAATATCGTTATTTATAAGAACATCTAAAGGAAACTATATACACGGTTCCGAGCTTCTAAATGGACAGTCATGCAGCTTCTTATGCCTGAGAAAATCAGAATCACAATACGTTTCATATTGCCAACATTATATTCTTCTTCAAGCACTGCACACAGCATATACTAGTAGATAATACTTGTCGGGCATGGATTTATCATTATCTCTACCCGTTCACTTCTCTGAAAGCGTGAAGATATCTACATACGGGTCCTCCTCGACTAGGTTATCACAGAGTAAACACACTTCACGCTGGTCGATGCCTCTAAATAGATCAGTCACGTGGGCTAATCTTGCAGGTACATGACGCTCGTTGATTAAGAAACTATCGACGTTTTACACTCAACAGAACAGGCAGGTTTGGAAGGGAATCTCGGCGCTGGAGAGAGAATGTCTCCAAATTCCTGCAAATGGACCGGTGTCGCGAGCCCGTGGCTATAAATAGGCAAGTGACGCCGAGGGGTTTCCCCGCTGTACAAACAAATGTTGCCATAAACAAACTGTGAACACAAGTGTCCCCAACTGCTCATTTCCGTCCTGCAATGGCGACGTGAGATCGATGTTGCTGATCAGATTGAGGTAGTGTGCTACTTTGTTTTACATCTTGTACATTGTTGCCTCACATGTCCAATGGTTTCCAGGACAGTGGTAGGGTTTTCTTAATTGTTGTATATTTGTTTCACATTGTTGCACAGTTGCATTTCATTATCACACAGTTTGTGTGATATTGACTTAACAGGTATATATCACACGTGAATACAACAGGTGTGACGTGTGGGCTGTGACTTCCATCAGGTGTGCACAGGTGAACTTTGCAGCAGTACCTGAGTCATGTCATGCTTGATTAAACTCACAAGTTACCTAACAGAACTGATACTGTACATATCATAGGTGGTATTTGCACTCTTAATGACATTGCTGGGAATGGTTCCACCTAAACGTTTACTGTACTCTGTATTTGCAAGATTGCAAATTTTCCCTTCAGAGAACTTCTATTGCAATTGATGGTAAAGTTCTACTGCCAGTGTGGTACATATTATTTACTTCATCAAAAGTATAATTTTGTGGTACTTTATTTTGTGACAATTTGTTGAATTTGAGAATAGTTTCTGAAATGTCTTTCATAACTGCCATCTGATTTCATACCTGTTGATCCTCTGGTTGATTGTATCCCAGTCTCATATTGAGATTGGTTGTGTGTACTAGCAGAATCTGAGTCATGAGTCTTTAAGTCATATGGTAAATTTGATTACATTCCAGGTACATGCTTGCTTGAGGTTGACTTTATCCTAGTGAAATATTGAGGTCTTGTGTGTTCTTCCTACATCTAGTTAGGTTGACTTTATCCTAGTGAAATATTGAGGTCTTGTGTGTTCTTCCTACATCTAGTTAGGTTGGTTGTGGCCTAGTAACATCCTGAGATTGTATCCTAGCCACCTCCTGAAGTTGATCTTAACCTAAGGCATAATTTATGACTTCTGTATATGTTGACAAAGTTGTTTATAACAGTTTCTCTCCTGTTGAGATCACAAAGTTGTTTATATTAGTAAATATATTATATAGTTTAGTTTATTACTGACTTCTTCATGATGTGCATTCTCTCCCTACAGAGGCAGATCAAATCATGTTGATTTAGCCCCTGTTCTATTACGCCGATATCCGTGGGTTCCGACAGTTTTCCCTGGCGGAAAAAAAACTGAGTCACAAGACATTTGAATTTCTTTATCTAATGCTTCTAGCATGGAAAGGGTGGTTCATATCACAATGCTTTTGCCTTGATTCAGTAGCCAAAACAATGAACAGCATCGCTGATTGCACAACTAATTTTGATTGCCTCCAATCAGGCATCTCCCATTCTATCCCTCAAACTCGGCGTAATATGACAGATGTTAAATCAACATGACTTGATCTGCCTCTGTGGGGAGAGAATCAACATGACTTGATCTGCCTCTGTGGGGAGAGAATGCTAAATCAACATGACTTGATCTGCCTCTGTGGGGAGAGAATCAACATGACTTGATCTGCCTCTGTTGGGAGAGAATGACTTGATCTGCCTCTGTGGGGCGAGAATGCTAAATCAACATGACTTGATCTGCCTCTGTGGGGAGAGAATCAACATGACTTGATCTGCCTCTGTGGGGGGAAAATGACTTGATCTGCCTCTGTGGGGAGAGAATCAACATGACTTGATCTGCCTCTGTGGGGAGAGAATCAACATGACTTGATCTGCCTCTGTGGGGAGAGAATCAACATGACTTGATCTGCCTCTGTGGGGGGAAAATGACTTGATCTGCCTCTGTGGCGAGAGAATCAACATGACTTGATCTGCCTCTGTGGGGAGAGAATGACTTGATCTGCCTCTGTGGGGAGAGAATGACTTGATCTGCCTCTGTGGGGAGAGAATCAACATGACTTGATCTGCCTCTGTGGGGAGAGAATCAACATGACTTGATCTGCCTCTGTGGGGAGAGAATCAACATGACTAGATCTGCCTCTGTGGGGAGAGAATCAACATGACTTGATCTGCCTCTGTGGGGAGAGAATCAACATGACTTGATCTGCCTCTGTGGGAAGAGAATCAACATGACTAGATCTGCCTCTGTGGGGAGAGAATCAACATGACTTGATCTGCCTCTGTGGGGAGAGAATGACTTGATCTGCCTCTGTGGGGAGAGAATCAACATGACTTGATCTGCCTCTGTTGGGAGAGAATCAACATGACTTGATCTGCCTCTGTGGGGGGAGAATGACTTGATCTGCCTCTGTGGCGAGAGAATCAACATGACTTGATCTGCCTCTGTGGGGAGAGAATGACTAGATCTGCCTCTGTGGGGAGAGAATGACTTGATCTGCCTCTGTGGGGAGAGAATCAACATGACTTGATCTGCCTCTGTGGGGAGAGAATCAACATGACTTGATCTGCCTCTGTGGGGAGAGAATCAACATGACTAGATCTGCCTCTGTGGGGAGAGAATCAACATGACTTGATCTGCCTCTGTGGGGAGAGAATGACTTGATCTGCCTCTGTGGGGAGAGAATCAACATGACTTGATCTGCCTCTGTGGGGAGAGAATCAACATGACTTGATCTGCCTCTGTGGGGGGAAAATGACTTGATCTGCCTCTGTGGCGAGAGAATCAACATGACTTGATCTGCCTCTGTGGGGAGAGAATGACTTGATCTGCCTCTGTGGGGAGAGAATGACTTTATCTGCTTCTGTGGGGAGAGAATCAACATGACTTGATCTGCCTCTGTGGGGAGAGAATCAACATGACTAGATCTGCCTCTGTGGGGAGAGAATCAACATGACTTGATCTGCCTCTGTGGGGAGAGAATCAACATGACTTGATCTGCCTCTGTGGGGAGAGAATCAACATGACTAGATCTGCCTCTGTGGGGAGAGAATCAACATGACTTGATCTGCCTCTGTGGGGAGAGAATGACTTGATCTGCCTCTGTGGGGAGAGAATCAACATGACTTGATCTGCCTCTGTGGGGAGAGAATCAACATGACTAGATCTGCCTCTGTGGGGAGAGAATCAACATGACTTGATCTGCCTCTGTGGGGAGAGAATGACTTGATCTGCCTCTGTGGGGAGAGAATCAACATGACTTGATCTGCCTCTGTGGGGAGAGAATCAACATGACTTGATCTGCCTCTGTGGGGGGGAAATGACTTGATCTGCCTCTGTGGCGAGAGAATCAACATGACTTGATCTGCCTCTGTGGGGAGAGAATGACTTGATCTGCCTCTGTGGGGAGAGAATGACTTGATCTGCCTCTATGGGGAGAGAATCAACATGACTTGATCTGCCTCTGTGGGGAGAGAATCAACATGACTTGATCTGCCTCTGTGGGGAGAGAATCAACATGACTAGATCTGCCTCTGTGGGGAGAGAATCAACATAACTTGATCTGTCTCTGTGGGGAGAGAATGACTTGATCTGCCTCTGTGGGGAGAGAATCAACATGACTTGATCTGCCTCTGTGGGGAGAGAATCAACATGACTTGATCTGCCTCTGTGGGGGGAAAATGACTTGATCTGCCTCTGTGGCGAGAGAATCAACATGACTTGATCTGCCTCTGTGGGGAGAGAATGACTTGATCTGCCTCTGTGGGGAGAGAATGACTTGATCTGCCTCTGTGGGGAGAGAATCAACATGACTTGATCTGCCTCTGTGGGGAGAGAATCAACATGACTTGATCTGCCTCTGTGGGGAGAGAATCAACATGACTAGATCTGCCTCTGTGGGGAGAGAATCAACATGACTTGATCTGCCTCTGTGGGGAGAGAATCAACATGACTTGATCTGCCTCTGTGGGGAGAGAATCAACATGACTTGATCTGCTTCTGTGGGGAGAGAATGACTTGATCTGCCTCTGTGGGGAGAGAATCAACATGACTTGATCTGCCTCTGTGGGGAGAGAATCAACATGACTTGATCTGCCTCTGTGGGGAGAGAATCAACATGACTTGATCTGCCTCTGTGGGGAGAGAATCAACATGACTAGATCTGCCTCTGTGGGGAGAGAATCAACATGACTTGATCTGCCTCTGTGGGGAGAGAATCAACATGACTTGATCTGCCTCTTTTGGGAGAGAATCAACATGACTTGATCTGCTTCTGTGGGGAGAGAATGACTTGATCTGCCTCTGTGGGGAGAGAATCAACATGACTTGATCTGCCTCTGTGGGGAGAGAATCAACATGACTTGATCTGCCTCTGTGGGGAGAGAATGACTTTATCTGCCTCTGTTGGGAGAGAATGACTTGATCTGCCTCTGTGGGGAGAGAATGACTTGATCTGCCTCTGTGGAGAGAAAATGACTTGATCTGCCACTGTGGGGAGAGAATCAACATGACTTGATCTGCCTCTGTGCCTTGATCTGCCTCTGTGGGGCGAGAATGACTTGATCTGCCTCTGTGACTTGATCTGCCTCTGCCTCTGTGACTTGATCTTCCTGTGTGGGGAAAGGATGCATGAGATGATATTTAGGGAATAACAAAATTTTAAACATATAGAAGCAAAGAACACATGTGAGGAAAGGCGAGCTATAAGCAAAGCAAGATTTCTTTTTTAAACAACTTCTTGATTTGCAACAAACATGACATTTCAAAGTTTTTGATAATACTTTCATTTGGTGGCAAAATCAGAGTGACATCGAAATGACTTCAACAAAAAGTATCTGAAACACAATCTTCTGAATATGCATTGATTAGGTGAGTTATTTTCCCTCTTCACACACAGTAAATAAGAGATAATAAAGTGGTTTTTTTACCTCATCTATCTCCTCTTTTTTAATTTAAAAATAAGAACATGCTATCTTTACAAAAACATTTCATTTAAATTATTTTTGTTGAAAGTTGAAAATATCACAGAATCAATTTAACATATTCAGTGACTGCACAAACATGAATCTAAAGATATATAATTATATGACTACCCACTTTGCTGGTGGAGTACTCTGCTATAAATGTGTATTTACTTGATCGATTAATTCACTGATTATCTAGCTGTTGTTTGTCTAGATCTTATCATTATGGGCTGAATATCAATGCATCTCATATGTAATGTGGGCCACTCGATTGTAGAAGCCTTGATTTGTGTATATATAATGTGTATTGATTAGGATCAACTCAATCCACAAGATGGATTGAATATTTACATATTCCTTTGTTTATAATGATGTAAAGAATGTTTTTATAAAATGAAACACATTTATATATGATACATATATAATATATATTTATTTTGAATAAAGTAAATGAGTTCTTTTAGAAACTTTCTAACATACATCTTAAATTGATCATAATCAAAATCAGAAGTCTTATGAGAAGTATTTTATCAATATTTGATTAATCAAATATAGTGAGTTGTAACATATGTCTATATGTATAAGTAAGTATATGTATGTAGTGGAGCTTAGTGCTGAAGGGTATAGTATATATTTATAGATGTAATATTGATTAAGTTTGTCTGGTGAGATGGCCCGCAGAAACTTCACTAATCCACATCCTTGGAAGTATTACTTCATACATGTCATTTACCTAATAGAGAAGGAGATGGCATCTGGGTAATGAAGAATACATCCACATTTGTTTTATAGTGTACAAATAATTACTTAGTGACAGGGCCAACAGATTATTATTGATAGATCATGGAGTTTCAGTGTGATGCTTCTTTATACAATGTTTTGAAATCTTTATGAGTTGTTAGATATCATTACCAACAAAATCTGAGAAGTAAGTAGTTTGTTCACAGGAATCAGGCCCCACCACCTGTTAAAAATGTTATTGGCATATTCTGTCAGAGGCAGCTCATTCACCTTCTCAACTTTTTTGATAGCCTAAACATTAAAAGAGTGAATCTCATGTTGCACTCTTCTCCACCCCATTTTAAAACTATAACCACCTCTTTTTAAATTGTACACCCCTCCCCCCTTTCCCTCTCAAAATTACTGCTTCTGCCACTGTTTTAAATGTGCATATCGCCCTTAACGATTTTGTGTCAAAGTAAGAAAATTCATGTACATGTATGAAGGTAAAGACAGCATGTAGCAAGTATATCCCTGAGTAATGGGCTCATTTATCTTCTTATCTACATGGAAGCAGGTGCTCTAAGGAGAGGCTTTGTGGGGAGGGGAAAGATGCTGTTCTTATTGAAATATATTGCATGATCGGAGTTCTCTTTAACAACAGTTGGTATGTTGGTATTGATTAAACAGTAAGCATTTAAGTCTCTCTCTAGGATTATATGTGATGAATGATTCTGACTGAGCATCCATGTACCAGTAGGTATCTCAATTAGTTATTCCTCAACTACATGAGAAAGAGAAGATTGTATTGCATATATAAATGATCTGAAATTGGAAGATTGGAGATTCTAAAATATAAAGATTTTATTTCTGGCTGCTAACTATTATTTTAGACTAGTCTCAATGGGTGATAACTTTGAATCAGCTTAATCAGAAAAGGATCAGTTAATTCAAATCTATGAGTTGCTCTCCATGTAAATCAGAGAGTTAAAGTTGCCAGGTTACTTGTGTAAAGTCGAGCAATGGTTTGCTGCACACAGTGCTAGAGATGACAGGGAGGAGTGAAGGCGATAACAGGCTGGTGCGGGACTGTCTCGGTGCTGATAATTGCTATGATAACCTTCCCTCACTTGCCTATTTCATACTGGCGCTGACGGTAAATCGTCAGATAACAGCTTGGAATAGTTCTGGAGAGCCCAGTTCAATTCTGGTGCAGAAGCAATGGTTGAGATTAATAGCTTGGATACAATAGCTTGGGTATCTCAATGGAGGTAAGTGCAGTCACTGTGGTCTGGTACTGATCAGAACCGATATTGAGAATAAATGTATATATTCTGAACTCTTTGACTGTTTATCTCTGCTGCATAACTATTAGATTGCAGATTGCATATTTGCTGAATTTTTATGACTTTAACTGCAAAAGTAATATCTGGTACAGTATTATATATATACTTGGCAAACTATGTATGGATGTACTATGTATTTATCAAAAAGTGTCAGGACTTTTGTTTTATCCAAGCATTATAAAGTAAGTGGCTTTCAAGAGTCTAGTAAAGTCATGTGATTCATTGTCTGAATCTTTTGCAATACCCTTTCCATTCTTTTGGAATAGCTTGAACATAGTTAGAAAATGGTCTATTATCTTTGCAACAGGTGCCTTATATTGACATCAAAAGCAATTCTTTAATGAAATAGCAGGTGCAAAACTATCAGGAAGTCATGCTGGATAACGATTGGTCAGGATGAAGGTATTCATGTCCTCATTATGTATCAATACTGTTTCACAAAAACTCACAATGATTTAATCAAGCCGTTTAACCAATGTTATCTCCCCCTCATAGAACTGTTATGGTACACCTCAAAGGTTAGGTACAACTGATAGACTTCCAAGCTCTTGAGTACTGATTGGGACATTTCAATTCTAGAGTTGTAGCAAGAGCTCAGATTATAGCTTGAAGAAACCCTGATTCTGTGATAGCAATTCTGGTACACCCTTGATAACTTAGTGGTTAAGCTTAGAGTGACATTCTGTCAAGTAGCGTGAGTAGAAGACTTTCTTGTGTCTTTGGTTTCTTAGCTTTGCTACTGATTCACAGTGCATCTTAAAGGGGCAGAAGCACGTTTTTTGACAATTTTATTTTTCAATTTTTCACTGATAATTGTATATTAATGCTAAATGTATTACTTTGATAGTGTCAAAAATCTCATTACACAAGCCAATCATCCACAGTAAGAGGACAAAGTATTCAAGATTCACATAAATTCCATTGGCGTCCATTTTGTGTAAACACCTTTTAATTCATTTTGTGTAAGAAAAAGGAATCGCACGGCTAAATTTTACATTAAATATTTGAATTATTTCTGCTTCATTTAGTTTAAATACATTGTCTTTCAATTGGAACCATTTATTTTCATTTTCCTGACATCACCTTTTATTCCCCCTAAAAACGTGCTACTGCCCCTTTAAATTTGTGATTATGTCATATTAAAAATTATAGAACTGATTGTTGGTTGATTTGCTTAAAAACAATGTGAAGAGTTAGAACCTTTCCATTGTGTTTCTTTTAACAAATTCTTCAGATAATAGTATAGTTTACAATATTTTTAGATTTGGCCTTATTGTAGTTAAGTCTGATAGTTGGATTTCCTCCTAGCATAACAGTCCAAGGAGATATCAAAGTATCTTGAAGAATTCAAGTTCTCAAGTCTGTGCATTACCAATCTAACCTAGTCAGAATATAGCTTGGAATAATTTGGTAGAGTTGGCAGTTTCAATTCTGGTGTTGATGTTGGCCTTAGTGATGAAGATTAAAGGGTGAGTAACGCTTACATTAAGTCATATTGATTTCTTTCAGTAACCGACTTAGAATAACAGTCTATCGGTATCATCTTTAGCAGATAAAATTGTGAAATCAATCGGTGGATGAATCAAACTGGTCGGATAATGGCTTGAAATATTGACAGTGACTTTGCCTCTGGCGTTGAACCCCGGTGATGAAAAGTCTTATAATCTCTGGCGAGTTATGTATCTTTTGGACAGTGAATTTAGTTGTTTATATAGGTTGGATGCTTATTGTGGCTGTCACTTTGTAGAGATGGTTATTTTGTTCAGATATGTATTCTTGTTTTTGGTATTTGAAATCTTGTGACAAAAAACAGGTGGCTGAAAAGTTAGAATAGCTTTTCTTGTTGGAATGACACAAAGTGTGTTTGATAATATTTCTTTCTGGCTTAAATAAGATTTAAGTTAAAGCATGTTAATATAGTTTTTTTTCAAAGTATTGAAAGACAACTATTTATCTGCTCCAGTCTACGTCAGATTTACTAGTAATCTATACTACTTGCTTCAATTTTGGTGTGCAGAAATATATTCTTATAATGTTTTGCATTTTAAATATGTCCCATAATGTAGGTAAAATGTTTGTAGTATTTGTACATTAAAGGATCTCAGTAGAAAATATTACCGTCAGTTTCAGCAGTCAATGACGTTGATTAAAAAGGACTCTGTTTACTTAGTCATAAGTCAATGTTGACACATTGCCACTGTCTTAGTAAGAAGCTTAGAGTATCTAGGGGCTGTAACTCAACCAGTTGATGCAATGATAGCCTGTATTTACTCAGTGGAACTAATCAAGATGTTGAATGCCCCCGCTCAGATAAAAATATGAAATGGCTTCACTGAAAAATATTTTTCCATCGGAGATGTAATTAAGGATTCAGCCTTTCGGCTGAATCCTTATTGTTATTGGCGTGTTTTATTATTTTATTCCACCGATTTTGTGGACAGCATTTAGCCAAAACGGCTGATGCTATAACAGTGACATTTTGTACACTGATAGTCCTCTATGAGAAGAGGATCTGCTAAACTTTTGGGCGAAATCGGTCGATAAATAAAAGGTCCAGTTCGAATCCAAAATCGAAAAATTAACATGGGAAAATTTTTCAAAATGCACCTAGAGACTTGAAATTTTGCACAGAGATAGATAATGACATTCTAAGAAAAAAAGTAAATCATGACAAAGTCGTAGGTCACGTGGTTTGGCCGCCATATTGGATTTTTCAACTTTTCAGATTTTCCGGACCCCATGCACCTTTGAGAATCTTCTCCTCTGAAGATACTTGCTACAGAGAGCTGAAACTTGTTTTTTGTTGTAGCTGAGGCATTGGACATTAAAGTTTGGTTCCATCGAAGACTGTATCTCAAATAGTTTTTTCTCTAGAAGCGTTCAAAGTCGGGTGACTTAGTACAATGTGCAACTTTCAAAGGGCGATAACTCAAAAAGTTGGACTCAGAATTATGCAATTTTTTCAGGAATGTAAGACTAGTATATATACAACAGGAATCTGTCAAGACATCGATCGCGAACAATCATTTTCGTTCAGAATGTTTTATCAAAGTCGACAGAAAAAATGTCGGAAATTGCTAAAAATGCTCCTGAAGCTTAACACGTCAGCAGAACTTGCTGAAATTTTCAGGACTGACTCCTGACATGTTTATCTTTGCCGTGAATAATGCATACTGCATAATGCATATTTTATGTGTAGCAAATCCATCAAAATTTGCTGTGTCTTAGAAAAAAATTATTTTCAAATGCAGATAAATCAAAAACGTGACCAAAGAATTTAAATATTTTTGTATGAGAGGGTGCGCAAGGAAATTCTACACAAAAAAAAGTATCATGACGAAGTTGTAGGTCACGTGGTTTGGCCGCCATATTGGATTTTTTCAGAATTTTCAGACCCCATGCACCTTTGAAGATCTTCTCTTCTGAAGATACTTGCACCAAAGTGCTGTAACTTTTGTTTGTTGTAGCTGAGGCATTGAGCATAAAACTTGCATACCTCAAATAGTTTTTTCTCTATAAGCTTTCAAAGATGGATGACTTAGTACAAGGTGCCATTTTCAAAGGGCGGTAACTCAAAAAGTTGGACTCAGAATCATGCAATTTTTTCAGGAATGTAAGACAAATATATATACAATAGGAATCTATCAAAACATGGATTGCAAACAGTAAATTTAGTTCAGAATTTATTATCAAAATCGATAGGAAAAAGGTCGGGAAAACAAATGCTAAAAAGGCTCCTGAAGCTTAACGTGTTGACGGAACTTGATGAAACTTTCAGGAATGACTCCTGACATGATTATCTTTGTACTGAACAGGCTGTTGATGCGGCTGAATCCTGTTGTCGCCGCTTGCGGCTATATTTATATGTTATGATCACATTTCAATTTTAGTGTCAAACTGTGATACCTTGCAAAAAGATCTTAAGTTTGAGTTATCAGAAATATTCATGTAATCAAGAAGTAGTAAAAATGGTAGTTAAATTCAACTGCTGATAAGATAAAAGTATAAACGCTTGTCATCCTGACCATTTCCTGGAGATTTTGGTATGTTCTTCAGTGATACCTTTCTGAAGAGATTTAGTGGCCTCATATGTTGGTTCAGCATCAAGTGTGGACAACATTCTACAGTTGGGGAATGAAGAAGGTTCAAAGAGAGGGATGATCATTCTTGGGGTTCAAAATTATTTATAGAATCTTAAAACATTCTGTATCCCTCCTCAATCTCCCAAACTCTCATAAAGACTCTAATCCCTTATTTAAAATGACCCTGAATCCCTGATTTGACTCCCGCCACCTTCCATCGAGTCGCCATTGTCATGTAGATTTGAAATCAAAATCATTTCAATTCAGCTGTTGAAGCAAGAGGTCAGAGGTCAACTGAAGTCAGAAAGTTTAGATTGTATTCTGTGGCAGACAGTTAACTACCTGGAACAGATAATGGTTGAAACCATTGCAAGCTTTATGCGGACTGCAACTGTCTAGTTTGGTGGGGGCATCAGTTCAACGAAGAGTGTAAAGTTGCATTGATTTGATGCTAGAGAGATCATTCCATGAATTGTAAGTGTTTGCTGCACACAGTTTGCAGAAGAGCTTTATGTTATTGATTCAGAGCCTGAATTGTACAATATTTATTTAAAAGCTTTTTTCATATTGATTCTTGCAAAGAAGGTCCTAATGTATTGCAAAACACTGACGTATTGATTTGGAACATTAATAGTGTAATGTGCATGTATTGCCATGTTTCTATTGATCTGTTAGCACAATTTATACCACAATGGAGAGCTTTTCTTTAACAATTTAAATCACAAATATTAACTTCAGATAAATATAAATGTAATAGTCTAAAACTATACATAATTCATAACATTTTAACTTTTGAATGACTTGGTATCAAACTTGTTCACTCATTAAATACTAAACTATCAACGGTTTATGATATATAACTTTTAATAAAATTACTTTAAATGGAAGATCATTTGTAGACTGTATACTGGCTGTGACAGATGATATCTTGGTCCCTACAGTTAAAGGGTTATTAGTCCATGGAACAAGGAAACAAGAAATAAAATCTATTTATTCAGTGTACCATGTACACATAATAGTGGACAACCGTCTATGATAGCTGTTTGAGTATTTGTAAACAGTTTTTCATATGCAGTATTCATGTCTAACTAGGTCAACCGTAGGTTATTGTGATCTAACATTGTCAAGCCCTTGTAGAGGTAAAGACAATATTATTGCTGACATACAAGAGTTTGGTACAAAATTACATTCGCTCAGAGCATGATGCAAAAATATATAGTTTTTAGGCTTTTTCTGTTGGAAAACTGGAATGTAAGGTTTCAGTTTAGTAGGAGTCAAGTTTATCAAAACATTTGTCTTCAAGCTTTAATGTGTTTTAACAAATTGATTTGTAAATAAAAAAAATTTATATGTGAAAGAATATTTTCAAAAGCCTTTGTAGCCTGTTTGCTTATACTCTTTCTTTTATTTTCTTTAATTTAATGTCTGAGTTGAGAATATATCATTTTCTTAGAAATCAGATACTGTTTTTTTCAATATTCAAGGTTGGGTATTTAGTGCATAATATCATATGAGAAAGAAATTTCCACTGTATTTCGATCAACATATCATTGTTGGTAAGAAGCTCATAAGCCATATGTGTAGACCATGTTTTATTACCCACGTGGTACTTCGTAAAGGGGTTTCATAATAATTTGTTATGACACATATGGGTCATAACACCTCAAAGTGATTTGATTGGCTTGCGGTGAACTTTGACATTGTCCGGACTACTTTATTCATTCATAAAACGAACGTGTTTTCATTCACAAATTCGAATGGAACTGAGTGAGTCGGTGTCATTCTTCAAACTTTCAGTTTATCTTTTACCGAATTGTTAAGGAATAAATCGGAGGACAAAAGAAATACAATAAAACATTTTACTGATATCTCAAGTCTCATATAAGCACAAAAGGGTTTAAATTGAGCACAATTTGATCACGGAATTTCATTAATTTGATCCATGTCGCTCCAAAATGACACAGACAGACAATGCTTGTTATCTATAGAATATAAAGACAACTGAATATTCTTTAGACATCATTTCTTCAAAACCAAACGCGTTTGAACAATGATAAGCATCGTAAACTTACTTTGAAGGCGGTTGTTTACATATTTTGACGAAAAGATACAGGCAAATGGCGGCCGTCATGACATGCCGTTGATCAAAGAAAGATAACTCTGACTGTTCTCGCGCAGTGAGATTTTATTTTGACGTACGCTTCGTTCATGACTAAAGTGCTTATTACTTACATTTCACCAGACACTGTGAATTATCGTAGGGTAGAATTTAGAAATGTGAATATTTGACGTCGTAATAGTATAATATTTGAGGCTGTGACGTGGTTTGATATTCATCCGCCGTTTCGTCTCTTTATAGGCATAATAAAAAGTTATTTAAAAAAGCAATAAATCGTCTGAAATGCAAGTTGGTAATAAATAGGATACATAACTCGTTTCCCTTTCATATCAAGTTTATGTCCCTCGTGAAATAATTTAGTTTTGTCACTCGCCAAGGCTCGTGTCAAAGCAAAATTATTTCACTAGGGACATAAACTTGATATGAAAGGGGAAGCTCGTTAGATATCCTATAAGTATGTACCGCCGGTCCTGTAGGTAAAGGTTTATAGACAGCCTGTGAGCATTAGACAGGTAGTATTGAGAACAAACATCTCACCCAGGCTATGGCTATAGAGAAACTCATACACTGTAATAACTGTTCAACGTATGGAGATATGGAGAATATAATGGTTGAGTGTGAAGTCTATATATACACAGGTTTACTGTGAATACACAATCATGGTATATGATCTTTTTACATGTAGAGATACCAGCTGCTGGGAATAAAGTGAAAATATCTTCTCTAATGCTATTAAAGCACTATACACGTACCAACCTTGAAATTAACAGTATTTTACTTCCAGAAGAACCATATAGTATGCACTATCATCGTGTGTTCATAGTAAACCTACGTAGGAATGGTTCACAGACCAGCTGTAGTCCGGTGAGACAGTTAGTATTGAACAAACATCTGACACAGGAACTTGGCTATTTTGAGACTCATAGATTGTAATAACTGTTTAATGTGTGGAGATATGGAGAATGATAAGACTGGTTATGTGAAGTATATCCTCATATAAGTAAAGATATGTTCAGGAGACTTTGTGTTGTTAGATACTGATCTATACTGGTAGCTGTTTGTGTGTTTGATTCATGCTTATGTAGGTAAGTAAAGTTAAATGACATGACATTGTCTTGTTTTTACATATCAATTGGTGTAAATGGACAGATTTTTCTATCCAACATCACTTAGCAACAAATGATAAAATACATATGTATAAATTATGTCTCCCCCCGAAGGGTCGGGAGACATATTGGTTTTAGCTGAGTTCTTGTCGGCGTTGGCGTCTGCGTCGGCGTTGGCGTTGGCGTCAGCGTTCCCATTTCATTTCCGGAGCATATCTCTTAAACTATGTGACCGATCATCACCAAACTTGGTATACTGTCTCTTCATATCATGTAGATGTGCCTTTTGGAGGTTATAGATTTCTGAAAATTCATTTTTTTTATTTCCATGGCAACAATTTGGACTTAATCTTTTTCAAGGGTAGTGTTCGTTTCCGGAGCAGATCTCTAAAACTATGTGACTGATCATCACCAAACTTGGCATACTGTCTCTCCATATCATGCAGATGTGCCTTTTATAGGTTTAAGATTGTTTTTAATTAAATTTTTTTTTATTTCCATGGCAACAATTTGGACATAGTCTTTTTCAAGGGTAGTGTTCGTTTCCGGAGCAGATCTCTAAAACTATGTGACCGATCATCACCAAACTTGGTATATTGTCTCTCCATATCATGTAGATGTGCCTTTTGGAGGTTTGAGAATCAAAACAAATTATTTTGTTTATTTCCATGCAATTTTGAATATTTTGTTTGCTACAATTGTGGAGTTGATAGGTTATTTATTCAAGTTGAATTATACAGAGAACATTAATGGTGCTTTATGATAGTATTGTTTAGAGGTTTGGAGCATTTGAGGAAGGGGGAGACATCTGTTTTTACGGGTAAAAACACTTTCTAGTTTGATTTGTTATCATCATTATGTTCCAACATAATTTCTATTCCATCTTTTTTAATCACTACTGAAATGAATTCAGCTGTGGTTTAGATAGAATTTTACCAAGCATTACCAAACTGTGGAAAGCATAGCCTACTGTTATTCTCTTTTCTCATTATGTTAGGAGAATGTTGCTGAATTTTAAGATATCTATGTCACATAAGAATTATATTTCTATACAAACCAATTTTGGTAATTATCCTGACATACAAAATCTATTTATATGAGTTAACAATGTGTTATGAGGTGCTTGATGTCCTGTCTGAAAGTTCTGGTAGTGATGACATCCATATTTCTTCTCTCCACATAGCCAGGACTCCTCTTCAGATCCCTGAGTGTAGCGAGTGTATGACGCTCATTATGTACTGGTGATTCAGTGTCTTCATTATACCTTGGGAGTTACAAGCCTTGTCTAGGAAACTGATTATGATCATTTAATCAATGGAACTACAGAAGGATATCACACTGCTGTAAGGTAGAATGTACAGTTCAGCCTTCTCTGATGTGATTCTACTGTGATTTATTGATTATTGGTCTTTGTTTATGTGCCTCCTGATAATTCATACCACAGAGTAAGCCATAAGTTATGCCCTAAGATGAAATATGTCTTATAGACTACACACTTGCTCAACTAATGTGAATACTTTACCAATCTGTCATTGTTGGGAGAGGAGTTTACATGTGATCTTCACCAGGCAGTAGAGGCTTACATGACTTAGCTGTCTATCTCCATTACTCAGGAGGTATTTGAGAGAAAGAACTAGAAATCTCTTAATATGATTACAAAGGAAAACTAACAATTATTTATTACTATTTTACAATTTATTTTTATGAATTTGTTTACAATTAACACATGTTCATGAATGTTATTGCAAATGAATGTAACCATCATTTTATTATTTTTATTATTCTCCATTATATAAATGTACTGATTTATATAAATTATATCATTTCACCTGGTGAGGGAGCAAAAATATTCTTCAAAACAAATATGTACCAGATTATTTGTTGCAGGCCATTGAACCTTGGCACTTGATATTTTAAGGTTAAAATATTCAATATACAATAATTGAAATTTATGATTTACATTTGGAATCTTCTCATTGATCTATTCAAGAAATCATTCCATATAGGTTCCTTTATCCAAAATAAAAGGAAAATATAAAAACATTAACACATTTACATTTCAATCAAGCAATACCGGTACATCATTTTTCTTAGTTTAAGATAACAAGTTATAATTGACTACAATAACATCAAGGCAATGCTTTATGCCTACAAAAATGACACCAAGGTTATTAGATTCCTATCTTTATGATAACTACCTTCTAAAACATCAAGACTATTTCATTATTTACTAGTAGGACACTTCGACAATAACATCAAAGTAATTGCATTTTTACACATTTGTCCCTTTATGATACTTATACAGTGTAATGAAAGCCTGTTGGACAATATGTGGAGCTCCTACTGTCTGCTATTATACCAGCTCTGTGCTGCTCACTACACTGTCACACCGTCTCACACACACAGGGAGACACACAGAGTGTTTCACATTCCTCTCATGTCTCGGTAGTCAACACTGGCCAACACTGGGACACAATATTCTTTGTAAGTACAGCATAGATAGGCTTTTCTGACCATTACAATTTTGGACTACTTGAGTACATAACATCAGCCAAGCTAATGTCATACCTGTGTTTTTATCTTTTATTGGTTATTGATGCATAAGATATTTTCTGAAATGGAATACCTTCTGGAGTGGCAAATTCTTTTGAAGAATGAAAATTGTTTTTAGACATTAAAGACTAATCCTCCAAGATTTCTCCTATTACAACCTTTATTGAGTTATAAATCTAGATTTGCTTTGTTACATGAGTAAATGTTAATCTGATGTTACTTTGATTGACAACAGATTATCCAATTTCCTTGAACATTTTAAACACCCCCAAGCTCTATGTCCTACGGTACACCCATTCTTACCAAGGCCTAGTCAAGGTCATTTTCTAATCTGTATCTAACCTGTTACCTGGTTTTATCTGATGATCCCTTCTACCCAATGGTGACATTTAAGGAAATGATTTAAAGGAGGAGGGGAATGAAAAGTGCCATTTAAAAAAAAATGTTTTCTAATATTATATTTATATATATCGGTATGTAATATTTCTTTATGATCTTCAGAACCAAAAGAAACTTTAGTTATGTAAAATGTTTTGGCTTGAAAGAACTTTTTGTCAAATAAAATAATTTTCATAACAATAGTTACATCAATGATGTGCTTATTCCAAATATAAATACATATTTCTATGATGATGATTCATTTTACTCTCAAATCACCATCCTGCTACATCAGCGTACATAATTATGTCTCCTCGTTATTCTACAACCTATCCCCTCATATCCTTCTTTAGTATTCTGCCATATCACTATATATAGCAAGCCAATCAAATGATGCCCTTTTAGCGATAGCGGCAAACTGGTTTCTTGGCTTCGTTCCGTGTGCTCACTGTGATTCAAATTAACCAATGGGAGTGCTGTTAGATCATAAATCTGATTCTCATTGGAGGCTCCAACTAAGCTCCAAACCGCGCTCTTTTAGATTTCCACGAGCGACATCACTAGACAACAGTGTATGGAGTTTAAAATAGTTTGACTGAGTTTGACAGGCTATAAATAGCGCTGAGTAACCACCCGTCAGCGATACCATGAATACCATGGAAGCAGTGTCCGAAATAACCACTAGCCCGGTAGCCCGATGCTAGTTGAAATTTGCCTGGGCTAGTAGAAAAAAAGTAATGATAGCCCCGTTGGCTAGTGTGGATTGGTATATCAAAAATATTTTGACTTCTTTTCATTCAATTTTGTAATTAATTCAGTTACTATTTTGTGTCAGTATCTGATCACCCCCATCTCATGCCAATTTAGACCTCTTAAGCAGATATGTCTTTGATTTTAAAACAATGAATGTCAGATTTTTTTTTACCTTTACTTAATTGGGCTAGTAATTTTTCTTTTGGGCTAGTAACTTTGAAAACTTTCTAGCCCGGTTTGCTAGTGATCTTGAAAAATTATTTCATACACTGCATGGAAGGATATCAGGGGATAGGTTGTAGCATAACGCGGAGACATATAGGCTGATGTAGCAAGATGTCAAATCACTGACTTGAGGGACTTCTACGTCTAACTATTGTTACTGTTTGATACATATAATTTATTAAATCAAAGAATTACTGATTTTCAATTTTGTTACAGATAACTGCTTGACATCCCCAAATGGAGGACAATGGCCACATTACCCACCTTCAGTCCTTGACAGTCTGAAGTAACCAGAACTAAAGATGGCAGTTCCACTAAACAGCCCTGCATACAACGGACTACATACCCACATGAACCTGCAGGACTCGGGAAGGATGTCGAGACAATCCAGCACCCTACTTGAGTACATCAGACTCTACTCAGACCCCACGGCCAAAGACCAACTGATTCAGTTCCTGCAGTATCATGCAACAGAACTCCAGAATGCTTCCTTCTACGATGCAGCCATTGTTTATGCAGCAGCAGACAGGGACCTTGCACTTGAAGTAAAGGACAAGTTGTCTAGATTGAGCCTGGAGAACAATGAACACCCACAGATCTGTCTGTATGACGAGGAGGACTTGATGAGTCCGGGTGTTAAACTTCCTAAAGCTCTTATTGACAGATGTGCCTTGATACTCCTGCTTCTCACAGAAAACTTTGAGTCTGATGGACGAGTCCAATTTGTCAACCAGCAAGTGATCGAGAACACTCGGTTCTGTCAGGATGTTCCTCACTGGCAGTTCTACTGTGTGCGACCCCTCCACACCAAGCCTGCAGGTCAGCGCTTGTACAATGTTCCTGCAGGGATGGAGGACATCCGATCATATCAAGTTCATGACATGGATAATGTCCAAGACACTGAGAAGTTGGAGAGTCTCTTCAACTGTTATTCATGGTTCAGGAAAAACCATGAAAAGAGATGTTGTGTCAGTAATAAAGAACTCTCACAAACCAAGCCAAGTTCCAATAATGAAGTCAGCTCCCCTGCCCAAAATGCCAGTACTAAACCATCTAGACTATTGAAAGGAGACTCATGGTGCTTGACAGGTGTGAATGGACAAGAGTCTCTTGATTCAGTCTCAGATATTGAGACATGTTCAGACAGTGCAAGTAGTGAGTTTGTGGACATTGAAGGTCATGTTACCGTGCTAAACGGACACGGGACTCTTGTGAATGGTGCTTTGCCTTGTGAAACTGACACTAAGCACATGAAAGAAAGGAAACAGAGTGAGGTGAGACAAACAACACACAGTGATATAACTAAGGAAATCCTTGGGGGAGAACTCGAACAGAAAAGTGCCCCCCAGGAGAACCTTCTTCATGATACTGGAGCAACCGGATCAATGTCATGGACATCAGAGTCCTTGTCTCTTGGTCCTATTACAGAACCACAGCATAATGATGGTGATTTCTTTGATGCAGTCATTGTTTATGCTGCCGCCGACAGGGATCTTGCACTGCAGACCAGGAAAAAGCTATCCAGTTTAAATCTTGAGAACAAGCAGCACCCCAGTATCTGTCTGTATGATGATGTGCAGTTCACCAAACAAGGAACGAAACTCCCTGATGCTCTTGTAGACAGATGTGCTCTCATACTTTTAATTCTTACAGAAAATCTTGAAGACGATGAAAGAGTCCAGTTTGTTGAGACACCAAGCATTGATAGTACAAGGTTCAAAGGTATTGACCACTGGCAGTTTTACTGTGTGAGACCACTGCACACACAGCCAGATAGGGTCCGATCCTATGCTATTCCACACATTCTGTCCTCAGTGAGATCCTATGATGCTCATAATCTAGACAACCCAGATCAGCAGGAGACAATGACCCAAGTCTTCAACTGCTACTCATGGTTCAGAGGGAATCGTGGAGTAGATGGTTACCAAATTGAAGATAGGAGGACTCTAGATTCAGGTCAGAGACAAACTGCTCTACCTGTTGATAAGGCTGAAGATATGACTGGTCTTGAAGCACATAACCTGAAAGAAGAAGTCATTCCTGAAAACATTCTAACTCAGTCTTTTCCAGAAACAGTTCTTGTCAAAGATATTCATAAGGGGAATTCATCAGACCTCACAAATTTGATGTTCTATGATGCAGTTATTGTATATGCTGCAGCAGATAAAAATCTAGCCATAGAAATCAGAAACAAGATGTCAAGTTTACATCTTAACAACAAGAAGCACCCAAAGATCTGCATGTACGATGATGAGGAATTTAAAAGATCAGGTGATCCATTGCTAAATATTCTGGTGAATCAATGCGCCCTGATACTTTTATTACTGACAGAAAACTTCGAAGATGATGATAACATGCAGTTTGTAAATGTAAGCATGGTCCCAAATACAAGGTTTGGAGAAGTTCAACACTGGCAGTTCTACTGTGTGAGGCCACTACACACCCAGCCAAAACCTCTCAGATTCTACTGTGTTCCTGTCCTGATGGCCAACAATCGCTCCTATGATGTGTATGACATGGACTCACTTGAACAGAGAGAAGCTTTACAAGAGATGTTTAATTGCTACTCCTGGTTCAGGGAGATTCAGGAAGGAAAACTTGAGCAAAAGTTGAACTCTGAACCACCAGTAGAGGCAAGGGAGCAAATCACAGAGGAAGAAAGGATCCTATTGGAATACCTACATCTTTGTGATGAACCAAATTCTGCACCTAAACTCAACGATTTTATAAATGAACATTTGTCACAACTTCAGAATATTACCTTCTATGATGCAACCATTGTTTATGCTTCAGAAGACAAAGATCTTGCTACTGAAGTAAAAAGCAAGCTAGAGGGCTTGAAGTTAGGCAACAACCAACACCCCAAGGTCTGTCTGTACAATGAGCTTGAGTCTCTACAGAATCTGCCAAACATCCTCATCAACAGGTGTGCTTTGATTCTTCTTCTCCTGACAGAAAACTACTTACAAGATGAACAACTTCATTTCTTGGATAAAAAATCAGTAAAGGGCACAAGATTTGGTGATGAGTTTGAAGACTGGCAGTTCTATTGTGTAAGACCACTCCACACCCAAGCAGAGCAAGAACGGTCCTACAACATTCCGGATGCCTGGTCTTCCATTCGTTCATACACGGTGCATGACATCCAAACACTGCAGCAAAGAGAGGCTTTGGTAGACCTTTTTGAGATGTACTTGTGGTTCAGAAAAGGCCATGAGAGCAGATGTGCTAATGCAGAAAGTTCAAAGAATTATCTTCAGATGTTTGAAGTCACTCCTCCTGTAACCAAGTCAGTTGATAATCCAGAATTGATTGGATTGAATTCAGCAGAATCTGTTGAAAGCACAAATGACAAATCAGGGCTGACAGAAGAGGCTCTAATAGCAGAGAAGCTTCTCTCAGAATACACGCAGCTTTGTTTTGATCCTGCAGCCGGAAGTCAGCTTAAAGAATTCCTTAAGGCCAATTCATCCAAACTTCCAAAAGATGCCTTTTATGATGCAGCCATTGTTTATGCAGCTGAAGACAAGGAACTTGCTCTTGAGATTAAAGCCAACATGACAAATTTGCTCCTGGAGAACAATGAGAGACCTCGCGTTTGTCTCTATGATGAAGTTGAAGTCGGTAGGATAATGAAACTTCCAGAAGCTCTCATAAACAGATGTGCCTTGATTTTCCTGCTCTTGACACAGCACTTTGAGGAAGATGATAAAGTCCAGTTCTTAAGTGCACCTGCTGCAAACAGTCCACGTTTTGACCAAACTGTTCAGCCATGGCAGTTCTACTGTGTGAGACCTCTACACACACAACAGGAGGCTGTTCGATGTTATGAGGTTCCGGATTATCTTGAATTTGTCAGGTCATACAGTGTCTGTCGTCAGGACAAGCCGTGTTGGGAAGAATTCCAAAGAGTTCTAAGCTCGTACCAATGGTTTAGAAGAGGTCATGAGAAGAGATGCTATGGAAAAGATTCTGTGATGCTCAACAATTCTCTACTAGAGCCTGAGGGCTTTGCTTCTGAAAATAAAACTAAATATGATAATCAAGATGACAACATGCAGTCAGAACCAACAGAGCGTATTGATGAACCAAGTCAAGTCAATGATGCTGTTAAAGTAAAATCTGCTAAACATCTGGAAAGTAGATCCTATGACGCAGCAATTGTATATGCATCTAAGGACAGAAATCTTGCACATGAAATCAGAAACAAATTGTGCAGTTTGAATCTGGATAACAAGAATAATCCCAAGATCTGCCTGTATGATGATAAGGATTTGATGAGTACGGAGATGAAACTTCCAGATGCTCTCATTGACCAGTGTGCACTTATCCTTCTGCTTCTGACTAAAAATTTTGAGGATGACGAAAGCCTTCAGTTTGTGAACACCAAGGACGTGGAGAGTACAAGGTTAGCTGGTGTCAAGAACTGGCAGTTTTACTGTATGAGACCTCTGCACACCCAACCACCATCAGAGCGACGTTACAAAGTTCCTGCCTACTTGAAAGCAAACAGACACTATGAGGTATACAATTTGGAATCTCAACTGACACAGAACATTTTCCAAGATCTCTTCAACACATATTCATGGTTTAGACATAACCAAGAAATAAACACAGAGAAACATACAAGTTCTGATGGTCTTCTCCATGATAGTGACAAGGAAATCTCTGACCTTTCTGAGATGTCGAGTGATAACATAGATCACCTTTCTGACTGGACCTCACCACATAATGCAGGTAATCAGGACTTGAGAGACGCTCCTGGAACCAAGGAAATGCAGCAGTCACATGAAGCACCTGTTGAAGTGTCTTCAGCACCACCAGGACAAACATCAGTTGAATCTATCAGTGACGAAGATCTTCACACAGAACCCATTGATGTTGACAAGACTGATGAAGATGATACCATGGATGAGGAGGAGGTATCAGTACAGACTGATGTCCACCTGAACACAACTCAGAGCTTGACACCACCGGGAGAAGGCTCTACAGGTAACCCTCCCTTCAGACATTAAGCATGAATTTTAGACACTTAAGTGTAAGCAATATCCTACATTTTAATAGGTATTTTGCAGAAATATGATTTATGTTGTTGATTGCACTTCCGGGGAAAATTGCCTTATCCGTTTATAACTGTTATTTAAAAGTTTTGTGGGACTTTTTAAATAATAATAAAATGGAAGTTGCATCTTCCCTCTTTAGAGATACGCCTGGAGGGCAAGGGGGCCCTGACCCGCACTAAATTCATGACCAATGCTTTTTGTATGTACATCAGGCTAACAATTTGTATGTTATGAAGGCCTCATCAAACTTTAAATCCAATAACGATACATTTCCTTCCCACCCCCTGAGCTAAGTAATTGAAAAATCTTTGTCCCCACTGAACTTAGGAAAGGGAAATCTGGGGCTTCTACTTTTGTGGACAATGAATCCAACAAATATGATACAATAAATTTGGACGTAGCAATTAGTGTATATATATAAACATGTTTAACCAATATGTTCTTTTAAAACAATTTCCCCAGATTTGGATTTCTCCAATCAAACCATGTCCAAGCTGACCCTTCTCTCTGAGTACATCAAACTCTGCTCTGATCCGGCTGTCACAAAACAACAACTTAACGACTTCCTGCAGACACATGCAACAAGACTGTCAGGATCTTCCTTCTACGATGCAGCCATTGTGTACGCAGCAGCAGACCGGGACGTGGCCCTGGAGGTGAAGAACCAACTTTCTGGACTGACCCTCGAGAACAACCAACACCCCCGGATCTGTCTCTATGACGGAGAGGAACTCCAGGGACCAGACACCAAGCTACCCAATGTGCTCATCGACCGATGTGCCCTCATTCTTCTACTTCTCACTGAGAACTTCGAACAGGATGAAAATGTCCAGTTCTTGAAGGAACCTGCAGTATCAAACACACGCTTCTGTGAGGATATCTCCAACTGGCAGGACTACTGTGTAAGACCACTCCACACCAAGCCTCTGTCTGAACGTAGCTACGTTGTCCCTTTCAATCTCGCACCAATACACTCATACGACGTGTATGATCTGAACTCCCAGCATGCTCGGGACAAGATAGAGGGTCTCTTCAACTGTTACACCTGGTTCAGAGTGAACCATGAACGGAGATGCAGGGTATCCGAGGAGAGAGAACGCAAGAGAAGTGCACAGACGGTGGGGTCAGATATCTCATCCCCAGGGGAGACAACTGGATTTGAAGCAGCCATCTTGGATCTTAGGTAAGTAGATTATTTTATTTCTATTTTGTTTTTTGTCAATCAATTGATTGTAATAGCTTTAATCTCTCTGAAAATATGGGAGATAGCATTTTTAGTCAGTAGATCTGTAATGTTATCAATCTGTAATCAGTTTCAGAAAGGGTCATGTTTCTCCTGAATTGTATTCTTTTTTTCTTTTCCGCTTGTCTAATCTTCATCTGATAAGTCTGTTTCAATGAGCTGAAATTCTGCACAGAACAAGTTTGAAAAAATAGAAGCGGCTCAAGATACCGAAGGTGAAATAATGAAGTGCAAATCTATCAATATATATCAAAATACATTCATTCCTTTCAGCAGTCAACAACAACACTACAAGTCTGCACAAAGGTCATTCAACAACTCTGAGCTCATCACTGACATCAGTGGTCAAAGGTCAGCTGATGAAGGGGAGATAACTCCAATCACAACACAACCAGAGCGTGTGGTGGTGGTATCAGCAGAGGTGTTAGTACGTGAACCGACCCGATCTGTCAGCCATGATGATGTGTTTGATGAAACTGGAGACGGAAACTCGGAGGAAACCCTCAAACTGCTGCAAGGTATGGATGATGTGTATGCTGATTAAGTGTACTTGTGGCAGAAAATAAAGTGGCCTCAATCTCATTAATTAGTATCTTTAAGGCATGATTATGAATGCAAAATTGAATTTGCTGTAAAACTTTATATTTGCTGAGAATAATTCTGCTAAGAAATATTGCCACCTAATCTTCAACTGTGTGTCTGAAATTCAGACATGAATAAAATAATCTTATTTGCATTGCTATATCTGATCTCTAAATGTGGCAGTCGTTGCTTCTAAGCTTTTTCGTCACATAGAGTTAGAATATGTTGCTGCATTATTTGATTATGTAATGGTAAGAACAATATGTTGTGTCCAAATAATAATTTATGTTCATATATATATATCATCAAGTCACTAATTTTCACTAAAGTTATTTTCATTTGTGTTGTAATCATTGTATGCTGTGAATGATATTCTCTATTGGAGTACTAGAACTAGCACTATCAGGTACCACCAAAAACATCACACTACATTGGTCAATCTGTATATTGACAATTTCGATGTTAGGAACAGACTTTAAGGAGGAAAAATTGACAGGTCAAACTATTGTTATCCTCGCCCACTGAAGTTAGTAAGGGGATATTGATATTATCTGTCTATCTGTCTTCTGGTCCATCTGTCTGTCCAGATATTGTTTCAAGAGGAAAAGTAAAAAATTGAAAGATTTGGTATATTGATCAATAACAATAAATAGATGTGCCTTTTGGGGTTTTCAACTTATTCACATTTATATTTTTGGCAGTTTAAACATCTGTGATGAAGGTAATTGTGATTGGTCTCGGTTCAATATATCTTCATGCAGAATATAACCAGATCCACAGATAAAGGGTTAAAGTACCTGATGCTACAGGTGTTAATGTTGGTCACCGGCTCAATATATCTTCATGCAGAATATAACGGGACCCACAGATAAAGGGTTAAAACTACCCGATGCTACAGGTGTTAATGTTGGTCACCGGCTCAATATATCTTCATGCAGAATATAACTGGACCGACAGATAAAGGGTTAAAGTACCCGATGCTACAGGTGTTAATGTTTGTCACCGGGTCAATATATCTTCATGCAGAATATAACCAGATCCACAGATAAAGGGTTAAAGTACCTGATGCTACAGGTGTTAATGTTGGTCACCGGCTCAATATATCTTCATGCAGAATATAACTGGACCCAAAGATAAAGGGTTAAATTTCCTGATGCTACAGGTGTTAATGTTGGTCACCGGCTCAATATATCTTCATGCAGAATATAACCAGATCCACAGATAAAGGGTTAAAGTACCTGATGCTACAGGTGTTAATGTTGGTCACCGGCTCAATATATCTTCATGCAGAATATAACGGGACCCACAGATAAAGGGTTAAAACTACCCGATGCTACAGGTGTTAATGTTGGTCACCGGCTCAATATATCTTCATGCAGAATATAACTGGACCGACAGATAAAGGGTTAAAGTACCCGATGCTACAGGTGTTAATGTTGGTGTTGCAGGTGGACCAGACGAGGACGTGACACCTGAAGTAGAGAACGCCCCGAGAGAAGATCTGAATCAGCTGCTACACCAGGTAAGAACCATGTTAAAATACCTGTCTGCCCACCTGCCAATACCTGGTTACTTTTAGATAGGGTTTGTTTGAGAAGAAGGTAGCAAGCCCATCTGGCCTGTGTGATTTTAGATATACTTACTGTGACAGTTTTCTGAAAGATGATTGATTTTTAAAGCCACAAGTATTGCATGATTGTAGGGAGTAAAACATACTTTGAAACACTGGTGAGAACAACATTTGCAAGTACTTTCATCACTGTTGTTGACTTCAGCAGCATTGACAATGTTTCTAATTTGGCTTCTATAGGACTAACAACGAGATTGCATTCTGCCACTGTTGCCTCAAAACAGAAAGTTTTTGTTTCTAGCTCTGTGTCCATAGACCTATAACGTTGAATGATAGAAATTCAAACTACATTGAATTTATGTTTTCCTTGTTGATTTACATTAAATTGCTTAGATATAGTCTTTGTTATTCTCTCCGCACAGAGGTAGATCAAGTCATGAAATGTTGATCGAGCCTCTGTTCTTATTAGACCCAAATTCGTTCGATCCAGCAGTTTCCCTGGTGGAAAAAAATGCAACTGACAATACTTCTCCTCCTGGTTTATTTAAGAATTGAATGTCAGTTTGTGTGTTTTCACTGGAAAATGAACGATGTAAAAGCTACATTCAAACTTGTGTGAACCCAGCGAGCTTGCGAGCGGGTTCACATGAAAGTTTGAATGTAGCTTTTACATCGTTCATTTTCCAGTGCAAACACACAAACTGACATTCAATTCTTATAATTTCGCACCATATATGGAATGGAACGGCGGAGTGATATGAATACTGTTTTTTTCCTTTGAACGAGTAACACATGCGACCAGAAATAATCCCAATTTGAAAAGAAACTGAATATTTATCAAAATAAGTCTGTGTTATATATGAGATATGATAACATGATGCACTAAGAATTTCTAAATGAAGCGCAAACTTGTATAAAATCCCTTCGTGCAAGGAAGAGAGATCAGAGTTATCTGCCTTACATTTATGCATTAGACGTCGTGTCATGCTGGCCGCCATTTGCAGGGGTATCTTCGTCAAAATATGCAAACAACAGTAATTAGTGACATGTAACTGCTCTATCGATAATTGTCATCTCTTGTGTATACATCGTGAGTATGAAGACTGTCTTTGTTACGCTTTACAGTACTCAATAATGACCGTAATGTAAATATTCATCTCGTTCCGTTCAATCAGATCTACTAGGCTTTTTTGCAATAAATGATTAGCCTATCAAATGATCTAAAACAAATGATAAAAGTGAATGTTTTCAAATCAAAAGTATCTACTTGGAAAATAAAGCTATAATTACAATTCCATTGGTAATTTTTACTAACACATTCTTGAATAACGTTTGGTTTGATGTTGGACAGAGAATCAAAGTAGTTCCGGTCAACGTTCACACAAGTATGAACACTGTTTTTGTGAGTTCATGGGAAATGAATCGATGAATCTTCGATCACATGACCATGCCCTAGACCAATCAACGTTCGAGGATATGTGTAAACTTAAGAGTGTGAAATTATATCACAATGACTTGCCATGATTCAGTAACCAAAGGGATGATTATAGAACAGCGTCGCTGATTGCACAATTAACTTTGATTGCCTCCAATCAGACATCTCCCATTCTACCCAACAAATTTGGCACAAAAAACAGAAGCTTGATCAACATTTCATAACTTGATCAGCCTCAGCGTGGAGAGAATGCCCAGCCTTTGTTAGAATTGATCATCATGACAATAAATAACTTATGTATCACTGTATCATGCACTTGCTTTGACATTTAGGTTTATGGACAAATAGGTTGAAGTATGTAAACATTTAAACTTCTTTTATCTTTTAAAACTTTTGTTATAAATACCAACAATATAGCATAATGTGATATGCTTTTAAATAAAAGGAATCAGTTCAACATATTCTGCAATAAGAGTATTTGGCTTCGGATCACATGGTCCGGGTTAATCCTGTGAGGGGGTCGGAAATTTTACCTGCAGTAGAGAACTGCTCTACATGAAGTAAGGTTTGGGTGCAAAGCTACACTGAATTTCAGCGAAGTACCTCTCAAAGTTGCTAGTTTCAATCTATTAATTTGATGTTTTCACTGCAATGCTTAGTCACAATATTGTAGCAGCCTTATAAACTATGAACGTACCGAATGTTTAAGGATGTGTATGGCTGTGAAAGTTACGCGAGTATGAATATGTCCCGTTCATACCGCTCTGCCTTTTCCAAATTCAGACCAGGTACTGCTCCTCTGCATTTGGAAACAGGCAGATATACAAATAAGAATGTGAATGAAAGAGTATGTTTTAACTGTTGTGAGAGTGTTGAGGACGAAAGACATGTTATTTTACATTGCCCCATGTATGAGGATTTGCGTGAGAGTTTGTATAAAAATGTCTGTTTTAGCTATCCCAACCTCTTAGATTTGTGTGACAAGGACAAATTTATTATACTTTTGAAACACAACGTGTATTTTACGGCCACTACCTGCTTTCTTATTTTACAAAGAAGAAAGGATATCTTATATACATGTAGATAAATTACATGTGTAACATGATTATTCTATGATTGTATGTTTATTTTAAATCATATTTATCAAATCTTAGAATGTATATATACTTCTTATTTACTTTTTGATTTACTTTTTGATGATAGTCTCTCATAACCCTTAAAGGGTGGCTCACTTTTATGTTATTTTTACAACCAATTTTTATCATGTATATATGTGAGGTGAGACTGAAATAAAATATCTGTCTGTCTGTCTTACTGTTTGTCGTACTGTTACACATCTACTATTTAACTTCAACTTTGTTGTCTTGTGCAGGAGAAGGAAAGACAACCAGACAAGCGGACAGACAAGCGCGGGTTCTGTTGTGGATGTTTGTCCTTCCTGCGCTGGGGCAGGAAGTCAAGGAAGAGTGAGGGGGTCACCTTCATGGAGCTCGTGGATCACGACTAGCGGCAGCCATCACTTCCTGGGAGTCCACCATCACTTCCTGGGAGTCCACCATCACTTCCTGGGAGGCCACCATCACTTCCTGGGAGGCCACCATCACTTCCTGGGAGGCCACCATCACTTCCTGGGAGGCCACCATCACTTCCTGGGAGTCCATAGATTGAGGCATGAGTACAGAGATCTCAATATAATGTTTTAGTGACATTCTAGAAGTTCCATACGTCATAACGAACAAGCTTTTATGGATATCAAATATTTTCATTAACAGATTTTAGACGTTTCATAATGAATTCCATATTCAAGCATCTCAACTGAAATGTTGTCATTCTGTGAATAAAGAAATTCCATGAAATCCTGTACTTAATAAAGATCTAAGAGTGTTGCCTGATGGCTTGAGGTCCTGAATGAGATTATTTAGTGGACAACAAGGACATTCAGCTAACCAGGATCTCTCAGTGTTGGAAGATCTTAAAGGGACAGTCCTATTTGTGTATTTTTTTGGAAACGGAATTGCTCTTCTTTATCAAGTTGTTCTATAAAAATCAACAAAAATGTTTAATCCAGTAACATGTTTCAAATTTGTTGTGTTAAAATTGTGTACTAATAGCGTCATATTAAACTAAAATGTCACCTTGAATTTTGTTTCCACAATAAATACCCATTTAGGACTGTCCCTTTAACAGAGACATGGAAATTGTGATGAATTGTGTTACCGGTAATATATAAGTGAAATATATCAAAATGTGTATTATTGGAGACTCTTATCATCATAGAGACTGTAAATATTCTACGGAGATAGGTATGTTAATGATTGTGATATAACAGGAATCTGATCTGATCTGATCTAACGGTTATTGTTGCTGACTATGATCTGTGGTAATGATGACCTTTAACCTGCCAGTGCTCTTCATGCTATTCAAGAAGTTAAACATGGTTTGTCAGTCATGAAATAAGGCCAGTTTATTCAACTTGAAAGAAATCAACTTTTACAAGGTTAATTTCCAGTTGGTGAAAATTTTCTTTATGCATTGTTGGATAATCATGTTAAAAGGGGCAGTAGCACGTTTTTTGATAATTTTTTATTTTGAATTTTTCACTGATAATTGTAAGTTAATGCTAAATGTATTATTATGACAGTGTCAAAAATCTCATTACACAAGCCAATCAGCCATAGTCAGAGGACAAGGTATGAAGATTCACATAAAATCCATTGGCGGCCATTTTTGTGTGAACACCTTTAATTCATTTTGTGTAAGAAATAGGAATCGCACGGCTAAACTTTACGTTATATATATGAATTATTAGTGCGTCATTTAGTTTAAATACATTGTCTATCAATTGGAACCATTAATTTTCATTTTCCTGACATCAGCTTATATTCCCCCTAAAAACGTGCTACTGCCCCTTTAATGGCTAGTTTATGTATATTCATGATCTGCATTGTTCATTTATATACGCCAATTTTAGTTTTATATATATATGTGCGAGTGTTTTCAATAACTATTTATCATTTTACATCTCAAGGCCATTATCAATCAATGATACCATGTTACTTTTACTGTTGCTTCTCTCAATCTTTACATTGATAGTAAATTCAAACAGCATAATGTTGTATTTAGTTATATAATCACGGATAATAAATGTTTGTGTGACAAGGTTGTTGATATATTATATTTATGGCTGCCGGTACTAGTATTACATGTGTATAAATTGCTTTTGAATCCTTCAGAATAACTTGATATGTTATCTTTTGGGATGATCAATGTCTTTCATAGAAATTGAGAGTGCTATTTCATATAAGGAAATGAAACCAAATTCCCTTTCGGGCTAATTAAGCATTATCATTATCATTTATTATAATTATTCTCTTGGTAAAATAGCACCTTTATCAAAAACCAATAACTATAACTTTTGCTGTCGTTCTTTATAATGTTAATCTATTTAAAAAGGAATTTTCTGTAACACTTTCTAAGGTCAAATACTTTTATTTTTTAAATTGTCATTCCCTTAACTACAACTGTTATGAGTTAAAATATACTTTGTTGTCCTGAGTGGCAATGAACTATATATATTGCCCTAATAAAGACAACAAGAGGAATGCTTATTACCTTAAATATGAAGCCTGTTGAGCTACTATTTTTATCATATCAACTTTATTCATTTATATTCATTTTGTTTCCTTTAAAGGATACCATCTTTTTAATCACTGTGATAACTGTCAATAACATATCAAAGTAATGAGTGATGTTACAACATGTATCACAATTTTATATCAATATGTAGCTGTTACTTGTTGGAAATGTATATCAAAGTGTCACATTGTTTATGAATGCTTCATGTAAAGGCACCATAGCAAATGAAAATAAACAAAATGTTTAACATAGTTGTTACTATAACATATTGTTGCTACACTTGTTTAAGTTGCTTTATTTTTGTTACAACTATCTTGTTGTTATCGTGATTAATGTCAATGTTTGTGACTGCTTGGTTGTGTATTCTCAAGCAATAAGATCTACAAACTTTCAGTTCAAATTGTTAAAGCAATAAATTCCTCACTTACAACCTAACAGCTTTCCTTGGTTATAGCGCCAAATGGTCTGTATGCTATAAATATTACTTTTTTAGGCCTAGAAAAAAAAGTAGTTTGTTTCTGGTTTTTGTCCGCGTCAGTTTCAAACCCCTGCATCAAGCCTTTTTATCGCCCCGGCATATAATGCTGGGGGATATAGTCATTGGCTCTGTCTGTCTGTCCGTCCGTCTGTCTGTGATCACATTGTTTCCGTGGCAGAATTTGAAAACCGTTACAGCTAGCTCAATGAAACTTGGTATATTGACTCATCATAGCATGTAGTTGTGCCTTTTGGGGTTTTCAACTTTCTGGAATTTTTATCTTTGCGGTTTCCATGGAAACGCAACTTAGAAATGTGTTTCCGGAGCAGAATTCGAAAACAGTTTGGCCTAGCTTAATGAAACTTGGTATGTTGACTAATCATCACATGTAGTTGTGTCTTTTTGGGTTTTCAACTTTCTGGAATTATTTATTTTCCGGTTTCCATGGAAACACAACTTAGTTTCTTGAGCCGAGCTCAGTTTAAACCTACTCTATGAAATCTAGTATATTCACCAATCATGACATACTTTTGCCGTCAGGGATTTTCAACTTTCTGGATTCTTTATTTTTTCAGTTTCAATGAAAACAAAACTCAGAATGCCGTTTCCGGAGCAGAATTTGAAAACTATACATATAAGAGCTAAAGTACTCAAGGAAATAGAAACCAAATGGTTTTGGGCGTTTCTGACTAATGTAAGTAATTCCTACAGATGTTCAAATAACTAAGTTTTTCCCAACTAGACCTTATGAAATCATTGCAAAAATATACTTAAAATTGCCTTTATTCAAGTAAAACTGCCAAAATTTGGCATATTTTCAATACGTCACTCTCAGCAATGCGCGTGACAATAAACTTGCAACGCCCTTTTCACCTGAATTTGCAGTTGCACGTGCGTTGCCACAGCAACTCTGCAATTAACAACATAAGTTATGAATGAACTCGTAAGAATAGTAGTTTGTAACACACGTTTATGTCCGTAAACTTAAAGGAAACCACATTCTTTTTCAATTATATTATGAATTTTTAGCTCATCAGGACTGAAAGTCCAGATGGGCTTATGGCATGGCCCGTCATCCGTCGTCCGTCCGTCCGTAAACTTTTGACACTTTCGACTTCTCCTCATTAACTATACACATTAGAGAGCTGAAATTTTGTGTACAGGTAACTTAGCATATGGAGATTCTAATTTGTAACTTTGGTGACCCTGTGACCCCAAATAGGGTCACAGGGGTCACAACCTTAAAAACCAATTCTCATCTTCTTCTCCAGTTCTAAAAGGACTAGAGAGTATAAAATGATATGTGCAGACTCCTTGGCCAATTGGGATTCTTAATTGTAGATTTCGTGACCCCATGACCCCAAATAGGGACACAGGGGTCACAACCTTAAAAACTAATTCTCATCTTCTTCTCCAGTTCCAAAAAGGACTAGAGAGTTAAAAATGATATGTGCAAACTCCTTGGACAATGGGGATTCTAATTTGTAACTTTGGTGACCCTGTGACCCCAAATAGGGTCGCACGGGTCTCAACCTTAAAAAACAATTCTCATCTTCTTCTCCAGTTCCAAAAGGTCTAGAGAGTTAATAATGATATGTGCAGACTCCTTGGCCAATGGGGATTCTAATTTGTAACTTTGTTGACCCTGTGACCCCAAATAGGGTCACAGGGGTCACAACCTTAAAAATCTTTTTTCATCTTCTTCTTAAGTTCTAAAAGGACTAGAGAGTATAAAATGATATGTGCAGACTCCTTGGCCAATGGGGATTCTTAATTGTAGATTTCGTGACCCCATGACCCCAAATAGGGACACAGGGGTCACAACCTTAAAAACTAATTCTCATCTTTTTCTCCAGTTCCAAAAAGGACTAGAGAGTTAAAAATGATATGTGCAAACTCCTTGGACAATGGGGATTCTAATTTGTAACTTTGGTGACCCTGTGACCCCAAATAGGGTCGCACGGGTCTCAACCTTAAAAAACAATTCTCATCTTCTTCTCCAGTTCCAAAAGGTCTAGAGAGTTAATAATGATATGTGCAGACTCCTTGGCCAATGGGGATTCTAATTTGTAACTTTGTTGACCCTGTGACCCCAAATAGGGTCACAGGGGTCACAACCTTAAAAACCTTTTTTCATCTTCTTCTTAAGTTCCAAAAGGTCTAGAGAACTGAAATTATATGTGCAGACTCCTTGGCCAATGGGAATTCTAAACTGTAGATGTCGTGACCCCATGACCGAAATTAGGGTCACAGGAGTCACAACCTTAAAAACTTATTTTCATCATCATCTTCAGTTCCAAAAGGTCTATTGAGCTGAAAGACTGCATATAGACTCCTTGGCCAATTGGGATTCTAAACTGTAGATTTAGTGACCCCATGACCCCAAATAGGGTCACAGGGGTCACAATCTTAAAAACATATTTTTCTCCATTTGATGACAGTCTAATGCAAATTTATTTCTCCTTGGATATTTTAGTGTGGACTTCTTTCACTGTCTAATATTGGCGATCTAGAAAGTGTTGAATAATAATAAATCATTTGGGTAAGGAAATTTATTCCGAAATCGTTACATTTGTCTTGTAATTTTTTTATAGGTTTTCTTGCAATAGATAACATCAGTTTCATGTTTAGCTCATCTGGCCTGTATAAAGCAAACTTGATATGATGCCTGATGAGCTACAGAGCCAATGGCTCTATTTTTAAATCATATAAGATATGAATAGTAGAAAACATAAGATATAAAATTATTGTACATTAAACCACAGGGACATGTATCGCTTAAATACAGCGTTAGAAAGACATACATACTCATAGACCCTACCCTAATACTATACATGTATCGCTTAAATACAGCGTTAGAAAGACATATACATACTCATAGACCCTACCCTAATACTATACATGAATCGCTTAAATACAGCGTTAGAAAGACATATACATACTCATAGACCCTACGCTAATACTATATATCCTTATATATAGTATTAGGGTAGGGTCTATGAGTATGTATGTCTTTCTAACGCTGTATTTAAGCGATACATGTCCCTGTGCATTAAACAATGTATTTAACGGACGATACTGAGATTACAGCTAATTTACATACTATAGCTTGCATCAGTAACATACTTTTCGACTTTTAAATAATTTCGAGGCATGAAAATGACACGTTTTTCTCTCCTGTAAATTTATATATTTCGGAGAATTTTACAAAAACTGTCTGAAACAAAAGTTGGGAAAAAACATTGTGAGTGAATATTTAGAATACACATATCCAGTTGGTTCTGAATAAAGAAAGAATCGCAAAAGTATGTGAGTATTATAGCTCAATGAAACCTAGTATATTGACTAATCATGACATATTCCGGCAGTATATTGTTTTTCACCTGTCCGTCTGTCCCTTTGTCCACAAAAACTTTAACCTTGGTCATAACTTTTGATTGGTCAGAGCTAGGTCTTTGATACTTGACATATGGATCCCTTGTGATGAGACCTTTCAGATGACACCATGACATTTGACCTTGTGACCTTGACCTTGACACAGCGAGCAGGATGCATCCGGGGGCATTCGTGTTTCACAAACACATCTTGTTTATGTTAATAACTATGTTAAGTTTGGTAATTAGTTCTAATCCGCCCTTCAAAACCAAAAAATAGCGAAACTAATCAAAGCCACTGACAAGCAC
The DNA here is from genome assembly GCA_916613615.1 of Steromphala cineraria. Lineage (NCBI taxonomy): Eukaryota > Metazoa > Mollusca > Gastropoda > Trochida > Trochidae > Steromphala > Steromphala cineraria. The sequence continues at coordinate 4,418,828 of OU744726.1, forward strand.
TTCAAGCGGTGTATTTTTTGTGGAAACAATATTCAGGAGGACTTTCCTGTTAACTAATATAGATATGATATATATACGATTTTTACATGATTATTTCACACTTAATTTCAAATATGTTCATGAGGTTATCATTTCAGTTGTTCATGATTTAACAATTTGACAAATTATAAAGTGTATTGCCCCAAAAAAGAAAAACATCGTGAAATGAAGCCAATCATCGGAGCTATGAGCGTGAGATGAATTACTGGCATTTACTGCCACAAAACATTGTCTTTACTGATAACTTTTATTATGAATCACGTGTAAACATGTCCCTCTTCTATCAATCAATTATTTTTTTTGATTTACTCAATGAATTAGCATGATACAGTACATTTGTTTTCTCGCAATGCTAACAATTCAAAATGGCGGAGGAAAGTCGATCGAACTCGAAGCCTTGCCACTCGAAGCGGCCACTAGGATTATTGTCAGCTGATTGTTTGGTCGGTGTTGTAGTTACTTGGATGTTTAAATTGTAGGAGATTTGTTAATAATGTTTGCATAAGAAAATATGACAGACAGACAGATTGTTTATTGAAATCTACATATAACACCTAAAATTGCTAGGCTCAATCAATTAATATGACACTGAGAAGAAAAGTTGATTCGCATCGACTTTCGAATATAAAAAATAGTTGTCAGCGCTGCCGCACTCCAATATATATACACAGTACGTATTACACTTTTCCAAACATAAAAATTTCATGTGAATTAAGTGACTAAGATAATTTCTGAAGAAAAAAACTGTTTGTTGTGCGAACTGCGAAGTCGAGGGCGATAGACACGAGAGAAATGTCAAGCGGATTTATTTGGAAGACATTGCCCCAAAATGAAATAAACTGAAATCTACATTAAATTTACGGATTTTTAACTGGATAAACATTTTAAAAATTTGCTTTACAATCATGAGTTGACATGTCATTGCAAGATTCCTAAATGCAACTGATTTTACTGTTGTTCACACGACAAAGATTTTTCTAAGGATGAAATGACCCTTTTACACATATAACCATGTAAATTCCATGATATTAACGTAGTGACTGTTTTTAAAAAACGAATTAAAGGGCCATTGTCGAATTTTGATGGGCACTGAAAACATAGGCGCCACCCAGAGTTCCCTGCACACTACATTGCATTATGGGAAGGGACATTTCTCATTCTATTTATAGATCTGCCAAACAAATGACGCGCTGTATCTAAAAATAGCTTCGTTAGCAGCCTAAGCTTATCGGTGAAAACGCGGTCGAACTGGCCGTTTAAGTAATTAACTATTTTATCCTAGGTTTTAGTTACAAACACACTCTACAAAAGATATATATATGTTCAGTAGAGGAATATATATAGCACATATTTTATTATATACGAGTCTATGACAGATGTCTATTTTTAACAATCTGATGCGTAACTGGATTCGATTATCTCCCTTGATTCAAACTTGCTTACCAAGACTGTGCTTACATTCGTACCCAAAACAAATTCGTACTTAATTCGCAAATCAAAATACATAACAAGTACAACTAGATTCACTGCATGAACCAAGTGGTTCAGCTTGTTAGGGAACATGAAAGAAACCCGTTCTTATTATTATATGGTATAATTTAAGTACCGGTGTATATATATATATATATATATAGGTATAAAGATTAAGGGGTCTCACGTGAAGTAAATGTAGATTTGAAAATAAAATACTTCAGACGACACTTGCTGTAGATATCATTTTAATGATGACTGGATGCGTCGTATTTCGACTTGTTAACAAGTCTTTTCAACAGTGTGGAGTTTTAACAACATGGCGAATATATAGTACATGCTTGACAATGTAACAATGTGTAATGGACTTTGATTAATTCCTAAATGTTATAAAATATATATATATATATATATATATATATATATAGGTAGGATATACGTACGTACAGTACCTATGATTAATTATAATATCAACTAAATGCCCGATGCCATGTAATGTCATAGCAAGGTTTTTACTCTCGTAGCGACGATTATTGTTTCACTTCTAGGTATTTTTTTTCTTCACCGAGAGTGCATCCTCGAAATTCGTGTTCACAAAAAATACCTCGGTATAACATGTTACTACTCTCTGTATATAAGCAGTGGGATAAAAATCTTGACATCCTTTTGCCTACTCTAACTAGGCTTGTTAATGTGAATCTCCGATCCGGTATCTTCCCTGACAAGCTATTGTCAAACCTTTGTTAAATAAGAAGACTCTCAACCAAGAAGAGCTCAAAAACTTCCGACCTGTGTCTTATCTTGCTTACTTGGGAAAACTCGTAGAGAAGGCTGTGGCGTCTCAAATCCAAGTACATTTGAGTAAAAACAACTTGTACCCAAAGCTCCAGTCTGCGTATCGACAGAAACACAGCACGGAAACGGCCCTCCTACGAGTGATAAATGACATGAGATGTGGCGTTGGCCAGGGGAATGTTGCACTACTGATTCTTCTCGATCTGAGTGCGGCGTTCGATACAGTAGACCATATAAACTTGTTTCGACGGCTGAACCTTGACTTTGGCTTCAATGGAGTAGCCATGAGCTGGATCAAGTATTACCTCTCCAACAGATCACACACAGTTTTCGTAGATGGTTGCAAATCAACGTCCGTCCAACTCAACTATGGAGTCCCTCAAGGGTCTGTCTTAGGGCCGATCCTTTTCAGCATGTACGTCGCACCACTAGAACACATACTTGATAGTTTACCTCATCATTTCTGTGCCGATGACTCGCAGATGTCCAAGATCTTCAGACCTACACCTTCTGATGCAGCCCAATCCGCTGAAGACATCACCGACTGCGTTTCTGACATTAAACAGTGGATGACTCAGAATACACTGAAGTTAAACGAAGAAAAAGACCGAAGCGATTCTGATGAATAAATAGGCGGTTGAATGCAGACATCAGCTCGGAAACAGTTGGACCAAGTGAGATTCCCCTCAGCAGTAAGGTTAAGAATCTTGGGGTCATCCTGGACACTGATCTCTGTATGGAGTTCCATGTTAACTGCACCACTCAAACATGCTACCTTCAACTCCGAAATATTGGCAAGATCCGGAAATTCATAACCAAAGAAGCAGCAGTTAAACTAGTCATCTCCCTTGTCATGTCAAATTGACTTGTGTAACTCCTTGCTAACGGGTACATCCAAACAGACCATTGACAAATTATGTCACATTACGCCTCGCTCCACTGGCTCCCAAATCAACAAAGAATTCAATACAAAGTTTTGTGTCTCACATACCAATGTGTCACTGGTACTGCACCAATCTACCTACAGGAACTCATAAAGGCTCACAATCCTGTCAGATCATTTAGATCCGCATCCCAACACCTGCTCCAAGTGCCGAATACAAAACTGAAAACTTACGGAGAACGACCCTTCTCTTTATCAGCAGCCAACCTTTGGAATCCTCTTCCAGCTGAAATAAAGACATCCTCATTCCTGACTGTTTTGAAGAGACTGTTGGAAACTCATCTTTTCACCCACCAGGCTGTCTCCTCCTGCGCTACGAGCATGTTTTAACATGGAGGCATTGTGCATTACAAATGGACTATCTATCTATCTATCTATCTATCTATCTATCTATCTATCTATCTATCTATCTATCTATCTATCTATCTATCTATCTATCTATCTATCTATCTATCTATCTATCTATCTATCTATCTATCTATCTATCTATCTATCTATCTATCTATCTATCTATCTATCTATCTATCTATCTATCTATCTATCTATCAAGTCTACACAGTTCCCAAAAGGCTTCCGATTAAATATTTAAGTTCATTGTCACCACCTGAGAAAGTCCATTCACTCCAATCAAACATCTTAATTAGAGGATATTGTTAACATAAACCATGTATACAAAATATGGGCCAAAATATTAATACACGAAAGGAGCAAATAATGACTAAAAAGAGTAAAAAGTACCAACACTATTTTGTGTTACCATATAAAAGCGTATAGACAAATATGTATTTGATACGATATATATATTTGTCTGACCATATACGGATCATAACTTAAAACCTTAATTTATTATCTTTATAAGTTCCCAATGTACATGTAGTCACATACAGGCAATATAAAATACATAAGCAACGCTGAATATAACATACAATAAAGCTAACGACAAGCGATATGAATACATACACTTTTGGCCGTTAACTGTACAAATTGGTTTGAGGCATATTAGCATATGTTCACGCAAGAACTGGAGAGGGAAGACTCCATTTATTATCAAAATTTTCTATAATTTTTTTTTTCAAAGTTTTAAAATATATATTGAAATTAAGTTTTGTTTTTCATTCAGTAATACGTATGCATCTGATATTCATTACTGTAGTTCACCGTTCTATTTAGGGTAAGAGTTCGTTTTTGGTTCAAATTCTCAATGCGGACGAGTTCGTTTTGGGTACGAATTCACCTACAGCCGAAAGTTATCAGTTTTCCGGCAGCCTATTTATAGCATGGGTTTTCCCCCCAACATATATCTAACGGAAGTCTCAGTCTCAGGTCAGGACAGGTAACTTTTCAATGTTTTTCTTTATTTTCCCCTTAGGAATTGACCAATTAATTTTCAGGACAGGATAAGTTTCCAATCTATTTTATACACTGCAAATAATGTTTTTTACACTAAATGATATATTTGAATGAGTTTTATAGGGCTCAATAGCCTCATTCAAGGGGAAACGGTCTTTTCGTAGGAGGATCCCGTTCGTAGCAGTGCATTTTTCGTAGGAGGATCCCGTTCGTGGAAGGTCTTTTCGTAGGAGTGAAAAAATATATGTTCGAAGGAGTGATAATATTCATGTATTATATGGTTCAAGTATCGTTAGCAGAGCCAAGTAATTGGTTATGATCTTTATTTATATCATGATCTACTTTCTATTGTTGATGTTTAGAACTGTAATGTAGGGGCAACATAGGTAAATAGTAAATTTTATTCTCATAAGTCATCAGTCATGACATAGAATGATCAAATAATACATTAAAGTAATACATATTAATAAAAGCCATATTGACATAAAGAGCTACAGAATTGATGATTGTAATTCACTTTCTCTCCATTATGCATAAATTGTTCAATAAGTAAACTTTTTGATTTATTATTTACATTTTTATTTTTATTTAGTTTTATTCTAATATAGATCTAATTGCTTTTATAAACCTCGATGGTGTTAGTTAAGAAATTAGTTAAGAAAACATATAATCAATCGTCGACTACAATACCTTGTTTGTTAAGAAAACTATTAAATTGGATTGTGACAACTACTCTCAAAGTACAATGCGTCAGTTATTAGAAAACTATTCAATCAAGACAGTTATAGAGGTTTTGTCTGGTACGTACACTCAGCATTTATATATTTCATTGAAATTTTCTACTTCTACGAAAAGACCTAAAAATCCTCCTACGAAAAGACCGAAATTCACTCCTACGAACGGGATCCTCCTACGAAAAGACCTACACCCCATTCAAGTGTAATTTTTGAAAATTATCAAAGTGAAAGTGCACGAGAGTTTCATCAATTTAAAATGAGTTTTAGATCAACAGATTTTATATTTTGTCATACTGTTGATATAAGATGGCCAGTGTGAGAGGTCGTCCCGTATGACCTAATATATAACGTGTTGATCTAAATGTACCGTATTTAGATGGCTTGCAGTGAAGTCGTAGACAAAACCGGCTCGTAGACACGGGAATTTCGCAGACAAAACAATCTCGTAGACAGTGATCTCGTAGACAGTAATTAATTTGTATTTCTAAGTCAATATTGAGTATTATTTTTAATCATACTTACCTCAATTTATTTTATTTAAAGATCAAACAAGAACTCGAAGAATTAAAAATAACACATGGATATTGGATAATAGTTCAAAACACAACAAATTTAGATTTTATTCTCTTTATTTGTTTAACCTTGAACCTATGAGTGTTCAATAGCGTGAATTTGATAAATATAATTTGCTTACTATTAGTACAAATCCTATATGAAAACCTGTCTACGAGATCACTTCTCAATTTGTCTACGAGTTCACCGGATTTCGTGTCTACGAGCCGGTTTTGTCTACGAGTTCACCGCATCCCATTTAGATTGCGGTTTTCAAATGGGTTGTGGTGCAGGGGAAACTGCCGGAACCCACAGATTTCCACGACTAAGAACAGAGGCTGTATCAACATTTAATGACTTGATCTGCCCTTGGGCCGGTGGGGACAGAATGGAAATTCAATTTTCAAAATAAGAATTGTTATGCCCCCGAATCGGAGATTCCGGGGGTATATTGTTTTTCATCTGTCCATCTGTCCGTCTGTCCGTCCGTCCGTCTGTCCTCAAAAACTTTAACCTTGGTCATAACTTTTGGTTGGTCAGAGCTAGGTCTTTGATACTTGACATATGGATCCCTTGTGATGAGACCTTTCAGATGACACCATGACATTTGACCTTGTGACCTTGACCTTGACACAGCGAGCAGGATGCATCCGGGGGCATTCGTGTTTCACAAACACATCTTGTTACTATTATAATTGATTTTATAAATATGTACACCTAAAGAAAAGCCTATATGTACATTATTATCAAAATACTCTAAAGAAGGGAATATTTTCAACTCATGTAATGCAAGGCTCGGTATTGGTGTTAGACAGTTTAAAGGAAGACTGGGCTGGTGGGCTTCATTGATAATTGACCAGCGCCGATGACACCGTTATGTAATGAATTTCACGGGTAACAAGGTCACGTGAGTCAGACTGGGCGCCGACCCATCAAGGCGGGTTCCCCTTTTGACACGCGATTGCTGATTGGCTGTTACAACCATACTCTTGTTTATAAACAACGTCAAGGGTTGTGATGGTTACAGTCTAAAACGGCTTGTACTTCTGCAATCACATGTCACTGTAAGAATACCTGCAATCGATCAATGAAAAGAGGGGCGTGCCCTTGCCGTTCTGCTGGTAAACAGTGTACAGACCTCTGCACAATATGTGGCTGGTCCCTACCGTGCATCAACACCGAGCCGACCACAGGTTTCAAGCTGCAGAGTAGATTTGATCGAGCAAACTGGGTCCAGCCCGGTTCGAGCCATCCTGTAAACCAAGCGACTCCTTTCTCTCGCTTTTGACGCACTAAAGGATGAAGTCACCTGGTTGATTTCGAGCATGACCGCATCCATAAGCATATATATTTTACCTCAATATCGTAAGCAATTCTAACGAAAGTTATATCATTTGATTTATCCTTTAGCATATTCAAAGGCTCTCCGTAACACAATCAGCTAAATTCTCAATAGTCAGGCTGCATTTTATTAAATATTTTCTAGTGGTTAAATGCAGAGAATGAAACATTTTTAGTCGGATGATTTCGTCCACAACTGCAACAACTACTTTTCAACTTATACAAGTATGACATATACAACGTTTAAGTTTCGTAAGAGTATTCAAATTTTAAGATCCAAATTGACAAACCGCCATAAAACTCACTGTGTGAAACAAAGCTTAGGATTTTCGTATTCTCTAAATTAAATTTTTTTTAAATATATTATTTTCATACGATCTCAATTGATGTCTGAATTACATGACAGCGGTAAAGTTTTGACGAATCATCTTATGACAAGTTTTTGAAAAGGAAATTGTACACAAACAGTACTGTCGATCATGGACGCATTCTTGATTATTTATATAAATTCCTCTTTTTAGCTCATCTGGCCTGTAAGGCCCAATGGGCTTATGGTATGGCATGGTGTCCGGCTTCCGTCCGTCCATCCGTAAACTTTGTGGAATTTCGACTTCTTCTCCAGAACCATAAGGCCTAGAAAGCTGAAACTTTGTGTACAGACTCCTTGAATAGTGAGGATTATAAATTGTAGCTTTGGTGGCCCTGTGACCCCTTATAAGGGCCACAGGGGCCACACCCTAAAACCTATTTTCATCTTCTTCTCCAGAAACATAAGGACTAGAAAGCTGAAACTTTCTGTACAGACTCCTTGGCTAGTGAGGATTATAAATTGTAGCTTTGGTGGCCCTGTGATCCCTAATAAGGGCCACAGGGTCCATGCCCTAGAAACCTATTTTCATCTTTTTCTCAAGAACCATAAGGCCTAGAAAGCTGACACTTTGTGTACAGACTCCTTGACTAGTGAGGATTATGAATTGTAGCTTTGGTGGCCCTGTGACCCCTAATAAGGGCCACAGGGGCCACATCCTAAAACCCTATTTTCAGTTTCTTCTCCTGAACCACGAGGCCTAGAAATCTGAAACTTTGTGTACAGACTCCTTGACTAGTGAGGATTATGAGTTGTGGCTGTTGTGACCCTGTTGCACCTTATAAAGGCAACAGGAACGTTTTAATGATTGCCACACTCTACAGCATAATTGATGATGAAGCCTGATGAGCTACAGAGCCAATGGCTCTATTTTTTTAATATCAGTAGCCAGCTTCGATATGAGGCATACCCAGCAATTAACATTTCAAAACATATTACGTACCTACATGTTAACATTTACAATTGTTTTTCATAGCATTTGAAGTTTCACACTTTCTTGTCTTACGATTGAGTTTATCACACTTGTACGACCAGTAGTGGCGAGTCGCGCAAAGCAAACATCGCTGAGTAGGGATTACGTTAATTGAGATTTACGACTCTTTGTGACCTAAGTAGCAGCCCTGTCTAAGGACGGGGCTGCTATCAGTTTTTGTGCAGTTTCCGCCGCGTCCGCGCTCATACTAATGGCTATAACTTTTTTCTACTAAGCTTTTCAGAACTTGTATTCATAACTTACTGCTTATACCTCGGGGGAACGATTTTGACATGTTCACTTTCAAGGTCAAAGGTCAAGGTCACGAGCTATAAAATCACTCAAAAATTCCTTGTAAACGCGATAACTTGAAAAGTTTTTGTGCTATGAAGCTCTTACTTGGTATGTATCATCCTTGGAAGAGTAAAAAATTTTGAAAAGGTTTTCGCTACAATCTGTCCAAGGTCAAGGTCACAGCAAGGTCACTACTTAAGCATGGTTTTGCGAAAATGCTTTATTTTAACAATGAACACTTTCAATCAATAGATGATTGTTATCCTCAATGAAAAGTGTTCATTGATTGTGTAACCTTAAAGGTCAAAGGTCAAGGTCATGAGATTTGTGTTATTGCAATGTGCAACTAATTTGGATATAACTTAATCCCATTAAGCTTTTCAGAACTCAAAAACATGTATTTATTATATAAGTGTCTACACCGCTGGGGAATTACAATGACATGTTCACTTTCAAGGTCAAACGTCAAGGTCACGAGCTATAAAATCACTAAAAAATTCCTTGTAAACGCGATAACTTGAAAAGTTTTTGTGCTATGAAGCTCTAACTTGGTATGTATCATCCTTGGAAGAGTAACAAATTTTGAAAAGGTTTTCGCTACAATCTGTCCATAGTCAAGGTCACAGCAAGCTCACTTCCTTTGCATGGTTTTGCGAAAATGCTTTATTTTAACAATGAACACTTTTAATCATTAGATGATTGTTATACTCAATGAAAAGTGTTCATTGATTGTGTAACCTTGAATGTCAAAGGTCAAGGTCATGAGATTTGTGTAGTTGCACATTACAATAACACAAATCTCATCACAGCCATATTGAATTTTCAATTAGAGTCATGAAAATGACTACTTCTCCTAAACCAATCTAGATATCACTTTCATATTGTAGTATGTTATACCTATAGTGATTCCTCCCACAAAGGTAGACGTTTCAGTTTTGAGAATCCAAGAGCAGCCATATTGACTTTTCAGCTGCAGATGACACATCCTTAGACGGGGCTGCTATCAGTTTTTGTGAAGTTTCCATCGCCGCCGCCGCCGCACTCATACTACTAGCTATTACTTTTTTCCACTAAGCTTTCCAGAACTCTTATTCATACCTTACTACTCATACCTCATGGGAACGATTTTGACATGTTACTTGCAAGGTCAAAGGTCAAGGTCACAAGATATGTATTCACTCTAAAATTCCTTGTAAACGCGATAACTTGAAAAGTTTTTGTGCTATGAAGCTATAAGTGGTATATATATATCATCCTTGGAAAAGTAAAAAATTTTGAAAAGGTTTTGGCTACAATCCCTCAAAGGTCAAGGTCACAGCAAGGTCATGACATAAGCATATTTTAGCGAAAATGCTTTATTTTAACTATGAACACTTTTAATCAATACATGATTGTTATACTCAATAAAAAGTGTTCAATGATTGTGTGACCTTAATGGAGTTCGAAAATCAGAACCGTGCAAGTATTTTTTCCGGAGTTATTGCCCTTGTTACGTTTTTTGGGACTCTGTTCGAGGTGTCTTCAAAGGAGCCAATTTTTCTCAGAAACCGTTAAAGATAGGACTGTCAAATTTTGTGTGTGCTTGCAGGGTATCAATAACTTGATGGAGTTCAAAAATAAGAACCGTGCAAATATTTTTTCCGGAGTTATTGCCCTTGTTACGTTTTTTTGGACTCTGTTCGAGGTGTCTTCAAAGGAGCCAATTTTTCTCAGAAACCGTTTAAGATAGGATCATGAAATTTGGTGTGTGCCTTCAGGGTATCAATACCTTGATGGAGTTCGAAAATGAGAACCGCACAAATATTTTTTCCGGAGTTATTGCCCTTGTTACGTTTTTTTGGGACTCTGTTCGAGGTGTCTTCAAAGGAGCCAATTATTCTCAGAAACTGTTACAGATAGGATCATCAAATTTGCTGTGTGCCTTCAGGGCATCAATGCTTTGATGGAGTTCGAAAATCAGAACCGCGCAAATATTTTGGTGTCATGATATTTTTGAGTACACTCGAGTATTTAGGAGAAGGTTCTGACTTAATTTAAAATAAGAACAAATCTGGCGGGGGATGTTTATGACTATGTCTTCTTGTTTCTCCTGTCCTTCCATTGCAAACCTCTCTTCTATCCCACATTCCTTCTATCCCCTCTTTGGAAGTTGAGAGTGTGACTAAATGAATACCGTATTTTCTTAATTACACGCCTGCCTTGAATATACGCCTGCCTCGAATAGACGCCCTTGCATAAGACATTCTGAAAATAATAAACGCCTGCCTTAATTAAACGCCGCGTAAACCAAGTTTAATATATAAAAACGCTTCTTTTTTGTTAAATTATCTGATTTTTGCATTTTGAAGATTAAAAAGTCCAAGATGGTCACCAATTCAGCCATAGATATACAAAAAAGTTATACAAAAACCTACTGCTAGTTAACAAATCATGATTACATCATTCTTGTATTAATGTTTGTTCTAGCTCTAGTGGTTTCCAACAGAAGAATAGCATTTTAAAAGATAAAAAAATCATGATTGCAGCCATAATCAATTATCATATAAAAGATGGTTACACAATTAAACCATATTACCACATCATTCTGTACCCTCGGTACTTTTATCATATCCTGTTACATATTCTGTATTACTACTGTGCTCAATTCATGACAATCCAAATTCCCTTCCAAGGGCAATAAAGATTTATCTTATCTTATCTTATAGTAATACCAATGATTCCGCCCGTCTGTCCGTCCGTCCATCCTTCTGTCCGTCCTTCTGTCCGTCCTCTGTCTGGGGACATTTTTTGTCCGACCTATTTCGGAAAAACTATTCATCTGATTGTTCTACAAATTTTGTACATGTATTCTACCCTACTAGGAGGTGTGCAGTGCGCAGTTTCAGCAAATTTTGTTAATATTTGAATTTTTTAAAAATTTCCATGTTTTGAACATAGTCATTTTCCAATATCAGATTTGTCCAACCTATTACGGGGAAAACTATTCATCTGATTCTTTTCACATTATGCATGTATCTTCGTCCCTACTACAGGGGTTTTCCGAAAGCAAGCCCAGGGCTTCTATACGGAAAATGGGGTTTGTGACAAGTGAACTTTGGGGCTAAATAGAAGCCCGGGCTTATATTCGGAAACATGGGCTTGTATTCGGAATATTTTAGATTCAAGATTGACAATCATACTGAATAAAACTCACAAAAACATGGCATAGAATCACTTTTATATTTAACAGAAATACGACTATTGCAATGAGTTAAGAAAAGGTAGCGCATGGGAAATCTTTTAATTTACGCAAAACTGTACTGATTAAGAATTGAATGAATGAACTCGTCCCATGAGAACCACGTTTTTTTAACTTTAAAAAGTTATGTTTCGAGGTACAGGGGTTCGAAAGTTCATATGTTGTAGGCCTATTAGTTTATAACATCTTTTGTTTTTAAACAGATTTGGCATGCATGTATAAAAATGGTTCGATCAAGTACGTATTAAAAAAAACGTAAAAACTTATATCTTGTCTAAAAATTCAGTTTTTAAAATAGTACTAAATAGACTTTGGACAATGATTTTTAAAAAATGAGATCGAGATTGCAAGTGTTGTATAGATTTTATACACATGATATTTCTAAACAGTGTAATGTTGTTCTAGTGTTGATTAAATATCCTGTGTACAAAGATGTAAATGGAAATTTAAGCTGTTTATTGTTATTAAATTCTTAGTTTCACGCTGTTCTGTGTCCATGTCACATGATCATATGGACTCAAATGATTGAGAAAGACAAATGGAACAATTTGCGACTAAAACGTTTTATGAATATGTTGGAGATAGAATCCATAAAAGAAAAAGAAAAACACTTTCTAAGCTATATTATGCCTTGCATTTTCTTCCCTGAACCTCTGAAATATTGAGAACACTCTAACTCAATCTTGATCAAAATGGAGATGAACCACCTGAATCTCAATGAACGAACTATCTTAATGTTCTCTGTACTGTAAAACCGCTGATAACTCTTTCCAAAGAGCAAACATATACCATTTGTAATGTCATATAACATATCTTTTATAATGGCAAAATATACCAGCGATGATTAGTGCCCATCATGACATTAACTATTGGTGTTGTAGAAAGGGAAGACCACTTTCGTTTGACGCACTTTGGAATAATTTATAATAATATTTTCCAAATAGTAGCCCATGGGCTTCTAAACGAGAGGGCTTGCTTTCGGAAAACCCCGGTATGAGCGGTGCAGTGCCAAATGAAAACTAAAATTGATAATTTTTAAATAAAAGATGCAAAGTTACATAGTAATGGTCATTGTATATGAAAAGACTTTGTTCGAACAATTGCAGAAATCATTCATTCTTCTCAATTCCTCTTTTGGGGTCAAATGCTGTGCAAAAGATGTCTTCATGGAAAGTGAAAAATAATTCAGTTAGTCAGGGATGCACGGTCGGGGGTATAAGTGAGCCACGCTCACTTTTTTGCTTGTTTGGTACTGTATGTGTTATGACGATATGCCGTTTCAAACCTGCAAAGTTCACCCTCCTGAATGTTGAACCCAATGCTCTGACTACTTGGCCATTATGACAGCGCTGAAGGAGGTCATATGTTAGGTCCTCTTATGACAAAGGTCTGAGTTTGGGTTGTTTGATATTTCATGTTATCGGTCATATCAATGTAATCATAAATAGTTTGCTGTTTATAAAATAGAAAAGATATGGTCCATGGGCATTATTAAGAATAAGGAATGTTTGCCATAGAAGTAGGGTCGGGTCTTTTCATATTGCAGTAAGATAGGGTGCTTTTATAACGTAGTGGAGTAGGTACTTTATATATTGGTATGGTAGAGTCATTTATATAGTTGTACGGTAGGGTCTACAATATTTGTCCTGAGTGATTTACTGTACCTGTCTCTGTCTTGTTGCAGCGAGGATGAAAGGTCAAACTCTGCCCCCTTCGGACCAGATCGGAGTCCCGGGATGAGGATGGAGAAAGTGCAACGAAAGCATGCTGATAAAATATTACCCAGTTCTAAGAGAGCTTGCATTTTGCAGTCGATCCCAACAAATTCTTCACTAGCAACCCAATCCAATCCTTTTCGACTGGAATCTCATGGCCAAGAAGACATCACAAGTCTCTAAACTCATGTGTCAATGTAGACAGGGAATCAGCCCATCAAACCCTGTTGTTATCAAAGTGAGTGAGTTGGTCGTTGGTCAAACATTTCATTGATAAATCTCACCATTCTTACTGCAAGTCAGTGGCAGAGTTCAACTGAGATTACCCTGTCAACTGGGTCAATCCACCCAGCACAACGCTGGACATTCAACAAGGTGGAGAGGAACGTTGTGTTCAAATTCTAACCTTCAAGTTGGTTCCAAAAATCCACGGAGATGATGATCGACCAACTGTATATCATGGACATACAGAACATTGAATGAATTGAGTAAGGTGCAGAAAACTACAGTTCTGACAAGAACTCAGCCTATTATAAAAGCTTCTGTTATTCATTTATACCAAAATATCTTAGGCTTTGCGATATTCAGAAAGGATTGCTATTATTGGATGCAATTTGCAAACTAAACATTCTTTTTCTAGCACATTTAGTTTTCATAAAATGACTCTGAAAACAAAGCAGCCATAAACCAGATTGTTATATTATGTATTGAGTTATAAGACATCATTAATAAGGAGGTCATATGGGTTGAGTTTCCATAAATCAAACAGTAATTGACTGTTTATGCTGTTTTGTGTGATCTGGTGTCATATTTCAAACACTTCGAGGCGCTTCCTGATTGGCTGTACAACTGGACATGGCAGAAGCAGGAGGTTTGGATGTTGAGGAGAAGGAGTCCCCAGAGGTTGATGCTTGTTCAAGTCTACCAACTGGCCAGTCCATAGGCAAACAAACGGATACATTTTATCAAAGAACTAGCACAGTGAATACCCCCCAAGAGTTCTTTGATGCAGCAATTGTTTATGCTCCTGACGATCATGAGCTTGCTTGTGAAACACAAAAAAAATTCTTAACCTTGAAACTTAAAAATGGCAAGACACCAAAAATTTGTTTATATGATGAGGAAAAGTTTGTAGCTTCAAATGTGAATTTAGCAATAGAACTTCTTAAAAGTTGTGGTTTGATTTTAATACTATTGACAGAAAAAACTAATGCTGATAACTTTTTAGATTTTTTTACTGGGCAGTTGATTGGTGAGACCCGCCTCAATAACAATTCAATCTGGGCAAAATACAGTGTTCGTCTTCTGTACACTCAGCCCAAATCCTGTCACACCTACAGACATCCATCTGGTATGTCTGATGTCCGTTACTACAATGTGTTTGACTGGCACAAAAAGATTCATCAGACAAAGATATTACAACTCCTTGATGAGTACAGGTATCGTTATTCAGACAGATTTTCCTTAGAGACAGAATCAACAGCTCTGCAAAATCCTAAGCTAGAAAAAAATGAAACTGTAAAATATACAGACATCAGGTCTAGAAGAGAAGAGATGCTGTCAGAAGAAGACCTTGTTAACGACTATGTCACATCAAGGTTGTCTTCAGCTCAAACAGTTGCTTGTGATGATCACCAAACTAAAGTTGTACAACGTCAGAAGCCAGTAACTAAATCAACTGACACTGAAGCACAGTGTGGATCATCAAGGGTTTCGACAAACCCAGAAGCTGCAGCAGAAATTTTGGATAAAGCACCAAGGCTCAACATTAAAGGAATCAACAAAACTTACCCAAATGAATTTGACTCAAGACAAGTTGGACCCATTGGCAAGCAAGATGATCACACAGAATCAGAAGAAGATACAGATGCTCCTGAACCTGATTCCAAATCAAGAGCTGACCCTGATTCCAAATGTTCTCTAGACCAAAACTCTGAGCTTTACCCTATCCCTGAGTCTTTTTCCGAAACCAATTTCAAACATGTTGTCAAACCTAACTCCAAGTCACAATCTGATGACAAATGTGAAGATAACAGCAGCACATGGGGTGAATATGACAGCGGGTCCATCAAAGATAGTTTTCTGTTTGGCATTCAACAGAACAAGGAACTTGTTGTAAAAGCTGGTAAAGATTGTGAGATACCAGCAGAATATCTGCAGGAAGATCAGGAAGATCAGGAAGATCAGGACCAGTTTTCGGTTGAAACCATTGTGGAGGAAATAGGAACCAAGGGAAAGAGTGATGTTAAAATTGACGGAAAGACATCAGGAAAGGAGAAAGAAACGCTAGGACACAAGGACCAAAAGGAAGAGGAGGCTGACAAATACTCAGAGAGTAAAACAGACCAAAATGGGAATAATGAAAAGTTCAAAGAGAATTTTAAAGAAACAGAGAAGAATAGAAATGACAGAGAAGGGGAAACAATGAGGAAAGTTATGGACTGTGAAGCCACAGAGGATGGTAACGGAAAAAGAAGAGAAGAGACCAACAAAAGCCAAGAGGGGAATGTCAACAATAGAAAGGTTGATGGAAAGAAAACAGATGGAGACAACAAAGGATCAGCAAAATATGACTATCCCTATCCAATGTCTGAACCCCCAAAACAAGCCAGTCCCCATCAGTTAGGAACCAAGGAAAAGGACAATACCAGTCCTATATCTAAGTCTGAACCTAAGGAGAAAGACAATCCTAGTCCTGTTCCTGGGAATAACAAGGACACAGAGGGGAATAACAAGGACACTAAAGGGAATGGCAAGGACACAGAGGGGAATAACAAGGACACTGAAGGAAATGGCAAGGATCCAGAGGGGGATAACAAGGACACTGAAGGGAATGGCAAGGACACAGAAGGGAATAACAGAGACAAAGAGGGGAATAACAAGGACACTGAAGGGAATGGCAAGGACACAGAGGGGAATAACAAGGACACTGAAGGGAATGGCAAGGACACAGAAGGGAATAACAGAGACAAAGAGGGGAATAACAAGGACACTGAAGGGAATGGCAAGGATCCAGAGGGGAATAACAAGGACACTGAAGGGAATAACAAGGACACAGAGAGAAATAACAAGTACACAGAGGGGAATAACAAGGACACAGAAGGGAATAACAAGGACACAGAGGGAAATAACAAGGACACAGAGGGGAATAACAGAGACACAGAGGAGAATAACAGAGACAAAGAGGGGAATAACAAGGACACAGAAGGGAATAACAAGGACACAGAAGGGAATAACAAGGACACAGAGGGTAATAACAGAGACACAGAGGAGAATAACAGAGACACAGAGGGGAATAACAAGGACACAGAGGGGAATAACAAGGACACAGAGGGGAATAACAAGGACACAGAGGGGAATAACAAGGACACAGAGCGGAATCACAAGGACACTGAAGGGAAAAACAAGGACACTGAGGGGAATAACAAAGAAGCAACGTTTGGCATGGACGTTGACGACTTGAAGAGTGATGAAAATATGGAAGAGAAGAGAAGGAAGAATGATAGAGAGCTGGTTTCTCCTGCTGCACATTCCAGTCTACCCAGTGATGTGAGTCTTGATCAACCTCCAAATCAAGGAACTTCATCAACACCCCAGATATACAGAGATGCCTTGGCCTTGGTGCCTTACTCTAAACAGGCAATATCACAGGACAGTAAAGATGCAATGGCCTTGGTGCCTGTCTCTGATCAGACGATAAACCTGGTGCCTCCCTGTACAGATACAGTAGCACAGAAGGAGCTTGTTTATGGACCATATTGTAGAATGATTGAACATTCAAGAAGGCAAGGAACTCCATCAACTCCTAAGCAAACAGTGATGTTTGCTTCTAAGCAGATGACTCTAGAGAATGAGGTTGGTTTAAGTCCCTATTTTGGATCATCAAGAACCTTGACAGGTAATGGCCCAGCATACGACAAACAGCAAGGTCTACATCTGTCGCCGAGTACTGAGTATACACGCTCAGGTGAGCAGAACTTCTAGTACAGTTGACTGTTATCTCAAATTTATCAGATAATATATTTTGTTGAACATTGGAGTGAAGTGACACTTTGGCAATTTGAACAAAATGTTAGATAGTTACAATGTTAAACAGTAATGAAAAGAAGAAAGCTTGCATAGCATTGCCCAATGCAGTCTTTACTACTCAAATCAGTATGACTAATGCCCAAAACAATGTTTTCTGTTAATTAATTAAATTTTCAAAGTTACCACAGAATTCTTACAAATGTGCTCACATGACCAATGCACTTTATATTAAGTCTATCAAACATTTCAATTTTTACAGATTATCAAGAATATGCTGAATCTTCCAAAACAAGACATGCAACAAACTCTTCTTATGAAGGTAACTGTCAAATAAAACCCAAATAGGTATGTTCTTGTAAACCCCAATAGGTATGTTGCTGTAAACCCCAATAGGTATGCTGCTGTAAACCCCAATAGGTATGCTGCTGTAAACCCCAATAGGTATGTTGCTGTAAACCCCAATACGTATGTTGCTGTAAACCCCATAGGTATGTTGCTGTAAACCCCAATACGTATGTTGCTGTAAACCCAAAGTGTGAGGATGGGATTGGGTTGGTTTAAAGGCCAGACCAAATTGTATTCCCCACCTTTACGTTACGTTAGCATCTTTATGTCTGTGAAGATCTTACAATACCCTGATATTCATCAAGTCAACAGCCCTGTATGAATGCTGCTCTATTGAATGCTCTATCTTAAAAAAAGAGTCATCAATGTGTGACAATGTTATACTTTTGATCATACTATAATATTGGTATTCTGTCCTAGGCTCTCGAACCGACATCCTTACACTGCCAGCATTGAGCATACCAGCAGGTACCTAACATGCCCATATGCCATCAACAAAACTAGAGGTCCAACAATTGGTAGTTAAGCTGTTGTTACATCCATTATCCCTGCTAATTAGCATTCAGCTACAAAAGCTGACACCATTAGAGATACATGCCAATTACACAAAACAGAAACATTGTTACAGATGTTCACGATCTTAATGTCATCAATGTGTTCTGTTGTAGCTGCATCTAGAAGTGAGAGCAAGTCGGATGCAGACACACAGACAGCACCAGAACCACCAGCACCTGCACCTGCACCTGCACCTGCACCTGCAGTGACTACAACCATTGTGAACATCTATGGCTCCACCGGGATCAAGATAGACGGAGGCAATAATGTTAGGTTAGTCACTGCTTCATCTCTGTGGCTGGCAGTATATCCTGATTGGAGTTTAGGGACCGGTCATTTATTACAGGGGGGGGGGGGGGGGTGGGCCGGGGTTTTTTCATTTGGGCTTGTACATAAAAATATGACCCTCCCCAACTCAATGTAATTTTTTTTGGCGACCCTCCCCATTTATGTGTATTTTTTTTCATGACCCTCCCCTAATTCATATCCTCAAAATGAAATGTCATAAAATTTGACTTTAGACATTTATATTAGGGTCTACTTTAACCAATTTTCACTAGCACTTTAAAAGATAATTAATTGAATGTTATATTATACACATTTACGCTATGATTATCAGTATATAAATGTATAATTTGAGAAATATGTCTGGGACAAAGTGATTTCCTCATAGACTCGACTCACTGTCAAAATAATGGACATTGGTTTTTAGTGAAGACAAAATAATACATTTCATTGATAGATTTGATAGAAGGTTGACATGAATATTTTCTTATTTATATGCTAGAATGCATTGTCTCTAAGATAAGAATTGGGAATTGATTAGTCAGGGGTACATAAGATAACTTTAAAATCTAAACGAGAATACCAGACCTAAATATCACAAGGGAAAATCTATCAATATCAAACTATCAATATAAGACTTAATAATATATAAAGGGCTGATAAATGTATGTGATATTTGATAAACATGTCAAAGATTTTCCTCCCAAAACCCAAAAACTGAGCAAAATGAAATTTCACACAAAACATAACCATGCACCTTCAACAACTTCTGTAATTTTTGCTACAAAATAGATTCAATATGTCAAAAGATTACAACGGTTTACGGCAAAAACATACAAGGGATATATGGATCAAAGTGATTACAAATGTCAGGTTTTATTACATTTGAATATAATAATTTTAATGAGTTTGAGTTAGACAATTCACTTCATAACAAAATCTTGAGAATTGAAGCAAGAAGTTGACTCTGTATGAAGTTAACAAGGCACATCTATAACTCATAAAGATAACATTGATAGCTTTCATCATATATGAAAAAGAAGCATCTGAACTATGAGATTAACAGGTAAATAGGATACTAACGCATATATACGGACAATACGATTGCTGCATAAAACAGAAAATGTTCCTTCTATCGGTAATTCAAGAATCAACATTGGAATTCATTTAATATTTATATTTTCTCTGCTTCATAATAAGTTTGAAATAGTTGCTTGGATATATCCACTGACCAATATTGAAGATTTATGAATATTGGTCAAGTTATAGGTTTTATAAATTTGTATAATATCATAGAAAGTGTCACTCTCAGAAAAAGACTAACATAATCATTGTGATTAATTATATAACTGGTTCTTTTACAACAATATTCTTATTCAGGGTTGACAATGCATCTAGATATCTTTTCAAGATACAACAATCAGTAACAAAAGCCTTAAATATATAAATTGTCTGTCCTCATAAAGCTCAGTTCAGTTCAGCTGTTCTATGAACATGGGCTAGAAGTCGTGTGGCTTATATAAACCGTTTTAAGGGAAGTCTTATTTGGAATTCTAATCCTGAACTACTCAAAATGAAAAATATTTTGAACTTTACCCCCCAAAAAGCTTTGTAATGACATTTTACCGCATCTTTAGTGTTTTCAAAGAAAGATGGTATTATTCTTGTCTATTTTAAAATGACCCTCCCCAAACTCTTGTAAATTTTTTCATGACCCTCCCCTAAAGGCTGTATATTTTTTTATGACCCTCCCCTGAAAACCCCTTGCCCACCTCCCCTGTAATAAATGACCGGTCCCTTAATGAGACGAGACAATCTCTCCTAAAAGTATTTCAAGAAACCTGCAATAAAAGTGGCTTTATTGGTTTCGAGATGTATTCTCAAAATGTGTTTTGCATTGATGAACTCGCATAGAAGATGTTGCAAACATTGATACCATCGTTGAATTGTTACACTGGTAGATGCTGCATTAGATGGTCAGCACATAACAGCACAAGGTTCCAATCACTGACAATATTTATTGAAAATAGAATCCTAGACCTTTGTGAAGAAACAAAACCAAAAACGTTTCGATAAACATATATTTCAAATTTGAAGAAATTCACTGTAAAATGAAAGAGATAAGAAATTTCTTTATCTCAAATATGATTAATAAAAAAGATACAGAGGGACATGATAAAAACATGGCACCCGCGATATTGATGTGATCTGTAATCTCTTCCTAAATGTCAGATATACATAAGATATATCCTGCATGCCTTTCAAGACTTTAGTTTTTATTCACTATGATCAACAATAAACCTACAATTGTAAAGTTCTGATATTGAATAGATTAACCTTGTATGATGACAGGACCAATATGGCACCGACAACTCCACAACAACCAACACATGAGAAACAAAGGAGCAAGCCAGCGACCAACAACAAATCAAAGCTCACATACCCCACGTCTCAACCCAGTTCATTTGATCGGAGCAAGCAGCAGGATTTGGAGCAGGATTTTAGCCAGGATTCCAGTGATATCAGTGGACCGGAGCTGGACTGGCTTCCTCCTCATCGGCAGAGGAGCGCACAGAAGGCCACCGTCAGGGTAAGGGATTCGATGGGTCAAGAAAATTGGACTTGAGTACTTGAGGGTCAAACTTGACTCGGACCCTAGTACCTGAAATTTTATCTTTACCCTAGAAATCATGTAATTGTTGTTCAACTCAGATCATAAACATATAATTCGACCTATTAATGAGCATATACAGCATATCTTGACATCAGTGTCTTGAATTGGTAATGGGGATTATCTGTCTTCACACTTGACAGACAAAAGAGTGATATGACTTAAATAAATAACAGTGACTTCCACTTTTGAGTCATTGAGTCCCCGAGAAAATGGACTCACTTGAGTTTTCAAGTACCCGTGGAAGCCCAAGTCAAGGTCAAATCATTACAGTTTATTATCCCCTGCCAAGAGAAGGAAGGGAGACACTTGTTTGAGCTCTGTCCGTCTGGCCAAGTGTCCTTGTGTCCAAGCTAACTGGGACAACTATTCACAGAACTGTCCAAGATAAGATTATCAATTTGGTGGTTGACTTCAGGTATCAATACCTTGAAAGTTGAGAAGCACACTATTGGACAGTTTCTTCCAACATTTGCAATAATTTTTATTACATTGTGTGCTTCAATATCAAATTTTTAGTTTTAACATTTGAAGTTTTGAGTATTAAACATTGAACATAAGTAGCCCTATGTACTGACAACCTCCTCAACTCTTTACTGCCTGATACAAGCATCCTATAAACATGCTTACTGACCAATTATACAGTCACCCTAGGCAGAATCTGTGAATAAGTATTTATAAAGGAACAGTAGCATGCTTTTTTGATACAGAGGGACCTTAGGAAAGGAACACAATGTTCAGTGCAGTCATTGTTTAAATGAAAGATTCATGAATACACCAGTATATCGTCAGAGTTCTACTAACTACCCCGTACATGTATTGTATCGTTTTGTATTTCAAGTTACAGGACCAGTTATCCTCAGACCCTGACAGACCCACCAGTAGCAAGATGTGTATCAAGGATAAACCCGAACAGTCGGAAGAAGAAGCTGACCTTGACTCTGGTAGACCTGAGGTTGAACCATCAACACACAGTGATAAACCACACAGCTCACAGGGTGAGATCTAGCATTATTTGAAATCTTACAAAATATAGAACAAAATGATTGACAATTTTAACATAAAATGAAATGTTAAGTCTAAATAATTCTGATGCAGTTAAAAATAATGATGTTTTTGGGTCCCCAAAGTTACCTTTAAAATTGTTTAGTTGACATTTCATTAACTATGCTTCTCGTTTCTGTTGGTGAGTGCCTTAAAAGACGCAGTGATGATGTGATTCGATGGTTATATTCATTTCTTTTTTCTTCATGTTCAATATTAAAAAAAACAATTAAAAATGAAAATAAAAATCTGTGTTATCACATCAATTTTCCTTTAAAGGGACAGTAGCACGTTTTTAGGGGTAATAAAAGGTGATGTCGGGAAAATTAAAATAAATGGTTCCAATTAACCTATCGCCACCTGTCAATCAAATATATTTTCCGACCAATCATAGAGCGTCATATATTCACTGCGCCGTTGACCTTGTTGCCGACGCCATTTTGTCCGTCAAACAATGAAACGTGTTTTACTTCCTTGTTTGATTTCCTCTGCATCCGATGTCAGAAAATGCTTTTTGGACACAAGACGTGAGCAGGTGGTTTCTTGAGTACCGTCGTAATACCCAGATAAAGATTATAAAATGTGTCATCTTCAGGAGAGGTTGTATGACATAGTGCAAATAGACGTTGAAACGGGAAAACTCGAAGCGGTGACGGACCAAGAATTATATTTCCAATTTTTTTACAACATGCATATGAATAAAATATGAACAAAGGGTATCGTAAATATTTATGACTGTTGCTGTTAATCATTTTGGGGCATTTTGTAAACATATTTTGCATTCTCTAAGTTCTTGTTTGATTTTCATTGAAGGCATAAACAACCATGAAATACTGCATTTTCAAAACACATAGTAGATTTCAAGCAAAACTTTATTTGGTTATTTGCCGTTTGAATAGTTTCGTGTATATAATTATCAGACACTGTGAATTATCATATGAACTATGTTATTACAACATTAGCACGGATAACATAAACTTATTTCTCAAAAATGGGTATTAAATGGAAATACATATCGATGTAAATTAATGAAAAATTAAGGTCTTATAAGATCTCACATTGAAAACTAGTGCTAGAACTTTTTATCAAGGATGTATATGTATAAGATTATATATGATAGAAAATTAACTCTAAATGCAATGTTAAAATTAAAAATAAAAGAAATATGATTGTCATCATGCAACATATCATATATTTTTCAATAGTTTGATTATCATACATTTATGTTAGTTGGAACAAATAGGCAAATAGTTTCAATATATATTGTATTTCAAAATCATGTTAACCCTATGCTATCATCAAATTAAAAAGTATCATAGTTATATGCTTATTACTATTTTATATATTATATTACAATAAATCCACAGATACTATATGTATGCATAATTTAACAAAACCATTACTGTGCTTATTATCAAAATTAATATTGCTAAATGTGTTTAGTGGGTTTCACAAATCTTCAATAACATTGCCTTAAAGCGAGACGCCGTCCCCGTAAATGTGTTGCATCACATTTATTAATTAGTGCCTCGCTACCGTGTGCAGAGTCTCTCCTAAGCTCCGCAGCAGTGTTGATTATTCATCGCTGTACGGAGCTTGACTGTGACAGTGAACCGGTTTACGTCAACTCTTCGGTTTCTCTGATTGAGTTGTTTGTTTAATCATATACATCATTTAAACTGCTATAATGCGGCTTTAATTTATCATGATTGATTTAGTTATCTCACTGTGACAGTGAGTTGTTTTGGTAACAAATTAATGCATCTAGAAATTCTGAATAGAATAGCTTTTGCATATGTCATAACATTATTACAAAATCATCATTACAACACATTTTTTTGTATTGGATTACTGTTTTCTTTGGAAATTTCTAAATAATTTCAATTTCAATTACTTAAAAATAAAACAAATAAAATAAAAATGTGTCTTTCAAATATCCTGTAACAATAGACATGCAACCGCAAGACAATATTCTTTGACATATAATAAATAATAAACATTATTATTTAAAAAGATAAATTTAATCTTATATTTACCAATTCATTTATTAAACGGTGTGCTGTTTCAAACTGCGTAAGAAATATCAGTTATACGTAGTTTCCAAAATAGGATAATATTCACGATAATGTGAGGATAATGAAGGGTAGTCCAGCAAAATAAGCGTCTCCTTCGGGTGCGCAGTCACCGCACATATACCGAAGTTTAGATTATCATTATCTAAATGAGTGACAGTCATGTAATTTGAAAAAGCAACGATTAGGATTTGGTTATTTATCATCAATACGTTATCGATAACACATCTTTTAAAGTTGGGATATTTTTTCTATTTAATTTTGTATTCTGTAGATCGTAAATAAGAACCATATTAGAAGTGTTCATTAATGGAAACTTGTTGCGGACGATTAAACGTTCACCTACTGGTTTTCATTAGTCAGATATAATGTTTTACCGTCTCATTTGGTTTTGAAAGCTAGACATCCTGTCGGGGATTGAAATAACGTTTAATTGGCGGCAATTGTCTTGTATATGTCTTGTATGTGTATCCATTGTCCACTCAACCAGACAGGATGGCGCCATCAAACAGTGACCCGGCAGTTATATGACCTGTTACGACACATGACTAGAGTCACTGGACGACAATAAACTTACACCTCACACCTGTTTTATCTGTAACATCCGGCTCCATAATACACAACATCAAATGACAGTTCCCAGTTATATCAAGTGTTATTTCAGGCTGTTCAGTGTATCACACATATTCAAAACGATGTTATTTAACCATGAAAAATCACAAAACAAACTTACCTCTCCTACCTATTAGTTGTCTCGGCAGTTATAATGAGCAGCAATGTTTTTTGAAAGTGATTGGTTTAAACATTGTTTTATTTTAAACAATAAACACAAACAATTGGCGAATGGGCTGTACAACGCTTATTTAAGTATTCACTCTTTTTCACGATTCATAAATCTGAACACAAACACAAGAAATTGTGAAAATTCAAAAGCTAAGGGATCCGTTTAAATGTCAACATGTAGGTTTTTAAATGTTCATTATTTGGTATGTCTCATTATGAAGTTGTCTACAGCATCAGCTAGATGAAACCAAATTAATTGAAAAATGATTTAACCCACACTGTTACCCTTCACTACCGTATAGACGCAGATTTCGCCAATCATTTGTAGCAAATAGTATACGTTGCTTAATAGAAAATTCCCGTGTCCTTTCTTAGTATAAACTATCCAATGAAGTTGAATGGTATTTGAATTTTTGTTTATTTTAATAATTGATTATCTTCATATTTTACACTAGACAGAAATTATTCTTCTATTTGATAACTTTTTAAACAAACTTTTCAAAAACATTTGTATCAAAACTTGTTGATACAATTAAGTGTTTTATAAATTGAACTAAATTGAAACAGGTTTATTTCCTAATTTGAAACTGTTAAACAAACAATAGCTAAATACTAATATTTTGTAAATAAACCATGACATGTTCCTTATCTTGTTTTTGGAGCGGTTTTGACATCAGCTTTAAGCTTGTTTACCAATACAATTCTTATTTGAAATAAATATGTTTTAAAACAAGAAGCACAATTCTTATGGTTATACCATTCCGATATAAACAGATATATAACATTTTGTGGTGATTTAAACAAAGAGGACTCTTAATAAACAAGCAAGAATGCGTTCATGATATACAGACAATACTGTTTGTATACAATTTCCTTTTAAAAACACTTTACCGTTGTCATGTAATTCAGACATTAATTGAGATTGTATGAAAATAGCATAATTAAAAAAATAATTTATCAGAATTAGAAAATCCTTAGCATTGTTTCACTGATTAAGTTTCATGACGCTTTGTCAATATTCCAGTCATTAGGATAAGTTGAAAACTTACAATGTCTTGGCAAGCGTATTCGTTTGGATATTAAAATTAAAATACTCTTACGAAACTAAGACGTTATATATATGTCAAAAGTAGTGGAGGTATTATTAACCAATCAGCGCGCATGATTAACGAGGGGATTCCCCTAAAGAAAAGCGAACCCTAAACCGCTCTCTTCTCCCCATCTCAGCGGTAAAGCGTAGCTCAGCTCATTAATGAGCAGGCTTCTCAGCACGGGCCGAAGGCCATTTGGTTGGGGACGGCGGGTCCCTTTAAAACAATATTCAAGTGGCTGATCATGTCATTTTTTAGAAATTATATACATAGCTAATCTTTTTAATTGAAAAGTGTTCATATTTTCTAGGGGGAAAATCAATAATTCATTTGAAATTTTGGATATTATTGGCATTTTTACAAGAATTGGGAAATTGAAAATTGATGAAAAACCTTTACATTTTGAAGCTTACTATTGATATTAGGGCAATGGCCAATTTCATATGCAGAAAATTTATATAAAGAATGTAATAGGTCATTGTTAAAGGTGTCCCAATATCTGATCAACCTAGCAATGCAGAATACTTTTTTCTTCTTTCAGTGCATTTATTCCTTACAAACATTCAACATACGACTTCAATTCACTACACATTTGACCTTAAATTCTTGTCATATATCCATGAATAAAAGTAAATAATCGATAGAAAATATCATCTTTGAAGGAAATATTTTAGTTTCAATAAGATTACAAAAAGGTTAAAAACTTAACATTGTATGAGGTAATTTATTTAAAGTTACATTTCTATAAAAAGAAGGAGAAAAGAAAAGGATATAAAGTATCTACACCAGTCCACAGCAATTTTGCCACTTAACGGCCCCTGAGTTTCGGGGCCGTTAAGTGGTTAATGAAAATTATGAAATATAAAAAAATAGTTTTAGTCGTCCTGTTAATATAACTATTATGGAAGGTCAGTTCGTCGTTTTTAAGTTACTTTGCCGTTAAGTCTATATGAAATATTGTAAATAGATGGTCGTCACCATTAACTATATATTTTGACAGTATGGATTTTGACAATCTCCTTACAATATATAGGTTTTCAAAACTGTTGATATTCAAACGTAAAAATGAAATAATAACAAGGAATAAACGTAGTTGTTTCTGTTGTCGTAATTGACATACGGTACGCATCCCGGAAACAAAATTAAGCAACATCTGCACTTTTTTTGTATTTTTGTTTATTTTCTTGAGGGGGCGCCGGGGTCGGGGGTCGGTGGAGTGTGGTACATATACTGTATATGAATTTACAAAAGCGTCAAGGATTGGTCCATCAAAACATATAAGAGATTTTTTATTTATATGATCAGAAAAGTATTTTTTTCCTATAAATCTTTGTGATTTCTTATGTCCGTCATACCACATAATCGGCACTTCCGCATTTGTTTTCTGTTGCACACAAAATATATATTCGTCAAATGTGTTTGAAAATTATTGAAATTAGGAAAATTAACCATACAGAAACATTTTCAATTGGTTATTTTGTTCAGCATTCTATAATTAGGCAGTTATTACAAACGGAATATCATTGTCCGTTACGCTCGCGTCAGTGACAACGTGCCTTTGTTTGTCGGACATAACAAGAGTTACCTCCCTTTATTTCAAGGGGCGTGGTTATCTCTCGTCTGGCGATAGGTTAATTGAAAGACAATGTATTTAAACTAAATGAAGCAGTAATAATTCAACTATATTTTTTTTAGCCATGCGATTCCTTTTTCTTACACAAAATGAATTAAAGGTGTTCACAAAAAATGGCCGCCAATGGATTTTATGTGAATCCTCATACTTTGTCCTCTGACAATGGGTGATTGGCCTGTGTAATGGGATTGTTGACACTGTCAATATAATACATTTAGCATTAACATACAATTATCAGTGAAAATTTGTAAATATAAAATTATCAAAAAACGTGCTACTGCCCCTTTAAAGACCAGAAATGTTTATTTATTTTGTTATGGTCTTAGGCCAAGTGAGTCTATAATCTATGAAATAAATCTGTCAAGGAAACTTCCCAAACTTGTTTAATACCATAAAACACAACACAAAATAATCTTAAGAATAAATGTGTCGTGTCTTTTGAAATTCGTCACACAAACATCTTGTTGTCATTTCAAAAGCAAAGCCAACTTTAAACTTAATCAGGGGAAGATAACACTACAGCTACCAGGTTGTTTGGACAAGATGGACTTCTAAAACTTCTGAAACTATGACCCTTTCTATTGTCATGCTTTAGGTTTGAATTAGTATTTTGTGAGAGGCACAGGTTATCTGAGGTATATTTATTTGTTATATCAATTATAACACTGCCTTCATTTCTTGAAACCCCTACCCGCAGGAGACCGAGGCAGTCAACCGGAGAGAGGACAGATAACCAGGATTCCTCTCAAGGTACCACAGGTCAACATTACACTTCAACTTCATTCTTTCATATACTTTTGTGTATATCTTAAATATTTTTGAAAGTTTTTCATAAGGTGAGGTAAGGTGATATTGGGTTTATTGCCCCTTTATTTCACTTATATTGCGTCTGCTAGTATTAAAAGAAAGCCCTCAACACTGTTGTGGCTTTGTATTGCGGTGAAACCTGCAAGCGTTGGCTGGAACTAGCAAACCATGGGTAGTACTGCAATGAAATTAAGTGTAGCATTGCACCCAAACTGGACTCCATGTAGAATAGTTCTCTACTGCAGACAAAGTTGCCAAGCCCCTGGCAGGGTTCGAGTGAGTGAGCGAGTTAGTGCTAAACGCCGCTCGGGCTATATTTCAGTCATTTGCGGCGAGTGGTGAGGTTAAAACCAACCTGATTCGAAGTCGAACACGCTAACCACTGCGCTATCCCACCCCCAATTTTTCATGAGTTTTTGAACATTCAATAAAGAATTCTGTCTTCTGCATTTTTAGCTCATCTGGCCTGTAAGGCCCGATGGGCTTATGGCATGGCATGGTGTCCGGCGTCCGTCCGTCCGTCCGTCCGTCCGTCAATCCGTCCGTCCATCCGTCCGTCCGTAAACTTTGTGGAATTTCGACTTCTTCTCTAGAACCATAGGGGCTAGAAAGCTGAAACTTTGTGTACAGATTCCTTGACTAGTGAGGGTTATAAATTGTAGCTTTGGTCGCCCTGGGACCCCTAATAAGGGCCACAGGAGCCACACCCTTAAGACCCATTTTCATCTTCTTCTCCAGAACCATAGGGCCTAGAAAGCTGAAACTTTGTGTACAGACTCCTTGGCTAGTGAGGATTATAAATTGTAGCTTTGGTGGCCCTGTGACCCCTAATAAGGGACACAGGGGGCACGCCCAAAAAACCTATTTTCATCTTCTCCAGAAGAATAAGTCCTAGGAAGCTGAAACTTTGTGTACAGACTCCTTGGCTAGTGAAGATTATAAATTGTAGCTTTGGTGGCCCTGTGACCCCTAATAAGGGCCATAGGGGCCACAACCTTAAAACCTATTTTCATCTTCTTCTCCAGAACCATAGGGCCTAGAAAGCTGAAACTTTGTGTACAGACTCCTTGGCTAGTGAGGATTATATATTGTAGCTTTGGTGGCCCTGTGACCCCTAATAAGGGCCACAGGGGCCACGCCCTAAAAACCTATTTTAATCTTCTTCTCCAGAAGCATAAGGCCCAGAAAGCTGAAACTTTGTGTACAGACTCCTTGGCTAGTGAGGATTATAAATTGTAGCTTTGGTGGCCCTGTGACCCCTAATAAGGGCCACGGGCCACACCCTAAAAATCTATTTTAATCTTTTTCTCCAGAAGCATAAGGCTCAGAAAGCTGAAACTTTGTGTTCAGACTCCTTGGCTAGTGAGGATAATAAAGTGTAGCTTTGGTCGCCCTGGGACCCCTAATAAGGGCCACAGGAGCCACACCCTTAAGACCCATTTTCATCTTCTTCTCCAGAACCATAGGGCCTAGAAAGCTGAAACTTTGTGTACAGACTCCTTGGCTAGTGAGGATTATAAATTGTAGCTTTGGTGGCCCTGTGACCCCTAATAAGGGACACAGGGGGCACGCCCTAAAAACCTATTTTCATCTTCTCCAGAAGAATAAGTCCTAGGAAGCTGAAACTTTGTGTACAGACTCCTTGGCTAGTGAAGATTATAAATTGTAGCTTTGGTGGCCCTGTGACCCCTGATTAGGGCCACAGGGACCAAGCCCTAAAAACCTATTAACATCTTCTCCAGAAGCATAAGGCCTAGAAAGCAGAAATTTTGTGAACAGACTCCTTGACAAGTGAGGAATTTGAATTGTAGATTTGGTGACCCTGTTGCCCCTAATAAAGGCAAAAGGAACGTCCTTAAAATCTATTTTCATCTTCTCCTCCTTAAGTATAAGGCCTAGAAAACTGCAACTTGTCGCCTTTATACTTAATTTTATGATTGGTGACCCTTTGGCCTCTACAAAGGGGGAATCACATTGGTCACACTCTACAGCATATATTGTAATTGACGATGAAGCCTGATGAGCTACAGAGCCAATGGCTCTATTTTTAAAAATTTATATGAATTCATTTTCAATATTGAAATACCAAAGAATATTTTTCAGTTATGTTTGACAGTTGGAATGGTACAAATTCTTGTACTGTTCGACATGTTGAAGTTTGTTTGAGTCCAGTGTGTGAGTTAGTAGATTCTTGGCTAGTCAATGCTGGCGGTTTGTTCCTGATGTGCGGGTTGTAGATAATTACAAGAATATAAAATGTTTCAAGTAGTATGATCCCAAATGGCAATGTTACATTTAGTCACTAATTCTCATGTATCTCAAATAAAAATAGTTATAGCATGATGATGTCGTTAATCCTATGTAAAATGTCATTTGTACAAATCGTTTGAAGAGCTTATGTGAAGTACCTAATTTCTTGTATTTACCCAAGAGATCAAGTAATTGTTATTACCCACACATATTATGACTTCTCACTTTTTAAACAGTATAAAATAATTAAGCTCGACTCATCCCGAGTACCCGTGGAATAACTTTTGAAAATGAAACATGCAGCAAAGTTGGTTTCAAACCTAAGGTATGTAATTGCCCCTTCATATATAATATTTTTTCTTATATATGTTTTCTTTTATTGATAATTAATCCTTCTATCCCAGAAGCGCTCGGGAAGAAGTCGATTGAGACGATCGGTATCCTGGCTGTCATGTGGACTGCTCCGCTACTCCGGGAAGAGAAACATAGAACCAACACTTCCTAGATGATTGCATAAAGGCTGTTGAAGGAAGAAAATCTTTCCAGTTACAGACGGACGCCGAACACAATGCCATGTGATAACCCCATCAGGCTTTACAGGCCAGATGAGCTAAAAATTAAACAATTTCACATGACCATTGTGACGTCATGCTTTAGTGACTATGACGTCAAACATGTCTCTATGGCATCCAGTCATTTGAACATAGTCGATGTTATGACACAATGTGTTATTGCTTTGTATATTTATGAAACAGTGCTATTTTCAATGGGAGACTAATTGTACATGCCATGAACTAATTTGAACGGAAAACATTCTTGAAAAACTTGCTTGCATGATTGTTTTTTCCTTTTTTTTATTTAATGATTGATGGCTTCATCTTTATGTGGTGTCTTATTGCTGTATCTTAATGATTTGACTTGTTTTATATATCTATTTTTGATGATTTATTGGCAAATGATGCTCAAATTTGTAAATCCTATTTAGATGAATTAAGTATTGCAAGACCCGACTTACGTGATATTGATACTGTGGAATTATGGATACTGTTGCTTTGTTATTGCTTCTTTTACAATTTTGTATATTGTCATAAATTTCTATTTGATAATGATTTTTAATGTTTTATTGTTATATTATTAATTATGCATAATTACATCTTTGAAGCCCAACTCTGTGATTTTCATAACATATTTTTTGGCATTCATACAATCATAAATGAATATGTATTCAAAACATCTCAGTGTATTCATGATTTGGAGCGGTTATTTTTTAAGGTTTTACTGTTAAAATGTCAATTAGAAGGTTTGACAGGTATTGTCTGTTTTTAACTATCTGTAATGTGATACTTGTATATAATATTCAAAACCTAGACCATGTGATGGTCCGCCATTAGAAGTATTATTTGGTCCATAAGACAATGCACAGAAGTAGGACCCAAGCTATCAGTTCAAACTTTCAACAGTTCAGCCAATTTACTAAACTTTGGTGTGATGCAAGTAAGATATCGGGACGTTAATCAAATACATTGTCAATGATGAAGTATTCCAGTATTGGTTGTAGACCTCTTATGTAAAACATAATAACATTAATATAATATTTTTTTATACTATTGTGCTAAACAACAAAGTTTCATATTTAAACACAGAAGTGAATTTTTGAGATAACATTGTGATAAAGACAAAAACACAATCTTTATGTAGAAAATTTATTCTACAGTTGACATGAATAGCATATGATACAAAAACCAGAACCCACAATGTCCCTCCATTCTGACTGTATTCTTATTGCATCTAGTGACATGGAATCTTAAACAGGCTTAGCTTCCATTGAAGTGAATCATTGGTATATCCAAGAAAACTGTACAATATTCTACGGTTCTGTAGACTTACCGGTACCTCAATACAGTTGTGAGTATGCAATACTCTGTCTCTGATGTTACACTTGTTAGTTAATACAAAGAATTCTTACTATGTTATCATTTGGAAACATTTATAAATATTTCTTGGAAATAAATAACTTTAAAATTATTATTTTTTGTCATTGCTTATACCTGATGAATAATCACACATATAGAATTTAAATTATCAACGAAGATTTTAATCATTAAGATGGAACAAGAACCCCCTCACATTGTTCAAAGAATTGACTATGATTTCATCTTTAATATCTAGTTAGACTCTTTGAAAGCTTAATACCACTTAATTCTCATGCAGCTAGAAAGTTCGTAAAAATCATTTAATAAAGAAAGCATGAGTAATTTTAAGCAATTATAAGCAATACTGTTAAAATCAAATGCTAAGAGTGCTAAGTGTTTAGATTTCAAAATGCGGGGCAAGACCCTCTGCCACAGTAACATATTTTTAGAAATGATAACAAAATATACATACATATCTAGTCAGATCTTTCATTCACAAATAACAAATAGAAACAGAATACATCAACAAGTCAACAGGACGACTACAGACTGTACACATTGGTTCAATGCAGTGGCATTGACGTCAAACAAGCAACAAACCCACTCTGATTATATAAAAGTCTAAAACTTAGTTCATGTTGGCTTGAAGGAAACATTTATACACAAATGTACAACTTAAACTCTGAAATGTACAACTGGTTTACAAGCAGGACCGACATGAGAAACAATCGTCAGGAATAAATTCAACGTAATCAATGTTTAACATAGGTTTACTCTGATTGATAACAACTATAAAGTGAATTGAGGATGTAACATAAGTTCTCACATACATAAATATGGTGCTATCAGTGATGAAAATTATAACAATCTCTGTGATGTGAGTAAACATCACCTAAACTATCATCACATAAAGAATGGTTCCCTCTTGAGAAAACATGTTTGACCTAACCTCTGTCAGTTATAATCATAGATAGAAACATGTTTGACCTAACCTCTGTCAGTTATAATCATAGATAGAAACAGGTTTGAAAGAATTATGAAGCATGGCAAAGACTTGTTGCTATTGTTTAAAGTAAACCCATGATAGTTTTTCAACCAACGTGATGGAGATTCTATTGTTTTATGCTTGATAGACATAAGCAAGATGGAATGACACATGTTGATTATTATTTCAAGAGCCTAAGGACAATAAATCATCCCAGTCACACTAATAAGGATAAAATATTACAGGTATATTTTATATTTCCTATTTCTGATAATTTTCACGTTTAAACTTCATATACAAAGCTTCTCATGGGAATCCTTCTTTGTTCATTGACATCACATGATAATAATTGTGAGATTTTATGATAGCTTCCAACACTGGGTGAGCTCTCATTCTCGGTGGTTTTGATTTTATAACAACATTACCAAATATTGAACAGAGTAAACAAAACAACTCAAACATAGAAAAATATAAGTGTCTGCTTTAACTCCTTGTTTTATTGGCTTATCAATTCAGGGGTATAAAGATCTTTTGATAATGATTAGTAATTGATTTACAGCAGATGTGTTTATCTCAGTCACAAGGTCAATTTGGAATTAACTGTTTAATATTATTTCATAAATTTTTTGGAAGGTCAAAGATTAAATTTGACCAGATAGTGACCTCAACCCTCCAGATTTTTAACCCCTGAAATGTTGATCACATGTTATTAGATATAACAAAAGCTAAATATATACTCAATAAAAAAGTTACTGACCACCTCAACTTTCAAAATTAAAATATTTTGATGGTTCATCTACTTATGCATATAATACCTTAATGTTGAGTATTGGGGTGGTCTGTTACTTATGTTGTTAAGTATATGTATCACAGTTACCCGGCAGCTATCAGCCCTTCACATGACTCACTGCTACATTACTCTGTATCAAGTGTCTGGTCATCTACAGCACAACAAACACTACAATACACTGTAAAGGTTGACGTATAAACATCGTAGCATATTTACAATCAAAACAAATACCATCAGTAATAAATAATACCAGACACTTTGTGACAACGACAAATAGATTGATAATATATATCATGACATTTAAATACAGTTATATATTATATACACAATACACTTACACCTCAACAGGTCGACCTATCATATACACAATACACATGTAGATCAATTGGGTCATTTCATGATTACTTACATCACTTATATACATCACTAGTCACACAAAGAAGAGGAATTTCTCTCTCTGTGGTTGAAAGGAATATAGTTGATGAGAGAATGGAGATGGAGGGGGTGGGGGGAATTGATTTGGGGGGAGGGGGTGGGAGTAGATGGAAAAGACTTCTCAAAGATGGGAGGCGTGAAAAGTTGATGCCTTGCATGAAGGTGCACAAATTCTTAGTGGGGAGTGAAGGGTCACGAGAAAATAGTCAAAGTTTAAAGTAAGAGACTTCAAATGATTCATATCTGCAGGTAGTCTACAGGATATAAGCTATCATCTGGGGTGGGGGGAAAACCAAAGTAGTGCAGCAAAACCAAATCACTCAAAAGAAATAGGGGTATATTCGGCTTGACTTTTAACATTCACTGATTGAGAAACATATAACGTATGTAGGGGATATTGTTATGTTCAGTTATAGACAGGGGTGGATGGGGGGCGCACGAGGCGTGCATGGATACAGCTATGTTCCATTGTGGACGTGGGCGTGTGAGGAAGGCGGGGCGGGGCAGGAATACAGCTATGTTCCATTGTGGACAGAGGCATGAGGCATGAGGAAATGGGTGGGAATACAGCTATGTTCCATTGTGGACGTGGGCGTGTGAGGGGGGCGGGGCATACAGCTACGTTTCATTGTGGACGTGGGCGTGTGAGGGGGGCGGGGCGGGGCGGGAATACAGCTATGTTCCATTGGGGACAGAGGCATGAGGCATAAGGGAAGGGGTGGGAATACAGCTATGTTCCATTGTGGACGTGGGCGTGTGAGGGGGGTGGGGCGAGAAGATCGCGGTACTCGTGGAGGGCCTCTTTGAGAGCCTTGCAGACCTGTGGGGAGGAGGATGTGGTGCAGTCCACCAGGGAGGGGTAGAGGTGGATCACCTGCTGCCACACCGCGCCCTCAACTGAAACACAGACGTTATCAGACAATCAGGAAATCTGGGCCTCCTTTCACAAAGAAACCTTTACTAAGGTTGACCTTAACTCCTATACTTAAACATAACACTAAGGCTACCACTGTGACTTACAATCACCTTAAAGCTTTGTGAAAGGAGCCCCTGGTCAATAAATTTGAGTTTATATAAAAAAGACAGTGTGATAAAGGGGGATAAATTCTTGATGAGGGGATCTATCCCCTAAAGTAAGTACAAAAATCTGCTAACATCATTCAATAGTTCATTAGACTTATCCCCTCTCCTCAATTACTGCCAACTTTTATGGGTCTTGTCACTGCATACTAAGTGGTTCCTCATGCTTATATCCCTACCAGGACCTTTTTAGACAAGTAAAGCAGCCCAGGAAAGAAAGCTAAAGAAATCATGAACTAAGGTTGTCTGATAACCCAAACCCTTAACCCTTTTGCTCAGTACCAACAACTATATCTGTGTTGTAGTTTTTAAATTTGGGAAGCAATACTTAAATAATTCAATCGTGTTGATTCAGGATTTAAGGTCACATCGTACAATTGCACTTAAAGATGACTCCAAATTAACATTTGTCAATATTTTATATAATTTTACTTTTTATGTGATGAAACTGTCTGTATGTGTCATACATTGACATCGTCTAACACAAAATATCAACTCAGATTTTTCCAAGGAAATGTAGGACAAATTAGGACACATTTGCTATGGTGACATATTTGGATTGTTTCCCTACTCACTGTTTTTGGCCGGAGCTTTCTTGAGAGACTGCAGGAGAGTTGTGATAGCCTTGAGGACTGACGACATCTCCGCTAGTCGCGGTCTGTTACACAAACACATTGCTTATGAGAGGGTTTCAAATATTCCTGATTTCTCACTGCTTACTTAACAAGGTATCAATTTTGCTTTCATCAGAGACAATGCTTGATTTATGAAATGAAACATCTAAGATTCATTGCCTTGATCATTCTAGTTAATCAGATCCAAAAACCTATCAAGCAACAGAAAATATTGATAAAAACCATTTGAACTAAAAGAAATTAAAAAAAAAAAAGAAGAACTCTACAACCCACAATGCAATAACCAGTCTTTTGATTACCACATAAATATACCTTTTAAAGAAGCACAAACTTTTACCCAAATCTCAATAAGGTGGCTGACATTGCTGTACAAAAACTTTTCAGGCTAACTAGGACCCTTATTTAGATAGATCTATACACATCAGTAAACAACTCACCGAGGAAGCGGACACTTGCCGCTGAGTCGCTCATCCTCGACATACTTCCTGACAACCTCCTGGCAGCGTTGAAGAAGGGAGAGGACGGCTAGTTTAGTGATGGACCCCTCCTCGCTACCCTCGCCCCCCACATCGGGAGCCCCGTCAACCTTCCGCGCCACGAAGGAGAACTGAAGGAGTGTCTCGAAACATGTTTTTGCAAAGTCCTCTCGCAGCTTGCGACTAGATTCTGTGTCTGAAAGAAATTTTGCCTTGAGGAGGATTTGTCAAGTTTGTTGCATGTTGTATTTGCTAAAGTGGGGACACTTATATATTCCTTATACAAATAACAATATCAATTGTGAAGTGAAGTGTATGAAACACCCCATCCAACATCCCTTACATATCTCCCTTTTATTGGCAAACTTAAATGGCAATTGAATTACACTTGTGACATCAACCTATTTTTCTCTCCCTCCATAATAGTTCAGTAATGGAGTTTTGCATATTACCTCAAGTATTTCACTTGAATTTTATTAAAATCTAAATATTTTAGATATTTAAATACTTACCTCAACTTAAAAAGTTGCCAACTTACCTACTCGATGAGAAGAGACGTTGCCGCGAATGAAACTCAAAAGTAGTCCCTAATAGCTGCCCCAGCTCACTACGCGTGAGCGGGAACGTCACATCCTTGGAAAAAAGTAGTAGAAACCACCCCCTCGCTGGCAGGAGGATCAGAACGGCGATGAGAGCGAAGGGCTCCGGACTCGGCATTCACTCAGTGGGCGACGGCTTGTCTGGTCTGGAGAGGGCGTCCGCGAGGACGTTCCTGCTGCCTCGAAAATGGCGAACCCGGACGAGGACCTGATATACATCCAGCAACTGGAAGAGCTGGAGAGCCTGGTCTAGCAGAAGGGGAGAGCCTGCCGTTCCCTGGTTCCTTATGGTCCAAACGACTGTGGAATAGTCTGAGGCCAGTAGGTGGCGAAAGCCTTGCAGAGCCGGAAGCCAGTACGACACAGCTAGGATGACTGCCTGTATCACTAGACTGTTGGAGTGCCAAGTCGTCTGAGAAAGCGTCCAGATGCCTGAGTATGTCTGATCCCCGAGGTGGACTTCCAACCTTGGAGGGAGGTGTCCACAAAGAGCTCCTGGTCGTGTTGAAACTCGAGCAAAGAAACACCTTCGCAGACGTACGATCTCAGAGTCCACCACCGGAGAAACTGGCTGAGGAGCGCTGGCAGGGGAACCCTGGAGGACGTGTCGTCCAACTGGATGAATGATTTGCGAAACACCTGGAGTGGGCGGATCATGAGACGATCTCGAGCGTGATGGCCTGGGCAGAGGTGAGGTGGCCTAGCAGGGCTTGCCACTCTCTGAGCCGTAGAGGAGACACTAGGTCTCGCTGGACGAAGGACTGGATCTTGATCCAACGGTCTGGAGGAACAAGCAGGAGGCCTAGGTCTGCCCTGAGGCGTCCCCTTATGAGGGTGAGGTCCTGTGAAGGCGTGAGGTGGGACTTCTCCTTGTTGACAAGCCATCCCAGCTGGGGAAGCAGATGGAGCGCAGACACTGACTGTGTGAGAAGACCGTGTGACAGAGGGAGGACACAAGGCAGTCGTCGATGTACGGGCCGAAGTGGATCCCTCTGCGATGGAGATATCGGCAGATGGGAGTGGTGATCCGTGTGAAAACCACGGGGCCGAGAAAAAACCAAAGGGAGGACGCTCCACTGATAGTGCTAGCCCTGAAAGACGAACCAGGGTCCAGGCGATGAGGCCGGCGCCGGTGGTGGCGCTGATGTTATCTGGTCGTAACTCAGAGTAAGCTCAGAGTACTGTATTGGCTCGGAGTCCAAACAGAGTAGGTGGTAGTCCTGACAATGACCCTGGCGCTGGTCCAGGTGAAGGCGCCAGCGCCTGTGGTGGCGCCGGCCCTGGCCTAGGGCGAAGATTCAGGACAACACAAAGTACTGGCGCTGGTCCTGGCAAAGGACCAGGTGCTGGTCCAGGCGTTGGCGCCGGCGCTGGTCCAAAAGAAGCTGAAAAGACCACGCAGTGCTGGTGCTGATCCAAACATAGGTGCCGGCGCCGGTGGAGGTGCTGGCGCTGGTCTAAGTGAAGTCCAAAGACAACACAAGGTACTGTCGCTGATCAAGCAAAGGAGCCGGCGCTGGGAAGGCGCTGGAGCTGGACTAGGCAAAGCTCCAAAACAAGACGGGAAAAAGGCACTGGTCCAATCGTTGGCACTGGCGCAGACAAGGTGTCGCTCAAAGGCAAAACAGGATACTGGCGCTGTAGTAAACGATGGCTAGTCTAGGTGAAGTCCAAGGACAACACTACTAGAGTGCTGGAGTTGGTCAAGGTGCTGAACCTGGCAAGACTCAAGGCCTAGCGCTGCTCCTAGCGCTGGTCCTG
The DNA here is from genome assembly GCA_916613615.1 of Steromphala cineraria. Taxonomy (NCBI): domain Eukaryota; kingdom Metazoa; phylum Mollusca; class Gastropoda; order Trochida; family Trochidae; genus Steromphala; species Steromphala cineraria. The sequence goes on from OU744726.1 coordinate 4,458,881, forward strand.
GCGAGGGGCTGAACGTAGCGCTGCTCCTGGCGCTAGTGCCAGCGCTGGTCCTGGCATGGTGCTGGTCCTAGTGCTGCTCCTAAGGCTAAGGTGAAGCTCAAAGATGAGACAGGATACTGGCGCTGTTCCAAACGATGGCGACGGCGCCGATGATGGCGCCGGCGCTAGTCAAGGTGAAGTCCAAGGACAACACTACTAGAGTGCTGGAACAGGTCAAGGCGCTGGTCCTGGCGCTGGTCCTGGCATGGCATTGGTCCTAGCGCAGCTCCTAGGACTAGGTGAAACTCAAGGAGAAGACAGGATACTCGCGCTGTTCCAAACGATGGCGCCGGCGCCGATGATGGCGCCGGCGCTAGTCAAGGTGAAGTCCAAGGACAACACTACTAGAGTGCTGGAACTGGTCAAGGCGCTGGTCCTGGCGAGGCGCAGGTCCTAGCGCTGCTCCTGGCACTGGTCCTGGCAAGGGGCTGGCCTAGCGTAGCGCCTGGCGCTGGTCCTGGCGAGGGGCTGGTCCTAGCGCTGCTCCCGGCGCTGCTCCCGGCGAGGGGCTGGTCCTAGCGCTGCTCCTGGCGTTGATCCTGGCGCTGGCGCTGGCTCAGACGTAGCTCAGAGTACAGAGTACTCAGAGAGGTGGACAGGGCGCTGGTCCTGGCGCTGGTCTAGGCGAGGTCCTGGCGCTGCTCCTGGCGCTGGTCCTGCTGAGGGGCTGGTCCTAGCGCTGCTCCTGGCGAAGGTCCTGGCGCTGGCGCTGGTTCAGACGTAGCTCAGAGTACAGAGTACTCAGAGTGCTGGACAGGACGCAGGTCCTGGCGCTGGTCTAGGCGAGGTGATGGTCCTGGCTCTGCTCCTGGCGCTAATCCAGACGCTAGTCCTAGCGCTGGTGCAGATCAGACGTCGCTCAGAGTACAGCCTACTCAGAGAACTGGAAGTGGTCCTGCCCCAGGTCCGGCTGCGACGGGGGAGGAAGCCGAAAGGTCAAGGTCTAGACAGCATGGGCTGGCCTAGCGTAGCGCCTGGCGCTGGTCCTGGCGAGGGGCTGGTCCTAGCGCTGCTCCCGGCGCTGCTCCCGGCGAGGGGCTGGTCCTAGCGCTGCTCCTGGCGTTGATCCTGGCGCTGGCGCTGGCTCAGACGTAGCTCAGAGTACAGAGTACTCAGAGAGGTGGACAGGGCGCTGGTCCTGGCGCTGGTCTAGGCGAGGTCCTGGCGCTGCTCCTGGCGCTGGTCCTGCTGAGGGGCTGGTCCTAGCGCTGCTCCTGGCGAAGGTCCTGGCGCTGGCGCTGGTTCAGACGTAGCTCAGAGTACAGAGTACTCAGAGTGCTGGACAGGACGCAGGTCCTGGCGCTGGTCTAGGCGAGGTGATGGTCCTGGCTCTGCTCCTGGCGCTAATCCAGACGCTAGTCCTAGCGCTGGTGCAGATCAGACGTCGCTCAGAGTACAGCCTACTCAGAGAACTGGAAGTGGTCCTGCCCCAGGTCCGGCTGCGACGGGGGAGGAAGCCGAAAGGTCAAGGTCTAGACAGCATGGAGAGGACTGCATGCCGGGGAGAGAGAGGACGGCACTCGTCACAGCGAGGGACGAAGGAGCAAGACCACGGGCGAGCGTGAGGGTCTGAGCCAGACTACCCTGACGTACACTCACAGCATATAACTCTGGGCATAAAACACTGCAAGAGCAAACAGAACATATGCCAAGAGGAAAAGCCATACGCAAGCATTAAGAGAAATTTTAAATAAAAAATAATAATTTTATTTTTTTATTTATTTTTTTATTTTTTGGATTTATAATAATAATAGTCCCCCGAAGGGAAGTAAGATAAATGTAGAAGGTAGAATGAGAAATAATAAGGATATAGAGGAAAAGTTTATATATAAATATAATATTATATATAAAAAATATGATGCATATGATTAGAATAACCCCCCGAAGTGATTAGGATAAATTAAATTAACGGGAGAGCTTAATGATAATTTAATTACAAACCCCCAAATAAATTGGGAGAATAGAATTAAATATGAGTGGGAGCTTGCATGGAAGATGAGATAAGATATAAATAATTTAAAATTTTAATTAGAAAAATTATAAATTATTAAAATTTTATAAAGTATAAGATGTATATATGTTAATATATAAATTATATTTATATATAAGTTATATAGTATAGAAGAAAAATTATAAATAAATTATAATGTTAAAGAAAAACCTTGGCATAAAATCGTGCAAAGGGAAGCAGAATATGCCAAAAAGTGTTATGTATACACAACAAGCTTTAAGAAAAAGCTTGTATGAGAAAAGGAAAATAAAATATAAATAATATATTAACAAATTTTATTTGTTATAAATTATTATATTTTATAAGGTATTATAAGAATATAAATTTATATATATAAATTTAAAATTTAATATATAAAATATATTGTATAATTAAAGATTTATAAATTTAATTATAATGTGAAAGTATAATTGAATATATAATTGAATGTTATAAAATAATTATAATATGAAATTATAATTAAATATATAATATAATATTTATGAAATAAATATGATTGTGAAATTGCATGAGTTATAATAAGAAATTATAAGCAGGCAATGCAGAAGAGAAGTTAAAAAACGAAGCGGCCGTAAAATATCACCAAAGTGATGAGACAGACCGTGAGTGAGTTGTTGTTTAACATGACTGCCAAAGGAAGGAGTCAAAAGTGCTATGTGACAAAAAGCACGAAACACAAGTGCGATCGATAGGCGTCAGCAGGGCGACGAAAGAGATCAAAGGAAAGCATGAAGCAATTAACCCAGACAGAGGGCAAAAGAGCTCAGTGCAGAAAGTCGACGAAAGCGACGCCATGTTTGTTATGAGAATGGAAGACGTGAAAAATATCACGATGCATTCAAAGTGATAAATAACGATCGGGAAGGAAATTAAAGCATGAGGGACGTTATGGGGCAGCATAAACAGACATGGAAAGGTAAAAACAGGGAAAAGGACCCGAAACCAAACCTTGAAGAAACGGGATTACGAGAGAGAAAAATTCTACGTGTTATCTCAAAAGCTGAGAAGCAAGAATTGGAGGACTACTTTTTTCCAAGGATGTGACGTTCCCGCTCACGCGTAGTGAGCTGGGGCAGCTATTAGGGACTACTTTTGAGTTTCATTCGCGGCAACGTCTCTTCTCATCGAGTAGGTAAGTTGGCAACTTTTTAAGTTGAGGTAAGTTAAAAATTTTAAAATTTAGAGAAACTTAAGTTGAGTAATATCTTTGTTACTCTTTAGTCCTTGGGATTCCAGCTTCTTATGTCAAGGATTGGAGAGGAATATAATACTATGATTCAAATTTCTACAAAAATAGCCCTTCCAATGCATCCCTTTAAGTATATTTAACAGTACTGCTCTCACCTATGAAAGTGTCGGAGGTTGCGGAGTGTATGGAGCCCTTGTTGAGGATGTCCATGATCTTCACCACGAAGTCCTGCGGCATGCTGTTGGCGTACGGGAGGATGTCGTCTCGGATGAGCTGCACCACCTGATGGAGACAGTATTCAGTAGAGTTCTAGTGTTTGTTGTCTTATACTCAGCCTGTAGTTTATAACATTTTGACATTAACAAAACCTCTTGAAGAGCACTTCTACATCTAGTGAGAAATAATATTCTGGGGCTCCTTTCTTATATTTGATAAAAAAAATTATTATCATTTTTCAGAGACTGAAAATAAATCTATGGTGGTTGACTTTAAGCAATGAGATGCAGGGATAACAACTCTTTAGGCCACAGGTGATGTGGATAAATCCATATAAGGAAAGAGCATCAACAGTCATAATTTTGTCTTATAACTAGTCTTCAGACTATTGGTCATAACATTTAACTAGCCTACATCGATTATATGACTAGTGCTGTAATCAACTCATAGAGTCAAGATTAGCCACTTTTCAGCAATTTCCACAGAAGAAATCTATGCACTAGCAAACAAACCATAAATGATGACTTAGCTTGAAAACCTGAGGTATACATGTAACTTGAGACCAATCTGAAACCCAGAAAGAAAGAAGATACCTCACCTTACAGTCGATGGCCTCGTCCCGCTGGAAGTCCTCTACAGACAGGGTGGGCGGGGAGGGGCTGCAACACGGGCAGGATATTTATAAAGTGTGAACAAAACTTTGAAAGAAGCAAGAAAATTTGCCAACATAACTTAGAAAATATAATGGACATCTCTTATGAAGACTGCTGTTGCATTGATAGTCAACTGACTGAAGCTCTCATAAAGCTTCTTTGGGCTCATTGAACTAAGGGTTTAGGATAACCATACAAAAGTAACGTTAACAAGTTTAAAACAATAGATATTTAAAAAGGTATTATATTGATACCTTTTAAGAACTAGATTAGCGTTTGCGGGATACCGCAAAAGCAGAGCAGCCCCGGAACTTTGGGTTTCGCCTTACCCTGTTCCGCCTTTTACAGGCCTCACCAAATTGGGAATTTTCTCGTGACCTTGACCTTTGACACTCAAGGTCACACAATCAATGAACACATTTCATTGAGTATAACATTATTGTAATGAAATAAAGTGTTAAAAATACAATTAATCCATTTTCTCCATATATGTTGACCTTGCTGTGACCTTGACCTTCGACAGTTAGTACCCAAAACTTTTTGAAAATGTTGAACTTCTCAAGAGATAATATATACAAAATCTAAACTTCATAGCACAAAAACTTTTCAAGTTATTGTGTTTAGAAGGAATTGCAATAACTCATATCTCATGACCTTGACCTTTGACCTTCAAGGTCACACAATAATTGAACACTTTTTATTGAGTATAACAATCATGTATTGATTAAAAGTGATCATAGTTAAAATTAAGCATTTTCGCTAAACCATGCTTAAGTCATGACCTTGCTGTGACCTTGACCTTTGACAGATTGTAGCCGAAACCTTTTCAAAATTTTTTACTTTTCCAAGGATGATATATACCAAGTTAGAGCTTCATAGCACAAAAACTTTTCAAGTTACTGTGTTTACAAAGAATTTTGTGGTGATTTTATAACTCGTGACCTTGACCTTTGAACTTGAAAGTGAACATGTCATAATGATTCCCTGGAAGTATTAACATTTAGACATGTTCATGAGTTCTGAAAAGCTAAATGGGATAAAGTTATACCCCAATTTAGTGCATTTTGTAATAACTCATATCTCATGACCTTGACCTTTGACCTTCAAGGTCACACAATCATTGAACACTTTTTTTTGAGTATAACAATCATGTATTGATTAAAAGTGTTCATAGTTAAAATAAAGCATTTTCGCTAAAACATGCTTACGTCATGACCTTGCTGTGACCCTGACCTTTGACGGATTGTAGCCAAAACCTTTTCAAATTTTTTTACTTTTCCAAGGATGATATATACCAAGTTAGAGCTTCATAGCACAAAAACTTTTCAAGTTATCGCGTTTACAAGGAATTCTTAGTGTGAATACATAGCTCGTGACCTTGACCTTTGACCTTGAAAGTGAACATGTCAAAATCGTTCCCCCGAGGTATGAGGAGTAAGGTATGAATAAGAGTTCTGGAAAGCTTAGGGGAAAAAAAGTTATAGCTAGTAGTACGAGTGCGGCGGCGGCGGCGATGGAAACTTCACAAAAACTGATAGCAAGGACGGGGCTGCTAATAAGGAAGGTATGAGAAAACACTGAATTTTTTAAGAGCAGATAAAATGATGAAATAGTAAATAACATATGGTTGGTTCACAACCAAGCAACATATTATTCAATGAAAATTGAATTTCAGGATTCAAACTTGATATGTAAATTGCTTTTTATTTGTTCTTGAGTATTTCTGAAAAAAACTGTCCAAATCTATTCTCCGTATTCAGGTCTTATTCATGTTTGTACTAGCCTATTATTGCATCACTATTTGCAAGTTTTAGCTCTGCCTTGGACATATGGGCATGTGGAAATCATTACATTTGGACATTAGACTTCAGCGACAGATCATGGTATTTCATTTATCATGTCAAGAAGCACACATAAAATCCATCGTCCTCCTCTTAATACTGCCAGCATACTCACTCATGTATAGTCAAGGTACTAGTTTAATTTATGTAAATAACTGTAAGACTGTTCATCTAAACTTTAAGTAAAGAAAATACATATTCTCAGAGCTTTATAAAATAGTTTAATTTATGTAAATAACTGTAAGACTGTTCATCTAAACTTTAAGTAAAGAAAATACATATTCTCAGAGATTGATAAAATAGTTTAATTTATGTAAATAACTGTAAGACTGTTCATCTAAACTTTAAGTAAAGAAAATACATATTCTCAGAGCTTGATAAATATCAGTTCAGTTTAAGAAAAACTGGCAGTGGTACTTGAAAGTAAATGCAGGACCTGACATATCAAATTTAAAACTCAATCAAGCAAGACATTCTTTTGGTCAATTTGGCACAAGCCTACATCTGTGAGAAGCAAAACATTTTAACGTTACACTGGTGAAAGACATAAATAAGGATCACAACCCACTTTTTAGAGAAGAGGAAATCTTCAAAGGCACCGGAGAGTTGGGCCCACATGGCAGTGAAGGTAGCATCTGAAACAGGGAAACAAGTCATTACTAAGCTTGTTTTCTAAACATGAAGTTATTATTCAATAGAAAAATTGTATATGTTTGTTTTTAATGAACTAAAAGAGCTTAGATTTGAAGTAGGGCTTTAGAGGCAATCATAAGTTATGATTTCAACAGGTTGGTTAGTTCTGGGCCAGGCTTATTGTTTGGTTATGGATGAGATTGGAGAAGTAGGGATTGGGTTATAGTTGGGTATGGGGTAAGGAATATTTTTGGATTATGTTTGAATTAGATTGTGATCGAATTGGATTGTGTATGGATTGTGTATGGATTTTATATGGATTTTATATAGATTGTGTATAGATGGGATTAGGGATAGATTGATTAATGACAACTTTTAGTTAGGGTCTTGTTTAGGTATTAGTTGTGGGATATGTTTGAGGTTTGGTTTGTTTGGGATTTGGCATTATTTTCTTTTGGTTTTGATTTTGGTATGGGTTGGTAATTGGTAGGGCAACGGTTCGTTTCGGTGTGGATTTGGAATTAGTGTGCATGGTTGAATCTGGAAGGAACACAGCATTTACACTTCAAAAATGGCACAGAAGCAGAAGTAAAGACAAGTAGAGAGGAATTTACGAAGGACAAAGACTGACCGTGTTTCCTGGCTACGGGGAGCCCGACAGCGAGGACGGAGAAGAGAGAGTTGATGGCGAGGATCCAGGTGGAGGGAGCGGGGCAGCTGTACTTGAGACCCAGGGGGACGCGCACCGTCTGCAACATCACATTGGGAGTTAGCTCACTGTCATCTATACATTTCTTATTTATGAAACAGGCAACTGACATGGTTGAGCTAGATTCCGCGCAAATGGCACAACAAGAATAGATTTGACCTGTCTGCAGGGTTCGTAATTTGTACTAGCCCGGTACCCCATGGCTGGTAAAAAACATGCTGGGCTAGTAAAGTGTAATCATTGGCAGTCCAAAGGACTAGTTGAATTTAAAGAAAATGTGATCATATCGGTGTATTTGGCTAGTCAGAATATGTTTCAGCTAGTGCTCACAGGAATGCACTAGTCTGAATGGCTAGTACCCCAATACAACTAATTTCGACCCCTGTACAGTCTTATCAATTCAAGCTTTTCTAAAACTGTATTGATGTTGAAATTCCTTTTTGGATACTGAACCTACCGCTCAGGGCTTTGTACATCTTTGAAAACAACCATGCTAACAAAAGTAACTTCTCTAACCAATCTTATCTAAAGATATCAACAATCCATCTTGATCTGTTTTCGCAAGTTTAATTTTATTAAATTTCCTCTTGAACTCCTTTCTACATTAAATCATCAGCCTAAACCAAGAACTTTTGGTTACCCAACAAAATGGAGATTTTATTAAACAATTTATAATCTTTACCGCTAAAATTACCATCTGGATTTCTACCCTGATTTAAAATTCTTTACTGCTGCCATATGCGACACTATTTCAGGCTTAAGTTTAACATAAAGGTCCCGACCGCACAGTAAACTAGCCCTATCTGCAGCTACTGTATGTACACAGTGCAGTTTCTCTAATCAGCTTCACAATACAGCAGATAGCCTTTGCCCCGCTGGTCAGATTAGCTTGACCTGCGCCCTCTCCTTGTGTCCAGTCTGACTCCGGACACAGATTTAGTAAACAGAAGAGTGGACAGGAGAACGGGGATGGGTCAGAAGTAAATATCATTTGTGTACAGCATTGTCATCTACTAAATGCAAGGCAGACAGACACACATTTATTTTGTAAAGAGGCCACGAGGCCAACAGTACAAATGACAGTATTTTGTATCTTACAGAGAGAGAGAGATAATTTTTGTTATCAAAGTGTGTCCTGTTATACATGCATACAAAATACAGAGATAAAGTACAGACTTAAAGTATGACATATGGCCTTGGTTGACCTATGTGGCACTGTAAAATCAGAGCATATTCAAAATTCATAAAACGGTCGGCATTTTACATACAAATACTTACATAAGTATATATAGAAGCATCGAACAAAATCCAAAACTAGCCACTTTGTTTTGCAGTCATCTTATATGGCGAAGAGGAAATGAAGAGATGTGAGCATGGTGTATAGTAAACTCAGAAACGGGTCATCATAAAACCAGACCTATAGGAATATATATATTATGTCAAATCAACCTTTTTGATCAAAAACTTTATTTAAATACGGCCAAGGATAATGAACACAATATTTCAACTATCTTTTGCTTTTAGTTCAGCATTAACCAATGGAAAAGTATTAGGGCATGTGGTCCGCCACTCAGGTCCTTGTTAGGCCATCATATAAATCATAATATCAAAGAGTCTAATAATGGTAAGCATGGCATTCAACTATTTCCAGATATTATTGAAATATTGATGTTACTTTTTGTTGATAATGTCATCTTAGTATCAGACACAGTTTTGGGATAACACAATCAACTTAATATATTAGAACGTTACACCAAAGAATGGAAACTATCTGTTAACTATGAAAAGACAAATATTGTTATTTTTAGAAGGGGTGGGCCGTTATCATCAAATGAAAAGTGGGTATTTAATGCAGTTAGACTTCAGACTAGTAATCAATATAAGTATCTTGGCCTTTTGTTTACCCACACAATGAATTTTCCAAAAGCGTTATAGATTTAGTAAAAAGAGCCAAGAAAGCACTATTTAACGTTATGTCTGTAACATTTAAGATAGGAATAACTACCCCTAGCGTCTTTTTTAAACTATTTGATTCTTAGATACAGCCGATAATGTTGTATGTGTCTGATGTTTGGGGATATCAAAAGTATGACAGTCTTGAAAAACTTCACCTTCTAGCATGTAAAAGATATTTATCCGTTGGACCATCAACACCAAACTGCATGATTTACGGAGAATGTGGAAGACACCCTCTGTACATAAATTCACAAATCAAATGCTTAAAATATTGGATAAAACTTATTGGTATGCATGAGACTAGAATTCCAAAGCTAGCTTATTATATGCTATTACATTTAGATAACATTGGTAAAATAACATGGGCATCACACATAAGAAATATTTTGTTCTCTCATGGTTTTGGCTTTATCTGGATGAACCAAACCATTGGAATTATTGATATGTTTCATCAAGATTGGCATTCTTCTCTGTATAATAGCTCGCGGTATGATTGTTATAGAACATTCAAATGTTTACTTCAGCCAGAAAAATATTTGTCTATTTTATATTCTAAAGACCTAAGAAATATTTTTATCAAATTTAGACTTGGTTTGCTGGATTTAAAGATAAATGAAGGCAGAAAAATGAATATAGAAAAAACTAAAAGATTATGTCCGGTGTGTAAATCAGCAGTTGAAAGTGAAATACATTTTATGCTTGTTTGTCCATCATATTCTGACATCAGAAGAAAATATATTCCTGCATTTTTTATATCAAAACCACCTGCTGCTGCCTTTACATCCCTATTGTGTTCTCAAAATGAAAATATTATTCTTAATTTGTCGTTATTTATCAAACATAGTATAAAACGTAGAAATGAACTTTTAAGAAATGAAATTCGCCCCAAGAGCTGAAATAAGATCTACTTATTGTCATTGTGTTACCAAATATTTGAAATATGTATTACTGTTTATATATATATGTATTATTTGCATTATGTAACTCTTTATGTACATTTGTTTTTGGGCCTTAAATACAATAAACTCTTTGACTTGACTTGAGTCTGAACACAAATTTCTTCCATTTTAAATATTTTGTTCCCTCACTACTAGAGTGCAGATGATACTGTGCTCAAACAAGGACTTTGAAAAATATATCAATTAACAAATCATCAAATGATTCATTATTTTTGTAAATTTTACCTCACAGTGTGGCAACCAGTTTACTTACTTCAGTAAATATCTTCTAAATAATAAATACCCCAATCTCTTTCAATACAAATGACTGTAAGTTTATTTTTGATCAAGAAAGTTTTTTACTAGACAAGTAAAATGACTTTAATCTAAATGCAGGTTTGAAATTAATCTCACTTTGATTAATGAGAAGCGATACATTTAAGACCGATACCAGTTTCATAAATTATGTATGTTCTACAAAATGGTAAATGGATTAACTCCAAAATATCTTTCAATATTGGGACCACCTAATGTTTCTAATGTAAGCAACTATAACTTACGTAATTCCGATAATCTGAGATGCACCACGGGGCAATTATCCCAATATAATAATTCTTTTCTTCCATCCACTGTGAAGACTTGGAATTCATTAGATATAAATGTAAGAAATGCTAAATCACTAACAGAATTTAAAATGCTTGTTTCATGCGAACAAAATTTATCTCCAACATTCAAGAGGTACACACTATACGGTCCAAGGCGAAATCAAATCCTTCTTTGTTTGACTAGGGTGCAGCGACCTTAATTCTCATTTGATTGATAGAGGTTTATCAGATAGTCGTCTCTGTTCTTGTGGAAACACTCGAGAAAATCCTTTTCATTATTTTCTAAAATGCCCAATATATGATTCTCTTAGAGTAAATAAATACTTTTTCCAAAAAAATATCAGCTTACAAACTATTCTAAGCGGCGACGAATCTTTGTCAAAGAATGAAAACGAAACTTTAATAAATTCAGTCTATCATTACATGAATGAGACCAATCGTTTTTCTTAGTTTCCAATATCAATACGGTACCAAATGCAAATTTGAGTTTAACTTATCATGTTTAGTTACATTTTCTTGTATTTTCCATAAATGTAGTCATACAATTGTTCTGTAAGTGTATTTTAGGAGAAGCATTTATATAGGCTATTTTGGCCTGTTTGCTGATCCTATTTCCTTTCATTTTGTATGTCACATTTCATTTTTGTGAATAACAGTCTTGTTGTGGAAATAAAATACTGTTTAAATCAAGACCGATACCAGCTGAATAAAAAAAGAGACTTAGATACAGAAATGATTAAAATCCTAATTGCGTAAAATTTTCAAATAACCCATATGAAGAGATTATAGGTAAAAAAGTCCTCGGTAAAAAAGTCCTCGGAAAAAAAGTATCAGTAAAAAAGTATTTGGAAAAAAAGTCCTTATTATTGTAAAAACAGATTAAAATGATCTTAACATAAATTTTAAGGTAAAGAAAACATAAGATTTAGTTAGAGTATTTAGTGCCAATTTAATTGTGAATTTAACACAATGGTTATACTCCAGGAAGTAGTCAGAGTACTGTTTGCCAATTACAATGTTATTTTAACATTAGGTATAATCCGGGAAGTAGTGAGAGTACTGTTTGCTAATTACAATGTGATTTTAACACAGTGGGTATAATCCAGGATGTAGTGAGAGTACTGTTTGCCAATTACAATGTGAGTTTAGCCGATTGAATCTAAGCATTTTGAGCTGATTAAATCAACTCATAAATTGAAAATTGGCTTCTGATGAAGATATAAAAGCATTTCCAATACATTACAATACTACAAATCTCATCATGGAAGTCATTCCTACCAACAAGGGTGGTTTGAAGCTAGTGTTAGATGGCCGCATCCAAGGTTTGGGACTAGCAGCTCACTACAACCAGAGTGAGGGGTTCCGTCTCTTCTGTGGGATGCTGGATGGACTAGCGTTCCTGCCAATTGACGATGTTGCAGAGGGCATGGAGTATGTCAAATCAAGAGTAGCTGACCACCCAGAAGGAGAGGAGCTTGTCGAGTACTTCGACAGGACCTATGTGAGCGGCACCTTCAGACGTCGACAAGGAGAAGGACTCTCCTTGACTGTGACTGACTCTCAATGGTGTGGCCAAAAACATCAGACTGAATAAAACATCTTAGGGAGTTGTATTGTGTCAAAATGTTGTACATTGTTGTGATTAAGGATGAATAATCTGTGTCCATAATGATGTGGTTTTTAAAAACGTTTTTATTGTTATACAAATGTGATATTTGTAGTTGAATAAAAGATTACAAAACCAAGTTGTAAGTGCTTAGTACTTAGTAAAATACATTGTTGTATGATACAAATAAAAATAAAAACTAAGTTTTTAGTACTTTTTTTTCGAATACTTTTTTTCCTAGGTAAATTTGATACTTTTTTACCGATACTTTTTTACCGAGGACTTTTTTTCCGAACACCTATGAAGACACTAAGACAATATTGACAATTTTTTAAATACTTTTACTGCACATATTTTTATGTAATCAAGGTGTCATTTCGGCCATCAAGGGCCTGGTGTTTGTATTAAACTGTACCCTGAATGTTCTTTTAAGCAATGTAACAAAGGACACTTTAATAAACTATATATCATTATTATCATCATATTGATTGGTCTCGGTTGACTGCACTTGGGGGTGGCAGTTCCGGTTGAACGCACCACAGATGACAGACAGCGCTCTCAATGGCAAGTATATTGGTGTCGTTAATTAAACACTTACTGGCATCAACGTCTTAAATATCTGATAAACAGTCATAAAACATGATAGCAATACTCATCCATGTGGGCATAACAATTGTGGAAAGTAAACAACTATAATTTTCAACAATTTCTTATAAATTAAAAGACTTTCTAATGAAATTTGTCAAAAACAATATGTGTACCATCTGATGTAAAAAATGTCCCCTTATACTTAATAAACTCTCTATTACTGAATCCAGAATTTTTCTAAAGAAACAAGAATTTTTTTCTAATGAATCCAGAATTTAATTCTAATGAATCAAGAATGTTTTTCATATGAAAAAAAAAATGTCCAACAATTAAGAATTTATCTAATAAATTACATTTTTTTCTAATAAATTAAGAAATTGTTCTCATTCATCAAGAATTAATTCTAATGAATTTCAGTATCTGTACAGAAAAACTTAATGATTTCATTTAAATCTACCACTAGACTTAAATTACATAACACAAGATGACAGAATCATAATTATTCATGTTTTAATAAATGAATAGATTTACAGCCAAAGCTCCCCATTCTCTATTTTTCTGAGTCAAACTGAACTGATGGTTAAAAAGATTGACAAAACATCTCTGATACTCAAATTCATTAGTAAAACTCAATTCATAACTTATTAAAAGTGATATTCCACTCATTAGACTACTTATCAAGTAAATATCTCGCTGATAATCTCTATTGAGAGTTAATCCCTTCAGCTGTAGATATAGACATATTTATGAAGGATTTACACATCTAGTGCAAACAGACGGTGGCAGACAAGGAATAGCTCCCAGCCCTGTATTGTTAGTGTTGATCCCCTATAAACCTTGATGAAAACTTGCTGGCATTGAAAGGCATAATGAGGCATTATTGAAAGCAGTATCTGGAGGCCACATTGGGCTGGAGGCAGAGAGTGTTTTACTGAATAATTTGCTTCTTGCCCAGATGGCTATTCAAAAAATATAATAAATAATTATAGGTTCTTTGGGAAAAGTAGCTTGAGAGATTGGGACAAATTGAAACTATAGTCTTTTAACTTATTGTGACAAACCAAGGCTTTGTAGTAATTATAACATGTTTAGGACAACTATTTAAAATTTAACTCAGCTATTTCATTTTATAATATTACATAAAAATTCAAATATATAAGACAAATATAGTAACATCTATAAACTGTTTTTTTGGCAAAATGAAACTTATGTTATTAGCTTCACAATAAATGTTTTAAAATTAAAAACATCCACTTGTGCAATTATCAAAACTATCATTGATCAAAAAGAATTTACTAAACTTTGATAATTAACAGCTAAATGAAAACACAGGGCTAGTGTTGTGTCAGTATAAACATCCAACTATTTAGCAAGGGCAACATAATTGCTGTCACAACACACACAGACTGAAGATACCCCTTCCACTTAATTACTATCACATCAGCATTGTCACATAGTTAGAGTCATTGCTATCAAAACAATGCAGCGTCACTTCAAACAAAAAGGAAGGGTAATTAGAAGGTCTATTGTCACAAGCATTAGACCGTGGAGCAGTAAAACAATAGGTGAATCCACCTACCCCTTTCAGTGCCCACCCCAACCCTTCTCATCCCCACCCTAAACCCTTCTCATCCCCACCCCAGCACCTACTAATACTGCCAGATGGGCTGGCAATGACACATTTGGAAAGTTAGACTTTGAGACACACAGTTTAAGATTTTACAGAAAATTATTTATCTACTGTGGAACTTTGCAGGAATAAGGATTACCAAACAGATTGTGTCTTCAATACACCAAGTGGAAAGACATCAAGAGACTACCAGTCTGCAACCAATTGACAGTACAAGTAGGTTTAAGATTCTTTCTGTCTTTAGTGATTGTGAATGGCTAGCTATGTGATGATCAGGCAAAACTAGTTGATGGATTGATACAGCTTTTAGGATTAATTTGCAAACTGTTTGCTGATATCTTGGTATCAGAGACCAAGATGGTCTGACTGTCACCCAGGTAGGGGTCCGGTATCACTGCCTCATCTCCTTATCTTGATTACAACACGCTAATGAACCTCTCATTAACAGGCATAGCTGGACAGATCACATGTCAACCATATCAAATATCAACAATCATAATTTGTTTTGTTAAAATAAACTTTATTTTTCGAATGTTCCATTGAAAACTAGGAGTGTGTGGAAATATCCTATTTTTTTTTCTCAACAAAAAATAGGGTTAAATGATTATATTTATCGGTCTAAATTAGTTATCAAAAACAACATTGAAAGGTATGGAAGGTAATTCAAATATATTAAGAAAGCAATTTAAAATTGAAATTGAAATGTGGCAAATTTAGTGATGGTTGTATGAACCCTGTAAATAGTTATCAAATGATATGTTTCTTATATCGAACTTATCAAACAATATTTGAATACAATGATCATCAAACTTCAACCGAAGAACATTTTTTCATAATGAAAATCACATTTGAAATTTATTGAAGAGCTAAAGTAGCGTAGGTACATTAGGTGAAGGCACTTGTTAAAATAAGGTTGATTAAAGGCAACTTTGAAAAATTAATATACTATCAGAACAACCCAAAATACAACCCTTGAAATACCCATTTTAATTGTTTAGAAAGAATGCAGATTACTAATTGGTTGAGTGGACAGGAACCCTACAATGCAGTTATTAGCTCACATTGTGTGTGGCCATTAGATCCAGTTATGCAATATTATTGGTCAGCTAACAGTCATGTGACCTTAGTCTAAAAATAGCTAGGTGGAAGGTCAGGTCAACTAGCACTTCTCTGATTGGTCAGTTGGGGGTGAGAGGTGCTTGTGTAAGATTTGGTTGGTCAGTGTAACTGGACATTGCATGCAGTGGACATTGGGCAGTGATAAGGGAAACTGCACATGCTGTAAGAGAGAAACCAAGTCTACCCCATCTTTCTTCTCTCATTGGAATATTTCAACACTACAGCGAAGTTCTTAAGGTTAGTTCTGGTTGAGTAATATTATGTATATTGAACCATCATAAGTGATGTAATGATAATCATCATTGGTATCTTTGGAATATTACTGTTGTTTCAAGCAAGATTTGGCCCTTCTTGTCAATTGATATAATGGCTTCAAGGTTGGTTAGCATTTTGGATGGTTGTTTTGTGATATAATAATTACTGATGGATGGTTGTTTGTGATATGGTAATAACTAAAGGATTGTTTTGAGTGATAAAATTATAACTGATGTGTAAGGTGATAAGTTATTCTTGAGATATTAGTACTTTCTTTTTAAACCTTTTTGTTGGTAGCATCATGAAGATAAAACAAAGAGTAAAATCATACGCCATTGTTTGGTACTATCTCTTTATAACCATATTTTCCAAGAATATCTGTAAATGTTTTAATTGGTAGCATACGGGGTTTGGGTTTCCTAGTTGGTCACAATAATATTACTTTTAGTAAATAATCTTATTTCGATATAACAATCTTTCTCTGCCTTGCCCCTTCTATAAGTCAAAGCACAAAAGGTAGACCATCTTGAACTTAACTAGTTTTACCCACTCAAAGACTCATTGGTCAACCATTTGACCATTGGGTATTATTTCTCATTTCTCTATTGATAAACCCTCTTTCTGTTCCCTCTTCGTAAAGTCAAATATATATATAACACCAGGAGTACACAAGTATGTACTTCATTCTATCAAGTCTCGCTCTGAGACTATTTGGTCAACCATGCTTACGATGATTTAAGGGTTATCATTTTATATTCTTTGCACTACATTGCACTCTTTAAAGGGTGGTAACAACATATATATTTCTATAATAAATACCAATAAAATATACTATTTTTTCTTACTTAATATTTATCAGTAGAAACAGGGTTATCTTAGTCTTCTACAATTAACACTGGTTAGCTGTTTTTTGAACTCATAATTTCTCTAATCAGATTAAACCAATAGAAAAATGAAATGCTTTTAATGAATGAAAAAGTCAAACGAATAATTTTTGTGAAACACAAATATATTCAAAGGTTGTTTTTTTTATCTCCCAAATGATTTTTTTACCAGAAAGATAGACAAGTATGGTACATTTGACTTTATCTCTCACAATGATATCAAAGCTTACTTACTAACAATTTATTCCAAGAATATGACATAAGAATAACTATTTTTGAAATGGGACCTTATACAAAAATATCCATTTATCATAATCAATATTCAAAATATCAGACTACAAATATTTCCCTCCCATAGTTCACCATGTGTATAATATTACATAAAGATTGATGTAAATACGAGTAGTTATTCCCGGTGTGTACACAATGTTACACAAAGTTGCAGGCCGGCCAATGACCTGGTGAGTTGACCACTGTCCACTGCTGCTCCAGGCCAGCAAGTTCCCACACACACGCTCACTGAACCATGACAAAAGAGTTCTTGTCAATCAGACTCTCATTGAGTGAGGCAACATTACGCAACATGGCCCCAGGTTATGTAATCCTGTAGATAACCAACTTATACTGGGGGCCCTGTTTGGGTATGCTTGAAAAATGGTGCAAATATTCGAATTAATTTATAAGGATTCTGGCATTTGTCACAATTTTCATTCTATAGGAAATTAACGATCATAATTTACTTTAATTCAGTCATTTTCAACCTGGTTCATATGGTTTGAAACCTTAGCTCTTAACTTTATTCAAAATGATATGATCTAATCTTTGCAGTTATTTCACTCCCCAGCCATTACCATGAAAGGAAAATTAGAAACATTTATTATTTGAGATCTTCAGACCCTAAAAACACTAAAACTGTACACTAAACTTACTATTGAAATAAGTGATAAAATCATTATCAAAGTACTTCAAACAGGACTGAGTTTCAAGTCAGGAGCTTTTATTTTGATAATTGCTTATTTCATGTTCATTCATTTACGCCAATTCGAGAACTTCAAAATATTGCCACCCTAAACTGTCCTCATGAAAACTGTAAGTCCCACCTCAACTCTACAAGTTGTTAATGACCCTTCTTTACTGGACGTTACCTCACATTACATAACCTCTCCACCCTCTCTGTTATAAATCATCAACCCTGAAGTCCCTCTCTGTCCCCACTGGCTATCCTGCCTCAGTGGCTAGTGTATAGATGATAAATAAGGGCTCACTAAAGGGTATCAACACCTTCACTAGACTGTCAACACTGGCATGACAAAAAGTCCAAGTGCAGCCCGGGGCTAGTCCTGATTAGCTTCTATTGTCCAACCTCTAAACCCAGCTTCAAGTCAAGCTCCGGATTAATGCAATATATATACTTAGGAATGCTGTATTGATATACCTCATGAAAAACAATGGGGAAAACTTTTCAATTAATGAATTTCAAAAGCTACGCAAGTGTTAACATGTAAATATTGTGATAAATCTTAACAGTGTTTGTAAATGCAGCTGACACAAATAAATTTTGAATTCAGAAAAGATGCTCGCTTACAGGAACATGGAACATTACCAAAAACTATGAAACAATTATTTAGACTGAGTTTTAAATTATTTCAAAATAATAGTGGTTTACTTATTCTTATCCCAACGCTTTCTTAGTTATAAGAATGTAATCTGTAGAAAGTTCCAAATATGGATAAACCAATTCAAATGACAAATACATTGTCAAAACAATCAAACATCATGGACACATGATGACACCATAAAGTCATGTATACCCTAAAACAAAGCAGCGAATTGTCATCAAACCCCAAAATCAGACAAGACATAAGTCAAGGAATTGACACAAATAAATATTTATGAGCCTTATGACAGGGGACTAACACCATCAGGTAGACATAGTATACACAGACCTATGAACATAGAGAGTGTCACACCTGTAATTAAGCTAATTAGCGTAGCCTGCAGTAACGAAGGTGACACTCCACCTGGTGAAGACAGGTACATAGATGCAACATATGTGGACACTACACTTCATCTAGAACCAGCACAGGTAAACACAGGCTCTAGTTTCAAGGTGTAAGAAAAAATTCTTTTTTAAGGAGGAAACACAAATCACAAGTACAACATTTAAAAAACATCTAGAGTTTAGATATTGTAGCCATCTTTTGGTCTGGGGTTCAACAATCTTTGACATGAAGTAACAAATTCTTTAGGCCTTAACCGATTGATTCTATCAAGGTACAAAAGTGGACTTTGCTTATCAGAGCAGTTTGTAAATTAACTTGTGAGCTCACTTTCATATACCTCATTCAATAACTAATAATCCATGTTACACCATAATGCAATATAGAGGTCCATTATTCCATAAGAATGTGTTAATATAGATGATTAGGTATATTACATTAATGAGTATAATCCTGCACACGGTAACCAGTAAGTCAGACTGTATCTAACGAGGCAGGGTAAGTCTGTTTGCTCCAGTACCTTCTGTACACAAAGACAAACAGAGTTGAATGAGACTCTAATGAAGCAGATATAAATAATCCAGATCATTGCCGTGCTGGGTCGAGTCAAGGAAACTGCTACTCTCCTGGGAGGGTGATGTAACAGTCCATGGAGGTCGGGAACAGACTGGTCCACATACAAGCTCGTGTTCTCATGTTGCCCAACTTATGCATAATTCAGATCTGGGAGATTAACTCAAGCTTGTTGAGTGGAATTGGTGCTTGCTGACTTTGTTATTGTTGATCTGGTATTGGTTTCTTAACATGAGAACAATTGTTACAGAAATAAGCATCAAGACGTTGCAATGAGTGCAAATTAAAAAAACCACACAAAAATCTTTTTTTTCTGTCATTAACCTTCTGTAGATTATTTTTGTGAGACCACACTCATTCTATGCCAAAGCATGCACTAGTTAGAAGTAAGAAGTTTTGTATTATTTCTCAACATTAATTTATTTTACTTCTGTTACAGACTCCAGTGTGCGAGATCCCAGTCCTGAGGGAGGAGACAGTTTTTCATAGTGTGGTGCTACTGAGTATGGACAATGCATAGTTCTTATGACCTCACGATGCAGGCTCGGGACGCTGGGGACCGCCCCTTTAAGTCGTTCCCACACCATCCCTCGGCCCAGATGCCAACATCATTCTACGGCGGGCACAGCAACAACCCTTTCTCCAACACCGGCTACATGCCTCCCCAGACTGCCTCATCCTGTGGGATGCAACTCCCCATCAGTACCAGCCACGACAACTACAGCATGAACCAGGCCCTGGTGTCCTGTAGTGGGGGTCCTCTCGCCATGCCAGGTGGTTCTGCTGACCCCACACACGGACTCCACGGAATGTCCATGCCCTCAGTGATTGCCAAGTCTGAGAAGATTGACCAGGATCCTTTTGGCAGCTCCAACACTTCACCCAACGCTTCATCAAGTTCTCTCAACTCAGGTTCCGGTTCAAGTCCTACTCACTCACAGAATGGACTCTGTGATGAATCCAAGGATGATGATGGTTCCTTCAAGATGCCGCCCAAGAAGCGACCTCTCAATGTGCCTGACAATCAGAAAGACGCTATGTACTGGGAGAAACGGAAGAAGAACAACGACTCTGCGAAGCGATCTCGAGAAGCTCGACGGATGAAGGAGGAACAGATCGCTCTCAGAGTTGTGTTCCTGGAACAGGAGAACCTTCAGCTGCGCACCGAGGTGTCGCTACTCAAGAGTGAGATCGAGAAGCTCAGATGTATGTTGTACAACGGCTGAAGTGTCTCAGTGTAGTCGGTACTATATCCATGGGGGCGGAATGCTCTCAGAACTATGGCAGCAGGTAACACTACGGGTGTTTGAGAAACAAGGTTGAACTTTATCTGAAATCAGGTGTACCTTACCAGTTTCTTGTATCAGAATGTGCCACAACTAAAACCTACTGATCTCTGTGACTCGTGATGGACAGCAAGCTGCCTACTTGTTACTGTATAAATTGATCTCTCCATGCAAATACAATCATGAAATGTTTCAATGCAATGTAATACTTTGTGTTCCACATTCATATATGCAACTTTCCCAAGGCCCACTTTAATGAAGGTAATATGTGATTAAACAGAAAAATAAGTTCTGTTAGGGGTTTTAACTTAGATTTTCAGGACCATAGGGATGGTTAATGGTGTGCATGAGATTTGTCCTGTACATTGAAGAGTGTCTGAGTTGTACACAGTGATCTACTCAAGATTATTTTATACTTTTTGTTTTAGTTTCTTCCTGATATCTGACTCGATGAAATGGGTGTCTATTTATCAGAACAAGCCAAGCTTTAGGGACTGGATCTTTGCATGACAGAACTATTTATCATTTCAGATTCTGCAAACCATAAAGTGTGAAAGTGCTAATGTTGAAAATACATGTTTGGAAACTGTTATTAATATTATTAAATTTTATTGACGGTTGGTTATCAAGTAAATAAAGGACTAAAGGTTCAAGATTAAGATCAGCAAAAATTATCCCAATCAAATTACGTTCCAAAAATATTCCAACTTTGAAAATCTTGAAAAAATATTTGAAAAAGTAATTTGTAAACTTGACACTTTCATTCTGTTTATTTTTATTCAGATTTTGAGTAGTCTACTAGAGTGACTGAGTGAATGCTTGAGATGATAAGCAAGATTAAGACTTGCTGTTTTATTCAAAGTGTTTATTTTTGCACCAAGTCTGTGGCTTGGCATGTTTGCTTGCAATAAAGTCTTCATGTATTATACCGTACTCATGTTTTTTTGTTATCTGTTCTATTGCTTATTTATGCACAACACCAAATAAGTTTAGAAACTTAGACGTCATTAATTTTAATGCAAATGTTCTGACATTTCAGAAGTAACCATAGCCTGCAAATACAACACACCTAGCTAAATGATAGTATAGGGTATGAAACTAGCATATCAGCTAATGCATCACTTATCACTTAAATAGTTAACTTATCTTATTGAACCTTTTCCCAATGGACTCTTTTCAGTTTTTATGTAATGACTAGACACAGGTAATGCTGTTACAAAATTGTTCCCATGGTACTTTGAAAAACACTGCATGTCAAAATGAGCTTCTTTCAAAAGTCTCAAATTGAAAATGTTTGAATGTAATGTCCAACCTGATAATACTATTGGTAACACATCTAGGGGATAATGTGAGGATAATGTCAGCCCCCTGTGGGTAGTAATTATCCTTTATTCATACAGGACAGAAAGGCAGGTTGACAGTCTCTGACGAGTGATTGAGAGGGGAGGGGGGGTTGAATGTCCCCTGAGGCCACAGGTAGATAGGTACAGGTAGATGCTTAGTGTACACCTCCTTCAGGGGGGAATACCTGTACAGGTAGTTCAAAAATATTTCACATGCAGAGTATAAAAAATACCGAAAGGTGAAATAAAGTCTTCCACTTTGTTATTCACAGTGGCATCTCTATACGTAAATACGTCTCTCATAAATTCTTTTCAATGTTTGCAAGTTAAGATTGAAGCGAAGTGACCTTACTGTCACATGAAGGTTTGGACTCATAAATTAGGAAATGATAGTTCTGCTTTTTACATTTAGTTGCTTTGAAGGTTTACTTATTTAGTTTGAATGTATAGGTCAGTGGACTAAGGGCTAGATATAATACAGGTTATTCTGGACCTGAGCTCTACAAGGGCCCTAAGGTCAAATGTAGGTATGCACTGGTCAATCAGCCTCTAGATCACCAGCAGCCCCGGGACATGTAGGTGTCGAAGGGACTGGTCTGGTGAGAAATCACGGCCCCAGGGAACATCTAGCTTGCTAATATTGACAGTTCCTGGGCCGTGAAATGAATCTCTCATCTTGAAAGAAAACGGCCTGTGGTGTTGTAATAATACATTTCGATATCCTCTATGTAAACTGCACAATGTCACCTTTACATGTCATTGATCTCCTAGAGAAATTGTCACCTTTCTCACTTGTCCCCGTTACAAATTACTTTACAATGCTTTTTGTTATGGTACAATAGACACCTTTCTCAAATGTTGAATAGATGTTTTTAATCATTCACAGCAAATGTAATTGGTCTTAGAAAAACTTTTGAAATGGAACTGTCAGATGTAAACACAAAGAATGCATAAAATGTATGTTAAAATAATTAAATACAGATTTCTCACAACTTTAAGTCATAAGCAACTGATATTAGAAGCCTACTTGATCAAAGTCAATGAAGTGAATTCTAATTAGACTTTGTAAGGTATTCAAATATAAAGCATTATTTGTTACCATATCTAATGAAGGATTATGACAATATCTCTAAAATGAATATTTTTTTCACAGTTACATATATTTTATCTACAAAATAAGAAACACACAAAATCAAGCATTTCAATCCATTTTTTAGCTTTCCCAAGAAAGATATAAGAGGATCCCAAACAAACATATTAAGACATTATTCACAACTGAAAATGATCAATCTTTAATTTGACCTTACAATATTAACCCCATCATTGAAGGGCATTTTGATGGGAAATACAAAATGTTTCCTTTAATTTTTGCAATTTTACTCTACATGAAATTCCTCAAATTTGCCATTCAAAGTGGTTAGCATATTAAATAGCATAGGTCATAACAGCTTGAATTGATGAAATCATAGAACAAACAACATACAATTTTTAATGATGTTTTTTATTCATAAAAGGGAAACAAGGATAGTTAACCTTTCAGTCAAGTTTTATATTAATATATCAATGATACATATCATAAAAAAACATTACAGATTAATGTATTGCTATCAATAAAACCCTGGAAGACAATATTTGAAATTATTGGTTCTATCCTCCCTTCAGAGAGGTGTATGGATAAAGGTCCCAGACAAAAAGTTCTAGGAAAGAATTCCAATATATAAATAGATTATTGTAAGTTACATATTTTGAGAAAATATGAAACTAGATCATCCTTATTCTGTCATCTTTTTAGTTTTTTAAAGAACAGATAAGACAGTCATGTTATCTTTTTTTAAAACATTAGGTTTGATATTTTATTAAAGGAAAACAGTCCTACTTCATTCAGTTCAGCAGGGTTCGAAATAAGCAGTAGCCCGGTAGCCCATGGCTAGTGAAATTGATGCTGGGCTAGTAAAATACAATTATTGGTAGTCCGAAGGACTAGTTGAATTCAAAGGAAATACAATTTTATCGGTGTATTTGGCTAGTCAGAATATCTTAGGGCTAGTGCTCACAGGAATGCACTAGTCCGAGGACTAATTTCGACCCCTGGTTGAGGTAAATGGGGATATTCCCAAATACTTCTATCCCACATTAAAATTTAACCTAATGACCATGTGTATCTCAATGAGTGAGATAGAAACTTTATATACCGGGGTAATCACAAACATGAGTGTTAATGACTTAATTTTCTACATAATATTATCTTGAAAGTTACTGATCTTATAAAAAGATAGTTAAACTGTTGATAAAGGTAAAGAAATAGTAGCAAATATGTCAATATATTATTATTTAATAATATTAAGAACTAAATCTTAAATGTTAGGTGAATGTCAAACTACCTGCAAAACCTGCCTGTAAAAAGGCAACCAATTGAACCACTGGACTATCTTCTGTAACTGTAGTGTCATACACAAGCATTTGTACACACTTGCAATCGTATCCTTTTGGGAAAACTCTCAACAAAGTATTCTTGAATCAATATTCTACTTTGGGTCACTTGTAGGTGTATATTCTGTACATTTAAGATTTTATTTGCTTTTGAAAGCAACTCCACTAAATGACAATTAGAACAAGCAGCTGACATGGTCGAGCTATATCCCCCGCAAATTGCACAATATGTATAGGTTTTCCTTATCAAATTGCTGTTTAATTTTTGTCGCACAAAATAACACAAATATTTCCAGGATATGAAAGAAACTATTCTAATATAAAAACTAAATCATACCAACTTATGTTCACTGTTCGGCATAATTCGAGTTAACTTACAAAATTAAAATCAAACTAATGAATTTATGTATTATGTATGTGGATCTCCAAGTTCAATTTGATCATATTTAAACAAACATATTTTCAAAACTGTTCTTCATGACACACCAACATATGATTTTGTATCTCCATAACAAATTTGATAAAAATGTGATAATTAGTTTAGTTGTGAGATAGACAGGACTTGTAACAGATTTCCAACAGATTCCTCATTTTTTGCCAAAAAAGGGAAAATTTCATTAAAACATTTTCAAAATTGTTCTCCATGACACACCTTCAGATGATTATGTATCTTCATATCAAATTTGATCAATATGTGATGATTAGTTTAGAAGTTATAAGCCGGACAGGACTTGTAACAGTTTTCCAACAGAGTCCTCATTTTTTGCCAAAAAAGGGAAAATTTTATTTAAATATTTTCAAAATTGTTCTTCATGACACACCTTCAGATGATTATGTATCTCAATATCAAATTTCATCAATATGAGATGATTAGTTTAGAAGTTATGAGCCGGACGGGACATGTAACAGTTTTCCAACAGAGTCCTCATTTTTTGCCAAAAAAGGGAAAATTTTATAAAAATATTTTTAAAATTGATCTTCATGACACACCTTCAGATGATTATGTATCTCCATATCAAATTTCATCAATATGTGATGATTAGTTTAGAAGTTATGAGCCGGACAGGACATGTAACAGTTTTCCAACAGAGTCCTAATTTTTTGCCAAAAAAGGGAAATTTTTATAAAAATATTTTTAAAATTGATCTTCATGACACATCTTTATATGATTATGTATCTCAATATCAAGTTTCATCAATATGAGATGATTAGTTTAGAAGTTATGAGCCGGACAGGACATGTAACAGTTTTCCAACAGAGTCCTCATTTTTTGCCAAAAAAGGCAAAATTTTATAAAAATATTTTCAAAATTGTTCTTCATGACACACCTTCAGATGATTATGTATCTTCATATCAAATTTTATCAATATGTGATGATTAGTTTAGAAGTTGTGAGCCGGACGGGACTTGTAACAGATTTCTTACAAAATTTACCACTTTTTCTCCAAAATCCTAATATTTTATGTAGATTTTCAGAAAATTGTTTCTCATGACACATTATTACATGTTTCTTAATGTCTATGACGAATTTGAATTGAAATGGTTGATTAGTTACAAAGTTATGAGCCGGACACAAAGTGTAACGGACGGACGGTACCCATTTTAATACCCCCCGCAACTTCGTTGTTGCGGGGGATAAAAACAGGCTATATCCTGCACACATTTAGTAAAACTGGTATCAATACCAGCTATTATTTATGAAAGACTTTATGAAACCTTTATTGAAGGATATGTTGAAAAAAATAACGAAAATTGTTGTCTTGTAAATAATTATTCTTGCTTTGCTTCCATTAATTGAAAATGTCCTGACAAGAAACCCATCAAGTGTATCAATTTGTCTGGAATTCAACTGATAATTTAATCTCCCAGTGAAAGATAGTCCATTCTCCCCTGCTTCAAACACCCAGATGTAAAGACAGGAAATGACCAGCAATTAGTTCAGCTGAGCTGGACCTTGGTCAAGGATTAGAACCCTTAGGCTCGGTCTCAGTGAGTGACCAGAGGATGTTGATTAGGAAATGAAGGTTATGTAAGATTACCACTTCACATTCCTAGAGATACTGGACTGTGTGTAGACTCTTGGCTGGAGATGTTTGGGTACTGGGAGGGGGTAGGGTAGCTTACCATCTTATACTGAGAGGGTAGGGTAGCTTGCCTTCTCGTACTGAGTGGGTAGGGTAGCTTACCTTCTCGTACTGAGGGGGTAGGGTAGCTTACCTTCTCGTACTGAGGGGGTAGGGTAGCTTACCTTTTAATACTGAGGGGGTAGGGTAGCTTACCTTCTCGTACTGAGGGGGTAGGATAGCTTACCTTCTCGTACTGAGGGGGTAGGATAGCTTACCTTCTCGTACTGAGGTCGATAGGGTAGCTCACCTTCTCGCACTGAGGGGGTATGGTAGCTTACCTTCTCGTACCGAGGGGGTAGGGTAGCTTACCTTCTAATAGAGGGTTGACAGGGGGTACTCTACCTCCGTACTTTATGTATTTGTCAGGGGTTTTAGAGGTTCTTTCAGGGAGTGTAAATGCAGCCATTAACGGCTTATATGTAAGGGTTTGGAAGTGTACTGGAGGTTTAAATACTCTTTTTGAAAGGGGTGTACAAGGGGATAGTTTGTCTCCATGTGTCCTACTTTGGGAAGGGGTTGGGAGTGTTTAGGATGGGTAGAAGAGTGTTCAAGGTTCAAGAGTGTCTTACACTATCTGATGGGTAGCAGTTACATCTTCTAAGGGAAAGGACAGTTGTTGAGTTGTCAAGGAGGAAGTTTTTCTATATTAAACATGATGGTAAAAATTTAAGCTCCCCAAAGAAAAATTAATTCATCATGTGGTACCCTTTTCACCTTTGAAGCATTACAAAGTCAGCCTGTAAAAATCCCTGTAACCATTGATGACCCTCAGTTCACGATTAAAATCCTATATATGCATGTTGTAGAAATACAGTGAAGACTTTAAGTAGTAATCCCTCATTGAGGAGAGAACCCAGTGGAGAGAGTAAAGAAGGGAGCAATTTTACAACACTGATTTGCGAACCCTTAATATTGGTTTAGTATTTGTGTCCAGATAAGATTTCAGGATTTTGGGAGGTGCGTAGAGTTTTACAACACAGATTAAAGAGTGTTCAATAAAGAGTCTCAGTATTCATCTAGGTTAGGTCACTGGTTTGGAGAGAGGGTGCAGTTGAACAATACAGAGGGGAGATTTGTCTGCAAACACTACACTGTCAAGTACCCTCTCGTCCAGACTGACAACCTCACTCAACAGAGTGACAACAAATGGAAGATGGAAACCAAATATAAACCTCATTTAGGGATCTGCTATAAACTAATTGCAACGTCTTTTAGGCAAATAACTAAAGAAGATTTAAAAATTTTCTCAATGCAACACAAATCCATTTTCAAGGATCTAACTTTGTCAACAACTTGAGCAGTCACATACCAGGTATGTTTGTTCTATATTTGTTAATACCGGGGAGACAACACTTGGAATCAATGATTTCAGACATTATAAACAATTGCTTGTGTACAATTTTACCAAACCTGTAAATTTTTCTGAAAAAAGGTTATTGAGCTGGAAGATAGCCCTGGAATATTTCGTTTTATATCAAGTTGTGCTCACAAAATCCTTAAAGACTGTTTTAATTACCTTGATGTGGGATATGCCTTGAAGTTTGTATTCAAGATAGGTGATGAGACAAAGTTAAAATGATTGATGATGATGTTTGCCTCATTAGGAACATAATTTGCATGCTACTTGAGACATCTGACTTGTAGATGAGGCTGAGATTGCTCAACGTCCTCTAATCACCAGGTTCCTCACTTCTAGATATCTTTAACATCACAATCAGGCTGTGTTCAACACTTCTCCATATGCCATTTCTGTATTAAAGAGTAAACTCTTAATCCCTGTTTTCATTATGAATGAAAATGAATTTTTTTATTCCGTCACCAAACTTGTAAACATTACCAAATTCACATACAAGCACTGAACTTATCTCCCTACCCTTATCATATCTTCACCACCTTGTCTGTCATATCCTTTAATCTTGCCTCATAGTCAATCCCCTTGTCACATACATAAGACGCAACTAAGTCATATCCCCTACAAATATACAATCATAAACTCATCACATACCCATATCCCATCTTAACCCACATCACATATCCAGTTACCCAATGATCAACCCATATTACATACCCGTATCCAATCATCAACCCATATTACATACCCGTATCCCATCATCAAACCATATCACATACTCGTATCCCATCATCAAACCATATCACATACTCGTACCCCATCATCAACCCATAGCACATACCCTTACCCCATCATCAACTCGTATCACATACCCGTAACCAATCAACTACCTGTATCACATACCTGTATCCCATCATCAACCCATATCACATACCCGTATCCCATCATCAACCCGTATCACATACCCGTATCCCATCAGCAGGAATGTATGGCGTGTGCTCGTAACCACTGCTAATGGATGCAACATGGAAGAGACATGCTGACCAAACAACTCTGGAAAAGCATGGTCATCTCAGAAGCTGTGGGTGGGCAGTGGTCAGATTACCGGTCAGAGGAATGATGATGGCTGTGTCCACAAAATTGCATCACTGCTGTCCATGAGCTCTGTCTGTGTGCACACACATGTGCATTCCTCCTGCATGGCTGGGATAGTCCCTCAATCAGTCAGGTAAACCATGATGTCATCGGCACTCGCTGGATTAGCAGGGATTGTTCTGGGGACTATCTGTTTCAGGATGTGATGGGATTATTCTCTTCCAGAGATTAGTGGAAGACTCTCAAGATAATACAACACAGATCAAGTAGCAGGGTAGATCAATGTGAGGTACATAGCATCAGGAATACAGGACATTCAGCTAACCATTTCAGAACCTGAAACTTGAGTTCCTTCAGATGACAAAACACAGATCAAGAAGCAGGGTAGATCCAAATCATGGGTACAAAGCATTGTCAATACGAGGAACTCATGAGCTTTAGAGAAGTTGAAATTGTCTTAATTTCTTCAGATTGACTAAAGGTTATTCAGGGCTCCTTTCCTTTTCATTTGTTAAAATGGTGCAATACAATGATATTCCTCAATAGTTCATCATAAGTCCATGCCAAATGTTGGTTTGCATTGATTGTCACTTATAACTTCAATTAAAATGTAAACTGACACATACAGTCCAGAGACAATATGCAATTATAAGATGACTTGTGATAACTCAATAAATCACATAAATTGATGCGCTATATAAATTCAAGAATTATTATTATTATTATTATAAACAATGTTCTAAACAACAATAGAAACATTTTTTCAAAGATGCCTGATTCATGAACACAAACCTTAAAATAACACATAAACCAGCGATGGAGGTAAATAAAAGGAGTTGATAACAAAATTGAAAACAAAAAAGTTTTCTTTTAACTCTATTGTAGATATTGTTTTATAATTTTAGAGGTTTGGACCAAATTCTCATTTGAGAGTCCAAATGTTAGACTTGGGAAACGTGTAGCTAGAGTAAGTGCTGTCTTATATAAACTACAACTACCCAACATCCTGTCAGCTCATTACTGCCTGGTTCACACTTCCTCCGGCACGCTCCAGGGCTGGCCCTTATTGTTAAACAACACAAGACTAATTCAACCAGGGTCCTCAACACATAACACTCGATAAGTCACTTAAATCATTATTCCTGCAAATTGGCTGCCTTCTTTGAGACAACAATGCAAACACCAAGAAAATATTCCATTGACTTAGATCTCTGCCATGATATTGTCAAATTATTTTCCTTATCAATTAAAGTAAAACCCTGCTGCAAATAAAAAAAGATTTCTTACGGTTTCAATATATTTCAACATGAAAACTTGTAATTGTGTGTAAGCTAACGAAACTGACATAGCTTGATTTTGGTGTATGATAAAAGGTCCCATGTCCAGAACATTGTACCATCTAAAATATTTAATTTAAAAAAAAATGGATGACCTGCCTTATGTTGTGACAAGTCTGTCATTTTACTTTCATGCAAAACAGGCAACCTCACTGAGAACAGGAATACTTTAGGAAGAACTATTCAAGGAAGTTCTGTACAGAGATGACATTTTTATTCTCTTTTGTACGTTATTTTTGTTTAATCATTTGGACATTCAAATTGAACTAAAAACAACTCTACCATACACCCACACCCCACAGAGAGATTCTACTAATTTCAAATTGACATGCATCAAATTTTATAGTTCTTTTGTACTTTATTTTTTAAAAATAATTTGGACATTCTCCCAAAAATGGAACAACTCTACCATGCACTCACACCCCACAGAGAGATGACGCAACCCCAGATAGGTCTCCCTGCTCTACCTACAGGGTGGCCGGCTCATTACCTCTCTCCTATATCAATATCATCTCACGCTTCACTGCAACTAAAACAAAGCTCTCCTGATGACTAGAGAGGGACGACTAAACACAAATATGTGACAGCTGCATATAGGAAGGAGAGAAAACAATGTACATGTGGCTTGCTTCCAGCTTCTGAATCACAAATATATTTCAAAGAAAACTTACTTCTACTTATTGTCAAACTTTGTTGACAACAGGGCAATAAATTGAGAGACATCGTTTCTTTTGTATTTTAACCAATAATATAAATGATCCCATGAAAGTGCATAGAGCAGAAAAATATCCAAAGTCTAGTTGCTGCTCTTACTGTCAAAATATGAAATAAATATCCTTAAGATATTGTGAATATTATATTTAGTTATGGCACTTATTTATTTTATTTATTTATTTTAAGTTAAGGTAGGTATTCAAATATCTAAAATATTAGATTTTAAGACATCATTTATTGTGTCAAAGATTTATGTTCAGATGCATTGAACAATTCAACATTGAGATTATCATCACTTTGAAATAACCATTAAAGTATTTATTTGTAAACCATCTTACAGTTCACATCATGGGACTCTACATGATGACCAGCTACTTGAATGACCGCTGGCCAGTTATTGCTGGTCAATGGTCAAGTTATCTAGCATGAGAAGTTTCTGTGACATTGTGGTGGGAGGTTGTGTAACACCTATTGAGCTCCTTGCATTCACCGGTCACTTCAATGGTCACTGTAGGCAAGGCCATCAATGTAGACTGATATGTGACCTCCAAAATATCTGTGGGAACCTTAATAAATAAATTTTGTGTTAAAATGTTGAAAAGAGTGTAAACTAGTCTGCCTTGCTATTTTTGTTTGAGTGGCATTTTAGAAGCTGTAGAGGCATATTACATCAAGTATCTGTATCAAAATGTTTAATTTCTTGAATAAAACACGTGGCTATCCAAAAACATTTGTACGAATGACCTTGAATAGCTGTATAGATAAAGTGCCAGGATGGAAGTATGCATATCAATAAGAGACTATAGGACAGTGCGTCCAGCGGTCACTCCATGCTTTCATCATGGTCAGATTTATATCCTGCAGTCATGTGATCGGTCAGTGAGTGATAGCCTTACTTGGGAGATTATGTATGCAGGGATTTGTTTACATCAGTCATAGGGTGATGCAACTCATTTCATGTGCTGATATCTTACAGTGGATATATTTCAACAAGAAAGGTTTTATTCCGTTTGTAAACTAGAAAAACTAACCTTTCTTGATTCGGGTGTATGAAAGAAGTTCCATACATTTCTTAACATAACCTCCTTGATATTTGTATATTGATGATTCTGAACACAAGATGAGACCATATCTCTGATATTTCTGAAAGGCTTGTACACAAAGGTTTTCTTGAAAATATAGACACAAACACTTCTTCCATAATCCAGAATTATCCTCTGGAAAACCTTTCTGAGAGACATCAATACTAGATAATTCCCTTTGAGTTGATATCACATCAATTATCAGTTGTGATTCCTAAAAATTTATAATTTCTTTTTTTAATTCATATTTATTCATGATGAGCTTCTACTTATCCCTTTATAACATCAATTTCACTAGTTTACCTGAACTGAAACACATGGCCATATTGTCTCAAATCCTTAATCAAATCAGTGAATTGTTGGCAATGATTGCACAAAACTGTGCAACTAATTACGAGTGACCTCAGATACCTCCAGAAACTATTTCCCTGAGACATTACTGCAGCAGCAACAACATTGCACAATTATGACCATCTTGTCCTCAAACTTCCTTACATGCTTCCTAATCTTAATTGTAATTGCAGACACATCAGCAACATTGCACAACTACACGCTGTCCTGAAATACACTCCATAACTTCCTCGGTTTGTCTAACTTCAGCAACAGACCAATCTAATCTTAATTGTCATTGCAAGGAGTGTGCTAACTTTGCACAATTAATTGAATCACTGGGCCGCGGTGAGACGATCTTGCATCACCAGACATCACCACTACACCGGCAGCCCTCTGATCTGAGACTCAGTCCCTCCAATATTATGAGTGCACTTTAATCGGTGTCCTGACTTCAACCCATTACTGTAATACCTCCACTGTAAACTTGTAATCTTGCAGTCCAGTTGAAAGGGCTGCTAATGTTATAAAACAGATCAACTGATCGCTCCACACCTCTGCTGTTGTAAACTCGTAACCTTGCAGGTACAGGAGCGAACATCGCTAATGTTATAAAACTGAATGTGGTCAGCAAACATAGATAACGGTAATGTTATTAAAGCAATGACACTTGGAAAGAAACCATAATGTTATTGTAGAGAGGACAACTGCTAACATTACAAGATGGATTGGGTTAGAAAAGAAGAGCTAATGTTATTGAACCGCCGCCAAGGACACGCCGGGGCTTAATGTTATAAACTGATGAAAGAAAGCTAATGTCATAAAACTGATCAAGGGAAGCTAATGTTACAAAACTGATCAAGGGAAGCTAATGTTATAGTAGTGTTGATCATCCCTACTTGACTCTGACAGTCCTAGCTTTGATCCTCTGCCACTGGGCACAATCAACATCATAATCATCTCACTGGATATTACATCTCTACAATTCACTGGCTCTTAGTAACCGACCAGGTCAGGGTCACAACTAGCACTAGCTTTTCCTTGAGTCAAATTATACAAAATTATCTACCATTCCATCATATTATTAACTGTCCATTATTCACTGTCTCTACACCAGGTCAGGGTCACAACTAGCAATAGGTTTGCTGGAGAGTCAAATATTTCATAACTATCCATCCTAGCATTGTATTATTAACTGTCCTGTTATTACCAAGGTTATGTATTTCAGCAGAAGTGTTGGAAGGTTATGCTTTACCTTGAGTGTTAGAAGTGATATGAAGTATTACATCACCTACTACAATGCCTAAAGTTAGGATGGTCACAGTTTGGAATATTATCTCATACACATTAGGTTATTGCAAAGGTGATGATCTTTGTCATTGACTGTAAAAGTGCTGGGAAATATTCCTCTGTTCCTGAGGATAAAACAAGGCCTAAAACACATGTTATAAGAAGTTGATTGATCCAAGTCTATGTGTCAAGTCTAGGAGATGATAAGTCTTTAAGTCTGATCTCTGAAGGACACTTTGCTTTGATGAAATTAGTATTGCCTTCATGTTGCCATTCTATCTGTCCTTAGAACTTGCTGAACATCTTTATTTTTTAAATTTATCTTATTGTTCATCAAAGAGTCAAAAGCTGTGGTGCGCATCAAAGAAACTAACTCAGGATGGTTTAAATAATACTTTTATGAAATGAAGAAACTTCTCATTTATAAATTGTGATCATCATAAATCGCCATAAATCTCAATATCTAAAATAATGAAGTTACAAATTCAAATCCCAAATTGGTACTCTTAATCCAGCAGACTTTTACTCTGTAATTTGTAATGACAAGTTTGAGATTATTTACTTAATACTTCATTAGAATCTAAAACAACCCTAACTGTTAATTATCTTCTATAATTGACAATGAATGAAAACCATTTATTCACAATAATATAAATCATCTTTATGAACTTTTAATTATCTTCAATTATTGACAATGAATGAAAACCATTTATTCACATGAGGTTGTGTAGAGTGTGGCATACCCATCCCAGTTACATCAGCCTGTGTGTGCAGACAGAGATCTGAGTGTATTACAGGGACATTAGGCTAGCTACAGCTGCTGTACACAGGAGAAGGGCTCCCTATCTGGGTGTTAGATCATCTCCAGTCAACAACAAACCTCACACACTCTCACACACACAGAGTCTCCAGACAGATGCACTTACAGTCACATTCACTGAGAAATGGGCAACTAATTGGCTCTATTCTGTCTGGATCAAACACACAGGACCCCTCTACAGATGGTCAGGTATTCTTGGCTCCAATACCCCGCCACCACGCTCCTATTTTTAGTGTCTCAAGTCAATACAAGGGATCTTAGGCCGCATGACACAATGATTGCGACAACTTGGGTCCGGCTGGCGTTACGCAGATGACAATTAGCTGATCCGAAACGGGTTGACCTTTGTGTGACCTCTGTGTGGAGGTAAACACTCGGCACCTGCCCATCTAATGGATCGCGTCTTAATTTGCTCACATCATTACGATCATTTACGGATAAATTTGGAATGAGATCAGGATTACGAAGCTAATGAAAACGAGATAGTTGAGGAGGATGAAGATATTTAGTCCGGTCAACCTGTCTGTTGGTTCCTGTGTCTGACGGACAGATCTCCGGACAATTGTTGTCCAAACTGCAATCTTCCATCATCCATGAAGAGAGGTTCAGTGGCACGTGCCGGGGAGAAAGTTACGTAGAGAACATAAACTGTGTTGAGCTCCAGTTGTAGAGGTTGTGAGGTGTTACGTGGGTGGGACAAATCATTGGTGGATTGAGGATAGAGGGTTACGTAGAGAACAATCTAGGTAATCTGGAGAACACAAATTGTGTTGGTGTAGAGTTGTAGAGGTTGTGAGGTCTTATGAACAGAACAAATGACTTGTGAATTAGCCTCTACACTCAGAATACTCAATGACAGAGTGGTACGGATAAGGAACCATAGAAAACAAAGTAAATGAGAATGGAGTGTTCCCTTCTTTTGTGAGATGACAGAAATGCAGAAACTGTCAAATATAACGAAGGAAAAATTTCACAGCGACAACAAACAGAAGGCTCATGATAAATAGATACAACAATATTGTTTTCATATTTGATAATTGTAATCTAGAGAGTTCTATTCTTTAGCTGTATTAGAAAGAACAAATGTCTCACAGAGTCTTGCATATTATAAATCTTCCTTTCCTTTATAAAGACAACCGCTTCGTGGTGTAAACATATTTTATTCACTGAAAAGGAATTGGTAAACAAGCTACATTGCCTATATGTTACATATCAAATGAGGAATATACAATCTATATACCACTCAAAAACAGGGCACATGACAAGGTGGTGGATTAAAGATAACTGGTACATGACTGTGAATTTTGGAAATTGATGACTGATACATGTGATGTAATATTATGGTCATCATTTATAAATATGCCTTGTCAAAATGATATATATATTATCTTGAACTATCATTCATCAAATCAAAAGCATAATTTGGAAAGACTCCGATAAATTTTCTTTTAGTAATTTAAAAGATTATGTGTAGGAGAATGTTCGAAAACTGGCCATTAGTTTTGCACGTGGAGCATGTTTGAGGCTGTTAGGCCGAAAACATGCTCCACGTGCAAAACTAATGGCCAGTTTGAGGACATTCTCCTACTTAAAACAAAGTTTAAGTAAACGAGTGACTGCTGCAAAAATGATCGCCACAACCCAACTTTTCATGTGCAAAACTAATTGCGACTTATGCTCTATATGTATTTCATGATCTTATTGACTGTTAGTTTCAAACACTCGCCCGTCAAGTAAACATCCGTACACAATAAGTAAGTACACATTAATTCCATATGATTTATATCAATTTACTTCGTCGAAACTTACATTTTACACATTTAACATTTACTGTATATTATTTGATTTCTTTTGATATACATTTCTTATATTTTAAAAGTTTAATTATAGTCTTTATTTGTAATAAATAGAGCAAAATTTATTTTTTGGGTGTGAATAATAAACATAAGAACTAAGAAAGGATAATCCTATTTTGGAAATGGACATCTAGTAATCCAGTGATATATATAATATTATATATATTAATGGTTCCAATTGAAAGACAATGTATTTAAACTTAATGGAGCAGTAATAATTCAAATACATAACGTAAAGTTTAACCATGCGATTCCTTTTTCTTACACAAACTGAATAAAAGGTGTTCACACAAAATGAATCTTCATAATTTGTCCTCTGACTATGGATGAGTGTCTTGTGTAATGAGATTTTTTACACTGTCAAAATAATTGATAACATTAACTTACAATTATCAGTGAAACATAAAAATTTAAATGATAAAAAACGTGCTACTGCCCCTTTAAAAAATTAATTCAAAGATAATTAGTAATGACATAAGAATTCATATATGTTGTACCTACTAAGTAATAATTGAAAACCTCTTATTTAGTTAACGCATTTAGAGACATTTGAATTTGGTGATTAAAACTTCATTCATGGAAATAATATTCAAATCAATTTAGTATATATGATATAATCTCGTTATTAGGTATAAATAGTATGATTATATATCAACTTAACGGTATCATTACATAAGCATTCCATATCAGGAGAAAATCGACTTGAAAAAAAGACATTTATCCAATAATCAGGACATATGTCCATCAATAACGATATATTCTTCTTTTTATAAAGATTATATTTTAGTCCTTTTATAATGTTTCAATAAAAATCCATAAACTTATAAGTCTGTTTAACTTATTTGTAATATGCATTGTACATTCTAAATACTGTTTTAGATAGGATTGTTTATTTTTTCGCATGACATGCGTTTTATTTTCAGTTTCTTGCGTTTGAATTACCTTGTTTTCGTTTTTGTTAGATAACTCTATTTTCCTAAAAGAAACCGTGCACATGTCCCTTTAAACTTTTAAAATGTTGCGATACTTGTTGGCCGGTTACGTCCAAGTCGCCATTAGTTGTGCACGCACTTTTTGATTTCAGCACTTTTCTCGGAATTCAGGCAGTTGCGTTCGCGCGCATTGATTTCGACGGAAACATTCTTGGCATCGGTCCAACAAACTATTGGAGACCTTCCGTAAATTATTCAACTATTGGAGACTTTCACCAGCGAAGTACGAAAACAAAACTATACTAATGTTTACGTAACTTTGTTTTAAAAATTGGTTATTGCTCTTACATCAATGGTAAACTTTAAAAGTCGTCACTGATAAAATTCCCGTTCTTCATCACAATAAACTGACATGAATCTGTAGAGAAACTGGTGATAATAAAGTGGGGGAAAAACAGCCAAGATACCTTCATATTCAATAACATCTAATGCTGATGAAACACGGATGGAGTTTGTTTATTAATAAGTGAAATAATTAGCTGCAAATCATAAAAACTCTTTTACCATCTGTAAAATAATAATAGCATGCATTTCAAACCAGCAAGTTATATATGAGTTTGATAGTTTGAAACTTATCTTATGTATTTTCAAATGTCGGATAATGCTTGAGAAAAGAACTAATGTAATGTAGAAACCGGTACTTGTTTGTGTCTCTTTCATGTTTCAAGACATGCTTAAACTACTACCTACATCACTACCCTGAAGGATTTTACTTACATGGCTGGTACTAATTGAAACCATGTAGGTCAGTACATCTTATTTCTCACGTTCCCATTTAAACAGCTGGGGGGACAAAGTCCAATGTGGATAAGGTGCCTTATCCTGGGACAGAACTCAGGATAAGACGGAGGTCACTAATGTTTGTTGTCTCCATCAGGGTTCAAACCCAGGCCTGTTTTCTGAGAGGCTAACATGCTCACCACTACACAAGTGTGCTCCTCATAAAACAAGTTTGAGATTTTTTGTCTTTATATTGTTTACAAATATCTACAACTGATATAATGAAACACACTCAAAGTTGCTCATTTCACTAAATGTTGTTTCCTCTTAATCATGTAAACTCAGATTAAAGATTTCAATAAGATGAATACTGTATTCCAGAGGTCAAAAATCAAGTGTAATGAAACACCAAGTTCACTTACACCATTTTCAAATTGACAAACAAATAGATAACTGGTTTGTCAAGCTTAGTTAGGGGGAATGTTCAGTTTCAGTAAAACACTTCATGCAATATGACATTGTTACAGCTATTGCATTTCAACACTTCATCTTGATTGGTTAATTGGGGGATTTTATTAGTGCTTCAAACACTTCTTGAAATTTGCTCAACATAAATTTGAAGTTCAGATTGTCATCTAGATTAACTCAGGAATAGTATTCAGCTCCTCTTTCTCTAAAGAGAGACACAGAGACTTAATGTTATCTATAGGACTTGCTTGCTCATGTTTTCACTAGGAACCATTTTAATTGCAGTTGTGTAGTTTTGTAGTGTTTCGAATGAGGTCTGCCCCAGACAGTTTGTAAACTAGTATATTTTTCCTTTTTACATTACAACATTTTCTTTTGCTAAAAAGTTTAATCTAGTAATGGTGTCACTGTAAATTTATTTCAGTGTGTGAAGTTTAAAATGCCCCCTGCTTGGTAAATGATCTTAAGTTGAGGAATTGAATAATTATCTGACTACAGTGAATAAAACAGTATATTATACAATCCACCTCAATCAATAGTGTTTTTACCTTGACAACCAGTTGATATGTTTTAATCAACATCCTGATTTTTTAAGCGGTTTTATTTCCCTTCACACTTGTTCAATCAGATGATGTGTAGTGTTGCATGTGGATTGTCAAAAAAGCTGTTTCGGCAATGAAATCAATATCATCTGGGTTGGAGGGAGGGGCTGTGATATTTTACGAGTGCTTCAAGGAATATGTTATTAATGTTCCTCCAAACAGAAGTTACAGATAATCAAGTATAAAGTAAATATTGTACCTAACTTTAAGATAAGGTATTTTGAGCCACATCGATGTTCAATGACTGCCATTTGTCCTCTACATTGTTGGAAAATCAGATCAGTTAAAAACATTTCTCTCAATATGTTAGTCTTCATTAGTTTGTTGCAGAAAGAATGTGATTTATTTATGAAACGTACTAGATTGTTGACATTTCACAGTCTATTAGTCTCACAACTTCCATCATTTTTGCTTTTATGTTGTCATATTTTATTATATATGAATTTTGGTAATTGAAGCTTGCATAT
Source organism: Steromphala cineraria (assembly GCA_916613615.1). NCBI lineage: Eukaryota > Metazoa > Mollusca > Gastropoda > Trochida > Trochidae > Steromphala > Steromphala cineraria. Next base: position 4,498,635 of record OU744726.1, read on the forward strand.
TAAAACATGTAAGAATGACAAAACATCATAGTTTAAAAATTATTCTTTAGTTTTTGTGTGTGTTCAAGTTAAGTTGCAATAGAGATCCTTCATTTATGCTGACGAGCTGATTTGTACCAGAACACAGTTACTTTCAATTGCTCTGTAAAATGATTGAAAGTGAACCCTTTTTTAAAAAAAACCTAGTACAGTGTTCAACTTTGCTGAAAGTTGAATATTGTCTACTGTTTACCTCATTTATAATCTGCAGAACATGAGAGTTGATGACCAATGTAAGATGACTATTGCTTTGTTATTTATCTTATAAATACTCTGCAGTAAGGGGTGACTATTGTGATAGCGAAAGTCTATTGTGAAGGGCTATTGCAAAAGTATATCTATAAAAGAAAGGCAGAGATTGCTGCTTTGTTTGTGATGATTTCAAACTCTGCTGCACTTGTGGAAGTCTTCATTTTAAATTATCAGGGGGTGTTATCTGTTTATCTTCCTTTTAGCACAGCGATCTGTTTAATATGCTATAGTATTTTCCAAATGTAGAAAGACATGTTTTTGTGTGAATTTTACTTTTAAAATTGAACTGAACAATTGAATAGACTGTACATGTCTATACTATCAATAGTGAGACATGCTATCGATACTATCGATCGTTTTAAAAATGACTATTAATAAAATACTATCGACACAGCAACTATTGTGATCGGTCGATAGTTTGATCTAACATACATGCCTACTTTCCAGAACATGAGAGTTGAAATCCAACCCAAGATGGCTATTGCTTTGCTGATGCACAATGACATTTTCAACTAACAAACTTGTACAGATTACAAAATGCTTCATAAGATTCTCTGGTTACCTGAATGATTCTCTGCAGAATATTCAAGTTGATGACAGAAGCAAGAAGTATATATACAGAACGAGTTGTTTCTCCGCGTCCATGATATCTCGAGTTCAATACAAACGACCCAAATGCACACGTATGACGTTCTGTATTTATTATATATTCTTTTTTTAACCTTTTTAAAAGTAATTTTGAATTGCTTAAATAATCCGAGACGTCGCAGCCCATTGATACATAATGCGAACGAGGCGATACCTATAGCACGCTCGACTGATTATTTGATACCTCAACTATCTTTATATTTTCTCATTATTTTGCGTAGTTGAACACAAGAGGCAATTTTCTCAAGTGTGAAAACAAAATAAAACTTTATCCTTTGTAATTATTTATAAAGTTCTGAATATGATAAACGTAAGTTCAGGATTCCGAGCGATTGGATCCTTTCGAAGTGTCGCTGGCGATGTTTAACAGAGTTTTGTTTAGGATTTCCTTTTATAAAGTGTTTTGCAGTTTCTTTACTAACGTTAACACTAGTTTCTCACTATATTATTCTTCAATATCAGTACGTTTGTTACAAATGCATTGAGATACGTCAAATCCGATGTTCATATTAGGAAAATTATTGTTACGTACGGAAAGTTGCGAAAATTGCCAAAGCTTGAAAAAAAAGAACCGGCAATTGTGCAATACGGAATTTGCCATGCAATACGGAATTTGAAGACGTATTCCGTATTGCACCCTTGTATTACTATCCTAAGATTATACATGAGTATATAATAAATTGCCTTGTTGATACAGAAATACACCTTTTTCAACTGACTCAAGCTACTTCATAAGATTCCCTGGTTACCTTGATGATGCTCTGCAGGACGTGAGAGTTGATTACAGCGGGGTGCTTGGCGTTGACTCGGTACAGCTCCACAACCATCTCCAGCGACTTCTCCGAGAATGGGACGAAGTTCATCGTCACCCAATCAACCTGCAACAAGTAAGTCACATAGCATGGACAATCACATTTAATGATTATAAATGCGTATATAAGTGGGTATATGTGCAGAGAGACAGATGGAGAAGACAAGGGACATTAGACATGTATTTGTAAGTTCTTGTGAAATCTTGCTGTCAAGAATAAGAAATGTTTGGAACCTTTCAGATATCTATATTTTGCATATTCAATTCTTAGTCTTGACGATCTGAGAATATAGAGTAGTGATATGACTACCGACACAGGTTTCAGCATAAGAACTCATGTCAACTGCCTGAGTGATGGAGGAGGGAGTTGCACTTCTTGTTTAACAACAATACAGCATTAAGAAGAAACTTGACCATTGGCTACAAACAATATATGTGAGATAAAGTGACTGTCAAATTGAATGTTTCAAGCCAAGCATGTCAATCCTACCTAGCTTGGGATAAGATCAGGGCCTCCTTTCACAAAGTCATAAGATGATGGTATGTGTCTTTGGTAACCTTGGGGAAATGCTAAAGAATGGGAGTTAATCATAGTTAAGGGTTTCCTTTAGAAAGGAGACCCAGTTCCATTTTCACCATATATTTCAACCATACTAAACTGATCCAAAACTTACCTGAGGACCTTTGACAGTCCCGAAGGCCTTTGTCTCCAGCTGACCGAAGCGTGGCGCCCTCACTCCGTACTCGATGAATGTGAGAAGCTGGGAGAAGATGTCAGGGTACATGGATTGCATAGAGTCTGGACCGGTCTTCACAGTCTGCAATGAATATAAAACAATAAGCACCCACTCTTTCCAACATTGATAAATGCTTGAAGAAAAACACAATCATAAATATCTCCAATAGGCACATGTCTCATCTTAGCTCTTGGTCATGGAACAGTCTCATTAGAATTGACTCTGCCCCATGGAAACAAATTGTCAATATGATACATCCCGGATATCCTCTCCATCAGTCTCACCTCACCAACCTTTTTTTCATGTTTCTAACGAAAGCTCATCAATCCAATTGCAAGGCGCTGGCAAAAGCTTTCAGTATCCATAACAAGGGGCAGGCAACTCCACCTCCTGCTACATCATATATGTGTCTGCGTTATATTGTAACCTAACCCCTGCTATCCATCGAGCAAAAACAGTCCCATCTCCATGTCTAGCAATCCAATCAACAGACGCTATTTCAAGCAATTTGGTTCCTGGTCCTCTCTCCGCGTGCTCATAGTGTGATTCATATCAGCCAATTGGAGTTCTATTACGGTAGATAACATATCTCACTTCCTGCTGCAAGCTCCCGATAAGCTCGCAAGCAGCGTTCCATAAGATTTCCACGTGATGCATCACTAGATAAGAGTGTCAGGAGTTTGAAATAGTTTGGCTGAAAACAGACAGGCAATAAATACCATTGAGTAACTAGACATCAGCGTGACTTGTTTTTGTTCAATGGATATCAGGGGGATAGGCTGGAGCTTTACATCGAGACCTATACGCTGATGTTGCAGGATGGTAACTCAAGGGTACCATTCATTAAACATGATTAGCGCAAAATGCTATTTAAAACAACGATGTGATTGAACCTCTAATACTGGATATTGTCTGGGTTAAAGTGGTTTCAGCTATATGCGAGAAGGTTGGCTGCAATTCAGACTATTGCAGAAAATATCCTGGCTGGATTAAATTTAAAACGAGAAAGACTGTAAGTTTCAATATTTTTTACAATTTTACTCTCGGAGCACGGTCAATTTTAATCTGACAGGGTCATGGAGCTGTTGGTGAAAAATGGTATCACATCTAGATAAACGTACCTTGATGAGCACCTCTACGACTTGTAGCGCCATCTCCTGGAGGGGAGTGATAACTACGTCAGGATATGTTGGGATGATGAATGGCGATGCTTCCCCATGGACTGGCACCGAAAGCGCCTTCCGCAGCACTGTTGAGAGTTTCTGGAGGTCCCCGGCGCTGAATCTACTCTTGATGTGGAGAAACAGAGCGGGGAAGGTCTGCAGAAGGGCTGTCAGGAAGTGCTGGGAGGGCACGTAAACCTTCTGCGACTTGTCCGTGTTCTCCGGGGGCTGGGTGGCCGTGTGTCCGATGTTCAACCACACCTTCAATATAACATTTTAATGTCTACAGGAAAGATTTGATAAACATAAAAGTCTTAAATACTTGCCACACAATGAGACTTGTTAATCAGGGCTTTATGATATCATTATTTATTTTTCAAAATTCACAATGAAATATCTCTTTTATATTTAAAAATGTGTTCACAAAAATCTCCTGCATGACAACAGTATGTAATAAAATCTTGAAAAAAGCAAGTTTAAACAAGTGTTTGCAACTAACGTGGCAATGTCCCCAGCCGTTGAAATATTTCCAAATAATTGTCACATTAAGCAAATGTATTATTCCCATTGACATTGAGTGCAATGGTTCAAGGGATATGGCTTTAACAAGAGTGATGACCTAGAAAATAAAGTCAAGATAATCAAAACTGACTGGTGTCTGATGTAAGCTGTTACCAAATTTGAAGACATTTGGTGCAGCAGTTCTAGAGATATTGCTTGAACAAGAATGTCAAAAGTGGCCAAAGTGCTGTGGTGACCTTGAAGTTAAGGTCAAGGTCACCAAAACTGAGTGGTGTCTGCGTAACCTCCCTAGGCTGTAGGCTGTGACCACATTTCAATTTTCAGGACATTAGGTGCAGAGTTTCATAAGACATAAGGTGTTTCTGAAAATAAAGTCAAGGTCACCCAACATGACTGGTGTCTGCGTAATCCCCCTATGTATGCTGTGACCAAATTTGAAGACATTTGGTCCAACGGTTCATGTGATATCGTGTTAACAAGAATCCGGACGTACGGACAGACGCCACTGAATTCATAGTCCCCCGTCCCGCGTTGCGGCGGGGGACAAAAAAACAACCTTCCAAAAGTTGTAAACTGACTATCAGATCTAAGAATCGAACCTTGACCTCAGAACCTCATTGCTTATGATCAAAGGTTGTCATTGTTGTTCTCTAAAAATACAAGTCTAATTCAGTGTTTTACACGATATACCACCATTATTCATAATCATTATCATCATGGTCCTCACCTTCCAAGCTGCCACCCAGAGTGAGAGATCAGAGTCCGAGTCCATTCCAGTATCAGCTGCCTTCTCCCTGGGGGAGTTCTTCTCATCACTAGTACGCAGCTTCTCGTCCCCGGTCCGGTTGATCACCTCCTCCAGGGGGGGCTGGATGAACTCCGTGGAGGGGGAGAGGTCCGACAGCTCGTCAGATTTCCCTGGGTCCCGGTTGATGAGGATCTCCTGGAAACTCTTGAGAGCTGCGAGCGACACCTCGGCGTTGAGACACATGGCCGCATTCTCTATGTGATCCAGGAGGAGTGTCCACGCTCGGGGGAAGTCACCTGTATATGATAATGGATAGTGTGAAGGAATAAGTTGTCTTTCAGTCTTTACATTGCATTTAGAAGTGGTATAGACAGGAACATGATTTTCTAGATAACAACTTGTTAAGTTTCAGTTTAATTCTTACTCCTTCATATCTGTTATAATAAAGAATATTTATACAGAAAACCTTACTTTTCTTTTATTATCCCTTAGGCTTGATGCATAGAAGTCTTCACTAACAATCATTACTGAACTATATATATATATATATCCATTTAAGCTTAAGATAAAGGTCTTAGATATATTAAAATCAGAATTTATATTTATTTATCTTGTTTACATATCATAAAGAAAATCTTATTGAACCAAACTCCACACCACAAAGGGACATGCTCCACATACATTATTTCTATGAATGTATCTTCAGAAAAACATAACTCTCATTACAGAAATACAAGCATGCCGAATGAACTTGTATCCAACTCACCTAACTGCTGCAATATCTTCCTCTTTGAGTTGAAGGTGCGTGCGACCCCTGCTAGAGTGAGTACCCGAGTCTCAGCCCACTGTTTCTCCGCCGTGTCTCGAGAGTGATGGATCAAGATGTTCCCGGTGGACTGCTGGTCCTTCTGCGTGGACGCACTGCTGGAGAACTTCTGTACACGCTCCAGTAGGGGGAACAACACCTGGAAGGTAAGTGAAGTGTTCAGTAACAAAGCGTTATTGTAATATCAGAACTTAGTAGTAATGATGGCTTTGAAAGGCATCATTGGCGAGATGTTATTAAAGAAGTATGATTTTACACCTACCTACCTTTGTCAGTTTAACTTTTGACACTCAAATAAACAAGTGAGAGAGTGAGTTGTTGCTACGTGTTGAGTGAGACAAGAGTAATTCTAATAAAGAATTTTCAAAACAAGATGTTGTTCATCCATAGAATTACTCATGTCTTCCTTATTGTCAAATAAAGAAGTTGTTCATCCATAGAATTACTCGTCTTCCTTTTACCATCAACATCTAGAAAGCCAATAGAACCATAGTAAACAAGCAACCAACAAATCCTCCCGCAACCTGTTTGACTCCACCCACCTGCCACAGAACCTTCTTCCAAGTCTCCTGCTGGAGCAGAGCTCCGTGAGCTGAGATGGTTGAGAAGAGGGTCTGGCCAGCACTCTTCCTGACGGCGGGTCTCGGGTCCACGCACAGATCTCCCAGCTTGGAGAAGAGACACATCCAGAGGGCATCGAAGGGCAACATCCCCAGCTTGTTACGTTCTGACTCGGACAGGTCCTGGTCCAGCTCCTGTTTGATTCTTTGTCGGTTTTGATAGAAGAAGTCTGAGATGTTCCACTGTAAAGTAGATGATTCACTTCAGCTGGTCGGTCATCTTACATGATCTTAAGCTCTAAACATGTTTCCAAAGTGTTTTATGCTGTAAGCCAAACTGAAGAGAGATTTGTCAGGGGAACACATTTCAAACATTGTTACGTAGTATTTTTACAGATTGCCTTTCCTAGGCTAATAGCTTATCTCAACTAAGTGACTTTAGTAATGATTGCTATAAATAAGTCACTTAAAACAACTGATAATACTTCAGCTTCAAGATACCAAAATAACAATCTAAATCTCTTGGTAAGAAAGCTGTCTAGAAATCCAAATAGTCAGGCACTAAGTAACAATCAGTTAAAGCCATATAAAATATCAACTTTTTTTCCCTTGCTCAGAAAAAAATGTCCCAAAGACAGTAAACTACTTACAAGCAGGCCGATGGCGGTGAGACTGACGTTGAGTTCCTGGTTCTGCAGCCCGAACCTGGCGGCGACCTCGACACAGACCTGCAGATAGACGCTGGGGATGATGGGCAGGAAGTCTGTGACCACCAGCTGCAGGGACTGGAACGCCATCTGGACCAGCTTCTCTCTGGAATAGAAGTTAACGGAAAAATTAATATAATCATGGAGGGAGGGAGCATATGTATGCATTGATTCTTTCTTGAAATCCTTTAATTCTGAAGTTGATAAAATCCTTTGCCACTGACTTATCAAAATTAAATCCTTAACAACAATTGAAGTTGGCAAGACTGGTCTCTGTAGACCCTTGTTGATGTTTAAGGATAATAAGTAATGGAATTGTGACGATACAGTAACAATATTAAAGAACAATGCGATTCGATATGAAACATGTTACGATACACTATTTTAAGCTAATGGCTTTATTATCCCAAAGGGACATTTGCTTTACATCTAATACAGTTCTCAAGTATAAAATCAGTAACAAAAATAAAAACAGTTACATATAATATTCAATTAACTTATCGTCGCTATTTCTTGTATGGCCATTGGCAATGAAGCTCATCAGGCTTCATATCTAATTTTGCCTTAGGAGGTGGCCAATGTGATCCCCTTTTTTGTAGGTACCACAGGGTCACCTATTCTAAAATTTAGTATGTTGGAGATGTGATTTGTGATACTAGTAATTTGTAGTAATCAATACAGAAATTGAAATTGCTCAAACATTCAAGAAAATATCAAAAGTTATAACAGATCAACCCTAAATTGAGTAAGCTAAATCAGAAATTGATGATTTAGGTCATTGGACTGAAAAGTTCATGAAGCTCTTTTGGGCCACCAAAGTTAAAATTTTAAATCCTTTGGGAGTCCGTACACAAAGTTTCAACTTTCTAGCCCTAATGCTTCTGGAAAAGAAGATGGAAATAGGCTTTGGCCCTTTTTGAAGGCCACAGGGCCAGAAAAGCTTTAAATTATCCTCACTAGTAAAGGAGTCTGTACACATACGTTCCCTTGCTACTTAATTGAGATCAAGTGTTTACCCATGTTGTGAGTTGAGAGCGCCGATGACCCCAAGGACGAGAGGCCAGCCGTGGGAGAGTGTGTCCCCGTTGTTGTGGAGCACCTGCAGCACACAGTCCAGCTGCTTCTGTCTCACGTCCCCCTGGTGGATCATCGACAGTTCCTGCAGCGGGCCCAGGATACTCGACTGTAGCTTCTACAACAGGGTCAGTCAGGAATTTGTTAAGCAGTTTCTGATTAAAGTTTTCCTCTTTTAAGCCTCACTCTAAAAGAGTCAAGAAACAAAATTTAGGCTGTTGAGAGCTCTTGCAGCGGGCCCAGGACACTCGACTGTAGCTTCTTCAACAGGGACAGTCAGGAATTTGTTACATAGGCCATGAAAAACTACAATACATAGTCATCAACATCCACCACAAAATTAGTTTTCAATAACATTTTCCTTGTTGGACACTAACTCTGTTGCATAAAAAACATTTTCAAACACCATCAAGGTATTGATACCCTGAAGACACACAGCAAATTTGGTTACCCTATCTTAAGCAGTTTCTGATAAAATTGGTCCTCTTTAAAGACCCCCTCAAAATGATTCAAGAAACACATAACAAAGAGTAATGACAGCTCCTGCAGCGGGCCCAGGATAGTCAACTACAGCTTCTGCAACATGGACAGTGAGAACGTTTCCACTATCTAGCAACAATAAATCTATTATTCCAAGACAAGTCCATGCAGGGGTTAAAAAACAGAGAGTTTGAGGTGATTCTCTTAACAAATTCAACTCTATAAAGCTAGTGAAAAGTCAATGACTTGATGCTTTAAAAAACAATTAACTATCTAATAAGCCTGACACTCATATTACTGCAAAGTAATGTGACTTAATTCATAAACTGCTGTAATGATTTATTGACTCTCTGGTGATTTCCTAACGCCTGTTCAGTCTTTTGGGGGGAAAAGGCAGGGCAAAGGTTATATCCTCCTCAATCTCCATGAAATTGTGGTCGTAGAGTCTTGAATATTCAGACGTACTGATTATATATTTGGTTATATACCTGACTCGAAAATGGGCCCCTTTGCTATGTTTATAAGTATGCGACATCTAATAATTTTGAGGGACACCAAGTTAAAAGGGTGGGCATATTCCCCCTGAGAATCCTCCAGGAACAAGGCAAAAGTGAGCGCGGCTCACATACCCCCGCTTGAGTTTGACCGCCTTCACGTAACATTAATTTGAAAATTTATGATTATGACTTAGAACACAATGATCTTGCAACCCTAAAAACTATTTCACTTCAAAACATCCGGTTAAGTGGGTCATTTTTCTTAAGAAATATAGACACATTGTTTGAAAAATCTTTGTCCGTAAGGTGAGATTTATGGATATACGGAGTCTGGGTTGAAGTGTGCAAGTCATTTGGTATTTATATATGCTCCGGAAACAAGACAAAGTAAAAAATTTTGACCGTTTTTGGTCAAAATTTCAAAAATTATTTGGACCATTGAGTTGAAACCCCTAAAAGGCACAACAGCACCATATAGGCTACTTCCATACCAAATTTGAAGTTTCTAAGTGGTATAGTTTTTCAGTTATGCTCCGGAAACGACACAAAGTCCAAAAATAGGACCGTTTTTGGTCAAAATTTCAAAAATTATTTGGACCATTGAGCTGCAACCCCTAAAAGGCACCACAGCACCATATAGGCTACTTCCATACCAAATTTGAAGTTTCTAAGTGGTATAGATTTTCAGTTATGCTCCGGAAACGAGACAAAGTCCAAAAATCGGACCGTTTTTGGTCAAAATTTCAAAAATTATTTGGACCATTGAGCTGCAACCCCTAAAAGGCACCACAGCACCATATAGGCTAGTTCCATACCAAATTTGAAGTTTCTAAGTGGTATAGTTTTTCAGTTATGCTCCGGAAACGAGACAAAGTCCAAAAATCGGACCGTTTTTGGTCAAAATTTCAAAAATTATTTGAACCATTGAGCTGAAACCCCTAAAAGGCACCACAGCACCATATAGGCTACTTCCATACCAAATTTTAAGTTTCTAAGTGGTATAGTTTTTCAGTTATGCTCCGGAAACGAGACAAAGTCCAAAAATCGGACCGTTTTTGGTCAAAATTTCAAAAATTATTTGAACCATTGAGCTGAAACCCCTAAAAGGCACCACAGCACCATATAGGCTACTTCCATACCAAATTTTAAGTTTCTAAGTGGTATAGTTTTTGAGTAATGCTCCGGAAACGATTTCGGACGGACGGACGCACGCACGGACGGACGGACACGCGGAGCGCTATATACCCCCGACTACGTCGTAGCGGGGGTATAACAACACTGATCATCATACCCATATATAAAGTAACACACTTATTGGTAAATCTTATTTTGCAGTTTTGAACTGTAACAATCTAACAGGAGGTAAGGGAAACTTTCAACAAGATAACAACAATATCAAGAGTTGTCTCCCTTTGACCACATACTCTTTAACATGGTGTTAAAACTAGTATATTTACCTCATATATAAGAATCTACTTTATAATAACCTTCTTACTTACAGTGATCAATCTACAAAAACTACCTGCTGAGTTAAGGAACTCACTACCACAAGGTCCTGTGATTCCATAAAGATTAAAATGATTCCTTCAATAGGTCAGCACTAATACCATAGAAAAAAAACTTGCATCCCATGACTCACAGCTTATATCTTTTTAATCCTTTCAAAATATTGCAAGTATTTGATGTATCAATCAAGGGTAAATTTATCACTGTACTTAACTATTTTACTTCATTTTCTTGTCTGCTAGTAAACAGTAGCTATTTACAAAAGTTTGAATCGCTCCACAAGCATAACAGTAGTACGTCTGTTAGTATGTACATTAGTGATTAAATAAGATTATCTTGTAGAATTCGTTGTGATGATGATGATAAATATTGCAACTGAATAACACATTATCAAAGGGGATGAGTGAGTTGTTATTTAGCACTACTAGGACAGTATTTCAGCAAAACAAAATTACAAAACAAAACCATAAATATTACAACTAATTTTTATCAAGTGAACTTGTGCAATCTTTAGTTTTGTCTAAAACATGAGACAAACATGTTTTCATCTCCAAATTATTGAAACAAAAATACATGAATTTTGTGGGGAAAATAGAAACAAACATCAGCACAAGCTGCACTATATAACCTTTCTTGTCTTCTACCACATACAAATATCCCATTCCCAGAGATATTGATGTTACCTTTGCAGAATGAAAGCACTAAATAACAAGTTTAAAAGAAATATGCTTGATTTGCAAGTTTCAAAAAGAAAATTGCTAGATGGTAATCTTTAAGGAGGAAATGAGTTATTTGAAAATATCTTGCATATACACATGAACAGATTCAATTACTTTCATAACATGATGGAAACCAAATTACAATTGACGCAAAATCATCAAGGAGCACCTGCTGTGATTTCTGTATCAGAAGAAATTTGAATCTAATACACGTTTCTTGTCATCATTAGCCTTGCAGGAACTTATAACAAGGGAAAATTTAAATTCAATGATAAAGGAAAGCCACTCATCTCCATGAATTTAAAATAATAGAGCTGTGTTATTTATTTTTTCCTTGAAATAAGAAAACATAAATGCAATGCTTCCGACATCAAAGGCCTTCTACTAGATTGAAACTTTGTGAAATTGATGTTTTGTCTGGAAATCCCATTTTTATCTTCTGATCATTATCTATTTTTTCTCATGGATTATTTTTACTATGGCTCAGATTGGTGTAAAAAGTTCAAAGGATTAGAGATTAATTGACTGACTGCTAATCCAACAATTATGTTATTGTCTGTTGTTTGGAATCAAGTATATGATCTTTTGTCAATGAAGTAAAATTATTGTAGGCAAGCTTGTAGTGTGATCATTGTTATACATGTAATATCTGAGGACTCTTTGGTAAGATTTTCTATTTCATCAACAATTGTAAGCAACTACATTTTCAACATATTTATAGATTCTCAGCAGTCAGTATTACCAGGAAACTCTGGAATGAAGAAATCACGATGAATGAACTCACCAGGTTAGTGTGTAGAGGGGGATCATAGCGGTGAGCCAGGGCAGATCTGACGAGAGCAGTTACGGCCTCGGCCCCCCAGGTCCTCATACCTGCATAGGGATGCTGGCACACCTAGAGGCGCATGGCACACAGGGGTTAACATTTATCATTTGTATATATATATATTACATGGTAAAAGTAAAACATTGGCATCAAAATATCAAACATCATCACAACATTTTCAATCTCAATATACATTGAATGTACATAGAAGGCAGATGGCTTCTAGAAAACCCTGTTAGTAATTGTCTTAAAACATATTATGTTATGAAGTTACAAGAGAACTTTTGAAAACATATAATAAAAAACATTTGAATATTACACATATCTTTTGTGTGTTTAATATTTTTGGACATATCGACAATGAAACAGATTTTTCTAAATCAACTGCCTCCTAAATCATATGAAACAAACAGCATATAAACATCATAAACACATGTCATCAAAACATATAAACAGTGTATGGTCTCTCATAGATAAAACAACAATGCATGTAAGTAAAGTGTATGTATGTGGTAGATGTATATATATAACAGTCACACCAGTCTGGGAGTAACATGGCATGAAGTGATGAGGAATCTGCAACAACAAGACATATGCAATCGTAAAGAGAATTCTAAATCATTAGTAATTAATTACGTTGTAAAATTAAAATTTTTACATTAAACAAACGTTTTAATCTATTATGAATATTTTATCAAACAATTGTTAACTTTTAAGAAAATAAATTTAGCGGATAAATAAACATGAAATTATGACAAGTTTAAGTAAAAGAAATAGAATGAATACTAACCATGTGGACTCCCAACTAACTTACACATTCCTGATTTGCCTGTACAGCACCTTGTCTGGTCATCCATCCCTGGAAGAGATCAAATAAACTGTAAATCACATAGGATATGGAGCAACTTCCACGTATTTGTCAGGTCTATGATAACAATGATGTATTGATGATAATAATATTCTATCTATTCACACTCAAACTGATAAAGAAATGTATAAAAGTAAGAAGCAAACTTGCACAAGTGTGACTGAATGAAATATAAAACAGGAAGAGGAATGGGATGCAAAAGTAAACTATCACCAAAGTATAAAATGATGATAAATCAGAAATTAATTTATCATTTAAAAAATGTTCAGACAAATGATTTAGAAATTCCAAAATAATTCTGCTTGCGCTACAGAAAACCTACACTGCGAGACTGTATTAATCAATGATTACAAACAAAATAAAAATAAAGTGAAGATCAGCAAACAGTTACTTGGAGTGTTTTACATAAATGTCCGATGATCAATAATCACAATCTCCAAATGACTTTCTTAACCTTTCTTTTGTCAGATTTCATTCTACAAGTCTATACAACTGCCATCTGCAGCTTGTCCAGTGGTACTCAATAGCTCCAACTATGAGACTAACAGAGAGAGTTAGTACACGCAACCACGTGGGACACTTGTATTGGTCAATGTATACAATGTCTCCTGAGAAAGCAAGAAATACCAAGTCTAACAAGGTACTATAATCCAAGGAATCTCTACGGAAATAACACTGTAGCCTTGAATACTGGTGTTCCTGACACTCTGACAATTCAGCGGACATTGTAAACAAATCAAGAAATATAGTTGAGGCCTCCCATGCCCAGCAGACTGAACCTAGTCAAGTTATCAAAGATCAACACCCTTTGGTGTCATTGCTAGTATTCAGAGATGATGTCTGGACAAGTGTTGACGGTACCTGGGGCTTTAAACGGTTATTAGAAAGAAGATATGGGAAATATGGTTAATATCCCCAATGACTTAATCCCAGACAGTTCAACGCAATCTTCCAGTGAACTACCTCTGGGATTGCTAGAAACTATGAAGCTGTAGGTGTTTGTGACGGTTAGCATCACTCAAAGGAAACCTTCAACCAATTTCAATTTCTTTATTCTCACTCAGCCACCATCGGTGGTACAAGAGAAATGATATACATATATACATGCAAAAAACATAACTATAACCAAAGGTGAAGGTTGATTTTGTTACAAATTCTTGAGTTTTATATCAATGACAGGTAAACATCTTGAGAGATTCTTCAGTATGGATAATTTTTTAGACGAAAATGATGACTTGTAGGTGTATAGATTTGGGTACTTATTAAGTTTATCAGAGATATATTTTTTTTTCCACAGCAAAGGCTTCACATCTAAAAATGTAATGAAATTCATCAGCAATCGCTTGGCTTTTACAAAGCAGGTTCGGTTTTCTCTAGGGATATTTATCCATCTCCCGGTTTCAATAGGTAAATTGTGATTACAACATCTGAATCATAGTATTTGATAAGCAACAGATTTGGGAAACAAAAGATATTTTTCAAATGACGGGTATTCTTTAAGGTATTTGTAATAAAAAGCTTTAAGGGTTGCTACGCATACAGACTTGCCAACTTTGAGTACATTGATCTTTCATTACTCGTTCAATCAGTGCTACAGGGTGAACTGTGCTTACATAAAGGATTGTTGAACCAACAAACAGATATGTATACATGAGACATAACAAGAACTGTCTACATCTCCCACTGTGTGTTAGCATGGTATAGACCAGACCAGGACAATCATATAGATTAATCCATGGTTATGACATCACTTCATTATGTTAACAGTGGATTATATTAAAAGAATCCACAGCTCTTCGACTGTCCCTGCTACAAGGGGTGTTACTTAAGTCACAAACATGCCCAATAAATTTAAGTCTACACGATGTCATCTGAATTAAATTTCTGTCATTTCTTTATAAGGTCTTTCCAAAAACATCAATCAAACATCTATTTGTCATGAACACATGATCAGTATCACTGTCAGACATAAACCTTTGATATTTGATCTCATTAAGTAAGTTTACGGTCAAATAGATGAAACTGTATAGTGGAGAGTGGAGAATTGGCTAGAGGGAGAGGGGTGAGAGAAGGATTGAAGGAGATCACAAATAAGAAGTCATAGAAGAAATAGAATCCACAATTTACCGGTATATATATTTTTTAATTCTTAGACAATATCTTCTTTCATTAATTGTACTATGCAGTATCAAAACTGTTTTTGAATTTAACTATAGGTGATGATTAATTCCAAATAATATTGTTTCCTTTTTGTTTTCTTAAGCCTAAGCTAAAGCATCAAATCTATCATTTTATCTTAGATTGCAGTTAATCCTAATGACAACCATTCAGATTCAAAATCAATAACTGTTGTTAGTCTTTTTACTCCTCCATAACACTTCCATTATTTCCCTTGTGACTAATCAAATCTTATTATATTCATCTCTTATCAAAATACCAAAACAAAATCATACTTTTTCATGACTTAATGATGCAAACACATCACTTTTGATATTTTCTGCTAGCAATAAAGATTTTTTTGCTCAATATGGAAATCCAGTGGTCATTAAAGGACATTAAACATCATCTTCTTTCTCTCTGATTACTACTATTAACCACTGCAATGAATCAAGTGTTCAGAAAATAACATAAAAATATTAAATTGGAAAATTCCAATGCAAAGCATCTTTTAGTTGAGATTAAACAGTGAGAAGTGAAGCCATGGACACTGCTAGGATGTCAAGGTGTTATAAGAAGCGGGAGGCGTGAAGAATTAAAACACAGATGCCGTCCATTTGAAGACTATGGCAAAGTGCTGGCACGATCATTACTCTGAATTTTGAAGTTTTTCATAACGCATCATTCCCTTGCCCTGGGCCACGGGCTAAAGAGAGGAAATTATGGCTTTGGTAATTTCCTCTCAATCTGGTTGGCTCTGCTTGTTCGCAACTTGACCTTGAAAGTAAGAAAATGATTTCCAAAATTGGCATTGCCATAGCAACATTTTAACTCTAATTATCTGGGTCATTTTCAGGCAATAAGTAGGTCAACAAGAGGACATATCTAGAAGTTACTGTAAGCCATCATTGAGAAGTTACATAAATAATTCACAACTTGCACTGATAGAGGAGAGGTTTTGGTTTAAACCAAAGATTGTTGTTTCAATAAATGATTGATATAAACACAGCTTCTTTACTCTGGACTGGGTCTTATGTTTTACTGGATAAGATATATAGTAAATAACTAGCCAGTTTGTATTCAATACACTCTTTTGCATTCATTGCATCATAAGAAAAATTATTTGTTTTTCAGAGTTTGTTCTTCACACTAAGGAAAAACACTGAAATTCCACTTGTCATAATGAAATAATAAATGTCAAATACATCAATAAAAGTTGTTTTTCTTTGCATTGATTCAGAATTATAAAGATTAAAGCCTGTGAAGAAGTGACTCTGTGATTCCTGATATTGGAACAACTGATCAAAGGTTTTGTCTTTCTTTTCATTCCTTCTTTACTTGCAACATGTGCGAGTTTCTCACACAGCATTTGATGTGCAAGCTTATACAACGCCGGGGTTCTGTCAAAATGTGACTTAGTTATTTATCAAACAAACACATCTTGAGAAGAACATATCGTAAGAAACTGAAATAAAAATAGATTGAATCTTTAAGGCAAACACAATCAAAGTCTCAAAGTGGCTCCAAATCAATTGCGTTTCACAACTCACTCAAATTCTACTTCAAAGTTCAGCAGGGGAGAAGAAAAACATAACCTTTGAAAGGCAGCCAACACACTGTCAAATCCCTTTTAAAAATCATATTTGAATTGTAAAGTTGAAATTTTCTCCAATAACAACTTGACAATTCCCATGATACAATGATAAAATCAATCACCACATGGCTTCTAAATCTGACATTTGAAAGAAACCCAGATTCCCGTTATGAGTGTTTTGACAGTCTTATTGAGTAGTGGAAATTGTAAATGAAACTGTATTAATATTGATATTGATTAAAAAACCAAAGTGGATGAATAATATTAATTTCATATGAAGTAGTGAATAACAGGCTCTTACAGAAAATATTTTTGCATAAATATTTTACACTTGCATGATATCTTAAACTAGTGCAATTAAATCTAAAGTAAAATGCTGTATGTTTTGTTACTTTGTACTCTTATATATATGTTCCAATATACTAGTAAAGTAAAAGCCAATAGGTTGGGTCTTCAACATTCATTAAGTAGAAAAGCAAGGAGGCATCTTATAAATTTAAATCTTAAAATAATTTTCATTTGATGAGAGATTATCTACAGTTCCACAGTTTTTATCAAGTTTCAACAACATGTGATTATCCTTAAATAGGTACATTTCTACATTTCTTATCAAGTTTTGCAACATGTGATATATCCTTATATAGGTACATTTCCACAGTTTTTATCAAGTTTCAGCAACATGTGATTTTCCTTCTATAGGTACAAAGCCATGAAAAATAATTTCATGTCCACACATCACCAAAACCCACACAAGGTCATGAAATAGAAATGTGAATTTACATGATAGAAACCACAAAAAAAGAGAAAATTTCAAATCTATCAAGTTGCACACTGAACAGATTACATACTCTGATAAACTGAAAGCTCTTCCATCACAAGGCTTTAAACTATTATCAAGACTGGATTGGACATTATGATTGAAAATGGAAATAGTTATCACATTTGTCCCAAAAGTTTGATTGCTTTTATGATTATAAAACTTTTAAAGAAAAATTTAAGTAGAAAGAGAAATTAAAAAGTGCTTGGAAAAGAATCCCAGTTTGAATTAAATGAGAAAATTTTATTCATCATTTTGTGAGTCACTGACTGATTAAAACATTATACTTCTTGGTCAGAAATGACGAACACTATTTTTTAGAGTTTGCTATTATTTACTACCGGTATATTGACTTCTAATAATATTTTCTTTAGTTTCCACCTAAGCCTACTTTTTATATGCTTAAATCTATCAAATTTATAATTGCTGTCAATCCAACTGACGAAATTCGAGTTTAATATGAATGATTTTTGTTTTTTTAATTCATTTCATAACACTTCCAATATTTCCCTTGTGACTAACAAAGTTTTATCATATTCATCTCTTATGAGAATACAAAAACAAGATCTACTTTTTCATGACATAATGATGGAAACACACATAAAGCTTGATAACATCTGCTAGCAATAATAATTTTTTTGTTCACAGATAACCATAGTCACATTCAGGGATTGGGAAAGACATCTTTGGCAATGGGCCATTTTCAGGGTTTTTGGCAATTTTCTGAATTTGAATTGGGCCATTGCCCATTATATCAATAGCAAACTCCACAATTATTGTGGGTCATTTTTTCATCCAATGTGCAAAATGGTTCATGGCCCCTGACATGGGGGAGCTGTTGATGTTGACAATAACTGTAATAATATTGCTGATTTATAAATGAGAACAGAAAGGACACAATTTTTCAAGAATATGAAGAAGAAAACCGTTTTAATTGAATTGCAAATCAAAAACTAAATTCACTGTTGGATGTACTTGGTGCAAACTGACAATTTTCAAAGAGTATATTCAAAATTTTTTTACTGAAAAGTTAACTGATAGTGTTGAAGTTCTGAATCTGACAGGTTTCAAAGGATTTTCTAACAGTCACTCCCTCTTTCCATAAAAAATAATATGTTTTTAAATTGCTTATCATGCCAGCCAATGTCAATCTATATTGCAGTGCCACATTTGATCAAAATATAACACTTAATTCTGCCCAGACAGGATTTATAGACGCAAAAAAACCCACAAAAGTTTACAAAAATATCTTCAAAACTTTTAATCCTTACACACCTTCATATGATTATGTAACTCAGTATCAAATTTGATCAATATGAGATAATTACCGGTACTTTAGAAGTTATGAACATTATATGATTATGTAACTCAGTATCAAATTTGATCAATATGAGATAATTACCGGTACTTCAGAAGTTATGAACCAGAATGAACCAGTATTATTTAATTTTTTTCACTTGTTCCCAAAAGCAAATAATTTTTTGAAAACTTTTAATCAAAATTTTAATGAAAATTTTTACTCATGACGCTTTATTACATGTTTTTGCATTTCAAGATTAGTTAAGGTGCCAATAATGTCAAAACGGAAGATGCCAATTCAATAGTTTCAAGTTGTATATTGATTTGAAGTGACTGGGAACGTCCTACGGTAACAAAATACAAATCGGCGAAAACTGAAATTCTTATGACGTCGCTGTAAGCACTGTGACGTCATAGCCGCTTGTGACTATGACGTCATTACAATCGAACAAAACCCGTTGCATTCTACACGACCGAAAGCTTTACTCGACGACAAAGTTATTTGTGATCGATAATTTCTATACTTTCGGACAATATGACTGACTCATCAAACATCATTTGCATAGCCACATGTAAATATTGGCAGATAGCAACAGCATGGCAAAAATTGAACATGTTTAGATTTAGAATCAGGGAAAACAACTTGTCAGTCGAATATAAGTTTAAAAGATGAATGAACGTTTAATTTGATTGGTTCACAACCACCAATCAAAAGACAGGAAAAGGTGTAAATCCCTAGGGAAAAATACTACCCTGTGTCCGTCCTCCAATATGGGTAATATTTATTTATACACCACCACAAAAGGCAAGCAGATTGAGCGTCTTGAAATGTACAAAGTATGTTACCTTGAACACATCGAGGTTACTTTTGATCAACTGATATGTAGCTGTGAAGAAACTATAGTGAGTGCTTACGCAGTTTTTCTTACTCTTTTTATCTTCATATTATATGCGTTTTGTTAAAACATTCGGTAAGATAAATTTGTTATACCATTCAGACACAGGGGTATGGGGATATTCACAGGTAGCACAACCAGCCTTGCGTTCAGTAACATGAAATTTCCCAGAATGTTCGTGAGCCCTCGCGGACACTCAATGTTAAAAGAAGGATACCTGCCGCGAACAACGTGTTACTGAACGCAAGGCACCACAAACAAAACTAACACTTTCTTTCCTTCATGATACAAGAGAAAGAATGAAATGAATCTTTTTTTCTTAAAAATATTGTTAATAAATAAAACTTCTATTTCATCAGCTTTAATCATAGACAACTTAAAGCATTCTGATTAACTCCCCTGTCAGTGTCTGTCCTTTTTACCTCCCCTGGGGATTTTCAGAACAGTATGTTTGATGTGGCATTTCATGAATATCAATACTTTTATTCTTCATGGTCAAACTGTTTGTTGTTACAAACATGTTCAGATATCACTGCAGGGTTAAAATCGAATGGATAGTAATAAAGACGCTAACCTATCAAAAAGCAATGAGCGGTCGTCCAAAGGTATGATCTGCATCATTAACATATAATAGGACAGCTGGATTTGGTTTTGACTAGTGCTCTCAGATACAATACTCTGATTGGCCATCACTTCAACAAGACTTACTTCAATTCCTGACTAATTCTATTTATAAAAGTATGACAAGATACACAAAGTATACCGGTATGTTTACATGATCACCAATCTCATCTAGATTAACATCAATGTGAGATGTCCTATTTTAGATCTATTCTTGATGGTAATGCTGAGGAATATATGGATGACAACTTCTTTGTTCATTGTATGCGACGTTTCGACACAGATTCTTGTGTCATTCTCAAGCACCTGCGTTCACCTGCTTGAGAACGACACAAGAATCTGTGTCGAAACGTCGCATACAATGAACAAAGAAGTTGTCATCCATATATTCCTCAGCATTATTGTCATCCCAACTTCTAAAATGCCTCTCAAAGAAGTTATTCTTGATGGCATATATATATATATATACGTCTAACGAATCAGATAGCTTGCTTCTGGACGGACAATTCAATTCCATATATCCGAACATCACTGTGTGAAGGTGTTGTTAAATGGCGGTAGATCATCATTTCCTATGTTGTTTGAGTGGTACCTAAATGGCTATATAAAAAACAAGTGTTCTTCACAGACACTGAGACAGGCAAAATTACTGTTTCACTTGTTGCTTGACTGCCCATGTTCATTGGTTGGAACAATAGGCCAAAGGGTTAGCATTATAATATAATATTATAATTATAATTTGACTCATAAAGCCTAGCTGGTCAAATCTGAAGACAAAATTGCTGAGTAACATGCATGCTTTGTGATTATAAATATATATTTAGGGACACAGGTCGTTTATGGACACCCCATTCAAACTAAAGTAAATATCTAAACCTTAAAGAGCAATCAAGCTAACATATTAATTTATGAAAGTGAGTATTAATATTTTAATCAGATAAATTTATATGATCACTGATTCAAATATAGGTTTAGCCTCAGATCACAGTCTAGACGATGTGATGGTCGCCATGACTATGTCAGGGAGCGTAGCAAGGCATCGTCCAATCACAGCCTTATCGTCTAAAATACCAGATCATTTGTTTATCTATTTACAAATGACTGGGCGGCTAGACCCCCTTTATTTTTTTAACTTCCAGTGTTTTATTAGCGAGGCCCGGAGAGGGTCGGAGAGGGCCTCGCTAATAAAACACTGGAAGTTAAAAATTAGAAGTTGGAGACCCCCTTTAATTCCAATCTTGTTGATGAAGAAATTGTGTTATGAAGGAATGGCTATATTGATCATAAATGTGTGTGAGAAAAGATGTCTGCATTAGGCCAATAATATAAAGGCTAGTAATATTGTTTCATAGGTTCTACACTAATTAGGATTCACAAAATGTCATAGGTTCTACAGTATTTTTCCCAGTCGGCCAGTGTGACATCAGAGACAGTCGACGAAGTGCATGTTTGATTAAAAAACAATTGAAGGATTCTGGCGTTCCATTATTATATCATAATTTTCATATCTAGACTAGTCTACAGTGTCAGATTTTTTTGCCAGATTTTATTTTTTATTCAGTGATGTGACACAGACAAGTGTTGAACTAGAAGTAACAAGTATCGATCAGGTTTGGCAAGTTTTCACACTCAAAGCACAACTCACCTTAGCCCAGATACAATATTACTACAACGTTTTCTATATTTCCATCGCCTGCTGTTTCTGAAATACAAAATATTTTCTGTCGCATAATCCCACCTCCCTGCCATCTTGGCCAGCTTGGCAGCTAAATTTAGAACCGGAAGTGTGTGTAACCACAATTTGTTCCCCGTGAAATATGGCGATTTTTGACACGCTAAGATGGATATATGCCTGGCTGAGCATTTTATGAGATCTTTCATACATATTACAATAGAGTTTTATGAAGTTGTCTGTGTTTCTATTTAGCTCTGTATCAATGACAATGTTTGTGCAAAAGACGCAATTAATGTTTAAGCTTTAATTGAGTGATATTTTCATTCACCAATCTCATTATATATATATATATATATGTACTTATTGTCTCCTGCGTCTGATCATAAACTTCATTATTCATAGGCATTAGTCTTAGTGAAATTGCAGAATTTGGAGTTGATAACATTCATTTTTTTGTTTGGTTAATTAATAAAATCAGAAAAAAACTAGACTTCAACACTACGATTGAAATTAATAATATCTATTTTGCTCCCGGATGGTTTTAATTAACTGTCAGTTATTTATTTAGAGTATCACGGTATCACATAGTGTCAGGACTTAATGGATTTATGGAATCTTAGCATCTACAAGTATGGGATAAAGGTCGGGAAATAAATCAAGGGTGTATGTTTGTTTTTTAAAAGCGTTATCTTTTCAGTGTTAGATAAGAAAATTTATTGTCTGGTCAGATAATATTTTACGCATCAGTTGTGGTTTATGTTTAGGTTGGTCTAAGCATCTTAAATCTTTAAGTGCAAACACACCCTCTAGAACACATAAAATGTTTTATCAATGACAGCGAGAGTTTGCAGATAACATTCGCTTATATATGCAGGGCAACTTCAAACAAAATGCCATGGACGTAGTGACGCCATTATATAGATTCTATTTGCACGAGCAACTAAAACAAATGAATTCCATGATCCATAGGATGGAAATAGTTCTTTTCGAAATATGTTATTGTAAGACTAACGTCAAAAGAACAAATATTTAAAAATTTAGAATATTTAAAGTTATTTTCATAAATTATTTTTATATAAATAAGTTACTCTTGTAAATGTCACAAACTGTTTTTAATATTTAGGTATTGTATTTTTTCCATATTGAGACGATAAACTTTATCTTTAAAAGCGTAAACGTGCATGTTTATCTGTGTGTCAACATTTCTTCAAATGCCAAGGTTTTCCTATATCTATTGCACAATATATATTTGTCCGAATTGTATGCTGTTTGTATTGTATTGATATCTGAAATTTTAGGCTTTATAAAAAAAGAATAAAACATTGAATATTTTATTAAAAAAATTAACAATCAGTTTAAGAAAACTCCATCATGTGCTATACTTCGAAAGTTTGTCAGAAATTAATTTACGTGTGCATTATTATTCAAAGTCAATACTCAAGAATTATGGCAAGTTATTTTGAAAGATTACTATAAAAACGGTGTTTCGCGCCAGACTTGCATACTGCATGCAATATACATCATTTCAACAATGCAATACTAAAATAATGGTATTGCATAAGCAAAGATTTAAAGAGAAAGTTATCAAATTTCGATGTCGATGTAAGTTGAATATACCGCTAGCTTTTAGAAAGAAAAAGAATAATCAATCCAATAAATGAAGAGATCTATTCAGGAATCTGATTTTGATTGCCTTAAGATAAACACTATTGCAGTTTATATTCTATAAGGATATGTTCACTTTTATAACTGCAATCTAGCTTCAATTTTTTCAAGCTCGTTTGATAATACGAAACATTGATGTTCTCAAGCCAACATGCATATTTTGAAAGCAAACCCTACGTAATTATATTAGTAATATCATATACTGAGTCTGTATATTTTCTATACACACCCTGTCAACTATTCATATCATAACCGTTGTATTCATGGCAATAGGTCATTTTACTTTATGTTCAGATGTTCCTGAGAATCCTATATCTTTAAGTGCAGACCTCCCCTCTAAACACATGCCTTATATCATAAGTGACAGCAACAATTGGCAGATAACCCTAGACTATAAACACTGTAAGGTTAACAAATCCAAAATGCCAACATTTTGTTTCCATTTTCACGAGAAGATATAAAATAATTTTACGATGTTTTATGCCTGATTTATTATACTGAACAAAGTGGAAGAATACCTTTCGAATTATCTAAATATTTAACTTAGTTAAAACAAAATCTAATGATTGATTTGCTCATAAAAACTACTTTTATTTTTCTTAACAGTGAAAACACCGCTATCCCTGCATTATTTGCATTATTAATGATAAAGGTGTACATCTGGATCCATGTCTTTATATCTTTTACTTCCATGGCCTCCCTCCTGTAAGATAAAGGATATCCATATACGCCCCTGCATGTTATATCATTACCTGACACTCTGAAGTTTACAGGAGGCGAGATAGCTGACACCCCTGTTGTGTTTCCAGAAGTAGATACAGCACACAGAACACACACGTGCATTGATATGTTACAGCTATAAGCAACAGATAACAAAGAAGCAAGTGTCGCCATGTTATATATCATTTCTTATCACTAACATTTGAAGGCGAGAAACTTACAAACATTTATTCCACGAATCATGGTGGCCTGCATCGATTCAATGTCATGTGTATTGTATTTGGTCATCTGTTCAATATATTATAAGGAAAATTAAAGTGTTTGTTTCATTAGTTCATTTATTCGTATTCATTTGAAAAAAATCTACCCCAACTCTGTCTTAAGCCCCCCGTCCACCGAACCGCGACCGATATGCGACATAGTGCGATCGCCGCGATCAAGCCGGTCGCATTGGTCGCAGACATAAATACCAGCAATTATAAAAAATATGATTTTGCGGTTCCACCAAGCCGGCTATACGATCCCAATACCACTAAAAGTGATTAATTTCTTTTTTTCCAGCGAGCACATTGAGACAGAGTTGAGGCTGATTCGAATTGCAGTATAGATCGCATGTCGGTCTCAACATAGTCGTACTGAGATAGGAGCGAATTGGCGATTTTTCATGCGAGTGGTTTTAAAAGACTGATAGGAATTCGCAATGCAGTGCAGTCGCAATGGGGTCTTGAAGCGGTCTCAACTGATCGCATTATTTGATCGCCAGTGATAAATTAGCGCGAGTGCATTGCGAGTGGCCACGACCTAGGTCCGAGTTCATGCGACTGACACACGACCGTACCAATACCCCATTGAGACCGATGCGAGCGCTTTACGACCGAATTTGAGAGCAAGTAATCAATTTCATCGATCGCAGAAGTTGTGCGATTTTTGAAAACGGACCATCGAAATCGCAAACCCCCCTACGACAACATGCGACCAATGGAGAGTGTGGAAGATATTTTGTGCGAGCATGGGGATCTTCCCAAGACTCCAGTGCGGTGTCAGTGAGAGTGAGTGAGAGTGTGCACGACCGGGAGACAAAAATCGGTCGCAGTGGGGTCGTATGCTCGGTGGAATGGGGGTATTAGTAATAAATCAGCTTTGTCCTGGAAGAGAAGATATTATAAAGTATTTTGGACACGATCGTCCCCATATCTAAAAGTTATCGTCATCATTTGTCACTTGCACTGTTTAATTTAACCAGCAGCCAATGCCAGAGTTGACTATGAAGGTCAACACATCTGTATCCGCATCTTTGGTAATCACTCCTCGCTGGTTAGAAATCCTAATTCTAAAGGGGGAGGTAGCACGTTTTTAGGGGGGAAATAAGGTGATTTCAGAAAAATGAAAATGGATGGTTTCAATTGAAAGACGATGTATTTAACTAAATGAAGCAGTAATAATTCATATATATAATGAAATGACATGTTTAGCCATGCGATTCCTTTTTCTAACACACACTGAATTAAAAGTATTCACAAAACATGGCCGCCAATGGATTTTAAGTTAATCTTTATACCTTGTCCTCTGACAGTGGACATAATTAGTGTTCAGGATTACTTCTTGAAGGACATTTTTCTTCTTGGGAAAATTACACACAGAATAAGACGATATAATAACACTGCTGCTATTTGAGACTTTTAATTAGCCGGGGTCTGGTTGATTTTTTTATCATTAAAGATAAACATTTGGCAACAGGCCACAATATCATTTTATATGGTTTGTCACCTCGGATTTCAATGATAACCTAGTTGTTCTGATATTCCCGTCATTCCACACACTCAAGACATTAACAACAGGATGCAAATTTTACAAACGAGGAAATCGTGCATCATTACCAAATGAATAGCTCTGCTAAAACTTGGAGCTTGTACATAAACTATCTTCACAACAGGTAATTGGCGCACATGAAGGACTTATAAAATATGGAAATAGAATAAATAACTGATCTTGTTTCAAGAAGCGTGTCTGTACTAACGATATTCATGTATAACGAGATTAGTATCATATGAAAACAGAAAAGCAATCTAAAATAGAATTATTGAAGAAATTGTTTTAGTTTTACAAAATGAAAAAAAAATGAAAAGTTTCACCTTAAAGCATTTGCTTGTAGCTAGTATTTTTAAATGTTAAATGTTTCTTTCGGTACTGGTAATAGGGCAGTGCAATTAGGGTTTTATGTTGTATAGAACAAATAAGAAGTGAAGTCCTTATAGTTCATGTGTCAAAGCTCACCAAAACAACAACTTCAATAATTTTCTTAAAACATATTTTATAATGCATGGTGACATACAATGTTGTTACTGTCGCCTTGAATTAATTTTCGAAAAACGCACGCTTTCCCTTTCAGTGATAATATTTGACGTCTGTCAGGTTTTTCATTATCGATGTTTGTTTTTATGAAGACAACTTTTGTTGCCCTCTCTGTCTGAACATTTGAATTCTGCTAATCACTTCCAACATCAAGTCATTTAGAATCACCTAAATTGTTTGAAAACATAATTCCAAACTAAATTTAAACATGTTACAAAGAATTTTGTGATAACGATTAAGAGTATAGACACACCGAAAGATTTACTTCCTGGAGTCAGTTGTCCTGTTTTTTGACGTAGCAGGCTAGACATTCCGTTCACATGAATATATCATATCATATCATTTTAGACCAGATTTTCTGTTGATGAGGTGGAAACCCTTATTTCATTTCCTCCCTCCTGTAAGATAAAGGATATCCATATACGCCCCTGCATGTTATGTCATAACCTGACACTCTGAGGTTTACAGGAGGCGAGATAGCTGACACCCCTGTTATGTTTCCAGAAGTAGATACAGCACACAGAATACACACGTGCATTGATATGTTACAGCTAAAAGCAACAGATAACAAAGAAGCAACTGTCTCCATGTCATATATCAATTCATATCACTAACTTACAACTTACTTAGAAACTTACAAACATTTATTCCACGAAGCATGGCTGCCTGCATCGATTTAACTCTGTCTGCACCATATATAAGCTTTGGTCTTGAAGAGAAGAAGTAATAATTTTTTTTGGCGCGATTGTTGTAGTTGGATGAGTCTTAATATCTCAAAAGTATTGTCATTATGTGTCACTTTCATTGTTTAAATCACTCAGCAGCCTATGCCAGAGTTGACTATGAAGTCCAACACATCTGTATCAGTAGCTTTGGTAATCACTCATCGCTGGTTAGAAATCCTAATTCTAAAGGGGGAGGTAGCACGTTTTTAGTGGTAAAATAAGGTGATGCCAGGAAAATGGAAATTGATGGTTTCAATTGAAAGACGATGTATTTAACTAAATCGAATAGATAGTAATGTATAACAGTGAAGCCATCAAATTATAATTAATGTTCAGGGTTACTTCTTGAAGGAATTTTTTTCATCTTAGGAAATTACATGCAGGATAAAACGATATAATAACACTGCTGCTATTTAAGGCGTTTGATTAACCATGGCCTGGTTGATTTTTTTCCTTAAAGATAAACATTTGTCAACAGGCCACAATATCACTTTATATGGTTTGTCACGTCGGATTTCAATGATAACCTAGTTGCTCTGATATTCCCGTCATTCCAAACACTCCAGACATTAACAACAGGATGCACGTTTTACAAACGAGGAAATCGTACATCATTTCCAGATGAATAGCTCTGCAAACATGTGGAGCTTGTACATAACTATCTTCAGTACAGGTAATTGGCGCACATGAAGGACTTATAAAATATGGAAATAGAATAAATAACTGATCTTGTTTCAAGAAGCGTGTCTGTACTAACGATATTCATGTATAATGAGATTAGTATCATATGAAAACAGAAAAACAATCTAAAATAGAATTAATGAAGAACACGAACAATGAAAATTGTTTTAGTTTTACATAATGAAAAAATTAATGGAAAGTTTCACCCCAAAGCATTTGTTTTTAGCTAGTTGTTTTAAATGTTAAATGTTTCATCCGGTACTGGTAACAGGGCAGTGCAATTAGGGTTTTATGTTGTATAGAACAAATAAGAAGTGAAGTCCTTATAGTTCATGTGTCAAAGCTCACCAAAACAACAACTTCAATAATTTTCTTAAAACATATTTTATAATGCATGGTGACATACAAAGTTGTTACTGTCGCCTTGAATTTATTTAAGAAAAACGCACGCTTTCCCTTTCAGTGATAATATTTGACGTCTGTCAGGTTTTTCATTATCGATGTTTGTTTTTATGAAGACAACTTTTGTTGCCCTCTCTGTCTGAACATTTGAATTCTGCTAATCACTTCCAACATCAAGTCATTTAGAATCACCTAAATTGTTTGAAAACATAATTCCAAACTAAATTTAAACATGTTACAAAGAATTTTGTGATAACGATTAAGAGTATAGACACACCGAAAGATTTACTTCCTGGAGTCACATGAATATATCATATCATATCATTTTAGACCAAATTTTCTGTTGATGAGGTGGAAACACTTATTTCGTTTCCAGGTATGGTGATTTTCTTATCTTTTTCGTGTGCCTCAATTCTCTTTCAAACTATTTTATAAGGTTCTTAATGTTATCTTAATAATTATAATAAACCACTAATGATAATATTTAATTTGTTAAGTGTTAATTTAATTCAGTAAAATAGTATTTAATAATCTCTGTAATTTAATATGATGGCCATGTCATGTGCTTTTTGATAAGAATAATTTCTAGGTGCAATATTTTTATCTTTAATATGAATTATGTTCATGTGACATATTAGCAATATGAATGTGACATTATACTAATATGTGTTATGTAATAACTTATGCAAAACTAGCTGCCATCAGATCAAACCTTAATAAAAATGATCATAGTAACATTGCGTAATTGATAGCAGTCAGATTTGTTATAATATGTTACAGACGAATGTTTCATTTATTGTGATTTGAATAATGTATTTTAATGAACCTGAGTATGAACTGTACAATTCATGCAATGTATATTTGTTTTTTAACTTTTAACTTTGTCACTGGACATAAGAATTAAGTAATACACTTTTCTATTTAATAAGACGTGAAATAGCTTGGCCTCTGTGTTCTATGTGTAACTTAGTTGATGAAACAAAACTTTGGCATTGAATATTGGTATACATCATGTCAAATTCCAGTTGTAGATAGGCTAGATATTGACTTCTCGTTAAAAAGACCATTGTGGTAGCTATTTCCTACATAATTTGCTTTAGGACAGAATATATAAAAACATCGCATCAGATGTTAAAAGAAGGAACAGCTGAAGGTTGGAGCTAGTTCTTTTTTTCACATAACTTGGGACTTCAATACAACTAAATATGATGGCACTTGAGTTTATTCTATCCAAAGGCATTTTGAATCTTAGACCATCGTCAAAAATGTAGAAATTATGCCACTATCGAATAATTTACTATGTAGAGTAACAAAACTTTGAGTAAGTTTTCTGACCTATCCATGTCGTTTTCATACAGTAATTAGTTATCTAAAAAAAAATATTCCTACCCTTCATCTATTTAAGGGTCACCTAACCTGCAAACATGGCCACTTCAAAATATATTATTAATGATGTTCTGACAACTGGACAACAATTTTGTTGAATTTGCTGTTTATCTGAGAATGATTGATTTAATTGAAAAAGAACCCCCAAAAAACGAAACGTCTTCATTGAAGACATGGACATAAACAAAAGTAAATACATTAACCACAAAACAAGAACCTGGCACTTAATAAGAAGACATGTGATCATTCTTAATAGAAGATAAGTGTGGTATGTGTATGTTTTAAAAACAGCTGAATTTATGACCAAAAAAACCCATTGTAGATAAACAAACCTTGTTTAAATTTGATTTATTACTCCTTGTTTTGATGCACATATCGTACTTTTTATAAGCGATAATTTTTTATTTATGTGTAAAAAATAAAGACTGTTGTTTGACAAATTATTTACAGACAAGTCATGATTCAGATTCCCAGATTTGTTATTTAGTCACGCTTCCAATTACATACCGAGACAGTTTGTGGATATTCTGAGAATTCTTAGACTGAACAATGGTAATGAAACTACAATCATTTGTGGAGGAAAATATAATACCTATAAATGTCTAACCCATCAATAGGATTTCCTAGCTGTACAAATAATGGGAGTCATCATCTAATTTAGAACAAAAGCAGTCCTGTTACAGTGTAATCCCTTCTACGTTTTGGCTAGTTTACCCCCATGTCTGGAGATTTACGCATAATCCTTGGATGGTCAGAACACATTAGTGTTTGGTTCTCTTAGACTTAGATTCCCCAACATCCATCAGCTGTCATGTTAAAGTGACAATCCTATGGTATTGGGCCGTAAATTTAACTTTCAAATAATGAGATTTGTAGAAAAAATGACTGATACTGATGTCATCAAGTTTGTGACTGTCATTTCAGTATTGAAATATTCTCAAGTTATTTGTCTTGTTGTTATCACTGGACAGCGTACCATGACTGATGTTTCTCAATCACTCAAATGGAACTGTTTATATTTTTTAGACTTGAATTATGATTTGACGCATATCTGACAACTGTTTGTATATCTGTACAAAATAAGCTGTATTGGAGCGGCCTTAAAATAAGGTCTCCGGAGTTTGTTGGCCAATCCCTTCAAGTATCATTTCATGAATAAAATTTGTTTACATCAGATCATTGTTGATGCAGGTTATGTAAATATGTTGCAGTGAGACACCATGCGACTTAGAATTCGTAGAATCTTTGAACTCATATATCAAGCTTATTTTGGAATTTGGCAAACTAACGAAAAGCATGTCCATTTAATCATGATATCATTATCACAAATGTAAGGTCCCAATCATTTAGCAAACATTCTCCTTGAACTTTCTTGCTGATCAGTAACAATTTCTGTTATCGTTTTAAGGGGTTCAAACTCATACTCTTTTTTGCGGCTGTGCAGGTTGGCTGGGGAGTCTGTCATTGACTGTGATAGTCTGGAACATGTGGATTTAAATACCATATGAGACGAATGTCTTTTATGCACTTAAAATATCTAATACTTTATATAATAAATGCTAAAGGGGACAGCAAAACCTCTAATCTACAAGGTTAGGTAAGTTCAAAGTGGTTGAGCAGAACCGAAATGACAAAAAAACCCTCCTACATGCCACGTCAACCCACTGACAGATTAGATTTATGCAGGATGCTATCCGAGTCAAGCACTAGGTACACACAGAAATAGATCTAACTGAGACAATCGGGAAGTAAACATATGCTCTCTACATGTCTAGTTCTTGAAGCAACAACTTGTCGATCAAATCAATATGAAAAGGGGAGATGAGGAGTTGTTGAAGAGACACTCTATTTTTTTAGATGAAATTTGTTCGGCTTGATACTTGCCAACTTATTAAACCAATTATAACACTGTTAAAGGGGCAGTAGCACGTTTTTTGATAATTTTATATTTTAAAATTTCCACTGATACTTGTAAGTTAATGCTAAATGTATTATTTTCATAGTGTTATAAATCTTATTACAGAAGCCATTCAGCCATGATCAGAGGACAAAGTTTGAAGATTATCATAAAATCCATTGGCGGCCATTTTTGTGTGAACACCTTTAATTCATTTTGTGTAAGAAAAAGGTATCGCATGGCTAAACTTTACGTTATATATTTGAATTATTACTGCTCCATTTAGTTTAAATACAGTTTCTTTCAATTGGAACCATTAAATTTCATTTTCATGACATCACCTTATATTCCACCTAAAACGTGCTACTGCCCCTTTAAGCATCCATTCTCATTCCAGGTATTGTTAAAGAACTGTTTAACGTTTCAGTGAAAATCGCACACGAGTCTATTCTGAATCCTTTGATAATCTATCTATCTAAAACTTTAACCTAAGCCTCTCTTTCGGTTTTCATTTCACTTCAAATTTATTTATATTTCTTAAATTGTAATGTATAAAAATATGAAAATAAAAATTCATGTAATTGAAGATAATGATAAGATGTAAAGTTAATGCTCACAAGGTATGAAATTGAATTTTATAGGGTTACAAATGGACTACATACAAACCCAAACTTGCATAAAGTTGCCTAATTTGTTGTTGATATCAATGTATCAGTAAAATCACATTTTACAATCTCTTTAGTTGTTATCATTTTAGTAACACCTTTTGACTCAGTGTTTAACAACATTTTTCGGAATCACATTATCAAGTTATTATCAAGGTACTTCAGGTTTTTAGTTGATAGAAAGATATAAAAGCTACTGTCACATGTTTATGGTCTTTTGTTTGTTATACAATAGATAAGATACTGTTCAGAGAGTTGTGAAAGCATTCAGCACTTAATATCATCAGTCTTATTGACTTTACTTAATGGTCCCACTAGTATTGCGAAAAACAAGTTATCTGTCAATTTTTCGACTTAAAGGATTTACGAATATCGAATTGCCTACTTGTGATGTGTAGCAAATGCTTCTTTGCATCATCTGGACAAGGTTATCTCACCCTAACAATGTTAGCAATTCCTACTTTCCTATCACGCTTGAAGTAGACGAGTGTTTTCTAATTGAATATTGTATCTGTCTAATGTAACCTACAAGAGTTTAGGAAGACATACAACCAAGACGTGAAGAATCAGCTATGACAATTTCTTATAGTCAGGTTTGACTCTGTTGTAGACTGGGGATGGGTTTTCAAATTGAATAATAACATGTTGGCTCTGAATATCCTCGTCTTTATATACAGTAGCATGTTTTGAATCAGTTGGAATCAACATTAGGACACTAAGAAGGACAATTACATTACAGAATTTATACGTCAGTGTGATGTTATCATGATACTGATGACAATAATAAACAAAATCTTATAGCAATTAAACTTCTGTGATCTAGAAATCCGCTTCATCTGCTCACACAATTCGATGCCTAACTTCCAAACTTCAATGAGATCTTTCACAAAAAGCCAAAAACGTTCAGCACACCTATTCCTGTACACCATTTATCTGAAAATTGACAATGTTGCAATCTGATTAAAATTAAGATTAAGAATGTTTGGAAATATCAGATTCCTCTTTCACACTTTTTACCCTAAGACAAATCGTTTTATCTGAAACCTGACCATGATTACAATTGAAATTGTTTCAAGGAATGAACCTAAATTAGAACGAATGTCTGGAACTCTCAGATGCTACGTTCACACTTCATGAATACCCCCAGACACATCGTTTAATTATCGAAGCTGCAGTAAAATCTCCATGATTAAGTTGATAAGTTACTCAAGACAGAAAGCCAAATCAGTTAAAAATATATACACAATGTCTTAAAATACGACAGGGAAAACAAGATAAGATGGTTAAGAAATAGATTTTCAGTTGAAAAGCTAGGTTGCTTGTATTCTGCTAATATCTAAAATGTTTTACATTGAAGAAATCTCGGAACGCAAAGAAAAACAAACAAGTGAAACAAATCCTCAATCCCCCATCAATTAGGAAACTTGAATCATACATTATATTATGTTATTGTAAAACATCAGCTCATTTATGTATATATTCTTCTTCGTCAAACCAAATTTTAACTTGCTTGATAGTGGTGTTTGTATCTACATTGATACTTCGCATTTCATGCAATAAAGAAGTTAATAATCCACAACAATTGTTCTCCTTAATCAATCAATAGTTGTATTTGTGAAACCCTAAGGGGGCCCCTCAAATTAAAAATCCTGCATTCGCCCATTTATATATACAAATACTAGTCAGGGTTATTTATTTACCAACCAAGCTGAGACCTAATCTATCTATGGTTTTATATTATTTCTATATTTTGTTTCTGGAGTGAGTTTTGTGGCATTGTTCTGTGAACTTCGATGCATTAAAATGTTTTCAAAAAAATCTTCTTACAGCAAAGCAATTCTATATGCTTTCAATAATGAAATATTCTTATTAGTAAATTACATATAAACTTTGACTGATTTTCCAGATTACACTTTAGATATTGTTACCATTGAAAACAAAGACTCATACTCTGCTGTCATAAACAGATTACATTTTACCTAATATTTTCATACTTCCAAACTCTCTGAATAAACTCGAATCACTTTTGTATAACTTTAATGTTCAGTCCTTCTCTCATGCAACCTAATTAACTGTCAAACATTCTTTGTAATATTCCTAGTCGACCTTCCATACTTCTGATCAATATTTGTTGTATAAAAATTTTTTTAAAAAAGGAATCCTCTCAAAACAAATGTGTTAACTTTCACAACAAGCCCACCTCAATTAGAGTGGATAAACAACGTTAGTAAAAATCCCCCACACAAACTCGTATTTCTTTTTGTTATTTGTCCTCATTCATTCTGACCAGTGGAAGTCATCCTGGGATTATGACAAGGAGGTGGATTAGCGAGACGAAGGTCGTTATTTCAGTTTTGGTTTCGATCAAAGTGATTCATTGGAAACCAATCAAATTGTATCTACTTATTCTCAGAGTGTGACTATTTGGTGATTTACTGAATGTGACAGGTGTGATAGGCTTATTCAGAGTTACCCTCCATAGTTATGGTTTGTATACTGTTTCCCTCGTGTTGTTGAGCCATTTTGTCAGGATTTGTGAGATATAAATTATTGACTACTTTTAATATTAGCAAATCTGCACATATACCACTTATTCCAAGTTGTTTTCAAGGTTCAGTTCACGTTCGTGATGACTCTGTATTTCTGAATAATTCAATAACATTTAAATCCACATACTAATCACTCACAATTAACTTTCAAACCTAATTTAAAGAGACGGTGTATAACCTATTTATAATTTATTTTGGTCAAATAACTATATAACATGAACAGCAACAGCAACGATACACAGTTTCTCAATGAGACTACAGCTAAGTAAACATTGCGTAACAAGGCGTTTGCTTGTCACCGTCACCAAAACGAGAAGTGGATAGCGGCTATGACGTGGCAAATGGGGCATGTGTTCCCCTGCTTATATGGAAAACGATAGGTGAAATCCATAATTCTGCGTTTTCCATGCGATTAAAAGCATGTCATACCATTGTGTTAGTGTCCTAAAATATCTCATGATGGAGTCTCCGTAGACAAGTTTCCATCACATTGATCATGCGTTTCACGCCAAATTGATTCATTTTGCTAGGTCAAAGAAGGAAATGTAATGATCTACATCCTACGTGTTCCGCTTCGACCTCGCATTTTCACTGAATGTACAGTTTGGCATGAAGAGAAACAAAATCATTTTCTGATAAGTAAAATATAATAAAAAGCACAACGTTTGAGGCTGATTGATGACAATGCAATTTACAATGCTCCTATTTAGATTTGTGTTTGTGTAAAAATGTTGAATAAACAATGGGATTGGTCTGCAGGTGTAATATACTTTCTTTAGATCAGATATTCACTTATTACACAATTACTTTCACACAGATATTTAACTGTCTACCATATTTCCTGTCTGTTTCCTAATTAAAAGCTAGTAAATGATGACTACAGAAGGTAGGTTATATAATGCCCAATTATCAACAACTATTTTTTATGACTTCAGCTAATTAGGTGACATCAAATAGCGATTATATACCCTAACATCATTTTTTCTCCAATTGGTAAATTATATCCTGTTGAAATTTAGATTTTGCTCCATCTGATAAGGTAAAGAATTACTTTTTGTAAGGTTGATTTAATAAATCTTCATTCTGTTAGGACATGTATCGGGTATTGTGAAAAATATCGTCACTATGTATAAGAGTGAAAACATTAAGATTGTCATTGAAATTATATGTATATTTTTTCAATGCCCTATTAAAATAATGTTTTAAACGAGACATTAGTCATTATCCAATACATGCCTTTCTTTGAGAATTGTAACTTAAGATGTTTTTTTTGTAAATAGGTTCGATTCAATTAAAGATATATTTCTAATTTTGAATTAGTCATCACTTAATGAAATAAGTATTTTTTATCCTGATGTAAAATGAAGTTAAAGTTAAATTTAAAATTAAATTGGTTTGAATTGAAGTCCTTGTAAAAATGTTTTTTTTTTACAAGTACGGGTCTTATGTTAACATCATGAAAATATAACCGTAACAGAAATGCATCTTGAAGTCATTTAATCTGTCTCCATTTCTGCCACATGTAGACTCTTCTCTTGCTTCTATGTCAATTTCTTTTGGTTCGTATACGTAAGGCAAAGAAAATAGAAATTGCAAGATGATTAATTTAACTACCGATTTGTCGAAAGTTTGAGATGTTTAGAGGATGTTTAGTATGTTTAATCGACTGTTAAACTTTGGGCTTTTACTATTAGCTTGTGTTGTTTTACATAACGAGCACATACATCAAGGGAATCCCGTCCCTTCTAACACGTCACGAGGCAGTCACGCTTCAGGGCATTTTATTCTGTTCGCCGGCCTAATTAGGCAGTATATAAATAAAGTCGTAATTAAGCAGTTACTAGCTCGATTTCAGATACATGTTGTACACTAAGTTGAGTCAATGTCAAAAGGCTATAACTTTTTCAGGAATCCCGAAAGTTGCCATATAGCATTTCAGTCAATCTTTTAAGATAAACACAATGCAATGAAGTGTTCCTTTGACTCTTTACAACAGAGTGATAGATACTTAAGTGATAAGGAATGCTTCACACACATGATTGTATCTGTACAATACCAGGTTCTCAGATATGTCGTTCAATACAAACCCAAATTCCTTTCTGAGATAACTCTCCATTAGAAAAAGAGGACACTTATTTACATCGAATTTAAATATGTTTCACAATTTATTTAAAGAAAAAACTATGGTTTGATTTTGATTTTTCAACGACAATGTGTAAGACATGTGGAATGTTACAAAATCATGATCTTTACTAGATCTTTTCTTTTAGAAGGTTCCAATGCCTATTTGTGTATAAAATGCACATTCAGCAAATTCCAAATCATGGATCAAAATAAGACGTCAACTGACATATTTGATAACATATCAATGGTCCCTAAATAATTTTTTTTCAGCCTTATGGCATATGTTCATGTAGGTGTGGACTACTGATATAAGATTGTTGTAAATGATATGCTGATTTTTACGACAGGCGATATTTCAAGGAATTGAATTGTGAAATATGAAACAGATAAAGGGATACCCTTACAATTAGAAAAGTCTATTTCAGTCATGAGTGTATAGTTTGCTGCTGTTTGAAATTATTCTATCTAAATACTGTTTTCATGCAAGATAAGAAGATATGACATTAAAATAAAAAAGATAGTTAATCTTACTTTATTTCATGAAATTGGAAATGTTGTATGAAAGAAATTAGAGTTTATGGTATTGTATTATAAACTTTTGTCATCAACACCTGTCAGTTTAGAATGGTAGAAAATATCATATGTCAAATCAGTTCGCAAAAGATATCTCTGAATTCTAACAGTTTTTATTGTGTTAAACGATCATAAATGTGAAAACTTGTTAAATGTCACGTCTTAATATCCATCTTTAGATAAACATGGTAGAAGCTGACTTTCAATTCAAATAATAATTTCACAAGACCTTGTTTATTTCAGTTCCTTTAGATATGTACTGAAATATGCAAATAATATGCAAATGAATTCATAACGATGTGCAAGATATGAAATCAGGTAATTCTGTTAAAGTTTGAGTATGATAGATATGCAAATGTTCATCATTTGGTTCATACATCAAAAAGTACCAATTGTCAAATTTAAATCTATGTTTCAGGCACAAAATCAGTAAATTCGTATTTCATTGTGATCATTGACAATAATGATTTTCCCTTATATTCTGCATAATATGAATATGTCAACTGAAAGTAACTTGTGTAAATGAAAACAACTTAAGGAGAAACTTGAAAACAAGGTCTATCAATCATTACCCATATCCCTTTAGTTATCTTTTTTTTAAACAATATTAGGTCAATATTAATATAAGGTATATTTGTTATGAAATAAAAAAATTCTTTTTGTCCCTTTTGGTTACAGGTTAAGCTAGATCAATAATCTTTTAAAAGATTACGTAAAAGAAGTGTTTTCAAAACATCCGCTATTTGTATTTGAATTTGAATTTGAATACAACAACCCAAAATAACTTTAAAAAATATTTGTTTAGCACTGAATAAGCATTTTGAGGAAGTAATAAATGCCAATCATGTCAAATTAATGAACTGTAGCTACATTGATAGACAATTTATGTTAGATACATTTTAGATAAACGAACCAAGTTTAAAATCACAGACCAGACCCTACATGTAAGCATAAATCAAATGAGATGTTATTCGGTCACATTAGTACGTTTCCTGACATTGAACGCGTATTGGAAATTTATTTCTACCGAGCAAATTGTTAGAAAGTTTTCTTAAACATTCATATTCTAAATATATTTAAATTAATTTGAGTAATTCAGTTTTATATATACATGAATTAGTTATTTGAAGATTCCCTACATTTGATCAAAGAGTAAGCTGCGTGAAGATCGAGTAATAAAGGATTCAGATAAAAAATGTACACAGTGTCACAAGAACAATATCTATGACAAATGTTTATAATGTATTTATGTTAAAAATCACTTTTTCTTGACATTACAAATTTATAAAAATTCATGTTGAAATGTAAATGTCAAGTATAACCATTTGATATCTGCTGTCTAAAATTAGTATTTTTTACAATCCAGCTTGCCGGGGGCGCAATACTAAACAAACAAATCAATTAATATATCAACAAAATGATATGACAGGATGTGTCAGATGAGACAATCAAAAGAAGACAAAAATATCTGAGAACATTTTCACAGAATATAAAAACTCTTAGTATGAATCTTCGTTCCAATATTACTTCATAAGCCGTGGGAAATTATGAACAAAACTAATGAAAACATTCCTTGTAACCATACAGGAATTCTCCATGAGTACAATAAATAACACTAAATGTACAATGGAATCAATTTTCTTTAAAGAAAATTGGCTATTTTGTTTGATATTGAAAGATTTTACATTTTGAAGGAAAATTTAGTGCAACAGAAATGTTTTTCTTCTGAAATTGTGAATATTTTTATTTCTTTATTTAAAGAAGTTATGAATTGCCATTTGTTATGAAACTTGAGCTAAATTTTCACTACTGTATATTATGTGCCTAGCCTTTCAAAAAATATTTTTGATTGAGATTAATATCCTCCTGTGCATGCTCTATGTCATTTCATTTTGGTTAGCTTGATTTGTACCTGCTGCTTTTAGATGACATATTGATATTTCTATAGAAAATAAAGGAAACAACAGTGTTGTGGAGTACATTTTAAATAAGATAAGATACAGTAGAACTCGGATATAACGAACTCCAAGGGACCAAAGAATTTAGTTCGCTATATCCGGTGTTCGCTATACGCATATAATTTTAATTATATTATATAGGGACGGGACTTGAAAATTTGTTCGCTATATCCGAGTCTTCGCTATATCCGTGTTCGCTATATCCGTGTTTTACTGTATTTAGATAAGACGACATTGATGCTATATCATAATATTGTATATATTCATCTTAATCATATTTGTATTGAAATTGTATTTCAAGCAATTAATTTAGGGTTTAAAACATTTTTTAACAGTGCAAACACGTTCTTCCCTTGGTTATGTACAGTATTAACGATAAAGGTTTAAATCTGGATCCATATCTATGTTTGCTTAACTTCCATGGCCTCCCTCCTGTAAGATAAAGGTCGGACATATACGCCCCTGCATGTTATATCATTACCTGACACTCTGAAGTTTACAGGAGGCGAGATAGCTGACACCCCTGTTGTGTTTCCAGAAGTAGATATAGCACACAGAATACACACGTGCATTGATATGTTACAGCTAAAAGCAACAGATAACAAAGAAGCAACTGTTTCCATGTCATATATCAATTCATATCACTAACTTACAACTTACTTAGAAACTTACAAACATTTATTCCACGAAGCATGGCTGCCTTCATCTATTTAACTCTGTCTGCACCATATATCAGCTTTGGTCTTGAAGAGAAGAAGTAATAAAGTTTTTTGGCGCGATTGTTTTAGTTGGATGAGTCTTAATATCTCAAAATTATCGTCATTATTTGTCACTTTCATTGTTTAAATCACTCAGCAGCCTATGCCAGAGTTGACTATGAAGTCCAACACATCTGTATCAGTAGCTTTGGTAATCACTCCTCGCTGATTAGAAATCCTAATTCTAAAGGGGGAGGTAGCACGTTTTTAGTGGTAAAATAAGGTGATGCCAGGAAAACGAAAATTGATTGTTTCAATTGAAAGACGATGTATTTAACTAAATGAAGCAGTAATAATTCATATATATAATGAAAAATTTAGCCATGCGATTCGGTTTTCTAACACAAACTGTATTATAGGTAAGAAAAATTAAAAATAAGAAATTTAAAAAAAACCCGCGCTACTGCCTCTTTAAATTTATATCTAATAGATAGTAATGTATAACAGTGAAGCCATCAAATTATAATTAGTGTTCAGGGTTACTTTTTGAAGGAATTGTTTTCATCTTAGGAAATTACATGCAGGATAAAACGATATAATAACACTGCTGCTATTTAAGGCGTTTAATTAACCATGGCCTGGTTGATTTTTTCCCTTAAAGATAAACATTTGTCAACAGGCCACAATATCACTTTATATGGTTTGTCACGTCGGATTTCAATGATAACCTAGTTGTTCTGATATTCCCGTCATTCCAAACACTCAAGACATTAACAACAGGATGCAAATTTTACAAACGAGGAAATCGTGCATCATTACCAGATGAATAGCTCTGCAAACATGTGAAGGTTGGACATAAACTATCTTCACTACAGGTAATTGGTGCACATGAAGGACTTATAAAATATGGAAATAGAATAAATAACTGATCTTGTTTCAAGAGGCGTGTCTGTACTAACGATATTCATGTATAACGAGATTAGTATCATATGCAAACAGAAAAACAATCTAAAATAGAATTAATGAAGAACACGAACATTGAAAATTGTTTTAGTTTTACAAAATGAAAACAAGAATGGAAAGTTTCACCTTAAAGCATTTGCTTGTAGCTAGTATTTTTAAATGTTAAATGTTTCTTCCCGTACAGGTAACAGGGCAGTGCAATTATGGTTTTATGTTGTATAGAACAAATAAGAAGTGAAGTCCTTATAGTTCATGTGTCAAAGCTCACCAAAACAACAACTTCAATGATTTTCTTAAAACATATTTTATAATGCATGGTGACATACAAAGTTGCTCCTGTCGCCTAGAATTTATTTTCGAAAAAACGCACGCTTTCCCTTTCAGTGATAATATTTGACGTCTGTCAGGGTTTTCATTATCGATGTTTGTATTTATGAAGAAAAGTTTTGTTGCCCTCTCTGTCTGAACATTTGAATCCTGCTAATCACTTCCAACATCAAGTCATTTAGAATCACCTTAAATGTTTTGGAAACATAATTCCAAACTAAATTTAAACATGTTACAAAGAATTTTGTAATAACGATTAAGAGTATAGACAACAGAAAGGTTTACTTCCTGGAGTCAGTTGTCCTGTTTTTGACGTAGCAGGCTAGACATTCCGTTCACATGAATATATCATATCATATCATATCATATCATATCATATCATATCATATCATCAGACCAGAATTTCTTTTGCTGAGGTGGAAACCCTTATTGCATTTCCAGGTATGGTGATTTTCTTATCTTTTTCCATCTGCCTCAATTCTCTTTCAAACTCTTTTATAAGGTGCTTAATATTATCTTAATAATAATTATACACCACTAATGATAATATTTAATTTATGAAGTGTTAATTCAATTCAGTAAAATAGTATTTAATAATCTCTGTAATTTAATAAAATGGCCATGATATCACCATGATATATCTGAATTTACTGAATCTATCATTGATGTACACAAATCGTACTTAAACAAAATGCTAAAAATCTTCATTGTCAGATACGTTTCAATTCATGTTTTTATTGACAAAATACATTTTGGTTCAATATTACCTGACTCATTTCTGGAAACTAACTTCAAGAGATATGGCAGGATACTACAGCAATCGTTTAAGCTGTATATACGAGTTTATATAAAGGTTTTCATCAGAAATATTCCATCTTACTTCTTCTTTTATGGATCGCATAATGAGATAAATTAAAGAAATGAGATGACCTTCTGAAAAACATACAGGTATTGAAAAGTAAGGTTTGTCCAATACATTATTCATTTTTATTTTTTCAATTACGTGACAAATTCATCCAATATGTTATGTAATAACCTAAGCAAAACTAGCTGCCATCAGATCAAACCTTAATAAAAATTATCATAGTAACATTGAGTAATTGATAGCAGTCAGATTTGTTATAATATGTTACAGACGAATGTTTCATTTGTTGTGATTTGAATAATGTATTTTAATGAAACTGAGTATGAACTGTACAATTCATGCAATGTATATTTGTTTTTTAATTTTTAACTTTGTCACTGAACATAAGAATTAAGTAATACACTTTTCTATTTAATAAGACGCGAAATAGCTTGGCCTCTGTGTTCTATGTGTAACTTAGTTGATGAAACATAACGTGCCCTTTGGCATGGAATATTGGTATTCATCATGTCACATTCCAGTTGTAGATAGGCTAGATATTGACTTCTCGTTAAAAAGACCATCGTGGTTGCTATTTCCTACATAATTTGCTTCAGGACAGAATATATAAAAACATCCTATCAGATGTTAAAAGAAGGAACAGTTAAAGGTTGAAGCTAGTTCTTTTTTTTCACATAACTTGTGACTTCAATACAACTAAATATGATTGCACTTGAGTGTATTCTATCCAAAGGCATTTTGAATCTTAGACTATCGTCAAAAATGTAGAAATTATGCCACTATCCAATAATTTACTATCTAGAGTAACAAAACTTAAGTTTTCTGACCTATCCATGTCGTTTTCATACAGTAATTAGTAATCTAACAAAAAATATTCCTACCCTTCATCTATTTAAGGGTCACCTAACTAGCAAACATGGCCACTTCAAAATATATTATTAATGATGTTGTAACAACTGGACAACAATTTTGTTGAATTTGCTATTTATCTGAGAATTATTGAATTAATTGAATAAAAAAAAAAAAAAGTCGAAACGTCTTCATTTAAGACATGGACATAAACAAAAGTAAATACATTAACCAGAAAACAAGAACCTGGCACTTAATAAGAAGACATGTGATAATTCTTAATAGAAGATAAGTGTTGTATGTATATGTTTTAAAAACAGCTGAATTTATGACCAAAAAAGCCAATGTAGATAAACAAACCTTGTTTAAATTTGATTTATTACTCCTTGTTTTGATGCACATATCATACTTTTTATAAGCGATAATTTTTTATTTATGTGTAAAAAAGAAAGAATGTTGTTTGACAAATTATTTACAGACAAGTCATGATTCAGATTCCCAGATTTGTTATTTTGTCATGCTTCCAATTACATACCTAGAGAGTTTGTGGATATTCTGAGAATTCTCAGACTGAACAATGGTGATGAAAATACAATCATTTAGATTATATTTTACCATATTTATGTTTACTGTTTAACACTATATTAGAGACTGGATATTTTCCACATG
Source organism: Steromphala cineraria (assembly GCA_916613615.1). Lineage (NCBI taxonomy): Eukaryota > Metazoa > Mollusca > Gastropoda > Trochida > Trochidae > Steromphala > Steromphala cineraria. Next base: position 4,542,745 of record OU744726.1, read on the forward strand.
CCTGGAATCATGGACTGATAACAACTATCTTCAAGAAAGGAAGCAGATCAGACCCAAATAACTATAGGGGAATAACTCTGTTAAATGTGATTGGCAAGGTATTTACATCTATTATCAATACAAGACTCACAATATGGATGGAACTACAAAACTGTATCTCTGAAGTGCAATCTGGATTTAGAGAAGGACACTCTACAATAGACAATATATTTGTTTTACACTCATTAGCACATAAGTATTTAAGAAAAAGAGGTGGTAAATTTTATTGCTTTTTTGTAGATTTTAAAAAGGCTTTTGATATGATTGACAGAACCAAATTACTTTATGTAAGCTTAAAGAAATGTATACATGGTAATGTTTTTAAACTGCTCAAGAGTATGTACACAAATGTTAAAGCTTCAGTTAAACTTAATTCCAAACAATTTACAGATCTATTTGATACAACATGTGGAGTTAGGCAAGGTTGTATGCTGTCTCCATTATTGTTTCTTATCTATATTGATGAATTAGTAAATGCTATGATAACTGAAAATCAAAAAGGAATATTTATAGATTGTGATATTGATGATGTTATCTTGCTTTTATTTGCAGATGATGTTGCTATATTTTCTGATTCAGTTGCTGATTTGCAAAAGAAAATTCTTTGTTTAGAAAATTACTGTAAAAAGTGGGGCTTAACTGTTAATATTGATAAAAGTAAAATAATTGTATTCAAAAATGGGGGTACACTTTCTCAACATGAGAAATGGTTTATAAATGGTAAAAATATAGAGGTTGTGTCATATTATAAATATCTTGGTATAGTTTTTTCATGTAGAAATCTTTTCTCTCAAGCATGTATAACTCTAGCTAATCAAGCAAACAAGGCACTTGTTCCTATTAAAAGGATGTTGTATAAATTTCCCAACTTGAATGTTAGTGTCTTTATGAAAATATTTGATTGTAAAATTTTACCTATTTTATTATATGGTGCTGAAATATGGTGTACTGAAATAAGAAGAAATATTGAAGTTGTACATACAAAATATTGTAAATATGTGTTGAGAATAGCATACAGATCTTCCAATAATGCTGTACTGGGTGAACTGGGAAGAATGAGAATGTATGAGCATGGCATTGTCAAGGTTATTAAATTTTGGATCAGATTGTTAAGAATGCCAACAGGTAAACACCCCAGACATTGTTATTTAATGCTTTGTAAATATGATGAATTAGGGTATAAGAACTGGGTTTCTTTTGTTAGATATACTTTATTTAGTTTTGGATTTGGTTCTACATGGATAATGCAGGACATTGGGGATTATAAGATTTTTATGAAAACTTTTGAATTGAGATTAAGGGATATGTTTACTCAAAATTGGTTAACTGCTATTTCTACATCATCTACTTTAACAAGGTACTGCACTTTTAAATCTCTCCTGCAACCTGAAAAATATTTAACTTCAATTCAACCATCAAATTTAAGAAGGGCTTTAACGAAACTTAGATGTTCAAATGATTTTAAAGTAAATGGAAGTGGTAAAGATTTTATTGACGCTTTATGCGGTTTTTGTGGAAATGGGGAAGACGATGAATACCATATTTTGTTGATATGTCCATCTTATCACCATCTTCGTACAAGGTATCTACCTGTATATTATCATAACTTCCCATCAAAGTTTAAGTTTATGTCACTTATAAATACACAAAATGATCAATTGTTATTTAAATTAGCTCTTTTTTGTGAAAAAATGTTTAAGTTACGAAACACCTTAAAGGTTTAAGCGCTCTTGTATATATATATTTATTTATCACAGACTTCACGACCACTGTAATATTGGTCTCATGGCCATATATACGAAATAAATTCTGTTCTGTTCTGTTCTGTTCATTTCCGGGAGAAAACACAATCATTATTATTGTCTAACCCATTAATACCATCTCCTTATTTCCTAGTTGTACAAATAATGAGAGTCATCATCTAATTTAGAACAAAAGCAGTCCTGTTACAGTGTAATCCCTCCTACGTTTTTGATAGTTTACCTCGATGTCTGGAGATTTACGCATAATCCTTGGATGGTCAGAACACATTAGTGCGTGGTTCTCTTAGACTTAGATTCCCTAACATCCATCAGCTGTCATGTTAAAGTGACAATCCTATGGTATTGGGTCGTATATTTTAACCTTCAAATGATGAGATTTGTAGAAAAAATGACTGTTGCTGTTAGTAATCAAGTTAATAATAATCATAATAATAATAATAATAATACTTTATTGCCCGATAAAGGAATTCTTTTTACAACAATAATGCAACATATCATTACAGTTAAGATACAGATACACAATGACAAAGGTACATATTAAATACAGATAAAGTGTGTATAGTGAAATATACATAGACATAACAACTATAAGAGCACAATGGCTGTGAATTAAAATTGTGATTGTATACATTAAGATTCATTTAAAAGTTTAATACTAGTAGGTAAAAATGATGAGCGTGCCCTCTTCGTCCGCAATTTCGGAATAAGATACCTTCGTCCAGATGGTAAAAGTGTGTAACAATTTTATAGATCATGGGAAGGGTCAGATAAAATTTTGTGGGCAGACTTTAAAACACACTTTTCATAAAGTTGACAAAGGGAATTAAAAGAGGTGCCAGTGATTTTTGAACAGGTGTTAAAAAATTTGTGAAGTTTGTTTTTGTTTTGGAGGGAGAGGGCACCAAACCAACACTGTACAGAGAATGATAAAATGGATTGAATGCAACACTTGTAAAACATATTCATAATAGAATTATCAACATTAAAAGATCTTAGTCTTCTTAAGAAACACATACGTTGTTGGCACTTTTTGAAGATATTGCCAGCATGAGTTCTTGACTGTCATTTCAGTAATTCTCAAGTTATTTGTCTTGTTTTTATCGACAACTGGACAGCTTACCATGACTGATGCTTCTCAATCACTCAAATCGAACTGTTTATATTTTTAGACTTGAATTATGATTTGACGTATATCTGACAACTGTTTGTATATCTGTACAAAATAAGCTGTATTTGAGTGGCCTTAAAATAAGCTCTCCGGAGCTTGTTGGCCAATCCCTTCATGTATCATTTCATGAATAAAATTTGTCTAAATCAGATCATTGTTGATACAGGTTATGTAAATATGTTGCAGTGATATACCATGCGACTTAGAATTCGTAGAATCTTTGAACTCATATATCAAGCTTATTTTATGAATTTGGCAAACTAACGAAAAGCATGTCCATTTAATCATGATATCATTATCACAAATGTAACGTCCCAATCCTTTAGCAAACATACTCCTTTGACTTTCTTGCTTATCAATAACGATTTTTGTTATCGTTTTCAGAGGTTCAAACTTCTACTCTCTTTTTTGCAGTTGTGCAGGTCGGCTGTGGAGTCCGTCATTGTCTGGAATATGTGGGTTTGAGTACCACTTGAGACGAATGTCTTTTACGCATTTAAAATCTCAAATACTTTGCACTTATCATAGATGCGACGAGAGACAGCAAAACCTCTAATCTACAAAGGTAGGCTAGTTCAAAGTGATCGAGAAGAACCTCAGACATGCCACATCAACTCACTGACAGATTAGATTTATGCAGGATGCTATCCGAGTCAAGCACTAGCTACACACAGAAATAGATCTAACTGAGACAATCGGGAAGTAAACAGATACTCTCTACATGTCTAGTTCTTGAAGCACCAACCTGTTCATCAAATCAATATGAAAGAAGGGAGTTGAGGAGTTGTTGAAGAGACACTCTATTTTTTCAGATGAAATCATTTGGGCTCGATACGTGTCATCTAATTACGCCAATTATAACACTGCTAAGCATCCATTCTCATTCCAAGTATTGTTATAGAACTGTTTAACGTTTCAGTGAAAATCGCACACGAGTCTATCCTGAATGCATTGATAATATATCAATCCAACACTTTAACTTCAGCCTCTCTTTCGCTTTTCATTACACTTCACATTTACTTAAATTACTTAAACTGTAATGTATAAGAATATGAAAATAAAATTTCAGGTAATTCATGATAATGATAAGATGTAAAGTTAATACTCACAAGGTTTGAAATTGAATTTTATAGCCTTAAAATGGACTACATACAAACCCAAACTTTGAAACAACAATTTATCTCTTGAATAAAGTTGCCTTGTTGTTGATTTCAATTTATTAGTAAAATCAAATTTTGCAATCTCTTTAGTTGTTATGATTTTAGTAACACCTTTTGACTCAGTGTTTGATAAAAATTTTCGAAATCACATTATTATGTTATTATCAAGGTACTTCAGGTTTTTAGTTGAAAGAAAGATATAAAAGGTACTATCACATGTTTATTGCTTTTTGTTTGTTTATACAAAAAACTTTGGTTTTCAATTACTTAAGAAAAATAAACATAAACAACTAATATATTTTTTTATTTCAATTTATATGAGAAATAGATAAGATACTGTTCAAACAGTTGCAAAAGCATTCAGCACTTAATAACATCAGTCTTATTGACTTTACTTACATTTCCACTACTATTGGGAAAAAACAAGATACCTGTCAATGTTTCGACTTAAATGATATAAAAACATCGAATTGCCTACTTATGTGATATAGCAAATGATCTGGACAAGGTTATCTCACCCTAACAACGTTAGCAATTCCTACTTTCCTATCACGCTTGAAGTAGACGAGTGCTTGAGAAGAAAAAGTCACTTGATGCCTGGTTTGGTTTCACTCTAATCTTTGAATCTGTTTTCTTATTGAATAGTGTATCTGCTGAATGTAACCTACAAGAGTTTAAAAAGACATACAACAAAGACGTGAAGAATCAGCTCTGACAATTCTTTATAGTCAGGTATGACTCTGTAGTAGACTGGGGATGGGTTTTTTAATTGAATAGTAACAAGTTGGTACTGAATATCCTCGTCTTAATATAGAGTAGCATGTTTGGAATCAGTTAGAATCAACATTAGGACACTAAGAAGGACAGTTACATTACAGAATTTATACGTCAGTGTGATGTTATCTTGATACTGAAGACAATAGTAAACAAAATCTTATAGCAATTAAACTTCTGTGATCTAGAAATCCGCTTCATCTGCTCACACAATTTCGATGCCTTACTTCCAAATTTCAATGAAGTCTTTCACAAAAAAGCAAAAAACTCTCAGCACACTTATTCCTGTACACCATTTATCTGAAAATTGACAATGTTGCAATCTGATTAAAATTGACAGTATTTCAAGGTATGATATGTAAGTTAGACAGAATGTTTGAAAATTCCACTTTCACACTTTTTACCCTAAGACACATCGTTTTATCGTCTGTAGTAAAATCTCCATGGTTGATTTGATAAGGTACTCTGAATGAAAACGCAATAAGTTAGAAACATATACACAATGTTCTAAATAATAATAATGACAATTTTTAAGCCTAATATCCAGTGCAAGCACTGCTCACTGGCTGTACATTATTACCCTGAAGGAATTGTACTTTCAGAGCCGCTACTAAGCGCTCCGCGCGACCACATAGGTCCGTACTTCCCATATTCAGGTACCCAATTGTACAGCTGGGTAGACTGAGTGCAATGTGGATAAAGTGCCTTGCCCAAGGACACAACACAGTGTAAATCCGACAGGGAAACCCCGTCAAGAAAGTAATGCAGAGGATTATATGGATGACAACTTCTTTGTTTATTGTATACAACATTTCGACACAGACTCTCAAGCCCAGGAAGAGTAAAGCATTAGGAGTATATATATAGGTAAATAGTACAATACACAGTAAAACAACTTAATAAAAAACAGTATATGTAATTAAACAAAGAAGTTGTAATCGATATATTCCTTTGCGTCATTGTCATCCCAACTTCTAAAATGTCTCTCAAAGAAGTTAGTCAAGAAAGGTTAAGTAATAGATTAACAGTTAAAAAGCTAGGTTGCTTATATTCTTACACTAAACATCTTGGAACGCAAAGATAAACAAACAAGTTTAACAAATTCTCACTGTTGAAATATTCCTTCCATCGATTTTGGAAAAATATCAACGCAACTAGATATATAAACATATAAACATATAAAAATATGTTAATGCATCGATAATCAAGTAAAAACTCATACACAAACTTTCTTTTAAAGTATTCATGCTCATTCATGCTGACCAGTGGAGGTCATCTTGGGATTTAAACAAGGAGCTGGATTAGGGAGAAGAAAGTCTTTCATTCTAGGTTTCAATCAAGGCGATTCATTAGAAACCTGTCAAGATTTATCTACTTATTCTCAGAGTGTGACTATTTGGTGATTTTCTGGATGTGACCACTGTGATAGGCTTACTTCAGAGTAATCCCAATTAGTTATGGTTTGTTTGCTGTATTGCTTTAAGATGTTTACCAATATTTTTCAGGGTTAGTGAGATATTATTGACTACCTTTCATATTGGTAAATCTGCACATATATCAATTTTGCCTAGTTATGATTTTTCCAGCGCAAGTTTATGTCCAGGGTTTCTGTCTGGCAGTTGATGCTGATAATGTGTTCATGATTAATAGATGTATGGGCGAAGCTTTTGGCAAGAGTGTTTTTTTATAAGAATCTGTATTCATATACAATGAGTAGGACACCTTAAAACTTTTCAGAAAGTCACAACAGATGTCATTATGCAGAATGTTAGATACAAGCCAAAATTAGAGTGGGGATCTGATTTAACGTCGCTGAACATGATGGCGACTGTTCGTCCTTTTGCCTATTTAGGGGAGGGGGTTTTGTAATTTTTATCGCATATCCTTTTAAATATTTATAATTTTAAATTTTCTGAGGGAAAAAGACTAGGTAGTACAAAAGATATTCCATTCAGAAGTGTTGCTTATATAAAACGTTTGTGGTAATTTGTGTATGACCTTTGATCTTGCACGGTTGATACAATAATTCATAATCATTTGGTACAAGTTATTCGACACACTGGCTCGTGTAGTTTTCTTTATATCAGTCATCACTTTTCCGCAGGACTGAATTCTTTAAGATCTGATATCATGTTCTAAACACTGTACAAATAAGCTTGGCAAAAAAACAGTCGTTCTTAAACTGATTCTATATAATTTTTATACTCAAACTCCAAAATGTAATAGCAATTTCCAGTTGACTTTTACAATTACATGATAATGCTGATTATGATATTTTGTGAAATGTGATCTTGAATGAGTTCTTGTCAACACCTGCCTATTGTTGTTAAGAAGTATAATAATTTATGACATGCGATGGACAAAATGTGAAAGTTGGGAATATCAAGTGATATATTGTTTATAATCAATCACAATTACTTGTCAGTATGTGTCAAATGTGACTGTAAGAAATAACTGTTTGTCAATACATTGAAACATGCAAAAAGTTCTCTACCTTCTCTGTTCAGTCGAATGGATATGGTACCAATATTTGTTTCCTTGCATGTCCTAATTTAGCAACCAAAAGTTAGGTTATCATATATTCTGATCAGATTCCAATCTTGTCTACTTTCATCTACAATATATTTTAGTCTTAAGGTCTTAAAGGGGCAGTAGCACGTTTTTTTGATAAATTTTTATTTTGGATTTTTCACTCAAAATTGTATGTTAATGCTAAATGTATTATTTTGATAGTTTTAAAAATCTCATTACACAAGTCAATCTTCCATAGTCAGAGAAAAAGTATGAAGATTAACCTAAAATCCATTGGCGGCCATTTTTTCTGAACACCTTTAATTCATTTTGTGAAAGAAAAAGGAATCGCATGACTAAATGTTACATTATGTGTTGGAATTATTACTGCTCCATTTAGTTTAAATGCATTGTCTTTCAATTGGAACCATTAATTTTCAGTTTCCTGACATCACCTTATATTCCCCCTAAAACGTGCTACTCCCCCTTTAAGTGATTCTATTTTAATGCATCTGTGCAATTGTCAGATATTATCAATGTTTTATATAGATTAGACTAAGTGGTAAATCTAAAATTATATTTCTGCCTTTTAAAATTAGCAATCATAAATGCAAAATGTTACAAGTATTGTTTTGAGAATTATCATCAGGGCATTTGACATACATGTAATAACAGGTGTTTCAGAACTATAAGTTTTCTGAAAGCTTTCATATATATGAGAAACTACTGTCTCATTCGCATAAATCATCCAAAAGCTGTTGTGTTTCTCCGTCTATATTCTAGTTATAATAACGAAACTATTAATTATTTAGTTTAGAATTGTTTTTGAAAGTTATTTATTTACATTTCACAGTTAAGAGTTGTGTGGTTACCTTAATTGCATAAACATTTAATAAATTAAAATCTTATCTTGATTCATATTGTTAACCTCATCGAATAAAATGCCACTCTGTTGTTAGTTTTAAAACACACCAAAATCAACTGCACTTGTATTTGACTATTCTTTAAGAAATTTATATTCGTTATCAAAGTGCAAAACTAAGACAGAAAAAAATTACGATAACCCCTAACAACATCCAGCTTTCTCCAAAGTTCTGTTATGATACTTGCTTTGTATGACACGGTTATTGCAAAAGGTATATATTCAGATTAAATCTTTAAATACCGAAAATCAAAAACCCTGACCTTATTTTGGAAAGTGAAAACATATCTATAAAAAGGGTGTTTTGGAAATTGATTTCACAGAGAGAAATTCTGCTTGTATTCTATTTTAGTTAAATGCAATGGTCTCGGCACTAAGTGGTTAACAGTCTTGAATAGATTGCAAACAGTGTCAAAAACTGATAGCGTGTTGAAATGCAATTTATAAAAGTCTGGAATGATTTCTGAAGAATCACCATTGCTAGGAAGTTACATTGCTGATATATAATAATTACTGAACATTAAAGAAAAGAAATTTGTCAGTTAAAATAATTTTTTTCCTTCTTTCTAGCATGCCTAACATAAACTTGATTTCCCACAGGAAATTGACAACTCACATTGTGCTTGATTCCTCTCAAGGAAGCCTTTTTTATTTTTTTCAACAACAGATGATTGAATTCACTCCATGCATATATTTCAATGAAACTTTTCGGTTGTTTGATTTAACATTTTTCTTTTTGAGTCGCCAAACTGTCAACCAATCACCGACAATCGTTATTTTCAAAAACAAAAACATTATTAAGGCTAGTCACTATCACTTCTGCCTAGCAACGATTGTTGTAAAACTCCCTATATCATTACGTCTTGTTTGTAATGGCACATAAAACAGAACATTTTAGTGAGTTGTTGTTATTCTCAGCTGCTTTCCTCGATGGAAATAGACACGTTCCTTCATAAACTTGCACTATGTGGTAAAATATGTGCAATAATGCTTTCTGAATAATTTAATAACAATCAGATCTACATACTAATCACTCACAAGTTACTGTCCAAACAACCAAATTCAAGATATACCCTTTGATTTTTTACTACAGAGTGATAGGGAATGCTTCACAAACATGATTATAACTGTACAATACCAGGTTCTCAAATCTCTCTATCAATACCAACCAAAATTCCATAGGATTCGTTTCTGAGATAAGATTTCATCAGAGAAAGAGAATACTCATTTACTTTAAATAGAAATATGTTTCATAATTTGTTTAAAGAAATATGTTTTCATTTTATATTTTCAACGAAAATGTTTAAGAAATTGGGAATGTTACAAGATCATGACTAGATCCTTTCTTTTAGTAGGTTCCAATGTCTATGTGTGTATAAAATGCACATTAAGCAAATTCCAAATCATGGATCAAAATAAGACGTCAACTGATACATTTCATAACATATCAATGTTCCCTCAATACCTTTTCAGCTCAATTGGCCTCATGTCTATGTGGGTGTGGACTACTGACATAGAAATGTTGTAAATGATATGCTGATTTTTATGACAAGCAGTTTTTCAAGGAAGTGAATTGTGAAATATCAATGAGATATAAGGAAAGGCTAACCACTAAAACATATCCTTTTTCAGTTATGAGTGTATACTTTGCTTCAATTGAAATCATTCTATCTCAAATCCTTTTTCATGCAAGATAAGGAGAAATGTCATTAAAGTAAAAATAAAAATGATCTGATAATTTTTATGATAAACGATATTTCTATGAAGTGAAATGTGAAATATCAAACACATAAAGGGAATGCCTTACAATTAGAAACGTCTATTTTGAGTCATGAGTATATAGTTTGCTGCTGTTTGATATTATACTATCTTAAAAAAATTCATGCAAGATAAGAAGAAATGTCATTAAAATAAGAAAGATAGTTAATCTTTCTCTATTTCATGAAGTTAGAAACGTTGTATGAAAGAAATTAGAGTTAATGGTATTGTATTATAAACTTTTGTCATCAACACCTGTCAATATAGAACGGTAGAAAATATCATATGTCAAATCTGTTAGCAAAAGATATCTCTGAGTTTTTATTGTGTTAATCCATCATTAATATGAAAACTTTTTAAAATCCACCTTTAGATAAACATGCTAAAAGCTGATATTTCATTCAAATAATAATTTTACAAGAACATGTTTATTTCAGTTCCTTTAAATATGTACTGACATTAATATGCAAATCAATTCATAACGATGATCAAGATAAACATAAAGGTTATTCTGTTAAATTTTGAGTATGATAAACATGCAATTCTTCATCATTAGGTTTATTCATCAAAAATTGCCAATTGTGTAATGTAGATCTTTGTTTCAGACAGTTAGTAAATTAAAGTACCCTATTGTGATTATTGACAATAAAGATTTCCCTCTTGTGATCTACATAATATGAATATGTCATCTGAGACCAACTTGTGTTAATGAAATAAGCTGAAGGAGAAACTTGAAATCAAGATTCATTAATCCTTGCCCTTATATTTTTTGCCTTTTTCAAAACAATATTAAATCAATGTTAATATTAGGTATATTTGTTAAGAAATAAAGATGTATTTTTGTCACTTTTGTTTACAGGTAAAGCTAGATCATTAATATTCTAAAAGATGACGCAAAAGAAGTGTTCTTAAAACCTCCTGTTTGAATTTGAATTTGAATTTGAATCATAAAACCAAAAATAACTTTACAAAATAAACGTTTTAGCACTAAATAAGCATTCTTAGGAAGTATAATACAGAATTCAGATAAAATGTTTACACATTGTCACAAGAACAATATCTATGACAAATGTTTTTAATGTATTTATTTTGAAATCACTTTTTGAAACTGTAAATGTTAAAAAAGACGCACCAATTTTAAATCAAGTATTACCATTTGATATCTCCTATTTAGAGTTAGATTGTTGACAATGCAGCTTGCCAGGAGCGCAATACCAAACAAAAAATTCAAATAATATATCAGCAAAACGGTTTGACATGATGTTTGAGATGAGTCAATCTTAGTCTTAGTATGAATATTCGTTCCAATATTGCTTCATAAGCCATGGGAAATTATGAACAGAACTCATGAAAACACTCCTTGTAATCTAACAGGAATTCTCTATGAGTACAATAAATAACACTAAAATTGATGAAATCAAATTTCTATACAGACAATAGGCAATTTTGTTGGATATAGTATTTAATGAATAAGGAAACTATGTAATGAAACTAGAAATAAGCAATTATTTAATTTCACTGCCATTAATTTTGTGCCAAGCCTTTCAAAAATATTTTGGAATGTCAGGATTTTGACTTAATATCGTCCTGTGTATGCTCTATGTCGTTTCATTTTGGTTAGCTTGATTTGTACCTGCTGCTTTTAGATGACATATTGATATTTCTATAGAAAACAAAGGAAAAACAGTATTGTACAGTATATGTAAAGGTGAGCCATATAGATCAGACGAGCATGATGCTATATCATAATATTTTCTATATTTATCTAATTAATATTTGTTTGAGATCTGTACTTGAGGCCATTTCTTTTTTTGTGGTAGATTGTTCATGTTGATACTTTTATTATATTCTTAAAATCGCTATTTCATTTTTTATGACAAGTTTCAATATCATAACACTTTAAAGTTTGATTTTATAAGTAAAACAATTACAATCATGATGAGGTTGTGTATTGTTGTCATTAGTTTCACATCACAGATTAGTATATAATTTAGTTTAAATTTTAAATGCAGCAAATAATCAATAATGTTAGGTGTTTTAATTCCACGTGGCTTTAGGCCAGAGACTTAATCAAAAAGATGAATAAGCGATACAGATCAGACTATCTTTTATTAAAAAATTCTTAGCCCTTATCAGAAATACGGATCATTACTGTTCTCATGTCTTTATGTATATTTCTGAAAGAAAAACCTACGTACATAATATGGTGATATATATTTTTAAAGCACACAACTATTCATATCATATCCATGGGTACCTGAAAATTGGATGTACTGACCTATGTTGTCGTGATTAGCGCTTAGTAGCAGCTGTGAAAGAACACTCCTTCGGGGTAATAATGTAGCGCTTTGAGCATGTCTTAGGACGTGGAAAAGGCGCAATATAAGTATGCACAATATTATTATTGTACTATTCGCCATATAACATTAAAATTTGAATATTTGATTTGGTATCTTTTATTGTTTGTTCAGATGTATCTTAGCATGTTATATCTTTAAATGCAGACCAACCCTCTAAACACATCGTGATACCAGTGACAGCAAGAGTTGGCAGATAACCCTAGACTACAAACACTGTAAGGTTACCAAAACCAAAATGCCATGGACTTTTTTACCATGAATTTTGTTTCCATTTTCGGAGTTGATATAACATAATCTCACGATTATTTCAAAGTGGAAAGTGGAAGAATGATTATCGAAATATGTAATTATTTATCTAAGGTGAAAAGACAAATGATTAATTTGCTCACAAACAACCTTCCCTTTTCTTTACAATATATTCGAAAACATTTAACAGTGCAAACACGTTCTTCCCTTGTTATGTACAGTATTAATGATAAAGGTGGATATCTGTACATATATGTACATTGCCTCCCTCCTGTAAGATAAAGGCCATCAATATATGCTCCTGCCTGTTACATTATAAACGCTCCAGCATGTTATATCATTACAGGACACTCTGAGGTTTACATGAGGCGAGATAGCTGACACCCCTGTTGTGTTTCAAGAAGTAGATACCGCACACAGAACACACACATGCATTGATATATTACAGCCATAAGCAACAGATAACAAAGAAACAAATGACTCCATGTCATATATCATTTCTTATCGTTAACATTTGGAGGATAGAAGCTAAGAAACATTTATTCTACGAAGCATGGTGGCCTGCATCAAATGTATATGTTATGTGTAAATTTGTATTTTGTTGTGAATTTAGAATGATTATACTTAAAATTAAAGTGTAAAAGTTTTTTCATTTGTTCATTTATTCGTATTCATTTTTTAAAATCTATCCAAACTCTGCCTTAGTAATAAGTAAGTAATATATCAGCTTTGTTATGGAAAAGAAGATTTAATAAAGTGTTTTGGACACGATTGTTTTAGTTGAATGAGTCCCCATATCTCAAAATCATCATGTGTTGTTTAATTCACTCAGCAAGGTATGCAGACTCGATTATGAAGGTCAACACATCTGCATCTGATCTTTGGTAATCACCCCTAACTGATAAGATATTCTTATCTTTAAGTTTAGATTTAATCAATTGTAATTTATGACAGTGAAGTCATCAAATATATTTTGTGTCCAGGATTACTTTCTAGCCGACATTTCACATTTTGGAAAATTAAACACAGAATAAAACACTGTTGCTTTTTGAGGCATGTAACTACCCAGGATCTGGTTGATTTGTTTATAATTACAGATAAACATTTGTCAATATCACTTTATATGGTTTGTCACGTCGGATTTACAATATTAACCTAGTTGTTCTGAAATTAGTTCATTCCAAACACTCAAAACGTTAAAAACAGTATGCAAGTTTTAAAAATGAGGAAATAGTGCATCGTTACAAGATGAATAGATCTGCTGAAACGTGCAGCTTGTACAAACTATCTTCACTACAGGTAATTGGCACACTCGAAGGAGTTATAAAATATGGAAATAGAATAAATAACTGATCTTGTTTCAAGAGGCGTATCTGTTCTGAAGATATATATATATAATGCTAACGGAAAAAATCTGAAATTACGTAAAGAAAAACACGAACATTGAAAATGGTTTCAGTTTTACATAATAAAAGAAAAAATTGAAAGTGTCACCTTAAAGCGTTGGTAGATTAAAACGTTAAATGATACTTCTGTACAGGTAACAGGGCAATGTTATTATGGTTTTATGGTGTATAAAACATATACGAAGTGAAGTCCTTTATTGATTATTTTCAAAGCTCTTAAATAATTTCTTAAAGCATGTTTTATAATGCATGATGACATACAAAGTTAATATTGTTACTGTCGCCTTGAATCTATTTAAAAAACGCATTTTTTCCGTTTTAGTGGTATTATTCTTTGTCTGTCATGTTTTACATTATCAATGTTTGTTTTTTTATGAAGTATTGTTTTGTTGCCCTCTCTGTCTGAACATTTGAATTCTGCTAATCACTTAAACCATCAAGTCAGTTGGAATCACATACTTTTTCTTAAAACATAATTCCAGTGCAAACAACATGTAACCCTCCCGATTCACTGCTATTTACTGCTCTCTGGTGCTTCCCCCACTTTACATTGAAATCGCTAAACAAGGCAAAATGATGATCACAATGGAAAAGCATAAGAATCTTATGTTAAACATAAATATTCATGTATTCCTTTCAGAATTAAAAGGAATAGAGTCGTGATGATTTGGTTTTAGTGGATTAATTTCATGATTGTTTGATCAATAGATTCGTTTATCATCTTCTTTACTTCATATTTACAGAATTAAAAACAATGCTTTAACAAGACATAACAAGTCAAATATCGGGACTGTCTTCCTTAGTAGATAATTCTAAGTTTTTATTCATTGTTTCATTTCTTTATGGTTAAACCATTCATGCAGCCTAATATATGATCCGACTGAGTGATTATGGAAATAAAATAATCTTACTGCAGTGTAGTTATCTAAGGATATGCCAGAATAATGCAGACCATTCTGCAGAACATTCTGTAGGGCATTTTAAAAGAACATACTTCAGATATAATGACTTTTCTATCCTTGAAAATACTTATATGAAACCTGAATCCCCCAAATGGTGAACCTTTTTATATATATATATATTATATATTTATATAGCGCGCAACCCATCGTGGTTGCTCAAGGCGCTTATGTTGTAATCATACAGAATCTGCTGTATGAGTACAACATGTGGTAAGAAAATCCTTTGGTGATGGCCCCCATAGCAGAAATGGACTGGTTGTTGTCAAAAGGGCAATGTAAACTCAAACACTGTAGATACAATGATGTTTCGATTTGTTTTCAATGATGGACATCAATAGTTCGAGTCAGTATGTTAATACATTCCAGTTAGATGTCAACTTGGTTTTATCTTACGCTATCCTGCAATTGAAAGTTGCCATGGATGGCAAACATCCTTCCAAACGAATACACAAAAAAACAAAACATTTTTAGTGACAAGTTTTAACAAATAAATAAAGATTTTTTGAAGTGCAATGTGGCTTAGTATTTGATACTATCTTTCAAAGACGGATCGTAATTGTTAGGAGTATGCATAGAATCAACTTTGGTGTCATATGTGGCAACAAACTCTGACAAAATTAGTTTACATGCACTTATTATGGTTACCTCTTTTATGAGTAGCTTAGGTCCTGTGAGTACTGTTTGAAATGATTGATATTTTTCATACAAATGTCCCACAGAACACTTACTGGAAAAATGCTAATTTCAAGAATTTGTGGCTATTGTAATGGTATTGGTAAAACAAAATTGATGACCATGGGCCTCAGAGGCCCCGTGAAGCACTTACCAACTGTAAATTTGTAAACTGATATCATCTTTCTCAAAGAAATATTTTGAATCCTCTTATTCTGGGACAATTGTTTGTTAAAGAATTTACAGGAATACATGGAATCTGGATATTCTAAAATCAATACAACGATTTATACAGAACAGCTGAATTTTATAACCCAAAAAACCAACATTGTAGATAAGCAAACCTTGTTTAAATTTGATTTATTACTCCCTGTTTTGATGCACATATCATACTTTTTATAAGCGATAATTTTGGTTTTATGTGTATAAAAGAAATGAAAAGTGTTTGACAAATTATTTACAGTTTTGTTTCAGATTCCCAGATTTGTTATTAAGTCATGCTTCCAATTACATACATAGAAGGGATATTTAGACTGACCAATGGTAATGAAAATATAATCATTTCCGGAGGAAAACGCAATAAATGTTATTGTCTAACCCATTAATACCATCTCCTTATTTCCTAGTTGTACAAATGATGGTAGTCATCATGTACTTTACAACAAAAGCAGTCCTGTTACAGTGTAATCCCTCCTACGTTTTGGCTAGTTTACCTCCATGTCTGGAGATTTAGGCATAATCCTTCGATGGTCAGAACACATTAGTGCATGGTTCTCTTAGACTTAGATTCCCTAACATCCATCAGCTGTCACGTTAAAGTGACAATCTTATGATATTGGGTCGTATATTTTACATTTTCAAATGGGGATTTTTGTACAAAAAAATACTGATGCTTTAAGTTATTATTTTTTTTAATTGTCTTATTTATCAAAATACGGACAGTGCACCATGACTGATGCTCGTCAATCTCTCATATGGTATTTTGAAAAGAAAGGTTATTGATGATGGTGTTTAAACTAACATATTACGTAAATATGTTGCAGTGATATTCCCTATGACTGAGCTTTGAGGATGAATGAAGATGTTTAGATTTATATATTTAGCTTATTTGCAATGTTGCAAATATAAGTAAAATACATGTCCCTAAAATCATGATGCAGTTATCTCAAAATTGTAGGTCATCATTTAGATCATTTAGCCACTATGTTCCTTGGCATTTCTTGTTCATCAATTAAGATTTGTTTAATTGTTTCTTTTAATTTTTTCGACAGCTGTGAATGTTGGCTGTTTAGACGGTCATTGTAGATTCGAATACCATATGAGATGATTGTTTTTTACGTACTTATTATCTGAAATACTCTGCACTTTATCATCAATGCTAAAGGGGACAGCAAATCCTCTAATCTTCAAGGGTAGGTAAGTTCAAAGTGATTGAACAGAACCGAAATGACAAAAAAAAACCCTCCTACATGCCACATCAACTCACTGACAGATTAGATTTATGCAGGATGCTATCCGAGTCAAGCACTAGCTACACACAGAAATAGATCTAACTGAGATAATCAGGAAGTAAACAGATATTCTCTACATGTCTAGTTCTAAAAGCACCAACTTGTTCATCAAATCAATATGATAGAAGTGAGTTGAGGAGTTGTTGAAGAGACACTCTGTGTTTTAGATGAAATTTGTTTGGGTTTGATAAGTGTCAACTTATTAATCCAATTAAAACATTGTTAAGCATCCATTCTCATTCCAAGCATTACATCAGTATAGAACTATTTAACTTTTCAATGAAATTCGCACGAGTCTATATGTGAATCCTTTGATAATATATCTATTCAATACTTTAACCTTAGTCTCTCTTTCTCTTTTCATATCACTTCAAATACAATTATATGACTTCAATTTCAATAGATGAGAATATAAACATAAAACTCTTTAAAAAGTAACTGATAATGATATTGTGAATTTATTTGTTAACTTAATTCTTGCAAGTTTGGTTTGACATGAAAGTACAAATGCAATTCATACAAACCAAAGATTGAAAACAGGACGACTTATCTCCTAAATAAAATGCCCAATTTGTTGTTGATTTAAATTCATTAATTTAACAACATTTACAATCCCTTTAGTCGATATGATCTAAGTAACACTCAGTTGTTCAGTGTTTCATAACATTTTCGGATTTCAATTATTCTAGTAACAAAATGGTGTTCAGTTCAGGCTAAATAAAACTAACGAATTTTGGAATGTAACAATATTCATGTAGATTTATGTTATTTATAACAAAGCATAGTGTGCAGAGTGTTTCAGCACTTCCTAACTTCAATCTTATTAGGAAAATAAAGGCAATATTATTGATATACAACTTCTTTATTCAAGTATGCGACGTTTCGACATAGATACTAATGTCGTTCTCAAGCAAGTGATGAGTTTTCAATCTTATTGGCTTTACTTAATGGTCCCACTGGTATTGAGAAGACAAAAAAACCTGTCAATTTTTTTTTATTGAGTTGAAAACGTCCAATTGCGGAATTATGTGATGTAGCAAATGCTTCTTTGCATCATCTGGACAAGGTTTATTCACCCTAACAATGTTAGCCCAAAAAGAAAAACATTGTTACTTACTTGATGGTTTCGTTTCGCTCTAATCTTTTGATCTGTTTTCTAATTAGTGTAGTGTATCTGCTGAGTTTTTAAGAAGACATACAATCAAGACTCAGCTCTGACAAATCAAAGAGACAAGGTTCGGCTCTGTAGTAGACAGGGGATTGGTTTTCAAAAAGTTGGTACTGAATATCCTTATCAATGTCATTATATAAAGTAGCATGTTTGGAATCAGTTGGAATCAACATTAGGACACTAAGAAGGACAATTACATTATATACGTAAGACTTCAGTGTGATATCTTGATACTGACGACAACAATAAACAAAATCCAATTGCAAAGTTCTGTGATCTAGAAATCTGCTTTTTTTACTCACACAATTCCCCATCCCTTACTTCCAAACTTCAGTGAGATCTTGCACAAAAAAGCAAACACGCTTCAGGGAATGAAATCTAAATTAGATCGAATATCTGGAACTATCAGATGCAACTTTCACACTTGATGAATACCCTCAGACACATCGTTTTATCATCGAAGCTGCAGTAAAATCTCATGATTGATTAGATGAGGAACCCTAGAAGGAAAGTTAAATCAGTTAAAATATATACAGAGTTCCTTAAAATACGACAGGGAATACTAGGTAAGAAGGTAAAGTAATAGATTGCTAATTTCGATTGATTAACACATTCTCAAAAAAGTCTCCTAACAGCATATACATATCCATATGCTTTCAATTATGAAATATCAGTAAGTTACGTGAAAATACTTATGAACGTTGAATTTTGTTTTTCGAGATTGTATCATAAATATGTTACAATCAAAGACTCACACTCCGCTCCTCACAAATAGACAACATTTTACCTAATATTTTCACACATACAAACTCTCTTAATAAAATAAAACCACTTTTGTCATACTGATTTTCAGATCTTGTCTCATGTACACCTTATCAACTCTCAAACACGTTTTGTAATATTCCTAGAAACGTTTCGAAACAATTGTCACAACTTTCACAACAGCACTTTCATTGAAGGATTATACCTTAATAGTTTTGAATAATCAAGTAAAATCTCAAACACAAGCCTATTCATCATTCATATTATTCAGACTCATCCATGCTGACCAGTGGAAGTCATCCTGGGATTCAAACAAGGAGCTGGATTAGCGAGACGAAGTCCTCTTTGCAGTGATCCCCTTTCAGTCTAGGTTCCGATCAAAGTGATTAATTAGAACCCTGTCAAGATGTATCTACTTATTATCAGAGTGTGACTATTTGGTGATCTACTGGGTGTGGGAACTGTGATGGGCACACTTCAGAGTAATCCCAATTAGTTAAGGTTTGTTTGTTGTTTTGCTTTAAGGTGTTGACCCAATTTGTCAGGACTCACAGTAACCTCTTTGTAGATGTGATATAAAATTCATTTGCAGCCCATGAAAATATATGCAGTTTTTGGGATGACGAAAAGGTCACAAGTCATCTTTTTTCGAATGTCTCATTGTTAAATATAAAAGGACTAGATTTATGAAAATAATAGAAAAATGTACCAAAGAGAACATGAACTTTATTAAAACCTAAGTAACTTTCCTAATAATAATGTTTGTAGAAAACACCGTATTCAAAACAAAAATCGAGCACAAAATTGTGTTGTAGTTAGCGCATTATCAGTAATCACATAATTTTGATCATTAACAACGTCACTTATTTTTTTGAAAATCTTGTCAACCTGCAATTACCTATTAACTAACTGATAAGCCTTTTATTTTTGCCTTTGTTGTCACTGTCAAATTTTTAGAGACTGTTTAGGTAAAGGTGTATTTATTGTCGGTAAATGCGATGGATGGAACATACTTATTATAAATAACTCAATAACACTTTCATGTGCTTTTGAAGTGAATATGCAGCATCCTTAAAAAAACAATGTACAGTGTATAATATATGGTATAATTTGCAATAATAAAGTCTCGAAATACGGTGATTTATCACGAATCATTAGATTATGCCAATAAAGGAATATCCACTCAAAGTTTATTACACATTTATAAATTGAATCTTAACTGAAACTATTATGTATCTTAATCCTTATGTACTTGCCATCAAGTCATCATAAAAGGAGCAGATGCATGATATTAAAAACTAAATAAGGTATCTCTCGCAAAAAATCTAAAATATATGTTAACAATTGGAAGACAATGACTTTAATTCAAAAGTTGCATTTCTAATACAAACGTCACATGTTCATTTAATCTAACCGGAACCATTTCCCTATCTTAAATGATTACAAGGTACTCACACAGAGGTTTTGATTGATACTTTTCTTCTACGAGTACGAGTACGAATAATCTAGTTGAGTTATGAGATGCTTGCCCCAGTGAAGGTGAATTATTTTGCAATTATAACTATTTTTGGAGGGAACAAAATATAGTTAAAAAAACGTGCTGCTGAACCGTTATGACACTAACAACACATGTATGAACTACAAATTGATATCTCGATAGAGATAAACAGAAAACAAACTTGCATACACATGTAAATAGTTTTCATAAATTGATTAGATTGCTTAAGAACATTTTGTGAAATATGATGCTCAACAATTCTTCGATTGTTTGTCATTATTTCTCTCTCATAAATGTGAAAATAATGTTTTAAAGTTGTCATTCATTCTTTCAACATTAAAAGGCATTGAAAAACATTGCATGTAAGAAAATTATAGTTTATGAATGTCATCTAGACATTGTATTAGCTTTAAGACTTTTCATGTCAACACCTGTCTAAAAAAAGTAAAGTAAAATGTTTATGACATTTGATGGATAAAATGTAAAATGGGTGAATAACAGGTGATATGTTTGTTTAAAATCTTCACCATTGTTTGTCAGTATCTGTCAGTTATGACGCAAGAAATTAATTGTTGTAAATAAAAATAAACATGCAAAAGGTTCTCTGATTTCTTTGTAGAAGTATAAAAGTTTATCATATCTGTTCACTTGCATGACCTTATTTGGCATCCAAAACTTTGGTTATTATATATTCAAAAATTTCAATCTTGTCTACTTTCTGACTATCTACATTTTGTTTAATGATATTTTGTGTTTAGGTACAATGTGTTTTCATTATGAATTTCTGCAATTGTAAGATTATATCCAAGTTTCACATAAATTGGACTAAATAATATATTGATATATCTAAGCTAATATTCCTGCTTATTTACATAAATGAATTATTTTAGAAGAAGTATTTGGAGAATAATTATAATGAATATTTGCGAGTGTTTCAGAACACTCAGTTTTCTTAAAGTTTTTAAAATAGAAGGCCCTTTTGTCTCATTCACGTGTGTCATCCACATCATTGGGTTTCTCTGCTATATTCAAGCAATGGTTACGAAACTATAAATTATTGAGGTTAAAACAACATTACTTTCAAAGTTATTCGTTAGCATTTCACATTGAAGAATTGTGTGCTTACTTGTATTGTAATCTTTTATGTAAAACATCAAAGTCTCATCTTTATTTAAACTGTTAATCTCCTTGTAGACATTGCCACTCTGTTGTCTCCTTAAAAACCCTCAAAGTCATCTGCACTCGTATTCTACAATTCCTTTATCAAAGTGCAGATCTAAGACAGAACAAAAAAAACGGTAACACTTAACAACATGTTATGACATGTCTTTGCAAAAATAAATAAATTTGTTTCATTATTTTGGAGCGTGAAAAGCGATGTTTTTGAAATAAACCTCACGCTTTTTTTCTGTTTCGGATTTAAAATGATTTTATGACTCTTTTCTTGAAACATCATGCTTAGTTGAGTATTGGTAATGAGATTTTAAGTCTACAGCAACACACACAAAATGTCACATGCTGTCTTCAGCAAAATTATATTTCAACAAATGATAGAAAGGCGGTTTGAAATTGATGTGAGTTAAAATAAATGATTTCAGCCATTGCATATAAGTGTACTGTGTGTTGCACGTAGTGCTAACAGTCTTGAATAGATTGCAAACAGTGTCTGAAACTAATTTGATAGCGTTATGAAATGTAATTTATAAACGTCTGGCGAGTTTTCTGAAGGTTCATCATCGCCAATTATCGCTAGTAAGTTACATCGCTGATATTAAAGCATTTCTGATCATTTAAAAAAGAGGATATTGTTAGTTAAAATAATTTTCTCTAATGGTGTGAGCATGTTGTACAGAACTTAATTTCCAACAGGAAATTGACAACTCAGTTCGTGCTTGCTTCCTCTCAAGGAGGCTTTTATTACTAGTAACTCATTTCAATGATTCTGAGACCATTAAATATTTAATACACTCTGATGCCATCAAACCAAACATATCACTTAGTATTAAAATGATATTTCTTATAAAAAATAGACGATTTAATTCACTTCATGCTATATTTCAAGGAAACTTTTCGTTTTCTGTTTGCTCTACAGGATGTGACAGTTGTGATTGACATATTTCAGAGATATCACCATTACTTATGGTTTATGTAAGGTGATGCCCAAAGACACATTTGTTAGTTTTGGTTTCAAAAGATTTCCCTTCTTGTGGTAATAAACAGGAAGTAAGAACTAATCTATCTATAAGCTTAGTTACTGCTGAGGTGGGGAGATCTCGATTGATTTATGTGTATTAACAGACACACTCAGCACTCATTCGTTAGATGCTGGAGAACAAATCCGACATCACCCATTATAAATCAATTTCTGTGGGGTTTAATTCCAAGTTTTCTAGCTAATAATTCATTGCACAAACGATGATAACAGTAAATGTACATATCACTCGTCCAGATATACATTCCTCTTTTGGTAAAAAGAAATAACAGAACAGTTGTGCTTGAGTAAATATTCATCGGGGTTTGTAAAGGAACATGAAGGTCATGGTAGTAATTCGTTGTTACTCTTAATTCATTTGCTTGGTGGAAAATGACTCTTTCATGAGGCCAAACCAATGTTTCATATCATTGCATGCAGAAAAAAAATGATTTTTTATTTCCAGTTCAGTTTAATAGTTCATGTTTCATTTCTTTTCTAGGCTATAGGAATAAAGATCGTTATTTTCCTCTTCACAACATCTGGCTGAAAGGCTTGATGTGAGGGTTCGAAACTGATGCGCGCGGAAACTAGAAACATTATGTGGTAAAACATTGAATATTCATATTTATATTCTAATCCCTTGCAATTAAATTCCTTAAACACTTAACTGCAAAGGATACTACACGGATACTATGGAATGCTTTACAAGCATGTTTGTGACTGCCCAATACCAAGTACACAAATCTATCTCTCAATCCATAGGATTCCTTTCTTAGATAACACTTATTGTCAAATAGAGAAATAGAGTACTTATTTACTTCAAATAACAGATGTTTCTTAATTTTATATTAAGAAAAACGTCTTGTTTTTTACTTTCATTTTTCAAAGACATTTGGTAAGACATGAGGAATGTTACACAATCATGTTCGTAACCAGATCTATTTTGTGTACGTTTCTATGTCTATTTGTGTATAAAACGCTCATTCAACTAACATCAACTCATTGATCAAAACAACACAAGATTGTATATGTTTTACAATATATAAATGGTCTAAAATATCGGTTTCGTGTTTATGTGGGTGAGTATTAATGATTTTTATAACAAGCGTTTTTTCAAGGGAGTGAAATGTGAATATTTCAAACAGATAAAGGGAAAGCCCATAAGTAATTAGTCAAGTCAAGTCAAGTGTGTTTATTCATGTGTGTAGGCCTTAAGCCCATATACATGTACATTTCGAAACATATTTCATCTACAATATTTACAATGATTATAACTAGAGTAACGATTGCCTTATGTTAAGACTATGAATAACATATTTACATAAATTAAGCAACAATGCTTCATTTTCCGTATTCATAAGACATTTAAACTTCAACATATTTGGAGCAATACAATACAATTTTGGAAAATATAGTTTTCGCAATTCATTATAATGTTCACATACAAGTAAAAAATGGTATTCGTTTTCAACCTCTAAACTACAGAGAGGACAAATTCTTAAACAATAATCAATATTGGACCACCTTCCCTCATTTGCCTTCAATCGCAATAAACCAGATCTTAATCTTATATACAAATTTCGATATTTCCTAACAGTGATTAAAGTTAAGTATTTTTCTGGGGACAAAAGACTTTTATACTCCTTATATAATCTGTATCTTGTGCTATTATGTAGAATACTATTCCAAGACTGATAAAACATATTTATAGCAACATCTTTCAATCTTTGTAGGAATACAAACTTATTACCAACTGATTGACTGATCCATACAAAACCAAATCCATGACTGAACAGCATTATACGTATCGATGATGCATAATTTGAATATCCAAAGTTGTCTAAATTAACCAACATTTCATATGCTTTTTTAGGTATTCTATGATTGGGCATCTCAATTAATTTCAACCAATATCTAGCAGCCCGACATAAAGCGTTGATATATAATGGATATCGGCCACATTCGCCGTAAGTAATAGCATTTGGCGTTTGTTTACCAACATTAAGAAATCTTTTGCATGCTATGATATGTACATTTTCAATTTTTTCAAATCTGTTAAAACCCCACACCTCGGAACCGTATAATAAGATAGGTTGAACCTGGGAATCAAATATGTTAAAAAATACTGATGGGTGAACAATATTCAACTTATTTAAGTTATGGAGAATTTCCATCAATGCACGTTTACCCCGAAGTGCTAGATCAGCTGCACATAAAGTCATTTTAGATGTATAGGAAAATATAACACCAAGATATCTATATGTATTCACAGTTGTGATTAATTCATTTTTGAAAAACCACTTTTCCGATTTCGCCAAACGGCCACCCCTTCTGAACACAACAACTTTTGTTTTATCTAAGTTTACACTTAATCCCCACGTGTCTGAATACTTTTCTAAAATATCTATCTGTCTCTGCAATCCAGAGATAGCATCGGATACTAAAATAACATCGTCAGCAAACATGAGTAATAACAATTCGATCATATCAGGAAATAACTGAACACCATATTTTCCATTCAAGGCGATATCATTGGACAATTCATTGATGAAAAAAGAAAATAGAATAGGACTTAGTATACATCCCTGTTTCAAACCAACAGGACAGTCAAAATAATTTGTACACTGATTATTGTTCATTCTAACGCATGCTTTTACTGATTTATATATTCCCTGGAGAGCTTTTAACATTTTACCACATAGACCTGTATTTCTAAGGCATGACCACAATTTAAAACGATTTACAGAATCAAAAGCTTTTTTAAAATCGACGAAGGCAACATATAATTTCTTACGTTTCTTGGATAGGCATTTCTGTATGAGGGCATTAAGAGTAAAAATATGATCAATAGTAGAGTAGCCCTGTCTAAAACCAGCTTGTGTTTCTGAAATTTTATCTTTTAAATTAGCCCAGTTTGTTAGTCTTGTATTGAGGACACTGGTGTATACTTTACTAATTACACTTAGTAGAGAGATACCTCTGTAGTTATCGGGAATGTTTATGTTTCCTTGTTTATGGAGGGGGATGATAATGGCTTTTGTCCAATCTTCTGGGAAAGATCCCGTATTAAAAAGTTCATTAAATAACGAAACTAAAAAATGCAAGATATATGTTTCGCAACATTTAAGCATTTCACATATGATAGCATCATTACCAGAATTAAGAAATTCCTATTTCCAATTTTGAGGGTATATATTGCTGCAATTGAATATTTCTAGTTTAAAATCTTGATTAATTTAATTTTATTCGATTTCCTGATATTTGGAAAGTTGTTTGTAAGAACATCAGAGTTTATGAAATTTTATTTGAAACTTTCCTTATCAGCACCTGTCACTTGATAACGTTAGAAAATATGATATGTCAACGAATTTCGTAAAACATATCGTTGAGTAGTTTGAATTTCACAAAGGGTTTATGGTGTTAATCAATCATAAATGTAAGATCTGGTTAAATTTCACTTCTAAAAATCCACATTTAGATAAACCTCATAAAAGTTGACATTTAATACAAATAATGATTTCAACATACCATGTTTTTCAGTGTCATTGATCATGTGCTGTAGCGATTATGCTAATCCATTCAGAACGATAAGCAAGAACCCATAAGAAACAACACAAAAAGTAATTATATCTACAAAGATCAAATAATGATACAAGTTTTAAATAATTGACATTTCAGGCTTTCTAAAAGAGTGGACATGAACATCCTATATTCTAAAGAAACATCACACATTAATGGCTGCAGAAACTTAAAAGCAACACATATAGAATAGTATTAACTGTCTAAATCTGTGTGTCAGGCACAAACTCATTTACTTAAAGTTCCTTATTGTGATCATCGCGATCGGCAATTACGGTTCCCCCTTAGATAATAATGTCCTCTAACTCCTTGTTCTCTGACTATGGATGATTGGTTTTCGTAAGAAATATTTGACACTTTCAAAATGATACATTTAGCATTAACGTACAATGAGCAGTGAAAAAAATTGAAACATACATAAAAAGTGCTATTTCCCGTTTAACATAATGTCAGATAATACATCTGCAAAGTGGTATTACAAGAGATTTCAGATGAGTCAATCCCAAAAAGAAAATCAATCTAGAAATATTTTTAAGGTTTTAACAACTCTGTGTTACTATGAATATTAGTTCCAATATTGCTCGCTAAGACGTGGGAAATTGAACAAAGCTTATGAAAACACTCCTTGTTACCACACAGGAATTCTTCATGAGTATAATAAATATCACTTAAATCGATGGAATAAAATTTCTTCAGAGAAAATTGGCAATTTCGCTGAATATTAAAGGATGTTACATTTTAGAATAAACTAAACTACAACTAAAATGATTGTTTTTTGATATTGGGAACTATCCTATTTCATTATTTGAAAAAGTTATGAATTGCCAGTTATAATGAAACTTAAAAAAACAATCACAACACTTTTCACTGCTGTATAGATTGGGCAAATTTTGAATGTTGGGATTTTAACTTGATATAATCCTGTACTTGCTGTATGCCTTGCTGTATGCCTTGCTGTATCTTGATTTACACCTGTTCTTCTCCGAGGACATATATATATATATATATATA
This sequence comes from Steromphala cineraria, assembly GCA_916613615.1. Classification (NCBI taxonomy): domain Eukaryota; kingdom Metazoa; phylum Mollusca; class Gastropoda; order Trochida; family Trochidae; genus Steromphala; species Steromphala cineraria. The sequence continues at coordinate 4,570,212 of OU744726.1, forward strand.
ATATGATATTCGCTAAAATATAGGAAAGTGTATTGTGAGTATATTGAAGTATTAACTATACGGGAGGATTGACACATGGTAGTATTTTCCCTGTGATTCCCTAGGGAGTTTCCTGTCTCTTGATTGGTTGTTGTCAACCAAACAAATTGAACGATGTGCCGGGACTATTTCATTAATCTATAAAACTTTTATTAGCTTGTCATATTTTCCCCATTATCTTTATCTAAACAAGTGCAATTTATTCCATGTTGAATCTATTTGTTAGTTATCACATGTGCCGATGCAAATTAAGTTTGATGAGTCAGTCAAATGTCCGAAAGTATAGAAATATACGATCAACAAATAAGTAGGTTATCGCGTAGAGCTTTCGGTCGGGAAGAATGCTACGATTGATTTGACGTCATAGACACGAGTGACTATGACGTTACAGTGATACCGGCGAGGTCATTAGAATAATATTTTACGCAGATTTGTATTTTGTTATCGTAGGACGTCGCCAATAACTTCAAACCAATATACAATAAAATGACGGCTACACAAAATGGAAAAACGAAACTTAAAATACCAACTACAGTTTATTTTCATTTTGTAAAACACTTCGCAAAGCCGTATGAAATTGTAGATATAAACCCCTCGTGGAATTTGTAGAGAAATTATTTTAAAAGAATATTAGTGTATTTACCTTATCAAACTATTATAGTACATAATTGTATTATCATATTGGCAATATAAACTATGACCAACTCGTGACCTGAAACTAATAGAACTCGGGAAAGATAATCTGTCATTCCCCGTCACTTGTAAAGGTGAGTCAAAACAGAATTGACGAGCATGATTCTATATCATAATAGTGCGTTTATGCATTTTAAGTATGTAACAAAAGAATGCACAATTGCACTTGTGTATTTGTTCTATTTGTTTAAAAAGTCACAGCAGAAAAACAGGCATCAATAATCATTGGTGTTATAGTTCCGTGCATTTAGGCCAGAGAGGTTATCAAATCTAATGACTTTTGTTGATGTAACATAAAGAGCTCCATGAGGAAGATACTGAATTCATACATGGTCTTATGAAATTTGTTTTGTGATAAATATGTCAAATTTAATGAAACTTTTAATCTCATAATGGATTTTCTCAGAAGTAAATTCTAGAAGCTTTCTTGCATTTGTTTGTGCGTTTTATCCATTCACTTCCTTGAAATAACAGAAGTCCTCGCTACGTATTATTAGTTTATTGACAATAATAAGATATCAAGAGCTTAATACGCCCACATGTACATGAGGATTATACCCTTAGGGCTGAATTTATGTTTCATGAGACATTTCTCATGTTGTTCAATTTCAAAACGAAATATGGTTACTTATTTTTTAAACAAGAAGTTGAAATCAGTTGAATGTAGGTTTCATACATTAGTAAAAGTACGATCCTATCAAAGGTATCTTCAAACAATAATTATTATAAGGTATCAATTATTTTTAAAGACTGATACTTTCGTTTAATCGGTATGTCTTTCGTTTTAAATAAAGAGACATCACTATTACCGTAGATAAAAAATACTTTTTGATTTTTATAGTCATGTTTTGGACAGCTATGATGAAGAATTTCGGCATTGAGCAGTTAAAATTATGTGAAGCACCAGAGTTGTGAATATCACAACATATTATGTAAAGTGTATTGAATAGTCGCTTGCAAACTATTCATTAAATCATTATCAAAAGGATTAGAATATTAAAAACATGAATTGATAATAAATATGGTTAGATATGGTTAGGTTGGTTTTCCAAAATGTTATGGAATGGGCCCTGAATGTTGTTAACATGTCGGAAAGAGCACAAACTCCCGACCTCTCGAAGAATGAAGGAATTGTTTATTCATCGCCACAATTGGGTAAACCTTTCAATAACCAACATAAAAGTTGGGTTTTGTTAGCAATAGGTTAGACACATAGTACATTATTTAGTCTATCATTCTTTTCTTTATACTTACAAACCAATTGGTCACCCTCATTATTTTGGCCTGCCAAGCATTTAATCCTTTGTTATAACATTTGAAATATAATGCTCAATGTTAGTGGTTTGATCTACTAATGTCAACTTGAAGAAACAGAAAATACAATGAGACGACTACTTGTCTTGGTATTCAACAATCTATGCAACAACATGTATTCTGCACCGTCAACTAGCAATGACTAGCGATGATTTCTCATAAATATGCTTAATACAGCTCTCACAAACTGTAAATAACCAACCATTCACTCACTGAAAACGAGTAGGAATAGCAAGACGGGTGTAAGCGAAAACCGCTATGTAGATGTGAATTAATTGCAGACATAAGATTCTTCACACACGTCTAAATAATTTGTTTTAATGAGTCAGTCTTAAAACAGGCAAAAAGAAAAACAACAGTCTGAGAATGCGTTTGAAGTTGATGTAAACTAATCAAACTCAGAAATTTACCTTCATTGGACATTGAATGTTTCTGTCTAACAATTGCCTCCTTAAAAGTCAATCGGGTAAGACTTAAAATGGTGAAATAATAAATTATCGTTAATTGGAAATGAATACAGCATTCTAGTAGTGTTCTTTCATCATTAAAATACTATAAGATGATAATAATATTGATTTACTTAATTCACAAGCTCGTGATACTGCTTTCAAGAATTTTTTGTTGTTATTTTTTTGCCCGGATTCTGTCAGACAACAAGATTTCATTTGTCTTATTGAAGTCATTAATGATGGATTGATCTCTCATTAGTGAAGATAACAGAACCATTCACTAACAAGCATCGACATACATTATATTTTCTTGAATCTTATTGATGTCACATCATTTTGCCTGAAATCAAACAGTGAAATTAAAACCATTTTAAAGGCTAAGCAACGTTATCATTATCAATCAACAATATCATAATTGTTATGTCATCCTTAAAGGGGCAGTAGCGAGTTTTTTGATAATTTTATATTTTAAAATGTTCAATGATAATTGTAAGTTAATACAAAATGTGTTATTTTGACAGCGTAAAAAACCTCATAACACAAGCCAATCAGCCATAGTCAGAGGACAAAGTATGAAGATTCACATAAAATCCATTGGCGGCCATTTTTGTGTGAACACCTTTAATTCATTTTGTGTAAGAAAAAGGAATCGCATGGCTAAATTGTACATTATATATTTGAATTATTACTGCTCCATTTAGTTTAAATGCATTGTCTTTATATTGGAAGCATTCATTTTCATTTTTCTGACATCACCTTATAATCCCCTTAAAAACGTGCTACTGCCCCTTTAAAAACTGTGAAATAGTTTCTCACAAAACATGATCTTTACAAACGCATGGCAAATAACCAGCCATGTGTTCTGTGACACGGTTTTGTTAATTTTACAATTTGCTGTCAAAATGTTTATTTAGGGGAGGAGGATGTCTGATTAGTTTTTATTAACATCAATAACTACTAGTAGCCAAAGGGCAAACCTATAATTATGTAGGTTTCCATAAAATGAACGACAATATTTCTGCTTGTTCTTAAAATTTACGTTAACATTCAAACAATAATGTGAAGGAACTAGTCAAATTGTGTTCTTAAACAAAAGGTAATTTCGTGAGGTATTTTTAATGCTGGACTTCTTTTTAAAACCTTTATACATAGACATGGTGTTACACCCTGCAATTACGAATTTTACACTCACTGTTTGAATTTTGTGACTTAATCCAAAGATATACACCTGAGAGTAATTATTGCACTTTTATCATTTACACTATCTTTTGTGCACATAAAGACTGGGGTTTCCAGGTATATATAGAGCTTTTTTGGGAAAAGCCTTGAATTTATGTGACAGGTAAATCTAGCATTTTGTTCAATCCACGAGGACACGTGTTCAAAGGGATAACATAAAAACTGGCTTATTTCTATTTTCTTCTTTTGGGTTCATGTAACTGTCGACATCCTTACAGTGCTTATAGGTATACTTATCTTTAGACGAAAAAACAGGTGCAATGCTTCTTCCTTCTATATATAAAGTCCTATATGGGCAGTACTATTTTTTAGGATCCTTACTGTCAAAAGGCTTCATCCCAAAAACAGATAAATATCTCTGACACAAAAGTATATTCTAAATATATGTTCCAACAGCATTGTGATATTGGTATCTATTCAATGTTTCAATTTCTGGTGAGTTATTGCACTGGTTATCATCGTGACCGTGCTTGGTATTCAGTCTATATCCAACTTAAAATAGCTGTAGACTACGATGTTTTTACAACTTCTCAGCGATTTGAGACCATTCATTTGAACATTGGATGAAATGATAAATGTTGTCTTGGAGATATTGATTATTGTACTGAGCCGAGTTCAGAGCACCTCCTTCAGGAAATAAAAGTTGTCTTCTTTCCCTTCAATTTCTAATTTCCGTCTTCATATTATTGCCTAAGGACAGAGACAAATTCTAAGCTTTATGTGATATATCTTCATCCCATATTCTGAGGACGCATATGTCAACTGACCCCTTCTATCTAACGCAAATCTAGCCTTTGAATTGAACTTCTGGTGAGACGTTGTTATGTTTTGCAAGTAGTTCCAATAGAGACCTCTCATTCATCGAGGCAGGGGTCACGTTGACCTTTGTCTTGATGCTTTCTAGAGGCTTTGCAACATATGCTTTTAAGTCACTGGTCTCTAGATTGAAGATTGCATCACTCTTACCCTTGAGCATCATTGTAAATTTGTCTATGCTTACGCTTTGAACTGATGTATTGTTTTAGGAAATATTTAACGTATGAAATATTAGGACTCTTTGTAACTTAAGGTGACACAGAGTATCTTTCTTAAACTTTTATTTGGTTTTGATAAGCCACAAAATATCTAATTTGCTGATTGAAGTTAATATCTAATCACTGGACTTGCAAATACATGTATATCCATTTATGCATAATATCTCTAAAATGCTTGATTTTATGGAAAAATCAAGAAAGCATCTCAAATACGTTTAATATTCGAAACTATGCATCGAATAAATCTACCTATTAGTTACAATACCTAATAAACACTATAGAATCGAATATATCTTCCTGTCAGCTTATGACAAGGTTTCAAAATTACGTTTGGCGAATTTGCGCGCGATACTCGAGCCCCATTGTCCGGTTTTCGATCAAAATCCCGACTTTGAATGGCCGCATTTTCGCTCTACTGTACTGATTGACCTTTAACTTGTCATTTTCAGTAACAGTTAGTGGTTCCCGATGTAATAACATCGATTTCAAAATTTGACATATGTGATCCTATCAACATACCGAGAATTCCTGTCTTGTTCACTGTTCTTGTTCGGTAATATTTTTACCATATTTAAGCCCAGGGCTTAAATTCAAAAGTTCTGATTATTTCCCCCCCCCCCCCCCCAAAAAAAAATCTGGATTAATTCATATCTCTTTATTTAGGATTCAATGCTGTAGGTTTCCAAATTTAACGTTGAGAAAATATGTATTCATATTCAACTACGAACAAACATGTTTAAGTACACAATCTAAAGTATAATGTGCAAAAAACGAGACTTGAACAGTGCTGGCTGATTACATAATGAAACTTTATACCTTGTAAAGTCTCCTGTTGAGATTTCTGGCTCTAATAACTGCCCTGTAACAGGTGTCCAAAATGTTCTGTACACGTGAAAACCTCGAACGGCACTGCCAAAGTTATAAACGTCTACTTTCGCCATGCGTTTTGTAAGGGACGTAACTCTAAACAGTTTGAATATTATATCCAAATTTAAGCCCATGGGCTTAAATACGGGAACAATTTCCGTATTTAAGCCCATGGGCTTAATTTCGCGTGGGCCTAAATACGGGAATTCCCGGTACTCTGTGTCACTTTAAGCATCGTGTTTGGTAGTAAAACATACTTGTGCGGTCTGTACAATATATCGCAATATAAATGTATCTCAATATACACACACTCAATAGAGATTGAGCCATACAATTATTGAACTATTATTTGCTTTAAGCAACATGTCGCACAAACTATTCATATTTCTTGTTCTAAGGAATAGATACACTTAACGTGTAAGAATAAAGTCAATCAAACTACGATTTGACAAAATCACAACAGCATTTTTAATCAAACGCAGGGATTCTGTTGATTTGAGCTTCAACTGACAATTGTTGTTTTTGAAGTAAACTCATGCCTCGACTAACTGACTTATACTCTTATTGAAATGGAAGGGTCGTAGATGTGTATTCAATAAATGAATCAGCTTATCTAATATTGTGTTGTGAAATTCTTCATAATGTCATCATGATCCCTTTTGTTAACATATTAACATTGTTTCCTCCTAATGCACTCTGGAGCCAAAATATCTAGCCATCTCTAAACAGTATAAGTTATTTGGTAATAGATCTGTTTGCTGTAAAGTTCAAAGATCAGATTCAAGAAGAGTTTCTGCTACTACTTTATACAATAACACCACGCGGTCCATGATTGGCGTCTGTAGATGAGGAATAAAATCAAATAAAGGAAAGTTTCATTGAATATATACGTGTTGTGAATGAATTTCTAAGTTTACGTTTACTGTTGATGACAAGACAAGTTTCTAATAACTGTATAAAAGTCAAAAGAATTAATGAAATAAATTGATATAGGCATCCTAAAGTGCGAGCAAGTCTGTTTACGAAGTGAGTTGCCAATTTCCTGTGGGGAAATTACGTTTATGTGAGGTATGCCTATACCATTAAAGGCAAGTGATTTAAAAAGACTGAGTTTTTTCGTAAATGTAAAGAAATGCTTTGATTACACCTATGTAACTTTCAAGCGATGATGGGCGATGTTTATCCTTCAGAAATCACTCCAGACGTTACAAATTGCATTTATACACGTTCTCAAAACAGTATCTGACACTGTTTGCAATCTATTCAAAACTTGTTCACCACTAAGTGGATTGCACAATTCACTATTATGCAATTGCTCATACCATTGATTATAGCAAACATCAATTTAATCCCGGCTTTTTCTAATTTGTTGAAATATATAAATTTCTGAAGGCAACATATGACATGATGTGTGTGTGTGTGTGTGTCACTCATTCTCAATGAAAGTGCACAATTTTTAAAAAATGATGTCGTCTTGATAAATAATTTAAAATGTCATGAATACAACGTAACTATGTCGTAGTATTATAGCAATACCATCGGAAATTGATTTTTCATTAGAAAATCAAGAAAAATATGAATATTTTGCTTCTTATATTTATACAGAAAACCTAATTGCTATGGAACATGCACAATTGGTAATGTCGCCCACAAGAGATATTACGTTGACAAAGCAGCTGAAATGCAGGTATAAGTTTTGGAAGCTATAAAAATGCTCAAGATATAGAAAACCCTATTCTCTTGATTATTTAAGTGAGCATATAACATGTATAAGAAAAGCGTTCTAAACTTTTCCAAAAATGAAATTTGGTTAATATCGCTGTTTTTATGTAATTTACGTTATGGTTCTTTGAAATCAGCTTTGAAACAAGGTTATGCGCAGTGAACATGAGTAAATATAATTTTCCCGTGAGTTGTATAGCGATTAAAAAGAAAATCCAAGCAATTGTCACTGTTAACATAGTTGCTGGTGTTTATGACATTAATATCCGCTAAGAAGCAGGCGTATGGTTAAGGCTGTAATCTACGTTATAGGTTTCTTGTAAATATTGAAAAGTAATGTCCTTAAAAATCATTTTAAAGATGTTAAAGGTTCTTAATTTTGCTTGTAAGTAAACAAAATCTCTCCAACGCAGTCATAATATTTTTTTGACTCGAAGAAAACTCGCTATGTAATTTACGTTATGTTTGCATACGTTATCTGTACCACATTACCAAATACGGAGGAGTATTGCAGAGATCGAACGAGTGTTGGACTAGAAATGTAAGAAAGAACATTATTATTGAAGTTAAGTCACTTTCTTCTCAACAAAATGTTTTATGAAATTCACGTGTGATTTAGGTTTTAATCTACGCCTTAGGCCTTTTAATTATGTACAATAGGCCTAGAAATGTTCGGAAATTAGTAGTTACACGATATAGGATAATATTCTGTCTGTTTCTCAAGTTTGATTGTAAATTTGTAAATAGACAAACACAAACTCGCATGAACTAATTACCACTCTATTGAACGATATTGTATTTTACGTTATGAGCCCGCGATGGTCGACCTCTTCTATCACGGGCCCGATCAAAAACACCAGTTCATCAAAGTCATACAAAAAAAGTTCCAATCTATTGAACTTATAAGTGTAAAGATGGTATTGTTACACGTAATAATAAGAACCAAAAGGCTTATTATACAGTTAGATGTAATATAAAATTCCTAACGTCAGACCAATGTTCAACTCAAGAACTCGACGTCACTCGAGTGGTGATAAATTAACAATATATCTCGCCTTAATTATATAAAGAAGTGTTATCTTATGAAGGCGAGATATCTTGTTCAGTGAAATAAAATTTGGCTAAAGTGGCGACAAATAGAGAAATAGTCTCAGCAAGCCTCGGGTAGTTGTAACTTTTATTAGCTCGTGTCCATATATATTTGACATCAGAAGACACTTGGTTGAGATTCTCTTTTTGTCGGCACTTTAGCCAAATTGAAGTTTTATTTCACTGAACAATGGTCTGACGTTAGGAATTATATATTACGTCTAACTGTTACCGCGGTAATGAGCTCTTACAAGCAGCCCTCTCAAAATTGGCATTTGTTGGTGTTTTAGAAGGATTTCATTATCTACTATGTATGGAATGTCTGTCATTGCCTGACAAATATCATGTTTATCTCATCTCGTTAGTTAGAAAAGTTAAATATGTTCACTCGTGGCTGCGCCACCAAATGACATACATATGGTATTAGTCGAGAAAAGACAAATATCATCTACATGTATTTATTATCATTGATAACGTCAAAATAATTTAGCAATGTTAAAGGTACAAAAAAGATGGTAAACTTTCACAGTAAGCTTGAGTTAAATGGGAAACAAAAGAAAAAAGCTAGCAATGGAACAAATCTTATTAAATGAAATTAAAGACTATAACAGTCCGACCAATGAATGACAAGAACGTGTGACTTTTGGGTACCTACAATTCTATATTTCGTACCTTTACGAACGAGTCTGATAACGTTTTGCGTGTTTTTATTTGCTGACAACAGCTTATAACTCCTTTTTACTGACAGTTTTTGACAAGTAGCTGTGATGAGTTTTAAATAGCGCATATCTTTTTATTCTCACCTTTCACATTTTGTGCAACAAAATTTATGAAATAGTATACTTGACATGAAAACTTTTACAACTGATAAAATGTTTAAAGATCACAATCATAAAGTATTAGTTTCTTACATGCAATGTTTTTCAATGCCGTTTATTGTTAAACAGATATTTATCACAACATATAAAAAATCTTTGACATTTCTGAGTGAAAACTGAAATAAAAAGGAATTATTCAGCATCAAATTTCACTAAAGTATTCAATCAACGTTTCTGTTTTTCAAAATCGGAATTCTGAGTACAAAATGTTGAAATACATCCAGATTCAGCATGTTATGAATTTTGATGACAAGCTTAAACAAATACAATGTAATGCATATATTTGTGTAAATAAATGAAAACAAAACAGATTATTATGTTTGGTGGTGATCTATAGACCCGTGCAAGTTAGATGTATGTTCGAACTCTAACCTTATTTCGATTCAACTGCTTACATGTTATATGCAGCATTCATAATCTTTATGCATGTCATTTCTATTAGATCCAACCCTTTTGTTTACATTTGTAGTGAATCATTTCACCAACCTACTATTCAAGCAGATGATATTACATGTAATAGTTTTAAAAACGCTTATAACTGCGAGCTGTGCTAAACATTTACTAATCGTGTATATACATGTACTTCGTATACTAGAAGTATTAATTAATTACTATATAACGGTAAATAGGAAGGCTCAAACGATGCATACTGTGTGCATCAAGTGGCGAAAATGGTAAGATGCGAATATGTTAAGACACAAAGAAACCAAGTAGCGAAGATGAGAAATAGAGAAATGATGGAGTAGCAAAATAGCAATATTTGAAAAAGCTAAGCTGTGAAACATTAATGTTACATACCGATGCAAATAAGCGATGTGAAATATGGACATGGGGATACGATTATGACATTGCTAACTAGTGATGCGGAATAGCGAATCAGAAGTATTTTGCATCTTAACAATAATTATCTTGCACCGTCCTTCCGCTACTTCCCATTGCTATTTTACATTTCAATTTCGTTATAAGCCGTATAATTGTAGATGCGAAATAGGAAAGACGACTTTAGCAGAAAGCAGCTATCGTATATAGACACTGCTCTGTCGATTAACAAAAAATATTCCCGTTTTCGTTCAGTGATATGTGTATTTTGTGCATTAAAGCTATCTTTTCTTTGCTATTCTATTTAAAATATAGAAGAATATAACCTTTACAAATATATTTATCTTCTGTGTACCATTCTCTTAAGTTTTACTCAATTGTGATCAATACAATAATGTGTTAACTAACTTAGTGTAAAATAATCATTTTGTAAACATAATTTAATCATCTGGTCTCTCATATAAAATTTAACATTTTGGCATGATTGAATACAGAGAGGAGCTAATAATCATTAAATTCTTATTTTCCTAAATTTCGATAAAAACATGAACTCTTTACGAAAGTAATCAGAATAGGTACATTGATCTAGAGCAAAAAAACAAGTGTGACCTAAATTTATAGAAGTCGATTACCTATGAATTGTTTTAGACAAAAATAAAAATTACTGTTTTTTAAAAACAAAATGACCCTTGGTCGCTTCAATGACGTGTAAAAATGTTTTAGTTAACAAAGATGTTTACGTTGCTTAAATGAAAATAGTGCTTAGATTAGTTTACTTTCGCAGACTCTCCAGATTGAAACGAGTCAAGGAATAATGAACTAATGCTATGAGGCTATACAACTCACCAAGTGTTGGTGAATTCGACAGCATCCAAACTGTAAGAGCACATAGTGTATATCCATGATTCAAATACGACTATATAGTTGTACAAACATATTACAACATAAGGAAGACAAAATATATTATATGGATGGATATATGCTTAAAACGGTATACGGGTCTATATCAGTGGTTCATCTTTTGATTGCCTTTGTCTTCTTTATACTTCAAACTTTTAGAAAACCATTGACATGTATCCACATACAACCTAGTACAATTACAACGGAACCCCTCACAGTCATTCGATAGAACACTTTGACAAAAAGCGCATTACATCAACTTCGGCCAATCAGTTAACGCTCGTGTTACTTTTAATCAACCAGTCAAAGGGACAGTAGCACGCTTTAAGAGGAAAATATGGTGATGTCAGGAAAATGAAAATAAATGGTTCCAATTACAGACAATGTATTTATCTAAACGGAGCAGTAATAAATCAAATTTATTATATTAAATTCAGCCATGGGATTCTTGGTTCTAACACAAAATGAATTAAAGGTGTTCACACAAAAATTACCGCCGATGGACTTTGTGTGCATCTTTATAATTTGTTCTCTGACTATGGATGATTGGTTTGTGTAATGAGATGCTTGACACAATCAAAATTATACATTTATCAATAACGTATAATTATCAGTGAAACATTTAAAACATTTAATTTTAATACAAACATGCCTCTGTCCCATGTAACTTTTATCAACCAATCAATTAACGCTCGTGTTTGGATCCCTACATTATTTGTTGAGCAAATAAGCGTTACAGTTACTCTTTTTAAGTATTCTAAAAATTCAAATGACATTGTGCATAATGTTTTAATACATCAGCTTATAAGATTTTTAATCTATATTAATATCAAACTCAAACACAACAATATCAATATGCATTTAAAAAAACTGACACAATTAATAGTACTTCATGAATGAACAATTGTTAGTCAAAATTCAAAATTCTACAAATCTTCAGAAAAGGTGACAGCTAAGTTATCACTTCATTGCCTTCTAATACTTCAACAATCTATTTCAGTCTTTTGCATGCTTTTGTACTTTCTAATAAAATCGTGTATCAAAATTAGTTTTATTTGCAGATTGCAATTCTTCAAACGTTTCATCAGAAAAGAAGTTCTTTTAGACATGTATCAATCACAGTCATTAATACATATTATTTAGATGTATAAGAATGTTGTGTCTTAAATAATTTCCTTAATGGTTGACTCAACTATAAAAGTCATGCTGATGACAAGTTTGGGGAAAGTTTGTAGGGATTCAATCATGTTGGCAAGATAGGGTTGAAATTGACCAAAACCTTCGGAAATACATGTTTGATCACTGAGCCGTTTAACTGTGGATGTCGTTGAGGCATAAAATGCGTTCTGAAATTCAGATCGAAACGTGTTAAGCGCAGCGACTTGACCAACTTTTAGAAGACACTTTAATACACTTCATGTCTAGCAAGCTAAATCAAATGACATGGAACTGCAAATCTGTCAAAAGTTTCTTACTTCATTAAGATGATCAGAAGCTGATTGAAAACCAAATGTGTTTACACAAAAGAAATATATTTGTTTGCAAAGTAGAATATAAGAAAAAGAAAAAGAAATTGCCTAAAGGAATTCTAAGAATATAAAAAGAGATAAACAATAAATTAATTTTTTTTGAAAGATCTTGAAAATAAGCAACAGATCTGATTTTCAGAACAAACTATGAATGCTTTTTTTCACAATTGGTTTTGTTCAATGTTAGTGGTATATTGTTCTATATAAAGAAAGACAGTGTCTTCACTATACACTTGGCGGATGAATGTAACATGTTTATTAACAACAATGTAGCAGCTTTTTCAACCACATGGCGTTTACATTAACAACATATCTCTATCTTTGGTGATATTTAAGTCTTTACCATGAGGTTATGTCAACTCAAGATTTGCATACAGCCAAACATGCAACTACAGATTGAGCTCTCCAGAAGATTGAAATAATTAGCATTTGAGCGTACTGACTTTTTCTTTCGTATCAGTACTAACACTGACATCAAAATTATTTCCGATTCTAGAATTCAATAACATGTGTTTATACACCGGCTGCAATTGCAGGTATCATAACAACCAGGAAAAGCAGGTTAATGATAGGCTGTCAGAATAAAACTGGAAAAAGTTTCCTGCTCTGAGAATTGTTATTAATTTACCGAAACACATTATTACAACTAACAATTTAGAAATTTGTTAATATCTTGACAGAACAATTTTTTAATCATCAGAATAGTCTTACTCATTGGACAAGCAATTTTGCAAAGTGGCAATCATACACAACGATTTTTAACAGGAGCATGAAAATTGCGATAATGTAAAATGTGATAATAATTTCATTTACACATTTGTACTTCTGCATAAAACCCATTTTTGTGAAGCCTTTTAAGCTGGCCAGTTGTTATTAAAGCCATATCTTAAAAAACTGTTGTATTCAGTTAACTTAAAGCTGTCTGTAAATGCTGACAAATATCTGCTAGTATAGTCATTGGTTTTAGGAATAGTTGTCCTGAAATTTTACTAGAAAGGTATACGGAAATTCTGGACGAAATGCAGTGCAAACTGTCCACCGACAAGTCTTAAAACAATAGTATGGCATAATCTAATAACAGAAAATACCTACCCTCTTCAGTGAATATATACGTTGCCATTAGTCATCATGTAACGTCTCACTGTAAAGTAAATCGAAGTCAATGTTTTGAAGAGTCATTTTAACTTTGTGGCAGGGTCATTGTTAGCTAAGTATGCATAGCTCTGACCTCGTCAGAGCTATGGGACGGTCCCTATAGCCGCAATGGTGGAAATCGCATGAACAAAATATATACACAATGTCTTTACACTTATGCCTACACGTACGCCCCGATTTGGTTTTGAATTTATTCAGTAATTAGTACATGCAAGCCATTTATAAATTCAGTCTATCGCTTGACAGTGGCAGCGGCCATTTTGAATCACGTGATCTATGACTCATCGGGGATTTCCTCTATAAATAGTAACGCACATGTCACTGAGTTTGCATGTTGTTTACTTCGGTTTTCATGGGTTACCATACATTTCTAGCCAATAGATAAGCTTTTATGGCGAGAAACGGAGCCTTTCTCAACATTTTGACAACACAGACACATCCTAGGATACCTTAGAGACGATCAGCAGGTGAGTTTTCAATCCTACATGCCTTACTTTTACTGTGTACCACGACTGTATCTCATAGGTATACATGTTAACTCTTTACACTTTGCTTTCATGCACCAATTCCATGAATATTATGTTATATTTTAATCTTTATATATCTATTTTCACCTCAAATTACCTTCCATAAATTCAGATTTCCATTCATATTGGTATGATAAACTCATATTAATTTTCCACCTGCGTACATTCCAACTACTCAGCACAATAAATAACAACATTCTTCCATTACTGGTCCTCTCATATCTTCTAATGATTTTTTCACATGCTCATGACATGTTGATAATTATTCAATGCTTTTAGATTCCAGAACTTTAATATGGATAAACAGAAGCTTCTTTCTTTATTTGAGTTAAAGGATGAGCAATGTTCCTTGATATTAGATGTGCTAAACAAGAAGGATGCCATGGGGATACTTGAAACCGGATTTGGAAAGTCTTTGACTTTTGTTTTGCCTCCCATCTTACTGAATATGGTAAATAAGATTTGTTTGTGACTATTTGACGATTTGCAAATTAGTTTATTATAAGATTACTATTATACAGTTTCTTGGTACACAATAATCTATATAAAAATAATGTATCAATTCAGATGTATCCAGACAAACTTCACATGTCAGTTGTGGTGTCCCCGCTTCGCAGTCTGATGCAGAGCCAGGTAGCATCCCTGCAATAGAAGGGCATAGCAGCAGCTGCCGTCCTTTAGCTGTCAGAGATGTCAGAGGATACAATCACTGGTATTCATATTTTCATTAAGTCAGATAAAACAGATGAGGGATCTTGTTGTCCTTGTGGCAATAGATGAGGCACACTGTGTCATAGAATGTGATTTACTGATAAGACTTTAACAAATTGATGAAAATGAAAACTATTTACAAATAAATATTTAAAAAATGACAAGTATCATTATTATTATTAATTAGTATTGAAAAGTTATGAAACTCTATATTTTGAACATGTTACATATCATTATAAATAGCTTTTACAAGTATTACATTCTATTTAGGGGTGAGAGCTTTCGCGAAGACTACAAGCTGAAGGATTGTCCTTTCCTTTTTCTTACTGCAACTTGCACAAGCAAAATGAAAGATGACATTCTAAAGCAGTTTTGTATACAGAATGTTACTGTTACAGCTGCCATACCAAACAGGTGCCTTAATTTCCACATATACGTTTATGTACAATCAAAGTTATATATCTGCATATCAATTTCGGCTCAAGATTAAATAGATTCAATAAGTGACAGTTGAACCTAAATGTTTCAGACCGAACATCTACCTGAGCTACAAGTGCAGGCCAGGCATGAGGCTGGAGGAGGAGCTGTCCTTCTACATTGAGGAGCTGCTGGAGAAGGGGCAGGCAGCCAGAAAGTGCATCATTTACACGTACTCGTATGTAGTCAGTTTATTAAATGTAACATTCAAACATGTATCATATATTCTTACTTGCAACCACATCATTTTCATCTTTATAATCTGATTTGAATCTGAAACTTTCAATCAATCGACACATGTTACATTATATTGTCTTTTTCTGGTATAACTCACTCATCTCAGTTTTTTATAACATCATTAACTTTTCAGTCGTGTAAACCAAGCAGGTGAAATTTACGAAGAGTTTATGGATAGACTTACAGGAAAGGCATACAATGACCAAGGTCAACGCCTAGTTGATGTCTTTATTGCCAAATCGTCTAAACTGGCCAAAAATCAAAGCCTAGAAATGTTCCCTAGTGCTACATCTCCAATTCGATGCTTGATTGCATCTTCTGCCTTTGGAATGGGCGTTGACATTCCTGATGTAGAGCTCATCATCCACTGGGTTCTCAGCACCACAGTTCTTGATTACTGGCAGGAGGTGGGTAGGGCAGGTCACAGTCAAGCTGTCCTCATTGCAATACCAATCAGTATCGGCAGCAAGAGAATGACAAAGGATTGTGTCAGAGACCTGCACAAGCAAGTCAGTAGAGATGGAGCCTGTATCCGACTGTCCATTCTGAAGGTACTCTACCTGGAGTGCATGGATGACGAAGAGATCAAGCGAGTTGAGCACAAGGATGAATGCTCATCAGACTGTAAACCAGGGGAATCCTGTGATTGTGCTATCTGCATGTGTTGCATCAACTGCCAGAGCAAGTGCTCAACAGGTTAGACAAGTGGCCCTGCTGCTGCAAGTCTCCCTCTGTCCAGTTTACGGGCATAGGAAAGAAGGCGAGCCTTCATCTTCGCTGGCTTCTGAATTTGCTGATAACATTCAGTCCACTAAAGTTCTTGACTTGGGAGTGAGACCTGCCTGGAATTTTGCCAAACAAATTATCAGCCTGTATTCTTCAAAGAATGACAGAACTGATGTCTGCAGTTTAATTCTGCCATGGCTCACTTTCTGAGTACAGCTATCTGCCACATTTTCGGCAAAAGCCTCGTCTAAGTCTTTGGTGACACAGCCTTTGATGTAGCTGCATCGCTCAAGGACATCTTCTGAGTATTTCCCATGAGTTCTCTTGATATTTTCTGTAGTTAATGAAAGTATGGAACTATATATAATGGAAAATGTATGAACTTTCAAATTATTTGGAATTGATTAATTATTGATTTGGAATAAATGAAATTATGATTTTGAGTTTGTCAGCAAAATAGGCTTATTTTAAATGTTTTGTTTGAATTATTAGATACGACATGCAATACCTTTGAACTCATTATTCAAAAACTCATTGTACTTGTCCATGGCAATGTTGTGACAAGGACCTCCCCTAATGTTGATTGTACGATTCCATGTGAGATCCTCAGCCTGTCGTTCTGAGAGCCATCCGTTGATGTCTGAACATGCAAGTACTCTTTGTAACACTTAAATAAAATCTACTAATAAATAATCTTACTGTTATAGAATTGTTAATTTTTCAAAATTATGTTTTTAATATTTGTGTATAAGCCCATACCAGAAATCAATTTGTGCATTAGTATCAAATACTTATTGTGGCCTTCATTCCAAAAGTGAATGCCATCATGTTTCCAGAACTGAAGCATCATTCTGCCATTGCCAGTCCGGATGGCATGGCGCCTGACTTTGTCATTTAATTGCATCCAGGTGAGGCCAATGGAGTACTGATAAACACTGTCATCCTGGTCCTTAGATGTGCATCTTGGACAGTACCACGTCTCGCCTTAAGTTAACAAATTAATGTAAAGAAATGCAAGATTACTAAGCTACTTAATTGATTTTTATCGATTATTATTCATTACCATTTCTCGTATAATTTAGTTTTTAGTTTTTTTAGTAAAATCATTTAGTAAACTAAGCTTTTAATCTGATTTATCACTTAAAGAAATATAAAAATAACAATTTTTAAAAGATATCTACAGTTCTTTGGTGTTCTTGTCAATCCAACACAAGTCAAATGAAACCAATCACCGTGTTGGCAGGCAGTCCTCATGTGGCACTCCACCATTGTGGAACCAGCAATTGATCTTTTGCATTTGCAAAATTTGCTGTATGGCTCACACTCCGGGGAGCACCACCAATCCTCATCTTGATTGATGTCCTCGCCAGTTATCAGTTCCACACATTGGGCATGAAAATGTCCTCTAGATGGACAATGTGGGTTCGAACATGTTATCGTCTCGCCACCAACAGCTAAGATAATCGCAGAAATAATTAAACATATAATTCCTTGCTTTTTAGTCAATGTGAAATTTGGATTTTTAAATATGAGAAAACATTACTTGTTGTGCATTTGTTATCAGTATTGTTCTCAACTATTTAAATTAGGTAATTCAAATCTGTAAACTGTAATTACATGATGAGCAGTTAACTAAAGACATCATTGCTATTGCTTGTTTAAGGTACCTTGGCCGCAGCAGATCGAGTCAAAACGACTGGTTGGAGGAACAACAGCCTCAACTACTTTCCTCCTCCTACTCAGTGGTAGGCTGGAGCCAAACATGGTCAAGTATTCTTTAAAAGATAGGAATTCTTTTTCTTGATTAAACTGTTATTGATGATCTTACTATCCCAAATATAATAACAATTTCTTTCTTTTATAAATTATTGTTATTGGAATTAGAAGCGAGATGCATAAATTTCTGTATGACAACTTCTTTATTGTGAAATCTGAAGTAGTAAGCAAATCTACACTCTGAAACGTTGTAAATTTAACATTAAAGAAATTGTCATCCAGAAATGTTGGGTCCATTGTCTTTATCTATGATAAAAAAAAAACTACAGCAGAGGTCTCCTCTAAAAGGCGTGCTTTATCGTCTTCAGGTTTTGCAAAAGGCATTTCTTCATCATAGGTCTCCATGTCAAGAATTTGCATTGCCAAGAGACATACAAGACCATCACATGTCATTTCAAACATGTCTTCGACATAATTGAAACAATCCATAACGTTCTGTTTAACAGAGTGTTGGTTTAGAACAACCTTGATATTGAACAGAGTACCTCTGTCTGTCTGGCTCGCCCCTTTGAAATATCTGTCCATTATCAGCTAACAAGAAAAACAACATATTGAGAAAATGAAACACTTTTTATTAATAAATAGAATATTTAACAATAAAATATATGGCATATCATTGCTTTGCATAATTACTTTTAAAAGGGGGTATGGTAAATAATTCAAGGTAATCTATTGTTACATTTTGATGATATATATATTGATTACATAGAAAATGTTTGGTTAAGATATAGGATTTTTAACAGTCTCTTGATAAGAGAAAAATGATATAACACTTAAAACAACATTTATGACCAATAACATATCAATTAAATAATTCTTTGTAAAAGATTGAAATATGCTGATGACTTTATGACATACCAGCAAAATTACTTCAAGTCAAGCATGTTATAACTCTTTCTCGGAAGATAAATAGATATGAAGTGTTACCGAAGTTACAAACCTACCTGTACTAATGTGTTCAGAGAACTATATCTCAAAAGAAATCTAACTTAAACTCGAAAATCTAATTTATTCAACTCATGTAGAGATTCTTGCAAAATAACAAGCAGTGTTTGATTTTCAATTTTCCTATGCACATCCAGAAATATCTGAACACATATTGTTTTAACATTAAAGATGTAATATTTGTGGAAATATTTCAAGAAATGATTGCCTTTTGGTATAACGTTTTTGGTAACATCCTCTCTAATTACGAATTTTGATGATATTATCTTGAACCTCATTTTGAAATGTTTTATTACTTTATTTTATATCTAATTGAGTTGCTTTTGTTCCAAACGATATTGGCTCTCCGAGAATGTATTAATTTAACTGAATTACTCAATATTTTATCATTACATGGAACCAGTACAGAATCTATGTATTAGCCCTCAAAGATTAAAAGTAATTAAAAATTGAGGTATAGCAAGTTGGGAAATCATTCTCAAATTTGAATTTCTGATCTTTGAAGTAATTATTCGATGAAAAATTAGTTCACTCAGAGGATATTGGTTCTGTTGCTGTCGTCCTATGCGAGTGAAAGTAACTTGGCAGTTCAGTTCGATGCAGTGAGTGGTACCGCTGTGTTTGTATTGCGATTACATTCAATTACTTGACATTAGGAAGTGTCAGGGTGAAAATCGCAGACACAGGAAAACATCTCACTGTGGGCGTTTTGAATGGTAGACCCTAAATAGGACAATACGTCCAGTTAAATAATATCATTAAAGAGCAGTAGCTGTAGTTTGCATATAGCCAAGCATGCTAGAATTGGATTAAATGTTACTGGCTCCTGCATCATGCTTACTTACATGATTAAAATCACAATACTGTCTTTAAGCATCAGTTTAATTCGACAATAACACCTCTTGATACTCAATACTTACTGGTTGGTATATTCGATTTGTAAGTCAGCTGTATAGATAACCACGTTCTGTAATCTCATTATACAAATGGACGTCCCTCATGCAGTCTGACCGTTCACCATCAACAAAACCCCCTATAATTTCCATCACAAGACTAGGTACTTAACTAAACCAGACGTAACCTAATTATTTTAATGTACATTCTGATTAAACTTTAAAACTGTTATTGGTAGAAGTGAAGTTTATGTTAGGAATTAGGTAGATGCTGTGTAATCATCTTAGCGTTAAGAAACTGACGTTTAACTGTTTAAAAGTTTTAAAGTAAGATTCATTAGGTTAGTGTTTCTAGTTTTTAAAGTAAAACAATTAGGTACATTTAGAAACAAGTGGTTTAGAACTTTCTATTACTTGGGTAACGAGAAAAAAAGGCACATGATCTTCAATTGGCACAAAACGTTAAAAACTTATTCAACATTATTGACACAATTTCAACAGTGGTATATCTTGCAGTCAAGTCGTAATGTTGAATAATGTGATGACAAATGTAATTCTATCTAATGTGATTCAAGAACCTATATAATTGTTATTTTGCTATACCTTTATTTCTTTTTTTAAATTTCTTGTAATTTCTCGTAAAACAATACTTACATAAGAATCTACACCTAGAAAAAGTATTGCAACACCCAATTATTAAATCAGCAACGTGATGCAGTTGTAATGTTTGGATAGATAACTGAAATAATCATTCTCGCCCTGTAAACATTAGATCTAGTAGCTGATTCGAATTCCTTTGAAGAATAAAGTTGACATTTACGATTAAGACAACACGATTGAAGTTGTAATAGTACTGACTTTCCCCAAAATTTTAAAGATAATGTTCTTGTGTCCACAATACTATAAATACTTTAGGTTTGACAAGTTCAAAACAAAATTATTGGTACAAAGTTGATGTCTCTGATCAAAACATATTTTATCATGCTGAAAATATTTGTCATTAGACAACTTTTACAGAATTTCAAGCTTTGCGATATTGAAGGATCATATTGCTGATGACAGTAACTGAAAGTATGATGAACTGATTTAACAGATTGGATAGTTTAATATTACAATATTACAAATATTGACATTCATTTCTCAGTAAAAACTTACATGTTTTTGGCTTAAAATGTTGAAATTTTATAAATGCAAATATAAAGAAGAAGTGAAACACTATTGGATTGAATTTTGCCTTCAAATAAGTATTCTGTCTTGGAAAGACAATAACTTTTTACGAAACAAATGTAACCTATCAGAAAATCATGGGGAAAAAATAGGTGTTTCAATACGCAAAGATTTTCCCCAATACACATAATGTTCTAAATCTTGAAGATATATCAATATTTGAAAACAATGTTTAATTTGTGTTGATCATGTGCATATATTTCATTTATGAACAATTAGTCATTTTTTAGTTCTACAATTATGGCCTCAGCCAAGTTTCTTTTTTGTGTCATAGTAACACAGTGTTAATTAGATTAATTAGATGTTGCAGCATAGACATTTTCAATAAAGACCCTTTCTAAACATTTGGTTGATCGATTACTACTCTTTACGGTGTGTGCAAACAATCTCCCTAAGCAATTGCTAATATTCACCTAGTATTTATATTGCTACTTTTAAAACAAAATACAAGGGTGTGTTTCTAACTTTTTAACTGACAACTGTGTCAAACTACATCCGAAATGAAATATAATTTCTCAGATTGCTTCCCAAATCACTGGAGAGTTGGTTTGTATTCTGACAAGGTATCATTGACATTATTTTCAAGTTCACCAATTATCAGAGATTTCAGTTTTAGCATTCACGAATACGATTAATCTTAGATATATGAAATAATTTTGACATCAGTTCAATTCCATTTGCTTAAAATAATAATAAGATGTTTTTACAGACACTGATGCTAATTTTGAAACTTTTTTTCTCCAAAATTTTCCATCGATTGCTTATCAATTTCTAAAGGATTGTGTCATAGATCGTAAACTGAATTGCTTATAATCTAAAGAACCATCTGAAATAGTCGCTGTTTCTTTGACTTTGTAAGAGTCAGTATTAAGATGGTAAATTTATCACACTCATGCGTTGTTTATAGTCACTCATCTTCCCACGGCAAGGTCGAAACGTATCGCCGTGACGTTGTGAAGATGATAGTCACTATGAGTATGAAATCTATTTAAAAAGAACTCTAATTAAACATAATGAAGAACTAAAGCAGATGCACTCTGCAGATTGATTGCTGTGTTATGTGACATGGTTATCGCACTTATATTCACAAGAATAGAATTAGGATATACAGGTAGATTTGAGTGATTTAATCAATCAAGGAAATGTGTAGTTCCAGTTCCAGTACAACAGGACAGACGAAAGAACTACAAATGATCAATACTCAAAAGTCAATGGACTAACGTAACAAGTGTACGTCAATCTTAAATAGGCCTGTTTCTTTTGCTTATACAACTGAAAACCAAATGTGTTATAAAATAATTCATTGCATGGCAAGTTACATAGTACGTATTTTGGCAGTCGAAGATGAAAGTTTGCTAATGTAATTACTACATAAAATAACATCATCATTTATATACATTCAAACGTTCTGCTATAACTCCGGAAATTGTTTTAATTAAAGGAGATTGTATATTCGAATTCATAAAAGCTGAATGAAGGAGAGTAAGGATTTCCAGGAAGCATAAGGACTAACTTTATAGTTAATCTCGTAACAACCATTCCTTCAAACCGTATGGGTATTGAGGGATACACAGATTATTTTAGTATCAATATGTTGGAATTAATAATGTGAGTGCCAAACAAAACCAATTTTTGCGAAAAATGAGATATCAACGTGTTTACCGGAAGAATAGTGTAATAGGAACCAAATTGAATTCTGCAAATAGTACATCTTAAAATAAACAAGAGAATAAGCTGCATAAGGATATAGAACATAGACAAAAACAAACTGTCGGTTTAAAGCTTAGCCTAGCACCTAAGATGGCGAACAGATATTTTTGTAGCGTGTTTTGCTATCATTTGATGAACATCTTACAAACAGTGACTGGATTTATAGTTGAATTGTATGTATTTCTGGTGAGTTTTAAAAAGAGCAATCACCTTCCATCATCGTAAGGAAATTAACGTAGTGTGAAAATAGCACTCTTGAATCTTTTGACAAGTTCTTGAGTGTTAAAATTAATTTATTCGGGTTGTATAAGCATGTCTCCCATCAATCTATTTTCCCTACAGGAAATTGGTAATTCACTTAGTACACACGCAAGTTCAATTTTAGAAGTTGAAGCTTTTGAAAGTTTATTCTGTTAAGTAATCGTAAGAAATGTATAAAAATATTTGAAAACTTCTTATCGCTATTCAAAAGTTTCAAATGGTCATCTATTCTAGTCAACTTATGTATTTTCAATTTCAATTTTTCTCACACAACACCTCATCTGGAATTAGTAACTATTGTAACAATTAGTTGGGACAAGTTTGTGGTATTGATACCCTTTGTATATAGAGGACACACCAGATAAGGAAAACGTATGACCAAATACGATCGACCAAAAAAAAAGAGGAAAACTATCAATGATAATTGTTTACAGAGATTTAACGCCGCTGCTAGAAACAACACCACAAAACGAATGCAATTATATTTGAGATCCTGTAAGAAGACACATCAAACCAATGTTGATAAATGCTCCAGATTGAATGAAACCCTTCTGTTGAACAAGGAAGTGAATATTGAAGTAATAGTACAGTTAGTCTTTTACAACTTTTGTGAAACAATACTTGCCTCTTCTTTCACCTTAATTTCACTGATAGGAGATCCGATTTATCTAGTTGATTTTGGTGGGAAACACATTGTCCGGTG
Source organism: Steromphala cineraria (assembly GCA_916613615.1). Taxonomy (NCBI): domain Eukaryota; kingdom Metazoa; phylum Mollusca; class Gastropoda; order Trochida; family Trochidae; genus Steromphala; species Steromphala cineraria. The sequence goes on from OU744726.1 coordinate 4,594,132, forward strand.
AAACAGGGAATTAGAGTGAAGGTCAAAAGTTATCAGAAACACCATTGAAATGTTAATTCAACATATTTCATAAGCCATTGGTCTTGTAAGAATACAAATGTTGTTAAAACGTGATTCTGCTTAAATCTTCCAGCTGCTTATCATTTATCCCGAAGCATTGAACAGAAAAAGTTATATTTCGTTCATATAAATCTTTACCACTCCATTATTGTTTCAAAATTCTTAAACATCAATCCTGCGAAAGATAAGGGTGTTCGTTTAAATCATGGCTTGCATGTCAGCTTGAATGCTATACAATGTAACCACTTTTCTTTAATGTAAATGTTGTATCATCGCAGTTAGCATCATTGTAATTTCAATCAGGGTTCTATTTCCAATTTCCGTGTATTATTACAGCTTTTAAAATGGTTTGACAAGCCTTTTCAATGATGAAAAAACACGCACTGTGCTGACAAAAACATCAAATACAAGGAAGTGTTCCTTAATTCACATCATTCGTGTAGTCGAATGCTCAAATCAAATAGTGTCCGGATATAATAAGATTTTTAGCTTTCGCCTCAAGGCCTTTTACAGTTAGGGTGTTGTTCTGACAGCCTATCGGTCCTCTACTTTCCCCGAATGCATCGATAGCTGCAATTGCAACTGCTGCATAAACTCATGTTATTTCATTTTATCAACGAAAACTATTGTGATTAGGTCAGATTAGATCCTCAAGGTTGAAAATAAAACCTCCCCAAATACCAAAGAACGCAGAGAGACAGTGGCACACAAACTGGAGTTGCAGATCAAGCATAAACACATGCTTGTCCTCTCTATTATCTGACTTTCATCTAATGTTCTGACGGTAAACAATAAAATATCACCCACCACCAAAGATATGCTGTTCATAAAAAGTTTTAATACATTGGTAAGGGAGAGTAGGACTCATTCGGACAGTAATTCCCAAACCGAATACTAAATATACATGTTCATTGGTTTACAATGTTTACTATGCTTTGCTTAGTCAACAGCCGTCCCAATGATAATCTAACCGAATTGAAAGTTTGAAAAGTAAAGAGGATTTTCTGTTTTGAACCACTTCTATGTGGATTTCGACTACCACAATATACACGTTCACTGCGACATATTCACAGCTATTCAGGCTAACGCATCAATGGACACTTCATATCTCCTCTCTGTCTTTTCATATTTATATGAAAAAACCCTTGTAATTGCGGTTGTTTTGTGCTTCTGATAGATGACTTTTGGACATTACTCACATGTCAGAAACGTTCCGGTCCCCTATTAGCTCTCATATAATTCCTATACATAGACAAAATATTAAATGTTAAAGGCATGTATCGTGACTTAACAATCAAGCGTTTCATTAAATAAGAGTTTTGAAACGGGAAGTGTCCAGCAAAGGCTGGTCAAATCACTGCACGTACATCTGAAACTCAGAATGTAATACATTCGTCAAAGACTTCAAAAGTAAAACTGCTTTATTTATTACTACAACTGTAGGTCAATTCCAACCTTATTGTGCCAATGTGATTAGAACTTTGAATTTTTGTTCATCAACATGGTTAAATATGCTTATTTTCTTACTTCATGTGTAAAATGAACCCTTATGTAATAACCTTATTGACAGAATAATATGCTGAATTTTGTAGCATTTAAGTGACATTAATTGTGTGTTTTTATACCATAGAGTCAACATTATTGATTTCATTGATAAATGTTTAATACCTTCCAAATGGTACAGAAATGAAGCATTTAGAAATCGTTTAAAACTTCTTGCAAATAAGCAAATATAAAATATAACGTGAACAAAATATGAATAAAATTTGTGATTGATAAAAATGAGAGAATCCTTCTACAGCGTATATCAACAATTCCATAACTTAGGTGTTAATTGTGCTGATTATAGGTTGTAAATAGACACCATTATGTAAGACAACCTGATCATATCTTGAAATAGCTTTCCAATTGAAATGAAATACCAGGAAGCGATGATGTAACTGACGAAGTCGAACCTATATTTTATTTTTTAAGTTGCTTATGATCCTAGTGATCTTTCAAATATCACATTTAAATGACATTTCAATTGCATTTGATATATTGCCTTCGATTTTTCTCAAATTCTCTAAAGCAGTTTTTTTAAGGTCGTTTGATTCTTCAAGGCTATTAATGAAAAAGCGTATATTGGTTTTACTTTATCATGAAAACCTTTTGTGGAAAACCATATACTGTAATCAACATATAAATCTAAAATACCAACATGTAAGGTATATCATTAGAATGTGTGTTACCTCAAACTTTAATGTTCACACACGACAGACCACGAATTCGTAGAACTGGAACCGAAGTTTTTGCTCTGTTAGTAAACTTTGGAAGCTGTCAGTTGAAGTAACACTTGTAATGAGTTATACATGCTTTATCGTTTATTCACTTCTCAGCTCATTGTTTAAATTTGAACAGTCTGTGATTGTAAACCGTCCATGCCTTCATTTAAAAAGAAGGAAAAGTATTTTCCTTTGGACAAATTGATCCCCTAAATTATGACGCTATGCATCCATCAAGCGCATTTGCAGTTTTGTTTGACTTCGAAAGAAGGACGTTTAAGTCTAAGGGAACAAATGTTAGCTAGAAAATGCTTGCATTATCACATTCATTCAAACTCAATCTGAGCCACGCTAAAAAAGAAAACATATGCACTAAATGCACTAATTTGGTGAGATGTTTGTCCCAGGGTTGTTACCCCACATGGGGTTGTACGCTACAGAAGATAAGTTTCTTCTAACTTGTTAAGCAAAAAAATGAAAATAAACGCGTGACACGTACCTGGATGTAAGACTTGATTGGCTATGTATCCCAAAAGGAAATTGGGAATTCACTAAGTCAACACGTTCACGGGCACTTTAGGTTAGTGATCCGAAGTAAGTCTTATTTCTGTTAAGTCATTACATTAACATACATGGAGATACAGACGTCATGGTAAATGATACGATGTTATTGATTTTGTCTTGTCTTTAAAAAAGTTCACTCTAAAAGGGAACGTTTCCTTTTTAATTAGGGTGGATTATGATTTAATTAGATCCACAAAGCTGTGCATAGTAAAGTGGTTGATAATACATTTATGATGGAATGGTTGTTTTGTATTGTCCGTTGTCATAATGACAACAATTATTTAAAGGAAAAACAGTAAATAGTAATTCCAGGACGATTATGCCATCCTATTTTAATTATATATTGTTGAACATGGTTGAAATTTAAGCAGCGTTATCAACTTTACACATAACAACGCGATTCATGTGCAAGTGCTATTAAAGTACAACAGAGAAAGTATATTTGTTTAGCCGTTTATTGGTTTGAAATGTTCTATGAGTTTAAACGTCATATGAAACTATGCCTAAATATTCCCTAAATTTTGTTTGTTGACTAATATTATATATATTAGGAGCTTTTACTATTATTGTGTCAGATCACACTTTAGCTAAACTACTGTGGATGTGTGGCTATGACTTGTCTGTCCTTGTATTGTTGTTTATAAGACGAAAATACTTTTTTCGGCAACTTCATAGTGTGAAGTAATGACCCAAACTCTTAATAAACAATGATGTTGACAACCCAGTGATATATTAATTATAAAATGTCTGTTCTGCTCCCCATATTCCTCACATCAAAGCAGAGAGACGTGTACCGGCCCAGTAGATCTGTACGTAATAACAAAACCTTTTTGCCTCAACCAATCATACGTTTTTTGAAAATATTTGTTTGCTCTTTAACAGTAATACATTGAAAACAATTGATTGATTATGATAAACATTGTGTTCCACATTTCGTTGCGTAATGGCATTTGTATGTTAGCTTGGAGAACGAAAGAAAACATGATTGAGAAAAGATCACATAATATTTTCAAAAATATCCATTGTTTAACAATGAAAGACGACAACTGGAGTCCTTTTTCTCAATCTAGTTTTTTACACTCAGACAGTATTTTTGCGTTCAAATTTATCTCACAATTCATGACTTTCTTCAATTTCAGTGTCCGTTAAAGGGGCAGTAGCACGTTTTTAGGGGGAATATAAGGTGATGTCAGGAAAACTAAAATTAATGGTTCTAATTGAAAGACAATGTATTAAAACTAAATGGAACAGCAATAATTCAAATATATAACGTAAAGTTTAGCCATGCGATTCCTTTTTCTTACACAAAATGAATTAAAGGTGTTCACACTAAATTGCCGCCAATGGATTTTATGTGAATCTTCATACTTTGTCCTCTGACTATGAATGATTGGCTTGTGTAATGATATTTTTGACACTGTCAAGATAATACATATAGCATTAACTTAGTATTAAAAAAGTATCTGAAGGTAAAACAACTATAACAGCTATACATAGATTGTATAATATGGGTATTTTCATATCAAATTCTGTATCAGTCCGAGAGCTTTAGCTGGAGGGCTGATGTTGGTCGAGGGCTGATACCGAGTGTTATTTGAAAATATCCATATTGTACTATTTCTATTAGATATAATTACCAAACGTTTTCTTCGTGATGTCGGCCACGTTCAAAACAACCTATGTAAAATTCAACGTTCCATTACTGAAAAGTAAAAGTGCGATAACGTAAAAACGTCACAAACAATACAAAAGAATCTTAAACAAAATCTAAAACAGTATCAATATTAAGATTAGATTGCTAAAGATGAAATATATTCAACTTTACAGAGCCAATGTTTTAACATATTTCGTGATGTCTGGTTTCTGGATTATCAAAATATCTGTTTTTGATGTAGGAAGGGGCAGACATGCTGCTGATTAATAACCTGTTCTTGTCAGTTTTTTAATTACGACTTTTCATATTTGTATTTGGAAATCATTCACTTTTCGTTGCTGGTCATCCCTAAGAATCAAAGATAACTTTAAATTTTGGAACATATGTTGATCCAAATAAGATAGTTTTATGCTTTACTGATTTATTGAACATACAGTTGTTTTTATGTCAATATATACCTAGTTATACTATCAACGTTTCACCTGTAATTGACAATGGCATGTAAATAACTTGATGTTGCAAGATAATATATATATTAAGCATAGTCTAGTGATAGTGTGTGTTGCTATCAATTTAATTTTACTGGAAATCTTGCAACCAGTGCCTGACTTAAAAACGTGTCCATTAACAATTTATGAATTTTTAGTGAAATAAAAAAACGAGCAATTACTTTACAACTCCCAAGGAAGGAAACGGAGTGTTAAAAAAGCATATCTATACTTTTTGACAAGTAATTGGGTGTTAAATTAATTCAGGTGGTATAAGCATTACTCCAATAAACCTTTTTTCCTTCCCCAGAGGAAATTTGTAATTTACTTAGTACACTCGCATGTTTCATTTCAGCAGTTCAAGATTCTGATTGATTTTGTTCTGTTAAATAATTGTTGGAAAATTATGAAAAATCTTTGCAAATTGATTTCACAAACAAAGTTGTTTGTTTAAAGTATTTTGTCCTATATGTAGTCAACGGAGGTCGTTTCTAAAAAGCTAACACAACACCTCATCAGATACTCATACTACTAACCTACAAAAAAACGATGAAAATGTTTATATTTGATCATTCATTCTTTGTTATATTTTTCATAACATATAAGCCATATTACTTTAATATAAATCTATATCTCTCCATTATCATTTCAGAACTCTTAAATCTCAATTAATATATAAGAAATTGAAATCATCGTCAGATATTAGATTTTATTCGAGAACAAACAGCAGTGACAGCTTTCCGGGACATAAGATTGTGGCTACGAGCAGTCTTCAAGCTGAAAAGCTATTCAACATAACCACTGTTCTCTCATAAAAAATTTGTATGAAATTATCATCACATATCGCAACACTGCAATTTTCAATCACGTTTCTATATAAAACATCTGTGTATGATTATTACTTTAAGCACGTCCAGTTTTCAGAAAATCATCTCTTGATGGCAGTGTTCCTTCAATCACACCTTTCGTGTAACCAAATAGTTTTTTGATACCAGACTATCACAGTTAATGTTTTATTCTGACAGCCTATTGTTAATCTGCTTTTCCTGAATGCTCTGATACCTGCAATTACAGCTGGTGCATCAACACATGTTATTGTATTTTACATCAGCGAGAATTAGTTTTTCAATTCGGGAAATTGTGATGATGACTACCACCAATCAAGAACTGTATTTTAACCCAATACTTTCATCAGACGTTTTAGAAGAATTTCGTTTTGATTTGAATACCGCAGATATATCCAAGAGAGCAAGCAAAGTAGAGTTAATACGGTCAACTGCGGATAAGATAGAGCCGTAATTTAGAGCTTTCTGTGTGTGCCTCTCTGCAAATAATTGGTAACAAGCAATCGAGTTATACTGAGAAGTGACATAAAATATAAATATCATTCCTGGACCAAGTGAACCAAAGAATATTCGATCAATATTGATAACATAATAAAATTACAAAGTAGTATTTGTGTGATGTATGTTGGAAACCACTTATACCTACCGAATTAAGATTTGATATTTCACTATTGTTTTCCAGTAGTTTAGAAGGGATATCAAATTTGAAACAATATTATTTTGAGGGCGATGGTTTTTGAGACATTGAGTGTAAAGTGATTGTTTCTTGATGACTGGTTTAAGCCCTTATGAAACACGTGAGAACCCTGCCTGTTGATGAACTTATGCTGATTATTTTGGTTATGACTGGAAAGATGGTACCCAGCGTTCCCAAGAGAAGTAACATGAAAATCATAAATATTTTGATACTTTAGTAACTATTTCCACAATCTGTTGGGACGATAAAACTAAGGCAAATGCACTGGATTGATGGTTATTTGGATGTTACCGTCTTCAACTGATTTTGGAAGGCAAGCTCTATTACACACGGTCACATTGATTTGCGAGACGCAAGTACAAATTGGAAGGGATCAAAAAGTTTTCCCGACGAGAGACACGGTTCACAATATTATATCTGAATAAAAAATAAGTCATAGTGACCTTTTATGCGAAATTCTTTTATATTAAGGTCACTCTGACATGTAACGGTATTTCACTTACTGGTTAAATATAAGTGCCCTGGACTACGTTTCAATATTGTGTCTTGGTTTGAAACCGACAGCAGAGATTCTTAAAGGCAGGGCAAGGGAAGGCAAGTCAAATGGCTGCAATGTATATTACCCTGAAGGAATTATACTTTCATAGCAGCTACCAAGCGCTATGCACGACCATGTCGGTACAAACATCCTATTCTCAGGTATCCATTTTAAGAGCTGTGTGGACTGAGTCTGAGAAATACACTTCAAATAGGAAAATATAGACGCTGATAAAACTCACTCTGTAGCTGCAATAATGTAATGTCTATGAGGAGAAATATCAGTTACCTTATTAGTGCTAAGGCAAGGTAACCCCGGGCTTACGGTTATTAAACATCAAAGAGATTATCAACAAGATAACATTCATGTCTCCTCTACTGCCTAATATGATTCATATATCTCTTCTGGCGTGAATGAGTACTATCGTTGTTACCTTATGCCGTGGGCAAGTGAGTTCCTTTCTTCATAGATATAAGTCGCTTTAACCTTACAAAGTGTTCACGACAAACCATAAGAAGATCGGCTCGTGCCTCCTGGGGAGATACAAAAGCTAATTGTAATTGACTTTTGAGATCAGGTGTAAATATATTCTGTTAAATACTTATCATAAAATCTTCACAAATTGATTTATGATCCTCGAAATAATTATACATGAATCTGCTAACTCCATTTGTGAAAAGCAACACAGAAAGAGTAGTCATAAGTAGGGGATAAACATATCTTATAACAAATAAGGATAACGTCACGGTCAATATGAGGAAATGTAAGTTTATTATAAAAACATTAACAAATCAGTTTTGTGAGTTTACATCATTCATCATACTGGCGGCTTTCTATATATACGTCTTCTCTAGATGTCTTATTAGCGCACAAAATGAATCATTGACTATTTTACAGTTTGTACATGCTGGTGGAAAGAAGGGACAAGTTGATGTATAAGGAATTCTTATCTAGAAAATAACATTAAAATAAAATTCGCCTTTACCATATTACTTTTCCCCTTCTTCAAAAGATTGCTTTTATATTTCTGTTATGTAGTGTATTATGACAATGACTTTCATTTATTCAAATCCATTTCCATCTAAGAATATCAATAAAATGTCACCTGGTAATTAAAATATTGAAAGAGTTTTTTCCAAAAATGATATCCAAAACATTTTATAGTAATGATCTATTTCAACAGTAGCAATTCAACAAATATGACTGTTTTCTAAAGATCAATATTATGTAATTACCTTCCTTACATTTAATAGTAACACAGAGGAATGAAATTGTTACAAAGTAATTTGCATTTCTCTTATATCTAAACCAACTGTCAATGATCTCATTGAAGATGTTTTGATTTCTACATCATGGTTCCATTTACCTATATGGTCAAACGAGATTGTTATTATTATCAGACACATTGTTTTTCAGAGGTATCCACTTGAGGACAATTGTCACCCACACTGTGCACCTCATATATTTCAACAAAACATTATTACACATACACGTGTTTCTGCATGTCATCAATATTAATGTCAATGGTTCAAGCTCTCCTCAATAACTGTTGGTTGACCATATTTAACTAGCTTTAAAAAGGATAAAAGAATATGTTGGTGGTGAGAGATCCTGCTAAATAGAAATCTGTGATAGATGTCCATGGTGAAATGGAGAGACACGCCATCCATCACCCTGAAGTCTACTTTGATGTCTCAGTTTACTGTATTTGATAAATAATTAAAAAAATGTCTTTCTTCGTGAGTTTTAATGTTAGACATTATTGTTTTCTACCGTTATCTATGTTGAAATTTAGTATTTTTAAAACAAATTTAGTTGTTAAAAATGTTTTGGATTCGCCTTTACCATATTACTTTTCCCCTTGAGTAGGTGTCTCATTCATTATTCGAAGTGAAAGTCCTAATCAGATCAAGACTCGGGTTGTAAGTGTTTGACGTATCATGAATTTAGTATAAAGCTGTTAAGATAAATCGATGTCATGTTAAAATATAAAAGAGTCGAAAATAAAAAAATAAATTCCTGGAAAAACTATAAACTAATTAATGACTACTCTTGTTTTTAGTTTTTATGTATCTTTATGAAGCTAAGACATTATTTCACACTTCATATGGAATGTTTGTGATGTTTAAGGGACAACTAAATCTCATTATTTGATGATAATGAAAAATAGATTATTTGTCTTTAGATGTAAAATATCTAAAAATATGACATATATTCAAGGCCCTTATTTATGTAGTATGTTCAGAATTGTGAGTTAAAATCTTTCTTTATCAAATACGTTGTAAGTAATGCGATCGAATGCATGTACAATGACTATATGTTATTACCAGGAGTAGTGGTAACTCACTGTGATATTTATTGTCAGCTTTTATATGTTACATACTTTTAGGATGCATTTAAAACATTTCTCAGTAACACTAAAAGATAGTTTGGCAAAACATTGTTGTCAATGAACACACTCAATCGTGACATCAGTTACAAATTTCAATTGATAATTTTGAAAAGTCTTGTCATTACCAGAGAGAGGGACATAAATGCAATCTCGTTAAAATCCCTTTGTGTACTCTAAGTTCCTGTAAATGGTATAAAAGGTGAAGATATAGTCATGTGTACACAAACGTGCTTGAAATGTCATCCTTTTAATAGTAATGATATGCTCAGCGATGCCGTGTATTATGCTTTGCACTTTTAAGAGTGCTGAAAAATGGACAATATGAAGGTTGATGCACCGGCTAGAGTACATTCACAAAGAAATAGTACTACTTTAGAATTGTTCTTTCTTTAAAGATTTGAAGAAGCCTAAGGTAATATTGGGGAAATAAAATATGAATACAACAGCAAAAAGCACTTTCTAAATGCTATTTTAGCGTCAAATAATTCTTTCTGTTAAAACAGCTTTTGTAAGTGGCACAAAGGGTCAAATGTTTCTAAGTTTAATAAGTCATCTGTTTATTCTTGTCATGTAACACAATTTCCTCTCTCAAGGGAGATGATTCAATTTGAAAGTAATATGATTTCTTCCATTTTAACTTGATTGACACCCTTGTGTATTTTCATCAGCGAGGAAAGAACATGACTTAATTTCAGGGTTATTTGAAATTGTAAGTAAATCAGCGGTAATTCAATTGGAATTAGGATTTCTTCACAAACTTTGTTTTACAAAATCAAACATTCGAAGTCTAATTTCGTTTGCTGACGTTGTTACAGAAAAAGATAATAATTAAATAAATATTTTAAGATCGCTCTATTGTTATTACATAGTTACTACCTTGTGTTGTAAACAAAATCACTGTTTTAGTGACTGAATATTAGAAATCAGAGATTAATCTTATCATTGATTTTATTGAAATTGAAAAATCTTGTTTTGTTTGTTTTTAAAGATAAGATTTGATACAAAATGACTTGAAATAATGTAAAGGAGTGAATAAAATTATGTATGAAAAAATAAGAATGTAAGTTAAACATACACTAGTTCAGTGCTTAGAGTCAATCAATTTCCGATACGTAAGATGGACATATTTCAGCACTTATTCAAATGTGTCTGGAACATTGATTTCCATAGCTTTTATATTGTTTTATGTGAAAACCTTCGAAAGGAAATCACTTACTATACATGAATGCATGACGTTATGGAATCACACTAATGCTAGAAGAGAATCAAAGAACAATTTACTGCTTTATCCTATAAAAGACTTGATGCCACTTAAAGGTTATCGTCTTGCTTGTATCTCCGAAACTGTTAACAATATGTCCCCAAGCTAGATATCCACACGTTCACGTTACAGGTGATGTAGAACCTTGAAAAACGGTTATAGTGTTATTATTTGTTATTACCATGAGTAGCGGTTACTCTTATATTAGCCGGTTTGTGTGATTTATATTGTCAGCTTTTATATGTTACATACAGTCAAGATGCATTTAAACAATTACCCGGTAACACTAAAAGATATTTTGGCAAATAATTGTTGTTCTTATTTGCTTTAACATTGTTCACATCCTGTTGAACAGTCACAAAAATAAGGGTCTTCAATAAATGTCATATCTAGAGATATCTTACATATTATTACATATCTTACAGACGAATAATCTTTTTTTCAGTATTGTGTAAAAATAATGAAAGTTAGTCTCTAAAAATCACAAACGTACAATATGAAGTGTGAACTAATGTTTTAGCTTCACAAATATACACAATAACAAAACACAAGAGTAGTCATTAATTATTTAACAGTTTTTTTAGGAGTTTTAAAAATTATTAGACAATAATAAAGTTCATTATATTTTTGATATTGTTATATGTGTAACATGACATCGATCTATTTCATCAGCCTAATACTAAATTCAATATATCATCCATCACTATACGTCAAAGACTTACAACCTGAGTCTTGATCTGATGAGGACTTCGAAAAAAGAATGAAACACCTACTCAAGGCGAATATTATAAGGCGGATTTAAAACATTTTTAGTAACTAAATTTGTCTTTAAAATACTAAATTTCAACATAGATAACGGTAGAAAACAATAATGCCTAACACAAATACTCTAACAGAAAGACACTTTTTTAATTATTTATTAATAAATCTACCATGTTATTACACATGTGTGTCATAACATCGCGCGCTGACAGAATTACGTGACGTAATACTGACGTCAAAATCGTTAAATATGACGTCACAATAGTGATAGTCATGTCGGCGAATTTGTTTATGTTTTCGACGATTATTTAAGCCAGTAATAAATAAAATACTAAACTCTGTTTCTTTTGATAACATTTTTATGAAAACGTATCATAAAACGTAAAGTAATGAACAATCTCGTTTGACCAAATAGGTAAATGGAACCATGATGTAGAAATCAAAACATCTTCTATGAGATCATTGACAGTTGGTTTAGATATAAGAGAAATGCAAATTACTTTGTAACAATTCCATTCCTCTGTGTTACTATTAACTGTAAGGAAAGTAAATACAGAATGTTCATCTTTAGAAAACAGTCATACCTGTTAAATTGCTACTGTCGAAGTAGATCATTACTATAAAATGTTTTGGATTTCCTTTTTAGAAAAGAATCTTTGAATATTTTATAAACCACGTGACATTATGAAAATGAATTTGAATAAATGAAAGTCATCATAATACACTACATAATAGAAATATAATAGCAATCTTTTGAAGAATGAAAAAATTCCTTAAGCGAAATAGCTCAATATTTATATGTTATTTTCTAGATAAGAAAATTCCTTATACATTATCTTGTCCCTTCTTTAGCCAGCATGTATAAACTGTGAAATAGTCAATAATTCATTTTGTGTGCTAAGAAGACATCTAGAGAAGACGTATATATAGAAAAAAAATCAGTGTGATGAGTGATGTTAAATCACAAAAATGATTTTTTAACTTTGTTAACTTGCATTTGATCACGTTGTCCTAATTTGTTATAAGATATGTTGACCCTCTACTTATGACCCTCTACTTATGACACCTCTTTTCACAAATGAAGCTGCTTCATTCATAATTAATACGAGGAACATCTATCAATTTGTAAAGATTTCCTGATATGTACAGAATTTGTTTTACAACTGGTATCATAAGACACTTACAATTAGCTTTTGTATGGTTTGTGTGAACACTTTGCGAGGTTAAAACAACATCTATCAAAAAAGGAACTCACTTGCCCGCGGCATAAGGTAACAACGATGGTACTGGTTCACGCCAGAAGAGATATATGAAGTAGAGGCGACATGACTGTTATCTTGTTGAAAATCTCTTTGATCTTTAATAACCGTAAGCCCGGAGTTACCTTGCCTTAGCTCTAATAAGGTAACTGATATTTCTCTACAGAGTGAGTTTTATGAGCGTCAATATTTTCCAATGTGAAGTTTATTTCTATGTATTCCCTGAGTCAGAGGATTTATAAACAAATAATAATAGGAAGATTCATTTAAAATTCTACCTTTTGACTTGAAATGTTAAAAATAACCCAATCACACTTGAGTATTTTGATGTGTTAACATTGATAACGATGGCATCTCCTTTTGACAAAAAGCGCCATTTAAAAGATATGAAACTAAATAAAATACGCTAATGGGTATTTTGGTTAAAAGGAAAGAAAGAACAGAGCATTGTTTCATTACACAATAGAAGGCATATCCATATGTAACTTGAATTTTCATTGCTGAATCCCAACAGTGGTGGTGTTGTCGAGAACAGTGGTGTAGTGGTTTGCGCACCGGCCTCTCATGCCAAAGGGCCGAGTTTAAATCCTGGTGGAGAGATAACAGAAATTGTAACCTGGACCTCGTACTGTGTTCTGTCCTTGGGAAAGGCACTTTATCAACATTGAACTCAGTCAACACAACTGTTACAATCGATACATGAGAACAGGATGTCCGTTTCGACATGGTTGCGTTTTGCGCTTGGTAGCTGTTATGAAAGTATAATTCCTTCAGGATAATAATTGTGAGCAGCGCATAGAGTATGTTATTGGATCGAGAGTGTGCGATATAAATACACACATGTTATTATCATTCATGTTTAGATACATGTATAAACCTTCTTGAAGTATAAAAAGACACCAAAATATTGCAGCTATTTGACTTGCCTTGCCTTGCCCTGCCTTCAAGAACCTCTGCTGTCGGTTTCAAACTAAGACAACATATTGAACCGTAGTCAAGGGCTCTTATATTAAACCAGTACGTGAAACACCTTTACATATCAGAGTATCCTAAAACATACAAGAATTTCGCATATAAGGTCACTTTGACCTCTTCTTTATTCCATGTCTCTCGTCGGTAAAACTTTTTGATCCCTTCCAATTTGTACTTGCGTCTCACAAATCAAGGTGGCCATATTTAATAGTGCTTGCTTTCCAAAAAAAAGTTTCCGGTCATAACCAAACAAATCTAAATCAGTCCATCAACAGGCAGGATTCTCACATTGTTCAACATGGGCGGTGGTTAAACCTTTCAGCAAGAAACACTCTCAATGTCTTAAAAACCATCAGCCTAAAAATACTATTGTCTCCAATTTGATGTCTCTTCTAAAGTAATTGGGAAATATCTAATCTTAATTCATAGGTATATATTATGGGTATACATAAGATTCCTGGACCAGCGGAAACCAAGGATGAGTTTTTCAACATCCATTACAAACAAACAACTTCTTTGCAATTTTTCTATACCATCACTATTGATGAAATATTCTTTGGTTACCATTGGTTTAGTAATGCTATTATTTATAACTACTCGATGTATCTGAGGTATTTAAATAAAAATTAATTCTTCTAGTACGTATTAAACTACAGTTCTTGATTGGTGATGGTCATCATCACAATTTTCTGAATTGAAAAATTATTTCCCGCATGTGTTTATGCACCAGCTGCAATTGCAGGTATCAGAGCATTCAGGAAAATCAGGTTAATAATAGGCTGTCAGAATAAAACATTAACTGTGAATGTCTTATATCTTAAAAACTAAAGCGGGTTAATAATAGGCTGTCAGAATAAAATATATACTGTGAATGTCTGGTATCTTAAAAACTATTTGTATGCAGGAAAGATGTGAACACTTCCTTCCAGAGATAATTTTCTGAAAACTTGACATACTTATAAGTGATAATCATACACAGAGATTCTATATAGAAACATGATTGAAAATTGCAGTGTTGCGAAATGTGATGATAATTTCAAACAAACTTTCCATAGAAGAATAGTAGTTATGTTGAATCACATTTCAGCTGGTTAGCAATAATTCTAAAACAAACTGCTGTAACTTTGTCGAGGAAAGAGTTGACTGCCAATATTTAATGAATAAAATATAATGTCTGACGATGATTTCAATATTTTGTATTTCTAATTCGATTTCGAAAATGATAATGCAGAGATAAAGATGTATATTAGTTTGAGATATGGCTTAATATGTTTACTGTTATGAATAATAAAATAAACAACGAATGATCAATTATAAACATTTTCATTGTTTAACATTGGTTAATATTTAGTAATTTAACTTTTTAGAAAGGACCTATGTTGTCTACATATGTGAACAGATACTTTAAACAAACACTTTTATTGGTGAAAACGATTTTCAAAGATTGTTCATAATTATCCACCAATTACCTAACAGAACAAAATCAATCAGAATCTTGAACAGCTGATATGAAATAAGCGAGAGATATACACATTTCCTGTTGGGAGGGAAAATGGGTTGTTGAGAGTAATGCTTATACCACTGGAATTAATTTAACACTCAAGAGCTTTTAAAAAAATATATGAATTATTATTTTAACAGTCCGCTTGCTTTCTTGATGAAAAGTTAAAGTCAATCACTGGTTGCAAGATTTCCGTTCATGGTTTACATTGATAGCAACATACAACAACAATATATATTTCTCTTGCATTAGGTTATTACATGCCATATGAAATATTTACCAATTACAGGAAAAACGTTGATTTTAATATTTTGAATATATATCGATATTAAAACAACATTGTTCAATACATCAATAAAACATAAGACTAAAAGACTATAATATGAAGAGAAAATTAACTCCGATTGGGTTGCAATTAAACCATTGCCTCTGTAATCAGGATTTTGTTATATGAAAAGTTTCAAAAATATTTAATTTTAAGCAACATTACCTAAAAATTGATACTGTTTAAGATTTTGTTTAGGCTCTTTTTTAATGATTGTAACGTCAGCCTACTGTTTTCTCGTCACTGTGCCTATATTTTTCAGTAATGGAACGTTGAATTGGAATAAATCATTTATTGAAATTTCTTTTATTCCTATTTTTAATGTTGTTTTTATAAAACTCTAATTCAATTGTAATATAAAATTGTAAAACTATAAAAGTTGTTTTACCTTCAAATATTTTCCCCTATTAACCATTATTGGTTATGTGTATTTTGATATGAATGTGGGCGCAAAAATACTGTATTGGTGTAACGAAAAAGTGTGTCCTTTGTTGTAAAACAATGGCTATTTTTGATAATAGTAGGTGATCAATCATGTTTTCTTTCGTTCACCAAACTCACATACAAATGTCATTACACAACAAAATTTGAAACACAATATTTATCATAATCAATCAAATGTTTTCAATGTATTACTGTTAAAGAGCAAACAAATATTTTCAAAAAACGTATAATTGGTTGAGGCAAAAAGGTTTTGTTATTACGTACAGATCTACTGGGCCGGTACACGTATCTTTGCTTTGATGTGAGGGATATGGGGAGCAGAACAGACATCTTATAATTGATATATCACAGGGTTGTCAAAATCATTGTCTTTTAACAATTTAGGCCACTACTTACACGATGAAATAAAGTATGTTTGTTTTATAAACAACGATACAAGGACAGACAAGTAATAGCCACACATCGACAGTTGTTTATCGTTAGTCTGACCTGACACAATTAGTAAGATCTCCAATGAGGGAAAAACAAGTTAACAAACAAAATTTGGGAGATATTGTCAAGGATTAGTTTGATAATATTATGATGTTTAAAATCTAAGCACCTTTCAAACCAATAGACTGATAGACAAATGTATTTTCTCTGTTAAAGTACGCTGCTAGCACTTGCACATTAGGGTGAACTTTTGACAAGACAAGACAAAATCCATAACATCGTACCATTTACCATTATGTCTGTATCAACATGTATGATAATGGAAATAAGACTTATTTCGTACTAATAAACCTTAAGTATCCCTTTTCATAAAGGTAGGCTCAGACGGTTTTCCAATCACAGACTGATCAAATTGAAACAATAATCTGAGAAGTGAATAAACGATAAAGCATGTATAACTCATCACAAGTGTTACCTCAACTGACAGCATGCAAAAAACATTCCGTTCCAGTTCTAAGAAAACGTGGTCTGTCGTATGTGCATATTAAAGGTTGAGGTCACATGCATTCAAATGATTTACCTTACATGTTGGTATCTGAGATTAAGATGTTGATATGGATTAAAAAGTTTTCATGATAAAGTAAACCAATATACATTTTGCCATTAATAACCTTGAAAAATCAGGTCATCATCTGGTAATTTTTCTCAAAGAATTTGATAAAAATCGAAGGCAATATATCAAATTCAATTGAAATATCATTTCATATCTGATATTTGAAAGATTACTTGGATCATTATCCACTAAATATAATAAAATATAGGTTTGACATCATCAGTTATATCATCGCTTCCTGGTATTTCATTTCAATTCGAAAGCTATTTCAAGATATGATCAGGTTGTCTTACATAATGGGGTCCATTTACAACCTTTATAATCAGCACAATTAACACCTAAGTTATGGAATTGTTGATATGCGCTGATACAGCAGGTTGTCCCCTATTTTAATCAATCAAAAATGAAGTCAAAATACATGCCTTTAAAGATTAATATTTTGTTAATGTATAGAATTTATATGAAAGTTACATAGCAACGAGTCTTCTTTAATAATGTAATATAATGTAATAAAAAAATCAATGGTCTAGAGCAAAGTTTATATTCAAATAAAATGGCATTCTGTTGAATACTGTTATGTTATTCATTACTTTTATGCATCATTTTACCACAGAGCATAACAATTGGCCAAAACCCATGTTTGCTGTTTGATAAAACGCCATACTAACAGAGTCTATCCTCTATTCCAGTCACGCTTTGATTGTCGATGTTGAGAGAACATGATGACATGGTTAATCACCAAATGTATTTTCTCATGGTTTTTGTCATGTCTTGTCATACAAAATCTCACAATAATAATTTTTACTTAATTAAAAAGAAACATGGAATCATATCAAAATTAAATTTGTTCTGAATCAGTAAATTGATATGGCGTAATTGCAAAACATTAATAATTATAAAATGGAAATTTACAAAAACTTAATTTTGAACAATAATAAATCAGCAAAAATCATACTTTTGGACAGAAAGCAATAAATCATTGTCATTTGAATGCGGAGTTGACAGAGCCATCACATCCCTTAAAATCGCAATTGATTGGCATCTCCTATGATTTATACCAAGATATAATATCGTCTATTCCTCAACTTTCTCATCACTGCTATCAAGTTAGTCACAACATCAATATAAAGAAGTATAAGTATAAACACCAGATTTGACTGATGTAATCCTATCATTGACTATTTCCTTTCATCTATTTTACATTCCAGCATTCAATTGTACATTGACTTTGCCTTTCAGTGTCCATAAATTTTGTAATATGTTTAGTCATTCTTCTTATACGTTCCTTATAACTATCATCTTAAGTGAACTAATGGATTAAGGTCCTCTTTTGAAAAAAAACATCTTCCTTGTATTTTAAACTTAGCTTTAGGCTTTGAACAATTACCAGCTTACGTTTCCCCTTTATTTACATACATTGCATGTTCACCATTTCCGAAAACAAATAAGAGAGACACTGACCAAATTCTACAGCGAAGAAGATCAGTATAACGTTATTCGCTTACTGAGACTAAAGAGCTGCCAGTTTGACGGTTATCTTGTATTAGCATCTTTAACAACATTATCTGCGTCGCTTCTCAGACACACAGGAAATCACGGTTCTCAGACACACAGGAAATCACGGTTCTCAGACACACAGGAAGTCACGTTTGCCCCAACAAGAGCTGTACATGTAGAATTCGATGACTGCCGCCCTCAGCTAAGTTGGTAATCAATCCTTAAGTGTTAACTTACTTAGCTTAAAGAGATGTAACACGGACACATATCTTGTATAGCTATTCTCATTTGCACGCGAGTTCATGTACATGAGACGAGACATGTGCAAAAGAGTAGCCGGTCACTTGTGTCCTGACTACAATTTGCTAAATAATTTACAGAAAACTATACTACTGTGCTTTCAAGTATAACATGTCATACTTTTGACAATGAGAAGGTGTATTACTACATGCCAAAAGTTCCCATGCGAGATAAAGATTAACTCTACTTGTGTAATTTTGTCTGCAACAAGTGCGTTCTGAATTAATGAAAAAGGGATATTTTTTGTCCGTTGTTTATAGAACTAATGATGCCTAACATTTGTTACTTTTTAGGTTAACAATAATAGTTTCACTATGAATTCCATTCCATGATTTGGACTATTCTAGTTAACATTATTTACCTCAAATGGTCAATGCAGGTTATATTTAAAGACGGCAAACGTTGGACTGTATATCTATATAAGTATTACAGTCAATGTTTCACAGAAATGAAAACGTTAACCTGTTTCCTCTGAACACACCAACATCTCCAAATTACCTCCTTAAACTGAACAGCAGTAATCACATTAAGGGTTGTGTTTACTGCCAACCTGAGTGTATCCATAGGGAGATCACACACACACTCAAGTCACTTGCTCATTCTACAGTACAATTGATCCACTCCTAGAAGCAATCAATAAACGACTCTTCTGCACCAAACTGATTCCTTATTATATTACTTTAAACGACATGTCCTTAGATTTCTGATGTATTTAAACAATATACCAGTACCAATATACGTATGCTATAGGTATAGGGTAGGCAGTTTTAATCTGTTTTTTGGGACAGCTCTATGATGGAATTCTCACGTTTTAAAATGTCTCTGTACTCTTTGTCTAAAAAAGTACTGATTGTCTGGATTCTAGGAATCTTCTCAGAACGTTCAAATTTATGAAGTTTTGTCCTACGATTCTGGTCCTTATGGTTACCTTAAATAAATTTCACAAATGTTAACATTGTTACATATTGTTTGAAGTAGTTAGTTTAAAACAACATTTAATGTACAGTGTACATTTAGTATTTTCAAATGCCTTCTGTTTTGCATTTGATTTGTTCGTCAATTGAGAACAACAGTCTCCAGATGACCAATGCCAATTTTTAGTTGTTATGAATAAATCAGTATTGCCCACTCTTATTTTACAGAGATAGATGGTAAAACCTTTATAACAAACTAGGATTAACGTAAATACCATTTGCATTAGTTGTGGTAAGACGTTTTACGTGTGGTTACTGATTACGTTGATAAGATTAAGGTGTTTACTCTGAGCCTGTTCCTTTCTACCAGTAGTATTCTACTCTTAAATAGTGTCTAATCCCTTCATCCGGATATGTTTTGTAAGTAGAAACCTTAAAAACAAATAATAATTTCTGAATTTGAAATGAATACTCCACTGTTTTTAACACGATCTTAAAGCATTACAGTAAAATTGAGAGTAACACTTATGGAAACATGTAGTCAAAGCCAGTTATCTGAAAGATTTGGGTCATTGATTTCATTGTTAAAAGGTGTAATTGGTTCCTTGCTTTCGTTCAGATTAATTCCACTGTCTTAAATTATCATTTTGAAATTCATATTATACTGTAAGTTGGAATTGTTTTATAAATAAATCGGGAATATTCATACATTATCAGAACATTGTGAAATACATTTAGCTCAATGCTTGTGTTGCATATTTTTTCCCTTCCTATTGCAAAGGTTTTTTTCAGGTGACTGATATCAGTTTTGACCTTTAACTTTGACAAATTGAAACACTGATAAGCAAAGAAAAAGTGAAGAACATTGTGTTTACATAAAAATATTACGTTGGGCTAAGTGTCTCATATTGCTGTTATCAATGTAATCTATCATCTGCTTTGCACAACCACGGTTTGCAAAGGAACTGATTACAGATAAGAAGTCATAAATTGCTTCCCATTAGGAAAATAACAAAACATGACATCCTGTTTCGTTTCATATCAGCATGATAAATATGGAAATGCCGGAACAATATTGTATCTGATTGTAGTCCTATTATGTTATTGGGCTATTAACACAAAAACAAATGACCGGATAAAAATAAAGTTATGTAACCGTTTTTGAAGAAATCAATAACATGATATCGGATATTGAACTTAAGCAACAAAGAAATATGAATGAAGTAAAACTTCTTATATTAATTTCCGTATACTAAGGTAATATTAAACAATATATATATTTCTAATAAGAAAAAAAAAGAAATGTGTGTACATCTATTGAGGAAATTGTTACTCAAAGATAACATAGATAATTTACTATTACTAATTTTAAGTTGTAATTGCAAAGATAAACAAGTAACTATTTTAAAAAACCTAAACCACAACTGCAAATATATGTATTGGTGTAGGAGAGATTGAACAAATTCCACTCAAGTGTCATCAAGGTATTGGTCGCTTTAATTCCCACAATTGTTCCTTTCATCTATCTGATCAAACACTTCTGGCAGTTTGATTTTCTTTTAGGTGCAATAATCACCCAATTAGTTTAATTTGTCCTCCACTAAGTGTACTTTGTCAGAAGTACATAGGTAAGTACATACTTATATGTATTAACACGATAGCAAATACTATCATTATGTCTATGATCATTCGTAGAAATTGCTTATATTTGCTTGTTTTTTTTATAAGAGGCATCATTAGCTTCAAAATATTGAATGATAAGTGTAATCGGGTAATCTGTAAACATTCGTGGAGTAGTATGTGTCAATCTAAAATATCAAAAATTTGGTACAACGTCCTGACATAACACATTATATGTTACCGTAAATCACAGGGGTTACAACCGCTGAATAGCACATTCAAAGAGAATGGTGATACTAATGCATAGGTCAGTTTAAAAAAAAGGTTCCAGAAACAATTGGCAAGTTAAAATAATGCAAAATGCAAAATAAAGTTTTTAAGAATGCTTCAAGAGTTTAACATATTTGTTTGTGAATAACGTTTGTTATAATTGTCCGGTTTCCGATCAGGTTTTAGCCCCCAAAATGCCTTGATTGTGTTGTCCTTAGAACAGGGTACATTTTTTCTATACACACCAAAAAAAATTTAAGCACCCCCTGATTTCCACAGAGGGGTGTACTTCGTTGAACTATTCCATGAGACTTAGAAAAAGAAGATAAGCAAATCCAATTCTTCTTGAGAGAACACTCATTTGGTCATTTGCAAGAGATGTTTTGTAATTGTGTGGGCATTAAAAGTGAGAGAGAAATGAAATGGAATTTCACCCAAAACACGTGAATGTTTAAGTATTGTCACTACAAGCTCTTAGTGTGTGCCACCCGATGAAAGCAGCTTAAATAAAGTGAATCAGGGTTTCAAGAATCAAGATTTTCAAGAAACATCAGTACCATGTGGTGCCACCACATGTGCGAATAACTGCAGCCACTCTTTTTTGCCATACCCCTAACCAGGTTCTTTAATTGTTTCATCGGTATTTGCTGCCATTTATTGTGAAGAGTGGCCTTCAGTTTCCTCGGGTTTTGTACAGGAGGATCCCTTCTTTGTATCTAAAGACCCAAAATGTCCCAAACATGCTCGATTGGGTTCAAATTAGATGACACTGCTGGCCATAGAATTCGTGTTACACCATTATTTTCAAGATGTTGGTTTACAGCAAGTGAACGATGAGGTCTGGCGTTGTGGTCAATACAAAGGTCTTGTGACAAATTTGTGGTCATTGAAATGATCAATAATTACAAGATCCAGAACCTCCTGAATGTAAGGAACCCTGTATAGTCACCAAAAGAGTATATAGTCTAAGGATAAGCCTCTCGAAACCATCACGGATCCCCCGCCACATGGTACCCTTGGCAAAATGTTCCTGGGGGCAGAACGTGTATTCCTGGTCCTCCCCGAGCTTGGCCATCAACAGCATATATTAGGGACCCAAGTTCGTCGGTGTACTCTCCTTTATGATCTCAGGTTCCACCTCTGCCTGTCCACACACCATAACCTATGCTCACGTCTGTGGTGATCTGGACGCCTGATGACCCTTCTGGCCCTTAATCCGGCAGCTTTGAGGCTATTTTTCAGAGTTTGGTTGCTCAAGCGGCAATGAGTTAACCATTCCCGTTTCAGATTGGTGCTTGTAGCAAATGGCAGGCGTCTAACAAGTCATGTAACAGAGCTCTATCCTCCTGGAACGAGGTAGCTTTTGGTCTTCCTAATCGTGGAAGGTCGCTCACATCATTAGTTTGTGCATGCTTCCTGACCAGACGGCTTATGACGGTGTAGTGAAAGTGAGTTTATCTTGTAATTATTTCCTTGTAGGAACGTCCTGCTCGATGAAGCCCAATGTTTGAAACTTTGGTTTGTGTTCGAAAAGTAAAACCTTATTTTATCACCAATAGAACACTCCTTGATTAGCGATCATGAGGGTTAAATCTTGTTTTCAGCATATACTGAAAATTGAACTTTTATTTGGGGGTGCTTGACTTCTGTTGGTGTGTATACTTTATTTCTTTACCGATTACGTTAGGTTTTGATGTATAGGTGCAAAACTATAGATCTTATTTTCTTAAGTTTGTACTAGGTAAAGTCAGCTATTTAAGACCAATTGCTGGATAATCTGACAGTTGGATGGGTCAATTCCCTGCCCCACACTGAGCCATGATTTGAGAAACTTGTGGTGTCATCCTGGGTAAGTAACTCAGTTCTTAGCGTGCCTTTGTCCACCCAGCAGTAATTGGGTACCTGGTATGATACGATGGTAGTCTGACAGGCGATCGGTTGTATTGTAGGCAGTATTCTGTACCTTTTGACCAGGGGAAATATGTCACTAAGTGCTTTGAGCATGCAATGTGCATGGATGTATGCGCTATATAAATGGACTATTATTATATAAAATATATATATATATGAGGTATTATTTCAATTGTTATTTCAATTTAATGCATACATGAAAGACAATATTCATATTATTGAGAACTACAGTATGCAATATAAAAAAGGTAGGAATATGAATGGCTATCAATATATCACGAAGTAGCTTATGTAATGTTATGAATTAGGGAATGAGACTATCATACAACTTGAAATTCAGAACATGCAAGAAATATGAAGAACTTGATAATCATAGCATCAAGGACATGGTATTTATTTTTATCATATATAATGGGCAGTGTTATCTGTGCAATAAACCCATCTTGTAATCATGTTATCAGATCCCTGATAACAATGCAAATGAGGTCAAAACCCGAACTATTTTCTCAAAACTCCATGCATGTCATGCGAGTCCTAAACCGGTCTCTAAACATTGATAACGTCGTCGGGAGTTTTCAGGTTTTGTGGGTTTTTTATCGAATAAAATATCGTAAACAAAATCTGTCAAAACTTATCACGCATTCGTATTTTAGAAATAGCTTGGTTATCGAAGAATTTCAAGTTGTTTCATTGTGCGTTTAAAAATAAAACGATATGCAGCTAACAATATCGGCTATCGAAAAAATAGGTGCTTCAATTTTCGTGCATAACATAGGCCTAGGCCTAGATCGCTTTGGTCGTGTCAGTTACCAAATTGAACTTATCATATTCATCATATTCTAGTGATAGTACAGATTATCTATAGTGGCGTAGTTACAAACGCAACAACCTCACCTTCGCAAATAGTCAACGTTTAGTCTAAGGATACCGTAACTGAACTGCGTAACAACAATGACAATGCAGCTTTTCAAAATGCAGTTAGAGTTACTTCCCCTGTTGTAGCGACGTTGACAACTGGTTCTTACACATTTTGTGTTATTAAAACATACAATGTTTACTCGTGCATTGGAAATCAGACTGAAAATGTTCATAGATTGAAGGAGACGTTTCTATCACTGTGAAAAAAATCATTTCATGAAGGAATATTTCTAGACTGTTCACAACTGTACATCGCCGACAATATGACCTTCACCTTGGTTTATTGTGAAAGCAATTACTCCGCGAAATCTAGGTCAAACATATTTTTAGAAGGTATCATATTTTCGTTTAAATCCTTTTATTTCAAAATGACATTATATGATAAAGAAATTATTAACCTCGTGTGTTTCCGTATCATTAATATCATATAATAGGAATAAAAATATATGTATTATGCTCGCCAAAGGCTCGCATAATACAAATGTTATTCTTATTATATGATATTAATGATACGGAAACACACTCGGTTAATAATCTCTATATCTATTTCATATGGAAGAGTTATATGAGAGTAGTATTATACAAAAACGTGTTTCCAAAATTAATAACAAAAAATAGTTTTTATACCCAAGGTACATCTTCATTAAAACAGTAATGTTGAGAAAAATGTATTCATTTAAAGTTTTCGTGCCCCGTGTTTTTCTTTTCAAATCGTCATAAATACAAAGAATTGATATTTCTAATATTAGAGCATTGCATATCTGTTTATATTCTAAATCACAATGCATATACAGGTGCACGTCATGTTTCAAAGGAAAACTAAATTTAATTTATTTCTCTGAAGACAAACCTAATATTCCAATTTTTTTCCTGAAATAAAATGTGTTTGTGTATGCCCATATTTGTTATGTATGTTAGCTGTTAATGTGTACCAAATCATCGAACATTAATACAATCTTCACTGCATCATCAATTTATCTTAATTTCTTCTGATGAATAAAACTCCTCAATCCGACATAAAAATTACGCTGTACAAAGCAGATAGACGAGTTAGTTGACAGAAAAATCCACAGAACAGACATATTGTGCGTCCTCATATTGCTAGATAATTTCTTGTAAGGATATGCTACTATCGTTATCTATGTCAGTGTTTTTGTAGTCAAGAAATTTAATGCTGATAGTTTTGGATACAACCATTGGCAATGTTTCATTAAGTGACTTACTGCACACGTGAGTTCCTTTCATCTTTTGATCAAACAAGTTCTCGTAGTCAGATTTTCTTTCATGTACAATAATCTTACTCCTGAAGTGATTATTTGTCTCATTTATCCCCGGGTCAGAGACTTCGTAAGAAAGAATACACATATATTGATATTCATTTACACAATGCCATTCATGAATTTCTTTACACAATTCAGATAACTGTAGTTTTTGTTATTCTAAGAGGTTATTCACAAAGCACAATTTGGCTAATGCAAAGATTAGGATAACTTTAAAGTGAAATGATGTGACTGCTTGAAACATTGGAAAACTCTAATGAGATAGGAGTTGTGCCGTAAACAATTAATGAAAACAGATTTCCTAACGAAATAATCTGAATGATAATTAGGTTGGCACATCACTCAGGTGAAACTTTGTTTTCCTGAGTACCTTTCTTATGAGCTTTAAATGGTTTATTCACATTCAGACAACGTAAATTTAATGTTATGTCCATGGTGTTCTCATAACATCACAAATACACAGGTAAAACAACTTTGAATACTGCTCATCAGCAAAAGGTTTTTAATAATCAATCTACTCTTTTTATATGCAGTTTTGATAAACTAAAAGAATATCCCCATGCCAACATCTTCATTCAACAAGCGTTCACAACTGAGCAGTATTTTTAAAAAGAATAATGTGACTAACATGAAGCTTATGTTATTATTTTGAATCAAAGTTTAGTAATCACATCGATGGAAAGTAACAATATCATAAAATAATACATACAATAATCATACAGAGAAAGAAGATACTTTTGAAAGAGATTACTAGAGAGAAAGGAGCGAACTAATTTGTTTCTCTTTTCATTTATCCTATGCAAATACAAATATCTAACCATTATCAGAATAATCAGTCTGTCTTAAAATAACTCAATAGCTATGCACATGGCCAAGCGCTGAGTGTAGGAATCTACAGAATGACCAATCTGTGTAAGTACTGTTGTGAAAATAGATGCTGGGCTGTTTTGATCTGTAGATGTGTTGCCAATTTGATTGTGTTTATCAGACTGATAATGGATGGATAATGTCCAACTCATTGTCTAAACATAGAAGTATATACATGTCAATTGAAGTAGCTTTTACCTTGCATCATGTAACGTCTTTCAGTAAAATGAAATGTTCATTTCCGCCCAAAGTGTTCTAACACACATGACACAGATTCCCTATATAAACATTAGATTGTCAGTTTACAAGTCATACATCGGAATCGAAATAACCATCAAATATCTTAATGATCAATCAAAAATCACCAACTGTCTTGTGAACTTTATCATAAATGTCTTATATACAAAATTGTCTTCCTTTTTTAATGGCATTTTTAACTGCCTAGAAAATATAACACAGGTGTTAACATTTGCTTTCCTAACTTTCTCTACTTGCTTGTAATTCACTAAACAGCACAGTTTTATGTACGAAGCATTTATCAATATTAAACATGCAAATGCAATCTAATCATTGACGACATAGGATGTCATGCTTGACCTATTCATTACTACACCAAATATCACATGAGCGTTTGCATCGATTTCGCTAATAGGTACATTGTACGTTAAAGAGTTTTAAGTTGTTGCATTTATAGTGTTTTTCGAAGAGAAGGTCAATTTATTTCTTTAAATTCATCAATAGATTAACAATATCCTCGGAGTTTTCTACTCCTTTAAAAAGGTGTTGTTAGCTTTAAAGGGGCAGTAGCACGTTTTTAAGGGAAATATAAGGTGATGTCAGGAAAATGAAAATAAATGGTTCCAGTTGAAAGACTATGTATTGAAACTAAATTGAGCAGTACTAATTCAAAAATATAACATAAAGTTTAACCATGCGATTCATTTTTCTTTCACAAAATGAATTAAAGGTGTTCACAAAAAATGGCCGCCAATGGATTTAATGTGAATGTTAATACTTTTTCCTCTGACTATGGATGATTTGCTTGAGTAAAAGATTTTTGACACTGTCAAAATAATACATTTAGCATTAACTTACAATTTTTGGTGAAAACTTTGAAATATAAAATTATCAAAAAACGTGCCATTGCCCCTTTAAGCTTACAACAATAACTATCTTGCAATTCTCCCCAATATACCGAAAATTAGTTAAAGAGGCATTGACCTATTTGTACACTCACACGTTTAAAGTTGATTAAGTTACTGAGACTAAAGAGCTGTAATTTAGACTATCACCTTGTATTAGCATCCTTAACATCATTACTTGGGTCAGTCCACAGGGTTTACTCAGATACATACAGACTTCATGTTGGTGTCAACAAGAGTTTCACGTGAAGAACTGCACCTTCCCTAACTTAATAGGTAATCCGTCTTTACATGTAAACATATGAAGCCATACGGGATCATAGATCTTAACCATATTTAAATTATTTGATTTAAAAAAAGATTATCATTGAACCGTTGTGGACCAAAACGATGTAAATTTATTTGGTATATTTATTATTATTATTTATAGCATTTATTGAAAACTGATTTTTGCCTTTCAATTTGCTTCCCCCCTGTTCCCTCAGCCTTTACATTCCCTTTATCCCATATCAGTCAGCTCTCTTCTTGATGATCATCACATGACCAAGCACAGTGTCAAGGAATCAAACGAATGTTTATGTAATGTCCGAGTGTCTATAGACTTTGCAATGAATTGTGACACTTATCTAATGTTCGGAAAGAATAATCAAAATCTTTTTTAGGGAGGGAGGGCATAACAGACATTGTATTCTGACATATGTATTTGGATATTAAATACAATATTAATAATGAGTTTACATTCTATTTGTATATGTGCTTTTAGCATGTTTTGTTCAAATTTAGATTTATAACAATGATTAGGCCGATCATATGTTTTTCTGACAGCCGACCCTGATTTACCCTCTAGACGTAATTGTATTTATTTTTTATTTGTGTTTGTCTGCTTCCATATTCAAAAGCACTTCATAAAACATGTTTTAAGACCCATCCATTACCATCTCTATCTTTATCTCAACCAGTAATTCGTTTTCACATTTGGCTTTTCACTTCACATTGTCCTTATCATGGTATCATCATATATCTACAAATACACACCATTTTATTCTTTGCCTTTTTTAAAGACCGCCCGCCCACATGCAGAAGGACTTAGAAGATGAGAAACACAACAAAAATAATACAAATGGCCTTAGGCTAATTTCGCTTTCAGTTACAAAGTTGCTAGTGTCCTCTTTTAACCTAACACAACTTACAGAGGTACTGACTCATTGTTACAGTGATAAGGATCCATTTACCTGCAATTCTCTTTTCGGGACTAAACATCTGTCATTTGGAGAATCGCCTTTACAACATTACTTACCTTTATAATAACTAACACATAGATGCACAGATAATCAAGTTTGTTTCAATCAGAACTTCAGTAGGTGTATGTTAATAACTCCTCACCAAACAGGTAATCAATCCTTCAGTGATAACCTGCTTAGTTGTAAGATGAATTAGCATTTTGTCTATCTATTTTCATCTGCACGAGTGAACAGAATTCAAGCAAACAGGTTTCTCCTTCATTTAAGATAAGGTAAGGTTAAAATTTATTATCTGGGAGGAAATTCCTTTCACATCAATACGGCCTCGTATATACATGCCACACAATGTACAACTATAAACAAGTGATCACGTAAACGATATAACGCATCAATTAAAACATTAAGCTTACATTAGCATAACGATATTCAGCACAACAGTAGATTTACAAAATGGCTTGCGTTCACTATTTCAAGAAACAACTTGCAGAGGCAATGACCAAATTTTACACTCATGAAAATCTGTTTTAATATTTGAAATTCACTTCCTGAGACTAAAGGACTGTCATTAATGCTAAAATCTGGTATTAGCATCATACATATCATTAATGGCGTCCACCCTTAGGATGTTGACACGGATAGTGATAGGTTGGGCAGTTAGATTTTATATATCTTACATGTTACTATTTCATCACTGCCATAAGATAAAAAATGTGTTTATTTGTCTACTGGCTGCAGTTTTTATTCAAGTTGAAAGAGCTTGTTCTCAGGAATATGAGTTCTTTGTAGTCTTTTTCGTGTCAAATATATTGGAAGTAAATATGTATATTAAAATCGATAGAACATCAGTTGCCCACAGTGATGATATTCTCTTAGCATCCATACATTTTACTCATTTGGCCTGGGAGCAAGATTAGATTAAAACTCCTCGGAAAATGATAGCCATGATCTTGCCTTGCCTTCTTTGGCATTGCAAAATGCATGTGCTTCCAATAATTATGTTATGTTAAGCGCCACAGTATGACTTGCAATATAGCTATAGATGTTTAGGAGCTCATGAGAAATGCCACAACCTGAAAATATATTGTCAAAGGAGCTGTGACTGCACATGAACTGTAACCTTCTTGCCACAGTCGAATACTAAGTGCTTCTTTACCATACACAGTGTTGCTGCGTTTATGAATTCCCGTAGCATTTCTACCTTCATTTGTGAGAAACTTAAAAAGTGAATAGGATAACTAAGTTATCAGGCTGAAATCCTATGTATTTGATCATAGTGTTTTGCTTTTGAAAGGGCCAGTTGATAGTGTATCTTAATAGTGACCTCAAAAGGACTGACTTTGGTCGTATACTGATAGCCTCTTCTATGACTTCTCATCGGATGTTGTAAATCAAGAATCAAAGTGATATAATTTAAAGCCGAACTCATCATAATTTTGTATAAAAGTATTTTTCAAAGTTGTTATAAAGAAAGGAAAATATTATGCAATTCTGATTTAGATCATTAATATCCTAAATTATCATTCTAATTTACTTTGCCGATACCTGTCTTTATTTCAAATAATATATCTTTTTGATGAAAACATACTAATATTTCGATGTAAATAAATTGCAAATTGAAAAGCTCAAAAAACATATCAATACTTAAGATGCATCTATCATCATATGCAGAGTAAAAAAAAATACCGAGCAGAAAGGGTTGCAGTGTACCTGTTCCTCTTGTTTAACTGCACCATCTGACCTTGTAATCTCAATATATTATGCATGCATGCATCTCAACCGCAATCAATCATTCATGTGCAAGGAGACAATTATATAAGTTCAGATACAGATTAGGTGCAGTCGTTCAACAGCTAAGATTCCCAGACGTTTCTGATAGAAATCTCACCTATCAAATTCAGTATTCTACATTACTGTCCATTAATTTCACTCTGACACAATCAAATGAACCTTATTCAATTGTATTCAAAAGCTCTATGGAGTGTGTCACTGACAAATTTATCCTCAAGAAGGTCGACATAATAATTATACTAATAATGTTTCACTTAAATTGCGTTGAAAGCTATGACTAATGCCTCAATTATATTTAACAGTCTGTGTCCTGCAGGTTCAGTGTATCAACATTAATGTTTTCAGGGGAGTTCACAAACCAGTAATTGAATACATTTAAGGGATATTTCACACAGTTTATTGATATTAGATGAATCAATGTCTTCAGTGTTGACAGACAACTTATCTTGAAAAGCAGAAGAGAAGCATATACAAAATTACATCTGCATAATAAAACTCTCACAAGATTAGAATCCTGAACATATGAATCACAATCAAACCGTGAAATTTTCAGACTGATAAATTGAATATTTAGATAAAAGAGAGTATAGATTATTCGTACATACTCCCAATACTGCATGCCTCTAACGAGTTTTCCTAACGAAGATATACATAAATCACTTATATTTTCAATTGATACATCATGTTTTTTTCTTGTAAACATCTATCATAACTTGATGCTCAATTATCAGAGCCACATAGTATGAAATGAAATGTCTAAACTAGAATTGAAAACAAGACCTTAATTTGCAACCTTTTTCTGCTATTTCATTTTATTCGGGATTCGGTACTAATTCATTATAATGAAAACATGACATATTCATAATCATGGAGAAAACTGATTTGTGTTGAATTAATTTGAGGCTTAGAAAAGCGATATTGCGCAATATATATGTCGAAATATTTACTGGTTGTACCTTGTGACAACAGGGAGAAGATTGGTTAGTTTGGTTATACTTTAATATACAGAAAAGTGGAACTCCCTCAAGGAAAGTAAAATGGAAATCATAGACCTTTGACAAGACATTATCTACAGGCAGTTGATCCAGTGGCCTCGTCTGCCTTCTGGCAAAGATACTCAGCAATATCCATATTCATTTCTAGAACAAAGCTACTGCCACTCCTCGTGTTTGGTAAGAAGCCCGAATCCTTTGCATGATATGAAAGGCATATGAAAAGATTAAATTTAAAAGTATATAGATTTGCCTTTATATAATTTAAAATATAAGCAATAGTTTGAGGAAAATACATCGCAATTAGTGGTCAGCTAAAAGTTATCCAATTTCGATTTTAATAACGTGCATGCAAACCTTCAAAAATGCAACAAAAGGAGCAGGGCATGTTTGGGCACTAAAAGTAGGACAAAGAGTGATAACTATTATTGAAATTCACAAAATAAAAATAACCATTAAATCACATCAGTTCCCTGAATCGTTGATAATGAAAAATGGAAATGACAGATCATTTTTCATCGTAAAAAACATGAAAGATTCACTCCGGTTACACACTTAGATACCATTTCATTAAAAGGAACGAGTTGTAATGTACAACTAACTTCCTCAAATGCTTTGTTTGAATTCAAGTTGTTATGGATGAGAGTAATTTCCATTGTTCAATTATGTTTGTAAAACCATACGGACAGACAGACAGACAGACAGACAGATTATTTATTAAAGTCTCACCTCACATGTAAAATACAAAATCATCAAATACATATAAAAATAAATAGCAAGTTCCAAGTGAGCCACCCGTTTAGGGTTATGAGAGACTAAATTACAAAATGGTACAGTAAATTATAAAATTAAATGAGCACACATAGAAGTTTTGAGATACAGTAAGAAGTATAATGTATAAATAAGATATGTACAGACATAAATACAATCATTTGTTAAAAAGTAAATGGTTACGATGTTTAGAATAGATTTGAACGTTTTGGCAGTAAAATGAACAATATTGTAATTGGACGTAATACAAATAATTTCTCTACATCGGTAAAAGTATAAAAACTATTGCACACAAGATTACATTGACTAAAAAGATTTGAACGATAAGAGGTGTATAAAGGGCAGTGTAGTAAAACGTGACATTCATCCTCAACTGGGTCGATGTGTTGGTATATCTTCCGGTTTCTATTCGTAGAGGGGCAACTCCGATTCGGAATTTCTCAAAAGCTTTCCGATCCATCCTGGGTATTTTTCTGTTAAGAAGGTTTCTGTACTAAAAGTTGATTTAAAACTACGATAAAAACGTAGTTTATTTCCGCCGTTACTGGATTTGCTTGTTTGCCTTAAGTCTTAAGTCATTGTTCAATTATGTTTGTAAAACCATACATATCTCACATTGTCTAATGTCACTTTGAAATTTTGTAGCTTTACTTGTTTAGCAGCGAAATAAGCACACAACTGAAATAAACTCATTAACATTCACCATGAAGATAGCTTCTTACATACGTGTCTCAATATCTTTAATTTTAAGTACATAATTTGTGTTCCCCCAATTACAGCAAAGTATTTGCAAAACATTCAATTAAGGTGGCAGGATGCTATTAGAATGGTGTGATTTTGCGATTGTTTAAAGTTTTTACTATGCAATGGTAAATTGCATGACAAATATTGTAACTACTAGGATATGAATGCAAATTTCAAATGTATATTTCATTTAATCATATGTATTGATAAATTTTAAATGTTCTTACAATCATGATAGATCTATACTGCACTTTCATGTTGTCATTATGAGTAAGAATATGTCGTGAAATAAATCGGCAATATATTTCAAAACACCAAGTTAATGGATTGAAAAAGTTTATTCAGTATTGAAGGCCTCGTGGCCAAGAGTACAATCATTTGAATAATAGTTTGCGTATTGACAGGATAACATCTAGTGTTATAACAAAATTTGTATTTACACAGGCAGGTTGCGTTTAGGAAATATTGCAACAGATTCCAATAAATGTACATTTGTTGTTGTTAGAAGTTGTTTGAATTTTATTTCGTAAAGGGAAGGTATGATAATAACTGGATATATACAATTGTCTATGTACAGAATAGAAAAGACACACAAGTAGAAAATGAAATTCATCTTGTTTAACATTACAATCACATTTGTCACATAAGAGTTTACTCATTTGTGAATCAATATTATACCTTTGTTGTTGGATGTTCAACTTATGACTCAGACAGCGAAATTTGCATAAAATACGAATAAGATCTTTATCAGTATTCAGTGCTAAACTGTATTTCAGGTTCCAGGGCAGATTTAATTTCTCCCTAATATTTAAGAAAAGATGAGGATGTCATTCTAGAATGCCAATTCTGAAGTTCAATATCTTTACATCTTTGTTTAAATTCATTAACAAATACATCAATATTACCGCAGTCTTGTGTAATCCATGCATATGAGAATCCAGTACGAAACAGAAGCAAGCGTACATGGGTGACCCAACTGCAGCTGTCATGATCATCTTGTTGCTTTAACATTTCAAAACATGCTTTCGGAAGACGATGATCATCCATATGTAATATTCTGCACCAATATGTTATACATCTGCTGAAATATTTAACACATAAATACGTTCTTCCAATTTCACCAAGTATAGCATTGAAATATCAGATTTTCTCAATATGAGTACGGTATGAATGACCCCAGATTTCACTACCCTATAATAATATGGGAGCTATTTAACTGTCAAATATTGCTGATGCAACTTTAAATGATATATTTGGAAAATCTTTAAACATCCTTAAAATCGGAAACGAGGCTTTCTTGGCTTGTAAACCTAGTGTTTCACATGTCTTGGACCAGATCAATTGTGTAGTAAAAACAACACTTAATATTTATAGTGGGATTTAACATTCATTCGTGTTCCGTTATAGAACCATTTTTCTGATTTCTTAAGATAACCACCATTTCTGAATACAACTATACAAGATTTTTCAAGATTAACTTCAAATCCCCATTTTGAACAAAAACCATAAAATGTATCAAGTTTTCTTTGCAAGCCAATTATAGTGTCATCAAGCAAAGTAACATCATCTGCAAACAACAGCAATAAAACATCACTTAAACCATCTTTGACAATCCACAATTATTCATTTCATCTACAAGCTCATTGATTAAGAAAATAAACAAAGCTGGACTCAGCATACAGCCTTGCTTTACTCCAGATGACGTGTCAAATATTTCTGATCTCCTATTTCCAACTTTAACACCCTCAGATATCATCATACATGTCTTTTAACAGATAAAACATTTTACCATGGACATCTTTTGAAAGAAAGCCATACAGGAGCCTATTTCTATTAACAAAATCCAAAGCTTTTTTAAAATCTATAAAAGCTGCATAAAATCTATGTTTTGGTTTTGGCAAAGAGATTGAAGTACAAATATATAATCAATCGTTGAATAATTTGCTCGAAATCCTGCTTGATATTGATGTAAAATCTCATGTAATTCCATCCAGATACGAATTCTTGAATCAATTATCAATGTAAATATTTTGCCCATTATATTCAACAATGAGTTTCCACGAAAAAGGATAGGATATCTAAAAAGCTTCCCCTTTCATATCAAGTTTATGTCCCAAGAGAAATAATTTTGCTTTGTCACGAGCCTTGGCGAGTGTCAAAACAAAATTATTTAACGAGGGACATAAACTTGATATGAAATGGGAACGAGTTATGTATCCTATTTATTACCAACGTGCATTTCACACGATTTATTGCTTTTTTAACAACTTTGTTGAGTCCATAAAGAAACGGATTGGCGGATGAATATCCAACCACGTCACAGCCGCAAATATTAAAATATTACGACGTTAAATATTCACATTCCTTAATTCTACCCTACGTTAATTCATAGTATGTGGTATAATGTAAGTAATAAGCACTTAAGAGACAAACAAGGCGTACGTGAAAATAAAATCTCTATGTGCGAGAACAGGTCAGAGTTATCTTTCTTTGATCAACGGCATGACATGGCGGCCGCCATTTGCCTGTATCTTTTCGTCAAAATGTGTAAACAACCGCCTTAAAAGTAAGTTTAAGATGATTATCATTGTTGAAACGGGCTTCGTTTTAATTAAATGGTGTCTAAAGAATATTCAGTTGTCTTTATATCCTATAGATAACAAAGCAGTGCCTTTCTGTGTCATTTTGGAGCGACACAGATCAAATTCAAATTGTGCTGCATTTAAACCCTTTTGTTATTTTATATGAGCCTTGAGATTATGATATGAAGAGGAAACTTATTGTTATATAAAACCCCTTTACGAAGTACCACGTGGGTAATAATATTTGTTTCGTGCTTATTACCTTTCTTATATAATGGAATACTCATTCCGATGTTCCAATTGTCTGAAAATACGCCAGTATCTAATACAGCATTAAAAAATTATTCTATATATGGAATAATAAAATGTGCATTTAAAAAAAACTCAGGTGGTAGCCAGTTAGTACCGGGGGATTTGCTAGTCTTAATGGACTTGTTTGCCTGTTCAATTTCAATTCTAGTTATTAGATCTGATAAGAAATCCTCGTTGTTACAATCCGAACAATCATGATTTGATACATATTCACGGGCGGTTTGTTCAAAGCCGTTATCGTTTGTATTATTGGTGGGATTGAGTAATTCCTTGAAATATTCAAGCCATTTACCAATTGGGATACAATTATATCCTCCTTGCCCAGAATTTAGGGATTTTACCTTAGACCAAAACTTCTTACAGTCACCTTTGGAAGCTGCTATACATATCTCTTCAGCAATCGTTTCATTATACTGTCGCGATTTATACCGACATATTATGTTGAAGTACTGCTTTGCATCCATATACCTATCAAGATTCTCCTTGTACCGACACTTTCTGAACATGTTTAAGACACTTTCTGAACATGTTTAAGCGAGAGAATTTTTCATTTTTAGCTTGCTCACAATCTTCATTAAACCAATTAGGTTGGGAGCGTTTTTGTTCAAGTACATTCGATGTGTTATGAACACGTAAATGACTACAAACATGCTGCATTAGTTCTACTAGCTTATCAGCTGCAGCATTGACATTTAAGTGGACCACGTGTTTAAAATCATCAATTATTTTAGATGTTACATCAGACACTATATCTACATTACATTGATAGTCATTGCTCATGCATGGCTTGAATTTGGTGATTTCATACAATTCTACGTTTTCAACATCGTCATCGCTATTATCGAATATTCCGTGATCGACGCCGAGATCTAAAGTGCACGATAATGGTAAGTGATCGGAATCTGTCCGAGAATGCACAGTCATGTCTACAATAGTATTAAAACAATTTGTGGAGGCTAGTATGTAGTCAAAAAGACTTGATCCGTTATGAGTAATACACGTTTGTCGTCTATAAAAGTAGCATTCCATCTGAGTAATATCAAAAACAGTCTATATAGTCCTTTTATATCTTTACACATTGATAGCATGTTATTCATACACGTGATCACTGTACTAAAACACTAGGTCTGGTGTTTATCAATAAGAATAAGACGATATGATGCTTGTATTTGGAACAGATAGGTAATTTTGCTTTTCTTTTTGCATAATAAAAAATTAAAAGCTTTCTACTTATAGTCGAGATGTACTGCTTTAGATTCAGAATTGTCATTATCATTCTAAAAACAGATGGGTATCGTTATGAAGGAGTGTCATAATCGGAACTGATGAAAGATTAACCCCATTCAATGCTTGACTATAGGAGAGTTTTTTAAAACTGACAATCTTGAAAGAAAACCAACAATAAAGCAATGGAATTCAGTAACGAATGTCTCCAGGAATCTGATTGGTTGACAATGGTCTGAACATATGTCTTACCTTTTGAAAATACTCTCATGATTAATTATATAATCATAACTACAAGCAATCCGTGTCACAGCTTTTCAGACTAAGCAGGGTATCGAGTTTGGTAGAGACATTGTGAATCTGAGCATGGAGATGTTGTGTAGACAGACGTGATAGTCCTGTGTTGCCCTTTGTATGGACGTTGGTAATATTGTTAACTTTATTGGCAAGTACAGCAGCCTATTGGGTCAATATGTACATGTAGTCTGAAAGTGATTACTCTTAATGATATCTTCTCGTTAGACATTTACTCAGTTATTAAAGAGGATATGAAGACTAGAATATGACACACGTGTTATGCATTTAGCCAATTTCCAGTATCAAGAAAGACAATGTGAAAGTAATAAAGGTATAGTCTGTGATATCAATTTCAAGGTTTAAAACTATTAAAACTCACTTTGCAGTCCAATGTTCAGATATGTGACAACGTTTATCCCTTTTAAATTTAACACTCTCGAATCTTTAAACAATATATTTATTAGCTTCTCCCATTTGCGTGTACATAATCATTGTACATCTCTCTTCACTCGGCCCTAAAGCTCTGATTATCTGGACAGCTAAACGAGAAAATATCCTTCACATTTATGAACGTTATGGTCGTCCTTTCTTCA
Organism: Steromphala cineraria; assembly: GCA_916613615.1. Taxonomy (NCBI): domain Eukaryota; kingdom Metazoa; phylum Mollusca; class Gastropoda; order Trochida; family Trochidae; genus Steromphala; species Steromphala cineraria. The sequence goes on from OU744726.1 coordinate 4,632,466, forward strand.
AGAACATACCCTCTGTAGGTATTTCAGTCTCGAGTGACAGAAAATAAAAATTGGATTACATTCCTCAAATGTCTTTTATATCAGGATCTCAGTGTTGTTAAGTTTAGTTTATTTCATCAGCAACGTTTATCGATGACCATGTAACGTTTTGTCATGGTTTTGGGCAAAAGAGGCCAATAAGAAATAAATTAAAAATCATTGTAATGTTTATTTTTGGTTCAACTTTTGTAACATTGTAGGTTTATTCCAAAACCTAATCACTGTGTCCACAAGTCAAAGTTGTAACAAAATCAAGTATTAACATTTTGAAAATAAGACAATTTACTATTGTGTACTGATACTTTTGAAAATAAGACAATGTGCTTTTGTGTACTGATAATTAAAAAAAACCCTAGATTATGTTTGATAGGTAACACTGTTACTCCCTTAAACATGATTAATCAAGGATACCAAATAATAAGAAAAACAATGCTTCGTCACCGTCAAAGTAATAGTAATGATAACTGTTTTGGTGCTCTCTTTCAACTCTCCAACCCCAGTCAAAATGTACATCAAGATCACTAGCAAGTTGTTTTAAGCTGTGACCAGTTACAATACTGGTGAACATATATTACCAAGAATGACGAGATTACCTTAAACTCCGATTTGGTTAAACATTAACGATGCGCAACACACAATATGTTTAAGGAAAGTACATTTACATATCATAAAGAAGTACATTTGCACCTCAAGCATGATGTGCTGCCTCCTACATGTAGATAACGTTCTTGTAAAGCTATGGTAACGTTAATGTGTTATTTATGTCAATGTTTATGTAGTTAAGAAAAATTAATGCTGGCTTGAACTGGTCCATTAGTAATATAAACATCAACGAGAACTTGCTAAGATGCTTTAATTCCAACAACACTTCCTTTCATCTATCTGATCAAACAGATTTCGGTAGTCTGATTTTATTTCATGTACAGTAGTCATTCATATATCATGATTATCAGTTTCATTTGTTCCAGGGTCAGAGGAATTTGTCAGAAGAAGCCTCACATAGATAAACTTAAACATATATCAATAATTAAATCAATGTACATGCAATTTACTAAGGGTTATGAGAACATCTTCATAGAGTTGAAAACATAGGATAGGATAAGAGATGGTCAAGTCTGTACCTTTTTGAATTATGAAAAATAAGATTACTCAGTTTAGAGATACGAGCTACAACAATGATATAATGTTATTATTCTAGTTTTTCCGTATTCCTAATTTATAGGTCAGAGGCCAAGCCAAGGGCCAATACAGCAGACAGAAGACCTGTAATTTGGCCAAAACGGAAAATCTTGATAAATGACATTTTCATTAATTAATTTCTTTGTGATTTACTTACTTCAAAATGCAAATTATAAATGAGATTGCTAAACTGTCATATATGTAGAAAGTTTTGAACGCGATAGCTTCGGATCTCGCCATTTTGTCTGTCTCGTATTGCCCCTGTTTTGCCTGCACTAACACTTATTGGTCTTGACTTGACTGAAACAATATTTGACAAGAATATATATTATCAATCAAGTCAAATTAAACATACATAATAGGGTATCATGCTCGCATATTTTGGAATGTCATTATCGTGCATTAGAAATAAACCTGATCAAGCCTTGGTGATTTAAAAACATAGTGCATGTTGATCCTTTTATCAAATCTATCAGCTGTGATAAAGGTATTGAAATTATTGTAGTATTTCAAGTTTCTTTCAGATGCTTTATTTATGTGTGTGTTTGGTAAAGTTACGACTTTGTACTAGTCACATCATGTGCATGACACCTGTACATTAATTTCTCGTATGGTGCTACCTGAACACTATATTTTTTTTTTAAATTCTACTTTTTGAGTATGATATAGTTTATGCAACACTGAATATGTTACTTCTCTTCATGTTTGTTTATTTTGAAATGGTTTCAATATTAAGAGCTTTTCTGGTATGGTATGAGGTGTATGTCGTCAGTTACATCAAAAGTGCATCCTTATTGTTATTATATTTTTATCCATTTCCTTTAAAGTATGATTTATCATGCAAGTTATGAACAAATTTAAAAGAATCAAACGTTTACTGAATAAATTAACTTTTAACTTTGGAGCAGACTAAATGACAAACAAGAAGAAGCAAAATGTCATCTTAAACGTTTAGTTGAGAAAACTTCCATCACAAAAAAAAGTATTCTGAATAAATGAATATGGGTACATTCACAGCCTAGACGTAAGACAAGATTGAAAGGGATCAAAACGTTTTTCTCCAGGGACAGGGACAAACGTACTAAGCAGGTCGTTCTGACCTCTTGTCCTGGCTACAGAAAACACTGACTATACTTACTGGAAGTAAACGTACCGAGTGGCACAAATCATATACCCTTTCTGATTTGCTAGGGATAAAAGATCAGTAGCATTCTGCACTACAGATGTATATTATTTATTACCTAGTATTTTTTACTTAAATACTTTGAGGAAGTAATAAATTAAAGAATTGACCATTGATATGAATATCAAATAGAGTTTGCATGGCTTTTTAATCTCGATTCTACCACGATTGCCAATTGATTTTAAACTATACGGAACTATTCAGTTATAGAATATATATATATAAGAAAGAGTAAACATAAGATGGTTCGGACTGGATCAATCTTCTTTAGTACGATGAATTAATTTTGACCATTATGTTAGTCTTGTCAAATCTTGGTACTTAGAAAACATTGAAGAATATTTAAGGCTGCTTCAAGGTTACATTCCCATTGGAAGTTTCGAAGCAAGTAGAAATATGCATTTCGGAAAAGGATTATTATTTTGAAGTCATTATTTTGAAAATTGATTTACATCTATATTTTTTCATATAGGATTAAATAATTCAGACGAGATTGATAAGAAAAGTTATTTCTATACATGACAATGTAAATATGTAAATGTTTTATTACGATTTTTTGTTTTCATCACTAAACTTTGCTATGAAAAAAAAATGGAATAACTCAATGATAAAGATATTCTTGATGATAGACAAACAGATGGCTTCAATAATATATTGTTCTGTATCAATAGACTGTCATGTGTCATATGCCTCTAAAATCCAACGACTTCTTGATATATATAACATTTCACACCTAACACACACTGGGAAAAAGTTTGTCTGTTGCATTCGTGTTTAAGTCACATCCCTCGTGTTCATTGACAACTTCCTTTGCTGTTATTCTCTTAAATGATAACATATCGAGGTAATAGCTTTTAGCTTCTCATTTAATCATTATAGAAAGTATTATTTTTCTGTTATCGATTTACTGCTACAGCATTAGCTAATCTGCCACGAATTGACAGTATTGTTCATTTAATCGTAACCATTGCTGCTGTTTTCAGGACTGAACATTTCAAACAAATCTTCTTTGTTCTGTTGTGTAGAGAATGATATTGGCATGTTGACATGATTTGATCTTGCTTTTATCACATCAGCCTTCAGGGGTAATTAACTCATTTGAAACAATAAAAAGGAGTTAGGATATTTTGACAAGAGAAGTAAGACAAGTATTGAAAGAAAATTAAATCGGATTAATTTAAGGCTAATGATAGAAGGTTTTTTCAAATGGAAGGTGAGGCAACTGTGATCAGATAAGCTGAAACTTTGATGGTATTAAACACCTATACGTTTTGTGTGGAATTATCATGGATGAGCCCCAATGTATATTTAACATGTTTTATTCTTGATAATGATTTTAATTATAATTTTGACCATAATTACCAAAATATTGTCTGTATTGAGTATATGAAACCATGACTCCAAAGACGCATCAGAGCAAATCAAGAGCTTTATGTTTTTCCTTCCACAGTCTAAAGCAAGGCTAATGACAGGATATCATATAAAGACCATCATAAAAAGAGATTCAGATTTTTAACCAGTAAAGGGAAACTAAATGAAATCCCATCTTTTATCTTGTCCCTCTTGTTCTCCCAAAGGAAATTATAGGACGTGAAAAGCATGAACACATAAAAAAGTATAGATGTGGAAAAGCTGGCGGTTTGGGGCTAGTATTGAGGTGCGAATTTTTTTTGTGTATAAATAGCCCTTGTTTGTTTATTGGCATTTACTATATCATTTACATCAATGATTTCTTCCACTTTCGAACATAAGAATAAAACTTATCAAATAAAGAGTTTTATGACATTTTGTCTTCCACTTGTTGAAGCGACGATAGTTACAGAAAATAATTTTTAAGAAAAGGGAAATTGAATGAGACACCAGCCAAAAGTTTTTTCCCCAGGGGAGGAAAAATAACGGAAGCAGCATGAACACATGACAAAGTATATATTACAAGGAAGCATAAAGGCAGCACAACTTCTTAAAGTTTTCTTGTGTTTGTTGCCAATTATCATTATATATTAATCCAAGGTGATGACGGCACTCTACTGAGTTACCAGAGGATCATTTTTAAGAATCCACTGCTCCTTAACAATACCTGCCAAGGGGGTGTTCAGTTTTTATCATGTGTTTTTATATAGCGTCGAGTCGAATGCTTCACGAATGACAAATGTAAAACATCTCATATTTAAAATAAATATAGGCTGAGAATCCAAATTCGAACATGCAACCCTATGTTCGGTTCTTATCGAATTGGCTATGAATGGCACACCGAACACGAAAGTGTATATGAAATCTTTTTTTTTTCATTTAACAGGGGAACGGAAAGTGAACATGCACAGCACGTGGAATACACAATTGCATCGCCATCGGGAAGTAATGACAAAACACGCGCACTAATTAAACCATATGTAGCATGGCCCAAGGCGTAAGTTGTGCAGCGAAAACTTAATTGTTGAGTGAACTATCAGCAAAATAAAATCCATAACTTTTTAAAATAATTTTTAAAATAACTTAACTTTATTATGGGGACAAAATGGAAATATTGTTAAAATATATGCGTGAATGTCTGATACAATTTTTACATCTTATTAGATTGTGGAAACTATTACCATGTTTGATCAAAACCCTAAATCTTTTTGTTTTATACAGCTAGAAACTGCAATGATTTAGTTTTTAAATGAAAATTACTTTTTACTTGCACTTTATAAATAGGTTCTGAATTATAAGTGCATTGGTGTCCGCCATTTTTGGTGGAAACCGGAAGGTTTACAGTAACGCAGTAAAATTGTTTACTGTTACTAGCCAGTCAGGGGTTAGATCAGGGGTATCAGAGCCCGGTGTTCCAGCAATCATTGTCTTACCTATGTAGTGCTCTGCAGAAGTAACCTACTTTCTCTCGGGTTTTTTTCCCCTCAGGCGTGTTTCCCCAAGTCATTTTTATCAGATGAGAATAATCATATAAAAAAAGTCGGGTATGAGAAAAGATTAGTTTAGGGAATATACACAAAATTCAATTAGGGCAATGGTCAGCGTGTTCGGCTTCGGGTCACAATGGCCCTGCTTAATTGGTAACCCGGCATGCTATCAGGCATATGACGCAGAAAGTGACGAAACGTGCAAAGCACTTTATTGGTACCATGTGTGCGCACTAGGCGTATGCACAATACACCGGTTTGAAAGACATGCGAACCCAGCGTATCATGGCGGACAACTATCTTCCTTGTTTTTTCCCTCAGGCGTGTTTCCAAGGTCATTTTTATCAGATGAAAATAATCATATTAAAATAGTCGGGTATGAGAAAGGATTAGTTTAGGGAATATACCCAAAATTCCATAAGGGCAGTGGTTAGCGTGTTCGGCTTCGGGTCACTTTGTCTGCAGTAAAGATCTGTTCTACAAAGTAAGGTTTTGTGTGTAGTGCAACACTGATTTTCAGCGTTGTACAACGCATGATTCTCTAGTTTAAGTCGATGCTCGCAGGTGTCACCGCAATGTATAGCCAAAATAGCGTTGAGGGATTTCCCCTGCAACAGTACTAGCAGCCGTGGTATAAGTGAAAAAACATGTTTCAACTGTATCCTCGGGCAAATTGACATAATAATGATGGTTCAAGAGTTTAAGCTCATTTATCTATAAATAGTTTATGCTATTAAAAATCCCTCAATAACAAAGCATTTGGTGAATAAGTGAATTGTCAGTCAATTTTGCAAACGGGCTGGATACTTCACCTTCATAAAACAAAGTATAATTCTTCATGTTCAGGTTCAAAACGATGGATGGTCATGGATGATTTTAATTGCATTGAGAGTCTTATTCCCTAAACAAATGTGATGGACATTTTTAAAATTGCAAAAGTAGTTGAGTTTTGTTTTTAGTCTTGAAAGTTAAGGTTTCAGTAGCTGCATATCAGCTATGCATATGGATACTAACACACCTTCAAATAACAAGACTGATTTTCAGCTGTAAACATGTAAAGTTGGTGAAAATGTTACAAACTACTACGTCAGTGTTCCTTATCTTCGCATAAGTAGTACACATCTGGTAATAGAATATTGTCAATCTTATTTGTCTGTAGGACTAATTTGCCGAATGTTTTCATCATTGTATCTTTGCAATTGTCAACTGCAATTAAGGAACTGAGATTTCCATTTATTTCACATTGGTTTAAAAGAAAAAAAACCATTGTAATTGAAATATTCTGATGCTGTTTGAAAGTAATTTTCTGAATTTTTTTTCTATCTTAGTCCTCTGACTAAAGGTTTATTTTAGAAACTTTAAGTTTTATGTTTTAATTGACTTTAGAGATTGATTACAGAACATTGAGCATGTCAACTTCTAAAAGAAAGCACTATACTTTTTCAAATTGAAGGATAAATCCTAAGACTTCTTCTGCTTTATACTTCAACATACATGTATCTACAAAGTATCAGATATAACATTTTACGTATCACGTTTCCCAACATTAGTTTTTGTATTTTCCTAACATCACCATAGAGTTCTCAATCCATTGCATCTCCGGAAAGTTTATTTCAATTCAATACTCAAAAGTTTCTGCATCTCTTACAACAACTTGAGGCTCCTACTTTGTGGTAAAGAACAAGTCAATATAATGGAATAAAATGTAATTTGTTTCAGTATGTTCATACAGTATTCGTTGTTGTAATTTGACTATTAATAGCGACAGTCGAATGAAAATAAAGACTAAAACTTCTCATTTATGATTTGCTGCAGATTACGTTTAACAACTTAACTCAATAAAATGAATGAATTTACATCTAGTATACAACAGAGATATAATTCTATCCCACTATGAGGCTGGATAAAAGCACTTATTACTCCCTTCTGATAACACCAATTGAACTCGTTTCGTCGATCTGTCATGTATTGTCATCTGAGTAATCATTCAGTTTTAAGTACAGACTGGTCGTTTTTCAATTCTCAGACTTTCTTGATACAATTCTCACAAATCAAGATTAGGATTCCAGACATATATCTATCACAATCAAACTTTACATTTTCCAGACTGATAAATTGAAGAAGTCAAATAAAAGGAAGTTCGAATTATTCATTCATATTTCAAGTTATACAATTCCCTGACCAGATTATTAAAGAGCAAATGCATTGCAACAAATATTTCAATCGATACATCTGCTTCTTTGAAATATCGAGTTATTCAGTATCTAGATATGAATTCAAAACCTCGCCTAACACTTTATTCTAATGACATGTGGTATCCAGTATGCGTGACTATAATAATGATAATTATAAAAACCACTAAACGAATAATGATAACATAATAAGTTTAAAGTTTAATTTACAACAGTTCACAAGTAGTGCATTGTTCATTTTTGCTCTCAGGGAATTGTACTAACTAAGCTGCCAAAATGTAACGCAAAGCTTCTTAAACCCGTTACAGGTTACAATTTATACAACAATGCAGATGAATATATGGATGACAACTTCTTTGTTCATTGTATGTGACGTTTTGACATACATGTAGATTCGTGTGTCCTTCTCAAGCAAAGGACAAAAATGCACCGATGACAAAATCGATATTGCAGATGATATACAAGATTGCGAAAATGATGGCAATACGGACAGTGATGCAGTTTCGATAATCACGTTCGGAGAATCTCTGGATTATCGAGGATGACAGTAATGTTCAGGTCGACCAGATATTGCTATGGGTATCATTTGAAATACTGTTTATTCAACAGTGAAAACAAAATCATATTTTTTGTATATGATATAGATTGTTGTACAAGCTCTGCTTGAAATGAAATTTAGGGGTAAAGAATGCACAACATACAACCTCAAAATACAAAAAACAGAATGGACTTTTATCCTAGTTCAATGATCATTGTTTTTTTAAAAATGTTTTCATATCGTTGACATATATTAAATAACATGCATTTTTGAGTTGAGAAATAGTGAAATCTATTCAGCAGCAATAAAATGCAATTTAAAATCTGTTCATTGATATTAAGCTGAATTAACAACTTAGGCTTAACACAACAAGAAAGTATTTTCATTTAGACATCTACTGATATATATATATATATGTGTGACGTCACAACAACGGGAACCCCAGCATGGGCGGTTTTGAGTCAGTATATTGCGTGTTCCCCTTGTGCGCTCAGATATGTCTACAGTCCCTGTGGCTTTCGGGCATCGCCGAAAATGTTGTAGGGGGGGGGGGGGTCTCAAAATGAGGTTGTGGGTGCTTGTAAAGGACTTCAGTGGAGTGAATGAACATGCACTTTACGATCTATGCACGTCGTGTTTGCGCATCATGCTTAAGGTACCGTTTCGATCATCAGTGTTTGTCTGACCAAAATGGTCCGCTTGAATCATTCTGCCATTCTTTGATCCCTAGGTCCTCATATTTGTTTCTACAAATATCATCAAGTGATCATCACAGGTTCTGTGACATTTATGACCAATTGTGTTTTAATGCCGTTCAGTATAGACTCATAATATTATAGTACATATAGTAATATATCATTGATGATCTTTCCTTTTCAAAAGTGGTCAGTAAATTGAACCACTGGGTCTGAAGCATAAAGCTCAGAAAGGAAGACACTGTCGTAGAAGGCTATACACCGACATCAATGACGGATCCAGAGGGGGGGGGGGGTTCAGGGGGTCCGCCCCCTTTTGAAAATCAGTTATAGATTCAAGTCAATAAAAACAATGTTATATAACAATACAGCACCACCACCACCGTGACAGTGAATTCATCGATTGTTTGAATATGTGTGATTTGTTTTATTTTCCTTCAACATTTTTGGGGAGACTAACTACCAATTCAAACTTTCCTTGGAAATATTCATAACTGCTTTTCTCAATCTTGAAATAAAAAGAAAGCTTCATCAGCACTGTCCTTCGTGACTATGTAGTTAGGGTGCCTATCTTAACAGCTTGGTGGACTGAGTTCAATGCGGATGAAGTGCCCTGTCCTTGGACACAACATAGGACGATACCAAGATCACCAACGTTTTGTTTCTTTGGATTTCTGAGAGATCTAACTGCTATGCCACTGTGCTCTGTTATTTCTCATAATTATTACAATAGAAACTGAAGTAAACTATGATCAGCCTTGCGTTCAACAACACGTTGTTTGCGGCGGTTATTCTTATGTTATCATTAAGTGGTCGCGAGTGCTTGGGAACATCCAGAAAATTTCGTTATACTGAACTCTAGACTGGTACCAACAGCTTTAATACTAGTTGCAAACTTCGTGTTGAGACTCTATATAACATCGACTTGAACGAATGAACCAAATAACAGCTTATCTGATTAAGAATGCATTTTACTTGAATTGAACCATAACTAAATGTACATTGTATGTAGTGAATCGTAAACGACTTGGCTTTTTAAAGTTTTCGATCTTTAGTTTTGCTTATTTTTATGAAAGCACGTGAAAGCACCTTTAAGGTAAATATAGAGATCTTAAGATCAAGAAAATAAATGTTGCCATTTGCAAGAAAATGGTTTTAAATTTCAGGTAGATGTCCCGAATTAAAACGGACACTGTTCGGAATTTACGCAAATCTAATTTCCTACCTCAAATGATCTTCAAACTTAATTACCGCAAACCATCATCTTTGATACCTGCAAACTCATTTGGTACTTACGGATAATTGGATCCATTGCCTCACTTAAGATGATACATTGGCATAAATTAATTTTGACAATTTGCAATACAATTTCCATAAGGCATATAACTGCTTCTAAACACATATGATAAGGAACATAATAAGTCTGATACTCTATTACTTAAGCAGTAATTACGTTTCTTGTTTTAAAAAACTGTTTATTCTTTTACCTGAGATTAATTCTATTTGATATCAATTTTCCAGCAATGACAATGTGTGAAGGATGTACATTGATATTTCATTGACGTAGCATTTGCAGGGAATCGTTTTCAAAATTTAAAAAAAAACCGGCTAACATCCACTCGATCATTTATGAATGGAAGTATTTATTAAATCACGATCATATCAAATTAGTTATTAAAAAATATGATCAGAAAAATAAGCTAAATCAATCTTTGGTATTGTGTTTAACATACTTAATGAAGAAAAAATATATCTCCCACTCGTTGATTACACTTTTTGTATAGTTGATGATTGATGACTTAAACATATTAGAAACAAGGTCCATGAATACATGGGATATTAGAATAACACCCTTTTTAATGTCAGATTTTAACCAAATTAAATCACAGACACTTGATCTTTTGAAGAATATTAAAGATTTTTCAAAATTATTCAATTGTTAATTTCAGTCTAGAATTATATTGCATCAGACATAATGCTATTTAAATTGGCACTTTTATGATGGAATTCGCCAATACGACATTAACTTTCATTTGATGAAAAGCATTAGAAGAAAGCTACTGTATAACCTTTTTATCAAAACATAAATCATTTTAATAAAAATATATCCCATTTAATACAAATGAGGCATCTTCTGTTCATTCTGACCATTGAAATGAATAAATTTCATGCTTTTAAGCTATAGTTAAAAGATGTTATATTTCAATAATTTACTGATATCACCATAAAGATTATTTTTAAAACATACAAGGTAATTGACATCTGTTTACACATATTTTTCATTACGATATTTTCATATACAGTAGTTGTTTTGTCATGATGTGGCCAGAATTCTTTTCACACTGAAAAAAAGTTCAATCCATTAGATAGATGTTATTCCTAGTTTATATCAATCATGGTTGCCTTCCAATTGAAACAAACGGAGGTCACATATTATTTATTGTATATATAAATAACACTTTATTAGAATAAAAATGTGATCTACTAGAAGTTGATGTATTTGTTCAGTTATGGATATATGATGATGATGAACAGTTCTTGAATTTCCTACTTGGATCAGTATCTGTAATGTTAGGGGCCAGCTTAACAACGATTAATTCTGGTCAAATATTGTCATTATGTGTGTCAAATTCATGCAAATATTGATACCAATGATGTTAATGTTTTTATTGCATATTTGTAATGCTTACGTTTTTTATAATGCATTCTGTAACCTTCATGCCTTGGCGGAAGAAACATATATCTGTCTATAAAAACGAAGAGACAAAGGTTTAGTCCGCTAAGGAAGTGTCATTCCGATGACATGTTCATTCCAGATCTAAAGAAAAAGATCCACTTACAATGATTTCATTTCATTGTTCAGTAACCAATTTATGAGTATACTAATTGTAAATATGGTGTTGGTATGGTGTCACTAGGTCCATTACATTGTCAATTTGACAGCAATCAGTAATGTTAGAATCAACGATTAGCCAGATCGACTACGCAACTGATTGCTTGGTATACTGGGATTTTAAATAGTGAGTCCTTTAAACACAGAGAAACAAGTTGAGAAACTTGTTGTGTCACCGACGTCATAAACCACTGTTCACGTGCAGTGCAAGTGGGAGCTTGGTGTGAAAGTGATAGCAAGATCAAAACCATTGAACGCCTGAAACAACTGCAGGTTTGTATGCGCCTAGGGAGTTGAAAATGAAAAAAGAGAAACGTATGTTATTATTGACAAGTTAGTATGTGACACTTTGAGCACGCCCTTGTAGAGAGCATTGTAGATATCCCCATTACTGTTATATATGCACTTATTTTGCTTTATTTAATCATGATTTTCTTATTTCATGGACATATTTGAAAGCTGGGATTTAACAGTGGATTTAAGTGGTCTTTATCAATACAACAGCAAGGAATGTAATTAACAAGTGTATACTTACATCTTGGAGATAATAGAAAATATATTAATGAAATAAAATATGTTTTCTAATTGCTCTGAATCTAACCTAGAGGAAATAGAAATCGTGATTGACAAAATACCACGGATGTAACTATATACTATTTACTTGCAACGCAATTCTTTGTGTGTAACAATAATGTCATAAATGTCAAACACTTCTGAGCAAATTAAAGCTTAAAATTGAAACGATCTGCTTTACTTATCATATACATTGTACATGTATTTGTACGTACACAAATGATACAATTTACAGAAATTTAAGATTTGTTGATAAACTTGTTAAAGGAACGCAATAACTAACGCTGTTTCCTGAACACTGATTAGAATGCATCGCCGTTAGTACCTAAAATAGATATAATTGCTTTATCAATCGGATCTTGTAAGTAGAGCAGTAGGTTCATGTACGTGTCCTGGGAATGTTCTGAGGCTGTGGAGGACTTCATGCCATTATTAGTTCATCCTCTGGCAACCTCTTTGATGATTCACTCACAGTTTTCCTGAAGCAGATATTTGACCTTTCCTAATTTAGTAGCAACTATCACAAAGGAAATCAATATATGAAGACATCTATTTGGGAAGATAGCATACTTTAGAAAATAGAAAATAAGATACATCTGTGCTACATCAGAAAATGACGAGTTTTCTTGCGCTTATAGTTTAATTGTTTTAGCGATCTTTCATTGTTATCATTTACATTTCCTTTGTAACAAATATGTAATTATCTTCATGCTGAACGTTAATGAGAGTTTCTTCCAATTGCTAAACAACAACAAAAAGTGGCATTATGGTATTTTGCAAATACAATCGTTATGTATGGTTCACAGACATTATTGAACAATAACAATTACTCTTATCCTTTTTTAGCAAAAGCCACGTTTGAATAACAACTTGAATTCAAACAAAGCATTTCAGGAAGTTAGTTGTTAATTACAACTCTTGTGAATATTCTTCTTACTGATTCTGGCAGAGCCAATACTTCTATAGATTCAACATTATTGCCATATCGTAATCACCTGTGTCATCGCCAACCTCATCGCAAAGATGCTGTATCATACTTGCAATATTTTAAAAAGTATCTTTAATGTATTCGTTGTATTTTTAGAAAAATTTAGCGACCAACCTAGGGAAAATCGGACAAAAAGTCATTAAATATGAGATAATATACCAAAATTACGGAAACGGCAGCCAACATAAAGGCGAATCAAGTGTGGCCATCTCACAACTTCCGGTCTCTAAATATACCCTTGAAACCTGTCTTTGTCGCGCACGACTAGATTTTCTTTTCTTTTTCTCCGAATAAGGTATTCGTTGCTGCCGAAGTTGATACCCATCGAACGCAAATACGCTAGTTGTGACACGGTGTAAATCCTACAGGCGTAATGATTACATCATCGAAAGCGGGTTCGTTAAATGCTATGCCCTTTCTACAAGGGATACTGTGCTTTGGGCGTCGAAATAAGTATGTTATTGTTGATTAAACAATTTAAATATGATATCAAAATTGATGAAAGATTTTTCTACAAAGTGATGTATTTCTTTTCTCAATAGCTAAATTTCAGCCTGAACCGCATGCAAGTATGAAATAGCATCTTTAAGTATCAGCATTTATCAACTGGCTTTTATATCCTTGTACAAGACTCCATTTATTTAGTTGTCAATGTCAGAGCCTTGGATAAAATTTAAATTGATGGACAGAATTGTAGAATACTGAAATTGATAAGTGAGATTTCGATCAGAAACGTCTGGGAATCGTAGCTGTTGCAAGTCTGCACTTCATCTCTTTCTATATAATTATCTCACTCCACATGCATGATTGATTGAGATTGAGATGCATGCATGCATGATTGAGATTACAAGGTCAGAGGGTGCAGTGAAACAGGAAGAACAGGAATACTGTAATGACACATTCAGTTCGTGTTCTTGTTGTTACTGTGCATATGATGAAAGATGTACATGTATCTTATGGTTTTTGTGCAGGTACATAACAAAAGCTTGGTGTCATATTTTTTTCAGTCTGCAATTCATTTACATGAAAATATTAGTTTGATTTAATCAGAAAGATGTATTGGTTAAAATAAAGAATGATATGATGAGTTAATTATGATGAATTCGGGTTATCGGCATTTGAGTTAACATGAAAAATGTATCAGTAAATTATTTCACTTTGAATCTTTGAATCAAAAGGCCTTTTTAAAAGCAAAACACCATTGACCATATACATGAGAGTCTAGCCTGATAACTTAGTTATCCTATTCAACGCATGTAATTGTCAAGTTTTTTTCACAAATGAATGTATAAATACTCCGGAAATTCATAAACGCAGCAACAATGTGAATGGTAAGGAAGAAAGAGTTCACGTGCAGTCACAGCTCCTTAGAGGATGGTCAATGGCCAGGCAGACTCTTTGAAGCCATCACAGCCCGGGTCCATGAATACGAAAAACTAATTGTGGAATAACAATAGACAATATGTTGTCAGTCCACCCGTGGCGCTTACCATTACAAGATCATTGGAAGCACGTGCTTAGCATATCTTAACTTGTTCCCAGGCCAAATGATCAGAATCTACCGAGGCTAAGAGAAGATCATCACTGTTGGAAACTGTTTTTCTATCGATTTCAATATACTTATATACTCCCGCTATTTATGACATGAAAAAGACTAAAAAGCTCTTTCAACCTGAAACAGCTGCAGCTGGTAGACAATTGAAAACACATTTTTATCTTATGGCAGTGATGAAATAATAACATGTACGACATATAAAATATAACTGCCCAACCTAATACGAGAGGGTCGCATATACCTTGTCATGTGTTCATGCTTCTCACGTAATGCTCATTCCATTGAAAGAACATCTTTTCTGGATAAAGTAAACAAGAATTTGATGCAATTCAATTTTCCTGATTGATTGAAAACTGAGTCTCCTTTTAGAAATGTTCTTGATATGATTTGCGTTGATTCAGATTGTGGAAGAAAAGAAGCGATAATTTTTACTTTGGTTCATATACATATGTATATTGGTTAAAACACATTCATGTCACAAATTGCATTCAAGTAAATTCGTTTCTGATAATGATTAAAATCATAACATCTAAAAACGTGTTAAACCATGACCGAAGTAATTTTTGATCATTTCAACTGACAAAACGAGTATGCCAGATAACCCCAAGCTGCACTGTCATATTTTATCAAATGTCAATAATTATTTATTCTAGTTCTCAAATAGGAACTGAAATAATTATTTTGGTTGACAAACAGTTCAATCACGTTTTCATTAGCCTTCAGTACATTCTTCCGTTCTTGTCAAAATATCTTCACCGTTTTATATTGTTTCAAGTGAGTTAATTACTCCTTAAGGTTGATGCGTTAACGAGATGATATGATGTCAACATGCCAAGATCATTCTTTACAGCAGATTTAAAAGAAAGAAACAATTTCTGCAGCCATCAATCCGACAAAATGTACAAAGCTGTATAATCATTGCAGATTAGCAAATACTGTGGCAGTTAATCGATAACAGAAAATAATATATCTCAATACACTCATTACAAATAGAAACGCACAAGTTAATCATTTGAAGAAGATACAAATATTGCAAAATATTGCACAGTTAACTAATTTAAAATGATGACAGTCAGTGGTTTATTGCCCCTATTCGGATATCACCAAGACAAGAATCTGACGGTGACGTCATTTACGTTGGTACATGTTTTGGGTACTTAAAGTATTTTTTACTATTTTTTACACTAGTGAATCCATAAATTCTTGGATCTAAACCAGATTATATCTGCCAACGTCATCATAGAATGTAATGTATTTAACTCTTTTCAGGTCATTGCATGTGAACTCATGTGTTGGCAAAGGTGTTTTTTGTGTGATTTGTATGTCCATGTGAACACGGCAGTAATGTTATTTCTGATGTTTAAACAAAGTGATAGCATAATTGACAGCCCTTTAGTCTCAGTTAGTGAATTCAACAATTAAAACAGATTTACATGATTGTTAAATTGGGCCATTGCCTTTGTAAGTTGTTTTTTGAAATGGTGAACACAAGCCAGTTTTGGAAATCTACTGTTACACTGATCATCTTTATGCTACTGCAAGCTATAAGTTGCTTTAATTGATGTGCACTATTGTTTACATGATCTTTTGTTAATAATTGTACATAGTGTACCATGTATATACGAGGCCGTTTGGATGTAAAAACGATTTCATAATAAGTTTTATCTTACATGGAAGAGATACGTGCTGGAATACTGCCCTACAAGATGCTAATTCGTGTTCTAACTCTTCCAACTAAGCAGGTTGTCACTGAAGGATTGATATTAACATACACATAAAGTTCTGATTGAGACAAAAGTGATAAACTTGAGTGTCTGTGTATCTGTGTGAATGTAATGCTGTGAAGGATATCTGCACAAGATGATTTTCCAAATGTCAGCTGTTTAGTCCAAAGAGGTGAATTGTAGGCAAACGGATCCCCAACGCTGAATTGGTAAATACGATTTTTTCAGTTAAAAGAGGACACAAGCAAATTGTAACTGAGTCTAAATTTGGACAAAACATGCTTAAAACACAGATACAAGTAGAATGTCAACTTCTTTTAATTTTGATGCATATCTACACAACATCTTATAATACAATGTTTATTAATATCCATAGAAAGAGTTTGATGATTCTTTCCGAAATACATTAGATAAATGCCATAATTCGTTGCAAAGACAAAGTGATATAGACGCTACATTACACAAACTCTGAAATGTAACATATATCAAAGTCAACAGATTTCAAACACTCAAGCAAGCAGGAAGTCTTCACACTGACTAGTCATTCGTTTGATTGCTTGACACTGTGTTTAGTCATTCATACACATTCCAGCTATTTCAAGAAAGACTGATTATTATGTCACATGTTACACTTGTAAAGGACATCGGACTTCGGGAAAGAGAAAATAATGATCAACTCCCTTCTGTCAGTTTAATCCTTTCACATTTTTTATCTTTTCTTTTTAGACAATGTAACTTTCAAATCTTCCGTGAATTTGGAACTGATTTGGGAAATTTGCGGATATACAATGAAACTATAAGGATTTTGATTGTAACAGAATTTTAAAATGTATCAGTCTGATAACAGGAGCAAAACAGGATATAATGTTATAGTTAACTTCCGAACAAATTATTCATGACTAATTATCAGTTGATCAAAGTGTGTGGATGTGCATTACAAATGATTCATTTCCTAGATGATAACAATAAGAGGCACTTTACCTTATAAGATAAGAATCGTTTGAGAGATAAGGCCAGTATGAACAAAGTAGCCCTTTATATTCTTTCTCTGGTTTTATGCTAAAGTTTGAAAGTTAACAAGAGTTATAACCAAGTACAGCCAATCTGAATAACACCAAATCACCAATTACAGTTTTTCACAAGTAGTTAAGCAAGCACTTTGTGTATCAAATGACCCATATAATTCAGCTACATCCATTTGCATACGACAGATCCAATTTCAGATAAAAGTCTGACCAGTCGATCATTAATTCTCTTACTGACGACCAATCGAATTATGTCTAAGAGTTTTAAAGACTAAAAAACTAGTGCCAACCAAACTGTTATCAATACATCTTACCTTCTCATGTTAATGCAGGCGATTGTTGAGATCATATCAATCGTTCATTTCCTAACTATAATGTTACCGATATATAAGAGTTTCCTATAGTTTGGTTATAAAGTAGTTTGATATCTTTTATTGAAAATAGAAAAACATATTTTCGATTTTCTGTAATTCTTTAATTAAACAGACAGGCAGACGCTTTTATTATGTTCATACCGTCATCATCAAGAGGCTTTGTTGAGCAAAGTCAAAACATGAGCACTGATTGACTGTGTAATCATACCTACTTAATAGTTATACAAAATGTTTGTGAAGATCATCAATAAGGGAGTTGACAGACATGGGAGAGAGGCTGAGGGAACAGAGTAGAAAAAGCAAAGTGAAATAAATAAACCAGTTTTCAATGTAAAAATTTATTGACAAGACTAACTTATTTAAGAAGAGGTAATAAAATAAGATAAAGCAGATGCGTGTTACCTGATATTGATTCCTTTTAGCAATAACTCGTTTGCTCCATTGTTTTGAAACTCTTTTGCCAAAACTACTTTAGTACCTGTTTATATGGGTTATATTGCTATTTAATACACCTGTCTTGCACACCATAAGAGTTTTTCCGTTTGTTACATGCAAAAATAGATCGACGAGAGCTGAATATAGACATGAATGGCATAAACTCGTGTGAAAGCTAATTTTCCCAACCCTAAATGATTAAAGAAACTTCAGGCCTATGACGGAATCCCAACAGATTTAACCTTCAGAAGAGTCTCAATCACTGCAGAGTTCAGAACTGGATTACATTTTGTTTAATTGTCTTAAGTTTATCATTACAGTAGAGGAAACGTGTAAAACATAGATTTTAATGTCTGTATTTTATTCATAGAAATAATTTTGACCAGTTCACTTTGACAGTCCACTCGTTAGTTTCAATTAATAGAAATACTGCCCCAACGTCGATACTTAATTTGTGCCGACATTATCTGTCAAATACGAGTGGGCAAGTATAGACTGCTATGACAAATGTTTTAAAACATTGACACTGACAATTGTCATCTTGAGTTTTCTGTTTTCTATTGGTAAATCAAATTAACTGAAGACGCGAGACGTGAGAACATGCTCAGTGTACAGGACCTGGAGTTCAGTTCGAAATGAATGGTACAGACAAGCATGTAGCCAAACGTTTCCATTTGGTTAATTCAACTATTGTGTTAAATATCTAACCCTTTGGTAAACAATGTAAACACGTTAAATTTAATCACCCTTTTTCGAATGTAGACAAAAAAATGCTCTATTTTATCCTTAAACTATTTTAGAAATCTATTAAAATACAATTTAAAGTAATGCACTCAGAAAGCAATTTGATGCAGAGGTGTTGTTATAATTACTGATGTTCTCTCCTGGGAGTGAACTAATTGTGTAGAATGATCAAGTAACTTCATGTATGTCTGATCTCCATATGGACACACTCAAGGGACCTCTTATCACACTAAACCAGATTACATCTCTTTCCTTAAGGAGATGCATATCTTTTTCTTTACATATTGACTTTACATGACTGAAAAGTTAAAATTTTCTCCAAGAAGTTTCTTAACAAGTTATGCTCAAGAACTAAATAAACTGAATACCAAAAGAAACTTTGCACCATTTTGTAATGATTCTGATTGAAGAATGAAAAACGATAGAAATTTAAAACAAAGTACCTCTTAATAATCAATCATTTGTTTAAACAACCAGCAAATCCAAATTAAAGGTGGGAAACCCAGTTTTGCACTTATTTGATCTGAAGTGGGCAGGGGTCAAAATTTTGGTTGTTCAGACGTTCGTTGAAATGATGTTTTCGCAATAATTTCGTTAAAGTACTAAAATGTGCTACTTTAGTACCAGGTTTGAGCAGCCCGAGTGTTATAAGTTCCAAATCTGCCATGAGTAACCAAAAAGGTCAAACGTTAAAATACGTTTGCTGCCAGCAGGTTCAACTTTACATTTTGTTTGCATCGAAGCTTTTCCATAAATGGGAATGTGTGGACACAAGTCTTACTTGTCATATTGACACATCTTTGAGTCGTACAAATGGTAACTAGCCTTTAGAGCTCAACAATCGCAATTAAATCATGTTATTGCATGCCAATTCTGACGTTATAACTTCGAATGAAATTGCCATGTTTCGATGTTTAGTGACCAATAGCTGTCAACTTAGCAGTCGATGAGCTCTGATTAGATCTGTCCAAGTTCATAAAGTGCACGAGAACATAACAACATGCCGACCTTTGATGTTTGTTATCTCTGACGTCACTAAGAGAAAACGTTGGCGGTGGTCTAACGTCACAGATATCGGCTCTCATGCAGTGAAAAAACAACTGTTTTTTGTGTTTCAGGGTTGTCAGCAATCCTCACAACATGTCTGTATAGCCGGATCAAGTTACCATTAGAAATGAAGGAACACTACCGATTCTTGTAAAAAGGGCTGTTTTTGATCAATTTTGTAAATTTCAGAGGGGATTTGCGATATATTTGCTTTACCGTTTACTGCTTTAAAGGTGTTTTTTTCACTTTTGGAGTGACAAACATTCATTATGAACAGTTATCAAACTTGTTCGTCACGTCAATTGGTTTCAGCAGAAACCTCACATGATTATGACATTTTTGCCATTTCTGCAAAAATGCATGAATATTGCTCAATTAAAAGTTTTCAACTTGAAAGTGTGGGTTTCAACTATTTCATTGCCACCTTAAATGAAAATGTAAATATGAGATCGTTTTCGAAATTTCAGTTTTAAAATTGCAAAGTTTCTTTTGGTATTCAGTTTAGTATTGTCTAATGTCTTGATCCGGTATGGCTTCATACGTATACATGTAAATATGGATTACCTATTAAGTTAGGAAAGGTGAGATACTTCACGTGAAACTCTTGTTGACACCAACATGAAGTCTGTTTGTCTGTGTGTAAACCCTTTGGACTGACCCCAGTAATGGTGTTAAGGATGGTAATATAAGGTGATAGTCTAAAATACAGCTCTTTAGTCTCAGTAACCTAATCAACTTCAAACAGATTTCCATAAGTGTACAATTGGGTCAATACCTCGGTAAGTAGTTTTCAGTAAATGGAGAGAATCGCAAGATAGTTATTGCTTTAAGATTAAAGCTAACGAGCAGGTGAAAAATTTACAGAATTTTTGTAATTTATTTTCGATGAATTCAAAGAAGTTAATTGATCATTCTCTTGGACAACCACTATAGAATGCAACAATTCATTACAATAAACTCTGATATATTAAGCATATATTAACACCTGTGGTTTTTTTCCTAGGCAGTTAACAATTCCAATTAAAAAGGAAAACAATGTGTTTACGATAAAATCCACAGGACATAACAATGAAAAAAGTTTTTTTTTATTTCAATGATAATCAAGGACTATGGTGGTTATTTCAAATCCGATGTAACACTTGACTGACCTAATGTTTATTTTAAGAATCTTTGTCATATGTTTAAGAACCTTTTTTGGGTAAATAACATTTCATTTTACTGAAATACCTTACATGATGCAAGTTAAAAGCTACTTCAATTGGCCTGTCATTAACGCATTCAAGACTTCTATGTATAGACAATGAGCTGGACATTATCCATCCATCATCAGTCTGAACACACCAATTAAATTGGCAACACATCTACAAATCCAAACAGCCCAGCATCTAATTTCACAACATTACTTACACAGATTGGTCATTCTGTAGATTCCTAGCCTCGGCTCTCGGCCATGCACACAGCTATTCAGCTATTTCAAGACAGACTGATTATTCAGGTAATGGTTAGATTTTCGGTTTGCATCGAATTCATAAAAAGAGAAAACAGTGATTGACTCCTTTCTCTCTATTAGTCTCCTTAAAAATTATCCCCTTTCTATGTATGATTATTTTACGTATTATTTTATGATATTGTTTCTTTACTTTGGTTCTAAATAACAGAAGTTCCATGTTAGCCACATTATTATTTTCAAAAATACTGCACAGTAGCAAACGGTTTTTGAATGTAGATGTTGGCATGTGGACAATCATTTTAGTTTATCAAAATTGCATATAAAACGAGAATATTGATTATTGCAAACCTCAGGGGAAATTCCCGATGATATAATAGGCCACTTTTTGCTTTTGATAAGTATTCATAGTGGTTAAACGGGTGTCATGGGGAAAATATCTTGATAAGTAAGATGTGATGGACGTCATGGAAATATAATCAAAGATTACTTGTCATAATGTGAAAAATAACTCAAAAGATTCCAAAAATGAAATAAGTACCTCGGAAAACAAAGTTCAGATTTGAGGGATGTGCCCACTTAATTTGCATCAGGATTATTTTATTATATTATATTTTTATTATATTATTATTTAATTAGGGAACATTTGACATTGTGTTGATGTACATGTATATCAATATATGTTTGTTCGTTCTTACGAAGTCTCTGACCCGGGGATAAATGAGACAAATAATCACTTCGGGAGTAAGATTTTTGGACATGAAAGATAATCTGGCAATAAGAACTTGTTTGGTCAATAGATGAAAGTAACTCATGAAACCTTATATTCAGAACTGTCAATACGAACAATTATTTATTTTTTAGAATACCTAAACACATGACATAGATAACGATTGTAGTATATCCTTACAAGAAATAATCTAGCCATATGAGGACATACTATATGGCTGAAACTTTAAGTCTATCTGCTACGCTTTACATGCCGGATTGATGAGTTTTATTCATCAGAAGAAATTAAGATACATGAATGAAAAATATCAATTCTTTGTATTTGTGGCAATTTGAAAAAGACAGAACGAGGTATGAACATTTAAAATGAATAATTTTTTCCCAACCGTACTAATTATATTGAAGATATTCCTAGGGTATTCAAACTATTTTGGTTATTTATTTTGGAAACGCGTTATATGATACTACTCTCATATAATTAATTCAAATCGAATAGATAAATGAATACCTTGTCCTTGATGCTATGATTTTCAAGTTCTTCATATTTCTTGCATGTTTTGAATGTTAAAGTTGTATAATAGGCTCATTTCCTATTTTATTACATTACATAAACTACTTCGTGATCATTAAGTCTTAATATTCCTACTTTTTTATATTGTATAGTTCTCAATAATTTGAACACTGCTTTTATGTATGCATTTCATTGAAATAACAACAAGAAAAAACTCATACCTCACATAATATATATATTTATTAAATCTCACTACAAGTAATTTCGAATGAAATTGTTGAGTTACATCTATGAATATCTACAGATATCTATTTATATATGAGCTAGACAGGTTTGATTTGCCAATCTGAATACACTAGTTGAACCGAAAACAATCGCTCACGCATGACCAGTTACTTTCACAAACAGCTCATATCCCGTGTGGTCATTTTTCCGATTGTGCAGATAATGTTCTTAGTCAAAGTGACGTGGTCCAGCCATTCCTTGAATATTGTAAAGAATCTGAGACTTAGTAATTGGTCAGGACAAGTGGGAATGCAATGATTAATTGATGTCTTCCAAAGCTACTGCTAAAGCTCGTCCAATAGTTCATACCTCAACCCAGAGTTTGTTTGCAAGATGTTGCAACACAGCGAAAAGTAAACAACTCGACAATGGAAATACATACCAACGTTTTGAATTGGTAGGCGGACTAAATGGTTTGGTGTTTGATGAATTATAAAAACAACCAGTTGTTCCCACAGAGGCAGATCAAGTCATGTAGATACAGCCTCTGTTCTAACTCACCGAGTTTGTAGGATAGAATGGGCTATGTCTGATTGGTGGCAATCAAAGTTAGTTGTTCAATCAGTGACGCTGTTCTAAAATCATTCATTTTGGCTACTGAATCATGGGAAAGCATTGTGATATAGACCACCCTTTCAATGCGAGAAGCGTTGTCATTTGATAAAGAAATTCAAATGCATTGTGGTGTAAATTGTTTCCGCCAGGGGAAATTGCCGGAACCCACAGATTTCAGCGTAATAGAACATATGCTATATCAACATTTCATGACTTGATCTGCCTCTGTGGGGGAGAGAATGAATTCAATTCGGACCATTTTGTTCCATATGGTATCTGAGGTTGATACATTAGTTAGTAACTTTGACGTTTATGTTGATGTTTGGATATGAGTCATTAAGAAAAGTTATTAACCAGAATGTGAACATATAAACGAATATGTTGACCAAAGCAGAAGAAGTCTTAATGAAACTGACTGATAATACATCTGGCTACACAGATTATGTTGGTCAACTGATCTTTGTTTTTTAGCAGGTTATCAATTACGTTTATATGCTCAAGGCACTTGTAAGTTAAGGTATTTTTTTGCAAAAGAAACACACGTATCGGCATTGCAAAAGCCATAACATTTACAATGCTCTTTTCATCGTTGAAAATATTTTCTGTTTACAAATTTATAAGTATTATAGTGTATATCGTTAACATGATCGATTAACAGCGAATTATAAAATCAATCTGACTTATCCATATGATATCATGATTCAGTGTGCAAGTCAGTTAGGTTGTTATAGTTTGTTAATCCTTAACCATGTTGCATAGAGAGGAATTCCGTTGATAATGCAAATGCATTTAGGACACATTGGTCCTTATATCTGATTTTACCTAGTACACAATTTGAAAAATAAGCTTAACGTAATCAATGAAGAATAAAGTAGAAAATAAATCTAGACCTGTTGAAAAGAAAACACAAGGGAGGCACTTCAGTGGCTATAACCTGATCGGAAACCGGACAATTATCATCAAAAGAAATATGTTGAACTCCTAGAACATTATTTCAAATTTATTAAGCATTTTTCAATTCTTTAACTTTTATTGTATTTTGCATTCTGTGAACTTTGCCTTGTTAAATGTTTCTGAAAACCATTTTTCGAAAACTGACCACTGCATTGTTACCACCATTCTCTTTGAATAAATGCTCGGTTTGAACCCCTGTGGTTAAAGATAATTTATAATACTTTATGGTAGAACGTTTTACCAACTTTTCGATATTTCAGATTGACACATTCTACACAAAAGGTTAACTGAATACCTAATAACACCTATCCTTCCATGTCTTGAACCTAATGATGATTTGTCAAGATGCCTTGTCAACAAGCTGTTAACAAGATGTTATAATAGTATTTGCTATCGTGTTAAAACATAGTAGTATTTACATATTTTTCTGACAAAGTACTCTTAGCGGAGGACAAATGAAACTGATTATGTGATTATTGCATTTGAAAGTGTTTGATCAGATAAATAAAAGGAACTTTGTGGGAATTAAAGCGACTAATAGGTTTATCCTAAATGACACTGTTGTTGAACAACACATATCAGTTTGTTCAATCTCTCCTATTTTAATATAGTCTTTGCAGTTTTGGAAAAAGGTTATAAAGAAACAATATTAATTTTTTTCTTTGCAAAATAACAACTCAAAATTAATAATTGTAAATTATCTATGTTATTTTTATGACCATTTCCTCAATAGCTGTAGTTGCATTTCTTTTATTCCATATTAAAGTAAATATACTGTTTCATATTGCCTGAGTATACGGAAATTAATATCACATTCATAAGTTTCACTTCACTCTAATTGATTTTCTTGCTTAAGTTCAATATCCGATATCATGTTATTGATATCTTAAAAATAGGTTAAATAACTTTAAATTTATCCGGTCATTTGTTTTTATGTTAACAGCACAAAAACATAATAGGACTACAATCAGAAAAAGATACAATATTGTTTCGGCATATCCATATTTATCAAGCTGATATGAAACGTAACAGGATGTCATGTTTTTGTTATTTCCATAATGGTGAGCAATTTATGACTTCTTATCTGTAATCAGTTCCTTTGCAAACCGTGGTTGTGCACAACAGATGATAGATAACATTGATAACAGCAATATGAAACACTAAGCCCAACGTCATATCTTTATGTAAACACAACGTTCTTCACTTATTCTTTCCTTATCAGTGTTTCAATTTATCAATGATAAAGGTCAAAACTGATATCGGTCACCTGCGCAGCCAAGTGAAAAAAATGCTTTTGCGATAGGAAGGGAAACAATATGCAACACAAGCATTGAGCTAAATGTACTTCACAATGTTTGCAAAGTTGTGATGATGTAATAATATTATTGACCCAAATATTTCAGATAGATGGCATTCAACAGGAGGCAAGACATTCCCCGGATAACCTGTCGATCATTACAGCATTGATTTTGATGACAATTGAGGTTTTGAACTTTGACTTCATGTTTCCATAAGTTTGACTCACAAAGGTCCTTTAACGTCCGAATAGTTCCTTCAGTGAAGTATTCATTTCTAATTCAGACACCATGATCTGTGTTTACGGTTTCTGCTTAGAAAACATATTTACGAGTGATTTTAATAATATGCAGTACTGGGTTAGTTATAACACGTAAAAATAGACAATGGTCATCAGGGGATTGTTGTGACGAATCAAATAACATGAAAACTGAAGACTTTTTTAAAATTACTTAATGTACACTGTTCATTAGATTTTGTTTTTAAGATCAATACTTCAGGTAAGCAGTAAACACAATTTGATTACAGCTCTTCAAAGGAGGTAATTAGGGGATGTTAGTGTGTTTAGAGAAAACGGGTATTCATTTCTGTGAAACATGTACTGTAATACTGGTATAGATATACTGTCCAAAGTTTGCTAAGGACCATGAAATGTATTCTTATAAAATACTGTTTAGAATGTGCCTGCTTACTGCTTGTTTGTACCTCAAGGTCCAGCAATGGTTTCATACATGTTCTATCGGATTAAGATTCAATGCTGCAGAACCGCAAGTTTGAAAATGAAACCAGGCCCTGTTGATGGCATAGTGTACCTCACAAACTTCACATTGTGTATCCCTCTTTGCAACATTTCAATTCCTCTCGGCAATTCTACAGTGATCAAAAGTCGCTTGCGACGTCGTTGGTTTATCATTTAGGCTAAGTGAAATAGAGGTGAGCTTCAAAATTGTCTGGACAAGTATAAAGTATTTAAGATTACATGTATCGTAGCAAAAGTTGAAACGTTTTAGAGGTCTTAAACTAGAAATCACAGACCTTGGACTGCGAGAGAATTGAGAACCTTTTGTGTCTTAAAGACATAATTGGTTTTTTTCATTTGTGTGGTTATGAATTTGAAAATATGTGATGAGATGAAGTTCACTATAATTACTTACCTTTTGATAAGGACTCAAACATGCCCAAAGAAAAAATGTGACAGTTATTTTTAAACATTATAAAATACTAATATAGAATAACACTAATTTATAACCGGCCTAAAATATAACCTGCATTGAGTATTTGAGGTAAATATGCTTAACTAGACTAGTCCAAATCATGGAATGGAATTTATAATTAACTATTGTTCTT
Source organism: Steromphala cineraria (assembly GCA_916613615.1). Classification (NCBI taxonomy): domain Eukaryota; kingdom Metazoa; phylum Mollusca; class Gastropoda; order Trochida; family Trochidae; genus Steromphala; species Steromphala cineraria. The sequence continues at coordinate 4,659,671 of OU744726.1, forward strand.
ATCCTTAAAAGTGTTAAGCATTATGGGTTCTAAAAACAACAGACAAAAAATATCACTCTTTCAGTTAGTCAGAACTCACATGATTTAGATACAAGTAGAGTTAATCAATATCTCGCAAAGCCACTTACTGTTTGCAGTATTACGCCCTTTCGTTCATTAAATGTCAACAATCAACTCTTTACTCGACAAAGTTACAGCAGTTTGTTTTGAAATAATGGTTACCTAGCAGTCTTCTACTTGAAATGTGATTCAACATAGCCACTGTTATTCTATGGAAAGTTTGTATGAAATTATCATCACATTTCACAACGCTTCAATTTTCAATTACGTTTCTGTGTTATTACTTTTAAGTATGATATGTTTTTCAGAAAAATATCTCTGGAAGGAAGTGTTCATTAACTCACATCTTTCGTGCACTCAAATAGTTCTTCATATACCAGACATTCACAGTTAATGTTTTATTTTGATAGCCTATTATTAACCTGCTTTAGTTTTTACGATATAAGACATTCACAGTTAATGTTTTATTCTGACAGCGTATTGTTAACCTGCTTTAGTTTTTAAGATATAAGACATTAACAGTTAATGTTTTATTCTGACAGCCTATTATTAACCTGATTTTCCTGAATGCTCTGATATCTGCAATTGAAGCTGGTGCATAAACATGTGCGGGAAATATTTTTTCAATTCGAAAAATTGTGATGATGACCATCACCAATTAAGTACTGTATTTTAAAACGTTCTAGAAGAATTTTTTTTATTTAAATACCTCAGATACATCGAGTAGAACAAGTATAGCTGATTGGTAACAGGCAATCAACTTATACTGAGAGGTTAAATAGTTATAAATATCATTTCTGGACCAATGGCAAAGACTATTTCATCAATATTGATGGCATAGAAAAAATGCACAGTAGTTGTTTTTTAGTAATGGATGGTGAAAAATACTGTTCTGTTTTCTGCTGGTTCAGGAATCTTATTAATGACTATAATATATACCTATTATTTAAGATGTTTCACAGTTGTTTTCCAGTACTTAAGAAGGGACATCAAATTCGAGACAGTTTGTTTTAGGGCAAAGGACATTGAGAGTAGACTGAGTGTTTCTTGATGTATTGTTTAACTCCGCCCTCTAGAAATATGTTGATGGTAAGATGGCAAGATGGTATTCAGCAACATTTATAAACATTTTGATACTTGATACAGTAAATATGACGATACGTGGGAAGATAACTAAGGCAAATGCACTACATTGGTAGTAATTTGGATGTTGTAGTCTTCAACTGTTTTGGGTAACCAAGCACTATTAAATATAGCCACATTGATGTGCGAGACGGAAGTATAAATAGTATGGGATCAAAAAGTTTTCCCGACGAGAGACATGGAGCAAGGCAAGGCAGGGCAAGGCAAGTCAAATGACTGCAATGTTTTGGTGTCTATATATATTTCAGGAAGGCTTATGTATGTATCTAGACATGACTAATAATACAAAATGTGTGTACTTTTATCACACACTTTCGATGCAATAACATACTCAATGCGCTACTCACAATTATTACCCTAAAGGAATTATACTTTCATATCAGCTACCAAGTGCTAAGCGCGACCAAGTAGGTCAAAACATGCTGTATTCAGGTACCCGTTTTAACAGCTGGGTGAACTGAGTAAAATGTGAATGAAGTGCCTTGCCCAATGACACAACGCAGTAAGAAACCCAGGTTAGAAATATTTGGTATCTCTCCACCGGGACGAAGCTTGACCTTTGGCGTGAGAGCCCGCCATGTTAACAACTATACCACTTTGCTTCATCACTACACCACTGTTCTCCAAATATGACCAAATATAATATATGCCCTCTTTTGTGTAATAACAAACTGCTCTCTTCTTTCTTCCCTTTTTGCCCATATACCCATTAGCGTAGTTTTATTGAGATTCATAATTTTTTAAGTGGCGCTTTTCGCCAAAAAAGACATTCATTATCAATGGTAAAACATCACACTCTTGGAAAGTATGATTTGGTTATTTTTAACATTTCATGTCAAAAATTTAAACTTTAAATGTATCTTCCAATTCTTGTTTGTTTATGACACCTGTAACTGAATAACGGCATATCCTCTGACTCAGTCAATACATAGAAATACACTTCACATAGGAAAATATAGACGCTCATAAAACTCACTCTGTAGCTGCAATAATGTAATGTCTATGAGGAGAAATATCAGTTACCTTATTAAAGCCAAGGCAGGGTAACCCAAGGCTTACACTTAAGAAACATCAAAGAGATTTTCAACAAGATAACATTCATGTCGCCTCTACTGCCTAATATGATTCATATATCCTTCTGGCGTGAACCAGTACCATCGTTGTTACCTTATGCCGCGGGCAAGTGAGTTCCTTTCTTGATAGATGAGAAGTCGCTTAAACCTTGCAAAGAGTTCACGACAAACCATAGGAAGATCTGCTCTTGTCCCCTGGGGAGATACAAAAGCTTATTGTAATTGTCTTATGATATCAGTTGTTAAAAAAAATCACTACAATACTTATGATATACCTACATTGTATGTCCAAAATAAGGAACATCGTAAAATGTTCACAAATGATCCTCAAATTAAATATAAATGTTACTCCAAGGAACATTTTTTTATGAATATCTTGATATTCACCAAACTATTTACTTTTATTACCCACGTGGTACTTCGTAAAGGGGTTTCATAACAAGTTGTTATGACACATATGGGTCATAACACCTCAAAGTGATTTGATTGGCTTGCAGTGAACTTTGACATTGTCCGGACTACTTTATTCATTCATAAAACGAACGTGTTTTCATTCACAAATTCGAATGGAACTGAGTGAGTCGGAGTCATTCTTCAAACTTTCAGTTTATTTTTTTAATCTTCCTTACCGAATTGTTAAGGAATAAATCGGAGGACAAAAGCATCACAATAAAACATCTTACTGATATCCCAAGGCTCATATAAACACAAAAGGGTTTAAATTCAGCACAATTTGATCATAGATAACTCTGACTGGTCTCGCAGAGTGAGATTTTATTTTCACGTACGCTTCGTTCATGACAAAAGTGCTTATTACTTACATTTCACCAGACACTATGAATTAACGAAGGGTAGAATTTAGAAATGCGAATATTTAACGTCGTAATAGTATAATAATTGAGGCTGTGACGTGGTTTGATATTCATCCGCCGTTTCGTCTCTTTATAGTCATAATAAAAAGTTGTTTAAAAAAGCAATAAATCGTCTGAAATGCAAGTTGGTAATAAATAGGATACATAACTCGTTCCCCTTTCATATCAAGTTAATGTCCCTCGTGAAATAATTTTGTTGTGCCAATCGCCAAGGCTCGTGACAAAGCAAAATTATTTCACTAGGGACATAAACTTGATATGAAAGGGGAAGCTCGTTAGATATCCTATAATTATATTTCTGTCATGTAGGGAAATATATAACAAATGACTTTTATTTATTTAAAGTCAATTTTATCTAAGAATATTGTTAAAATATCACCAGGTAAATAATTGATTTAAAGACGTTTTCCAAAAATGAAATTAAAAACATTTAATAGTCATGATCTTTTTAAGAAATTCAACAGATATGACTGTTTTCTTATGTCATTTACTGGTGTATTTACCTTCCTTACATTTATTAGCACCACAAAAGAATGGAATTGTTACAAAGTAATTTGCATTTCTCTTACATCTAAACCAATTGTCAATGATCTCATTTAAGATGTTTTGATTTCTACATCATGGTTTTAATTTAAATATATGTTCAAACGATATACCTCGTATATTTCAATAAAAAATATCATTACACATAAGTGTTTCCGCATGTCGTCAATATCAATATCAATGTTTCAGGCTATAGGCAATAACAGAACCACTTTATGGAGACTTTAGAGATCATATTTAACTAGTTTTAAGAGGGATACAATGCATACATAAATGAAAAGGTGTTGGTGGTGAGAGACAATGCCAAATATATGTCTGTGATAGATGTCCTTGGTGAACGGGAGAGACGCGCCATCCATCACCTTGAAGTCTACTTTGATGTTTCAGTTTACTGTATTTGATAAATAATTAAACAAAACTTTCTTTGTGAGTCTTTATGTTAGGCATTATTGTTTTCTACCGTTATCAATGTTGAAATTTAGTATTTTAAAGACAAATTTAGTTGCAAAATGTTTTTTAGATTTTCCTTTACCTATTACCTTTTCGCTTTGAGTGGATGTCTCAATCTTTATTCAAAGTGAAAGTCCTCATCAGATCAAGACTAAGGTTGTAAGTCTTTGACGTAGAGTGATGTATGATATATTGAATTTAGTATTAGGCCGATGTCATGTTACACATATTAAAAGTATTGAAAACAAAATAATTTATATTATTGTCTGAAACACTCCTAAAAACTCCTTAACTAATAATTGACTTCTCTTTTTTGTAATTGTATATCTTTGTGAAGCCAAAACATTAGTTCACAATTCATATGATATGTTTGAGATGTTTAAGAGACAATTAAATCTAATTTTTTTTACACAATGCTGAAATACATTATTCGTCTGCATTATGTGTAAGATATCTCTAAATATGACGTTTATTGAAGACCATTTCATCAGGATGCGAACAATGTTAAGGCAAATAATAAGACTAAGGTTCTACATCACCTGTAACGTGAACGTTTGGGTATCTAGCTTGGGGACACATTGTTAACAGTTTCAGAGATACAAGCAAGACGATAACCTTCAAGTGGCATCAAGTCTTTTATAGGATAAAGCAGTAACTTGATCTTTGATTCTCTTCAAGCATTACCTGCCAGAAATAATCTCTGGCCAAGTGGATTCAATAACGTCATGCATGCATACATTTATAGTAAGCATTAAAATGTGTTTTCCTTCCTTTTCACATAAAACAATATAAAGGCTATGGAAATTCATGTTCCAGACACATTTGAGTAAGTGCTGAAATATTTACATCTTACGTATCAGAAATTGATTTACTCTAAGCACTGAACTACTGTACATGTATGTCTAACTTACATTCTTACTTGTTCATACATAATTTTATTCCCTCCTTTACATTATTTCAAGTCATTTTGTATCATACATGTATAGTAAGCGTTCAGATGCGTTTTCAAATAAAACAACACATTTTACAGACACATTTGAGTAAGTTCTGAAATATGTACATCTTACTTATCGGAAATTGATATACTCTAAGTACTGAGTTGGTGTATGTTTATTTTCCATTTTCCATTTTCATACATAATATTACTTCACACTTTTACATTAATTCAAGTCATTTTGTATTATATCTTATCTTTAAAAACAACCAAAAAGAAGATTTTGCAATTTCAACAAAATCAATGATACGATTTAGCTCTGGTTTCTAATATTCAGTCACTAGAAACAGTGATGTTGTTTATAACACAAGGTAGAAACTATGTTGTAACAACATTTTAAGCAATCTTGAAATATTTATAAAAAACTTATCTTTTTCCGTAAGAATGTCATCAAACGAAATTAGACTTGGACTGTTAGATTTTTATAAAACAAAGGTTGTGAAGAAATCCTAATTCCAATTTAATTACAGCTGATTTACTTACATTTTCAAATAACCCTGAAATTAAGTCATGTTCTTTCCTCGCTGATGAAAATACACAAGAGTGTCAATCAAGTTAAAATCATATTAGTTTCAAATTGAAGATTGAATCATCTCCCTTGATAGAGGAAATTGTGTTACATGACAGGAATAACCAGACGATTTAATAAACTAAGAAACATTCGATCCTTTGTGCCAATAACAAAAGCTGTTTTAAAAGAAAGAATAATATTATTATTATATATGTGACGCTAAAAAAAACATTATTCACGTAATATACTTTTAATGATTACATTGAAAGTAATAAAAATAACATCAAATTGATTAAGTTAGGTTTAAAAAGTGCTTTTCCTGTTGTATTCATGTTTTATTTCCCCAATATTACCTTAGGTTTCTTCAAATCTTTAATGGAAGAACAATTCTAAAGAAGTACTATTTCTTTGTGAATGTACTCTAGCCGGTGAATCAACCTTCACATTGTCCATTTTTCAGCAAACTTACATGACATAATACACAGAATCGCTGAGCATATGATAACTAGTAAAATGATGACATTCCATGCAGGTTTGTGTAAACATGACACATATCTATATCTTCACCGTTTGTACCATTTACAGTTACTTAGAGTACACAGAAGTACAAAAGGACTTTAACAAGATTGCATTCTGGTAATAACAAAACTTTTCAAAATTATCAATTGAAATTTGTAACTGATGTCACGATAACATATAAAAGCTGACAATAAATATAACATAAACTGCCTGATATATGAGTTACCGCTACTCCTGGTAATAACATCTAATCATTGGACATGTATTCGATTTAATAAAGAAATATTTTAACTCACAATTGTGAACAGCAAGATCAAAGGTATAGCGTGACCATGTTAATTGTGGTTCGAGGCTATCCTCACTGCACATCGTACATTTACACTTAACGCTTACTATTACAAGTACTTCTTTACCTTTGAACAGATTCCAAATTGTGGAAAACTTTGTGCACAATTTAAAGGGACAGTCCTATCAGGGTATTTTTGTTTGGAAACGAAACGACCATTTTTGCGAGGAATGTCTTAGAATCAAGGTTCTTGACTGGTCCTTAAACGTCACTAGGTCTCAATCCCGACTCTCAAAGTGGATGCTGTTGGTAAGCTTCTGAGACATCAAAGAAAACAGAATTTGCAGGAACAGTACGTCCATGAGGGATCGTTTTTTACAACATTTTAGTTATTCATCTGCACTTTCTAATACCTATGACCGTTGTTAATCCACGTTCTGTGACCACATTAAACCACGTTTGCCTTTATGATATTTTTGGAATTACTTCTTCAAATCCTAAGAATGAGTTATGACAGTAATACCTCAACCCTTTGCTATTTCATTTATGTCGTATTGGGAAGTTTCATTTGAATAATCTTTGCCTTGAATAAAGTGATGTGTTTCAAAGGAAGTGTGAATGATAACCATGATAAATCACTAAAACAATTGAACTATTAGAGCTATAAACATCGTCGTTGTAATATTACACACGGACACACGTCTTCATATGTTGATTTCCTTTGTGATAGTTACTACTAAATTAGGAAAGGTCAAATATCTGCTTCAGGCAAACTGTGAGTGAATCATCAAAGAGGTTGCCAGAGGGTGAACTAATAATGGCATGAAGTCCTTCACAGCCTCAGAACATCCCCAGGACACGTACATGAACCTACTGCTCTACTTACAAGATCCGATTCATGAAGCAATTATATCTATTTTAGGTACTAACGGCGATGCATTCTAATCAGTGTTCAGGAAACAGCGTTCGTTATTGCGTTCCTTTAACAAGTCAAACCAGTTTATCAACAAACTAATTTTCTGCAAATTGTGTCATTTGAGTACATACACATATAATGTATAAGATAAATATAATGTATAAGATAAATATAATGTATAAGATAAGTAAAGCAGATCGTTTCCATATTGTTCATAGTTGCTCAGAAGTGTTTGACATACACAAACAATTGTTTGCAAGTAAATAGTAAACACTAACATCAATGGTATTTTGTGAACCAAGCATTCCATTTCCTGTGGGTCAGAATTAGTTTCCATTGAGTAATTCAAATGTGATTCAGAACAACTGGAAAACTTATTTTATTTCATTAATATATTTTCTATAATCGCCAGCATTTAAGTATACACTTGTTAATTACATTCCTTGCTGTTGTATGAATAAGACCACTAAACACTGTGAGAAAATCTTAGCTTTCAAGTATGTTAATAAAAGAGGAAAACCATGATCAAATAAACCAAAATAAGTTATATATATAATATATATTATATATAATAAAAATGGGGATATCTACATTGCTCTCTACAAGGGCGTGCTGAAAGCGTCACATACATGATTATCCTGTCAATGATACATACATTGCTCTTTTTTCATTCTCAACTCCTTAGGCGCATACAAACCTGCAGCCGTTTCAGGCGTTCTGTGGTTTTGATCTTGCTATCACTTTCACACCAAGTACCAACTTGCACTGCGCAGTGAACAACGGAACATGTATATGACGTCTATTGCCTAAGGTAACACAACATGGTTCTCAACTTGTGTCTTTGTGTAAGGACTCACCATTTAAAAACGCAGCATATCAACTGTGCTTGCTGTCAACAGCTACTGAGCAATGTAAATGGACCAATTGAGACCATAACGACAAAATGTTTACAATTACAATACTCTTATATTGGTTATTTAACAATTAAATGGCAAATGTAACTTGATGATAATGAAACGTCTTTTGGCTCTAACAGTTGAATATGATGAATGGTTAATTGGCAATACTAGTGGATGATTCATTTTCGCCTGAGGGAAATTTGAGATGGCAAAACCTTAGCATTATCATGCAATGGTCATTCTAAGCAATTTGAAGGGATGAATCTTTTGTTCAGATCTGGAATGAACATGTCATCGGAATGACACAGCTCTAATGGACTAAACCTTTGTCTCTTCGTTTTGATAGAAAGATAGATGTTTCGTCCTCCAAAGCATGAATATTACATATTTGCATTATAAAAAACCCATAATTATGAAGTTGTAGAGAAGTTATATTTGTCCATTTTGACACAGAGTGTGACATACATAAGAAAATATTTGACCAGAAATGTTAAGCTGGTCCCAAACATTGTCCGATACTGATCCAAGTAAGACATTCAAGAACTGTTCATCGTCATCATATATCCATAACTTCTCAAATACATCAGCATCCAGTAGAGCAGACATTTTTTCGAATATTTTGTTCCTATAATAATTATCAATCTTGCAATCCATAAGAATATTTTTGAAAATATCATGTGCAGCAGTACCATGCGACATCCGTGTGTGTCTATGAGAAGGGAACCACGTTTGATAGAAACTCGAAACAACACCTTTATAACATCTTCCCACGGCAAGGTGAAAACGTATCCAGAAACTCCTCGTTTAGACCTTGCCATCACAAGGTAGAAAACTGGTGATCCGGAGCAGCGACACCTATCGTGATCATGAGTTACGCCCCTTATCAGCTCTTTCAACAATAGCCAATGAAATTGCTGTTTACATTCGGAACAAATTCAAAATACTAACAGACGATCTTTTTGAAAACTATCCGAGTGAAATTCAATTTTATGCTTCAGTCCGCATGGTTATTTTCATGTTTTTGATGAGCACCCTGAATGCAGAGAAGACAAACATTAATGTATCACTCAAATAAAGTGTTTCTCTCCCTTGTAAAAAGCATACAAACGTATTTTTCAAATCGGTTCATTTAACATGCTGTCTTTTGATTGGACTATTCTACTTCCGTGCAGTGGGTTGAAATGCTAGCACAGAAAGTACGGCCAATGATGTCAAGGGAGGAATGGGAAAGTTTAGAAACTTTTTCGTTTCGCCCGTGACATTGTGAAGATGCCTTTATAATGGAATAACTGTCTTCGTTATAGAGATTGTATACAATTATAGACTGGTGATGAGGTCAATACCTGTTTTTATAGACCCGAAGAAAAACAATATTGACCGAATTCCATAATAATAAGTGACAGTTTCATGTGTGTGAGAAACTATATTTCTAGACTAAAAAGTAAGTATCTTCTTTAAGATTCTTTAAAAAGTGACGTGTGTGATTTGATTTTGTTAAAATCTGACATTTAAAAGGTTGTAAGTTGTATATATGCTGTATTCATGGACCTCGTTTCTAATATGTTTCTGTCATCAATCATCAACTATACAAAAAGAAAAGACAACAAGTTGGTGATATATTTTTTTCTTCATTAAGTATGTTGAACACAAAACCGAAGATTGATTTACTTTTTTTCTGATCATATTTTTAATAACTAATCGGATATGATTGTGTTTAAATAAATACTTCTATTCATATAAGATCAAGTGAATGTTAACCAATATATTTTAAATTTGTAAACGATTTCCTGCCAATGCTACGTCATTGAAATATAAATTGACACCCTTCCCACATTGTCATTGCTGATAAATTGATATCAAATAGAACAAATCTTAGGTAAAAGAATATACAGTTTTTAAAAACAAGAAAAAGTAATTACTTCTAAATCAATACAGTATCAAATAATAATAATCGTATTAAATAGCCAAATGATCAGTCTTTTAATTGATTGTTATTGTAGCTTTTAATGATTGTCAAAATAACAATTATTCCAATTATTTTAATCGATTTCACTTATTCAAAACGTTCAAGTTCCCCTTTGGGGTTAATAAATTAATCAAACAAGACGTTTGATACAAAAGACGTTGTTGAATTATTATGTTTCTTATAATATGTATTTAGAAGCAGTTTCATGCTTTATGGGAATTGTATTGCAAATTGTCAAAAAAAAATTATGCCAATGTATCATCTTTGGTGAGACACTCGATCCGATTATCTGTAGTTACCAAATATTTTAGCAGGTATCAAAGAGGACAGCTTTCGGTAATTAAGTGGGAGCATCTTTAAATCATTTGAGTTAGAAAAATGGATTTGCCTAACTTCCGAACAGTGTTTGTTTATTTCGGGGACAGCTACCTGAAATTTAAAACCATTTTCTTGAAAATGGCAACATTTTCTTTCTTTATCTTAAGATTTTAATTTCAACCTAAAAGGTGCTTTCATTTAAAGGAAAACTTAAAAACGACCGTTTAAAATAAAAGCACATCGTTTACTGTTTACAATTCACTATGTCCTTATGGTTCAAGTGAAGAAAAATGCACATAAAACGATTTAATCAGATAAGCTGTTATTTGGTACAAATGTGTAAGTCGATATGATACTGTGTAAGAAGTATACAAAAAAATTATGTACATGTACATATGTATACTAGTATTAAAGCTGTTGGAACCAGCCTTGAGTAACCAGTAACACGTAATTCCCGGGATAATCCCGAGCACTCGCCAACACTTGATGTTAAAATAAGTATAACCACCGTGAACAATACAAATAATAAGAATAATAAGAATTTACTTCAGAAAAATGCTTTTATTGTAATTATGATGAAAACAAACGTAGCACAGTGGTAAAACAGTTAGCTTGCTGGCCGGCCTCTCCAAATCCAAAAACAAAAAACGTTGTTGATCTTGATTTCATCCTATGATAGCGACCGCAGCGTAGGTAGGGGGCGCCACTGGCCGAGGAACGTAAATGGCCGACAGTTTGGTTCACCGATAGGGCGACGTTTAAGGTCGGATTACACATATGTCGGTGACGTTCACAGCCAAACTCTTGATGTATTTTTATTGTCCATTGGTTCAAGTGTGCGTATTTCGTGTTGGTGACCTCTGACGTACTGCACATGAAAATTGGCGGTAAGTTTAAAATTACCTATTTCTAAAATAATTGTTTCATATACAAATAACGTTTTGTGCATTATTTAAACTATAAATACGCATATTTCAATCATTTCTTTAATAGGGAAAATGTTTTTTAAATTTTAAAGCATTACAAAGTACTTAGATCAGACCTTAAACATTTCAGGTGAGATTTCTAAGGTCACCCATTTAGAGTTATCTGCCCCTGCGCATCTGCTCGAGATGTATACAAAATGGCTGTCTGCTTTCACATGCTGTGACGGACTCGGTTTTGTTGTTGATGGATCTCGCCTATATAAATTAAAATCTTCGATTTGTATAGGTGTGTTTGATTGTATAAGCCTTTCAAAACATTATTACAGCGTATTTTGACATTGTTAATGTCCAATTTTGGAAATATGTAATGAAGTTTGAAAGGTACCTGAGACTGATTTTTTTCCAATTAATGACATGCCATTATTTCGATAATATTTGTACAAAGAAATCAGAATTGACAATTGTAGTGAACATATACACATTTATTTATTTGCTAAGTGTTTTGTGCTTGTTAGTCAAGCTTTTTCAGTACCAGGGAATTTAGGACAGCAATAGTAATCAATATGATGATCATAGAGTTTAATTTTTAAAATGAAATTGAATTGTTTGTGTTAAAATTTAATTTATGATGTTTTTTAAAATTTAAGGAGTCATGTTGAAATTTGAATTTGTTTTTTTACCCATTTATATGTCATGATTGAAGTTTGAACTATGCATTAATAATTAATATATTATTTATCACATTGAGAGTATTTATTTACTTGATCGTTGATGAACAATTTAATTTTCAAGAAAAATAATTGATTGATGTACTTTTCTATATCGTCCATATCTGTTTTCAGTGATCATGTGTTTTTGGTCAGTTATTTTGACTCTCTTCTGTGAACAAATCCAAAAGAATTTTAATGTACCTTGTGTGTTATTTGCAGCAGAGGGTTCATAGGTTCATCTAGGAATACTCATTTAAAATATAATTTGCTTTAGAAAAATATTATAAACATAAAAAGCATCACATTTTAAGGCAATTTTTCTAATACCATTTTTTTAATGGGAAATAAAGTCTGTTTATTTTCAAACCTTACCAGCTAATTTCCTTGTAATTCTTTACATCAAATGATATCTTGATGTGATATTATTTATTGTCATCTGCTTTTTTAAGAAAAAACATTCATTGTTTTCTTTGTAATTTCTTATCAAATTTATTTTCAAAACATTAAATATATTTTTCAGTGGTTTTGAATGATTTTCCTAAAGTGCACATGTTAAGAAAAAATGGACAAACTCCAAGAGAAGCATTTATCAAAGCACCTGAAACTATCAGAACTGATATTTCTGTGGGAGAAATAGTTAGATCACCCGCTAAACCATGTCTTTCAAGTTTTTTCATTTTTCATTGTAAAATACATGTATGATGAATCAAAGTTATTTTTATCTTAAATAATATTTACTTAAAAAATATCAATTATGTAGCTTTAGTCAGACTTATTGCAACTTACTGTTTCATAATGGAACATAAACTTTGAAAAAATGTCCTGTATATTCTTAATAACAGAAGTTCAAGAAAGTGACTGAAAACACATGACACTACTTCCAAAGTCTTGTTTTTTCAAAGTTATGTTAAAAACATTCTATGTTGTACAAATGTTAAAAATAATCGATTTTCATAAATGTTCTCTTAGATAATATGGCGATAAATGATTAAGAGTAATTTCTCATCAATGCATGTGGTAATTTGTCAAAAACAGGTCGTTATTCCTTATCTGACTGAAAACCCATTACAAGCATATATAGGATTTCTGTAATGAAACAAAAATTGTCAATTTCAAAAAAATCTTTATTTTGTTTTAGATTTGACCAATGTGATAGGCAGCAAGACGAGACAAGATCTTGATCGCTAAATCAGCTTTCAAATTGCAACTTTGCATTGCAAATTGGATATACTTTACTTTAGAAACACTCTGGAATTACAAAAGGTTTGTTGAAAATTTAGAAAACTTGTAAAATGTTATTGAACATTCAATTTTGGTTGGATAACATAGACATTATTGCTAAGCTGATTGTTTCATGTTTATGTATGTTTATGTATGTGTAACAATTTTAAATTTTCAGTTTCAGATGTAAGTGCCTCAAGTCCTCTGTTGTTCACAGTTACTGGATTTTAGCATAGGAGATCACGTATATTCTGTTATGTACTATATTTTATTACACATATTACGTTATGAGACCAGCCTGTTTAAAAAAATCGTTAATGTCACACTCAATGAAATGATGTTATGGTAATGGCAGCTCGTTATAAGGAATTTTAACCTTGTTATAACCATGCAGTTTTACTTGGAATTGAAATTTTTCTTTTTAACAGGATGACAGACTCAAGTTCGGAATCGGACAGTATTCTCCTGCCTAGGAAGAAGTATGCTAAAAGAAGTATACAACAAAAACAGAAGAAAGAGGAGGAATATGAGGTAACATTCACATTAGATAACAATACATTTGTCCCCAAAACTAATAGCCTTCTTGAAGTGTGGTATATGGCAACTCTCATACGTATAAATATTTGATCAATTAAAATTAATGACCATTGAAAATGCTTAGTTTCACAAGATTTTATGACAGAAACATTAAGAACACTCATGTATGATATTTTACACACCACAATGTTTAGCTCATCAGGCCTGAAAGGCCCGATGGGCACAAGGCATGGCGTCGCCCGTCCATCCGTTTGTCTGTAAACTTTACACTCTTTGACTTCAGAAGCAATGACTAGAGGGCTGAAATTTTATATACAGACTCCCTGGCCAATGGGGATTTTAAAAAGAAGATTCGGTGATCCTGTGACCTCAAATGTGTGTCACACGTATCATTTAAATCTTTAGGCTTGTTTTACTTTAGAAAACTTAATCATTCCGGCTTAGATTATTGTGATAAATCAAATACCGTAGGTCCTGATGAGCTTTAGAGCCCATTGCTCTATTTTCATTTTCTTAATATAATTTTTATAACCTTTGTGCTTTAGGCTTTTTCTATTTGATAACTACCCCTTTTTCAGAATCTAGAGATGGAATACAGCCAACCTCCAGTAAGTAGTGGTAAAAGTCAGCTGGATTCATTTACATTCTCCATGACTGAAGTAGTTCTCCCTAAATCAAAGTCAAGACCTACCATGCCAAGTCAACTAACTTTTTCATGTGATGAAGCAGGACCAAGCAAACATGAATCTCCAATAACAAAGATTAGCTCAAGTTCAAGCGAGGAAATAGCCCCGGTTGAAGAGGTCAAACTACCAAGCAATACCGAACCTGCTCAACAAGTGCTCACGGACACCAAAAGCACCCAAACCATAAGTACTGGCCCCTTTCAGTCGTCAACCCTCTACACAGCTGATCTTGTCGACTAAAGAAAATGGAGGACCTTTTTTTATCCGAACATTCCATAACTCCTGAGACAGTAAAAACCTCTACTTTAAGGAAGGATGTAATCATAACAAATGGACTAATGTTTGGATTTATCAAACTCACCAAAACCACAAACTTAACTTTGAAAGAAATTTTGACTTTTTTGCACAATCAATGTGAACTGCCAGCATTTCGTTAAAAAATAACAAGATTACAAGCTGAAAGAAAGAAGAAAACGGGAAAATATTTACAAGTCTTCTTTAATGAACAATGTAGATTACCAAAGACTATCTCTAAAGAGATTAAAACAAAGGCAGAATCTTCCTCAAGTCAAGATATTAAGGAAATAAAACCACAACAGACGAAGTCCACACCAGAGTCAACAGAAATTGCTACTTTGCTGAGTGAAAGACGAAATTTGAAAAGAAGAATCAAGCAGTTGCAAAGCAGTGTTCAAGCTAAAAAAAGACACATAGAATATTGGAAGGAAAAGAAATCAATCAAAGAAAAAAGTGTCAGCCCAAAACCTAGCCATTTGGAATCAAAAGAAAAGTATGTCAAAGAAATCAAGCAACTTCAAGACAATCTTAAAAGTGCAGAAGTAGACAAACAAGGCTTTAAGAATGCATGTGAAGCACTCATCAAACTTAAAGCAGAACTTAAGAAGAGTGATAGAGCCAAGGCCTCATTACAGACAAATGTTGATTACCTTTAGACTTTACTCCAAGACAGTGAATCAAATAAACTATGTTTGTATGATGCAGAGAGCCGGGGATTTTGTGAGGCAACTGAACTATGTGTGTATGGGCTTTTGAATTCAAGTGTTGCGTTTGAGCAAGTTCCCAATGTGATAGAGGAAGTTTCCAAACTATGTGGTAAAGTCACAATTGACAGACATCCTAGTGAAGCCACAGTAAGGGAAATGAATAAAAGAAGACTATCTCTGTCACATATGCAGCTTGCAGAAACCATTACAGAAGAAGAAAAGCTTTGCCTACTAAGTGATGAAACACCTGATAGAGGATCCACTGTGGAAGGGTTCCATGTTCACACAGGAGGATCCACATATGTCCTTGGTTTAAGGCACATGGCAAATAAGGCAGCTGCCACAACACTTGACACCTTCAAGGAAATTTTACAAGATATTTCTCAAGTTGAAACAGGGGGAGCAACTAATGCAGGCAAGAAGATTTTGGCCAATATATCTTCAACCATGTCGGATCAGGCAGCAACTCAAAAGTCTTTTAATGATCTCCTACAAGATTTCAAGACAGCCATAATGCCAGATATCATTGAGAAATGGGAAGAGATGTCTCCAACTGAAACAGCTGCTTGTTCTCATGTCAACAACTTCTTCTGTGGACTCCACCTGCTTATCAATTTTGCAGAAGTGGCCAATCAAATTCTGAAAAAGAATGAGGCAGCCCGTGAAGAAATTGATGGAACAAAGAAGGCAAAGCCTGGAGAGAGTGGCACAGTTAGATTTGTCCGAACAGTCTGCAAGGCCTTCGGAAGGAGTGAGTGAGTGAGTTGGTGTTTTACGTGTTTTGAACAATATTTCAGTTATTAAACACGTGGATGTCGCCATCCAAAAGAGAGTAGACAGACCAGAGAGAAAGGGATCGACAGGATGAGGGAAAAGACGGAAAGAAAGGCATAGTATGAGATAGAAAGCACCTTAGGAAGGAGAGCCTTAGGAAGGAGAGGCGATGCCAAAAGTGGAGCTTACAGTCACTTCAGAGATTTCATCTTCAGTAAATTGAAAGACAGTCTTCGTTTGGAGCCATTTCATGGAAATAGATTCAATATACTCTTCCTAAATGCAGGGCTTGTCTATTTCTATAGAGAAGAAATTGTGGATTTTCTGGAGAATTCTGTTAAGGAAAGAAACCGACTACTTCAATCAGTCCTTGAAGACGCCAAAGTCCCAGTATATATTGCTGAAGCCAAAGCCCTCGGACTGGTGGAGAAATTTATTACATCACCACTATGGAGATTGATTGAATCAAAGTGCCATATCCTTGACATGAATAACCACTACAGGACACTCCTCTCATTTCTTCAAAAAACCTCGAAGGATGCATTGCCATTCATCAATGGGGAATGTGTTCCCTTTCAAGATCAGGTGATAGGGGAAAAATTTCAGAAAAGCCACACTATCATGAAGGATGCTACAGGACATCAAGACCAGACCATTACAGACCAAGTAAGAGGAGACGAGACAGCAGGAGACCAGGCAAGAGACAAGGCAGGAGGAGACCAGGCAAGAGACATGGCAGGAGGAGACCAGACACGAGACAAGGCAGGAGGAGACCAGTCAAGAGACATGGCAGGAGGAGACCAGGCAAGAGACATGGCAGGAGGAGACCAGGCAAGAGACATGGCAGGAGGAGACCAGGCAAGGGACATGGCAGGAGGAGACATGGCAGGAGGAGACCAGGCAGGAGACAAGTCAGGAGGAGACCAGACACCAGACAAGGCAGGAGGACGTGTTAACGTGTTAGGCAAGGGATTGAATTCATGTCACGATACTGAATAACTGATCATGAATAATAATTGAATTATGATAGATATACCGAAGAAGCAGAAGATGAATCCATTGAAATATCTGTTACAACGCATGTGTTCTTTCATAATCTGTTACAGGAATTGTATTACTTTAAATATGAATGAATAATTCGAACTTTCATTTATTTGACTCCTTCAATTAATCAGTCTGGAGATTGTAAAGTTTGATTGTGATAGATATATGTCTGGAATCCTAATCTTGATTTGTGAGAATTGTATCAAGAAAGTCTGAGAATTGAAAAACGACCCTACTGTACTTTAAACTGAATGATTGCTCAGATGACAAAACATGACACATCGACGAAATGAGTTCAATTGGTGTTTCCTGAAGGGAGTAATAAGTGCTTTTATTCAGTGGTATAGAATTATATCTCTGTCGTATACTGAATATAACTTCAGTTCAGTCTACTTTGGGAGTTAACAAACGTAATCAGCAGGGTAACAGAATTGGAAATCTTTATTTTTATTCGACTGATGCTTTCAATAGTCAAATTAAAACAATGAATATTGTATGGATATAATGAAACATATTACATATCATATCATTATATTGACTGGTACTTTACCACAAATATGAATCTCAAGTTGCAAGAGATTTAAAAGTTCATCAGTGACATTTGAGTATTCCATATTAAAATAGAAATAAAAGTTTCTGAGATGCATCTGGATTGGGAACTATGTAGTGTAAGAAAAAAACAAGAAACCTAATACTCTGCAAGCGAACACACGGGCAATTATGGGAAACTTGATACGTAAACTGCTATATCTATAACTTTGTAGATATGAGATTGTTGAAATATAAAGGAAAAAAGCTGTATAATGTATCCCTTAATTCGAAAAATGTGACATGCTCAATGTTTTCTATCAATCTTCAAAGTCAATTAAAACTTAAATTAAAGTTTTCTAACAATAACGCTTTTCTCCAAAAGAAAATAGTTAGAATATAGTTTCAGAAAATTACTTTCAAACAACATCAGTATATATCAATTAAAATGTTTCTTTCACTTTTAAATAAATATGAAATAATTGCCAATTTCAGTTCCTTAATTGCAGTGGATAATTGCAAGTTTACAATGTTGACAACGTTTGTCAAATAAATCCTACAGACAAATAAGTCGTCATTATTTCATTACTCGATGTGTACTACTTATTAGAAGTTAATGAACACTGAAGAAGTGGCTTGTAACATTTTCAACAACTTCTCATGTTTCAACTGAAAATCAATCTTGTTATTTGAAGTTTGGTTAATGTCCATATGCATACATGTACCTGATATGCAGCTACTGAATTTTTAACTTTCAAAATTAAAAATAACATTGATTACATTTGCAAGTTTCAATATTTCGATCGCATTTGTATAGGACAAAGATATTATCGAATTATTCACTACAGGGAATAACACTCTCAATGCAATAAAGTCATCCAAGTCTAGTTTTGAACCTGAACCTGATGAATTATACCTTATGAAATGAAGTGAAGACATCCCACAATCTAACAAGATATAAACATTGTAACAGACATTTGGATTATCAGGCTATGTTTATTGTACATGTAAATATGAGATGTTTTGCATTTGTCATTCGTGAAGCATTTGAGTAAACTCTTTATTAAAAAACACATTATTAAAACCTGACACCCCCTTGGCCGGGATTGTCAACGAGCAATGGATTCTTAAAATATAATCCTGTTAACTCAATAGTGACGTCATCACCATGGATTAATATATATATCATGATAAATGGTGACAAACACATAAGTAAGAAAGAAAAGTTTAAGAAGTTTTCCTCCCTTTATGCTTATTTCCAATATATACTTTGTCATGTGTTCATGTTGCACTCGTTATTTTACCTCCCTAGGGAATAAACGTTTGGCTGGTGTCTCTTTCAATTTCCTTGATTAAGAAAAGGAAGCTCTTTTAAAAATGTTCATTTGCTATCATGTTCTTAAAAATGATTTGCTATGACTTTCTTATCCTCAGCAAGTGGCAGTTGAAAACGTCATAAAACTCTTTGTTTAATAAGTTTTGTTCTAATGTTCGAAAGTGAAAGAAATCATTGATGAAAAGGATATAGTAAATGCCAATGAAGAAACAGGTACTATGTATACATGTAGAATTTTCGCACCTCAATACTAGCCAAAACAACCAGGTCTTTCACATGCATACTTTTTTATGTGTTCATGCCTTTTCACGTCCTATAATTTCCTTTGGGATAACAAGAGGGCCAAGATAAAAGATGGGATTTCATTTAATTTCCCTTTACTGGTTTAAAATCTTAATCTCTTTTTAAGATGGTCCTTATATGATATCCTGTCATTAGCCTTGCTTCAGACTGTGGAAGGAAAAATCATAAAGCCCTTGATTAGATCTGATAAATCTTTGGAGTCATGGTTTCATATACTCAATACAGAACATATTTTGCTAATTATGGTAAATTTTTGTTATCAAAATCATTATCATGAATAAGACATGTTAAATATACATTGGAGCTCATCCATGATAATTCCACATAAAACGATTACGTGTTTAGCACCATCAAAGTTGTTTCAGCTTATTTTGATCACATTTGCCTCGCCTTCCATTTGAAAAATCCTTATATCATTACCATTAAATTAATCAGATTTAATTTTCTGTCATTACATGTCTTACTTCTCTTGTCAAAATATCTTCACTACTTTTTAATGTTGCAAATGAGTTAATTACCCCTGAAGGTTGATGTGATAAAAGCAAGATAAAATCATGTCAACATTCGAATATCATTCTCTAAGCAGCAGAACAAAGAAGATTTGTTTGAAATGTTCAGTCCTGAAAACAGCAGCAATGGTTAAGATTAAATGAACAAAACTGTCAATTTGTGGCAGATTAGCTAATGCTGTAGCAGTAAATCGATAACAGAAACATAATACTTTCTACAGTAATTAAATGAAAAGCTAAAAGCTATTGCCTCGACATGCTATCATTTAAAAGAATAACAGCAAAGGAAGTTGTCAATGAACACGAGGGATGTGACTTTAACACAGATCTTACAGACAAACTTTATCCCAGTATGTGTTAGGTGTGAAGTGTGAAATATATCAACAAGCCTTTTGATTTAGAGGCACCGGTGCTTGCAGATGACACATGACAGTCTATTGATAGAAATAAAGTTTTTTATTAATCTCGTCTGAATTATTTTAATCATATATGGAAATATTTAAAAATACAGAGATGTTAATCAACTTTCGAAATCATGACTTAATCGTTTTCCCAATATGCATATTTTTGCTTCTTGATTCGAAGCTTCCCTAGGGAATGTATGCTTTATGCAAAGAAGCAGTTTTAAAAAGTCATCAGTGTATTTAAAAAGCAAGTTTTGACAAGACCCACCAAATTGTCGAAAAAATCCCTCATATTAAAGGGGCAGTAGCACGTTTTTTGATAATTTTATATTTTAAATTTTTCACTGATTATTGTAAGTTAAAGCTAAATGTATTATATTGACAGTGTCAAAAATCTCATTACACAAGTCAATCACCTGTCCCTGTCTGGTAGAAAAAATGTTTTGATCCCTTTCAATTTGCTCTCACGTCCAGACTGTGAATGTTCGTATATTCAGTTATTCAGAATACTTGTTATTTTTGTGATGGAAGTCTTCTCATCTAAACGTTTAAGATGACATTTTGCTTCTTTTTGTTTGTCATTAAGTCTGCTCCAAAGTTTAAAGATCATTTATAAGTAAACAAATGATTCTTTAAAGATTGTTGAGGTTCATAACTTGCATGATAAATCGTACTTTAAAGAAAATGAATAAAAATTAATAACAATGAGAATTTCTTTTTGATGTTTTGATGTCATTAACAACATACATCTCATACCATACCAAACAAGCTCTTAATTTTTAAATATCAACCATTTGAAATAAACAAAAGTGAAGAGTCTGGGTTTAAGATATCCTAAAAAATAGATTTTTTAAATTCAATGGACATGAAAATAGAGAAAAAAATCATATTAAAACATATGCTGATGACATAAATACGTCATGCAAAAAAAATGTTGTTCGTTATCCTATAATCTCACTAAAACAAAATTGTTAGTTACTAATTGAAAGTTATTGCTCATTTAAGGAAAAAACAATATTCTAAAACGAAACTTAAGCTATATGTATGCCAAACAATCTCATTTATAATTTGGATTTCGATGAAAATTTACTTTTTTATGTTGTTCAAGTAACTCACAAAGAAATAAGTTAATAAATATGTAATTTTTCAAGGTTTTCTATTTTGGCCCTAATTACAGGTCTTCAGTCTGCTGAATTGGCCCTTGGCTTTGCCTCTGAACAACTTCTTGGGCAATACGGAAAAACTAGATTAATAAAATTATATTATTGTTCAAACTCGTATCTCCACTTTTTTCCATAATTCAAATACGCACACTCTTGACCATCCCTTTTCCTATCCTATGTATTCAACCTTATTAAGATTGTTTTCATAACCCTTAGAAATAGGACACCCATTGATATATTCATTGATATATGTTTACGTTTATCTTTATGAGACTTCTTCTGACAAATTCCTCTGACCCAAGAACAAATGAAACTGATAAACATGATATATGAATGACTACAGTACATGAAAGAAAATCAGACTACCAAAATCTGTTTCATCAGATAGATGAAAGGAAGTGTTGTTGGAATTAAAGCATCTTAGCAAGTTCTCGTTGATGATTATATTACTAATGGACCAGTGCAAGCGAGCATTAACGTTTCTTAACTACATAAACAGTGACATAAATAAAACACAAACGTTACCATAGCTTGACAAGAAAGTTATCTACATGTAGGAGGCAGCACATCATGCTTGAGGTACAAATGTACTTACTTGATGACTTTCTTTTAACAGATTTTGTGTTCCGCATCTTTAATGTTTTACCAGATTGGAGTTTAAGTTAATCTGGTCTTTCTTGGTAATATATGTTCACCAGTATTGTAACTCTTCACAGCTTAAAACAACTTGCTAGTGCGCTTGATGTACCTATAGACTTGGGTTAGAGAGTTTTAGAGGCAATTTTTCATGGTTGATATAAATTGAAAAAGAACCCCAAAACATATATCATTACTACTTCTTTGACGGTGAAGAAACATTGTTTTCCTTATTATTTGGTGTCCTTGATTAATCATGTTTAAGGGAGTAGCACTGTTTACCTATCAAACAGAATCTAGTATTCTTTCTGATAAATTATCAGTACACAACAATAAATTGTTATATTTTCAAAATTTCAAAACTTGATTTTGTTATAATTTTGGCTTGTCGGCAAAGTGATTAATATTAACAAAACTTAACATTACAATCCTTTTAAAGCTATTTCTTATTGGCCTTTTTTGTCTAAAAAATTATCAAATGTTACATGCTTATCGAAAAATGCTGCTGATGAAACAAACGAAATTGTACAACAATGAGATCCTGATATAAAAGACATTTGAGGAATGAAATCCAATTTTCCTTTTCTGTCACTGGAGACTAAAATACCTACAGGGGCTATTTTCTTGAAAAAAAGGACGATTATAACGTTCATAAATGTAAAGAATGTTTTTCTCGTTTAGCTGTCCAGATAATCGGAGCTTTGGGGCCGAGTGAAGAGAGATGTACACTGATATTTAGATGCAAATGGGAGAAGCTAATCTACATTACAGATTATCTCTTAGACAGGTTAAATATGATCACAGTTTGACTCGAGGATAGACAGATATAAATTCTGGTATATAATTAACTATTTAGGAATCTAAGGACATGTAGTTTACAGTAATGCAATCAGAAGTCAGTTTGGTGCAGAAGAGTCAGTAATTCATCGCTGCTGAGTAGGAGCCAATTGTGCTTTAGAACGAGCAAATAAGATCAATTATGTGTTATATCCCTACGGACACTCTGAAGTGAGCTCGATCACAGGAATATTGTTTAGAGATTCGAGAGTGTCACATTAAACGGTATAAACGTTGTCACATATCTGAAATGCGACTGCAAAGTGAGTTTTAATAATTTTAAACCTTTACATTGATATCAAAGACCATACCTATATTACTTTCACATTATCTTTGTTGATAGTGTAAATTGGCTTAATGTATGTATAACATATGTGTAATTTTCTAGTCTTTGCATCCTCTTTTATAACTGTTTGTAAGTCTTTTGAGAACATATCAATATGATGCTATACTCATTTACCCAATATGATGCTGTACTTTCCAATAAAGTTAACAATATTCCCTTCAAAAGGCCACGCACACAGTCAAACAGACAATCACGTCTGTCTACACATCATCTCCATGCTCAGATTCACAATATCTCCACCAAACTCGATAACCTGCTTAGCCTGAAAAGCTGGGATACGGATATGATGCTTGTAGTTCTGATTTTATTTTCATGATAGTATTTTGAGTCGTATGTTGAGGTCCTGGTGTGAATCTCAACTGTCTTCCACTCACCAGATTCCTGGAAACATTCATTACTGAATTCCAATACTTTATTAGTGGTTTTCTGGTACCTATTCAAGATTGTCAGTTTTAGAGAAAGGTACTTAGCAATGAATAGTCTACCCAATTCTCAATTGCTTTGAGAATGAAAAAATGTAAACTCTGTGACAAAAAGTTCTTCACATTATTGATCTTGGGTCTTTCATTCTGAAATCAATATTCTTTGATTAAATGTAATCTTTCATATGCATGTTATATGGTGCAAGGCTTCGGCCTGCTTACCAAACACCGGGCGCGGCAGTAGCTTTGTTCTAGAAATGAACATTTCAGGTGAGGCCACTGGATCAGTTGCTAGTAGATGTGTTGTCAAAGATCTATGATTTTCATTTTACTTTCCTTCAAGGAGTTCTTTTTTCCTGTATATTAAAGTAAAACTAACAAGCGTATCAATTTTCTCCCTGTATTGACATACATATTGCGCCATATCGTTTTTTCTAAGCATCAAATTAATTCTACACAAATCAATCTTCTCCTTGATTATGAATATGTCTTATTTTCATTTTAATGACTTGGTCCGAATCCCGAACAAACATGAGATAAAATAAGAAAAGATACACATGTGTACCACCAAAAGATGTAAAAGATGACATAAAGTCAATTGACAACCATTTTTGTGTGAACACCTTTAATTCAATTTGTGTAAGAAAGAGAAATCGCAGGGCTGAACTTTGCATTACATGTTTGATTTATTACTGCTTTTTAAAGTTTGAATAGATTGTTTTTCAATTGCAACCAATTATTTCATTTTCCTGACATCGCCTTTTGTTCCCTCTAAAACATGCTACAACCCCTTTAAGGTTTTGTTTTCTATTCTAGTTTGACAATCAATTTCATACCTTTTAGCTCCGATAATTGAGAATAAAGTTATGATAGATGTTTCAAAAAAACCAAGATGTATCAATTGAAAATATGAGTGATTATAAATATCCTTTTTAGGAACTTGATAGAACTCTTAGGGGGATGCAATAGTGGCAGTATGAACGAATGATCTTTACCTTCTTTTATCTAAATATTCAATTTATCAGTCTGAAATTTCACAGGTTTGGTTGTGATTGATATATTCTGGATCCTAAGCTTGATATCTGAGAGTTGTATTATGAAGATGCAATTTTGTATGCGTCGTGCTTCTCTTCTGCTTTTCAAGAGAAGTTGTCAAACTCGAATATTTTTATTCATCTAATGTCAATAAACTGTAAAATATCCCCTTAAATGTATGCAGTTACTGGTTTGTGAACTCCCCTGAAAACATTGATGTTGATACACTGAGCCTGCACGACAATGACAGTGGAATATGATAAAAAAATTAAGTGAAGCATTGTTAATATAATCAAAATGTCGACCTTGTTGGGGGAAAATTTCTCACTGACATACTCCAATGAAGCTTTTGGATATAATTGAATTAGTTGATATAGTTGCTAGTGTCAGAGCTTTGGATGAAGTTGAAATTGAAGGACAGAAATGAAGAATACTGAACTTGTTGAGTGAGATGTCTATCAGAAACGACTAGGAATCTGAGCTGACTAGGAATCTGAGCTGCGGCAAGTATGCTCTTCATCTCTTTCTGAATCTATATAATTGTCTCACTGCACATGCATGATTGATTGAGATTGAAATGCATGCATGCATGCTTGATTGAGATAACAAGGTGAGAGTGTGCAGTGAAACAGGGGGAACAGGAATACTGTAACACTTTTAAGTTCGTTATCTTGTTGTTACTGTACATATGATGAAAACTGTATCTTATTGGTTTTTATTAGATACATAACAAAACTTAGATGTTAGTTGTGCAATCTGTAAATAATTAACATCGAAAATATAAGTCTGTTTTCATAAAAAATGTATTATTTAAAAATATATTGAAAATATATTGGAATGATTATTAATGATATTGATGGTTTAAATCAGAATTGCAAAATATTTTCCATTTTTTATGACAACTTTGAAAAATACTTATAACCTGTTAAATTATGATGAATTCAGTATGATTTTTTTCAAACTGAAAGAGCTGCAGCTAGTAGACAAATAAACGCATTTTTTAAAATGTTGTAGCAGTGATGAAAAAAAATATGTATAAAATATACAATCTAACTGCCCAAACTATCGCAAGAGAGCCTGGTCTTCCACCCATATATATGCCTTCATGTTCATGCTTCTCACGCAATGTTCCTTCCTTTGAGAGAAAATCCTTTCTAGATAAAGAAGAAAAAATACTGATGTCCTTCAATTTCTCTGATTTATTGAAAACCGAAGCTTCTTTAAAAATGTTCTTGATATGAGTTGTGTTGATTCAGATTGTTGAAGAAAAAAGATATATAACTTTTACTTTGGTTCAGATAAGTATGTTCCGTGGTTAAAAACACATAAATTTCACAAAATGCATTAAAGTAAATTCCTTTCTGATTATGTTTAAAATCATAACATCTATAAACGTGTTGAAAGTATGGCCGAAGTAATCCATAATCATTTCAACTGACACAAACGTAGAAATATGCTAGAGAACCACAAGTTGCATTGCCATCTTTTATCAAGTGTCACTACTTATTTATTCTAATTCTCTAAACGGAACTGAAATAATTAATTTGGGTGACAAACAGTTCAATCACGTTTTCATACGCCTTCATTATATTTTTCCGTTCTTGTCAAAATATCTTTACCGTTTTATATTGTTTCAAGTGAGTTAATTACTCCTTAAGGTTGATGCGATAAAAGCAAGATGATATTATGTCAACATGCCAAGATTTTCCACTACAGCAGATTTAAAAGCTGGAAACAAGTGTTGCGGCCATCAACCTGACAAAGTTTACAAAACTGATTAATCATTGCAGATTTGCAAATGCTGTGACAGTTAATCGATAACAGAAAATAATATATTTCAATATACTCACTAAAAATAGAAACGCACCATTTTATCATTTTGAAGCACGCAAACATTATGTGAATGATAATACAAGTTGTAAATTTTGTACAGCTGACCAGTTTTACATGATGACAGTCAGTGGTTTGTTGCCCTCTATTAGGATGTAACTAAGACTATAATCTGACGGCGATGTCATTTACGTTGGTACATGTTTTGGCTACTAAAAGTATTTTTTACTATTTTTTACACTTGGTTAATCCATGAATCCTTGGATGTTAACCAGATTATATTTGCCAATGTCTTCATAGAAATATAAAAATGTTGTCCCTCAAATTAAAAATTACTACTTTAAAGTGCGCTTTCCATACCCATTGAAAAGATCAAAAGAAAAGGAACATGACATTACATTTTTGCACTAAGATTCAAATAAATGTATTTAACTATTGCTTAACAGTTGTATTGTCCAAATGGCTGATTCATGAACAGCGTAGCTGATTGCTCAACTAGCTTTGATTGCCTCCAGTCAGGCATCTCCCATTCTATCCCACAAACCCCGTATAATCTAACAGAGGCTGTATTAACATTTCATGAATTGTTCTGCCTCTGCGGGGAGAGAAGGGATCCTGTATC